>OZ010789.1:105996468-107342539 GCA_963932465.1 Maratus speciosus | reverse complement strand
TGTGATACACAATTTATAAATTTTATTTGATATTGATGACGAACTTCACTATTCTATAATGATTATATATTGTCATTCAAATTGCCATGCTGCTAGTGCACAAGTTCTTATGAAAGTTTGCTATAAAGATATATTATAATTTCACTTTGAATTGCTAAAATTCTTTTTGAAACACCAATTCTTATTATAGATATCTTATATATATTTTAAATATATAATATCGGTAGACTAAATGTTTTGCAACGTTCGCAAAAGTTTTAATTTTTATGAGCTAAGTTTATTGCTGCAACTGCGCATTTTCATAGTGTATCATCATTTTGATTTCTACCTATGCAGTTATATGATGCCTTTGTTCATAAAGATAGTGTCGATATAGTAAGATGCTTCCTAAAAATAGCTTTATTATAAGGGATTTCCCACAACTTTTCAATCAGCTCACTATATCTTTCTAAGTTTTCACAACATTTGACTGGACTTTTTATAGAAGTTGCCCCAAAGTACTGACTACCAAATTATGAAATAAAAATTTTGAAATTTCCTGCGCATGCGCAGTTAAAAATTATCTCATAAAAATACCCATATCTCATCAAATATTCAATATATTCATGTTTTACTTGCAGTATACTGTTGCTACTATTGTTTGGCAAGTTTTCGGAAAGTTGTGTTAAATTTGGTTGAAAACTCTGTATGCTATAAGCAAAAAACTTTTGAATTTTTCACAAATACAATAACATCTTCACGAATATGAGGGCTATGCTTACACAAATGCACACAAACGTTGAACAGAACCCAGAAAGTCATTTAACACAGTGACAAACTATTTCCAGCATTTTCTGTTGCATAGCTGATCGCAAATTTTATTTTATTATTAAATTTATTATTAGCTCCCTAATTGTCGGCCCGACTAAATCTTCACCAAGAAATATGAAATCAAACATGGTCTTTTCATCCCAGAAGTTCAAGCAGAATTCGCCAATAAGTTTTGTAGATATTCGACAAAACGTGTGCAATCGAATGCATCCAGCCCCTGTACCTTAGCTTTTGGAGGCCAGTGTATTTATCGATACACTAAATAAAAGTGTAATTTACATAACCTATTTTAAACATTTTTTGCACATGCGAAATGTTATAAATGTGGATGTGGCTTGCACTTTCCCAAACATTCTAACCACATCCTGACCGCAGTAAGAGGGTGCAGTTAATTCCCATGAGAACTGACAGAGCTTGCAATTTCTAAATGACAATAAACCTCATGAGTTAGTGATTTTGAGTCCCCAGCCTGAGAGCGAAGGTTCATTTAACTTCAGAGTTTTTGGGCGGACTGACATGGAAAGACGTATCCGCTCAGGCTCCGTGAGCTCGCCGAAGTATATTGAAGGCCGGTAGTTTGCCGGAAAAAGCCCCTCTCATCCCTTAAACCCTTTACAGAGTTAGTGTGCTCTGGAAGTAGAATTCATGCCTTACTCCAGACATTAAAATCTTATTATTTCTACACCAGCGAGTGTTCAATCAGAAGCATTTTCACCAAAGGTCAACTACAGCTAATTCCGCTAATTCCACATGGGGGTCTCAGCCGAGTCAAATCCAACCATTTTCAAGCCCTTAGACATAACTGAAGCTGCTGTGAAATTATACTAGTGAAATATTTAAGTTCTTCGAAGATTATATCCGATAAAGAACAGAAAAAGAAGAGTCGTCACGAGTGCCACTGACCTACTTATCTGTTATCGAACCATCTGTGTTTCTGTGCGTGCGAAAGAAGGAAACGGTGATTTTTTTAAATATTTGCAATGGATATAATTGATTCATGCAGCGTTCTTTTTTTTACGAATGATTACGAATTTAGAAGTAAGCGTTTAATTATTTTTAATTAGATGTGTTTTTACAAGAGATACGTCCAGTCTTGGCTCAAATTAATTCGGGAAGAACCGAACGAATTAAATTATTACATACCCTTATATTCGGTTCTGACAAAAATAGAAATAATCGGAAAAATTTAAGGAAATTTCAGGGATTCAAATTTAAAATTGGGGATACAAAATTTGACGATAAAATAGCTGAAACAGCTCAAAACTTCCCCTTAGTCCAACTCATTTCAATGGCAAATTTACTCTGTTTAGACATTGCCGGTAATGAAGCGGAAATTTCCCGACGTATTATTGAAGCACTTTCAGACCTAACAAAATTCCAGTTGTCCATTTCACCTCAAACTGATTCACAGCCCATTGATGATGACCCTCGCAATACTTTGCAATCCAATTCATTATCGAATTTTACTGGTACTACTTTGCAATACACTGCTGCCATTTCTCCCCGTTCTGCACCGCGTCAATCCATTTCCTATACAGATTTCGAAAATTTAATTACACCTTTTTCTGGCAAGCCAGTAGAAAATATTCTATAATGGTTAGAAAGATTTGAAGGTTTGGCGACAGCATTCCAACTGAATGAGTTACAAAAATTTCTTTTCGCCGAAAGAGATCTCAAAAGTACTGCGTTTTTATTTGTCCGAAGTGAACCCGAATTAACGTCCTACGCCACATTAAAAGAAGCTTTAATACGAGAATTCGCGCATATTTCCTCTTCCGCCCTAATACATGAAATGCTAGCTTCGCGTACTTGTAAGCCCAACGAAAATATGAGTGAATATTTTCTAGTAGTGAAAGAAATTGCCCAACGAGCGAAAATAGACGACGCATCACTCATGCATTATGTTATCACCGGTATTAGATATTCACCTAATAATAATGCAATTCTTTTTGGCTGTCAAACTCTCACCGAATTTAAAAGTAAACTTCAAATTTATCAGCATTCTTGCGATCAAAGTCCCCACCATCGCCAGTCACAGCCGCGGCCTACACATGTTAGTAATAAACCCCTACACACCGAAAAAGCCCCGATAATGATTTGCTTTTCTTGCGGACGACTCGAACACCTTGCAAAAGATTGTGTACATAAAGACAAAGGAATTAAATGTTTTCGTGCAATAAATTTGGACACAAGAGTTATAACTGCGCTCAGACCATCCGCCCTAAAGTTTCAAACTCAGACACCTCCCACCCCCTGCAATTGAAGTAGTAGAATTAGATAAACCGCGTCAAAACATGACGAAATTAGTGAAAATTGCAGATTTAGCGATAGATGGGTTGATGGATACCGGTTCACACATTACGTGTGTAAGAAAAGTTTTGTACCGCTTACTAAGTTCCCCCACCCTCAACGACGCAAGCTTACAAATCGTAGGATTCGGCAACGGCAGTGTCACACCAATCGGGTCGTTCAGCACAACAATCTACATATATGACAATGCGTATACAACCACAATTTATGTCATAGAATTTTCTCGCATGAAAATTCCTCTCATCATTGGAAGGGACATGATTTCCCAGGGAATACTCACTTGTGATCAGAACGGCATCTCACTCCAAAAACCACCTCCACCCGAAATATCTGTCAATTGTATCACCGTGTGTGAAGGTGTACACAACGTAGACGTAGACCAGAGACAAGAAAATGTCGTGTTAAAGAACATAGTTTCCAGTATCCCAGTACTTAGTGCGGAAGTGCCTTCTCAGATCCTAAAATCTTCTAATTGCCCTCATGACTACACACCTGTGCAAAAAGCGTTCGCTGCCCCGAGTTCCCTTGTGTACGTACTATGCTTTTTATTCATCATGCTACATTCCGCAAGTGCATCGCGTAACTGTGATACTAGTTTAGAAACTGTCGCCCATTTTCTCGAAGCATATTTTTCACTGTGTATGACGGAATATTTTTACAGCTCACGAGAGCCAGCTTTTCCCAATACTAAGAAAGTAAAAACACGTCACCGAAAATGGAAACGAAACAAATTCCGTTCACGCACAATATAGCTTCGAAAAGAAAAAGAGGAAAAGTGTTTTTTTTTAAGTGTGCTTCTATTAGTGTTGTTTTTTTACCGTGCTCTCCTATTGTTTCTAATAAGCATCCGCAGTGCGAAAGTGTGTTTTTTTTTTGTTTCGCCATAGGAAGTGTTAATTTTTTTAGTGTGTGATGTCAAACAGCTAATTACTTCTCCTATATCTGTGTGCATATTTTTTTTTTATCTCACGAAGCGTCCAAGTTATATTTTTCTTCTTGGACGCCCTCTGAACGCTACATCTCGCCTACTTTTACTTATTTGTGCTCCATGATTCATACAGTACTGATCGTCATTGACGTAAAGAGACTTGGAATCCTCCTTTTTTTTTTCTTTTCTTCATCCTATTAGCGTTTCCAGTGCACTCAGTAGACGAACCATATTTATTTTTTTATTATTATTTACTTTCTCAAATGTGAACCACGATTAGACACAGTATTTTCCCCTTCTTTTTACCAGTGTCAAGAATTTACTTGTGATAAACAGCTGACTAGTACTGGACTTTGCCAGATAAACAGATCTTTTTTTTTCTCTTAGAATAAACAACCTACAGCTAAAAAAATTCAAATGGAATAAGTGCTTTTTTTATTATTCCATGAGTTTGTGAAACAAGTAAGGATGTTACAAGATATATTTCTCTTTTTTTTTACTGATTACTACAAGAGACTTTTTATTTTACACTTCTTTCTGTCTAATGTGTTTTAACGTCTAACTGATATGAATAAGTCTTGTTATTGTGTATCTGAATTTGTATATATTTTTAGCAGTTTGATATATTTTCAAATGTTTAATTCAAATAATTGTTTAAAATATTAGTATGTATCTCCTCCCCCTTCCCCAACACCTGAATTTCATTTTTTTCTCTCTCTCTTTCGCTGTATAGCAACTGACTGCTTGCACTACCTAAGACGAATTTTTTTTCTTCCCTTATGTTAGATTTTTAAGACGAATATTTTAAAGACGTGAAGTTCCATAGGCAGATCACCTTAAAAGACGAAAGACGGTGCATGTTATACACATGACACACACATCAGTTTTTAGCTTGCATTTTTTTCCTTCATCGAGGACGTTTTTTTTTCTTCACGTAGTGTTAGTGCAGTTCAGCCTATGCTTGTAATGGAAAAGACTAAATTTAAATTTAATTTTTTTTCGTCTTGTCAGTTCTCTACCTTTTGGCCTCTAAATTTTTGTTAAAGATAATTTTTTTTCTTTTAACTTTAAAAATTTCGGAAAAATTTTGTTAAAGTGTCTTTTTTTAGATAAGTTTTAGTTTGTTCTTTTATTGCTGCTTTTGATCTTACGTGTGCAGGGGCGCACACATGTCAAGATGCCCGAGTGTGGATGTGACTTTCACTTTCCCAAACATTCTAACCACATCCTGACCGCAGTAAAAGGGTGCAGCTAATTCCCATGAGAACTGACAGAGCTTGCAATTTCTAAAATACAATAAACCGGATGAGTTAGTGATTTTGAGTCTCCAGCCTTTGGAGCGAAGGTTCATTTAACTTCAGAGTTGTCGGGCGGACTGATTTGGAAAGACGTATCCGGTCAGGCTCCGTGAGCGCGCCGAAGTATATTGAAAGCCGGTAGATTGCCTGAAAAAGCCCCTCTCATCCCCTTAAACCCTGTACATAGTTAGTGTGCTCTGTAAATAGAATTCATGCCTTACTCCAGACATTAAAATCTTATTGTTTCTACACTAGCGACTGTTGAATCGGAAGCATTTATCACCAATTGTCAACTACAGCCAATTCCACCAATTCCACATAAATCTACACAAAATTACCTGTGTCACTGTTTATTACATTAAAGGGGAAAAATTTGCAGTAGATATTATTGTAAAATACGATTTGTTAACATTGAATAAGACATAAACACTACCGAACTTTATCGTGCATCTTTATATTTTTATTACAATTTTCTTATGTATAAATTATAATTTAATTATTGATTTTTACAATATTATTGTTGCTATAAATTAATAAAACAAACAACTGTTTATTTAATAGTATCTAAATTACTAAGCTAAATAGGCACTTTAAGTAACATTTGAAATACCATTAGTATGATAACATAAAGAATAATCATCAGTCCTATTTTAAAGTCAATGTTGTTACGAAAGCTATTCTGAATTTTACATAATGATTCATTATTTTTTTCTGTGCCAGAGTCTTATCTTGATTATTAACAAAAAAAAAAAAAAAAAAAAAAAAAAAATTTTTTTTTTTTAATTTTGAATAATTAGTTATTGGCTTTTTTTTTAAAAATAAAAAATACTTTAATAACAGAGTTCTGTATAATGATAAAATTAAATCTATTGATATATCAAATAAAATTGTAAATTACATAGATTAGTTTAGAAATTTATTAGTAACTTTTAAAATGCATTAAATATACATAATACGTCTTGTCTTCATTTTAAACTTTATGGAACAAGAAATTTGCTGAGTGAATATTATCGTAAACCACGTTATATTATCATTAAATTTTCCTTGACATAAAATGTATTTTAGTAATGATTGTTTCAAGTCCCTTATTGCGGTAATTTAATAAAAGCGGTATTTGTTTACTAAGCAATATTTGAAGTAATAACCTGGTTAATCTACTAGAAAAACAGCTTGAACGATATAAAAGCGCGTTCTTATATTAAGTTAACACATCAATGTGTCTATCTTGCTTGTTTTAGTAATGAAACGGTTATATCAGTTTTATATAATTATGAGATCCTTTATGTATTTCTAATGTTTCGCTTATATTATAAAAATATATAAATATTAAGTAATTATAGGTGTTGAAGTAATGGTTTATGTATTTCAAATAAAAGGCTGTAACAACTTTTTGAAATTGAACTACTAATAAAATACTTTACTTTAATGAATTAAAAAAAAAACTATTAGTAACTTGTAAAATTGATTAGGATACTATTTTTATGCCATATGGGATATTACATTACCATAAAAAAATATTTATTTATTTAATAAATTTTTAATGGAATAATAGTGTATTTTATTATTTCAATAAAAATATTCTGGTTTAACATATTAGAAAGTACAAATAATTATACATAGCTAAAAATTAAAAATATTATCGTTTAGTAAATTGATGAATAGTTTATTATTCTCGTATATTTTTATTGAAATATTTTCCAATTAAAAATAATGCCTCTGCAAACAGAAAAATACATATACTACTTTTTATTTATAAGAAATAGGCGATTTTCAAAAGCATTAATGTTTGTTCATTTCTATAACTATCGTAAGTACTTTTCAAAAATATTATATTGACAGTTTAATACGATTGATTTAACACTTTGCTGATCGGTCACGAGTATACTCGTGTTTATAAAACGATACTTTGTAAACTAACGGCGCGCACTGGATCCTTAGTTCGACCTATGCCATTTTTTCTTGAATGAAATATAAACAAGCTTTTATCAGAAAAGTTACGTCTTTATACCAAATAGTTGGTATGATTTTGTTAGACTACACAAAATTTATCTTAAATCCAAACATTTTCAAAATATTTGTTAAGAGTTAAATACGAAAAATCTATCTGGGCAACCGACCTTTCAAAACTGCGTGGATTACATTGTCTGCGACGCAGTTTTCATAAGAGATTGCTTGTCAACTATGCGTTAAACCTCCTAATACAGTTGGGGTCTTATTTGACTCTAGTTATTTTCTATTTTGAAATTTTTAATGTTTCAGAGGAAAAAAAAATATACTTAATATATAAAATTAAATAGACACGTGCCAGGCAAAATATACACATAATAATGATTAGATTTCTGACTCCGGTCAAGTAAAACTAAGAATGCTCATAAAATATTAAATTATGATACTAGGATTGCTAATAGGCAAATTCAACCTTATTTCATAATAAAATTATCTAACGTAGTATCTTTAGATTTAGGTAGGATTATGGAGATTTTTTCTTCAGAGCTTATTAACGACCATACTCTGAAGCAAATGTAAAACACGTGTAGAAGTTCTTTAAAAATTTCTCGTTTGCATTTTAATATTTTTTAGTTATTTTAGTTTATCTGAGGTATATGGTATATCTAGCATATTACTTTTGTACTTCTTGGCTTTTATTGTTAGTTTACTTTCCCGTGGACACATTTAATTTCGAAATAGGTTGTGAAAACGAAAATGTCCTCTGGAAAAGAAATTGCTACTGAAATCGACATTTAAATCTAATAGTGACATACCTCTGAGTAAGATACCCTAAGAACATTTAAAAATATTGAAATGAAAACAAGCAATTTACAGACATCGCCTTAAAGCTAGGTTTCAAATGTCGCCCTGTAACTAGTGTAAGCTCTTAAATTATAATTTGGGGCATAAAGGAATTCATAAATATATATATATATATTACCCCTTTAACTTTCTAATCGATTGTACATCTGTCAAATATCCTTCGTCGTATTTAGCTTACTTTTATGGAAAACGTTGTCGATATTTTAAAGAGGCAATGGTGAAAGTATTGTTTTCAAAAAATACACATCATTCTCTGGTACGTCATCATTTGTATTCTTGTTATTTTTTTTAAAATTATAAAACTGTTCCTATTGGCGATTCAAAACAATCAAAATAATGTCTTATCTTATTATATTATGTAGAACTAAGAGTGAAAAAATGTATTATTTTAAGTAAAAAAGAAAATATTTATTAAAATATATCTGCAAATGAGGTAGTTTGTCTTTTTTAGTGCTTAATTGAAAAAATGTGCTTTCCATTGCCTTAAAACCTTTAAAAGTGAACAGCAAATTAGAGTTCATTTAGACGGTTGACATTTGGTTTAAAATTTAAATCTAATTTGTCGAAAAATTCTTTTTTATACGTTCTACATAGGTTTTTATCAAATTTAATCATAATTTTATAACGTTGTCAGCAACTTTTCTTTCATTCATTGTATATAAATAAAATACTTTTTTATGCATAAAAAAAATCGAAAAAAAATTAAATTGCTGTATTTAGATTCTGTGAATCAGGAAGCTGTGTCCTTTTATTATAAGCTACTGTATAGCAGAAATTATAATAGAGGTGTTTAGCGTTCGACTGAAAAATTACCACTAGGCTAAATGCTACAAAATTTGGTGTTCGTTTTTTTAGACAAAAAATTGTTTTTACTTTTGCCAAAAGTGTTAATCGTAGCACTTCAAGTCATGTAAAATATAGTTGAAACTTTATATATTCGTATGCTATTTAATAATGCATAACAAAGTTTAATGGTCCAGAGATTACAACATTGTAAGTATTTTTGTGAGATGCATTCCTGTGATTTGTAATTGTTGGCATTTTTCTCATGGAAAAAAAATATATTTTATATATATATAAAGAATATATGAAATTTATTTTAATATTTTCATGCAAGCAATTTAAGAAAATTCAGATTGATACAGAACGAACAGTTATAAAAATTCAATATAACATAGTAAATTTTCTAAATTCTGTGAATGTATACGTTATTTTCAGACAAATTAAGCAAAAAATAATCGCTAACAGGGAAAAATAAATTTCTCAATTTCTAAAGTTTCTATTTTGAAATTTAATAGCCTAAAAAGAGTATTCAAAAATTGTTCTATAGTCCTAGAAAAACTATTTTAAAAGTTTATAAATTTTTCTTTTCTAAAAAGACAAAAAATTGCAGAATACTACAAAATTCTATTAAAGTTTGGTGAGCTTATCGATTAGGAAAATTGAGTGCAATTTTTTACAGTAAGTCAGAATTAACTCAATGATAATTATTAAAATGTGCATTTTTGTATCTCGGTAATTTTAAATATGCAATTGCGTTATCTGCATTAAATCTAAATTAATTTTTGTCATTATATCTGACATTATCGAATAAGAAGCTTTACTTATATAAAGAATTTTATATGATGAATAAATATTTATTCGTAAAAATTACTTTAATAATTATACCACAAGGCAAATCTTGTTTCTGTGAATTTAGCATATCAACATCTTTTCACTTCTTACACCATACCACAATGGGAAATGCCAATCCAGCTTTTGAAAGGAAAATTGCTTCCTGAAAAACCATGTTGAAGTCCCCCAGGTATATTTTCTATTCAGTTTGACATGATGTCTTTAAATGCTTTTAATTCCCTCATGTTGTATTTCTAGAACTTAAAGAAATCTTTTAAAGGTAGAATTTTAACGACTTATTCATGTGAGTTTCATTTTAAAAATCTTTGATTTAAATTTTACCTTTAATGTATTGCATGATATTTCTTCTACTATAGGGAAATGATATAAAATGTATTTTTTCCTAAAATTCAATTATAGAATACAAAATTCCCTGGAGATTTTGTATGTACTATGAAACATATCTTAAACATTCCGAAAGTTTCTTTTCTTAGAAAATAGCAAATCTTGAAAATAAATTTTTTAAATTTTATAAATACGATTTTTACAGCATATCTCATTACTTCTGTGAAAATAATGATTAAAATAAAACTATTAAAATTATTAATATTTTTTGAAGTTTTTTTTCGCTTAATTATTAAAAACATCATTTAAGTAAACATTAAAGAAATATTTTTTTTTCTAAAATTCATTTATAAAAGGCAAAATTCTCTTTAGAATTTGTATTTCCATGGAACATCTATTAAACATCACAAATGCTTATTTTTTTTTTCCTTTATAAAAGGACAATTAAAAAAAAAAATTATAAATACAGCATTTATTCACGTTTTACTATTTTCATGAAAAAAAAATCTTAATCATTTTTTGGTGTTTTTTCTGTGATTTATTTAACATATTATTCAAATAATATTGACAATATTTAATAAATAAATATGTAATTATTATAGGTAATAAGTACTCTGGTTTCCAAAAATTAAGAAAAAACATCAAAAATGTTAAGTGTAGAATTTTATAAAACTAAGCCACAATTTACAACACATAGTACGGTATAAAATAAAATTAAAAGAAATTACCAGACTATTATGGTGTTTCAAAAATTAACGCAATGGTAAAATATGAAAAAAAAATGTGTCAGTTTGGTATGGGTAAAGTACCTTTAATATGAAGTATGATCACCCCTAGAAGTAAAACAGCATTTACAGTGATGTGTGATACAGTCAGTCATAATTTCGCTGCGAGGTACCAGTGCTCTTGTAAAACAGTTGTAAGCGTGGCAAGGGTTTGACGAAGAAAACATCTTCCTAAAGCATCCCAAACATGCTCTAGGGGATTCAATTCCAGTGATCGATATGATCTTCCCATGCGCTAAATTGTTTGGTACTGAAGATAATCTTCCCCTATTCAAGCCCTGTGCGGTCTAGCGTTGTCATTCTGTTACTGGAAATCATTACATATTACGCTGGCATAAAAGCGCACATAAGCATCAAGAATGTCAGCTCTATAGAGATGAGCTATCACAGTTCTACGTGGAAAGACATGGAGATCTGTACGTCCGCCCAAAGAGATATAATCCCACACACAGACACTGCCTCCTCCGTCTGAATCTGTTTCAAGAATGTTTGATGGATGATAGCGTGTTCCCCGTTCTCTCCAAATCAAACAACGTCTACTATTGCTTTGAAGGCTAAACTGCGACTCATCCGTAAAGAGAAATTGGATCCATTGATCAGGCGCCAGTAGCCATATTGATGCGCCCACCTTAAACATTCCCTCCAGGCGATGTGAGGAGAGCGGCCCACGAGGCTAATGAAAAAGAAAGGGCACCACGGTGCTTTACCCGTATCTTTTTTTACAGAACGCTAAAGTCACGTGGTGCTCGAATGCACAAATGCAGCTGTGCGAACAGAACATGACGTCACGGTAGTCTGTCTTTTTCGTTAGCCTCGAGTAGCACACAAATGTCAGGTTGTCTCGCGAAAAGACCATCTTTTTTCAGCCTTTTACGTACTGTAGACGTTGATACCAACCTTCCAGTGCTGCAGCAAGGGAGGCTCTAAGATGAAGGGGGTTGCTATTTAATTCTTTCGAACACATAACTGGAAATATCGGTCATCTGAATTTGTCGCAGCTCTTGCCCATCTTTTGCTGAACCTTCTGGAGGTCGAACCAGTAGTGGTTTTAAATTGTTGCCAAAGCCTTTGAACAACAGAAGTACTCACATTTAGCCATCTGCCACCTCAGCCTGACATTGACCTGCCTCCACTCTTCCAATAGCTCTATATCGCAGTTTAGCGGGTAAATGATACTTCGAGATCGTACTAATGAATTGACTATCTCAGTTTTCTTATCTCATATTCATAGCGACACCTGCAGCCGTACTCTCTAGGATGTATTTTTTATGGTCCTCATAGGTGACACAATCCGCTTGTAGCGCCAATAATTTGCTTTTTGTAATTTTAATCAGCATCTTCTAGTTAACAACATATGCAATTTTCATACGGATAGGTTTCTTTTTGAACGAGTTATCGTTCTTTTTATGATTTTTCCTTAATATTTGGAAACCAGTGTATGTGCAATCATTTACAAATTAAAATAAGATATTGTGATTTATTATGTTCTTCTGTAAGTACTGTATTAAAAAATATCATATGGCGAATATCTATCTATCTATATATATATATATATAAAGTTTTGTATATAAAGGACGCATGTGTAAAAAACCAGTGTAGCTAAAAATGTAAGATTAGAGATAGAGTCGAGTTTCCTAAAAGAAATATACAACAAAAACAATTATGCTAATTTCATACAAAACTACCGATTTCTTAAAAAAACTCTTCCGACATATTTTGTCTGAATGATTTTATCATACTTATTAAATTTCAATAAAATACACCCGTTGCGTTTATAAAAAAAATTATGTTACATTATAATATCATCTATTGAGAAAAAATAAAGCTACACACTTAAAAGATTTTCAGGTTTGGTTTGGTTTGTATTTATCCAATTATCAACATGACGGCCAATTATCAACACGTGGGATATAGGCCCTTCGTGGGGGGGGGGGGGTCTTTCTAAGGGAACGTAACCCGTATTTACGCATAGAAATCCACGGTTTCGAAGAAAACCACGAAAACTTCGAAACGGTTAGGCCGACGGGCGCGATTGGGTTCGAACACAGCACCTCCCGTCTACCAGCTTCGAGAGCAGAACCTCTCAGCCACTGGTGGGGGAAAAAAAAGATTGTCAGGAATCAATTAAATAATTGTACATGAAATTGCAAAGTAATTCAAACATATCAGTTATAAATTTTTACACTTCATCACTTCAAAAATTTTGAGAAAGTTATCTATGGACGTGTACGTGAAACTGTACATGGCAGTTAATAATTGATATGTAAAATTTTCCTTTTGACAATTTAACTAAATAACGAAAATCCTCTGGAACTGTCGAAATTCTCCAAAAACAACTTGAAGAACTCCGTGTGTGGTTCCACACAATCTACGCTTTAGGCGAGAACTGTACATGTTGAAACAAGATGAAGGAAAAAAATCGGCGTCATAAATATCGGTTTTGAAATCACCTATCCTTGACTATTTACGCTACAATGTAAATTGTTCTTTTTGTTTTTAGAGGCACGTAAAAGATTAAATTTACTCGTTGGCAATTCAGCATCTTAGAGAAATGAAGCTTAAAAGCTAAACTTACCGTAATCTAATTTTAAATATATTTCCCTATGCAGTGCAATTTTCATATACACAACGAAAAATTTCACTTAATCTTAAGAATTTTATTTCTAATGAATTTTTATAATACGTATATATTTTTTATTATTCTCCAAATAATTGCTGTCAGAAAAGAAACTTTTTTGATTGTCCGTTCCAATCATCAGTTAACTTAAATAAAAATAAATTATCTTACATTTAATTTTTCTTCTTTTGTCTCAGAACAAAACGATGGAATTCTTTCATTTAGAAGAACACTTTGATTGAATTTGAGGCGATTGTAAACCTGAATAGAAATCATTTGACAATCGAGAAAATACTTTTAGAAGTACAATAGTGACAAGCTTTAAAATACAAAAAAAGAATTATTATCTGTTCTTACGAGAATATAAGGATTTAATGATTCTTTAAAAATACAACAAACTTTCAAAAGAGTTAATTTTTTTGAGTTATGTAACAAAAGATATCAGCATTGTGAAAACAATGATACATACAGAAACACTGGAAATTTTGGAAACATCCACTATTGTCGTATGAGGTCATCGATATGCCAGTCAATTTTTTTCTTTATACATTGTAGCGATTTTGAATTTCGGTGTAATCAGCCAAACACAACACTATAAAAAAAATAAAAATAAATATTTCTTAACTCTTTCAAGGGCGATGATCGCACGGTGTGACCACCTAATTTGAATTCTAAACTGACAAACGGCACCAAGAATATTTTAATAAAATTTTATTTTTATAATGAAAGCTTGGAAAATGTTTTCTAAGAAATTCGTTTGTAAATCCTGGTGTCAGTCAGTCATGTCATCATTTTACGAAAAGAATTTTTCTGGCCCTGAATGGGTTCATCTAGGAAACTATAATATAATATTGAATGAAAAAAAATCTCCACAATAACCTCGTCTCATCCACGATTGTCCACTATTTAAAAAAATCCCTGCCGGCGCGGCCTACCGCGGAGGTAGATTTCGAAGTTAAGTATACTACCATACATCACAAACAAACAAAAAAAAAACAAATCATGATTTGAGATAAACCCACTTTAACAATTTTATCTGGCCGCTTTTGCCGAGTTTTTATTTAATTTTTATATAATAACTGGTTTTATCAGAATCATGTTAGGGCGGTATTCAAAAAAATACTTTTCCATGCTCAACAACTCGAAATTTTCTGGCATAACTCCAGATTCATTTTTAATAGGAAAAACATGAAACTTGTTGAAGTGATTTTTGAAGAGACTTATAAGCGACCTGTGTTTTTAATTTTCGTTCAATTAATTAAAACTTGATATATAAACAATTATTTTCTCAGTATGAGAATATTTTTCGTTTCTAACACAATCGCTTCGGGAAATTTCGTTCAAAATGCCCACTTTCACATCATTTTTTGAAATATATTCTGCCTCTATCAAAAAATCGATCATTACGGTACATTATATAGTTTCTGAATAAGCGAATCTACCAATTGGATGCGTCTGAGAATAAAAATGAATTTAAAAATGAGTCAGAAAATAAGCAGTTTGGATTTGAATACTCCCTTAACACGATGATTTTTCCAACACAATCCGCTTCGGGAAATTCGGTTCAAAAGGCCCACTTTGACAGTATGTTTTAAAATATATTCTGCCTCTATCAAAAAATTGACCATTACGGTACTTGATATAGTTTCTGAGTAAGAAAAGGTACCAATTGGAAGCCTTTGAGAGTAAAAATGAATTGTAAAATGAATCAGAAAATAAGCAGCTTGGATTTGAATACACCCTTACTAAAATGACTTTTTTCTTCAACCGCTATGTATTTTTAATTTGTTTTTGCTCTAAGAATTGGTCCTATCCAAAACTTTTCTATATAGATGTTGTAGACAATATTAAGAAGATATATGATAAATTCATGGGGATTTTATATCTTTTGAATTGACGGAGTTATGGATTTTTTTACTTCTTCAAACGCCCTTTTTGTTTTCGTTTTTAATTTTTTATAGCGGTACGAATTGTTCCTATCAAAAACTTGTGAATATAAAAGTTGTAGATAATGTTAAGAAGATTCATGATAAAAGTAATTGGATTTGATATCTTGAGAATTGACGAAGTTATGAATTTTTTCCTCCCAAAAACCCTATTTTTGCGTCCCTTGAGCCCATTTTTAACTTTATCAAAAATCTGTGATACATAAATTTTTGGCCCTATTTTTAGAAGTAATAAAAACTTTAAACTGATTCGATTTGTACAAAATTTAAGAAGTTATGGGGGTTTTCCGGTTGTCACAAAACCCCTCCCTATTTCCATCCCCTTGGTCCGATTTTGCCCATTAACGAACTCTACCGAGATTTTATGCCCTTTGATTTTATGTATCAGTTTGGAAGAGATTGGTGCAGAATTGTGGAAGTTATCGTATCCAGAAGAAAGTGATATATATATATAGATAGATACATACATAGATAGATAGATAGATAAAGTTTTTTACTGAGGGTGGTTTTGGGCTCTAGAGGTCATGATCGGCGTAATTCTACAAACATTTTTCAGAAATTCTAACATAGGAACGACGCCAATAGGTAGTATTTCATACAAAATCTACCTAAAAGTGTTTTTTATCTTCAGAAACGAATATATTTTCGAAATTTAAAGAAACATTCATAATAAAAATATTTTTCTTGCCGCCACTGATTTTCGAAACATTTTCAAGTAGTGAAATGTTCGGGTTTCTGAACACCAAATATCGGTTTTGTAATGCTCTGTGTAATCATTTTCTAGTTCATCATATTTGTCATCAGATAAAAATGCTAACGTGACAGTATGTCCATTAACATTAACATTAACATTAGCATTAACATTATTTTGTGACATTTACATTAATAAATTCAATTACACATCTAAAAATGTTTATTTGACAATGGCAGTATTATAAAAACAGATAAGCTGTTTTGAAGAAATTAATTAATATAGTTTAAAATCTAATCTGAAACATTTCCGAAAACGATATCAACAAAAGAAACATTGTTTTTATAACTCATTTTTTAAATATAAATATTTTGGTTTATGGGGTTTCTAAAGAAAAAAAAATGCTTTTAGGAGACATGGGCAACACGGAAGAGGTTATGCTATTTTTCATTCTTTGTTATATTTAATTTTTGTAAATCAAGAATATTTCGTTTACTTAAAAAAAAAAAAAAAAAAAAAAAAAAAAAAAACTTAAATTTACTTTCAATTTTGAGATTGTTTCTATTTTCTTTTATTGTTTATTGTATCTCGTTTAAGTTTATAACAAATCAAATTAGCCTTCTCTTTCATGAATAAAAGGTGCATAATATATATATTTTAAATATTTCATTTAAAAATATGTATGATAATCACTTACAATAAGTCAAACTAAGCAAAATTGCTAATAGTGATAAAAATACCTTTATTTAGATCAACATACCTTTCATAGCACAAACGGCGACATTTTCAAGGTCATTCTTGGAAGAAATGTTTTCGCAAAAAAAATTTAAAAAACAAGAACTTGGTAAATAATACTCACAAATATCATTTTTATTTTATTTCATTTTTTCAATAATTTTCATCATGCATAAAGTCTCGTGATATTATTTACCAAGTTCTTATTTTTGATTTTTTTTTATCGAAAATATTTCTATCAAGAATGATCTTCAAAATGTTGCCATTTGTGCGATGTATGTTGCGTGTGTATGGGATGTATGTGCAACTTATGTTGATTTAAATAAAGGTATTTTTTATCACGATTAGAAATTTTTAGCTTAGTTTCATTTCGTTTGACTTATTTTTTTTTAGTTCGTCACGTTTTAAAAAAACTTATCAGCATGCCATTTTACAAAAACATGAAATAAATTATAATAAACTGTACATTACAAAATATCATCGATTCAATAAGTTCCTATCTGTATATTATTCTCATAAACCGAAGTATCTTTGAGTATGTTTTTCAATGAGTTAAACTATTCTACATCATATTCCAGGTAACTGAAACAATCGCTTGTCTGTCTCTTTTTTTTTATACAGACCTGCGAATTTGGGACATCCAGTGTCGTTGGGATTATAAAACTTTTCAAAATATCAGATTTTATGTGGCACGAGAAAAAATTGCAATTATCCTTTAAGTATCTTTACCAGAAGTACTCGGAACGTTTCACAGGTCTTACCCGATACAGTAATTAACCCTTTATCTACTGACAGTACTTAAAAGTACCTTTAAAATACCTGTTATAAAATTCACTTAATACATCGATTAGTAGTAATACAGTTTAGAATGAGTTATAGATGCATTACTTTATCTTGTTCCAAAAGCATTATTGGTTTCACAAAACAAAACCTTTTCAAAACGATGATTACTTTTGCCTTTGTATCTTTTCAGCTTTCTTGGAGTTGGGAGATGGGAGTGGAGATTTTTCAATTCGGAAGTATTACTATACTTCTATTGTAAGAACATTATATTTGTACAATTCTTAATTCTACAAAATAGTAAGAAAAATATTTAAAATAAAAGAATTGAGTGAGGTTGTAAATATTGCACAAAATCCTTATAAATTCAAATTTAATTAATCATTTTAAATCCTGCAATCCTTCTAAAATCTATTAAATGATTATGTAAATCTTCTAATGTAGTTTCGAAAATTCACGAAAAATGCTTCAGAAGATAAAATTTTCATGAATTCATAATTCAGTACATAAAGGGTTAGGTTTTTAGGATTTTTCAAAAGGCTAACTGACTTGTGCATGTGCAAAGCTGTGAACTATATTTTTAATTTGTCACAACCATCAATTTTTTGTATATGCCTTATGCAACAACCGCATTTTTTAATAATGAATTAAATTATTGGAAATATGAAATTATTTATGGGTCTCTCGAAAGTATGTTTTCCTTTTTCCATAAAAACCTGTATCATTTTTAATGTCATGGTGCAATTGCACATGGGTATGACAATTATTTTATCATCTTTTAAACTGCAAACGGACTTATGGGACGATTTGGAATTTTAACACTTTACAACATAGTTGAAATGCGTTTCTGAATTCCGTTTATCTGTCCGTCTATTTGACAATTTTTTTTATCAACTTTTAAACTGTTAACGGACTTATGGGACGATTTGAAATTTTAACACTTTACAACATAGTTGAAATGCGTTTCTGAATTCCGTTTATCTGCCCGTCTATTTGACAATTTTTTTTACCAACTTTTAAACTGCAAAGGACTTATGGGACGATTTGAAATTTTAACACTTTACAACATAGTTGAAATGCGTTTCTGAATTCCGTTTATCTGCCCGTCTATTTGACAATTTTTTTATCAACTTTTAAACTGCAAACGGACTTATGGGACGATTTGAAATTTTAACACTTTACAACATAGTTGAAATGCGTTTCTGAATTCCGTTTATCTGCCCGTCTATTTGACAATTTTTTTATCAACTTTTAAACTGCAAAGGACTTATGGGACGATTTGAAATTTTAACACTTTACAACATAGTTGAAATGCGTTTCTGAATTCCGTTTATCTGCCCGTCTATTTGACAATTTTTTTATCAACTTTTAAACTGCAAACGGACTTATGGGACGATTTGAAATTTTAACACTTTACAACATAGTTGAAATGCGTTTCTGAATTCCGTTTATCTGCCCGTCTATTTGACAATTTTTTTTTACCAACTTTTAAACTGCAAAGGACTTATGGGACGATTTGAAATTTTAACACTTTACAACATAGTTGAAATGCGTTTCTGAATTCCGTTTATCTGCCCGTCTATTTGACAATTTTTTTATCAACTTTTAAACTGCAAACGGACTTATGGGACGATTTGAAATTTTAACACTTTACAACATAGTTGAAATGCGTTTCTGAATTCCGTTTATCTGCCCGTCTATTTGACAATTTTTTTATCAACTTTTAAACTGCAAAGGACTTATGGGACGATGTGAAATTTTAACACTTTACAACATAGTTGAAATGCGTTTCTGAATTCCGTTTATCTGCCCGTCTATTTGACAATTTTTTTATCAACTTTTAAACTGCAAACGGACTTATGGGACGATTTGAAATTTTAACACTTTACAACATAGTTGAAATGCGTTTCTGAATTCCGTTTATCTGCCCGTCTATTTGACAATTTTTTTATCAACTTTTAAACTGCAAAGGACTTATGGGACGATTTGAAATTTTAACACTTTACAACATAGTTGAAATGCGTTTCTGAATTCCGTTTATCTGCCCGTCTATTTGACAATTTTTTTATCAACTTTTAAACTGCAAACGGACTTATGGGACGATTTGAAATTTTAACACTTTACAACATAGTTGAAATGCGTTTCTGAATTCCGTTTATTTGTCCGTCTATTTGACAATTTTTTTATCAACTTTTAAACTGCAAACGGACTTATGGGACGATTTGAAATTTTAACACTTTACAACATAGTTGAAATGCGTTTCTGAATTCCGTTTATCTGCCCGTCTATTTGACAATTTTTTTATCAACTTTTAAACTGCAAAGGACTTATGGGACGATTTGAAATTTTAACACTTTACAACATAGTTGAAATGCGTTTCTGAATTCCGTTTATCTGTCCGTCTATTTGACATTTTTTTTTTATCAACTTTTAAACTGTAAACGGACTTATGGGTCCATTTGAAATTTTAACACTTTACAACATAGTTGAAATGCGTTTCTGAATTCCGTTTATCTGTCCGTCTATTTGTCCGTCTGTCCGTGCTCTAACTCTAGTAAATATAGTCCGATAGCCATGAAAATAATATAGTTATTACAGTTTACTATGGCATGTTCGGTATTGAAAAGGAAGTGTGTAGCACTTTCGGTCCATTTACAGGGCCACTCAAAAGAATTCCGTTACATAACGTTCCGTGGGGAAAAATAGTTTGCCGTGTACATTGATATAACACTATTTTAAAGATTTTTAAATTGATATATATAACTAATGAGTGGTACACGGTTCTTAGAATATTGTGTGCACAGAACTTAAAGTTCATTTACCCCAACACTGAAAAGAATTTGGCTATAGAAGAAAATCAGCAATAATTGAACTATACTAAAGTCTATGGACAATAATTGATGGACGTGTGTTTTCAGCTGTTGTATGCGTTTTTAAACTTAACTATTTTTTCAAAACAACATACGTTTATTGCCGGAAATTGCTGAGAGTAAATTTTCAATTGTGGTATACGTTTATCTGAACTATTTTTTAGCATACGACGTATTAAGCATATATATCTTTAGATCATACAGAGGGCTGCATAAAACAAAATCGTATATTTTAAGGACAATCCCTGGTAATAGCAGAAATTAGGTTTAAAATGCGTTGTGAGTTTCCAAAATTGTTCATATAAAATTCTGAATGTGTTGGAAAGTTTTTCATAAGTCTATGCATGATATTTCGTTCTTGTTTCATATTTCGTCACGAAAATCCTCTTTCTTTGACATGTCTTATATGCCGACTACCCTTTGTTAAAACAAATAGGTAATTTTTTATCAATATTCGATATCTGAAATTACTTACGGGCTTCTTCAAGCATTTTTTTCTTTTGCTAGAAAACACTGGAATCCGTTTACAAGTCTTATGGTGCAATCCGCATTCCGATACGAAATTTTGGAAATTAGTTAATAATATTTTGAATTCTGAACGGTTTTACTTGGCACCCTGTATATGTGATTTCAGAAGCTATTCTGGTGTCATTAAATAGAAGAAAATGAAATAAATATATCAAACATTTTTCGTTATTTCCAACGCCTTATGTGCTAACCACGTTATGGTAAAACAAATAGGTAAAATTTTATCAACATTTGAAATCTGAAATTCCGTATGGGTTTCTAAAATCTAATTCTTTCTTTATTAATGTTATTATTATTTTTTTTTTTTCATAAAAACCCAGAATCTATGACATAGAATTTTTATGCAAATTGCACTCTCGTAAGATTTTTTGTTAACTTTTTAATTAATTTTTTAAACTTAAACGGCCATATGGGCACCTCTATATGTGATTTGGGAAGTTATTTTACTATTTATTAGCAGACAATTTAATAAATATACCAACGATTTTCAGTTTTCTGCGTGTTTTTCAAATGAAAGTTTACAACGCCAGTCCAATAAAGGAACAAATACAAACAAAATATTTCTGCTTATTTGTATGTCTAAAGCTATTTAATTATTACCACTTCAACGTTTGCCCCGAGATAAGTCGGGGGTATAAGATTTTTTTATGTATATAACTGCTGCTGGTGAAGTGGTTAAGAAAAAATTTAATACATTTTCAACTGATAATTTCACAAAAAACATTTCAATTTTCTTTTGTAGAATTTTTTCACGGCATTTGCATCATTAAGTATATCTCATTATCATAAATATAAAAATTTCGGAAGTTTTCATGTGTTTTAACAAAATTTATGTTTTAATAAAGCTAACATCACGTGAATCGTTAGTCCAAATTTAATCGGAAATAAATATATATATTATGTAAGAGTCTTAGAGCATTTTTAGAAAAAAAAATACTGGATTGTAGGATTTGAAATATAATAATTAGGAAAAATGTGTAGAAGTATTTGGAAAAAAGAAAAACATTGCAAAAATCCAAATTGTTTCATGTGAGAAACTGTATATTCAAAAGTACACTAGTCTTTTATTTATTTTTTTTTTTTTTTGCAAAATTTATAACTCTATTACCTTACTTAAATTTAAGTAATTATAATAAAAAAATTGTACATTTTTTTATTATTTTTACAAAATGTAAGCTTAACTAAAACTGATACATAAAAGAAATTTTTTTTATGATTTAAAATAAAAATCTGTTACATTCGGTATCACAAAACCAACAGCTAGTTTACTGGTAGCACATAATTTTAACATAAAAAACTTTTTTTTCTTGTTATACATTTATCATTTATTTTGATTTAAAAATAATACATTTGTTAAAGAATGTTTTGGGATTTCCTTTCGAACTAAAACTTTTATTTATATTTTCCAAGTACATCTTTTGACAGGGAAAAGCAATATTTTCACCATAACATCTTCAAATATATATCTAATGACAGGAGAAAAGTCAAAAGTGAGAAATGTCTTTTACGCTTGACATTCTTGGCGCAGTTTGTCTTCGTTATACTGTTCCTGGATTTTTTACAATATACAGAGTAAACTATGTAACAAAAGTAATATGTTTTTTTTTAATCTCGTTTTGTATACATAGTATAAATAATAAAAAAAAAAAAGAATCTTTAGTATCACGTATAAAACTTTATAGAAAAGTTTAATTATTTACAGGACTAAGTTATGGATAAATTAATTATATGTCATTATGTTATTTTTGTAAGGACAATTTGTCCATTTCACTTTTCGAACAATTGTAAGGAATGTACTGCAATCATGTTATTTGTGGTTTACGTGTTTTACTGAATATGATAGGTATCAAATGGTATTTCCGATTGTGTTTGCATTTGGCATATTTGTTTCACACCACTGATGCAAGAGCTGTATAGATTTTATACAAATCGGCTGACAAATTAGTTACCTAATACATTTTTAAACAATTTTAAGACGATTTAACAACAGATTCTACAGAGAAAAACTTCAAAGAAATGCGAAATTTCTTAACTGTTAATAATTGTGTTGGTGTAATCTTCCCGTCTGTAATAAACTTATAAAAATTACCGACACCAGATATTTTAATCATTTCCTAAAAACAATTTATGCAATTTTTTACTAATGTGTACATTTGTATAGTCTGATACGAAAATAACAAAATAAATGAAAATCCAATAATTGAAACGTTCGGACAGTAGCAGGATTCAATTTTCCGTTAAATGTACAAAAAGATATAAGATGTTTTTAATGGAGAACTTTTTATAGCAAAAATTAAACACTAAAGGAGGTGTTTTAGTCGTATCACCAGTTTGTATAGTCAGCTACACGTGTCTGTCTCAGGGTGTACAGAGGAGCGGCAAATTCACAACGGTATTAAAATTAAATATGTTCCATGCCAATAGAGATAACGACTGTCAGACATGGCGTAATACTCTACAGAGAATCGAAGATGATTACTGAGGCAATTATTTTACTTCATTATTTCTAGAGTAACATACGAGAGTGTATATAGAGATATAGAGTACATATATTTTGTAACAAGAACTAATGATTTCTGGTATGAACAAATCGCATGTCTTTCTCTAAATTTATGTCAAACGTTCTCGACCTACTTTATATCCTTTACAAATAACTGATTATTAATTTCTTTTGTGACATTTGGAATAATTGAATTTAGAAAGAATCCTCCATTTTTGGTTGTATTTACCTAGTTGAACAATATTTACATGTAACGTACGGTCCAATAATCTTGTCCACTACAAAAAAAATTCTTGCGAGGACATCATTCGCAGAGGCTACAGATGTATCTTAATCGAATTATTTCATGTTCCAACAAGAATATTTCTGGTGAGCGTGGAGTGTATGCCTCACATCCACCACTTGCAGTTTACCCCTATTGACCTTGATCACCCAATTATTCTTCAGAAACTTCACAGAAACTTTATTTTGATTGTATATGCATAATTATGCGGGTGGTAGAAAATCATAAAAAATTAATTGTTCGCCCGTAATACAATCTACGCTATTACAGGCAGAATGAACTTTTTACAATTACCACAGATGCCTAGTAAAATCATCCTGGCCGTCTTTGAGCCATCATAACCTTGTACACACCGAATCTGTCAATATAGATTCAAGCTTTTATCAACCTTTTTTCCATATTTATAACATACCACTATTCTGCAAATTTGGAATTTACACAAATGTTTAAAGCTTCTCGGTGTTAATCATTAATTGTCTATGCAGGACGTAGCTTGATAGCGCGGATTAGCATGTAACCGTCACATGCGTTTTTTTCTCAGCGAATCAAATTATGTAGACCCACTACATAATTTTTCTTCTGAATATTTTTATACCCGTCAATGATCTTGTCGGTCACCTGGGCTATAGTTTGCTATCACTGACTAATGACGCTGAACCATAGAAGTTTAAATTCATACCACTTCCTAAGCTTAGTACTTTATAGAATTATCATTTATTTTTCGGTGATCTACTATATATTCAATAAAGTACAGAAAAAAATGCAAAAAGCACTTCACCTCAACACGTACATTAATATATTTATATTTTTATAATAACCGTATACATGAGTTACTGTTACACAATTATTTCTAGATCAAAAACTTCTCAACCCATCGGTTTTCTTCTTCGCAGTTAAATATCTACAAAACTTTTATTTTGTATCATAATGAAAACATCATTTTTAAAATACTACACATATTTTTATTTCTGTTTTATTTTCTTCCATTAGTACTACATTTTCTTTGTCAGTTTGCATATTTTAGCAAGCATCATAATTATCTCCATTGTTCAAACTCGTATACATTTGTAAACATAAAGAAAAATTTACGATTTATCATCCGCGTGCGACTAATTACAAATACATTAAAGTAAATACAAATACATTAAAGTAATGTGATTAAATTCTAGACATATTAAAATGTTGCATTTTCATCTACAGCATACATGTTTACATATTTTTTATAAATATAGCTTAACCCAGAGATACTGGAAAAACGAATTTTAAGTCCCATCTTTACATACGTGATTCAATTAAAAAGTATAAAAACGCTGCTTGCTTAATATTTTTAATAAAAAAGTATAAGTTTTACATCACGCTATATACTGTCCATAAATTATATAAAAGAATTTCCATAATAACTACATCAAAAAATTCAGAAAGTAAAATTCCTTCTCAAATTTTAGCATTTTGAGCATATTGATACAACGCAAAAAAGGTGAGCTAAGATATTATGCAGTAAAAAAAACTTTTCCGGTATATTTCAAATTATCGTAACGGTACAAAATTTTGCCAAATGTGATAGGACTGTTTAAATACATTTTAAGCAAAACAAATCGGTTTTTTCGTCATTTTCCATCAAATCTGTGTCAGCACAATCACTTAAATTATAGTATGGAATACATCTTTACAAGATATGTAATTTTACTTGGATATATACAGTGGTGGCCAAAGTTGTGAACATTTTTTTTAAATTTTCATGTCTCAGATCTTTGAGTGCTTATAGAACATATTAATTTTCATTTAAATACGAATGTTTATATATCAAATTCAAGAAAGTTAATGTAGAATTTAATTAAGGAAACAGAATTAAAATATTTGCTTTACAAAAAAAAAAAAAAAAAGTTACGCTTACTTTAGTCTGAAATACAATCACAATTAGTCATGAATGCTGAAGTGTATTGTAATAAAAGCTCCCTAGCCAATCACATTAACTGTTCTGAGAAGCAATCACACGTCAGTAACTAAATTGAAGTATATTTTGATTTGTAAAAGCTGTATTTTGCTGGAATTAATTTTGCAGAAGGGACAATACTAGAGTAACTAAATTGAATAAGGTTTTTTTTCTATTTCTTTATTAATTCAAATAATTTAAAACAATGCCATCAACAACAAGAACTGATTGGACACCTACAAAAAGAAACAGGATTTGTCGGTCTCTCTTATACTGAAATTGCAAGACAGGATGGTCGATCAGTCACTTTATCTGGTGTACGAAAGTTGTGCTTACGTTATGAAGAAACTAAATTAGTGATAAATATGGCAAGGTCAGGGCGAGAAAATGCATAAGTGCTTCTGACGATAGAAATATAAAAATGATATGCTACAAAAATTGAAGAATTTTATCAGCTGCTGTTAGATGTGAAATGAATGCAATGGGTATTTCATTTTGTTCAAGAACAATAATGAGAAGATTAGCAGGTTTTGGACTGAGAAATTGAATGCACATGAAAAATAAATAAATCTTCAGCAATGCAAGAAACCAGTTCAGTGGGAAAAAGAACACATTAATTGGTCAGAAAATCAATGGAAGCAAATAATCTGGAGCGATGAGAGTAAAATATCGCTCTTTGGTAGTGATGGGTGAAAATATGTGAGACGTAGATTAGGGGAAGACCTGCATCATGATTGCATTGAAGGAACTACAAAGAACCTAACAAATGTCATGATTTGTGCCTGTATGTCTTCAGATAGTGTGGGCCACATTCAAGTGATTGATAGCATTCTGAATGCAAAAAAATACATCGGAACTCTTCTGGAGTCAAAATTAATACATTCCAACAGGGTTTTCTTCCCCAATAAAGCACCATTTATCTTTCAGCAGGATTCAGATCAATGGCATACGGCAAAAATATGGAAAGAAATGTATAAAAACATGCAATTATTATCCTGGCCAAGAAACAACCCTGATCTGAATCCTATAAAAAATTTGTGGCGACGTTTGAAAATTCTTGTACAAAAAAAAAAAGCGTTCATCTAATAAAACGCAAATTATTGAAGCTATAATTGATTCTTGGTATCATGTGATTAAAAGGGATGAACTCCAAACACTAGTTCTCGCAATGAAAAGACATTGTGAAGCTGTAATAAAAAACAAGTGTTACCCTACTAAATATTGATTGTGTAAGTGTAACTTTAAAATATAATGAAACCTAAGATAGATCTTATTTTTTGTAAGCGTAAATTTTTGTAATACAGATATTTCAATTATGTTTTTTTAATTAAATGCTACATTAAATTTCCTTGAATTTGATATATAAACAGTTGTATTTATGTGAAATTTATTATATTTCTTCAAACACGCAAAGTTATCAAACTTGAAAATTGTCCACAATTTTGACCACCACTGTATATATAAAAATACCAATATATGACATTTTCAAATAATTACTTTCGTTAAATTATCCTGACTTCTGTGTAATACAAAACGTCTGGAATAGCTTTGATGTAATGAAAATAAGTCTAATATAAAGAAAAACAATTGCCAAAGTACGTGCATGGAATGCAGTTTCTCTTAATATGTTCCTCCTATCATTATGCGACACATCGTTTGGTCACTGCTGTTATGTGGATTGAGTAAACGAGTGCAAGTTATTAACTCCCTCAATAGCATATTCCACCACATGTATATTCTACCTCAGAAAAATTCATTGGCTCTTTTTCATCGGATTAAAGTTTATCTTTAATAATACAGTTTCAAGATTTATTATTTGGAATAGTAAAAGATATAGATATAGTGATAGTGATACAGCAAAATTCTCTCTATCTCTCTTTGTCTCTCTTTCTATGTATATATGTATATATATACACACACACACACACACACACACACATATATATATATATATATATATATATAAATAGAGAGAGAGTGAGAGAGTGAGAAAGAGATTTTTACGGTATCAGACAGACAGACAAAGAGAGAGAGCGAAATAGATAGCTAGATAGCTAGATTGTTAGATAGGTAGATTTTTTTAAATAATATTTTTAAAACACTGAGATGCATAAATACATATTTAGAAAGATATAAACATAAAAAAATAACACTAATTCTAAAAAGAAATCAGATAAACTCTGACAAGTGTAATTCTGGAGAAAATATATTTCAATATTGGAGTAAAAGAACTACGTATTCAGAGTTATAGTCGTAAAAATACAAGAAGGTACACGCCATCAGCAGAGGGTATACCCTTGAATCATGAAATTCGTGGCTAGAGTATGCGCTATAGCTTTATTTTTTAAACAGAGATTATACGGTGCTTTTAAAAAAAAACCTGCATGGTATACGTCGTATATCTCCATATCTCTCAACTACACCCCTATCTGTATTAACGTAAAACGTAAATATTCTGCTATATAACATAAATTTCATATTATTTAACTTAGTGTTAAATTTCATTTTTGTACAAAAATAAATTTTTTTTTTTTTAATTTAGATAAAATTTTATAACCTTAATGAGGTGAATTTATAAATTAACAATTCTCAATAAAAATCTTCACTTCTAAATAAAATGGGATATTTGGATGTTTTTGTTTTAACATTTTAATACATCAAAGACATAAAAATTCTTTTCATTATTTAAATGCATCTTCTTATTTTCGAATAGTAAATATTATTTACTAAAATAATGTCAATTAAGGTTGTTCAATTACCATAAAAAATACATTAAATCAAAACTATAACATAAAAAAATTCCATTTTCTGATTTTGAGAATGGTGATGAAATGGGACATTTTTTTCTTGTAAACAAAACATTACAACGTAAGAGTAATTCTAAAGAGAATGTAGTTATCTTAAGTATAGTTTATAGTATATTTTTATTTCATTGTCTGCGATATTATTAAGGGGACGAGGGACCTTAAAAACCTTTAAAATATTTTTCTATTTTTATTTTTTGTAAATTTTATTTTAAATATTATTCAAGGGTACATTATATGCATTATGGTGTGCATTTATCACAAGAAAGATTTACGTGTTATTTTAAAAATCTTCGAAATGCCCCCTGCGCGTTCCATATCAATGAAAATCCCCAATATTTTTTATAAAAGTTTGGTTTATATACGTAAATAAAACTGTGCATCAAATTTTATATATTTGAATATAAAAGTAAAAAAAATACAAATTTTCGAAAAAAATTTAAAAAAATTTGAATTTTTTTTTATACCTTTATATTCAAATATATAAAATTCGATGCACAGTTTTATTTATGTATATAAACCAAACTTTTATAAAATATATTGTGGATTTTCATTTATATGGAATGCGCAGGGGGCATTTTGAAAATTTATACGACGACGCGTAAAATGCCATTTTTTTTCTCGAAAATAACATTTTTTTTTGATAATTGCATACCATAATGTATATAATGCAACCTTGAGTAATATTTAAAGTAAAATTTACAAAAAAAAAGAACAACATTGAAAAATTTTGAAATTTTAAAATTTTTTCGAAAAATTTCAAAATTTTTCATTTTTGTTTATACCTTTATATTCAAATATATAAAATTCGATGCACTGTTTTATTTATATATATAAACCAAACTTTTATAAAAAATAATGGGGATTTTCATTGATATGGAAAGCGCAGGAGGCATTTCGGAGATTTCTAAAAAAAATAATTCGTAAAATTCCACTTTTTTTCTCAAAAATAACATTATTTATTTATTTATTTATTTTTTTTGTAATAAATGCATGCCATAATGCATATAATGTACCTTTGAGTAATATTTAAAGTGAAATTTTCAAAAAAAAAAAAAAAAAAATTAAGGTCCCTCGTCTCCTTAAGATAATAAAACGCACGAATAATCTCAAAAAGTTTTTCTACCTGTAATATCTGATCCGTTTGCGATATTTTCAGACAAATTTGAAAAGTGTTTATGAATTCCTGTCTGTCAGTCCTTGCTCTAACTGTCGTAAATATACTCGGATTGCAATATAATTTATATAGGTTATTCATGTTTAGTATAGAATTTTCTATATTGAAAAATAAGTGTATAACATTGATATTTAGCTTACAGGGACACTAAAAAGTAATCCGTTACATTATGGTTTATGGGAGAGAAATCGTTTGCATTTCCTTTATCGTAGATTTATAGAGACGCACAAAACTATTTGGTGAAGAACAAGGATGGGCTATGGTAGATAACTGCTTCAAGTGCGTTTATTTCTGTTGTTTGCATTTTTCAATGCATCTAATTGTTAGAGTCTTAAAACCTTTTAAACGCCGCACAATGATTGAAAGATAACACAAACTATTTAATGGTAAAAATCTCATTAAAACTCAAATATAAGCACTATGAGTAATTTGTTTTTTCATAAAAAAAAAAAAAAAAAAAAAAAAAAAAATTGTATATGATTTACAACATGTTCCATAAATGGAACATTGGCGGGAATCACTTAGTTTTTTCACATGTTTTTATAAAATATGATTAACGATATTTAAATTAAACTCTCTTTGTATATCCAATATTTTTAACAATTATAGGCAAAGTTATAAAAGTTATTCAGAAGTAACACATGTTAAGCGGAAAAATAGCCGGGCTTCGCCCGACAAGCCTTCGTTGCTCTCAAAATTCCGGCAAAAATTGTCAAAAAAAAAAAAAAAAAAAAAAAAAAAAAAAAACTGTAGGAAGCTTTCACTGAAAAAAACTGTAGGAAGCTTTCACTGAAAAAAACTTTGCTACACATTAAAAATATATATAGTATTTACATGATGAGCATTAATTACTGCATTAAAAAAATTACATTTTTTTTTTATCAGAATGGTAAAAAAATAGCATAAGAAAATAATAATAATGTTCTATGAATTTACAGTACAGACAATAATCATATAAATGAAAGTCGAAAAAAAATACAAGGAGAATTAAAAAAAAAAAAATGTTATCAACATTTCTTAAAATAAGAAAAAAATTAGTATTGTCCTTAGCTTTTATCTTCTACATTTCTTCTGTTTTCCATGGTAGTTAGGGAATCATTTCTCTTGAAGTCATTTCTCACATTCAAAACATTTTTTTAGTGTTCTTCTGGCATGCAGAACATCGTCCTTATGTTGATTGCAAAAGATAATGTGCATCTGATTGTCACAAAAATTCAGAGCAATGTGCACGAAATTTAGGAAAAGTCTGAATTTTTGGTTTCACTTGAAGCATATTCATTCATTCTCATAGCATATGGATAGCCGCCGCTAGAACTCAATATCGAGATTTTAAAGACAAGCCGTATTGGTTTGCCCCGCATAAACATTTTAACCGAATGATGACTGTAGTAATGTACCATACATTAATCTATTTTCCATTTTGAATGAAAGATACCATATTGCTGAAAGTTTTTTTCAATTTGCATAACAGGGATATATTTTTCCCAATTTATCTCCTAATTTAACCCGTAACTAGAGACATGAATTTCCTTACGTTGTCAGAGACATACAGTCAAAATGACTCTAATGTTATTTTTCTTTTTTATCTTTTGTAAACACAATTGGAATTTATTTTGGAAACGCAATATAGTCTAGAAATCATGTAATTACCAAAATATTAAAAATAATTATATTAAAACTGTTAAATGTTAATATATTAATTGATGGAAAGATAATATAAGAAAAACCTAAACAACCTTATAATGAGTGCTTACTTCGTTTAGATATCATGGGATGACACTAATATTAATAACTGTTAAAATTAAACAAACAAAAAGGAAGAATACAATATTTTTAAATATTACCTTAAGAATATTTTTTTAATCTTTTTGCTTTTTGCTACGGAACATTGTCCACAAACTGGGTATTTACAAGAATGGCATAGAGTAGGTATTTTCCTTTTAACCTTTTTTGGGCAAATGGTACATAATTTTCTAGTAGGTAATTTTAAACTGCTATCTGCATCTACTTTTCCTCTTCTTTACTTGACTCTTTTCTATAGTCTCGTGTGGCCTGGTAAATAATAAATGCGTTAACAGCACTTATATACATAAGGCGATAAAATATAGCTATTGGCCACCTTCTGGTTTCCGACCAGTACAATATATGACAAATTTTTCATCCAAGGCATCAACAACAGATTAGGTATTATTATAAAAAGCGATAAGTTCCGACTTATTGATGTCTGTATCTTGGGATATTGATGAGTGCCTAGACGACACTAGCAATACAGCTTTGCCTTTATTAGGAAAATATGATACCAAGGTTAAATCCTTCGAAAAGCCATAAATTGAACTCTCGACTATTCTGCTTCTGTTTGGAAGGAATTCTGTAGATATTTCTGTTATATTTTTTATTTATTTATTTAATGTTTCAACATAGGTTGAATTTTTTTCTTCAAAACTCAACTGATGAAAACCAATTGTCTGCTATTATATTCCTGTTTTTGCCTGCAATACAAGCAGACAAGCGCACAACTGCCTGCGTCGGTTTTTGCCACATTTTATCTTCTTCTGAAAGTGTCACAAAATAATAAATAATAATATGTCTAATATGAGAGTCATCTTCCGTAACTTTGCATTCTTCAAACCATTCCATTACAGTTTTTTCAAAATCAGGTTCACATGGCCGAATTTTTTTCCTGGAAGGTCCTGGTTGAGTATTATCCATTTTCTTTTAAACAATAATATATTATTCTAGACAAAGGAAGCGGATTGCAATGCTAAATACGTAGAAATTAACTGGTGCGTTATATATTTTTTCAGTCACAGTTTCAGAGACGTAGAGTCAATCTGACTCTATAAATAGTAACGAAAACTTTGAAAAAGAATAACTCGCATATAGGCGCGTGTTCAAACTTGAACTTCTGCCAACATACTGATAAAAGATCAACTTGAAGGTACTGGGGAGATCTTTGTATTCAAGGACAAAAACCCACGTGATAATTAGAGCCAATGAACAACGCGGAGTCACCTTGACTCCCGCCTCCAGTTACGGGTTAAAGGTGATATTGCTATAACATGATTTGTTTTAGCTTTCTAAATTTATTTCAAAGTATTACTGAAGAAACAATTGGGACCGATAGATATTCTTGAGTGCACCAACATAAATCTTCACCGGGTACTTCCGGACATCCACTAAACAACTATAATCCTATATATTGACGTATTTCATTTTCATCTACAGCTAGAACTTTTTCTATATGAAATGTATAAAGTGTGGTTATATTTGCTAAATGCAGCAGATATTCTACTGGAAAGAACTTGTGAAATACTTCGACTGGAGATGAAGTAACTAACTGAAGAAACATTTCAGAAATATTTTCAATGCTATTCGTTTTTAGAAATTTTTTAAGATATGCATTTTTTTTTCAGCAATGTTGCATATTTTTCTCTTTCGACATTACTATTCGCTTCAAATTCAGTCTTCCTTTTGATGTTGAAGGTACTCCAGGATCAAATTCGTCTTTATTAGAAATTTCTTTGTCATTTACGTTTGTACTTATTTCAATTTAATTATAAAAATCTGCTGGCAGAACAGGTTAAAAAATGTCTGAATTTGTATTTTCCTTGTCTATTTAACATCCATTTTTTTGTGGAAGTAGTTGGCAAATATCAATGCATTCTTCTTTAGAATCAACCGATAATTCACAAAAATATATAAGATCCTTTTCTACTGTACAAAATGGTTTTGAATGAGAATGGTTTTGAATCTGTGGGAATTATCCTGAGTAACTGAAAGAAATCACAGAAGGAAGTAAAAGAATAAGAATTTTTGCTCTTTTTGCCATTTCGTTGTTTTTAATTTATATAATTCCCCTTTTAAATTCGTTCAGTTTTAATTTTTTTTATTAACCTGGCTTCCGCCAGAGTCTCTTATACTCGGAACGTGGCTGGGAACTTATGAACCTGGTTTTCGCAAACATACTCTGTTCCCGGTGCATGAATGGTCGCTCTCTTTACGGGTTCTACACGATTTCGTCGAGGAGCCTGGGGCCACTTGCCCCACATCCCCTTCACATAAGATGGTGCAGGTTAAATGGTTAAACAAAATTCATAGCTGGTAGCAGCGAGGGCATAAAAGTAAAAAACTGACTGGGGAATGGATGGGAAAATGAGCTCAATAAAAGTAAAAAATAAAAGGAAGAGCCTAAAAGAAAGTTTAAGTATAGCATTACAACAACAAGATAAATTTTTGTATTTTCTAAAATTTTTTAAATAATTTTTATAATTTTTTATAGTTTTTTATAAGTTTTTTATAATATAAAGTAGGATAGTAAAGTAGAATAGTAGGAGCAGTTGTTAGTATAAAAATAGGGGGGGAGGGTAGCCTAGGCCTAACGGCCGGTGAAAGTGTGATTTGGATCCGCTCTGGGTGCCGGAACTTTTGACTGAGCTGATGGCGTCCAAGAGTCGAGACAATGCCGGTAGCGGAGATGCGCTTTTGCGTAGCCCTGAAAAGGGCCCTACCGAACTCGGAATTTCATTGCCGATTTATGGGAAGCAGCTGCTGAGTTCATGTGGAAGAAGACCACCGCAGTGCCGGATGCAACACTTCGGCAATGCCGTGAGTCCTGAAAAGGACAGGTCCATCCACCCTGTACACTGCGTGGAAGCTGGAGCTCGACTGAGCTCGCGCGGGCCGGAGTGTCCTCTTATATAGGCTACAGAGAAAAAGGGAGGAGCCAAAGGCGGGGTTAAGTCTGCAATTGCAGACTGACAGAAAAAAGTAGGAAAAACGGAGCGTTAGTAGAAAATACACAATAAAAGGGGTAAAAAGATAGATAAATAAAAATTAAATGAGAGTATCTAAAATAATTCCCACTCTAGGACGTTTACGGTTGATCGGGTGAAAAATATCATAATTTGGTAAGGAATTTAGAGCAGTATTATCTGAACTTTCTAAGGCAAGATGAAAATTTATATTTAAGTGCTGGATGAAAGTGCTGAGTCTGGGGAATTTAATTTCTTTATATAAATGAAAATTTCGGACATAATAAGGGACATCAAAGATTAATCTTAAAGTAGCATTTTGAGCTTGAAAAATAAGTTTCATGTGTGTCTTAGCCGCATACGACCAGACTTCGGACCCGTAAGTTAGAATGGGACGTAAATAAGAACTGTACAGGAGCATCTTATTTTTAATAGAAAGATAACGGTTTCGAGCAAGAAGGGGGTATAATTTATTTTTAGCAACTCGAAACTTATTTCGCGTAGTGTGGATGTGTTGTTTAAAAGTGAGTCTCTCATCTAGGATAATACCTAGGTATTTACAGCTTGAGGACCAAGGCAATTCAATATTATTATATTTAATTATTATGTTTCATTATATTATGTTCAATATTATTATGTTTGTCCCGGGTATCATTACGAAGATTACTAAAAATAATAGCTTGCGTTTTGTTAATATTTATGGCAATTCTCCATTTGCTGAACCAGGTGGAGAGTAATTTAAGATGTTTGGTGATTGCAGTAATGGCATACCTGCGATTTTTATTTGCAGAAAAAACACACGTATCGTCGGCATATTTTGCTAGCGATGTGTGGGGGTAGGAAGGCATATCATTAATAAATAAAATAAAAAGAATAGGGGAGATTTTACTTCCCTGAGGAAGGCCGAAAAAAGCAAACATATTTCTGGAGAGGTGGTTTTTAACCCTAATGTTAAAATTTCGATCCAGTAAATAGAAGTGAATTAATTTGATCAAATAGGGGGGGGGGGGGAATTGTAATTTATAAGCTTGAAAATAAGCCCGAAGATCCAAACCTTATCGAAAGCTTTTTCAATGTCAAGAAAAACAGCTGCATTAATTTTTTTAGAAATTTTTCCTGTCGTGATGTTTTTCACCAATCGGAAAACTTGATGTGGGGCCGAGACCCCTTTTCTAAAGCCGAATCTTTCTTAACGTTTTCGGTATTTTTAATTTGTGTAATTTCTCTTTTAAATTTGTCCGGTTTTAATTTTTGATTTTTTTTTCAACCTGGCTTCCCTTAGAGTCTCTTATACTCGGAACGTGGCTGGGAACTTCTCAACCAGGCTTCCGTAAACATACTCGGTCCCTGGTAGATGATTTTTCGCTCTTTTTTCCTGATTGTATCCATAACAACAAGTTTGAATAATTTGGAAATATACAGATATGCTAAAATTAAGCTTTTCTAATTATGAGTATTGTCAACGACGTAGTATAAAAAGACATAACTTTAAAATGATGAAAATTCATTTTACTAATATGTCCACAATATTTATTGTTTTACTAATATACTAAATTATCCGAAAAACAGTACTGTATATCTTCGAAACGTACTTTGCAGAAAATGGTCTTCTCTATGCAACAGATATACTGTACATAAATTAGAAATCCTATATAAAGGGAAACAGGCACTGAACTGTGCCAAATAAAGTAAAAGCTATAATTAAGCTATAAAATTAGAGTATATAGTGTAACAGAAAAAAAAATATATTAGTAACGTCGTAAATGAAGTACACTTTTCATTAACGTACAGCATGAAAGGACTGACAAATATTTTCTTCAATACAGTATATAGTCAAAATATATGCAAATAACCCACACTTATTTTTTAGAGGGTCCGATAATTTATTTTGCTTTTCTAAACATAGCAATTTAACACGGGATATCCATGTTATAGTTTCACGATATATTTACTACCCGGTACACAAAAGATAGATAAAAATTGCCTTCTGTTAAAATCTAATAGATATTTAACATTTAGTATAATTTTTAAATTTCTCATTATGTCCACAGCAAAAAGCATATTTCGAAATTCAGTATTAGTGAATATAAACACGCAATCATGAAATATTTGACTATTTATAGCAACCTTTGTAAAACCAATTATTTCTGCTTGCTGGTCATAATTTATGTATGATGCAGAAATTTGCGTTCTTTTTTAAATATTAATATATTTAATTGTTAAAAAATGCTCGATACATTTAGTAAAAGGATGTTTTATATTAAGAGTTTTATTTCTAAAAATATGCTTTAGGCATTAAAAACATTCCTCTTTTCGAAAATATAAAAAAAATATATATTAAAAGTTTAATCGCCTAATAAACAATAAGCAAAATATATTTCTATACTTTTTTTTAAAGAAGAAGAAATAAAATATTTTGATTACAAAATTTAAACGATTATACAAATATATTTTTTAATTACGTAAAACTGGGTGATTTCTAATATACTTCTGAAATAAAATAAAATATATAATTCATCTTATGCTTAAATTGAAACATTTTTTATTTATTTAAAACAATATTTAACTTATTATCATTAAGTGAAAATAAATTATAAACCCGAAAATCTAATAGAAATTACGCTATTTTTATTATTTTTATTCCATTTGAATTTTATCTCTGTGAGATAAGATAAAAATTAAATAAACCTCAATGCATTAAACAGAGTTGGTTCAGATTTAAAAAAAAAAACAAAACAAATGTATAGATTTGGCGCTATTCTAATCCTTCGAAAAAGTCTTTGTTTGTATGATAAAGTGCAAAGTGTATAATATTATTAAATCTTCTTAGAAATGAACTTAACGTTGATATTACATATTACATAATTAAACGTATAATGATTGTAAAAAAATAAAAAAAGATATTTGTCTGATTTTAGAGATTTCTAAGTAAATATTGTGATATTCTTCTGATATTTTATTATGTAAAATTGTTTAAATAAAATATGTGTTTCAGTTTAAAGCATATCTTGTTTCACTTTTGATACACGAGACGAAGCTAAGAATTGAACTATTTATTTTATGTTCGTTAACTAATAACCTGAGCAGTATGCATGATGGAATAAAATATTTTAGTTTTTAAAGCATTCACTATATCTTTTCAAAGCATATACAGGGTATATACATTGGCTTGTCCGTTGTCGTTCTGGTCCATTTCTAATACCAGTATTTTCGAAAAAATAGTTTAGATATATGTTTGTACGATATTTGCAATGAAATAACATTCGTAGTAGTTTATGCAAACTTTGCAGGATAAATCTAAAAAAAATATGTTATTCTTTTAAATAAGTAATATTAAAAAAACGGACCAAATACAAGTCCTGGTAATACATAGATACACAAAATATCCTAATATATTATTCAAAATATAAAATACTGAATTTTGAAAATTATATGAGTTGCATTACAGACGAACATTATATACCAGTTGTTCACTATAAAGTATTTATGAAGTATGAAACACATGTCTGCATTTTTTAACTTTTTGATTACGGGTCAGAACTCGTCCGAACTTTATATTTAATCATGCCTAAAGTTACAAAATATTTTCTCTGCGGTAGCTATCTCTTGAAAATATCCTAATATAAGTGTGCGGCAGAGATTATTTTTCCAAAAGTGGAATTAAATAAAATAACAAAATATTCACTGGGACGTATGGTATCCCAACCCAGTAATGAAAAGATTTAAGATGATTCCTATGATATGAAAATGCGAATATAATAATTTGGTTTTATTCTTACACTGCAATATAAATTATAATACGAAAATTACGATTGCCAGAAATATGTATGAAGATTTCTTGAACTTAACTACCATATATCATTTTATGGACTCTGAAATGCAGCTTCTTTTAAAATATTTATTATGGATTTTTTTCTCTTGCCGGTCTTAACATACTTTTCTGTTACAAAACATAGTATGCTGATTTAATCTACTCAACTATTTACATTAAGCTATATTTTAAACATATTCGATTGTGTGTACACTATGCTTGTTACACAAATGAACTAAGCAATGCTTAATATCCGGGAAACAGGCAAAGCTAGAAAGCCTGTTTACTCACTTTGGCATTGGAAGGATTCCCACTGTTGGATATATAGAGACGATTTTCACGTGTAGAAAATCAATTTTCAGATTTAATATTATGTACTATTATGATATACACATACCATTCGTTTGTTTCTAAAAAAATCTCTATTTACAGGCGCTGGCAAGGGTCAATGCAGAGCCACAGACCCTTCCTTCTATTTTCGAAATTAAGTTCAGTGGAACAAGTTAAGTGGAGTTTGAGGGGAGATTTTTTCCTATATAAGGCCGAGAAACTAGTGATTTTTTAGCGTTTGTTTTCTGGACTAGAAATAGAAATTTAAGAACCGGTATATATGCATGTTATTTATTACCATTCGAAGGCCATTTCAAATTTTATTTAAAAATATATAGATATGTGATGTAACTCAGTGTTGCCCTTGCCTGCACGCCGTGCACTTCCAATCGGGTGATATATGATAGAGCATCAGTATCATTTGAAATCAATTTCCGTTTAGGATTATGAATGTAGTTAAAATTGTCTGATTTTAAAGCACTTTAAGTTCAAAAAGTTGAAAATCAACAAAGTGGCAGGCATTTGAAAAAATGCCTATTTCTGACTTCTTTTTCGCATTTTGGCGTGCTTCTAAAAATGTTTATTTTTTATTAAACGGGCTGAAAGTGGTCGAAGCTGAAATGAATTATAGTACTTTTACATAAAAAAATAGCAAGCGAAGTCCGTTTAGTAGTTTTTGTGTTCTGATCCCGCGTAGTTTCCAAAAATACATTTTGCGTAAGCTTCGTTTATAGTAGCCCAAAACAGTTTAAGCCTGTGGATGCGATGCAGAAAATCACTAAATAACTTCGAAAGTACTTTTAATTAGGATTTACAGGTGTAATATACATGCTATAAGAAATAAAAATGTAAAAAAAAATTCAACCAAAAAAAAAAAAATCCCCCCTTAATTTGCAATTATAAGGGGGCAAATAAAGAACCTTCTGCTAATCTCAGAAAGAATTTTATTTATGCAGTGAGCTTCAAAAATCCTTTTATTTTCTACCAGAAACTGAAACAATTACACTTTCAACATGTCTGGGTTCCAAGTGCTATTCTTCCCTTATGACCATGGTTGTATGTCTTCTTTCTTGATTGAACTCGTTGGAATGTTCTCTACCTGAAATATGAAAGAATATATTTTATCTTTTCTTTTGTAAGTCAGTTATTATTTAGACCCATATTTGAATGCTTGTATTTCAATAATAATAATAATAAATTCTAACCGTTGCCATAAACACATAATAATGAATGCTAAAATTCAAAAGGTAAAAATTTTAAAACAGACATCTCACAAAACCATTGAAATTCTATATTGTTTAAAAAATTATCTTTTAAAAATTTTTGTTTTTGTAAAAAATTATTGTTTAAAAAAGAATCTATATTGTTTAAAAAATTAAACATTTGATTGGAAATAAAAATATCTTCAATGTCCACAAATAGCAAAGAAATGATCAATAGCAGATCATCCCCTCTGTATCCTATGAGAACCTAGGTTACACACTCATTTCTTTCAACCACCAAAATATCACCAGAAACATTATGCGCAAAAGCAGAAATGATTTTCGAATTGTAATGTATTTATCATAAAAATTAAAATAAGTTGAATCGAAATATTGCTCTGTAATTAGTGAATCGCTTTCAACTGAAAATTTTAAAAACAAACATTGGATTTAAAGTGCCTATTCTTCCAAATTCAGTACAGCGCTATTTCTTCAAGTCGAAGTATACGTCTACCTTTTTTTTTTTGTCGACAAGTAAAGTCTGACCAGAAACTAATTTGTCATAGAAGGCAGAAACTAGAGCAAAGGAATAAAAATGTTTTAGATGCTAAAAAGAATTTCATATTACTCTGTCACTAATAAAGAGTATAGAATCGTATTATCGTACAATCGCCAGGTTTGTGAAACCTTGATAACATTTCGCGCGTAGTAACTGGGAAGAGTCAAAATATATTAGAAAACATGTTCTTACTTGATGTGCGATCTTGTCCATCATCATCGCGCAGATGGCAATAAAAATAAACTTTCTCAGTTTTCAAATATTCCGTTCGAAAAAATTTCTTTGATTCTAAAAGGATGCCGCAAATGTTTTCGAAAGCACACTATTTTTATGATTATTCTTGCCTTTCCAAATATTAGTGTTAGTTCTCAACAACCCTTTTTTGAAATATTCGCCACAACAGTGTCGAGCACGCGTTTATTGCATATTTCTAATACTTAATACGTTTTTAAATGACAAGTTACATTTTTGTGTCAAAATGATTTAACATGTTTTATGCATATACAGAAAGTCTGCCTTGATCGCCGGTTTTAAATTCGCAGTATAAAATTTCTGATTCAGTTAATGTGTTTTGAATGATATTTGATGCAAAGAAAATAAATTAATATTTGCAGTAGAATTTATTTTCATATATCAGGTATGTGGTATCAGTAAAACAAATAGAAATATCAAGGTTGAAAATTATGATAGTATGCATTTTGTGAAATTTGGATTAACAACCACATCATTTAGGCTGAGAACCGTTCTACGGCTTGGAAACCCGAATCGAAAAAATGATGAAGTTAATTCTTGGCAAAGACTGTTAAAGATATGCATGAAATGGAAGATGCATGAAGGTCGATTGAAAAATCAAAGTTGGAAACAGGTATAAAGTTGAAAGAACGGTAAATAGCGAAGTTCGTAAAAGAAAGAATGATAAACCACTATCATCTATCTTTGAAAATTGTCGTTTTCTACCCTCCCTGAGCCTTCAATTTTCTTTATCTAACTCTACATTGCGTTGTATAGAAAATATTCCTTATTATATTATTCATATTCATTTATTTTATTCATACATATATAGAGTATATTAAGTTTAAGGACTGTACACAATCCAAACTGATATTTTTTACCAATTTTGGTCTTCATCTTGTTACAGTGTTTCTTAGTGTTCTTATACCCAGATATCAGTGATAAAAGAAAAAAATATGTATGAAACTGTAATATATAACTTTCTTATGGATTTATCTACTAACATCTGGAAAATAAACTGATTACAAATTTTTAATATTTCATTTTTTCAAAAAATATTTAAATTGTCACTATCCAGAATTATCAAATTATAGATAAACCATGAAGTCTGAATATATCGAGTATTATTTTGATAAAAAGTATTGTTAAATTTTAGAAAATATTTTAGAAGTTATCTGATGTCATTTTTTTCTGAAATAAAAAGGATAACAGAGTTTGAAAATTTGTAACAATCTCCAGCAGTGATTTCATTCAAAGTAATTATTAAGCGGATGTTTTGATTAAATGAAAGTTTTTTCGTCAAGAATTCAATTATTCGATAAAGTAAAGATGTTTTGAATTTAATTTTCGATTACATTTTTTAAACTTATTTTTAATTATCTTAAAGTTAATCTGGAGTATCATTTTTGTTTTCACTATTTGCAGGCACCAGTAATTTAATTAATGATGTATAATTTAAACTATATCTAATGTTTAAACCAAGTGCTTTATAGAAAGTTATTTTATAATAAGATAAAAGTAACACATACTGAATTTAATTTAAAAAAAAATAATAAACAACGCTGTTTTTCGGAAAACTAAGTAAAATTTGTGCATTAATAATAAAAACAAAAGTTAAAAATTAAGGATTGCGTAATTTGAAAGTAATATCAATAAAAACTTACCTAAGAAAATATTAAAGAAAGAACAACATTTAATCATAAAATATATTTATATTGATCTGCAATCGCAATTTGCGAACAGTTTACTTGCACTTGTAGAAATATTTTACAGATATATACCCGATATCTAGTGAAAAACATTTAAATGTAAAATTTTGCTTCTAACATTACTCCTTATAGGATGAATCCTGGTGTAAATTCTAAAGAGTATAAACTATTTGGTCAAAAATTTCTGATTTTACTTCTGAAAGACGTTGACATAGTACATATACCACATAATTTGACTCAAAAATATCACGTTTGCACAAAAATCTCGGAATAGAATTTTGCGTTTAAAATGTACTGGATTAAAAGCTTTTAATTACTTTGAAATAGATTGCTATAAAACTTTCAGTGTCATTCCATCATTTTCACATTTTAGCGAGATAAATAATTTGCTCTGGAAATGGATAAGAACTATACCACGACGTTTCTTTATTTTGAAAAAAAAATTATCAAAACGAGAAGAGATGTTACATCCTGTGCAAAATACAAGCAGTTAATTTACAAGCAATCATCGATTTTTTTGCTATTTGTTGCTGGAAACTATCATCAAGATCATTATTTAGAAATTTTGGCAGCCAAAAAATGGAGCTATGGGCCCCCTATGTATTTTACATTTTCCAAAGCTATAAACTGAATATATTTAACCTCAGAATTTTCATCAGGAATATACTGACACGTCTTTTATAAATTTAATTTTTTTATAAACTTCAAAGAATTTTACTTGACAAAGGGGGAAACTATACTTAATAAATATATCTAAATAAATTTTATGGCATCATTCTGTTTAAAATATTTCATTAATTTATATTACGAAGATTTTGTTTAATTAAGGCTGTTCTCAAATCCAAATGGGCAACTAAATGGCATACGTTTTAATTCATTTTTGCTCGGAAACACATGCAACTGACAGGGTGTTGTTATTCAGAAATTATGGAATCGGAAGACGCTTTCCGAGTTTTTGCAAACACAATAGATCATTCAGAAAATATTGTCAAAGTTGGCTTTTTGGACAGAATTCACCGTCAAATACAGAAAACTCCCAAGCGAAGGGAGAGAAAAGCCTTGTCACGTGATCAAAAACGCTTATAACTCGATAGGTGATTTATTTATCAAAAAATGAAAAAATCATTTCGATTCGAAATCGCTTCCACAGTCAGGTCTGCCAATTTTATACCTTTATATTTAAAAATGTTTACATCTTACAATCTTACACACAAGTTTTGCGCTTGTTGGGCAATAACTAGAAAACAGCCGTAACTACGAAAATCATAATTATTATTATTTTAAAATATTTTTTGTACAACTATGGAAGAAACACATAAGTTGTTTTTCGGGAATTCTAAAAAAAAAAGACTCCAAATAGAAATAGGGGACATGTAAGGTAAATGCTTTCATTATGTTACTAACACTGACAGCTCCAAATTTTGGAAGAGATTTTTTAATGACCGTACATTTTTTTTCAATTTGTGAATAAATAAATGTTCATATTCAACCCGAACCAGCCTGATTCCGGTCCCGGTTCCTGCTCACGGTTCTAGCTGAATTCTTCTGTTCTCGAATAAGAACCTCATTTATACCAAATAACAATAAACTTAACTACGGAGTCCATGGATATTTTTTCTAGCAAAATTAGAATGTGCAATAACATACACATTATACACTGCTCAAAACAATTAAATGATATTTGAAGTTTTATATAAAATAAAGATATAAACGAATTTTTTTTGCCGAAAATAGAAGAAGAGAATCACAAATGAAAATTTTTCTGGTTTTCAAACTGTGGAGTATGCAAATTTTGAGTTCGACGTCAAAAACGTCGCTTCAGCGGCAGCGAATGAAATTTGACTTTCAACTGGATAAAGGAGAATGAAGACAAGGATGATCGGCATTCAGTGATTGCTTTGTTTCGATGAGTACGATGTCTCAGCGAAGTCATTTGACAGATTCAGAAGCTTTGAAATTGTTGGTAGGTTAGAAGGGGGCCAAACTCAAGCCGAAGTAGGTCAATCCATTGGAGTGTCACAAAGTGTCATTTCCAGGATCTGGAACCGTTTTTTGGAGAGTGGATGTGCAGGCCGAAGACCAGGGCAAGGTCGTAGACGGGCAACAACGCCCAATGAAGATCGATATTTAGCGTTAACGGCTCGGAGACACCGAACCATGAACGCTACTATTCTCCAACAACACCTTCGCTCGGCTACAGGCACCACGATTTCAACTCAGACTGTCCGAAACCGGCTCCATGCTGTAGGTCTGTATGCTCGCCGACCGATGGTATGTGTTAGTTAACATCAAGGCATCGTCGCGACCGCAGGAATTGGGCAACCGAGCATGTCAACTGGAGGAGAAATGAATGGAGCAATATTCTGTTTTCTGACGAGTCCCGTTTTTCTGTGCATCCGGATAATAGGCGTATTTTCATCTGGAGGGACCGTGGCAGTAGGAATAATCCTGCGTTCGTGCACGAAAGTTTCAGATTTGGTGGTGGAGGAGTGTTGGTGTATGGTGGCATCTCCATTGACGGGCGCACTGACCTCTACATCATTCGAGATGGAGCTCTGACTGGTCGCCGATATAGGGATGAGATCCTCAGACCTATTGTAGTCCCTTACGCTACAGCAATCGGAGATAACTTCATCTTAATGGACGATAACTGCAGGCCACATCGTGCAAACCTGGTGGAGGATTTCCTTTTCGAGGAAGGAATCGTTCGAATGGAATTGCCAGCGTGTTCTCCAGACATGAATCCAATCGAGCACGTTTGGGACGCTCTAGGAAGACGAGTTTCTGGCCGCCAACAACCCCCACAAGCTCTCCAAGAACTGGAAAGAACTCTTCTGGAAGAGTGGGGCAGAATACCCCAACTCGTCATTAATAGCCTCATTGAGTCCATGCCTCAAAGGTGTTCAACGTTGCTGGCCGCCCGTGGAAACCATACCCCCTACTGAAAATGATTTTCTTTGAAGAAAACACCTTTTCTTATTCTTTTTTTCTCATATGCACAAATTGTGTTTTTTTCCTTTAGTACACAAATGCGCAATAAAATACATTTTTTTCTGCCAAACATGTGTAATTTATTCTCATATAACCTACTATGTCTGTCGACCATGTATCAATCAGCTAAACAGTTTACCAGATACAAAATCCACCTAAAACTGCAATATCCTTTAATTGTTTTGAGCAGTGTAGTTCAAAGACAGGTATATATACAAAAACGGGAAAAAATTCGTTTTTTTTTTTTTTTTTTTTTTTTGTTGAATTGAGTGTATTTAACGACTTGTAAAATTTATTATCAAATTGTCAAAACTAAATTTTATGTATTGAGAAAATGTTTAGGTAATTACTATAAAATATAATTATCAATTTTGTTTCTACGCTTAGTTAGCAATGCGATAAATCACGAATTAAATATTCAATAATTTCAAGAGTAATTTCACTGCTAAAAATTAATTAAAATTATATATAATTATCACTTGTTAAAAATCAAAAAAGTAATTGGTACGCAGTTTATTGTTAATACAATAAATATCGCAAATATCAAGTATTTGAAGCGTATGTAAGTCAAACGTGGTAAGGCAATCCTAAAATATTAATTATCATTATAATTTAAGCAGAAATAGTTTTTAATGCTATAAGATAGCATTCTTCATAAGCTATTGATTGTTTGCGTTAAGTAATTAAAATACCTTCGATTAGGGACGAATAGTATGTGTTTACTTAAGTGGGCGAAATTGTTAAGTGTTTCCGTCGGAGGAAAAAACTCATGCGTTTTAAAGATTTTAATTTTATTGTGTTGAGGAGGGTGTATAAACTTTAAAAGGGGCGCAGGAAAATATAACAGAGCTATTATTTCTATTGTTTATTTTTTATTTATTTTTGTTGTTGTTTGTTTATTTTTGATAAAAAAAAATATTTAAAATGTTTTTAAAATAAAGACTTTTAAAGTTTTCAAACACTTTTAACTAAAGGGGTGGGGAAGGTGCGAGGGGGGTGTTGAAATGTTAGTAGAGCGAGAAGTAGAAATTCTAACGGGAGACGCTATTTAACCCTTTTGGGACGCTTTATTAAAAAAAATTCCCATTACAAACTGAATTATGATATCCTTTCAAAACTTAGTAAAATATATCCTTAGTATTTGTTTTCAATATTTATCCATAAATGGCAGTGCATTTTTAAGAATAAAAAGGTGAAATAAATGTTTGTTGTAGGGCAAAGTTGGATTTTCTTGAAATAAAATGGCGCGTAAGAAAAGATAAGATATTTCTTTTATTTTTTTATCAATCATTTTATAAGTGGTATTATTTATAAGATGAAATATTATTTTAGAATACGCATTTTTGCATTTTTTCAGATTTCTATTTTTTTGTTCGAATTTGAACATTTACATATAGTCTCAATTTTGGGACGCTAGGCACGAATGGGTAGGGGTTTTCTCCGTTACTGTCTATGTATTAAATGTATGTTTTATGCCATTTATTTTGTTACAAAATGGTTACATACCACTCGGATTATTATTTCGTTATAAAATTATTATTCGGATTATTATTTGACTATTCTTTGTTATTACTATAGCGGGAACAGGGGCTGGGCTCTGTTCAAGGACAAGACACCCACCCCTTCCTAACCGTAGCTATTGGCTTAGTAAAAATTTATATCATACCGTTATGTTTTGTACTTACTTTACTATTTGACATCTTGAGGTTACTAAAATATATACAGCAGAACCTCGATTATTTGATGTAATTGGGTCCGAACCGACAGCGGATAATCAAATTTCCAGATAATCAAGAATTTATCAATAATCATCTATTTTAATATACAACATCGTCATCGAACTGTTATTAGGACTATTTAAACTGCTTAATAAACATCTAAATTTAAATTATACATCAAAATAATTTGATTTGTTTAGAACAGGGATGTGTACACGGTGTTTGCGAGGGGGGGGGGGAGGGGGGGGGTATAATCTTCACGGAATTGGATCTTGCGGGAGCTCAAGCTAATTTCAATGGAATTCGAAGAAAGGGGAACCAAAATGCTTATCTCTACTCGTGTTTTGGAAGGGAACACTTGCATACACAAGGAATGTGAAACTAAAAAAAAAAAAAGAAAGCTGGAAAAAATTCAGGATATCGGCAATCGACATCGGTTTACAGAGAGTTCCGGTTACACGAGGGTCGGATAATTGCAGTTCTACTGTACCATATATACTCGTGTGTAAAACGTAGAATTTTTGACAATTTTCTGCAAGTAAATTGGAGGGTAAACTTATACGCGAGTCAATTACATAAGCCAAAAAAAAAAAAAAAAAAAAAAATCGAATACTGCAAAAGTCTGATTTTTTATGCATATAAATAATAAAATAATATATAAAATATACAAATAATAATAATTTATTATTAAAATTGCCAATGATTTGTTTTTGTTTACTTACTAAATTTCGCATTAGTAAGTGAAATCTTTGGTTTGGTTTTGTGCCTAATTGAAGTAAAAAGTTAGGGGTTTGACATACGCGAGTTTTTGTATTCAAAAGTTAAGGGGTCGGCGTATATGCGAGTATATACGGTATATATATTCTATTAGTAATTATTGATTATTATAAATTTTTACTATGCCAATGGCTAATGGTGAGGATGAAGGGGATGAGGTTCAGTGTGACGATACGGTTCTCATATGAGGTTCAGGGTGACGAGAGTGTTATATAAAAAAATACAAAAATAGATCTAATAAGAAAAGTTAAGATAAAAAATTATGACTTTAAATTACATTTACCATGTTAGTTTTTATTAATTTTTATATTTCCTATTATTGAAAAATTAAATTTCATTCACCAAATCTATAAATAAATTGTATTATTATGTAGTAATAACCAGCGACAAGGTAAATAATTCAGATGCACTAGTGATTTAAGGTTACAATATTCTAATCTTTGTAATAACGAAATTTCAAATCATGGAAAACATTGACATGATTACATTACTTATTGCACTACTCAGTATTATGTAGTAATAACCAGCGACGTAAATAATTAAGGTACACTAGTGATTTAAGGTTCCACTATTCGAATCTTTGTAATAACGAAGTGTCAAATCATGAAAAACCTTTATATGACTACATTACTTATTACATCACTTAGTATTATGTGGTAATGACCAGTGGCAATAAGATAAATAAGTAAGATACACTAGTGATTTAAGGCTCCAATATACTAACTTTAGTAATAACTAAATGTCAAATCATGGAAAACTTTGATATGATTACATGAATATTACATTACTTAGTATATGTAGTAATAACCAGCGACACGGTAAATAATTGGGATACACTAGTGATTTAAGGCTCTAATATTCCAATCTTTGTAACAACGAAACGTCAACTCATGGAATACTTTGGCATAGTTGATTTACTTATTTTTAGTTTTGTTAATAAAAATTTCAGGAGTGACTTCACTTGACATAACGAACACATTACTGTTTCCTCTGGTGAAAATGACCTCATGTTCTGCAAAATGTGTACTTTCATTCAAAAAGCTGAAACATTCTTCTTATGATGAAACATTCTTCTTATGATGAAAAATAATTTTCATTGAATTTTAAATTCGTCCATTTCGTTTAAGGCCTATAAAAAAGTAAATATTGAAATCCAATTTACGTATCATGCTGAAGGAAGCCTGAGGTTATCTTAAATTTAGATATTTTGCCATTTTCCCTTTACAAAATGCTGTAAATAAATTTCTGTGCGAATTTATCGAATTATTAAAATTGAATTCAAATATTATCTTTGTTTTCAGAAAAAATGGTTTGCTAAATTATGCAACAAGCTATATATAATAGAGTACATATGCTGCAGCCATACTTGTAAGCCGGTGCCAGTGGCCATGGTAAATTCAGAAAGCTATAAAAATGGCAAAATCTTTGCATTGTAGTGGAATACATTATGTTTGCATTGTAGTGGGTGCAATTTTAAGTGTTTATATGATTAAAAAGTAGATCAAACTAAAGAGCAGTGCTTTCGATGAATAAATGTCTAAAACTGGGATATAAAATTTCATTTTTTTTAAATATTCCCTTATTTTTATTGACTGGTACATTGTAGTGGATATTAATAAAAAAAGAAAAACAAAATTGGGACACACTCTACATAAAGAGGGGTGAATAGTCACTCTATCGCAGATCAAAATATGCCCAATCTCTTTAGAGTGACTATTCACTCTGAGCAAAAGTAAAATTTTTGAGTCTCTGAAAAAGAAATTGTCACTCCTGGGAAGTAAATATTCACTCTAAACATGGGTGGATAATCACTATTTCGGATTAGTAACTATTCACTCTTGCTAAATGAGTGCATTTTTACACCGATGTTAGGAGTGAATAATCACTCTTTCATAGGAGTGAATGTTCTTTTTTTATGGAGTCAATTCTTTTTTATTTTGCTTTTAAGGGCATTTTAAAAGAATTGTATATTTTACAGCATGCAGTGAAAATAGATACAAGCGTGATAAAGATTGGAATAAAATACTTAATTAGCAATATTTATTTAATTCATAGTTTGCAACACTAATTTAAGTGTTAAGGAGAAATTCAGTTAAAGTTACATGTGAATTAAAATAGAATGCTGGCAGAAAAATTCTAAAATATTTTATTACAAGACTATCCCTTGTGTTTGCTTTCATTCCATGCAGTAAAATTTATGATAATTTCATAATGTCCATAAGGGCCGAAAATATTTAACCGAAATCTTAGCCAGTTAATGTTATTTTTTTTATTTTCAGATACCCATTTAGTATTTTAATAATTTCCGTGATATCCGTTAATTATGTCCTTTTATTCATGTGTAATTCAAATTTGAATCATTCAGATCTCAGAATTTATTGCTAATGAATTTAAATCTAATCAAACTTTATTGTTTACTGTATTTTAGTTACTTTTGAAGTTTTATTAATAACTGTATAAATGGTGGATGTTATATGATTAACAACGTATGATTTAATTTTTATTTTTATTTTAAATATAAAATCTTTTTTTTAACGCTGTTTTGCAGATACCTATTGTTCTAAAATATTTTTAATTTTTCCTCTAAAAACACAATGCTTATGAACTCGCATCTTTTTTTAATACGTTCAAACCTTTATCTAAATATTAAGAATGTGTAAGATTCTTTTTTTGTGTGTGTTGGGATATGTCATTATTTCATTAAATATGTACATAGAGTCTAGATGTATATATTCTGTAGAATATGTTTTTATTTCTCTTTCAAATATATTCCTGAACTTAATCATGATTTCGAATTTTCTTCTGCTATTGCTGAAAAATGGATATTAATACAACGCTTATTTATATAACGACATATGATAAGTCAGATTTAATTTAATTTTTTTTATTCCCGTATATATTATATTATGGAAATATGAATTAAATACATTTCGTATGTTTTTTAGGAAAAAAATATCTAGGACATAGAAAAAAGATGGAAATATAAAAAGAAAAGGAATGACTGCAAATAATACTGTTCTTATTGTTTGAAAAACATGTTTAATGTAAAAAGCAATTATTTATCTCTTTAAAATATATTCAATCTTATGTAAGTGATACTATGAACATTAAAAAATATATACTAAAGCAGTTTTGTCTATAAATTTCATATCAGGTGTAAAAAAAAACTTTATTTCAGTGCTTAAATATCATGATTTGTTTTTTAGTGCCAATAATTACGCGCATCATAGCTATTTAATTCATAATCCTAACATACAAATTCTACCAGGAAGAAAAGATTAAAATTAAATAAAACCTTTTGTTCCATAAATAAGCCCTTAAATAATATCCATATATTTTAATCCTAAAATAATGGACACCTTTCTCTTATCTTAAGAAAGAGCACCGTAGACTTGTTCTGATCAGGTTAGCTGATGAGTAATACGAAAACATACAATGCAAGATCGACAAAAAAATCGGTTTCCTTTTCGTCCCAAAATCTGAGTTGCGCCGAAAATTTGTTTTCGGCGAAAATGCTGCCAAAAATTCAGCCGGATCGAAACTCGACCGAAATTATCTATATTCTAGAAATCATATTTCTTCGTTTGGAAATTTTCAACGTTACCCGTTGACTCGATATGTGTCGGCTCACATGAGATACTTTTTATTTATTGCTATGAACTTCACTATGTACAATTATCTGTCGTGACAGACTCGAGAAAACAGTTAAAATAATAATGCAAGCAAAGCAGTAAGACTCAAGTTTGAAGATACATTTCGCATGTCGGGAAAAACTGCAGATACGAGTACTAGAAATTTGAAACCACAAAATTGTTTCGAATACTCTTTGAGAATGCTCTCATTACGTTTAATTTTATATCATGATAAAAAGTATCATAAATATTCACTTTAATAATATCCGTATATTTAATTCTAAAATGACAGACATCTTTCTCTTATCTTAAAAAAGCGCCGTAGACAAGACTGTCCTGATTGGCTGATTATTAATACCCATACAATGCTCACTCCTGCTTAGAGTGAATAGTCACTCTTTCAAAGGAGTGACTATTCACTCTTGAAAAAGAGGGCATTTTAGTTATTTCCAAAGTTACATTATGAAATCGAGGTTTTGAAAATTAAGAAGTGATAAATTTTTGGTGCTTTTCATTATTTTACTCCATATATTTGTTCAAAGTTGATAGGAATTTTTTTTAAGTGTATAATTTCAGGCTTTCATTTTCGTCAACGAAGTGAGATATTTCACTTTCGACAGCGGAGTGACATCGTCGCTACCACGTCAAACTATCCAATGTGAAAAAATGCATTTTTCATATTTTATGCCATTTTGTTGTATTGTCCATGATACGTACTAATTAAAATCGTCATGTCTCTAGCTGGCTTAGAAACTTAGATAATGACTATTTCAAAGTATCCAATATGCATTTTTTTCTAAAATTTACAATGTCAAACTATCCAATATGAAAATAGTCTTTTTATCAGGAAGACAAAAACTGTCTTATATATGGATTGAAATTTAACGCAATTGACATATGTTTCTGACGTTTACTATAACATATGTTTTCTATTGTTAATGGAATGTGAGAATCTTTAGTGCATTTACAGGGATTCTCAAAAGAATACCGTTACATTATATTCAATAGGGAAAAAGATAGGTGTCTTTTAATGGTGATACGATATTTCAAACATAATGAAATTAATATGGACTTATCAACTATATTAAAACATGTTTTATGCAGAATATGATGTGTAAGCCATTTATTATTTTTTACATGTTCATACAAATGAATTTTGTTGTGTAATGGTTTATAGCTACAGAAATGTTTGAAATATATTTTAATAATGAACGACAAATGTTATGAATGTGTGTCCTATTCTGTCGTAATCTTCTTGTAATGAAATTCAGTGATTTATATCCGTTTTAATACATTTGAAATAGCGTAATGTCATTAAAATACCTTCCAAAAGATTTTTCCCGATATACCATAATGAGATGGAAATCTTTTGCGTGCCTCTGTAAATGAGCTATTAATGTTACACGCTTCATATGCAATACTAAATATGTAAGCTCCATTAATATTTTACAATTGCAAGATATTCCGAGTATATTTACGTGATAACTCACGTAAGACAGACAGAGCGTGGACAGACAAACCGAATTCATAAACTCTTTTCATCCTTGTCGTAAAGTGTTAAAAAGAATAATAGGTCGCAAATTCACATTCAGTAATTTCTACCAATAGACGAGCGTAATCGAAATCTTTTGTACAACCATGTATATTACCTACAGGGTTTTATAAATGCCAAATAATAAGCTAAAATTTTAATGCAGAGTAAAGGAAGCTTAAAACTACTAAAATGAAAACCAGAAATTACCATCCATAATTGTCCATGTGTCTAATTTTTCGCGTGGACCTGTATAAGATTTTACTTATATTCCGTAAACATCTCATATACTAACTATAGTTCAGCTTTGAAATGTATAACGTAATTAAAAACTACATTTAAGCAGTTCAGAATCATACTTATTAATGCTAACAATTTATTTTAGTTAGTTCTATATACAATCTATAGAATTTATACATACCATATAGTACACATATAGTTTGAAAACGCACACCATAATATAAATCGCATTTCCAGTAATTATCGCTAATAGACTGCACTTTAAGCAAAATCTTTTGTGTGTTACTGTAAATGAACGACAACTGTTGTACATGTCATATTCTAACGTAGGCATGTTTCTGTGCACATGAATAATGTATATAAATTTCATTATGTTTCAAATAGTATAACATAATTAAACTAAACCACAAACCTTTCTTTCCTTATTAATGGTACTGTAACGGGATAAAAATAGTGCGAAGATTACTATTTATAAGTACGGGTATGAAATGCCCGTTGTTGACTACCCCATTATTTGAGATATTTTTGTTTTCTTATATTTTATAAAATTAACAGAATGTTTAAAAATAACCTTTTTTATTTATTAATATACTATATATTCGTTATAAAAATTATTAAAAAAAATTCTTACGTGTTTTATATTGAATATGTGAATACCAAATTTTTTAAAAAATAAACTACATTGAAAACGACACATTTCTACTATGAAACGGCGAATCTGGAAAAAGCACAAACTTTATACAAGTCAAACTATCCAATATGTCATAGTCGCTACTATGGAATGGCGAACCTGGGAAAAGCACAAAACTTTTACAAGTCAAACTAGTCAATGTAGCATATTGGATAGTTTGAAGCTGAAAAAGTACAACGAAACTGAAAACGTACAAATAAGCATACCATATCAAAATATCCAATGTGATTTTTGACGAGCAAAATTATTCAAATGATTTATTTCAATAGCATGCTTAAATAGGATATAAAACAGCACCCGAAAAATATAATAATTGTTTACTGCTGCTTGGCGCTGATTTTGAATCCAAAACTAAAACAGTTTTTTTGCCCTCCTGAAAAGTGACTATTTTCACATTGGATAGTTTGGCATGGTACCGACGACATATTTAACTCTCGACCATGGAGTGAAATATTTCACTCCTTCCTAGAGAGTGGAAAATTCCACTCTTTAAAGAATGTATTTTTATAAAATTTTCACCAAAAAGAAGAAAATGCCTCTCACACTTTCAAAGAGTGAACTTTTCACTCCTCCCAATTTTAGAATGCACCAATAAGATTTGAGAAAATTTCATGATCAGTTATTTACATTCTATCTACTAAAAATAATTACCCGACTTCTGCAACATATACAATATTTTTAACATGATATATTAATAGAAGTTCAGTCGATTATCTGAAACAGAAAGAACTACTTATGATAAAAATACAATCCTCATTATTTAATAAATAGTATTATTTATTTTTTACAGTTTTTGAAAACTAACTATATGTGTTACCAATTCCATGTTTTGTATACGGCACTATTCAAATATATTAAAATGGAACACAATTTCAGGATCAGTTATTTACATTCTATCTACTAAAAATAATTACCCGACTTCTGCAATATATACAATATTTTTAACATGATATATTAATAGAAGTTCAGTCAGTTATCTAAAACAGAAAGAACTACTTATGATAAAAATACAATCCTCATTATTTAATACATAGTATTATTTATTTATTACAGTTTTTGAAAACTTACTATATGTGTTGCCAATTCTATGCTTTGTATACGGCACTATTCGAATATATTAAAATGGAACAAAATTTCATGATCAGTTATTTACATTCTATCTACTAAAAGTAATTACCCGACTTCTGCAATGTATACAATATTTTTAACATGATATATTAATAGAAGTTCAGTCAATTATCTAAAACAGAAAGAACTACTTATGATAAAAATACAATCCTTATTATTTAATAAATAGTATTATTTATTTTTTACAGTTTTTGAAAACTTACTATATGTGTTACCAATTCTATGTTTTGTTTACGGCACTATTCAAATATATTAAAATGGAACAAAATTTCATGATCAGTTATTTACATTCTATCTACTAAAAATAATTACCCAATTTCTGCAATATATACAATATTTTTAACATGATATATTAATAGAAGTTCAGTCAATTATCTAAAACAGAAAGAACTACTTATGATAAAAATACAATCCTCATTATTTAATAAGGAGTATTACTTATTTTTTACGGTTTTTGAAAACTTACTATATGTGTTACCAATTCTATGTTTTCTATACGGCACTATTCTAATATATTAAAATGGAACAAAATTTCATGATCAGTTATTTACATTCTATCTACTAAAAATAATTACCCGACTTCTGCAATATATACAATATTTTTAACATGATATATTAATAGAAGTTCAGTCGATTATCTAAAACAGAAAGAACTACTTATGATAAAAATACAATCCTCATTATTTAATAAAAAGTATTATTTATTTTTTACAGTTTTTGAAAACTTACTATATGTGTTACCAATTATATGTTTTGTATACGGCACTATTCTAATATATTAAAACGGAACAAAAATGCTACATATTTATTCTTTAATAAAATGTATACTAATCTCTTTTAAATTAGATTCTGAATGCTCCTTTAAAATAAGACTTTCATTTTTTTTTCACTAATTACAAAAAAACAAAGGCTTTATTTCTTTTTAAAATTACTGTTGAATTCTATTTTTATATAACTGCATTTTAGAAATGTAAAAATTGCAAACTTCAAAAACCAGCTCCTTATATTAACTTTAAAAAACGTTACGTTGAATTCTATTTTTATATAACTGCATTTTAGAAATGTAAAAATTGCAAACTTCAAAAACCAGCTCCTTATATTAACTTTAAAAAACGTTACGTACTTAGCAATGTAAATAAACTATTCCACTATTTTCTTTAAATGGGATGTTTTGAAAACAGGAGGAATTTTCAAAAAAATATCTTTCTTTCATAAATTTTCTTTAAAAATAAAAAGAAAGTGAATTTAGAAAATGAGCGATGTACGTTTTGAGTTTAACAAAAAAGAATTTGTTTCCATTTGAAAATAAATAAAAAACAGTCAACTTGGATTGGAAAACAACTAAGGTTTTAAGCTATTTAAAAATTAAAAATCTTTCAAGTGAGAAATTGAATACATTTGTTACGACCAAGAAATAATATACATGTTCTTTTTAGGTGCCTGGTGAAAAGGTACAAAACTTACGTATTTCAATAAATTAAGCAGGCATTAAGATGAAATAAAATTCATTAACACAGTAATTAAATATATACTAGATATAGTCACCAAAAAGAATATATCATATATGTAAAAATAAACTTTAAAAACATATTACAGGCACACACATTTACATACAATACATATAGATACGATACAAATATATACAGGATAATTCAGAACAGTTGTTACAAAGTCTCAGGGCAGATAGAGTATAAAATAGACGATGGGGAATCATATAGAAATGAATGTTCGGAAACACTTTCCTGGCGTGGTAGTGTCGACATAAAACACAAGAAAGGAAGAACACGAACAGGGTGAGGAAGCATGTTTATTATTCTTAATAAATCACAAAAACTAATAAATAACAACAAAAAGAGAGACAGCGCTCGTCATCAAAGAAACTGTTTGAAATTACAACTACCGGCCGTTATGCAGGCCTCACATCTCCGGCGCATGGAAGATCTAATGCTCTCAAAAACCCCGGTCGTGTCTCCGATTTCCCCAGCGGCTGCGACGATGACTGCAACAAGTTCGTCAGCACCATCCAGCATTGTCCCAGCATTTTTGGGGTACTAAGAATAGTAAACATGTTTTATCAACCTGTTCGTGTCCTTCCTTTCTTTTGTTTTGTGTCGTCACTACCGCGCCAAGAAAGCGTTTCCGACCATTGCATTACTATGTGATTTCCCATTGTCTAAGTGTACTCTATCTCTTCTGAAACTTTGTAACCTCTGTGCTGAAACACCCTGTTTATATATGTAAGTGTGTTTGCGACGATTTCAATGTAATACTTGTCGAAAGATGGATCTGTGACATTTTTATTACCCATGCCTTTTACTTTTGAATCGATAATATATTACTCGAAGATTTTCACCTGTGGTTAGCTTTGCAATATAGCAGCCGTCTTATAAACGAACTTATCGTGATTGAATGGCAAGGTCAATACATAATACACTGTAAATTTCTTTCGTAGAAAATAGCAAGCAGTTCCATCTAAAGCAGCACATTTATCAGAAGATTCACATCTACATTCTTAGAGGGAATGCTCTATATCAGTTGAAAAAAAAAAACTAATTGATTTCTTCAAATGAATGTATTGGAAAACGAAATAACATAATTTATTATTTTCCGTAACACTATAATATTTTAATGTCCACACGTAAGAAAATATTCCATAATTATATACGTTCTCCATTGTTACTAAAATGGAACTATATTCACGTACTAAAAGTTATTCCAAAGTTCTCTGATGTCTATGTGTTCGAAATTGTACATTAAACGTTGCCAATGAGGTGCGTTCGTTCTATAACTAGTTTTATAAATATTCAGATCTTGTTGCAATAGCTCTTGCACTGTTTATGCAAATATGACTGAATGTAAAAGCTATTACGGTTGTATATATTAAATTCAGTAGTACGGAAATAATATGAATCCATCTTAAGTAGGATGTAATCACTGTGGTAATCTAGAATCGTTACCTATCTTGGGATCTCGTTGAATTAATTGCGCATGATAAGATTTAATAGAATGACTAAAACTTTTATTAATATCTTTTGAAGTTTTATTTCATTCATTTGAAGACATTTTCGTAAAATTTTCAATGACACGATAAAATTCTGCAACGGTTCTATATATTAAACTTTAAACCATTTTGCTGGGTAGTTTTTGCGCTGTTATATGCGGACCGACCTACAGACAGACGAACGGACCAGACGACGACTATAGGTGCTACGTACTTATGTAATTAAAAACGCACAATAAAAACAAAAATTCACTCTCTGTTCAAGTACATTAACTGCTATCAATCAAAGCGCATTGACACAAAGTCTGAAATTCAGAAGTGTGGAAGTTTTTTCAGCCAATGAACGAGCAGTCAGAATGGATTAATTGAATATGAAAATTTTGATAAAATAATGGGTTAAATTCGACAAAAATTTTTCGAATTCGGTCCTTTGAAATTAACACTCGGCTCTTGACGGAAATAGAATACTCATTAATGGTATGAATTTTGATACGAGAAAGGTTAAGATGCCTGTTTTGAGAAAGGAAAAGACAAAAACTATTTTAAGATGGCCATAAATAAATGAAATGGAAAAATGGAACTTTTAAAATAAGTTTATTATCTTTAATGTGATATAATATTCTGTTTATATCTCTGTATCGTCAGAAACAAAAATTTTTACAAACAGTTAATGTATTCAATTTCATACATGTAAATAAATCTAGGTTGTGTAATTTCAATATTTCATTATCTTATAGTAATGTTGACCTTAACCCATTAGTGCATGATTTTTCTTTTTCAACTCAATATTGTGCTTAATTATAGTAAATGATGTAAAATGATCTTAAAAAAAAAAAAAAATTCTTTGAAAAAACATTTGTTTAACATATAAAAATATAAACGTCCCAATTTTGGGACACTAGGCACGAAAGGGTAGGGGTTTTCTCCGTTACTGTCTAAGCATTATAGCTATGATTTATACCATTAAATAATTTGTTATATATCAAAAAGGTTATATATCATTCGAGTTATTATATGTCTATAAAAAATCTCTTTATTATTATTATAAGGGGGGGGGGGGGAGTGCTGGGCTCGGTTCAAGAACAACACACACTTCCTCCTCACCATTAGCTATTGGCATAAGAAAAATGTATACAGTAAAAATTTATAATAATCAGTAATTTCTAATAGAGAATATATACCGTATATACTCATATGTATGCCAAACCACTAACTTTTTGAATGCAAATTCCGCAAAATATCAAAAACTCCCGTATGTCGACCCCAACTTTTTACTTCAATTTCGCACAAAATCAAACCAAAGATGTCACTTACTAATGCTAAAAATTAGTAAGTAAACAAAAACAAATCATTGAAAATTTTTCAATAATAAATTATTATTATTATTTGTCTATTTTATTTAGTATTTTATTATTTATACACATAAAAAATCAGACTTTTGCAGTATTCGAAGTTTTTTTTTTTTTTTTTTTTTTGGCTTTTGTAATTGACTCGCATATAAGTCTACCCCCCCCCCCCACTTGCTTGCAGAAAATTGTCAAAAATTCTTCGTTTTACGCACGAGTATATATATGGTACATTAGAACTTCGATTATCCGACCCTCGTTTAACCGGAACTCTCCGTAAACCGATGTCGATATCCTGCCTTTTTTCCAACGGTTTTTTTTTTTATTTTACTTTCACATTCCTTGTGTATGGAAGCGTTGCTTCCCAAACCACGAGTAGAGATAAGCATTTTGGTTCCCCTTTCTTCGAATTCCATTGAAATTCGCTTGAGCTCCCGCAAGATCCGATCCCGGTATAATTGCACTCCCTCCCCCCTGTATACACGTCTCTGTTCTAAACAAATAAAATTATTTTCATGTATAATTTAAAATTAGATATTTTTTAAACAGATTAAATAGTCTTAATAGCAGTTCGATGACGATGTTACATATTAAACTAGATGGTTATAAATTCTCGTTTATATGGAAATTTCGATTACCCGCTGTCGGTTCGGTCCCAATTAGGTCGGATAATCGAGATTCTACTGTATATATTTTAGTAACCTCAGAATATCTAATACTAAACTAGTACAAAACATAACGGTATGATATAAATTTTTACTAAGCCAATAGCTAAGGGTGGGGAGGGTTGGGTGTCTTGTTCTTGAACCGAGCCAGCCCCTATCCCCCCCCCCCCATAGTACTACCAAAGAATAGCCAAATAATAATCCGAATAATAATTTTATAGCCAAATAATAATCCGAATGGTATGTAATCATTTTGTAACAAAATAAATGGCATAAAACATACATTTAAAGTATAGACAGTAACGGGGAGACCCCCCACCCATTCGTGCCTAGCGTTCCAAAATTGAGACTATATATAAAGGTTCAAATTCGAACAAAAAAAATAGAAATCTGAAAAAATGCAAAAATATGTATTCTAAAACAATGTTTCGTCTTATAAATGAAACCACTTATATAATGATTGATAAAAAAATAAGATAAATATCCTACCTTTTCTTACGCGCCATTTTATTTCAAGAAAATACAACTTTGCGCTACAACAAACATCTATTTCACGTTTTTTTTTTCTTAAATATGCGCTGCCATTTATGGATAAATTTTGAAATTTGATTATCCATATGACAAATATGGATACGTTTTGAAAGGATATCATAATTCCATTTGTAATTGAATTTTTTTTTTTTAAGAAAGCGTCCCAAAATTAGGACGCTAGGCACAAATGGGTTAATAGAGACACATTTATTTTGGAGCTATAATAATATCGAAGACACCGCGGTCATCTGAAGTATTAAACTTCCCATCTAGCCCAATTCCTCTTATCGATGTTTTAAACTTTGAAATTAGCTTTATGTTTATGTAATCTACCGTGATCGGGTATACTACTGTTCCGGTCAGTAACTGAAGAAAGGTAACTCCGAAGGCATTTCCGCAATTACCGTGACCTAATCGCAGAATGCACAATCCACTTACACTTATAAACTATTTTTACAAAATTTGAGTATGCTGTAACACCTGAATCTGAACAAATTTCAAACGATTTTGACAGGCGTATTTAACTGTTAGGCCATTTCTGTGCACATTGACTTCATATTAGTTATCATATGATTTGCAATCCTTACTTAAATAACCCCCACCTTAGGTTTCTTTAATTATTTCTAGCTTGTTCTTTTAATAAAAATACTCTTTTTTTATGTTTTTACTTAATTTCAACAGGACAATTGGAAAGTGTTGCAAAAAAAAAAAAAAAAAAAAAAAAAAAAAAAAAAAAGTAGTAGATTTGCGATATGCATGACTATATTAATTGCTGATAAATAAAATAACACTGTAGAAAAAATGTATTGCTTAAAATTATAAATGTAAAAATTCTTGCTTAGAATATGCTTGTGGAAAGGATTTCAGTTTTCCGTCAATGGTCAAATAAATGGAAAATTTTTATACACTATATTAGTCCAAATTATTCAGAGAGTTTGAAGTTGTGTGTAGTTTTTCAAACAATACCATACATAATAATATTTTACATTTTTTACTAACTGCTTTATAACGCATCTACTTTTTCTTAAATTCTTATTTTGCTATTACGTAAATTGGAAATTTCTGTCATTTTAATGTTTTAATTTCTTCAAAAATACGTTTTATATAATTGACTTTGAAATTTGCTTTATGTAACCATTATATGAAGTTTCATAACTTTTACTTAAAAATAATCTCAGCAAAGCTTCGTTTTAGAACCACGGTCTACATCCGGAACGCGAAAGGTCGAAGCCTGGACCTCAGAAAAAGATATTGCAAATGAAAAAAATTTCATTTTCCAACAATTCTTGAATACAAAATTAAGAATTCCGAAATACACACTGCATGTATTCTAAGTTTTTCGTCAGATCTTGTGTAGGTATTTAAAGGAAGGTTCCAATATTTACAGGTATAAGTAAGTTGCTTCAATTCTTTAAATCGTCTTGAGAACGTGTTCCAGCTGCAGAATGGATTGATGTGAATTCAAATAGAGATATTTGACTTGCAAGAAGATATTTCCTTGCAAATGTATAAAACTTAATCCACTGAAGAATTTTGGGGTAAATATGTGTCAGAAAAGAAGGAAAATTACAAAAAAAAAACTAACTATTAACCTAGCTACTATGTTTTACTCCACATACGTATGAGAAAGAACATCTCCAAAAAGAATTTTTGGAAGAACAATTACTGTTCGAGTTTAACGGACGCCCACCTTGAAGACCCTCTTCGCATTAGCTGTCCACAACGTGAACCAAACTATATAAATCAGGCTTAAGACCGGAAGTGTTTTCGTCTACCTGCCTTTTTTATTTTATTATGTGTATGTAAAATATTTCAGAATGTATACCTGTGTATGTAGTAATTTTTCAGAACGAATACCCGACTCTTCTATTTTATATCATATGTATGTGTATGTAAAAATAACAATTTAAAAGTGATAAGTACTTATAATACTTACAATCTTTTCTCCAGTTCCCCTTACTATTCTGCGAAAAACTTTGTTTTTATTTCGATCTTAATCGCTATTTAATTGTTGCCAGAAAAATATATATATTAATTTTGAATTACTTATATAGCATATCAAAATTAAAACCTGCGTCTAATATAATTGCGTGAATTTTAGAAATATTCCAAACAGATCTAGAAATGGGAAGAAAGTTCAAACTTTTGAAATTTTTCTTCAACTAATATTTATTCTCTAATTATGGTCATTTTTAAAATAGCTTTAAATTATTCCGTTACACATAATGTAATATTTTAAATAAAATTATGCAAACTGAAATTTAAAAAAAACGTACATTGTTTATTATTTTGTAAACATTATTAACATTTTTTTCTAAAGAGTAATTTATCATAAAACTAAATGTAAAGTGAAGTAACATTCTTCTTAATTATAGTTCGTATTTGTTTAGCTAAAGTATCGTCATAAGTGATCTATCTTAAAGTTTCTTTTTTTGTGGTTTCTATTTATGCTAGGTTATTTCTTGAATAAAATGTACCACGACTTTAGAACAAGAAATATCAATTGTTGTTTTTTGGATCTTAATTTAACGCTCTTTATTTTCATGATATCCATTTTTTCTTTATTTATTTTTGTTAAAAATCATACACATGATAAAGGTACAGCTGAAATTTATAAATCGGCGATAGAGGTAGCAAAAAAAAAAAAAAAAAATATTTATTTTAAATATTTTTGTAGAATCGTTAGTTGGCCATTTATTGCATCTACCTACTGTAATATATTAAATGTTATGCAACTTTTGTTTCCTTTATTAGAGAGAACAAACGACATCAGTTAAAGAAGGATATCAGGATATCGCTTCATAAAAACTGAAATGAATATTTCAACAAAACCATAAGTTCCATAACATCATAAGATCCATAGAAATCCTGTATAAAAACAATTAATTGTGTAAAAACAATTAACGACGCCCTATCATACAATATACCCAATATATGGTTAAATATCCTGAAAATAAATCCTAAACACTTGATTTATTACTTATTAGGTTGTCTAAACCATTTCAGTTCCTGAAACTCATAAATTTTCTTTAATCTTCGATTTAGTAGTGAAAAGTGTATAAAAAAAGACAAGCAGTTTCTTAAATAGTATGTAATTTCTCACTGGCTGCGTACGAAAAATGTTTCTCATTTAATAAGTGATTTTGTATTTAAATACTTATTCATTTCTTTTTAATAACACCATTGACAGCATACACATTGTATGAAGAATTGCGAGATTTGGCTGAAAAGAAATGCACACATGCTTGAAGAACTTGAATAAAAACAAACAGCAAGGTCGGACAAAAAGAAAATCTAAGTACAATTCATAAGCTTCAAATTCATATATTTAAATTTTAAATATAGTCACCGTTAAGGCTAACAGACTTCTCTCAGCGTGCAAAAAGTTTTTTTATTCAGTCACTGAAAAAATCTTCCGACTTCTCCCGAATCCAAGACTTGACAGCTGTATTCACCTAATCGTCCGAGGTGTAATGATTATCCTTAAGGTCTCCCTTGAGTAGAGGAAAAAAATAAAAATCACACGGCGAAAGATCGGGGGAGTAAGGAAGGTGTGGCATCCGTTCAAACTTCAGGCTTCGTAGAGTCTCTAAAGTTGCGCGCGAGGTGTGTGGACGACGGTATCCCAATTGTTCAATAATGAAGTCAACACATTCCGTAGATATTCCAATACGGCTATTATGCTTATGAGTGACCTGCTGGCCATGTTGAGTCAAATCGTCGATGAGTTGCGATGTTTATTGTCTGTGGCAGTGATCGGACGTTCCTTGCGTTTTACATTAACAATTATGGCGTTTCCAGGCTGGCAATCACGAAATATTATTACCCATTGATTTAGAGTAGAGCTATCAATAGCACCGTCGCTGTAAACAGTCTTTAAATGACGATGAATCTCAGTAGAAGTCACTTTTTCAGCAGCTAAAATTCAATAACATGACACTGTTTAACTCGCTTTGCACACGTCTCCAAACCTCCGTTTCTCAAAATGCACTGAATAAATTCAACAACCTAAAATCTGCACATGCGTATACAGGGAGATGTTACTTTCAAATGCCTCCGGGCGCGCTTCTGTAGGTAATTTCGTTCCTGCTTACAAGCATGTGTGCATTTCTTATCAGCCTACCCTCGTACCTTTACAAATTTCCAATCTTTAAAGATTAATAAGATATAAAATATATTGCACTGATTTAGACATCTTTATAAACATCTCTATAAAGAACTGTCTCTCTTTACTCCACCCAGGTATCATAAAATCCTCAAACAGTACTCCTAATATTTCAGAAAACGAAAACAATTGCTTTTCATTTGTTTTCTTTATAATCACATTCCATTAAGTGAAGGTTCCTATTCTTTTCTACATCTTCTTTTTCTATATTTAATGTTGTCTTAAAAAATGTCATTAGCGGAAATGATTTTTCAACGATTGTAGTATTAAAGGAATAAATAATATGTTAGATGTAAAATTATAACTTTTGTTCAATTTAAATTAATCTATGAAAGTCAAATTTACCACACTAATTCTTTGTAAATTAATAAATGTAAATTAAACTTCTTTTCCTAAAAGTTCATTCGTATTTTAGTACAAGATAATATTATTGCCAATGTTGGATATTATACAACAAAGAAATAACCAGAGGAAATAATATTAACTGAAAATCATTTTACCTACCAGAATAATACACACGTATTTCCCCCCAAAAGTTGCTACAGAAATGTAGAACATGAATCGACAATAGCATAGAAAAATATTAGGTGCAGAAACTCTATTTGATAATTTTGTGCATGTCACAAGTTTTAAAAGTCGCTTGCTGTTGGCATGAGCTGCTAGTTTACATAAGCTGCGTTCTGTTAAGCGCAGTATACGACACCACATTCTCCAGAATTGTCAACGAGTCACTTTTATTTATAAGAAATGCTGAAATAACAATAAGTGTATAGGTCCAATTCCACAAGAAATTTTCATTTTGAGGGTGGTGAGAAGTAAAATGCATAATATGTTTAATTTCAGGATATGATTGGAAAGACTGAAATTTTTGTGTTCTAAAAAAATACTAATGAAAAGGCATTGTAAATTGCTATTTACAAGCTACGTTAAGTACAATTATTGTCTTTGTAAAGTCATAATGTTACGTCAGTTACACAATAAAAGTTACGTCAGTTACATGTGTAAATGCCATTTTTTACTTTTTTATTGTTCAGAAATTAATTAAACAATTTACTGTTATAATTTGTCATTACTTAGTGTTGTTGAGAAGATTAAATCACTTTTTTTTAACGGGATAATTTTGATAATTTTTACACTTCAATGAAGGCAAAAAAAAAAAAAGTTTGCACATTTTATGTTAGGTCAGTTACAGAATTTTGAATTGTAATTTTTGGGACTAAAAGAGAGATCGAAATACTCTACAGGTATTTGGGTATTACGTCCTTAGTAAGAAATATTTTAAATTGTAAAAATTTGTTTTAGCTTTATTAGTAAATTTTCTGCACAGTTTTGAAAACAAAATTCGGTGATAAATTGTTACGTCAGTTACGATGGAATTGACCTATATACAAAATTCACGCACTATTCCAAAGCTTAAATGAAAACATGAGAACGCGCGACCAAGATTTTTCCGTGATGGAATTGATGCTGACCAATACGAACTTGGAAAACTGTACCTAACTGCTTGTAGGTGCTGTTAATAATAATAATAATTTCCAACATTTACTGTAAAAGTATGAACTAAGATACTTTTATTTTTTCAAAATAAATTATATGGACACCTTTCTACAAGACCAGTTTTTCGTAGTCAATCCTGCCCCATGCATAATCCTGAAATACAAAAATTGCATAATTAATGAGTAAACGTAGTATAATACAAAATGTCTTTATGTTATATTTTATTACATTAATAATACATTACGCATAAAAATAATTATTGAGATAAATCATCAAGTAATATGACTGAATCAGACAAAGTAATGTTAAAAAAATATTTTTAATTAATAACACATTCAAAATACAAAAAAAAAAAAAAATCTTTATTATTGATAAATTTAATTTTCGCTCTAGGCTGGTACATAATTAATAAATAACATTTAATTCATTAATTCTCGTAATTTTTTTTTTTTTTATTTTTCTCTAAAATTAAAACATTACATCCATGTTTACATATATTTTTATTTCCATTCATACCTATTACAATACACAGTTACTTATATATACTAACAGGCATTACATAAAACTTATTTAAAATACATTCAACATGAAATGCATGCATTGTATACAATACGTATAGTATAAACGAAGGAAATAACGACCATTTTGTCTCTAGACTGATATATTTTAATTAGGAATTATCCGAAACAGAAGTATAACGCAATATTTAATAGTAATTCTTTTACATAAAATATAATTTTCAATAAATGACAAAATACAGTTATTTTATGGCTAACAATCCCTCCCTTTGTAATCCACAGGTTAATCCACAAGATTATTAACACTAGTCGAAATAGTTATTTATTTTTCTATGTAGTTTTGCTTTTAAAAGTACATCTCTGAAATTTGTGTTACATTTTTCAAAATTTTAAAGTGTATTTAAATAACATATTTTCTATTTTGATTATTATTATATTTACAATTATTGATATATTTTTTTAAAGAATATTTAAAATATTTTTTTTTCTTTTTAATTATAGTCCTGATAGTTTTTGATGACTACTTTGTGAATTATGTAGTCATTATAATATACTATTTTATATATACCTATCCCGTAATAATTGCGATCAATTATCTTTTTTAAGTATTTGAAGTAGTATATAAAAGAAAATACAGTTAAAATACCTACGCAATCTTTTAAAGTTTTATTCCTTTATTATTATTTTGTAAGAATTTATTATTCTTCATTTAATACAAGTTTACAGTTAAGTTACTATAGCAAATAATTTATATACAAGTGGTGAAAGTGTTTTTTAATTAAATTAAAATAAATTGTTCATCTTACTTTTGATTGTAATAAATATACAATAAAATGATTTGTTTTTTTATTTCCTATGCATATTTCTCTGTGATCGTGACTAATTACATATACAATATACCTTTTTAATATATTGGTCCGTTACACCTCAAATGATAGTTCGACGAATAGTCCATTAGGAAATTGTATTTCACATTAGTTCGGAATTCTATATCTAATTATAGACTGATACGTAGGCATATGGATAAGCTAAACTAAAAGAGAACTTGCTTTTATCCTGTAATATGAACGGTTCTGACATGAGACATTTATTTGCGATGAATATATGTAGTTTCATTATCCACAATGATTTGTTTTTCATGCATTCATTTAAAAAATTGACAATGGCTTCAACAAGTTTGCTTAAACTTGTATTATGTTGCGAAAACTTGAATGAAAACTCAATTGAACGCGGGTTTTGTCCCTCATGTGTAGATGACGGCACTCGTGGTTTCTTAAATCGACCTTTTTGATTCATTTGATCTCAGTTCATTAATAATTATTTATTTTCATTAGATGGCAAAACTGCATTTTTGTATTCAAATCATTGGACAAGTTTCGACTAATTATCTCTTGCACAGGAAGCTTTCGTCTCTGAAGCTTTCACTTTTTTACCATCATATTTTCCTGAAGACGGCTGTAGAAACAGTTCGAAACGTAGAAGTTAACTTTTAGCTTATTAAAGTTCGTGTTATGTGTACCCTTAAGCAAGATTGTGTCTTTATTTATTACGGATTTCTAAGATTGTGTAGAATAAGAAATATTTCTTTATATGAGTTATAATTTTTCAAACTAAAGAGGAAATGCACAGGCAGAGTCGGTTTGGGGATTTTGATTGACTTAAATTCCCAATGCTTTATAACCTGAACTACCCTGACGTCACACTGATCCATAAAATGCGCCCAGACAACATTCCAGCTATGACATATTGTTTACTATTTGAAATAATAGCAGATTTTTTTTCCTGTCTTTCCTTCTTTAGCAAATCTGTACGTCATCAAACAGTTCAGTTTTGCGTCGTTATTTGGTGATATTAAAAAAATGCGTTTATGATTTAAATTAAGAGTCTCGTATGAGTCTAATTGAGCGAGAGAGTTAGGTTGTCAATTTTCTGTTCTACAGTTTCAGGTTTATTGCACAATATTAAAAAAAAAATAGAACATTATTATGAAATTCTTAAAAGACAATTCACTTCAGAATATAGAATTCCTGAAAATACTTCACTACATTATTAAAGTAATTGAATAAAATCTGAAAATAAAACGAGACGTTACGTAATTTCATGATATTAAAGAAATAAAAATAATATTCTACCTATTCCTATAGATCCAGCCCTACCTATTAAGAGCTACTAGTTACCATATACTACTTGCCATAGAAAAAAATATTCAGATTCCAAAGGTGACACCACAGATTTGAATAACAAGATGAAATACAAAAATCCTCTATCTAAGGGCGTATGTCGGCTTTTATCTGTGAGGTTCAAGAATACACAGTCAAGAAAAAATTGCACTGTGGTAACTAGAGTCAACGAAGTAACGCTCATTTCTGATTCTGTAATGGCTTATAAATAGGGGTAAAATATTGAAATGTAATATGTACGGTATGCCCGTAAAGTCATGGTGTACTTTTGACCGAACACGGAAAATCAAAGAAACAAGATGGAAATGTGAAATCTTCACGAAATAAAAGAAAAAAACTTTTCAAGTTTAATACCTGATCAAAGTGGCCTGCATTTGAAAAAGAGAATCACAGGCATTATTCATTCTGTAACACCAGACGTCCTTATCTGCGTGTGGGAAGAACTTGAATCGTTTATCTGTCTGTAGGGCAAGAAATGGCTGCCACATCGTATTGCACTGAACAGGGATGAAACTTGAAGAGTTTGTATTAGGTAAATATTTCACATTTCCATCTAGATTCGTTGATTTCTGTGACCGGTCAAAAGTGCAACATGACTTTACAGACACACTTTATGCACAGAATAATTTGCTATTTAATCACTCTCTCTGTATAAGATAAATGTAAGAACTTACTGACCCATTTCATAAAACATAATTGTCATAATATAGATTATCTAATTTATGTAATGTTAAAATTACTTATAGATAAATTTATAGACTTTTTTTAGCGAAATCTCCCATCCTTACCCGTAAGGTATGGTGACGTCACGGTGACGTCGTTGTGAAGTCACACTGTGACTTAGTGACCGTCGATGTGACGTCACGTGACGTCGATGTGTCTTCATAGTGACTAGAATGAGAAGTCGTTATGGCCGTTAGAGGTTGTGACGTCATATTGTGACCACTCTGTGAAGTCACGTTGTGGCAAATTTGTGAAAAGTGTGTCATTTGTGACTACTTTGGCATTAATTTTGTGACGAACATGTGACGAAAGCGACAATGCTTTGAAGTCACTTTGTGACCAATTTGTGAAGTGTGTGTCATTTGTGACGAACTTGTCATAAACACTATGATTTCAAATGAAACTTAAATTTCAAATTAATTGCTTAAAAGGCGCAAAGGACAACATAGTGAAAAAGATTCCATGCCGGAACTCGAACCTGGGCCGTCAGTATAGAGCACTGACATTCTACCGACTAAACCACATGGAACAATACCAAGCCTGGAAAATTTCTCACTATTACAAGTTGGCAAGGTTACAAACGCAGCACAAGATTGGATATTTATCGTGAGCCACCGACATGGGTTAAACACGAAATTTAATTAAATCCAATATCGATTGAAACTATATTAATACTTGAAAATTCTTCCAGAGAAAACCACCATTCTCCTTGATTAGAATATTTCAAATGAAAATCTAATTTCAAATTAATTGCTTAAAAGGCAATTTTAATTTGAAATTTGATTTTCATTTGAAATATTGCATGCAAGGCAAATGTTTCTCTCTTCAAAAATTTCCAAATATTTATATAGTTTCAATCGATGCTTGATTTAATTAAGTTTCGTGTTTGCCTCATGTCGGCGGCTCACGATAAATATTCCAACTTGTGCTTCGTATAGCCTTGCCAACATGTAATAGTAATAAATTTTCCAGGCTTGGCATCGTTCCATGTGCTTTAGTCGGTAGAATGTCAGCGCGATGCACTGTCCCGGGTGAAGTAACATTTTAGTAATGGTAATGTATATAGATATATTACATCCCTTTTTTTCTACATGTGAGCAGGCAGAAATTTTGAAAAAAATAATATTAATATAAATTAAAAAGTATTTCCATGTCTAATTAATCATGCTATTAATAACGCGTTGCAAAGTACAAAAAAATTCTGAATGGCACGAATCTACTGGAATTACTTAGACCATGTTGTACATTTGAAGTGTTGGGAGCGTGACATTGTCCTCTAAGTTCAGTTATATCAATACTTTAAGGCACATAGAAGAAGAACACATAGCATCACCGAAACTTTTTGTTCTCTTTTCCATTTCAGAATTATGTTCTTCTTCATCAATTTGGCCAAAACTCTCATTACTGTTTTTGATTGACACTGGAACAGGTCCCTTCAATCCTTCAGTCGAATTACCCAGTACCACGTCCATATTGTCATCATTCATTGCGCCTAGATCCCTGGTTGATATTGCGGTAGTAGGTCATAATTGCTAGAATAATTTCTTATACAACAAGATCTTTTTCGCTTGTAATTTCTGACAAAGTATCGACTGTAAAATAGGTTATTAAACCTACATTCGCTTTATAGCCAAATAAAGATTCGTATGGACTGCGGTCTATTCCAGATTGATGTGCTCTATTTTTCATAAACTGAATAAATTTTATTCTTTCTGACCACTTTGCTGTATCGTTAGTTTTAAGGCAACATGATAACATCTTTTCAATATCTTGGTTTGTTCTTTAAACACAGCCTTGCGGTTGACTGTGTCTTGGTTTTTCATTAAATGTTTCAGTAGATTCCACATATCACAAACATCTTCAATAATTTTATTAGCATAATCTCGGCCATTGTCGCTTTGCAAGATGCGCGGTGCTCCACATATTGTGAGCACGGTCCATAGATGATAAGCAACTTCCTCCTTCGAATAAATTTCGAACTCACCATAAAAATAACTTCAAATGTACACTACCTGGCACGCAAAACAATACGATCTGTTGCCAACAGATAAAAACAAACTTGCGCGCTCACAAAAGCTGTTATGCGATTTCAAAATAGTGAGGCGTTGATACGTAATAATATATGCATACGTATATTTATTCCGTGTATACGCATTTAAATATATGAATCTAAAGCTAAACGAGTTGCAATTTATTACACTTACAGTACTTGTTTGCTAATTATTTATAAAAACTTGTTAATTTGATAAAACCTTATAAATTAATCATACTAAAAGGTTTATTTGGATTTTATTTGGTGATTATTAATATTAACAGATTAATCAAATGAACCATTAAAATTATTGTAAAATGTTCGTTTTTTAATTAGAAAAAATGAAGCTTTGATGTGTCATTTATTTAAAGATAACGTACACGTATTGTGAAACATAATTATAATAGCTTCTCTTTTACTAATATCACATTTTAGATTTTTTTGAAAATGATTCTAATCCTGCTTGACAGATTTCATTAAGTAAAAGCAATACATAATCCCCTTGGTGTCTCTAAACGGTGGACACTTTGGATGATGTGATGACAGATGTGATCTATCTAGATCATCTCATATACCTGAATAAACTTTTCTTGTTGCATTTTAATGCACATAAAAGAAATAGTGCTTAAAGTCTTTAAAATTCTCCAAACTAATTTACCTAAAAGAACAAGCTCAGCATAAAAATAAAAAAGTTAATTAGTTTGCTTTGCATATTATAAAAATGATAATTTTGTTTGAAAATGTTTTTTATTGATGATTTTATGAGAAAAAGAGCCAAACATAAATTATCACACGCATTGCGTATTATAATTCTAAATTTTATTATAAGTTGAGTTGTTTTAAACAGATTGATATTTTTTCTATACATTACATATTATATAATTATAATTCTATATATACACACTATACACATTATATAAAATTTTAATATAACGAAAAATACAAAGTTTACACAAATTTCAAAAATTGGAGAGAAGGAAAATAAATAAAGGTAACATTGGCCATAGCAATTTATTTGTTTAAATACTTGTGATTTTAATTGTTCACTAATAAATCCGTAAACAGCGTATTCGAAAAAAATTATGTTGCATTATGTTAACAGAAATATTCTTTCTTATTGTATAGTAACATTTCCGAAATAGCATCTGACGATTTTTTTCGAAATGAAAATAAGTTCGTACTTACTTTAACTGTTCAAAATGCAACTATGTTTATTTCTATCTAATAGTTTATTATTTTAAGAATAAGAAATTAAAAATATTTTTTCTTTTGCTTGAATGTTATTAAGTTAATATTAAACTGTTTCAGAAGAAACTGCGATCCTAGCTAACTTTTAAAAAATTGGACAATATTTGCATATTTCTTGCACCGTAATTCTTAGAGTGTTCAGAAACTTTATAATAATAATAAAAAATACATTTTTTTCTGAATTAATAACGGTGCAATTTTCAGATTATATGGAAAATCTTTTAACCCTTTCAGGGACAAGGCACTTCTATTAGTAAAATACAGAAATGAATGAATGACACCGGAATTTACAAAGAAATTTATTTTAAAATAAGTAAAATCTTTTCTTGACGTATTTATTAAAACGAAAATTTTCAAGCCAAATTTCTGATGTTACTGTACTATTTAGGGATTAAAATTAGATGGTCCAAAAATGAACCACTGCCCTTGAAGGGGTTAAAAGCAGGTCAAAAATAGTTGAAATAATTCATGTTTAGTAATAACTGATGAATATGGAGTTCATTACGTTCTTCAACTTAATGGATTCTTACAACAAAAAATGAATTAATTTACTAACACTTCCACTGCATATATCAAATTATTTAGAATAAATTAATGTAACAGTATTGAGTCATTTAATATTATTGGCTTTTGCTCAATAATGTAAAATAACATTGTAAATGCTGCCAATTGTCATTGCTAAGGAATTGTCTAGATAACGAGATATGACTGTTTCATTGTAAAACATTTATATTTCTTAAGAACATTACAAATAAACAATTTTCAAATATTCGAGAGGAAAGACAAAATAATTTGAGTATATTAATTTTAATGAATTTTACTAATATATTTTCTTAAGTAAATTGATAAAAATTCGGACGTGTTAAAAGAAAATAAAGATTTACATAAAATGACTTAATTGTTTTTTTTTTTTTTTATTTCAATGTTTCAACTGTAATTAAACTATTAAATGTAAAATTGTGTTTGTAGAAAAAGCTCTAAACAACAATGGGCCACGGAATTTAAAATTATTAAGATAGATGACATTTTGCAAGACTTTTTTTAACAATTTGGAAAAATGGTTATTGTCCTTTGTCAGGGTAGGAAGTCAAAAGCATATCTGAAGCGTTTTTATTGATTGAATTCGCATTTTATTCATTTTCTGATTGGTCTATACAGTAATCTGTATTTTCCCTTTACTTTCAACAGAGATGGATACTTCTGTTGCCACTGTGACAAAAAAGTAATAAAAACTACAAAAAAAATTAATAACTCAGAAACAAATTGAGATACAGCTTTCAAACAAATTTCATTTGAAAGTACATTTTTTTCTCTATACGACAGTGTAAAAAGTAATATTGTGGGATGTTTAGAAGTTTAAGAATGAAATTTCATTTAAAATTGGTCCAGGAATATTAATGTTTAATCCATGGCGTACGTAATGAATGACCAGCTCCGTAGAAGTTTTAAAATTTACAGTACCGAAAAATGTAATCCATGGCGTACGTAATGTATGATCAACTCCGTGCTATTTTTTATGTCTTAAATTTTAGTCTTTGAAAAAATCATTTTCCAAATGGTCGTTGTAATTTGTTAAATTGCATTTTTTTAAATCTTTGATTCCCATATTTTATTGCCCACTCCCCGCCGAAGCATCTCTAAAACCATAATGCACCCATCCATAAACACAAAAACCCACTGGAACATAACTATATCTCTTTTATTGAAAGATTGAATTCTATTCACATGGAGAAAGTCTAACAGAGCATTCAGAATAAATATGCATTTCACATAATTTAACTTTCCAAAGTTTTTGTCAGAATTGTGTTTTTAAATATTTTTTATATTGCAATGAGGCTATACATTTTCGATTTTGTGCCGAAAAGAGTTTTGTTGTTCCTTTCCAACTTACCTCAGTATTAACTAAAGCTTGACATATTCTGCACTTTTATCTACAAAATGCTTGTAGAGACTGTGACATTTAGCAATAAAATTGATAGCATTGACACATTTTATAATTTTTAGAAACTTTTTAAGAGTTGATGAAAAAACTTTGGACACTATTTTGTTTCTCATCTTTAACAAATGTAACTAGCCATTATTCCCCATCAAACAACATTTCAATGTTTTCCTTTTCTCATTATCATTAATTGACTGCTATGTATTATCAAATTTTATAAATTGAAATTTATATGTCATATACTAATTTTCGGTATAGGAACGGCCTGCATCAGAACTATGGATTTTAACGATTTACTCGCTTATTTTACTAATGCTATTTAAGATTTATAAATTTTACTAAGGTATGTACCTTCTTCAGATATTTTAAATATTTTGAGCTGAAATAGGTGCAATATAGTCAGATATACAAATACCCTTTAGTAGTTTATGTGTAAAAAAAATTGTAGATAATATATAGTAGAGCAAATAGAAATACAAAACTCAAATAAATAATCGAAAAAGTTGTGCAAAATTGTAAATTCACAACCTGAAATAATTACATAAAACTTTAGACATAAAACGCTATCTCCGCACCTTCCCGGCATCTCTTGACTTAATTCTAAGGAATTAAATTTAAATCTTAATCTTTTTTATCTTTAAAAATATTTTTAATTTAGTTTTTTACCTCAAATGCTTTCTTATACTTATCATGTAGTTTTAAAACTACACTTCTTCTTTTACCAATGGCTCATAATTATACAAGACACTAAAACAATAGTCTGGGTGTTAAGCTGATCACAGCTAGGTAACCTCCCAATGCTGCACAACTGTTTAGTTTCATGTCATTAAAAAAATGTTCTTATAATTATTTTGGTTTTGATTCTATTTTAAATTTCGATTGGTTATCTTAAAAAAAAAAAAAATCCTTTTTCTAAAACATTTTGCCTCTATTACGTTTACTTTTGATATGCAAAACCACTTAAAAAAAAAAAAACTGACAGCGAATGAGTAAGAAATTTGAAATTGTCACCTAAAATGTCAAATTTCCACCCCGAGGGGCGTACGCCCGACATCCGAGAAAAGTCAATGCTGCTCCGATGCGTTACTTTTGTATTCGGGTGTAAAATTCTTCGGCACACACCTGGCGTACAATTTTCAGGACAAAAAGTGTCTCCTGATGATTTCATGCATCGATGTAATTTTTTGCAGCGATACAACGATGACTCAACGACTACCTCAACTTGATAGCTAAGGTTGATGAGACGCGTTTTGACGACTATGAGAAGCTGCCTCTACTTCCCGGTGGCAGACTCAACTACAAAACCTTATCCCACACTACGTCAAATGTCAAAATTCCGTTTGTTCTTACATTGGAAATTAGCTTGAACATTGCTGTTTATTTTGCAATAAATTTTTGCAGGTAATTATGTTTTGTTTCTTTTTTACGGAGCGTGGGATATTTATTTTCTGGATGACCCATGTATATACGAGTGGGTATAGCAAATTACAGGCGAATGTTTTTTAATGCTACCTCGCAACACTTTCTCACAACAAAAATCTTTTATACACTCTTTGAGAACATTTGCAAGAGAAATATACTACGAAAAGTATTTTTTGAAAATAGTGGTGCGAATAAAATATAAAAATATTCGTTTATAATTGAAACTTTACGGTACCCCCTCGTATATGTGTTTCTGTAAGTGTGCGCAATACATCTATAAGCATTTACTGGTACACTGGCCTCCAAAAGATAAGGTACAGGGACTAGATGCTTTCGATCGTACACGGTTGTCGAATATCTACCAACATTATTGGCGAATTGTTCTTGAACTTCTGGGATGTAAAGAACATGTTTCATTTCATATTTCTCGGTGAAGATTTATCGGGGGTACAATTAGGGGGCTAATAATAAAATTTAATGATAAAATAATATTTGCGATCACCTATGTAACAGAAAGGGCTGGAAATGGTTTGTCTCTGTGGTAAATGACTATTTGGGTCATGTTCAACGTTTGTATGCATTTGTATAAGCATAGCACTCATATTCGTGAAGATGTTAACGTTTTTGTGAAAAATTCAAAAGTTTTTTGTTTATAGCATACAGAGTTTTCAACCATATTTAACACAACTTTCCAAAAACCTGACAAAGAACAGTAGCAACAGTATACTGCAATTATAACATGAATATATAGAATATTTGATGATATATGGGCACTTGTATGAAATAATTTTTAACTGCGCATGCGTTTTAACTTCACAACGACGTCACCGTGACGTCGTTGTGAAGTCACACTGTGACTTTGTGACCGTCGATGTGACGTCACGTGACGTCGATGTGTCTTCATAGTGACTAGAATGAGAAGTCGTTATGGCCGTTAGAGGTTGTGACGTCATATTGTGACCACTCTGTGAAGTCACGTTGTGGCAAATTTGTGAAAAGTGTGTCATTTGTGACTACTTTGTCATTAATTTTGTGACGAACATGTGACGAAAGCGACAATGCTTTGAAGTCACTTTGTGACCAATTTGTGAAGTGTGTGTCATTTGCGACGAACTTGTCATAAACACTATGATTTCAAATGAAACTTAAATTTCAAATTAATTGCTTAAAAGGCGCAAAGGACAACATAGTGAAAAAGATTCCATGCCGGAACTCGAACCTGGGCCGTCAGTATAGAGCACTGACATTCTACCGACTAAACCACATGGAACAATACCAAGCCTGGAAAATTTCTCACTATTACAAGTTGGCAAGGTTACAAACGCAGCACAAGATTGGATATTTATCGTGAGCCACCGACATGGGTTAAACACGAAATTTAATTAAATCCAATATCGATTGAAACTATATTAATACTTGAAAATTCTTCCAGAGAAAACCACCATTCTCCTTGATTAGAATATTTCAAATGAAAATCTAATTTCAAATTAATTGCTTAAAAGGCAATTTTAATTTGAAATTTGATTTTCATTTGAAATATTGCATGCAAGGCAAATTTTTCTCTCTTCAAAAATTTCCAAATATTTATATAGTTTCAATCGATGCTTGATTTAATTAAGATTCGTGTTTGCCTCATGTCGGCGGCTCACGATAAATATTCCAACTTGTGCTTCATATAGCCTTGCCAACATGTAATAGTAATAAACTTTCCAGGCTTGGCATCGTTCCATGTGCTTTAGTCGGTAGAATGTCAGTGCGATGCACTGTCCCGGGTGAAGTAACATTTTAGTAATGGTAATGTATATAGATATATTACATCCCTTTTTTCTACATGTGAGCAGGCAGAAATTTTGAAAAAAATAATATTAATATAAATTAAAAAGTATTTCCATGTCTAATTAATCATGCTATTAATAACGCGTTGCAAGGTACAAAAAAAATTCTGAATGGCACGAATCTACTGGAATTACTTAGACCATGTTGTACATTTGAAGTGTTGGGAGCGTGACATTGTCCTCTAAGTTCAGTTATATCAATACTTTAAGGCACATAGAAGAAGAACACATAGCATCACCGAAACTTTTTGTTCTCTTTTCCATTTCAGAATTATGTTCTTCTTCATCAATTTGGCCAAAACTCTCATTACTGTTTTTGATTGACACTGGAACAGGTCCCTTCAATCCTTCAGTCGAATTACCCAGTACCACGTCCATATTGTCATCATTCATTGCGCCTAGATCCCTGGTTGATATTGCGGTAGTAGGTCATAATTGCTAGAATAATTTCTTATACAACAAGATCTTTTTCGCTTGTAATTTCTGACAAAGTATCGACTGTAAAATAGGTTATTAAACCTACATTCGCTTTATAGCCAAATAAAGATTCGTATGGACTGCGGTCTATTCCAGATTGATGTGCTCTATTTTTCATAAACTGAATAAATTTTATTCTTTCTGACCACTTTGCTGTATCGTTAGTTTTAAGGCAACATGATAACATCTTTTCAATATCTTGGTTTGTTCTTTAAACACAGCCTTGCGGTTGACTGTGTCTTGGTTTTTCATTAAATGTTTCAGTAGATTCCACATATCACAAACATCTTCAATAATTTTATTAGCATAATCTCGGCCATTGTCGCTTTGCAAGATGCGCGGTGCTCCACATATTGTGAGCACGGTCCATAGATGATAAGCAACTTCCTCCTTCGAATAAATTTCGAACTCACCATAAAAATAACTTCAAATGTACACTACCTGGCACGCAAAACAATACGATCTGTTGCCAACAGATAAAAACAAACTTGCGCGCTCACAAAAGTTGTTATGCGATTTCAAAATAGTGAGGCGTTGATACGTAATAATATATGCATACGTATATTTATTCCGTGTATACGCATTTAAATATATGAATCTGAAGCTAAACGAGTTGCAATTTATTACACTTACAGTACTTGTTTGCTAATTATTTATAAAAACTTGTTAATTTGATAAAACCTTATAAATTAATCATACTAAAAGGTTTATTTGGATTTTATTTGGTGATTATTAATATTAACAGATTAATCAAATGAACCATTAAAATTATTGTAAAATGTTCGTTTTTTAATTAGAAAAAATGAAGCTTTGATGTGTCATTTATTTAAAGATAACGTACACGTATTGTGAAACATAATTATAATAGCTTCTCTTTTACTAATATCACATTTTAGATTTTTTTGAAAATGATTCTAATCCTGCTTGACAGATTTCATTAAGTAAAAGCAATACATAATCCCCTTGGTGTCTCTAAACGGTGGACACTTTGGATGATGTGATGACAGATGTCATCTATCTAAATCATCTCATATACCTGAATAAACTTTTCTTGTTGCATTTTAATGCACATAAAAGAAATAGTGCTTAAAGTCTTTAAAATTCTCCAAACTAATTTACCTAAAAGAACAAGCTCAGCATAAAAATAAAAAAGTTAATTAGTTTGCTTTGCATATTATAAAAATGATAATTTTGTTTGAAAATGTTTTTTATTGATGATTTTATGAGAAAATGAGCCAAACATAAATTATCACACGCATTGCGTATTATAATTCTAAATTTTATTATAAGTTGAGTTGTTTTAAACAGATTGATATTTTTTCTATACATTACATATTATATAATTATAATTCTATATATACACACTATACACATTATATAAAATTTTAATATAACGAAAAATACAAAGTTTACACAAATTTCAAAAATTGGAGAGAAGGAAAATAAATAAAGGTAACATTGGCCATAGCAATTTATTTGTTTAAATACTTGTGATTTTAATTGTTCACTAATAAATCCGTAAACAGCGTATTCGAAAAAAATTATGTTGCATTATGTTAACAGAAATATTCTTTCTTATTGTATAGTAACATTTCCGAAATAGCATCTGACGATTTTTTTCGAAATGAAAATAAGTTCGTACTTACTTTAACTGTTCAAAATGCAACTATGTTTATTTCTATCTAATAGTTTATTATTTTAAGAATAAGAAATTAAAAATATTTTTTCTTTTGCTTGAATGTTATTAAGTTAATATTAAACTGTTTCAGAAGAAACTGCGATCCTAGCTAACTTTTAAAAAAATGGACAATATTTGCATATTTCTTGCACCGTAATTCTTAGAGTGTTCAGAAACTTTATAATAATAATAAAAAATACATTTTTTTCTGAATTAATAACGGTGCAATTTTCAGATTATATGGAAAATCTTTTAACCCTTTCAGGGACAAGGCACTTCTATTAGTAAAATACTGAAATGAATGAATGACACCGGAATTTACAAAGAAATTTATTTTAAAATAAGTAAAATCTTTTCTTGACGTATTTATTAAAACGAAAATTTTCAAGCCAAATTTCTGATGTTACTGTACTATTTAGGGATTAAAATTAGGTGGTCCAAAAATGAACCACTGCCCTTGAAGGGGTTAAAAGCAGGTCAAAAATAGTTGAAATAATTCATGTTTAGTAATAACTGATGAATATGGAGTTCATTACGTTCTTCAACTTAATGGATTCTTACAACAAAAAATGAATTAATTTACTAACACTTCCACTGCATATATCAAATTATTTAGAATAAATTAATGTAACAGTATTGAGTCATTTAATATTATTGGCTTTTGCTCAATAATGTAAAATAACATTGTAAATGCTGCCAATTGTCATTGCTAAGGAATTGTCTAGATAACGAGATATGACTGTTTCATTGTAAAACATTTATATTTCTTAAGAACATTACAAATAAACAATTTTCAAATATTCGAGAGGAAAGACAAAATAATTTGAGTATATTAATTTTAATGAATTTTACTAATATATTTTCTTAAGTAAATTGATAAAAATTCGGACGTGTTAAAAGAAAATAAAGATTTACATAAAATGACTTAATTGTTTTTTTTTTTTATTTCAATGTTTCAACTGTAATTAAACTATTAAATGTAAAATTGTGTTTGTAGAAAAAGCTCTAAACAACAATGGGCCACGGAATTTAAAATTATTAAGATAGATGACATTTTGCAAGACTTTTTTTAACAATTTGGAAAAATGGTTATTGTCCTTTGTCAGGGTAGGAAGTCAAAAGCATATCTGAAGCGTTTTTATTGATTGAATTCGCATTTTATTCATTTTCTGATTGGTCTATACAGTAATCTGTATTTTCCCTTTACTTTCAACAGAGATGGATACTTCTGTTGCCACTGTGACAAAAAAGTAATAAAAACTACAAAAAAAATTAATAACTCAGAAACAAATTGAGATACAGCTTTCAAACAAATTTCATTTGAAAGTACATTTTTTTCTCTATACGACAGTGTAAAAAGTAATATTGTGGGATGTTTAGAAGTTTAAGAATGAAATTTCATTTAAAATTGGTCCAGGAATATTAATGTTTAATCCATGGCGTACGTAATGAATGACCAGCTCCGTAGAAGTTTTAAAATTTACAGTACCGAAAAATGTAATCCATGGCGTACGTAATGTATGATCAACTCCGTGCTATTTTTTATGTCTTAAATTTTAGTCTTTGAAAAAATCATTTTCCAAATGGTCGTTGTAATTTGTTAAATTGCATTTTTTTAAATCTTTGATTCCCATATTTTATTGCCCACTCCCCGCCGAAGCATCTCTAAAACCATAATGCACCCATCCATAAACACAAAAACCCACTGGAACATAACTATATCTCTTTTATTGAAAGATTGAATTCTATTCACATGGAGAAAGTCTAACAGAGCATTCAGAATAAATATGCATTTAACATAATTTAACTTTCCAAAGTTTTTGTCAGAATTGTGTTTTTAAATATTTTTTATATTGCAGTGAGGCTATACATTTTCGATTTTGTGCCGAAAAGAGTTTTGTTGTTCCTTTCCAACTTAACTCAGTATTAACTAAAGCTTGACATATTCTGCACTTTTATCTACAAAATGCTTGTAGAGACTGTGACATTTAACAATAAAATTGATAGCATTGACACATTTTATAATTGTTAGAAACTTTTTAAGAGTTGATGAAAAAACTTTGGACACTATTTTGTTTCTCATCTTTAACAAATGTAACTAGCCATTATTCCCCATCAAACAACATTTCAATGTTTTCCTTTTCTCATTATCATTAATTAACTGCTATGTATTATCAAATTTTATAAATTGAAATTTATATGTCATATACTAATTTTCGGTATAGGAACGGCCTGCATCAGAACTATGGATTTTAACGATTTACTCGCTTATTTTACTAATGCTATTTAAGATTTATAAATTTTACTAAGGTATGTACCTTCTTCAGATATGTTAAATATTTTGAGCTGAAATAGGTGCAATATAGTCAGATATACAAATACCCTTTAGTAGTTTATGTGTAAAAAAAAATTGTATATAATATATAGTAGAGCAAATAGAAATACAAAACTCAAATAAATAATCGAAAAAGTTGTGCAAAATTGTAAATTCACAACCTGAAATAATTACATAAAACTTTAGACATAAAACGCTATCTCCGCACCTTCCCGGCATCTCTTGACTTAATTCTAAGGAATTAAATTTAAATCTTAATCTTTTTTATCTTTAAAAAAATTTTTAATTTAGTTTTTTACCTCAAATGCTTTCTCATACTTATCATGTAGTTTTAAAACTACACTTCTTCTTTTACCAATGGCTCATAATTATACAAGACACTAAAACAATAGTCTGGGTGTTAAGCTGATCACAGCTAAGTAACCTCCCAATGCTGCACAACTGTTTAGTTTCATGTCATTAAAAAAATGTTCTTATAATTATTTTGGTTTTGATTCTATTTTAAATTTCGATTGGTTATCTTAAAAAAAAAAAAAAATCCTTTTTCTAAAACATTTTGCCTCTATTACGTTTACTTTTGATATGCAAAACCACTTAGAAAAAAAAAACTGACAGCGAATGAGTAAGTAAGAAATTTGAAATTGTCACCTAAAATGTCAAATTTCCACCCCGAGGGGCGTACGCCCGACATCCGAGAAAAGTCAATGCTGCTCCGATGCGATACTTTTGTATTCGGGTGTAAAATTCTTCGGCACACACCTGGCGTACAATTTTCAGGACAAAAAGTGTCTCCTGATGATTTCATGCATCGATGTAATTTTTGCAGCGATACAACGATGACTCAACGACTACCTCAACTTGATAGCTAAGGTTGATGAGACGCGTTTTGACGACTATGAGAAGCTGCCTCTACTTCCAGGTGGCAGACTCAACTACAAAACCTTATCCCACACTACGTCAAATGTCAAAATTCCGTTTGTTCTTACATTGGAAATTAGCTTGAACATTGCTGTTTTTTTGCAATAAATTTTTGCAGGTAATTATGTTTTGTTTCTTTTTTACGGAGCGTGGGATATTTATTTTCTGGATGATCCATGTATATACGAGTGGGTATAGCAAATTACAGGCGAATGTTTTTTAATGCTACCTCGCAACACTTTCTCACAACAAAAATCTTTTATACACTCTTTGAGAACATTTCCAAGAGAAATATACTACGAAAAGTATTTTTTGAAAATAGTGGTGCGAATAAAATATAAAAATATTCGACTATAATTGAAACTTTACGGTACCCCCTCGCATATGTGTTTCTGTAAGTGTGCGCAATACATCTATAAGCATTTACTGGTACACTGGCCTCCAAAAGATAAGGTACAGGGACTAGATGCTTTCGATCGTACACGGTTGTCGAATATCTACCAACATTATTGGCGAATTGTTCTTGAACTTCTGGGATGTAAAGAACATGTTTCATTTCATATTTCTCGGTGAAGATTTATCGGGGGTACAATTAGGGGGCTAATAATAAAATTTAATGATAAAATAATATTTGCGATCACCTATGTAACAGAAAGGGCTGGAAATGGTTTGTCTCTGTGGTAAATGACTATTTGGGTCATGTTCAACGTTTGTATGCATTTGTATAAGCATAGCACTAATATTCGTGAAGATGTTAACGTTTTTGTGAAAAATTCAAAAGTTTTTTGTTTATAGCATACAGAGTTTTCAACCATATTTAACACAACTTTCCAAAAACCTGACAAAGAACAGTAGCAACAGTATACTGCAATTATAACATGAATAGATAGAATATTTGATGATATATGGGCACTTGTATGAAATAATTTTTAACTGCGCATGCGTGTAAGATTTCAAAATTTTTATTTCATAATTTGGTAGCCAGCTATTTTGGGTAACTTCTGTAAAAAGTCCAGTTAAATATTGTGAAAACTCAGAACTATATAGTGAATTGATTGAAAAGTTGTGGAAAACCCTTATAGAAAAGCTATTTTTATAAAGCAACTCACTATATTGCCCCTATCTTTGTGAAATTTCTCGATATGTGACTGGGCATTTCAGATAAGTTGCCCTAAATAGCTGACTACCAAATTATGAAATAAAAATTTTGAAATCTTCCACGCATGCGCAGTTAAAAATTATTTCATACAAGTGCCCATATCTCATCAAATATTCAGTATATTCATGTTTTAATTGAAGTGTACTGTTGCTATTGTTCTTTGTCAGGTTTTCGGAAAGTTATGTTAAATTTCGTTGAAAACTCTGTATGCTATAAACAAAAAACATTTGAATTTTTCACAAAAACGTTAACATCTTTACGAATATGAGTGCTATGCTTACACAAATGCACACAAACGTTGAACAGGACCCAAATAGTCATATAACGCAGTGACAAACCATTTCCAGCATTTTATGTTGCATAGCAGATCGCAAATATTATTTTATTATTAAATTTATTATTAGCCCCCTAATTGTCGGCCCGATTAAATCTTCATCGAGAAATATGAAATCAAACATGCTCTTTAGATCCCAGAAGTTCAAGAACATTTCGTCAATAATGTTGGTAGATATTCGACAAACCGTGTGCAGTCGAAAGTATCCAGTCCCTGTGCCTTAACTTTTGGAGGCCAGTGTATTTTGCATTTTTTATGTTACAATTTAAACGGTAATTTTGCCAATATTGTGACATTAAGATTATCTAATCAATAATTAGATTTTTCTTAAACTGATTTTTTTTTATCTTGAATACTCCCATTTAAAACAAAATAATGAGAATGTTATCCTGATATATCTCAATGCTATTTAAAGTACATTACAATTTATGTTTCAGGATAAGAAGGAATCATCTTAAAAGTAAGACAGATATTTTACAAGTAAATCTTAAATGTTCTTCCATAAATCTTGATAAAAGTGGATTAGGTAGTCTAAATCCCTTCCAGATCAAAATGATGTATAAAAAAGAAATATATTTCTCGTTCTGTGTTTTTAAACGATGAAAACTAAACATAAGTACAAAAGAAAAAATAATTAATACAAATAATGTTTAAATTGTCACCGTTTGAATATATAAACTATCGGCATAAACGTTTTACGCTAAATGTATTACACAAATAACTTCTTTTTTTGAACTTGTGCTAAAATGTACCTAATTAGAAATATCAATTGCCTATAGGGTTAATTAAAATTTTCGTATTTTTGTATTTTTAAGCGATTCGTAAATTCTGTGTGGTATTGTTACAGTGAAATTTAAAATAATTCTTGTGAGACATCGGAAGTAATAACGAAAAGGATAATACAAAACATTTTTTATTGGTCACTCTTTTTTTAATTAAAATCCTAAAAATACAGTGCAAAAATTTACGCACATGTCTATTATCATGGTAAAAGTGGATTAGGTGGTCTACATTCCTTCTATATCAAAATGAAATGTAAAAAGAAATTATGTTGTATTGCGCAGTTATAAAGAATGTAAAATAGATATAAGTACAAAAGATAATCTAATTAACAGAACATCGTTTAAATTGACTTCGTTTGAATATATACCATCACCATAAATATTTTACGTTAAATTATTAATACAAATAAGACATTTTTGGAACATGGGGAAAAGTATACCTGAATATAAATATCAATTGCCGGTAGAGTTAATTAACATTTTCGTATTTATAAATTTTTTTGTGACTCGCAATTTCTATGTGGTATAATTACTGCTAATTTTTTAAGTAATTATTTTGAGATGTCGGTAGCAGTAACGGAAAGGGTAGTACAGAACAGTCATTTACATTTCTATTTAAAATCCTAATAATGAAGTGCAAAAAAATATATATTCCGTTATCTATTTGCATTATAAAGAAAAATGTGACCATCTGTAATGCTGGCGTCTTTTTCATGTTGGGAACAACAGACGATAAATTTTACTGAATTTTTTTGAACTTCTAAACGCCATATATTTTCAAATTTTACACCTTCGAATAGAGGAAAAAATGAACCTACAAATACAATATATTTAAAAACTCCTTACAAATACAATATGTTTAAAAACTGTATTATAATTTGTTTAAAGTGCATCGCAATTTACTCCTCTTTTATAGTTTTTAAATAATTTCAAAGCATTATTTTTTTAAATCTATTCCTATCGCGTTGTGCAAAGGATTATAAAAGATAAAATCGTTAATACTTAAGTTAATATAAATAGTTCAGCAATTATTTCCAAAAGATATTCCATAACGAAATTAAAGATTCAACAATAAAATAAAATAAAATAAATAAAATAGAAATTTAGAACACATATAGTCGAACCATAGAAACGATCAGAATTTAAATAGACTACCGTAAGTAACGAAATATTTGGCGATTTCTTAGGTTATTAACTCATATAACTCATAAATATCATGAGACTGAAAGCATTGCTTTTAATAAATTTGAATTCAAAATTTATGCTTTTCAATTAATAATGCTTTTTGGTATTTTTAGTGGGCGATTAAATATATATATATATATTAATGAAAAAATTATTTCCACTTAAATTCTGTTACCCCGGAGATCCTGCTTGGACTAGAGCTTTTTCATCTGGAATTTTGTTATAGAAGGTTCCATATGTGATTTGGTCGGTGAATCATCATAACGTACAGAAAGAGTTTTGATATCTAGAAGCAACTTTTGACTCTTTGATGACCCTTTGAGATTCCACGTGTTTTAGATTTTTCTTAAGAAGAATTTGCAAATCGCTATCTTCAATCTAATGAAAATAATCGCATCTGAGAGGAAAATTATATTTATGACAACATTGTAAGTTTCTATGTGCCTTTTGATTTATGTGTAATAAATATTATGCCTTCAACTGTGATTAAAACAATAAAAATCGTTTCATCTGATTACCACATTAAAAAATTGTATTTTTATGGTACTGGATTGATGATACATTACTTATTGTTTCTTCACATTATTTCATTCCCCCTCAATGCAGCCATCTAAACAAAACTTTTCAGGATAATGTTTGAAGTAGTTTAACATCATTGAAATGCTCTTCAAAATATTTCTCATAATGTAATTGAATTATTTTGTGCGTCCCTGTAAACGAACGGTAAATTCTTCTTATTTTTGACTCTGTAGAAAATATGTTGTTGTCCTCATCTGTAATGCAGGTAAGATCCATTTTGTTTGAAGTGTTGTAATGTCATTGAAATTCATCGCAAGCGATTTTTACTCCAAGACCATCAAGTAATGATATTATTTTAAAGTCTCCTTGCAAGTTAATTGTAAATGCTACACAATTTTTTAAATAAAGAACATGTTTTACAATAAACCTCACCAACATATATTAATTACATGGATATCTGAGTATTTTAACGACAGTTACAATACGAACAAACTGACGTCTGACGAGAGATAAATCATTGCATATACATTTTTCAAATATGCCACAAAGATTTAAACTTTCACTGGCGAATAGTTTGAACTTCAGCATTAAATGCGTTGAGCTAAATATTCAAATGCAACGAAGATGTTTCAGATACCGAAAAACGCGGCATTTGAGTACAAAAAGTCCTTCCGGCCAGTGCCGGGAGGAAGAGGTAGCTTTCAAATACCTTATTTTAAAAAAGCCAACTTATATTATTCAAACACATGAAGCTCAATTTAGGGGAAGCCGAATATAGGAGATTCAATACTAATTTTTATCAATACTAAATCATTATGAATGAGAATTTCACGAAATTAGTCAGCTTTATCCAAGCTGCTTTTATTTAAAGTAACTTATATTTGGCTGAGATGTTTATGTATACTATCCACATGCTTTCTCACATGGAAATAGGCGAATACGTGTGTTATCGTGTGACAAATACAAGATCGTTTCAAAATGTTAGCCAAACTAGAAATTCAAAGTGCTATAATTCAACCATTTTTTTAAGATATAAGCAAAAGAACTAATTTTCAGAAACAAAATCTGCTCCGGAATCTTTGTATCAAGGCCAAACACATAAAAAAATCTTTTTCATTTTCCAATTTTTTATACCTCATTTTAAATTTTAAATTTAATTTTTTTAAATGGCAACCCTTTTGAAACAAGATGGTGAATAAAGCTGGCCAACGAACTCGGTCGGGACATTGGTATGTACTATGTACAGACCAAGTAACATCCAAATCGGTTCATAAATACGCTTGTTATCGCGTGACAAAAATCAGGTCGTTTTAAAATGTCAGCCACAACAGAAATTCAAAACGCTATAACTCAGCCATTTTTTTTAGAAATAGACGAAACAAAAACTGTTCCGGGGTCTTTGTATTAAGGTCAAACACATACAAAAAAAATCTTTTTCATTTTCTAATATTTTGGTATCTCATTTTAAATTTTAAATTTTTAAAATTTTTTTAAATGGCCGTTATTTTGAAACAAGATGGCGGATGAAGCTGGCCAACGAACTCGGTTGAGATGTTTGTATGGACTATGTACACACCAAGGTACATCCAAATCGGTTCATAAATACGCCTGTTATCACGTGACAAATATCAGGACGTTTCAAAATGTCAGCCACGCTAGAAATTCAAAATGCTATAACTCAGCCATTTTTTGAGATATAGACGAAACAAAAACTGCTCCCGAATCTTTGTATCAAGGTCAAATACATAAAAAAAATATTTTTTCAATTTTCAATTTTTTGGTACTACATTTCAAATTTAAATTTTTCTTAAAATTTTAAATGGCTGCCATTTTTAAATAATATGGCGGATGAAGCTGGCCAACGAACTCGGGCGAGACATTGGTATGTACTATGTACAAACGAAGTTACATCCAAATCGGTTCATAAATACGCCTTTTATCGCGTGACAAAATTCAGGAAGTTTCAAAATGTCAGCCACGCTAGAAATTCAAAATGCTATAACTCAGCCATTTTTTAAGATATAGACGAAACAAAAACTGCTCCGGAATCTTTGTATAAAGGTCAAATACATAAGAAAAAAATATTTTTCCATTTTCAATTCTTTGGTACCACATTTCAAATTTAAAATTTTTAAGAAAATTTTAAATGGCCGCCATTTTGAAACAAAATGGCGGATGAAGCTGGCCAACGAACTCGGTCGAGACATTGGTATGTACCATGTACATACCGAATTACATCCAAATCGGTTCATAAATTCGAGAGTTACAGTATGACAAAGGTCAGATATATATATATATATATATGGATATATATATATATATATATATATATATATATATCAACTTTTGAACGGAGGGTGGTTTCGGGGTCTGGGGGTCATGATCGATGAAAATATACCAAAATTTTTTGAAATCGCTTTCCTCCGAACGGCTGCAATAGGTAGCTTTTTGTAATGAAAGCTACCTAAAAATGTCTCTGCAAAAAAAATTAAACTTTATAAGTAGTTTCTAATTTCTGCTGTTAATGTTATATGTTTATTTTTCATTATAATACTTATATATATTTGGTAGGAAAAACATAACCGGTACAAGACATTTAAAAACCTTCTTTAGTTAAAGAACATGTAATATAATAAACTTCACTAAGATATATTAATTAAATGCATATCTGAGTATTTTAACGACAGTTACAATACGGACAGACTGACGTCTGACGAGAGATAAATCAATGTCATATACACTTTTCAACTATGTCAAAAAGATTTAAACTTCAGCTGGTGAACATTTTGAATATCAGCATTAAATGCGCTGAGCTAAATATTCAAATACAACGAAGTTGTTTCAAATACCGAAAAAACGAAACATTTGAGTACAAAAATAAAGTATCTACAAAAAAATAAATTTTATAAGCAATTTCTAATTTCGACTGTTAATGTTATATGTTTATTTTTCATTATAATACTTATACATTTTTGGTAGCAAAAACTTAAACGATAAAAATATTTTAAGACATTTGATCTAGTTTCTGTGTAAATGATTAATAATACAATATAAATTAGATAGACATATATTATTTTGCATAATATTTGAAATCTCAAACCTTCTGAAAAAGTGTTGTGTTTGTTAATATATAAATATATATTTTGCATATTAGAGAAAAAACAGCATTACACACACACATACATTTTTTGTAGCAAAAACTTAAACGATAAAAGCATTTTAAGACATTTGATCTCGTTTCTGCGTAAATGATTAATAATACAATATAAATTATATAGACATATATTATTTTACATAATATATGAAATCTTAAAACTTCTGTAAAAGTGGTGTGTTTGTTAATATATAAATAGATATTTTGCATATTAGAGAAAAAAAACAGCATTACACACACACATACATTTTTGGTAGCAAAAATTTAAACGATAAAAACATTTTAAGACATTTGATCTCGTTTCTGTGTAAATGATTAATAATACAATATAAATTAGGCAGTATATATTATTTTATATAATATATGAAATCTCAAACCTTCTTTAAAAGTGTTGTGTTTGTTAATATATCAATAGATATTTTGCATATTAGAGAAAAAAAACAGCATTACACACACACATACATTTTTGGTAGCAAAAACTTAAACGAAAAAAAAAAACATTTTAAGACATTTGATCTCGTTTCTGTGCAAATGATTAATAATACAATATAAATTAGATAGACATATATTATTTTACATAATATATGAAATATCAAACCTTCTGTAAAAGTGTTGTGTTTGTTAATATATAAATAGCTATTTTGCATATTAGAGAGAAAAACAGCATTACACACACACATACATTTTTGGTAGCAAAAACTTAAACGATAAATACATTTTAAGACATTTGATCTCGTTTCTGTGTAAATGATTAATAATACAATATAAAATAGATAGACATATATAATTTTACATAATTTATGAAATCTCAACCCTTCAGTAAAAGTATTCTGTTTGTTAATATATAAATAGATATTTAACATATTAGAGAAAAAACAGCATTACACACACACACATATATTTTTGGTAGAAAAATACTTAAACGATAAAAACATTTTACTACATTTGATCTCGTTTCTGTGCAAATGATTAATAATACAATATAAATTAGATAGACATATGTTATTTTACATAATGTATGAAATATCAAACCTTCTTTAAAAGTGTTGTGTTTGTTATTATATAAATAGATATTTTGTAGATTAGAGAAAAAAAGCGTTACACACAAACAAGACAATTCATGAAAAAAATAGTTTCAAATGACACAAATATCTACCTAATCTAAGAAATAAAAAAACTCTCTTTAGCACATTTATTTAAAATTTAAAAAATAATATTTTTTTACAAATTATATATATACTTAAATTGCCATACTTACAAAAAATAAATGTGAAAGTGATCCTGAAATATTTCAGCGCTATTTAAAGTAACTTGCAGTCTTTCTTTAAAAGGATAAAGAGTAGAAATCTGGAGATAGAAAAATATATGTTACACGAAGATCTTAAATTTTCAAACATAAATTTAAAAAAACATGGATTAGATAGTTTAAATCGCTTCTCAATCAAAATTACGTCATAAAAAACAGTGTTTCTAGAAAATAGAGATTTATACTAAAATAAAAATAAAAGTAAGTATAATATAACGTATTTTCTTATAAAAAAGGAATAGAAATATGATTTGAAGGGCTATTGCTTGATTATATAAAATATCAGTGTAAAGATGTCTATGTCTATGCTACCTTTAAAAAGGGACATCAATTTTGTGTTTAATTACAAATAACTGACTGTGAATCTAAACAGAATTTTGTGAATAGTAGAAAATGAGATTTTTACTTTGTAGTGTGAATTTTATATATTTATTTTGTATGAAAATAAAATGTAAGGTACATTATTGTCAAAATCACACGCAAAATCCATACGTCAGAATCATACAACGTCATACACCATTGCAATTATTTTGGTAAATATAGCATAAAAAGAAAACAATTCAGAATTTTCGCATTTAATAAATTTCAAGTTATTAATTAGATATAGTTTTATTTGCATACATTTAAAAATAATTTCTAAGGACAGTCAGTGCTAAAAAAGATATCCATACATTTTAATTGTCAAATTATGACAGGTTAAATATAAAATAGTCATTTGTTCAAGAATTCAGTTTGTTTTTTCAATTTCTACTAATTTTATAAAGAAGTAAAGTTTGTTTGCTTGGTTAGTTGTTTGTAGGAGGTAATCTCGTGAACTACCGAACCGATTTCAAAGGTAATGGTTTCAAAGTGATTGTGTTAGTCGACGTTCGAACATATTCTATATCTTATGTCGATGCCACTATCCCAAAGGGGGTGTTGGACCAAAATATTTTCTAAAAATACGATTTTTGTGTTACAGTAGGGCCTAGAAATGTGAAATTTGGAATATCACTTACATATAAGATATAAATGATCTCTCGAAACATTTCCTAAGCAATTCGAAATTTGAAAGGGGTGAAAATGCTCAAAAACCATTCTAAAAAACGTTCTAAATGGTGGTTTCTACGCAATCTCAGAAAATACCAAACTGATTTAAAAAGTAATGGTGTAAAAATGCTACCCCAAAGGGGGTTGAAGACCAAAAACGTTCTAAAAATGCGTAATGTAAATTTTATGTTACTGAAGGGCCTAGAAATATCAAATTTGAAAAAATTAGTTATTTCTTAAAAAATTCGAAATTTAAAAGGGGTCATAATGTGCGACGAGCGTTCTAAATATCAGTCTAAATGGCGATTTCTACGCAATTTTAGGAAGTATCAAACCGATTTCAAAATTAATAGTAGTAAATTGATGGTGACAGCCCTTGCTCTAACATAGGCTCTATTTTATTTTTGTGTCACTGTTACCTAGGGGCTGTAGAAGAAAAACATGTTCAAATTTGTGCGTTTTCCACAACTAACTAGGGTCTAACATTTTGAAATTTGGCATGGTAATTACTTACAAGATGCAAATTCTTTCTAAGAACCGTCGAATGAAAATTCCAAATTTAAAAGGATGAAGTGATTGAAAAACTTTCTATTTTACAAATTTTATGCAATCTTATCAAATACCAAAAATATTTAAAAAATAATGGTGATAAATTGTTGGTGATAGAACCTGCTGAAAATATAAGCTATATCTTATGTCTGTGCCGCTACCACCAGACGGTCGCAGGAGAAAAAAAACATTCTAAATTGCGATTTCTCTGATACTGAAGATGCTAGAAACATTAAATATGGCATGATTGTTACTTACAAAATATGAATGCCCTCGAAGGACTGTCGAAAATAAAATCGAATTAAAAAGATGTGAAGCGAAGGAGAGGAGCGAATAGCATTCTAAAAAAGTCCTAAATTACGATTTCTATGCAATCTCAGGAAATATATACCTATTAAAAAAGTAATAATTAAAAATGAATGGTGACAGTCTATGATCCTACACAGGCTACATTCTATTGCAGTGACGCTACTACCTGGGGTTGGCAGAAATAACAAACGTTCTAAAAAATCTAAATTACGTTTTTGTGGAATATTAGGAGATACCAAACCGATTTCAAAATTAATGTTGGTAAATTAATGGTGATAGTCCTTATTTCAACATAGCATTTTATGTTGAGAGAGATCGTAGACAGTTAGACAAGAAGCTTGGAATTTCACATGATGGTTAATTTTAAGATGTAAGAAGATGGATTCTAAAAAATTCAAAACTTCAAATGAATGCTGAAATGAACCTATTAGTTGAGTATAAAACTGTGTAAATATTTTCTAAGTTGTGATTTATTTAGTTTTAGTTCTTTTTATTAATTTAAGTCTCATTTCTGCTTAATGCAGTGTAACAATGAAGTTTAGTCAAACTGTATTTTAAATAGTAATTTATGAATTATTCCTAAAAGTATAATTTCCTTTAGTAAAAATAAGACATATGAATATTACTTGGCATATTTCAACTACAAAGTCGCGGAGATTAGTAGTTTATAATAAAAGGTAAACTTAAGAGTCGTTTCCATATTGACGTCTTGTAACAATCTAAAATAAATAAAGCGAACACTGAGTTTTACGTCATATTTGGATGTGTGAGTAAATTTTACCTTTTAATACCAAACGCTCAGATCATTTGATGAAGTAATTTAGGAATTATGCAGATTTATTTTTTTAACTAATTTTAAATATAATCTATTTTATAGTTGAAAAAAAAATCAAATACGATTTGTTTTTTAAGCATAAATTGAAACTCAGATGACGGAATCATCGGTAATTTTGGTTTCGCGTATTTAAAGCTTCTAGAGAACTAGAGAACGATTCCTCGTAAACTTTTTAGAGTTTACAATAAGCATATGTTTAAAATATTAATTTCACAATTTATTATTTAACCGAAGACTTTTTAAACAAAAGTGGGTAAATAGAAGCTTGAAATATGTGAATACAAAACTACACTGAGAAAACAAAATGCCGCCTTCATCTAGAATGAATAGGTTGTCATTTTCTGAATCCCTAAACCAGAAATATAGATTTGCGAACTATGCGAATAGGGTAAACAACTACGCTTAATATACGAAATGTTCTATAATTTCTAGTCGCGTGTTTTCTAGGTGACGTAACACAATGAATCGTTTCAGTAGCTAGAAATTATCGCTTGATTTCTGAAATGTTTTTTTTAAAACTAGAATTATAGTTAATAAATGTATCCTCTTGTGTTCGCATCTATTTGAAGGGATTTTTAAGTGAGGTTGTTCATGAGAATATAGGAAAACGCTCTTGAGTTCTAGTAAGAGACTCTAGATCTACCAGCAAAGGGAATTAGAATTTAGAGGGATGACATGGAACTATTATTTCTAGAGCCACAATTTAGGTTCTAAATGCCAAACCATACTTTTTTCTGTACAGCTAATTCCTCGAAGTAGTGTTTTAGCTATCGTTAGAAAACTACCCTTATAACAATTCGTTTTGCAATTATAAAAAAAAAAATAACATTAACAATGAAACAAAATAATAAAGTTGCAAAATTTTTGTACTTCTTCAAGTAAAGTGATAACTTTTCTTAAATAAATATAAACATTACCCACTGATTTAAATTAGGCATTAACTTTAGGTGTTAGTTTAAATGAATTCACAATTTGTTACATTTTCAATATAATTGAAACCTCCCTAAGCTTACTTTTTAAAAACATATTTAAATAAAGACATAATTCCGTATCTAGTCCCTTACTTCATTGCAATCCGCGAAAATGTTTGTGACTAGAATATGCGATGTGTATTTTTTTTTACACCAACGGTACAGAAATATTTTTATGGTTGATATTTCGCTAATTTGCGTCCAGTCAAAAAGCAGATTCAGAACAGTGTCATGTTAAAAATTGTAGTCTTAACCGTTCAAAAACATTCTGATGAAGAAGATTACTACTACTGGTGTACTGGTGTAAAGTAAGTTGAATACTTTTATGAGAAAGAGGACATATGACAACGTGACCTAAAGTAAAATTGCCTAAAGTTCATCGCTACACAGTGTAACGTTGATCCACAATAAGCTCAGAAATTCGTAATCCTGTAAGAAAATGATACTAAACCACCGATAAAAAATTAGACACAAATTCTTAGCATATCACATTAATTAAGTTGAAAGATTTTATTGTGCAATACAGCGACAGACTATTACTCCTGCAAAGGGTTGGATGGCCCCGTAAATTTAGCACAACATTTACAGCAGAGCTCTAAAGCAAAAAGTGACCAGAAACCGAAGTTCATGTACATGGCAAATATACAATATCCTCGCCATAGCGAGTCCAGAAAATGCCAAATGAAACAAAGATATAAAATCCGTTATATTAAAACTCAATGAGTAAATTTAAACATGCATGACATAGAAATAGGCGGGGGGGGGGGGGCAATCCCGCCAAATTAATCTGTATTTTAATATTATAAAACCTTTTACGGCTGTCTCCGGCCAGACGGAAAATGAAACAATGTTTATACTATCCAAGAAAATGGATCTGTTATTTCACTTACCGAAGTGATTTAAGTGTTTAAAATAATTCACCGCGTGTAATCATCAAAACATAAATAATCGTTAAATTAAGTTGTCGACAGGTCATCTGTGAGAGCAAAACTAAAAAGAAAAAAGAAGTATAACTGAAAAGGATTTTTAAATGCGTACCAATTTTATTTTGTTTCTTATATTTTATTTTTTCTTGTGGTTGAAACAGATAGATATAAAATTAGCAGCTGCATTACATTTATTGAGAGAAAGGATAAATAATTTAAATTGAAACGGCTTTCAATTCGGCCAAAGATAAAACATTATATTTGGGAAAGGAATGAAAAATTAAAATATTTAATTAGAATATTTAATTAGTTATGGTTCTGTTTCATTTTGACCTGCATACTTTTATTCAGGTACATCTTTATTGGGAAAACAATGGTATGACTGCCTAACAAATATGTATACAAAGCAAATTCCATTTCTTTTGTATAAGAAAGGATAATTGCCCAATGAATAGTATGAATGGTGCGCATGTAACAGTTGCGTGAAGGTGAGTTCGGGTGCAACTGATCCAGGTGTGCCACTTGCCCGTGCTTAGAAATATAATTTTGATAATTTCGTTTTTTGCGCCAAGTACATAGTATTATATATTATACACGTATAAAAAATTATGTCCAACTTGCATCGTATTAAAGTAACAAACATTATGCTTTTGTGACGAGAAGAAAGGATCGTTTAAGTGGTTTAGTACAAATTGCGAAGGTCTTTTAATAAATTACTATCGATCGTTAAAGAAATAATAAAAACTGGAAAAGTCTTACTTGAAATGTAGACAATGAAAAGGCAAAGTGATGAAAACAAATATTCTTTATTTCGGTCGTTAGTAGCAGTAGAAGGTTACGAAAATACTTGCTTCTGGTCACCATTTTAAAATAGAAGAACTAATCTTTTTAAGAAGAAAAATAGCAGCCAACATGGAATAAATCCATGGGATTCCTTTTAATGAGAGCAGCACAACTTTAAAGGATTAAACTTTGAGAAAGAACATATCCACTTAACAAAAATATGACCCATAGTACGGCAAACTTTTTCGGTCAAAAAGAGCGGCACGGCATTCGAACGGCCGGCCAGCGGGCTGGCGCTCCGCTAAAACTACGTTAAAAGACTACATCTTTTGCAGACAACATCAAACCAAATTCTGAATTTAAAATTAATGAGTTTTAGTATTTAAATTATTAATACGGGGTTGACAAAGTAATTAAAAGGCAAACTTTAAATTGATTAGCTAAATTAACATTTACGAGAAATTAATGAAAATCGAATTACAAGCTGCAGAATTTAAAAAGTTTCACTGATTGGAAAACGAAACCAAACGATTCTCCTGTCAGCGATCGGTGTCAAAAGAGGGCGGCGCATAATTTCAATGACGTCATCATAATGCAAGCTGTCTCCATCGATACGAGAGCTCCAGAAATGTGCTCCTAAAATAGCTGAGTGCGCATGCGCAAGCTGCCGATTCGCTCCCAACGCAGATATGAATATCGGCGGTGAAAAATGAACTTGCTTTACGGTGAGGGATAAAAGCGTCAACATCGCGGCGTAAAGATTGAGTTTAAATAGACATCGATGCAAAAAAATAGCTGAAAGGAAATAAAAATAAACCAAATTTAAATACTGTGAGAAGTATTCTCACATTACCTCCCTTCACCGAGAAAATTTTGTAAGACCAGGAGATGTAAAAGGCAAAATTGATCAAAAACCTTTTACAGAAAATGGGATGACAAAATTTTGAACTGCCAAAGCGAAAAAAAATCATTAAAGTCAAACAATAAAATTTAAAGTTAAGGTGCTGGAAAAAAAATTGTGCTGGAAAAAAAAATTGGTGATTTAACAGTTGAAAAAAAATTGGTGCTAGAAAAAAAATATTGGTGCTGGAAAAAAAAAAATTGGTGATTTAACAGTTGAAAAAAAATTGGTGATTTAACAGTTGAAAAAAAATTGGTGACCAAAAGTAAGAGAGAGAAAAAGAATATACATTGCATAAAGTACATTCGTAATCCAAAAAGTATACAATAGATCAAGTATACAATAAAAATGCCAAAAATACAGTAACATTGGCAAAACCTTCTATTTGATCTCATAAAATTATCATGATAAAAGTGTTAACATATTTTAAGTTAACAAACAAAATTGAGATCATTGACTAGTCATAACAATTTTTGCTATCTTGGTACCAAATAAAAACAGAATTAACTTCTGATAAAAGTTGCAAATACAAAAGCAACAAAAAAGTCAAGAAAAAATATTTTGTAATTTGACTTTTACAACATGCCTAGGACTTTTTAATTTTAGAATTATATCTAAAAAAATAATTATTACTCTTAACATGAAAGGAAATGAAATGGCCATATATAAATAAACTTTCATAAAACATAATGATATCATTTTAGTGTATCAAACTTTATTTCATTTAAATTAAAACAGACAACCAATTGTATGTAATACCAATTGTGTAATTGAGTCGTGCACTACTCAATCACCCAAACAAGGTATCCCATAAAAACAAGTTGCCATTTCAATGAAAAGACATGTCATAATTAAGTGTCATAAATCCCATCTTAGACACAATTTCTTTGAACTTTATACTTTACTCTAAATAAAAATTTACATAAGAATTCTTAATATATATGTATGAGACTCAAAAGATTAGATAAATATACATATACCATGGTTTTTCTTTAAAATGTGAGAGATTGGTGATCACCAAAAAAAATTTTAAGTACTTCCATATAGAATGAAAGAAAAAAAATTGACAAAATCATGAGTTTATAAAACTAAAATACCATGTACCAGGAATATAATTTTTAAATAATCATTTAAATATAATATAGAAATAAAATTATTACAATTCAATGTTAAGCTCACAATGAGGATAATGACGAAGATGAAATCATCAGCAACACTGTAAACAAACTAAAAAAATTTAGATATATATATGTAAATATTGAAGTCCACAACCATGTCGATGACCATCATGCCCTAGCCATCAGCATGTACATGAACAAAAATAAACACATATAAGATATCCCACGTAAAATTTTAGGTGGCTTGGATATCCTAACAAGGCTCCTAACATCTTAAGTAAAAGAAAATTTTAATTATAAACACTGTGTAACTGCAGGTGTGTAAGGGCAATGTTTTTGGATTCAAAATGATGTTCATTGAGTCCAGAGCCATATGGAACAAGGCTATTAAAGATTAACTGATGTCACTGAAAGTTTAGTAACACAGCATGAGATGGTACACTGGTACTAGCATTGCCTCCTAAGGTTGTATACAAGCACTCACATAGATAATTGCATACACTAAAACAGATGCTGTCGAAAAAAACTGGAACATTCACTTAATCATCAAAATTAGATGATTTTTGCATGATGACATTAGAACATTTTAACATGACGAGAGACTTTGTAGAAAATGAGTATGCATTGCATTCTCTTTGAAGCACTTAACTGACGACATCGTACTCATTACTGCAGAGCAATCATACTTCTGCGACACATACATGAATCACTTTTGCAGAGATTAACAAGGACGAGAAGTCGGTGGTGCACTTATGATGAAATGTAGTATGATAGGACATAATCGGTATTTGAGGTCAAGAAGCACTTTTTTTTTTGTAAAAAAAAATTTCACTAGATGATTTATAGAAAAAAAATTCTATATATATATAAATGCGCTGGTAAAAAAATTTCCATCTAGACTTGTGCTTTTCTGTAATCTTCTTGTATTATTTGTAGGTATGAAGAGAAGACATTAATAAATTTCACTTTCTTCATAAAACAAAAATCTTGAAAATGATTGTAATCATTTTTTTATATGTATATATACTAAAATAATGAGGCAAAATGGCAAAATAAAAACTTAGAGGCTTTGGGTATGAAATAAGATTAAAGTAAAAGGCACTATGCACATAATAAATAAATAAATATAGGAACTTTTCAAAATAACTTGATCTTGCATAAACACTTGTAACAAATATTCACAAACTTCTTATATTAATGAGATTTTACACTTGATTATCAATGAGCAAAAATTTTGCAATCTGAGGATGAATTACTACACACAAGCAAAAATTAACTCTGAATAATTTTTAATTGCACCTGCTAGAATATTTGGAGAAAATGCAGCATAAAATTATGTTATTGAAGGTAAAACACATCAGTAATTTTCAGGTAACTTCCTTGTTTTGAGAAGACTTAGAATAATGATATGGTGTGAGTAACTGAGTTCTAGCAGCATACAAGTCAACAATTTCACTTGATGAGGATATTTACTCTCACATGAGAAACGTTAACTGACACAGTATTATAATCAGTAATGAAAGTTATTTATTTATTTATTTTTTGAAGAGAACAAAGTAGTAAACACTATTTGTAGCTTCACAAACTGAAGAACACTACTGAAGTGGTTTCATAAATGGATATTTGCCTATAAATGAACAACATCTTCACAAGGCATCTTATGGCTCAATACGAAGCATACACACAAAAAAATAAACTATTGTAGATGTAGGAAAGTTTTGAAGAAGTAGGTAGGTAATGTTATAATTTTTAGCCCCCATGATAACATGTGCAACAACAGAGAAGAGACCAGAAGAAATGGATGTCACACAAAACCACTGACCACCTTCATCAGGTAAGCAACAGGTGAATGGAAGAAAAGTCAGAAGAATGTCATTACAGGTAATTAAATTTTTCTAGTAGCATATACAGGAACAGTCATAATTAAATATGGCGGCAAAAGCACATAACTTAAGAGCTATTAATAGTTAATAAGTATATAAAAGTAATCTTCACTATTGGCAAGGAAAAAATATTTTTCTTATGGTGAATGGAATTTTTAAGTAGAACTGTTACAGGATTGAAGAAGCCCCATTTCATTTTAAATGAAAAAAAAATAATGTTGCTCTTTTCATTTTTTTTATAAAGCAACATGAGAATAAGATATGATGATGTCGATGTGGATATGTCATGCATAGACTTATAAATTTGTGAAAGAATTGAATTTGCCAAAGAGCAATGAAAATTTTGAATATTTTCAATTTGTTAGCTGAGAGTTCTATAACAACATCAACAGGTAAATTTAAAAACAGGAACAGTTCTTTAAATATTAGAAACACTTCTTTAAATATTAGAGATGAAATCAGACTAGTCCACAAGACAACATGCTAACTACACATACAGCATATTTCACAAATCATCTAAGGAGCAAGTCTGAGAACTTTTCAAAGGGGATAACTGTTTATAAATTTTCATATTATATTTTTGTTATTAAGAGAAGCAGGCAATACCTCAAAATAATCATACAGGATAATTACTACTATAAATTACTTGAAGAATACCAAACTTCAGTTGGAGAAAATAGGCATAATTGATGAGATGAGAATAACTTTAGGTGAAGAACAAAATTTCTCAGCAACAAGAATTAAAAATAATACTTCAATAAAATTTCAATCTTTTTTTTTAAAAAAATATATATATTGAAATTCAAATTTATAATTCATTTAAAGTGCCATTAATAAGTAGAAAATAAAAAAATAACCCAAAAGCCATGCCTCCTAAAATATCACATTATGTTCTTGAGAACAATTTTTGCCAAACTTCAAATTCATTGAAATTATTTGAGAACATAAATTCATTTGTAAAAATATTTCAATTTCAACAATTATTCTTCAAAATTAGTTTCAATTCCACAATTTTCAATCAATTAAAAAAAAATATGTAACTGCCTCAGACTTTTATTCTTAGAATAGAATATTGCTATTATTTGCACCAACATAAAATTCATTTTTAATATTGTAATTATATAAATTCATTTCTTGATTAGAATAATAATATATTCTACAAAATATAGTAAAATTTAAATATGAATTCTTTAGAATATTGTAAGAAAAAATTGTAACTACGTAACAAAAAAAATGGCATAACTCAAGAATTTTTCAGAATGAGACCATCAAATATTTTACAATATTTTCATAAATTATATCCAACAAATCTTGAATTAAATTAACCATTTTCTTTTGAACTACTGAGAACAATTCCTCAAAAAAAATTTTACTTGATTTTCCTGAATAACGATCTTAATTTTCTTCAAAAATTAGAACATATTTCATGAAAATGTAGCTTCTATTAAAATATTTCAACCAAAACTCTCATAATTCCTAAAAAAAGAACAAAAAGTTCTAAAAATGTATCTTCAAGAATCATTATTTTCATAATTGCAATAACCCCAAAGCAACCACTGTTGCAATTCGAAAGGTACTACGGCGCCAAATGTGGCGGTAAGAAATGATCGTTTAAGTGGTTCAGTACAAATTGCGAAGGTCTTTTAATAAATTACTATCGATCGTTAAAGAAATAATAAAAACTGGAAAAGTCTTACTTGAAATGTAGACAATGAAAAGGCAAAGTGATGAAAACAAATATTCTTTATTTCGGTCGTTAGTAGCAGTAGAAGGTTACGAAAATACTTGCTTCTGGTCACCATTTTAAAATAGAAGAACTAATCTTTTAAGAAGAAAAATAGCAGCCAACATGGAATAAATCCATGGGATTCCTTTTAATGAGAGCAGCACAACTTTAAAGGATTAAACTTTGAGAAAGAACATATCCACTTAACAAAAATATGACCCATAGTACGGCAAACTTTTTCGGTCAAAAAGAGCGGCACGGCATTCGAACGGCCGGCCAGCGGGCTGGCGCTCCGCTAAAACTACGTTAAAAGACTACATCTTTTGCAGACAACATCAAACCAAATTCTGAATTTAAAATTAATGAGTTTTAGTATTTAAATTATTAATACGGGGTTGACAAAGTAATTAAAAGGCAAACTTTAAATTGATTAGCTAAATTAACATTTACGAGAAATTAATGAAAATCGAATTACAAGCTGCAGAATTTAAAAAGTTTCACTGTTTGGAAAACGAAACCAAACGATTCTCCTGTCAGCGATCGGTGTCAAAAGAGGGCGGCGCATAATTTCAATGACGTCATCATAATGCAAGCTGTCTCCATCGATACGAGAGCTCCAGAAATGTGCTCCTAAAATAGCTGAGTGCGCATGCGCAAGCTGCCGATTCGCTTCCAACGCAGATATGAATATCGGCGGTGAAAAATGAACTTGCTTTACGGTGAGGGATAAAAGCGTCAACATCGCGGCGTAAAGATTGAGTTTAAATAGACATCGATGCAAAAAAATAGCTGAAAGGAAATAAAAATAAACCAAATTTAAATACTGTGAGAAGTATTCTCACAGCTTTCACGTGACGTATAATCTCCTTTATCGAGATACATTAGCATAGATAAGGAGGCATGACTAATTTAGTTTGGGTAGCATTATATAACATTTTAACCGTATTTTGTGACCAATAACTTTATACATTATTTTTTAGAGATTTCTTTAAAATACATCATATTTCTTTTATATTAAATTATTCTTTATAGCAAACTGAACATTTATTTTATTACTCACAGACAGTTTATCAAAGTAAAATAAAACTTTTACCCTTTATACACGTGCAGATTTTATCAAATCAGAAACAATCCTTGATAAATGATCGCCAGGAGTTAAGAATAAGATAAAGAATATGATCGATATACGTTGAAGAAGGAGATAAGAACATATGAAAAATGCTTTGAAAGAAAAATTTTACTTTCTGATAAAATAATATCTGCTCACAATCATATACACAGCAATAAAAATTAAGCTGAATAATATGATTGACATAATTTTACTTAAATATTTGACATACAATAAGACCAAAAAGTAAAATAAACGCCATATTTATTTCTGTTCTTAAGCATTTTCTCTAAATGCTTAAAATATATCAAATTCAAGTCAATACAACTTTATATGATCAGAATATTATGCATCGTACATAAACCTATTTCAGTTACACAGTTATCGTGCTTGCTAGAGAAATGTGAACTTGTCTTAATTTCTAAAAACGCGTTAAACTACCCTTTAAAAAAATATTTTTATGCAACATATAAATTTCCTTTCTCACAATTAATTTTTAATTAGAAAATTAGAACAAAATCTTATTATCACACACACATTGTTTATTAGTACAACGTTTAACGATCCTGTGGAAGAAAGAAAATTTTTATATTTGCGTAAAGAAGTTATGTGAGACTTGACAATGATCCAGTGTTACGCCTATGGCTGAAGAATAAGGGCCTGTTGTCGACGCTCTCATTAATATTTCAGTATATTTCCTACATCATCACCAGAAACAATAACACTTTAAGTTTATTAATGATGAGAGTCATTTTGAGGTTCATTCTTGAACAAGGAAATAAATTATTAATCCCTGTATACTCCCATAAGTGTCAGTGTGAGATGATAATTGCTCAATTGTAACAATTTCATTTGTTTCCTTATTGCCTAGAATACATTTTACTAATTTATTTTATATATTTTTCAATTCAATACAATTAAATTTGGAAATACTTTCTACCACTATGGCCTCCAATAATGTTATGTTTTATTGTCCCGTGTTTCTAATGCACAAAGTATAACATCTTTAATTGTAAGATTCTTAATTATTTGAAGTAGAGTGTCAACGCAAAACGTTTAAATCTTCAAAATTTTCAAAAAATTAAATTTTTTGGTACGTTAAACTCCTATCTTTAATGAAAATTTTGGTATGTTTTTTCTTTGAAATTCCCATTAGAACGGATGATATGGCTTTAAGAACTATACCAACTCACACCTGAAACGGCATTCAGAAACTTTGAAGTCAGTTTTCTCAAAATTACGTTTTTGGGCATAACGCGCCGGATATCTCGGAAACGTCTCAATTTTTCCTTATGAAATATTCAAAAAATATGTTTAATGTCAGTCTGCATAACCTGAACCTAAAATTTTATTTTTATTTGTCCAAAAAAATATTATTCGGATGTGGAAATCCCATACATGTTAATACTTCCTGAAAAATGCTGCATAGCAGCGCCTCCGTTTAGACTATTTACACCATAATCTAATCAGCAACAACTTATGTCAACATCTAACCGAATCTGAAGTTTAATGAATATCAGTGCATTAGGTTTTGAGATAGAGCTATTGCAGAAATCATAAAAAATGCAGCATATCAGCACCCCCCGGTGGGCAATCTCTACCAAAATTTAAGCAGCAATCACTTGTATCGGCTACTAACTTAATCTGAACTTTGATGAAAATATGAGCATTAGTTTTTGAGACATAGCTATTGCAGTAATCATGAATAATGCGGCATAGCAATACTACTTGTTAGGCGATTTACCCAAAAAGTAATCTGCACTAAATTATATAAAGGAATAACTGAATATGAAGTTCTATAAAAATCCAAAACATTAGTTCTTGAGATATAGCTATTGAAGAAATCGAGAAAAATGCTGGATAACAGTGCCACCTGTTGGGCAATTTACACCAAAAAGGAATCAGCACATATTTATATTCGGTACTAACTGAATATAAAGTTTTATTAAATTCCATCGATTAGTTTTTGCGATAGAGCGCCCACAAAATTTGTGTCACGGACAGACAGGCCGACGGACAGACTCACAGACAGGCTCACAAGGAGACATTTTGCAAAAAAACATTGTTTTTCGGTATCTCTGACCAATAAATCGCGTAAATCCGTCGACATCCGAAGTTCAAAAATTTGCACGTATCCAGTAATTTCTTTTTAAAAGATAGAAGAAAGTAAAAACTGATAGAAGAAAAAAAGAAAAAGGTAAAAAAGATAGAAGAAAGTAATTTTACTGTTACAAATTTCAAAAATTTGCGTTAACAAAATACAAATAAGTATTAAAAATATAAAAAAATACTTAAATACAAGTTTATTTAGATTCAGGGTATTTATTACAAGCTGTAGTATAGTAAGACATGTTAGGCAAATAAATGTTTATTCTAAATGCAAAATTTATTCTGAAATTTTGCGAATCGAGCTGATATGCCAATTTTCTGCCTGAGAAATGTTTAACTGTTTGAAGCCATCTATAAATATAAATTCTTCATCTTATAATTTTTTCAAATATATGAAATGAAATAACATACTGATATCTTCCATCCATTAAAAATTTTGTTAAAATAGTGTACATTTTAAGATATTCAACGTTGCAAATGTTCTATTTTTTTCGATTTTTAAGAATTTTGGAACCCCTTACGTGAATTTTTAAGCTTCGTGGCTTTCTTTGTTCTATGGCCTGCTAGCAACTTCTATAGCATAGTTTTGTTCTCTTTTTTTATCGGTTTTTTCCATAATACAAATGATAAATAGAATTTGTAACAGTAACAGGTAGTTGAGAATACTTGAGCAAAGTAATATAATTTAGAAAAAAACTCAAGATATACAGATTCAAATTAAATGTAGTTTTTATGTTTTCTTGGACCTGTTACTCTACCCTAAAATTTAGATTATAAAACTTAAAAATCAACACATAAAACTATTTTGGAAAATACCTGTTGACATAATAATTTTACTCCTGCTAATATTTAACGTAGTTACTTCAAAAGGGTTGTATGTTGATTTTAATGAATAATGGAGTTCAGACGAGATTTCCTTTAAGAACCCATTAGCCGGGAGAAATAAATGGAGTTTCCACATTAAAGTTATCATCATTTATCCAAAGTTTCATATTTCATCTTGGATAAAATAATGAGGTACTAAAATCCATTTCCTTCATTTTAATGAATAAAGAATGTAAGAAATGTTATGTAAAACTTATACATTTAAATATTAAAATTATAATGTAATATGAACGTGAATTAAATGCAAGTGAAACATTAATGGAGTTTTTGAAGTTAATGACATTATTAAAAATATTTTGCTTCTCAGAGAATTATTTTTTTTGTGTGATACAAATGTATATGAGTTATTTTATACATTTTAAGAAATTCTTTTCTAAGAAATTTGAGGATTTTAATACGTTTCTTCAAAGAAGTGAAATAATGTAGTTATTTAAAAAATATATTTTTATAATCACTATTTACTGATTTAGTGAACTTTTATGTAACTGGAAATTTATTATCGTCTCCCAAAAATACAGTAGGAAAATCTTAACGTTCAATCGTAAAAAAAAAGTAACCATCCCTTACACACTCTGCAACAAATTATTTTAGGAGACTGTTACTGGTACCAAACGATTAGAAATAAACTCTACTTTTAAATAATGTGTATAAAATTTGTTTAGAGTGTCATCTACATATAAAAAATCCCAAACTGTTTTTTTAAATAGCAATACCCAAGTTTCACACCATAAATAAATTCTACTCTATTCAATTAACATAAATACAAATTTTCATGAAATTCGTACGAATAGTTTAGAGAAATTAATGATTTTGAAATGAGCCTATTATAGGGGCTGTATTTATATTGAATCTCTCTACTCGATTGTTAAAATGCTCCAAAATTACTAAGTCACTTCTATTAATGTATTATTTCTTGCCTATAGGACCATTTCACTCACTTAATATGTTTCCACTATTGCCAGCCAAATGTTTCAATAAAATCAGTAAAATAAATTTTATTTTAAATCATTCTTTTTTGCACATCATAGTTTAATGATATCCTTAAACCTTAAAATGTTTTTTAAACATAATTTGAAAACTACTCGGAAGAAAATTTTAAAAATTTCGATTCGCCAAAGGAATAAGGATATAAGAAATATAAATCTATCAAAAAATAGCAGATTGTAATTATTTTTTTCGAATATTAATTTCATAATTCATATAAAAAAAATTAATTACAAATTCAACGTATTTATGTTTTTTTTTCTTTTTTATGTGTATGTATTATAACCACACACAAAATATTACATTAGAATTAAAATGTCAGAAGCTATTGATAAAAATATGAAAAAAGTAATTTAAAATTAGGAGCTCTTAATTTTGAAAGTTCATATTTCTAAAACTTATCATCCAAGTGACAAGAAATTTCCTATCTAGGCATAGTTTTTCCACAAGATTTCAAATATATTGTCAAAATTGGGTGTTGCTATTGAAAAAAAATAACGTTTGATCTGGTTTTGATTTAAAGATAGCCCCTGAGCAAATGTTATGTGCATAATTTAAAAGTATACTTTACTTTCTATCGTTTGGTACCAGTAACTTTCTTCTACTATAATGTTTTTGCAGTTAGCAGGGGTGCTTACTTTTTCCACGACTGTACATCAGTTAGCTATAGATAGCATCATTATTATTCAGAAAAATGCACATTTTTTCTTCCACAAAGTGATAGCCTTCAGTAGTCTATATTTGTTTACTTATATTTATTTTATTTTAGTGTAGGGTCATTCCATGTCACATGCGGGACATCTTTTCTACATATTTCTGATGTTTTAACAAAGATATGGTATCCTCAAATTAAAACAACTATGCTAAAATGAAAATCTTGAGTTGTTTGTAATTTTTAATGTATAGTTTATGCTTTAACAACATATAAGTCAATAGGTATGCGTATTTACGTAAGTGTCGAGCGCAGGACATTTTGTCAGTTTTTCATGGAACGGGTAGATTACTTAGGTTTAGGATTTCAAATATGGAGATTTTTATTATGTATTATTTTTATATTTATTACTAAAAACGGGCAGCTTACTAAAGTCTAGGGTTTAAAATGTGGAGTTTTTTAAATCTATTAAAATGTTCCATATCACGTGTGGAACAGCTTTTCTATATATTACTGTCGTTTTAACAAAGCTATTGTATCCGCAAATTAAAACAGCTATGCAAATATGGAAATATAGGTTTTTTCTTTTGTTAATTTTATCGTATGTTTATATTTTAACTCCTAAACGACTGATTTTTCAAAAAACATTTAATAATGATTTTCGGCTTTCATTTTTAAAATAATTCATATGCAAAATACTTAAAAAAATCATATTTTGTTTTAAGTATGATTTAAGGCTATAAAAAATAGTTTGTTACTAATCTAGCAATACTGGTCTTTATTTGAAAAAATAATTTTCCCTGATAAAATTTTATAATATTAAACACAAAAGAATTTTAGAGAACCTTCATAAGAAACAAATTTTACTTTCTCACTGCAGAACGAAATAGGGTATTTCGCAAGCTTCCAAACAAAACAAAAAGAACAGGTAGCAACAATTGAGAAAATAAATCTTTATCTTTAATCTTAAACAGCACAAATGCTGCCATCTACAAGTTGAAAATCGATTTAATAATATTTTTAGAATGTATTTTATTATCAGCATTAGGCATTATAGCTTCAGTGTTATTCTAATAGTATTTTAGAAGCCTAAATTGGGTATGTTGCCGAAAGGCAACACACGGCATTTATGGGTTAACAGCTTATAAGTAATAAATATAGGTATTTATGTAAGCGTCAAGTGCGGGACATTTTGTCCGTTTCTCCTGGAATGACCCTGTATACAAAGGTTAGATTTTCATAGATTTTCGGCGAAGGATCACTACATAAAGGCAATTGCATCATTCATTCCTAAGGTATATCATAGTTGGTAATCTAAAAACTATTAAATGCATTAAAGTACCATTCCACAACAATAAAATAAAATAAATTTGATTTCTCAAAATTTTGTATTACGTGTACATAATAGTGTCATAAAGTTTTAATAAATATAAAGCATTTCGTTTTTATTTTGATTAGAGTGAAAAAATATTAAACTCAAGCTCAAAATATTTGATAATATTCTTATAACATTATTGGGTTACAGCTTTATAAAATAAATGAAAACCACGTCATTCAAACCACATTTCTATTATAATATTTGGTTCTGTTTTTATTATTAGATCTTCATATACTTCTTCGGCGAAGGACCACTACATATAAGACAATTACATTATTCTTTCCCAAGGTAATAGTAGGTAACCATAATTGGTAATCTAAAAACTTGCATTAAAGTACCAGTCCATAGCAGTGAAATAATTTTTTTTTTAATATTTTAGTACGCGTACAATAATAATGTCATAAAGTTTTAATAGTTATAAAACATTTCGTTTTTATTTTGCTTAGAGTGAAAATATAAACTCAAGGTCAAAATAAAAATATATGATAATATTCTTATACCATTATTGGGTTACAGCTTCATGTAAAAACTAGTTTGATGTGCCAAACCCAAAACTTTCTTCTATCTCATGTCAATATTTCATTATAATTAGTTTTATTAGTATTTTTATTATAATTAAGCATAACTTCATACACTTTTCGATGGTACAATATTGAAAACTGCACAAAATCGCTATTACAGCGCCCCCTTCCGGCGAAATTTTTCTAAATTCAGGGAGGACTTTCTTGCCATGTCCAAAGACATACACAAAAAATTTGGTACAATTCTATGCATAACTTCATACAATTTTCGATGGTAGAATATTCAAAATGCACAAAAATCGCAATTACAGCGCCCCCTACCGGCAGATTTTTTCAACATTCAGGGAGAACCTTCTTGCCATGGCCAAAACATACACAAAAAATTTGGTTAAATTCTATGCATAACTTCATACACGTTTCGATGGTACAATATTCAAAATGCACAAAAATCGCAATTACAGCGTACCCTACCTGCGGAAAAATTCCAAATTTAATGGAGGACCTGCTTGCCATAGCGAAAAACTCTAAAAAAATTTCGGTTTAATTCTATGCATAACTTCATACATTTTTTGATGGTACAGTGGCAACACACAGACACACGGACAGACAGACACACAGGCAGGCAGACATTTTGTATAAACATGTTTTTTGTGATCTCTGACCCCTAAAACGTCTAAATCTGTCGAAAACTTTGAAGTCGAAAAAAATTTCGATTACAATACTTTCTTCTACTGAAGATAGAAGAAAGTAATAAAACTCTTAAATAAAAACTACGTCATTCAAACCCCATTTCTATTATTTAAGTATCGCACGGCAGCGCAATACTTATTTATTTCCAGTGTCACTTCTGAATGTTAATTTAAGATAGAAAAACCTATGGAGCTCATAATATTTGGTTCTGTTTTTATTAAAACATTTTTAACCATTACTATGAAAAATGAGATTACATTTTCTAATGGGTTATTTATGCATAGACAAAAGTACATTTTACCGAAATTAAACTAAATAATATTATATGAATATTGATAGTTTTCTATTTCTGCACATTAGCAAATTTAATTGTTACTGAAAGCATAAATGCGTTTTTCTTTTCTTAGGTAAAGAAATTATTGAGGCATTCAAAACTTCACTAAGAAATGTTTTAATTACTCATTTTAGAATACATTTTAAAAATACAAATCCATGTAAAAATACAAATACATTTTAAAAAGTCAAATTAAACTGTATTCTGGCACAATAATAATAAATCATTCAAATAGATCAAAATTTTCTTTCTCTTTTTTTTTTTTTTTTTTTTTTTTTTTTTTTTTTTTTTATTCGCGAGGTTACAATTTGCCCTGTTGTTTCCATCAATAATTTCCGTTTTGCCTTAAAAAAAAAGTTCATAAAAAATCAATATATTTTTAATACATATTAAAAGAGGTATAAATTAATGAAATATCAGTGTATGAAAAAATCATACCATACTTTAAGGAAGATTAATTATCAAAAAGTAAGCGTCGAAAATTGAATAGCTTATACATAAAAACACGCACACACACATATATAATAATTACTGCTTTTATTCAACATCTTTTATGACATTATTGATTTATTTTCATGTAAACTCTGGTTTATTAGAAAATATAAGAAAAGCAAAAAAGTGTAATTTATCATATTTAATTTAAGTATTGATGCATAATTATGCTTATGGTTATTGAATTTAATCGCTCTATAACGATTAAACTTTTAAAATAATCTTCAAAATGGAAAACAGAGAACAGTTCCATTGAACTTATATTATTTTTTTCACGTTTGTTACTATTTATTTTTCACGATTCTGTACAGGAACCATTTTACTAAGCTTTATGAAATAATTTTTGAATAAAATATATTCAATTCTTCACAATAATTTGCAGCATGTATTGCTTATCCATATATCATCAAATTTAACATGCAACATAATTTAACATGTACGTATGAATGACACTAACATTAAAGTTTGGGTTGGTAAGAAAAACGTTTTAAATGAATAGAGATGTTGACATGATCTATCCAATCTTGCTTACCATTATTTTCCTCAAAACGTTGTTCGAATCAAGTCACATCGGTTTAACGAAACATCACTGATCTTAAAATAGTACATATATTGGCAAAAGTGCTGTTATATGCCGTCTGGTTCTAATCATTCTAAGCATAATGCAAAAATATAGTAAAATGCTCTACATATCTCCATACATTCCAAATTTGCACAATGGGAGCTATGTGTCACATCTTTTTTTAATTAAAAAAAAATATTTTCTCGAATTCCACGCTCCTGCCTAAAAGCGCTGCTGAGATCTGCTAAATGTTCTAAAATGTTCGACCCCCCCCCCCCCGATCTTTAACCACTCACTGGGGGAATTTCTGAAATCACTGAAATAAGTGTTTAATTATTTTTCAGTAGATTTATTTTCTTGGATTTCACGCCCCTACCCAAAACGACTGCTACACCGCGTCCCAAAAATTTAGACAATCAATAACATTTAAATTAACATAAAAAGTAATAAGGTACAATTAAAATTCGTGTGATAGGTAATAAAGAAAAGCACTTTTGCTGATATACACATATAAATTAGGATAAAAGGTTTGAAATTATAAAATATACATTAAATTATATAAAAATGTGCTGTCCCAAAAGTATAGACAATTGTAATTTTGTTTGGTTTTACATTTTTAAAAGTAACTAAAAACTTACTTTTAATATTTAATTGTATTGCCACGGCACTTTATAACATCAAGTACACGTTGTTACATAGAATTAGCTAAGCATTGCATTACAGAAGCAGGTATTTCATACCACGCTTTGTCAATTGCAATTTTTAAGTCATTTACACATGTATATTGCTTTCCATTTTCATATATTTTACAAGATAAGAACCCCCATATGTTCTCCATGGGATTCAAATTTGATCTAAGTGCTGGCCAGTCAAATAGTGTGATATTGTTTCATCTAAACCATGATTTCGATGATGTAGAGGTATGGATGGATGCTCCATCTTGTTGGAAAACACAGTCCGGTCCTGCTGGCAAATCCATAATTGGCAGTAAATTGGTATGTAAAGTATCCTGATAATCCTCTGATTTCATTTTTCTTTCCATAAATCGTAGAAATGTTTGGCTTTTGAAAGAAAACCCTCCCCAGGTCATTACGGATCATCCGCTTTGTTGCTTGCTGAAACAGTTCTTCAGTTCTTTTCTTAAGTCATGCCAGTAAAATTTATGACCATCAGGCTCGTCTAAATTCCATTTCTTTTCATCACTGAAGAAGACAGTAATCCATTTTTCACCGTATGACATATGCTTTCTAGCTCACTTTAGACATGCATCTTTAAGACGTCTCTGGTTTAAGCAAGGTTTTGCTTTCATTCTCCTGTAAACAATATTTATTGAAGCTTTCATTCTTCTGGGTACAGTACTTTTTGAAATTCTGGAAATTGATGCAATTTCACGCAGAGATAAATTATCAACTGAAGCCATTTTTAATAACATTCTATCATTACGTAATTTGGGATTTGCTAGCAGGACCGAACTGTGTTTACCAACAAGATGGGGCATAAATCCATTACCTACACATCATCGAAATCATGGTTTAGATGAAACAATATCACACTATTAGACTGGCCAGCAGTTAGTCCAGATTTAATCGCATGGAAAACATATGAGGGATCTTATCTCGTAAAATATATGAAAATGGAAAGCAATATGCATGTGTAAATGACTTAAAAAGTGCAATTGACAAAGCGTTGTATGAAATACCTGCTTCTGTAATGCAATGCTTAGTTAATTCTATAGAACAATGTGTATTTGATGCTATAAAGTGCCGTGGTAATACAATTAAATATTAAAAGTAAGGTTTTAGTTACTTTTAAAAATGTAAAACCAAACAAAATTACAATTGTCTGTACTTTTGGGAAAGCACATTTTTATATAATTTAATGTATATTTTATAATTTCAAACCTTTGATCATAATTTATATGCGTATATCAGCCAAATTTCTTTTCTTTATTACCTATCTCACGAATTTTAATTCTACCTTATTACTTTTTATGTTAATGCAAATTTTATTGATTGTCTAAACTTTTGGGACGCGGAGTACGATATGACAAATAATCTAAAAATTTCTAACCTTATTTTATCCCCCTTTAGGTGGATTTTGTAAAATTGCCGAAATACTTGTTTAATTATTATTTTAGTAGATTTAATTTCTGTGATTTCACACTTCTTTCTAAAACGACTGATGAGATATGCCAAATGTTCTAAAGTTTTCGAATTTCCCTTTAACGCCCTTAGTGGGTATTTCTTAAATCGGTGAAATACGTGTTTATTCATTTTTTTTAGAGATTTATTTTCTGGAATTTCAAGCTTTTACCTAAAACGGCTGCTGAGGTATGCCAAATGTTGTACAATTTTTTACCTCCCTTTTGACAAACTCCTAGGGGGTATATTTAAAAAAATCCTGTCTTATTATTTGCCTAGGTCATAACAGAAATCTATTATCCAAATTTCGCGATCCTAACTTTAGTCTTATCAGCTCTGTATTGATGAGTCTCTAGGTCAGTCAGTCAGTTAGGAGTCTCTCTCTTTATTATAATAGTATAGATTATTAAGTATTTGCAAATGTAATTCGTTTTTAACAAATAGTATGTAACACAATTTTCTATGTTTCTGTTTGTATAACCAATACATTTCTGGGTGTTTTTAATTATTCATTTTTGTTAAAATCCGTTTGTAAAAATAATTTATATAAACAAGTAAATATCATTTTTGCATCATATAACCTGTTGAATAATTGGATACTCTTCCTCAATTACAGACAAGGCCAGTGGTTTGAATAGTTTTCAGCAATTTTAAACGATAAAAAATTCATCAAAATAAAAAACAGATTTCATTTAATCACAAACTCAGACTATTTACAAAAAACGATGTAATCATGAAGTTTAAAATAGAAAGAATTAAAAAAATAACATATTGCCAATAAAACTTGTAACCAAGACGAAATCCTTTTCATATCAGTTATGAATATCAGTTTCATTATCTTGTGAAATATTTCTAGCTATTTTATCGCGACCATCTGTATCCTCAGTTTTGAATATTTTGCTCCATTTTCTCTTGTGAATTTTTATTTCCGTTTGCTATAATAATCGCAAGATGTCTAAGCTTAATAATAAGAAACATACAAAAAACCGCAATATGCTATCATCTCATAGATAAAATATTTGTATTTGAAAAAAGTGGAATGCTTTTTATACTGAAAATGTTTTGAATTCGTTACATTTGTGCATTATCTGATATAGCATCTGTAAAATTGTCTTAGTCCTTTTCAATGGATAATTTATAAATTCAAAATCTTGTAATATTTACCATACCTCTTTTTATAAAATATAAAGATAAAGAATGAAGAAAGGAAAAAAAGAAAATTTAACATATAAATTTCCACACAATTACGCATAGAAAAAAACTCTTTTCAAAATCAAACATAAAAGACAAGTAATTCTGTTCACAAAGAACAAATGACTCTTTTGTACATGTGAAAGATAAGAACTCAAAGACGTCCTTTAACTTTTTAAAAAGATTCTTATCTTTAAGAAAGGATTTGCTTTCATTTATAATGATCTGATTTTCTAAGCACATTGTTGTTGGGAATTGTTAAAATTGTTTTTGATAACAATATTGCTTGGAATTAGATTGTAGACATATTATTTTTTAAATAATTTGTAATTTCTAGTAAAGTCGATAAAATTTACTCTGATAGCAGAAAAGTTCTTAGATTTTCTGGATAGCAGAAAAAACATACACTTATTTTATTGGTCAATTTAAAGATATCATTTTAATATACATTGGTATAAAAACAATAATTTAAATTTAAATTTATTAAAATAGCCCTCCTCTTACAATAAAACATGATCTGTTGAGTTTTTAAAAATGTGTTTACAGTGTTCAACAAGATACATTTTAAAAGCATAACTGATTGTTTAAGAATAACAGAAGTTACTTCCAAATTTATCCTGAGGATATTTCATTTTGAGTTTCCGATTATGTAAAAAATAAACTATAAAATAATTCCCGCTTATAACTACAAAAACCAATTAAAAAAAATTCCTTTTGATAGACTCAAGCTCTTATATAATAATTTTTTCAACATAATTTTTGTAGAGCCCAGCATGACACGAATAATTGTAACATGTTTCTTTTTGTCGGCATTGTGTAATTTAGCAAAAGGAACATATCCACTTATTCCATTTATAAAAATGCATGATATACAGTAGAACCCTGGTAATCCGTAATTCCGTTTAATCCGAACCGATTTTATTTTCGACTTGTTTTATTTCGAATTTATTTTTGCTCTCGGCTTGAAGCATGCCGGATTACGACATTTTGCCTCTACTTTTCTACAGTCTATCACTATTATTAATAACAGACCTGTCTGTGCGTAACTCTGACGTCATTCTTACGGTGCCTACAATAGACGATAAAATTTAACTTTTATTAAATTATATCGCAATTTTTTATACTTCTAGATATCGCACATTTTCAATTTTTACACCGTCGAATACACAAGAAAAAGTACTTTCAAATGTCAACTATATTGCAATTATATGTCCTTTGTCAACTATATTGCAATTTATTTGAAAACGGTATCGCAATTTACTCATTTATTATTGTCTTTAAATTAATTTTCAAACTGGATTTTTTTTCCAAATCTATTTCTATCGCCTATAGATGATTGCGACCGATAAATCCTTTTGCACTTAAATTAATATAAATAACACATCATTTGTTTGCCACTTATATGACGTAACAAAATTAAAACATTCGTCAACCAATAAATAACAACCAATAAAAAATAAAATATAAATAGAATACAAATTTAGGACATGTGGTCAAACTATGTACTTAAGCCACTAACATGAGCATCATAAAAAAGCTGATTTTAAATAGTGATCTTTGGAGATTTCTTCGGCTGTTAACTCCTGGCGTAAGGCCAATACAAAAATATCGCTTTTAATAATTTTCAAAAGTTTATTTAAAATAAATTCTATTTTTCATAGGAATATGATTTTTGGTATTGTTATCGCGTATTCTAAAAATTATATATATTAAAGTAAAAAATCTAATGTACTTATCATTAAATCAATTGTTTTCATCTGTATTCTGTCACCCGGGAAGCCCGGTATATTCGCTTGATATTTAATATTTTAATTTAATAAGCATGTGGTGAATGCGATTTTTTTAAGGATTTTAGTTACATAATTTTAGTTGATAAAAATTCTTTCATTTATGTCGTTCTTTATTACTTCTTTTGGGTTAAATTTATATATTTTTTAGAAAAGGTATACTGATATTAGATCTGATATAAAATTAAAAAAATAAATAAATGATATTAAAAAGTTTAGTGAGATACGAAAACATAGAATCTTCATATATTTTCATTTTAAAAATGCTAAAAATAACACTATTAAAAAGTTTCGTTCAATCTTGAACCCTCATATGGTTAAAGTCAGCAACAGTATCAAAAGATGGTTCCATCTCTATTTCAAAAATTCTGTTTTTGGTGAATCCTGGAGTATGGTTCAACCTTTTACCATCTTATGGCAAATCGTTCAGCCAATCACAGATTGTACGCCATTCAATCTGTCGTGTACGTGTAGGATAAAAGCGATCATAAGGCATTTTTATTTTCTTTCATTTAATTTTAACCGTATATAAGGATTAATTTATATTTATTAACTACAATTTGTGACTAAAGTATATTTCCTTATTAATCCTTAACTATATTCATTTTTGTGTAATATTGATAAACTATAATTTTACAATGTGTGTGTTTGTATTATATCTAGTTGAGTAATATGTGGATATATGGTCGGACTTTCATTTCTTATATCTGGCGTATCATATATTATTTTTAATATTCATATTATGGATAAGGCACTGATATTGTGAATTAAGCTTTGCTAAGTAGCTACATAATTCGAATATTGTTTACATTTTAACGTGCATTTGAAATACAGGTTGTCAGCTCTCAACGGTTGCCAATGGTTAATTAATAAACCGTTAGTAATAAACATATAGTTCAAATTACAAAAATGTTTTAAATGGGGTAAAGAAATATTTTAAAAACAATTTGGGTCAATAAAAACATTTCTTAAAAAATTACTAAATTTAAATTTTTATACGATTCCTGATCCTATATGTTATATTTAGTAAAATTTTCCTGATACACTTAAAAATAAGACAAAAAAGTCCCGTTATTCTACGATTAAAATTGATCGAGTAACAATTGTTTAAAGTTGGAACATATTTTTTTTCTGTAAATTAGGGGTCATTCACAAATTTAGTAGCAATATAATTTTGTCAGATTTTATATTAAAAATATGGTTGAAATTAAAATTGGCATTGCAATATAAATTTTAAATCTTTAATCATTCTGAAATATCAATGCAAAATATGCGATTTGTAAAAAAACACATAAGAAGAAAAAAACAGAAGTTTTGTTAAATAAAATGATGAAAATTAACAGTTTTCGCTTTTGATAATTGATTCTTATGTATTCTGTACCGCTGAATCTGATATTGACCTTCATTCTGTACTAAAGATTTCTTATAAATCGTAAATTTTAAAGTTAAAAAAAGAAAAAATTGCGAAAATTTGGTACTATAAAATAGATGTCATTGTTGTGTTTTAACTTTTGATATTTGATTTTTATGTATTTTCTACCGCTGAATCCGTAAATGACCTTCATTTTTAACCATCATGTCAGGATTTAACGGAAATAGTAAATTTCAAAGTTAAAAAATTGAAAGATACAATTGAACCTCCTCCCAAATCTCATCAGACCCCTCAACTGTTTAGCTGTAAGAATCCCAGTATAAGCTAATTTTTTAAAAAAATATATTAAATTAAATAAAAAAAAAGAAAAACAAATTGCATCTGTTTTATAGCATCAGATTTTCGCTATATTTTAACTTTGACATTTACGATTTGCAAAAAAATTCTAGCGTCATGATTAAAAATGAAGGTCATTTTCCGATACAGTGCTAAAAAGTGCATAAAAACCAATTATCAAAAGTTAAAAAATTCAGTCATCTCCTCTATTTTATAGTATCCGATTTTTGTTATTTTTTAACTTTGTTATTTTGTTATTTTTTTTAATTTTGACAATTTATGATTTTCCAAAAATTCTGACATGGTGGTTAAAAATTAAGGTAATTTTCGGACTCAGTGCTAAAAAATACATAAAAAATACATAAAAAAATAAAAAAAAACCATCGCAGTCTTGTGTTATCTAATCTAAAACTTGTTCTTAAACTTCTGGGCGGTAATATATTCAAAATGTTTTGTGTTATCCTGTAAAATAAGCATAAATGGTAACCACTGAAAATCATACTATTAGATTGCCATCGGATTTACTTCAGTATGTAAAATTTAATCCTGATCGGAAATCTGAAACTGAGTTAAAGTTTGAGTACAAATTTTGAACTGGAAAAACATACATAGATCGTTGAAGTTATATAAAAACTTACAAAAATAACCTAATTTTTGTTAAAAGAAATCATGAAAAGAAACAATCTCAAATCCTTACAAAATAAAACATATGTTAAAATACAATTATTTTAATCAATCTGAAACTTAATAAAAGTTAACGCAATCGTAACGCTTGTACGATATTTTTCAAAGAGCAGATACACATGGAATAAGTTCTTCTAATACTTTAAGCACTTGGTAAATGACCCCTCAAAGCATGGCGAAACTCACCTGTGTTCAGATGAAGAAGAGTGGTGCAAGGCATGCATTTTTAAAGTTTCATAACTTGGTGAATTTTAGGTTATATGAACGGGACTTTTTTTTGTCTTACTTGTCAGTGTAATAGGAAAATTTCACTAAATATAACTTATAGAACCAGGGGACCGTATAAAAATTTAAATTTCGTAATTTTTTAAGAATTGTTTTTATTGACGCAAATCGCTTTTAAATATTTCTTTTCCTCATTTAAAACGTATTTGCAACTGTAACTATATGTCTCTGACTAACGTTTTAGGAATTAGCCATTGGACACCGTTGAAAGTGGACACCCTGTATATTAGCATATTGCTTGATCAAACGTATGTTAGCTATATTAATACATGGAAATTATTCCAGAGAGAAACATTCGCCTTGGTTACAATATTTCAAATGAAAATCAAATTTCGAAGTAATTGCTTAAAAGGCGCAAAGGCCAACATAGTGAAAAAGATTCCAAGCCGGGACTCGAACCCGGGCCATCAGTATAGCGCAGTGACGTTCTACCGACTAAACCACTTGGAACGATACACAGCTCGGAAAATTTCTCAATATTATATGTTGGCAAGGCTACATCTTGTGCTGCGTTTGTAGCCTTGCCAACATATAATAGTGAGAAATTTTCCGAGCTGTGTATCGTTCCAAGTGGTTTAGTCGGTAGAACGTCAGTGCGCTATACTGATGGTTAGGTTTCGAGTCCCGGCTTGGAATCTTTTTCACTATGTTGGCCTTTGCGCTTTTTAAGCAATTACTTCGAAATTTGATTTTCATTTGAAAAAAGTATGTTAGCTAGTTAATATTGAAATTAGATAAAAGAGTTATTAGCTATTCTCTCGCGTAAACTAAAATAATACAAACAAAACATACTAATGGATATGGTTTTGAACTTTTATCAAAACCAATACAATAGTTCTTAGCGTTCATGTATTAAGTAAGCATTCAAGGAGGGGTTCAAGATTTTCTCATTTTTGCTGAAAATTAGTATGGTTGGTTGGTTGGTTGTATTTATGTCGGCCAATTATCTGCACGTGGGATATAGGCCCTAAGGGGGGGAGTGCCTTCCGTGGAGGTCTTTCTAAGGGAACCTAACCCGTATTAACGCTTGGAGAACCAAGGTTCGAAGAAAACCACGAAAACGCCGAACGATTAGGCCGACGGGCGCGATTGGGATCGAACCCAGCACCTCTCGTCTACCAGCTTCGAGAGCAGAACCTCTCGGCCAATGGTGGGGCGAAAATTAGTATGGAGATCTGAGTAATGGTTTCATCAGCGCAGAAAGTTTGAAAAAACATTGATAAAATTATATAGCCTTTAAGAATTCTTAAGAGTAGGGATCAAATAAATACTTACATAATGATTTAGAGACTTGCATTAGAAATGCTATACATTTATTTCTCAACACAAGTTTGAGTACTGAATTTCTAGTATCTGGTTAAATAATAATTTCGGTTTATGAAATAAATTTGTTCGTTAAAACACGCTGTGTTTTCAAGCTTAACACATATCCAATATTCATAGTCTTGAAAATGTTTTTTTTTTTTTTTTTTTTTTTTTTTTTTTAATTAGATTTGTGTTTGCAGAACATTTAACATCTTTATAAAATGTTACGAATGTTATAATTAATTAAAAACATATATATATAATTTAGTTTAGTTTAGTTTCGAAACAAATGCTTCAAATTGTCTCCATGAAAATGTATGAGCATTGAAATAAATTGAATTCATGGTTCAGAATATTTTCAAAGTATGGCTCAACAAAAATTCAGTTTATGGTTCAAGCCTTTTCCAAATTACGGTCCAACTTATTACCAAGCCATAGTTCAACTTGTAATCAAACTATGGTTCAAACAAAGCACCAGAGGATGGAGAAAAGTTTTACTATCTTATGGTTGCAGCTACACTTGTACCATCTTTTGATGAAACGTTGAACCGATGTTTTTAACAATGCAGAAGTTTGTTGAATTATACACGTAAAAGAAAGCTTTCATAAGCTTTTTGCGGAATAAATTATTTTTTGGTGAAGCATTTTCCTTAATTATTAGTAACTGCTTTCTTTTTCTTCTTCTTTATTTATTTCGCTGTAACCTTAGATATTTTATTAGAATAAGGAATATTCATATTATATTTGAGAAAAAAATATATAAAAAAATAAACGACAATAAAATGATTAGTTTTTATCAGGAGATAAAAAAATAAAAGCTTTATACATTTACATATAAGAAATCTAAATATATTTCATAAAATCATATTCTAAATATAAGAATGTTTATTGCATTATTTATGAAAATGAATGCTTTTTCAAACTTTCTGGAAATAAATTATATTTTGTTGTCATATCATCAGGAAATTTCCTCATTTTCGCATATACATTTTAGATTGAATTAGAAAAATGAAGAATGATGTCATAAGAAATTATGCTAAAGGAGCCGGTAGTAAAAAACCCATATCTTCTTTTTTTTTTTGTTTTTTTTTTTTTGTTGTTGTTGTTATTCCAGACGACCGATAACGTCTCTCAAACTGGCTTTGGTCGCCAGCATGCCAGGGAGAAATGTTCTTTCAAAAGAAAAAAAAAAAAAGCAAAGATAAATATTCTATAAGTGATGGATAGTGGTCATATTTAGTTTGGGTTATTTAATTCCAAATATTATAAAAATGTTTTTCTAATTTTCCGTATATACGGCATACATTTAATTCACTAGTATAATTTAATAAGTCTGAATGCGAAAATTTCCAAAGAAAATAGCATACTTGACATCATGCAAACAATAAAAAATTTATTTACAGTTCGTGTTTCGGGATTAAAAACAGAAAGAAAAAATAATAGAACTTGAATCTAAATCAATGTGTATGTGCTCAAATGTACACAGTGCTCGCCATAAATTGGCATTTAACGCTGCGTATCATTATTTCATGCGTTTCTTATTATTTTGAAAACGTGCTTTAGGAAAGTGATTATTTAATATGTTTTCAATATATAACTGCATATATAGCTAATGCAAATTGGATATTTTCTTTAAAAAAAATTAGTTCATTTTTGGTCGTAAATGCATGTATTTGGGAGGTACTCTTCATTAAAAACTCGAATATTTACTTCATTGTTCGGTAAAGGGAGAATTTGGCATTTTGAATCAAAATTCTGGACCATACAGAACGTGGAAAGATTCTGTCACGAGGCAAAAAGTACTTATAACTCAAGATGTCATATTTTTAAAGAAAAATAAAAGAAAATGTTTCATTAACTTCAAATAACTTCAATAATCATGCCTACAAGCGTCATAATTTTGAATTTTCAAAACAGTCAGAAACTGCTTCAGAGAGCCTTTCTTTGTAAGGATTATTATTTTTTTTTTCGGGAACAGTTTTTAACGCTGATTGTGGAAGAATTAAGAAGTTATAGCATTCATAAAGCATGTGCAGTGTATCGAGCGAACTGTGATAAAACCTATATAAATAATATTTTATGTGACGAAGATGTATGATGCTAACGCTGACCTCGATAAACCGCCAAATCATACACGGTGTCCACTCTCAACGGTGCCCAATGGTTAATTCCTAAACCGTTAGTCACAGACATATTATAAGTCATAGTCATAGTTTCACTCAGGAAAATGTTTTAAATAAGATAAAGAAATATTTTAAAAGCGATTTGTGTAAATAAAAACATTTCTTAAAAAACTGCGAAAATTTAAATTTCTATTCCGTCCGCCGGTCTTGTAAGTTATATTTAGTAAAATTCTCCTCTTAAATTTATTCTCCTGTTTAATTTATATTAATCTTATTCAGTTAACTGACAAGTAAGACAAAAAAAGTCTCATAACTTTACGATTAAAAGGACTGAGTAATAACTGTTTAAAGCTGGAGCATATTTTTTGCTGCAAAATAGGGGTCATTCACAAATTTAGTAGAGATATAATTTCGTCAGATATATTAAAAAAATGGTTGAGAGTAAAATTAACATTGCAATATAAATTTGAAATCTTTAATCATTCTGAAATATCAATGCAAAATATACAATTTGTAATAAACCTACTGTAAGAGAAAAAAAAAACAGAATTCCTGTTTAAAAAAATGTGAGAATTAACAGCATCAATTCTTTCCAAAATGATACATATTTAAAATGTTATTAGATTACACTAGCCTGCAAAAGTTGAGTTATGACATGTTTTTAGGTTTTGATAATTGATTATATGTTATTCTGTGCAGCTGAATCCAAAATTGTCCATTTTTTACCATCACGTAATGATTTTTTTTTTTTTTAAATCGTAAATTCTAAAGTTAAATCATGAAAAAAATAGCGAAGATTTGATACTATAAAATAGATGTGATTGTTGTGTTTAATCTTTTGACAATTGATTGTTACGTATCTTTACCGCTGAAACCCAAAATGATCTTCATTTTTAACCATCACTTCAGGATGTTTTGCAAATTTCCAAATTCTTTTCAAAATGATACATATTTAAAATGTTATTAGAATACACTAGCCTGCAAAAGTTGGGTTATGACATGTTTTTAGGTTTTGATAATTGATTATATGTATTCTGTGCAGCTGAATCCGAAATTGCCCTCCATTTTTTACTATCACGTAATGAATTTTTAAAATCGTAAATTCAAAAGTTAAAACATGAAAAAATAGCGAAGATTTGATACTATAAAATAGATGTGATTGTTGTGTTTAATCTTTTGATAATTGATTTTTATGTATCTTTAACGCTGAATCCGAAAATGACCTTCATTTTTAACCATCACTTCAGGATGTTTTGCAAATTTTAAATTTCAAAGTAAAAACTGAACATCCTTCTGGACCGCTCAGCTGTTTAGTTGCAAGAATCCCAGCATAAGCCATATATTGAATAAATTATTCAAATAAATTAAATTAAATTAATAAAGTTTTACATCTGTTTTATAATATCAGATTTTCACTATATTTTAACTTTGAAATTTGCGATTTGCAAAGAAATTCTAACGTGATGGTTAAAAAAATGTAGGTCATTTTCAGATTCAGTGCTAAAAAGGACATAAAAATCAATTATCAAAAGTTAAAAAGCACAGCCATCTCCTCTATTTTATAGAATCCGATTTTTGATATTTTTTAACTGTGACAATTTATGATTTACGAAAAATCCTGGCATGATGGTTATAATTTAAAGTAATTTTCGTATTCAGTGCTAAAAAATACATAAATGTTAAAGAACACAACAATCGCAGTCTTGTGTTATCTAATATATTTTTTTTATTAATCTGCTTGGCAGTAATCTATCCGAATTTTTTGAGTTATCCTGTAAAATAAGTGTAAATGGTAACCACCAAAAATCATAATAACATTAGATTGTCATCGAATTTACGCCAGTATCTAATATTTTATCTCGATAAGATATTTGGAAGTGAGTTAAAGTTCGAGTACAAATTTTAACTTTAAAAACATACATATGATCGTTGAAGTTAAATAAAAACTTATGAAAATAACATAATTTTTGTTAAAAGAAATCATGAAAAGAAACAGCCTCAAATCTTTACAAAATAAAATATGTTATAATACAATTATTTTATCCAATCTGAAACCTAATAAATTTTAACTCAATCTTAATACTTGTAAATTCTTTTTCAAAGCGCAGATACACATGAAATAAGTTCTTCGAATACTTTAAGCACTTAGTATATGGCCCCTCAAAGCATGGCCGAGCTCATTTGTTTTCAGATGCAGAAAAGAGGTATAAGTCATTCATTTTTAAAGTTTCACAACTCGGTCAATTTTAGTGTTATGTGAACGGGACTTTTTTGTCATACTTGTCAGTGTAATAGGAAAATTTTAACTAAATTTAACTTATTGGACCGGTGAACCGATAAAAAAAATCTAAATTTCGTAATTTTTTAAGAATTTTTTTTACCCAAATCACTTTTAAAATATTTCTTTACCTTATTTAGAACATTTTCGTAATTGAAAATATATGTCTATGACTAACGGTTTAGGAATTAGCCACTGTAGACCGTTGAGATTGGACACTGTATAATTTTGGTCAGCATCACTTCAGGATTCTTCGATATCTTAATTTCACGTTTTCTTGGTTTCTTATGTACACTGAAAGAAAAAAATACTTCGAAAATGCATTACTTATCATAACTCGCCAGCCTTTAAGTAAGGAATTTGCTTATTTTTCGGTTGAAAAATTCTTCTTTTTTTTTTTTTTTTTTTTTTCTATTCAATATAGTCTGATGAATTTTTCTGTTAAACAATTTGGCCGAACTCAAAGTATCTTCGTAGTTATTTAATGTTTGAGGTCAACGCATCCGTCAGCTTAATACTCCTGTTTTCAGCACCTGTGTAATAGAGAGATTTTCCCTGTCTACTTTGAGCTATGAAGGTTTATTCTCATGTTATATAAGGGGTTTACGGGTACCATACTGTGAGTTTGTTTCAAAACCATTACATGGATGGTGTAAAACCATAGACGCATTTTCGCAAAGGGCCTTTTTCCAAATTGGGTGGGATGAGAACGGAAAAACTATTAAACTGATCTCTTTTTTTTATTTTATTTAAACTATTAAACGAAGCACAACTTATTGCAGCTTGAACCACTTTCAACCATTTTTCTAGAAAATACATTCTTTGAGCACCACCAAGTTGTAAAAAAAGGGGTAAAAAGTAGACCTTTTTAATTTCAAATGGCAATCCATTTATTGTTTTTCAGCTTTTTGGCTCGCAAGACAATTAAAGCTCCATACAATCTTATCTTCTTTCATAATCCTTAAAGAAAATTTATTGCAGGCGTCTCTGGTGATCTAGTGGATACAGTCTGATTTGAAATGCACGCCGTACACGTTACGACATCCACCCGCGAAACACGATTTACGTCATTACTTTCAAATAAAATAAGCTGTTAAGTGCGAGTATTACTCGCACTCAGTGGATTCAATACTATAAATTTAGGAATTATTAACTGTATTATCTAAAAAATCATTACTAAAAGAAAAATAAGACTGTAAATTCTATACAACGTAGGGTTTTGTATAGCTATATATTATGCATTTTCATGTGAAAATATTTGCCAATGTGTCCATTAAATCTAAGCATACTGAAAATTTTACTCAAGTTTAATGAAATAATTTACAGCAGAGTTTTTATTTAAAGTTATTTAATTTTACTATTTAACTTATTTTTGTATGATTTATATTATCTCTGACTATGATGAACGCGCAAAGTATAGGACGACTCGTGCTATCATATCCACATCTCCGAAATTATTAAACCTTGTACTTCTTTAGTTTCTTCCGTTAACTATTTCCATATAGGGCCATTCCATGTAAAATGAGCAAAAATTAAAAAAAAAAAATGCCGTGGCCACATAGTAACCGATTTTAATAAAATTTGATACACAAGTTCAATTCATATTCAAATAGAGGTCTGCAAAATATCTTCACAAAAAATAAATTATTTTAGCAGTTTAGGAGATTTAATAAACTTGTGTTAAGGAATGGCATGTGTGCAATTGTCCAAAGTTCCAAGTTTGAAGTTGTGTATCTTGAAAACTATTTAATTGAAATGAATATTTTTTTATAATAATGTAACCTCTGAAAAATTATCTTCTTATTTATTGAGTAATAATAATGTGCAATGCCATAGTTAGTCTTTAATTGGTTGTAAAAATTGAAAAAATCGTGAATTTTGAGAAAATTAGAAACGTTATAAAAATCAAAGGAATAAAAAAAGCAGAATAAAAGATGCCTTATGCAGTATTATATATGAAGATCAAATTCCCCAAGTTTGAAAGCTGCCATTTATTTCCTTCATCTTCAAAAAAACTTAGAAATTTAAAAAAAAATTATAAAATCATAATTTTTCCTCTTATGTACGAACAAAAATATAAATAAAGGAAAGGTCTGACATTAACTATATTGCACAGACATAAAGATAAATAACTCCATGATATGCTAAAAAAACTTAAAGATTACCTATTGTTTCCTAACATAGCAAAATGGGTTTAAAAAAGTAATATCTGTTACATTCCATGAGCTATTTCTCTTTGAATTCGCGCTCGTTTCTTAAAATATTGCACAATTTCAAGTTGAAAAAGTTTAGTGCTGCCATATATTTTCTCGATCTGGATTTAGCATTAATATGTTAATTTTTTGGTCCAATAAGTCATTTTTTTCTACTTTAATTAAAAAATATTCTTGGGACAAAAATAAACTGAAAGCAAGAATAAAAGTTACTGTATTTAAAATGTACACTTTTATCTACGAGTATAATGTAAAAAAAAAATTGATAATAAATGTTTAAAAACAAGTTTTAAAAACTTACCTTCACGTCCAAACAAGTTATAAAAATATTGTATTTTACCTTCAACATTTTTTAATATTTATTTTTTTTTCTCATTAAGGAAAAAATAGACAAGAATGAAAGTTTCGATATTTAATATATATACTTTTAGCTATAACTTCAAGTAATTTTAATATTCTCAGAGCTGTCCTTCATCTTTAAATGAGCAATAGAAATACTGAATTTTGTCACTCAAAATTTGTGAAAAATATTTTTATTCTCATTACGAAATAAAAATACCATTACTAACTTAAGCCAATCTGTTACTTATTATTCATTCCTAATTATAAATAATTTTTAATATAGTCTTTTCATTCCTATGGCTAATAATCTGAATAGAAATTTCAAGCATGTAGACAAAACTTCGATTTTGCATCCACTTTTAATGTAAATTTTAATACTTAAATAAGCGATCCTGAAATCTATTATTTTAGATTTACTCATAAATAGATATTATCTACTTACAAACTGATTTTCATTAAAATCTGTGACATCTGCGACATGCCTGCTACAGCTGATTTGCTCATTTTGTATGGAATGACTCTATAGTGCATGGCACCTTCGTCGCTCGTATTATAGTATATTTGCTTTATTTAGCTTTTCTATTCAGCTTTTTTCTCTATTTGATCATTATTTATATTAATTTGAACTTATTTTAATTATTAATAATTGACCGCCGAAAGCGGTCTTCTTCTTGTCATTTTTTCCTTTTTGTTCTTCTTGGAAGCACATTTAACTTTTTCAAGTTTTATTGCTCTTCTGGACTATAAATCTAATTCGTACATTCCTCTTACTAGATATACGGATCATATGATTCCAGGCACTCTAAATAATGAATTCCTTCCAAGTTCCAAGTGTCATTTACATTTTATTTATTTCATGAAAAAATCTTTCATTCCAATCACAGTATTTTCATTTGGTATTGATAAAACAACCGGCTAGTGGTTTACATAGAGATTAATAAATAAATGTTTAAAGTTCATTTACGGGAATGAAAATTAAGATTTAGGAAAATTACAAAAGCTACAGAAAATAAATTGATAAAAATATTTTTAAATATATTAAATTATTTTTAAGTTACAGGGATTCCAGCAAATAAGATCCTGATTTCAAAATTAAATATCTCAAAAACAAAGGTCAATAGAATTATGCGGTAAACGGTTTGTTTATTAGCTAAGCTGTAAGAATGTTATACAGAAGTTTCAAAATTTAGTTGCAAAATCCGTTAACAGATGGCGTTGTAATCGCAATACTTGTAAACTGTGCTTAGAATTCCAGTACACTAGTGTCTCATTCCTAGATGGCTCCCTACGAATGAACGAATATTGGGAAAGTCCACTTTTTCATTGGGGTGATGTGCAGAAGTGGAGACGTCTGGTCAGAGAATTATTGCATCAGGTTTAATTTTAGAAAAGTTCAATTAATAGAATTTTCAATAAAACGTTTAGAAATCATTATATACGAACTTATTAAAATATTTTATTAAATTCAATTTTTAATACCATATAATTATTTTAATCAAAATGCATATATTTAGAAAAATAATTTTGTACTTTTTGTGATTTTGTACAATTAAAAAAAAATGATTTATGAATCATTATTATAATGGCTCAATGATTTTTTAAAAAGGGGTTTCTTTTAGCTTAATTTAATTTTAAAGCCAGAAAGTTTGGATTTTTTCATTCAAAATTTTTTCGCAGTTTAAATAAATATTAAGAAGTAAATATTTCCATTTTTTTTCAAAACCTCCTATACTTGGATTCGATTCCACGATCTACCATTTAGGAGAGAAAAGACATACCACAGAGATACTGGTATCCGGACCGAAGTAGCTTATAACACAATTTGAAACAAATGTCAATTCTGTCAACACATGGCTCCGCTTCTGCACATTACCCAAATAAAATATTTTAATAAGTTCTTATATAATGGTTGCTAAACGTCTTATTGAAAATTCTAGTAATTGAAATTCTCTAAAATTGAAGTTGATGCAATTCTGTGCCCAGATGTCTCCACTTCTGCACATCATCCCAATGAAAAAGTGGTCTTTCACAATTTTCGTTCTTCCATAGGAAGCCATCTAGGAATCAGACGCTAGTGCTCTGGACTTAACACAATTTATAGGCATTGCGATTACAGCGCCATCTGTTAGCGGTTTTTGCAACTAATTATTGAAACTTCTGTATAAGATTTTTACAGCTTAGCTAATAAAAAAACCTTTTACCGCATATTTCTATTGATCTTTCTTTTTGAGATATTTAATTTTGAAATCAGGGTCTTATTCGCCGGACACCCTGTATTAAGCATTAATAAAGTTAAATCAAAAAGAAAAAATATATAAATAACACATTTTGTATTTTCAAATAAGTACAATTTCTACTTCCATTTGCCAAAAACTGCTTATCTACTCATTATGGCGGCTAATAAGAATATGCTTCATTTGAATTTCGATTGAAGACGGATGTTTGTAATGAAGCGGATTCCACTTTAAATATACTTTCATTAATAACTCCACAATCATCAATCCTCTGAATTTATTTGAATCATTGTCTATTTATCCATTTAGTGCGTAAGATGACAAGTATGCAAAAAAAAAAAAAAAAAAAAAAAAAACATTTTATGACAGACCTAGGTATTCTTTTAACGGTTTTGTCCTACCTGCGTAGATTTTGAGAGGTTTGGTAATTATTCTCAGGGGTACAATAAGTTCATACAACGATATATTTTTGATTTTTAAAACGTTCCTTTATCTATAATATTTCATTTTATCTACTTAATATCAATGCTTTTAAATGTATTTACCATATTTTTCTCGTTTGAAGTATTTTTGCCATTATTTAAAATATTCGTAGCTTTTAAACTTTTCCAGTTTTTAATAGAATGTCAATGGTTTTAATTTCTAATTTCATTTCTCCGATGAATCTAGGGATTTTTAAAATAATTTTTCGTTATGTATTAACTGTATTTTCTTTACTGTATTCTGTATTTTCCTTATGTCTTTCCTTTAAAGAGTGTTTTTCATTACATATGTATATCATCGTGCGTCTTTTCATTGTACATTTGCTTTCATGTCACTTTTGCTGAAATTCCTTTTCTGTTCATCTTAGAACTACTTTGCCTTTTAAGAAGCACGTTTTGTTCTGCAAAGGTTTCTTTCACAATACATTAATTCAGAACTAACTAGTAGAAGTCTTTGTTGTATAACTCCACTTTTTATATGAAGTATCAAGTTTCAATTCAATGTTAACGTTTTAAGAACTTTTTCATAGATATTCCTTAGAAGTTTCGCGATTGTTATAAAAGTAAAACTGAAAGCACCGTATTAGTCTACAGATAAAGAAAACGTATTTTTGTAAATAAAATTGACATTATATTCTCCATCATTGAAAATTTGAAGTTGTATTTGAATATTTAAAGACAAAAACATAACATTTATTTGTCTTTTTTATAATTTGAAATTGATTTCTGGTATATTCAGATAAAATTTTATCAAAGAAGAAATTTTGGAAAAGTTTAAAAACCTGATAAGATACTTCAGTGCATGTATATTTCTTTTTTTATACATCGTAAATTCATAAATTAGAAAAAAAAAATACTTCCCTTAATCTTTCATTTATATAAATTGTCTAATATAATTTAAAGATTGGTGTGCTTAACTTATAAACCTCTACGTTGATTGATTAAGAGGTTGGTTAGAAAAGTTAATTGGAAGATTGGCGTACTTTACGATCTTCTAGCAGAAACTGATAAATGTAAAATATATGTTGAAAAATTCCTGATGTTAAAAATACTCGATAAACGCAATAACGTTTTGCATAAATTTTTCCATGATTGTGCGTCTTAAGGGGATACGGGACACAAAATATTTTGTTGCATTAAAACATTTTCCCTTTTTTCCACTTAAAATGACTGCTAAATTATGTTTCTATCTTACAGAATCTAAAACAGTAAATATTATTCTTTTTCGTTTTGGTTTGCTTTCAAAATCTAGCTTTCAAGCAATAGTTGTCATGGAAAAGACTTCTTGTGAAAATGCATTTTTTATGTTGCATAATTTTATTTTTTAAGTTTTACCATAAATATTATTACATTTTTTAAAATAAATATTTAAAAAAAATACAGAATGAAAATAAAATGTTATTTCTCGTTGGTGGATCAGTCACTTTATCTGGCGTACGAAAGTTGTGCTTAGGTTATGAAAAAATTAAATCAGTGGTAAATAAGGCAAGATCAGGCCTAAAAAATGCACAAGTGCTTCTGATGATAAAAAGATGTGCCAGAAGAATTTCATCAGATGATGTTAGAAGTCAAATGAATGCAATGGGTATTTCAGTTTGTTCGAAAACAATAAAGAGAAGATTAACAGGTTTTCGATTGAAAGGTACGGATAAATATACGAAATTTTAAAGATAACTAATAATCAATGTTTACGAACGATTTAACTACTAATAAAGGCGTTTATATTGATTTGATATTCTAGAATGATATTTTATGTTTTACTAGCTGATCTTCCCAGTGTTGCCCGGACCCATGATGAACCTGAACCTGAACCTTAAATGACCCTCAAATTTGTATGATTTTATATCTTAAACTCTATTTTTTTTTAATTCAGAAATCACTAAAAAAATATTGAATTGATAGTATATGCTATTTTTTTGTTTTTTTTGTAATTTTTTTTTTGGAGCCTATGCGTTCCGAAACCGATCATAACTCCGTAGGAATACACTCAGGTTTTTACGGATTTCGTCGAAATATTCTCACATTTTATTTTGTAAAAAATATTTCTACCAGTTCGAACTTTTAAAATTTTTTGTAGGTGATTTAAATCTGGTATATTTAGATTCTGATGCACTAAAAAGATTGCGTTAAAATACGGATGTTAAGTTACTTTTAGCGTAGAAAGAATTTCGTGTCCGTGAGTCGCGAAGTCACCTGCGTTTAAAACCGATTGCGCAATTGATAAGAAGAAGATTTCAGCTTTAAATAAATTTGTTTTTTGCTTTGTGGATACCTCTAAAATTGTGCACTAGGTTGAAAGCGCGATGAAACACTCAGGTATTTACCGCGTTCGTCGAAATTTACATACATTTTACTTTCTAAAAAATATTGTCCAAACTTTCAAATTTTTTGTTGGTGATGTAAATCTGCGTTGCTCTATGAGGATACTGAAATACTCTATATGTCTTTTGAGATGTTCTGAAAAGACTGTGCTATAATGCGGAAACATATTTAATTTTGACGTCAAAAAATGTCGTCTACGCGAGGCGCAAAATGACCTGCGTTCGTCGGTGTAGTTAAAAGGGTTAAAATTTGTATTTTTAAAAGCTGATCACACCATTAATTGGAAAAGCATTTCCGCTTTAAGAGGATATTTTTGGTTTATCAGTACCTCTAAAATTGCGCTCTATTCAGTCGTTGTAATAAGGAGAGAAATGGCAATTTGTAAATTTTTTTAATGGGTTCACTGAGACATTCTTTTGAATTGATTATGCTATTTGAGACGTAGGATTACGATCTTTTGGAATATGCCTTTCCATTTTAACTATAAGAAACGTTTTGGTAATTTTGGATTAAAATAAAAGATAAAAAAAAACAAAAAACAGAATTACAGTCGAAAACATTTCTTCGCTATTTTTATATGCGTAAACGATGCACGTGCTTTCCTTGACCGGAGATCAAATGGATGACTTTTTGATTAGTGTGAGTTGCGATTGTTAATTAATATCTCAACTAATTATTAAATCTTTAAAATTCTGAGACTCAGGGGCATTAGGAAAGGCCATCGACTATCTTCACAAAACTTTTTCAGCGTCGCACGTATTGTATATTTAGATAATTATAAATCGCACACACACACAAAAAAGAGACAGACAGACTGAAACTTTCTTTTATTATTACAGATATTTCGATAGGAACTGTTTTTATTTATTATTTTAAAAGTATAGCAGTAAAGAAAAAAAACAATCAAGCTAATTATTTATTCTAATATCAAATCGGTTATAAATTTAAAATTATGTATATCGAGATTTATGAGAAGATAATGCCATATTGGAAATTTACTTATTTTATTGAAACGTTAAAAAGATATGAGGAAATAAACATGAGCATTCACTTTCAGCTCTTCAGCTGAAAATAATACTGACATACATCTATTATCGAGAAATGAGCTACTATCATCTTTAATTTGGTTGGGAGCCAAGAAATAATGTTCTTTTTATAAAGAAAATTGGCATGCGTTCCAATTATGGTTGTTTATCGGAATAATGGTTTCCACTAGTATTTTATGTGAATAAAACATTGAATTATATATCCTTCATTAAACCAAAAGTTTAAGGCAATAAAATTATCATTGGACCAACAAGAAATGTATTCCAATGTGTACATTTTTGTAAGTAAAATTTTATTTAGTCAATTTATTATTCATTTTTCTAAAATATTTCAGATAGAGTATAATAAATTCTAGAAAACACATACGGTACATTAAAAAGCAGTAAACCAACGTTTAAAATGCACAAATAATGCGTGATAAGCAACAAACAGCTGTTTCGAATATACAGCGAGATTCTTCTTCACTACAAGATAGGGAAATAGGAACAGCGTGCTAGAAAAAGCAAGGCTGAGCAAAATGATAGACACAGACGCGCTGGCTTATATACCCTCTACGGGTAGCGAAAGCGGCAGAAACAACCAATGAGAGAGAAGCAGTGAGAAGGACTGGGTGGACAAGTAGCGACATCTACCGGAGAAGGAGAGAAAAAGAAAACAAAAAAGGAAAATTTAAATTAAAGCTTTCCAAAAGATTCTTTTAATTGCTATTTTAACACATACGGTTTATTTTTTATATACATCAAGTAAGCGCATATAGATCAGACACAACTTCTATATAATTTTATATTGTAATTTTTGGAGTTATTCCTGTTTCTTGTTTTACAAGCAGTCCGAAACAAAAATGTAAATCATAAGATTAGCCAAAGCTTCACAATTGTACACTATATTTTATGAGTTTCAGTAATAAGAGAAACATTTCATAATTAAAAGAAAGTGTATTTTTTATCGGAAAATGATCCAAGATCCTCATTAATTTTATCAGATGCCAAACAATCATGTTCGTTAGCAAACTAAATATTTTAAGCGTACCAACCATGGCTGTTAATTCGACAAAAGATGTAAGTTCACATTCTCTGTGATCAAACGGTCTGTCTTCAAAGCTGGTAGACGGGAGGTGCTGGGTTCGAACCCAATCGCGCCCGTCTACCTAATCGTTCTGAGTTTTCGTGGTTTTCTTCTCACCTTGGATTTCCAAGCATTAATACGGGTTAGGTTCCCTTAGAAAGACCCCCACGAAGGGCACTCTTCCCCCTTAGGGCCTATATCCCTCGTGTTGATAATTGGCCGTCATAAACATAACCAACCAACCAACCTCTGTGATCAAACGAATGAAATATTTATTTTTTTTTAAACCGAAAAATTTAAAGCAAAAAATTTATCAACATGTCTCGACATATTTTTAATAGATTTCTATTAAATTATATTATAATTTTTTTTTTTTTTTTTTTTTTTTTTTTTACAATTCGTCCCTACCGAAGTATCATATAGTTATTGACTATCATACTTTAGATGGTTCATTTTTATGCTTGGGTGAATATACGATAGATATGTGCAATCCAGTTAAAGGATCACATATCTCTCCCAAAAATATATAACAGAGGCTTTCGTTTAACCCTTTATCTACTGATGACACTTATAAGAACCATTAAATTAACTTGTTATAAAATTCATTTAATACATGGATTAGTTGTAATACTGTTTAGAATGAGTTATAGATACATTACTTTATCTTGTTCCAAAAGCACAAAACAAAAATATTTTTAAAAGGGTGATTTCTTTCGCATCTTTTTAGCTTTCTCGGCGTTGGAGGAGGGGGGGGGGGCATTTTTCAATTTAGAAATATTTCTTTATTTCCATTGTAAGAACATTACATTTGTATATTTCCTGATTCTACAAAATACTGTGAAAGGTATTTAAAATAAAATATTTGAGTTGGGTTATAAATATTGCACAAAATTCCTATAAATTCAAATTTAATTAATCCTTCTAAATCCTTCAATCTTTCCCTAATCCTTCTAAAATTTATTAAATGATTATGTAAATATTTTAATGTAGTTTAACAATTCACGAATGCTTTAGAAGGTAAAATTTTCAAGAATTCAAAATTCAGTACATAGAGGGTTAATTCAATTGCATTATGCTCTTAGGTCTTTTTTTTACAAAAAGTAAAAAGCTACCTGTTGTAGCTGCCGAATAAAATAAATTCTTGAAAAGTTTGGTATATTTTCCCCGACCACTATCCCCAGACACCAAAACCACCTCCGTTCAAATGTTGATATATATATATATATATATATATATATATATATATATATATATATATTATATCTGATTTTCGTCATGTTATAACACAAGTGTTTATGAACCAAATTGCTTTTTAAATGGTATCAATTTGGTTTCAAACAAAATTTTGTAATTTTCCAATTTGTAATCACCATTCATAACCAATGAGCAAAAATTCATTACTGTAAAACAAGCGTTTATTATCTGCGAAAATGTAATATAACCAGGAACGAAAGTGTAAAATAACATCTTCTAACGTAACCAGAATGAGATAAATTGATTTATAAATGGTATCATTTTAAATAAATGAAAGTCAAAATTCTAGTGTTATATTCCCCTTGAGTTAAATAATTAAAATGCATATAAAAGGCAGAAACAGTTGTAATTGTACAAACATTACTTTGAGGTGCATACATATAATAAAAAGATATTTGAAATACACCAAAAAATATCCTAAAATACATTAGAAAAACCCAAGACGTTTTCAGCCATTACAAGGCCGTCATCAATGGGATTTAAATGTTGTTATTATTTTCTTTGCTCTTATTCGAGAACTGTCCAGAAGAAAACACTGTAATTTAAATGCTGTACGTCAGATGAGATGCCAGATAACGTTATTCAAATGTTAAACAAAATGAGCTTTCATATATTATGCAGCTCCATACTCCATGGATATCGTATGTTAGCGCATCGTTAAAAGGGGTATCTTTATTAGCAGTTATTTCAGTTGATTCTCTTAGAATGGCTTCCTGTTTATTTTTTGTAAGAAAGATAATTTTCGATTTATTAACCCTTTGCACTCCGCGTCATTCTGAGTGTGGACTACCAGCAATTCCGCGTCATTACACAAAAATTTTATTCGGTCGGCACCACTTTTTAAAAAGAAGTTTCCTTCAAGTACACAATTTCAAAAATGCTTTGATTAAATAAAGCATTTTTTCCCTTTATTACTGGTGCCTAAAACGAATTTTTGAAGGAAAGATGATGTTACCGCAGCGGCGACAACGGGGTTTTTCCCTTACTGTACCATGTCGCCGCAGAGGCGACAACGGAATGCAAAGTGTTAAAATCTACTTTTATAGGTTGAGTTTGAGCTAATCTTGATAAAACAGTACGTGGCCTATTTAATCTGAGATCTGCTTAATGTTCTTTAAATCTATCAGGAATTTTTTTCATCGTCATACCAACATAAATAAAATAATTACTATATTTTTGGAAAGGTATAATTATAGCGCCTAGAATATATAGTGTGCAAATCGGCTATCCCTGTAACACATAAAAAAGCGGTAAAATATTGTATCCCTTAAATGTGCAATGATACTGCTGCAATATGCAGATCGCAGCGACATCTACAGGATATGTTCTACAACTGCAAGAAATTGCTAGTCTATACAATGTAATACTAGTAATACAAAAATCCGGCAGATGTCGCTGCGATCGACACTTGAAATTTTAGCAGTATCCTCGCACTTAAGGGATAAAAATTTTTAGCACTGTTTGAATAGCATATTTCTACACTAGGTATTCTAGGAGCGTAGGTATAATGTATATGTCTCCGGATCTATTGATTGCTTGGACAGGATCCATTTTTTTTTAACAGATCTTTTAACTTTGGGGAGGGGTTACGATTAATTTAGCATCTTATTTGAAAAGGGTATGCCTTATATTTTGAAAAAGACATGGTATGTAGTTTAGTAAGTTTAGAAAATTTAAATCTTTTATTTAGAACTACGCTTCGTTTTATATAATCTTCTACTTCAAATTTGTTTATATTTTTTCAATAAAACTGTGTGGAATTGCATTTTCTACTGGCATTTTTCTAATTGCATCTAGTTCTTTTTTTAGGAGATAGCTTGAACAAACTTCAAATGTTCTCTTTATATAATAATTAGATGGTGCTAATTTGTAACTTATAGGTGAACTGCAATCAAACGGAATAAGGGCATTGGATATGTCATTCTTCCTAAAACCTGTGCAATCAAGTTTAGTTATATTTCTGATAAGCTGGACATCCAGATATGCAATTTTTTCATTTTGTTATATTTCTAGAGTGAATTTTATTTTGTTGTGTAACATATTGATCCAAAAAGAGCATACATATTATCCAAATTATATCCAAAAAAGAGTTTAATTCATCTTTGCTGTAATTCCGTATAATGAAGATTTCATCAACATATCTTAACCAATAATTGGGACTCTCTCTTATAGTTCCCATTGTTATATTCTCAAGCAAGCGTAATTTAAACTCGGGAAGTAAACCTGAAATAGGAGAATCCTTTTGTGCAATATTGGCTTGTTCGTAAACTTCATTATTGAATACACAAACATGGTTGTTGAGTACATTGTTGTTGAATTCAAACCTGATTTTCTTGTTTTTTTAATACTTTGTGTAAATGTAGGATCATAATCCATCAGACATTCAATACTCTTAGTGACTTCAATGATGTCGATAGATGGGTATAAAGATACCACGTCTAGACTAGACATAATTGAAGAAGTTTCAAGTTTTGAATATTTAATTTTCTCTTTAAATTATCTTTCGTACTAATAATTACCAGGAAGCCATTGTAAGATAGCCAATTGAAATAATTGCTAATAAAGATAGAGCTTGTAACGATGATGTCCTACGATATCCATGTAGTATGGACTTATTTGCTGCATAATAGATGAAAGCTGGTTTTGTTGAAAATTTTAAAAGCTTTATCTGGCATCTAATCTGACGTTCAACCTTTAAATTTCAATGTTTTCTTCTGGGTAATTCTCGAATAAGCGCAAAGAAAATAATAACAACATTTAAATCTCACTGATGACGATCTTGTAATGGCTGAAAACTTTCTGGGTTTTTCTAATAAATTTGAAGATATCATTTTGATTTGAAACAAAATTTTGTAATTTCCTAAATTGTAATTACCTTTCACAAATCATAAACAATGAGCAACAAATCATTACAGTAAAACAAACGTTTATTAGCTACGAAAATATAATATAACTACGAACGAAAGTATGCAATAATCTCTTCCAATGTGCCCATGATTCCTAAAAGCATTCTTCATATTTAAAAAACCAAAGAAACCAATATATTTTTAAGATTTAAAGGAGCATTTATAAAATAAAGTTTCTTTTGCTGCCACTGATTTTTGAAAACGTTTTTGAATTATATTTATAGTGCTCTTATTAGTTTTCTAAAGCCTGGATATCGGTTTTTTAGATGCTATCCAATTTCAGTTACATATTTTCATCTCCGTAATTAAATTTATACATGCAAAACACACACAATAACATTAATTTTAATTTTATGGTTAATGCTGTTAATTTATCTTGTCTCTCTATAAACCCTGTTTGTCGGACATGAAAATATTTATTCAAGAATTGGTAGCATTCGACAAATTTTTGTTCTGGTTTGAGAGGAAATGATTAAGACACTATAATAAAAAGAAAAGGTATCCAGTTAAACTGATGGCATTCAGCTCATATGCTATTCACATTAATTGTATATTATACACCTTATTTAAAAAAATAATGAACCTCGAATAAGAAAGAAATCTACAACAAAAAACCCATTTAGCTAAATTAATGGGGGGATTAGCTCCCCCATTTCCCCCTATATACTTAACTAATGAACCTCCATATCTAATAAGAGATGTGTCTTATTAGAATAAACCAATATACCAAATTTGACGCAAATCAGATAATTTTTCATGAAAAAGTTATTTATCAAATTGAAGGGGATTAGATCCCCGTTGCCCCCTTTATACTTAACCAATGAACCTCCAAATCTACTAAGTGAAGCATCTTATCAGAATAAATTAGGGTACATTAGCTCTCAGGCTTTGATAGCCTGGGAGCTAAAAACCATATAAAAATGTTTCCCAAAAACAGTGGCAGCAAGAGAAATTTTATTTTTTAAATTAAAGAAATATATATATTGGTTTCTAAGATTGATAAAGATAATTAATTGGATAACGTATAAAGAACATTTTAGTTTCTGAATCCTGGGTTTGTCGGAAGAGATTATTGCATATTTCAGTTCATGTTTAGGGTATATACCGGGTGAGCAAAAAGTCCGTATAAACTTTAAAAATTCATAAAAACCGAAAAAAATAACCGAAATGAAAAACTGTTTGCAGGATTACTGTATCTATAGGTCACGGGATTTTTTTTAAAGAAAGAAATAAAAAATAACTCAAAAAACAGCCGACAGATGGCTCTCCTAATCCAGAAATTGTCCACGTAAAATAACTTCACCAACAAAGCTTTATCCTTCATACTCAGCATCCTTGATCAAGTACACGGCTCGCAAAGGTGAACTAGTTCTGGATTAGGAGCGCAAATTCTTAAAACCGTTTCATTTGCATATTCCCACCAAAATCGCATGAACCAGCGCCATCTGTCTATTGTTTTTTGAGTTATTTTTTATTTCTGTCTTAAAAAAAATTCCCGTGACCTATAGATGCTAATTCTACAAACAGTTCTTCATTTCGGTTATTTTTTCGGTTTTTATGATTTTTTAAAGTTTATACGGTCTTTTTGCTCACCCGGTATATATATATATATATATATATATATATATATATATATATCCAAAAACCAAACCAAAAATTCGAAACTACGGAACTGATCCAACAATAAATAAACTAAACCAAATGACAACTACAAAATAACTAAAAACAACTAACTTTAAAAACGACATACTTTAAAAACAACATACTTTAAAAACGGCAAACTTTAAAAACATTCAAACTAAAACCAGAAGAAATTGGATCCATGGAGACAGGCCGGCATGCACTTGCGACATGCAACTGCGGGGTTAAAACCAGTTTTTATGTGCACAACGCTCCCCAAACAACCTGTCAAGACCAAAAAGAAAAAAACTAACAAATCGAATGAGCTGCCTAGACCCATCGAAAACCAACAACTTAACATGAAACCCCAAACAATCGTGCACGCAAACCCTGAACAGTCAAAGCCGCGGTTACTCCTCTCTTCGCATCCACATTACCTCTAAATCTCTGCGATAAGTCTTACACTTTACGAAATTTCGTAGCAGACTCTTCAAAAATCTCTCAGGATAGCCATGGTGCAATGCCAGAATATACCAATTGTAAAGTTCTTCAATTTTTTCCCAGTATTTGATGTCAATCTATCTATACGGTTTAACCCGTTGATAAAAATATTTCTATATATTGAGATATGCACATTTGATCCAAAATTTAAGATTTTTATAGTTTCAAAGTTAAAGCTTTTTCGTTTATCATATATATCTGTTTTTATCTCACCATTTTTTATCTCGATATTAATGTCTAAATAGTTGACCATGTTTTTACTTTTTGACTCCAATTTCAAATTTAAACCTCTAGGATAGCAATCAAATTTTTCTTTTTTCACATCATTGCATCTGACTATTAAAACGTCATCAATGTAACGAAAGCACTTCATATCCTCATTTATATCAATTTGTTCCTCATACATATATAAGTAGATATCGGCTAAAATCGAACTACAACATCCCCCCATTGGAATACCTCTAACTTGTTTGTAAACAATTTTCCCGTCATATAAGTAGTTCTCACTCACTACAAAGTTAAACAAATTAGTAAACCATTCCTGTCCGATAATTGAGGAATTATATTTACTAAAAAACTCCATAATTTTTATTTTAAGATTGTCCAAATCTATACTATTATACAAATCTTCAAAATCATACGCTGTTAAACTTGGAATGTTTTTCATTAGATTTAAATGTTTAATTAACTCAAAGCTGTTTTTTATTATACAAGCCGGTTTATCTTTCAATACTTCATCAAAAATCTCTTTTAATAATTTCAACAATTTTTTATTACAATTTTCCAAATATGAACCGAAACCACATGTAATAGCTCTAAAAGCAACCGGATCTTTATGAAACTTTGGAACCATTACCAAATATGGAAAGCTAGTACTATTTTGCTTTATTTTAATTTTTTTATAATATGCTTTTACTCTATTACTAATAACTTGTTTATTTGATTTGACAATTTCATAGTTTATTTCATTACCATAAGCCTGCCTCCCTGAGTAATTTACCATATAATGTTTTACAAATAATTGCGTAATTTTTGTTAGCTTTATCTATATACGTAATTATAAATTTATTCTGCAATTATGTTATAGATTCTTTTAAATCCTTATAATACTTTACCGAAACCCCCTCAGAGTTACTCTCAAAATTTCTACAGAAATCTTTTAAAAATATACTTCCATTCCTCGAAAACGCTAGCTGGCAAATTGTATTTATAAACTAATTTTTGAATAAAAATATCTAAGTTCATATTCAAGCGTTTTTTTGCCATATTTCTTGTTAATACTCTCTTAATCCTGTAACTCGTACCGTATTTCATGATTTCACTCAAATTCTTATTATGTACAATATCCAAACTACCCGTTAATACGTGTCCGTATGTTGGATTTATATATTCGTTGAATTTCACTTCGTGACAATAGCAAACACTATTATCGATACTTTTTTTTCAAATCCTTTGCATAGTCATTATAATTATATATGAGTCTGCCCATCGGTTTAACATATTTAAAAGCTTTAAAAATCTCTATATTTATATATATATATATATATATTGCCTTTTAGCGCTTTTTATTGGTCATTTGGTGAACAATTATGTGTTACATACGCGTGATAACGTGCCTTTAACAGTTTATGTACCGACGATTCTTCAAAGTACCACATTATTCTATCCTATCTAAAACAGTCTTTGAATGCATTCGGTATGGTACTTTTAGGTAACAACAGTAAATACACCCGTTAACCATCACTAGACAGCAGTGTTGCCAGATTCGGGACATTTTTGTCCCCAGATTGTTGATTGTTACTGCTTTTTTAAAATAGAAGTATTCAGTCTATATTAAAATAGATTAAACATTCAGAAAAATAAGGCGAACTATACTATTTTTAAAAAGCGGTGACAGTAAAAAAATCTGAAATATAAAAGCACACAATTTGGAAACACTGCTAGATACCAACAGCAGTTCCAGTAAGCTTAACACTGTTAATGAAGCGATTTTGGTGCGTGTGAGTGTCAATTTTGCTTCAATTTTATTATCTGGCATGCTATCCGTAACTTTTTCCTAAAAACATCTTACATTTTAAAGGTAAGGCTATTATACTTTTTTCTTGTTTTAAATAGATCACTTGACAATATGTTACGCTAAAGAAAACTTAACTTTTAGTTTGTTTATTTTACGAAGAACTTTTCAAAGCGGTGTTCTTGAGTACTGTCGGAACTACGTTGGACAGGATTTTTACTTAGATTTTTATCGTTTGAATACACATGGTTCATAAAAACGTATATATTTTCTAGGGTTGCGTGGGTGTAAGACAGGTGGATTTTGATACAATGTAGGGAAATATATTGCATAATTTATGTATGAGATTGATGAATTATAAAGCTAAAATATGTGATCTTTCTCTTTAGAAAAAAAATATTGTATTTTTATAAAACAAAATGAAAACAAAAACAAATTAGAAGAAAATCTAAAAAATAGCTTTTAACATTTTTATTTATCCTTTTGAATTTTCTACAACCAAAAGTTTGAAAGATTATTTTCAGATATACTTTCCATCTGATAATAGCATTACAAATGTATTGGGTGAGTAAAAAAGTTCTACCCGTTTTTTAGGGAAAACAGAAACACGGAGAACACAAAAAGTTAAGCACCTATGAATTCAAGCAAGCTCCATAATTATGTATGACCTCTTGCCATCTGTCTGGCAAAAAGTGATATCCACGCCGATAAAACTCCTCTGTTTTAGAGTCAAAATAGTGTTGCAACGAGTTTTTTATAGTCCCCACACCATTGAAAGCTTGGCGAGCGAAAGCGTTGTGTAACGATCAAAAAAGGTGATAAATCGCAGGTGCAAGGTCGGGGCTATAAGCCTTGTGAGGTAAAACTTTCCAACCAAGGTCCAGTAATTTTTGCCAAGTCCTTAAACAACATGAGGCCTGGCTTTACCGTGATGAAAGAGAACCCCATCCGCGACTGATGAGTGCTGGCCACGTAGACGTGCGTTTTCCTCACAGTCTGTTCAATAGTTGGCAGTAGATGTCTGCGTTGATCGTTTGGTTTGGTGCGAGGACATCCTACTTGGTTATTCCCGTGGCATCCCACCATACGCAGAGCAAAACATTTTCGGGATGAAGTCCTTTTGTTTAGGTCAATGAAGTACTCCATGGAACATCGGCACACGGTCCTTCGGTGCTTCACATTGCGGTACAGTATCCACTTCTCATCATCCGTTACAATTTGGTTCAAAAATTGTTCCCTGCTGTTCCAGGAAAGCAAAGAAACACAGGTGCTGACCCTCTCTTCCGTTGCCTTACACTAAGCTAGTGTGGTACCCACTAATCGAGCTTGGTGATGAAGCCAAGTGGATGCATCAGTCTTTCGACTATTGTTCTGTGTACAAAGAATGTTTCCGCTAATGTTTCGACTGTTGGGTGTGGGGAATTTGTTATGGCTGTGTCGAGATCCTCATCAGAAACCTCTGACGGGCGTGCAGAATGTGAATGAATTTTACAGCTCCTGTCTCCATCCCGGAATTTCCTAAACCATCGGCAGCAGGTGCTATCGTCTTTGGCAACCTTCCCATGCACTTGACAAATGGTGCGACAAGCTGAGGCTGTTGTAATGACTTTGTCATACTCGTACAGTAAAAAATGTTTGATGTGGTCTTTGTTGCTTGCCATGTTGTTTCCCGTTCGGCACGAGTTCTTCTGACAAACGTTGTGCCTATGCATACTCTACTACTCTACGCGTTATAGGGCACTTTCCTGTCCTCGAAACGTCAACTCTAAGTCTATACTCCACTGGAATAATGCATATCTTCAAAACGTGTAGAACTTTTGCCCTCGCCCAATATAATATTCTTTTGATGGCGAAATGCTTACTGATGATGCACGAATAGTATCGCCATCTAGTCAAACATATAAGACATATATACACTAGATATATGCATGGATAAGTCACATAAAAAATGGATATAGTTTTTGTTTCTGAGTATCGATTTTTGTCTAAGCACTGTGATCCAACGGTATTTTGAAGTTCCACAATATTTTATTTTTAATGCATATACAGTGGAACTTCCCTTTAATGAAGTCTCTATTCAGCGAAGTTTTCTACTTAACGAAATTTTCTGCTGAACCTTGAATTTGAACACCATTAACATGTTAATTAATATCCTAATTACGAAATTTTTTTTCTATATAACGAAATTTATTCCACTTTCGTGCGTGTACAACATTCAAACGGGGCGGTATCTGTTCCGATGCATGTATGAATTTATTTCAGAGGATTGTATGAAAATGAAATTATTTATTTATTTAACCATTTGCATTCAAAAGAAGAAATGCTGAAAGCCTTGGGTATAATATGAAGCGGGTTCCAGTTTCAGGAAAATGTTACAGATGAACTGTTTGGATACTTACAAAAGGGCAAAAACTTTTATGGACAGTGTATTTTTCGTAAGAAACTTGTACAAAGTAACGCAACGGACGTTTTTAAAGTTAAGGATTTGGAATTCTAAGAAAAAAGATAAAATGTAGGTACGCTTCAGTTTTTGTTTACCTCTCATTATTAAGTGGTTTATTTTTTTATTTTTTTATTTTTGTTTATTTTTAGACATTGTTCCAATTAAATTTTTCTCATATGTCTATTGATTTTATAAAAAAAATGTTACTGCCAGAATTAAAGAAGATTTTACTAATATTTCTGTCTCATACGTATTTTTCATTTTATGCACATGTATTTTATTATACAAGTTTTAAGAATTTGAGTTGATTTCTATTTAACGAATTTTCTTCATAACGAAGTGTAACGTTGAGACTTCGTTAAATGGAAGTTTCACTGTATCTTCTGGTGTATTATAGTAATTCAAGGTGAAAAAGGTTTGAGGAGATAGTTTTTTAAATTCAGAATTAAAAGGTAGTATTGCCTGTTTTAATTCTGATTTGTTATCAAGGGGAGGTTATAGCTTCTTTTGACGATACTACATGCAATGTGCTCGACTGGTGTTTTTCTCTGTATTAATAAGTTAGTCATTATTAATTATGCAAAATATTAAAAGCATTATCAAAATTATTCTATCCTTGACTAGTTATTGCGCAGTTTAACCACTTTAACGTAAGTACCGGATGAGCTAAAAGCTCGTTAGAACTTTAAAAACTAATAAAAAGGGAAGAAATTAAAATAAAGGAGTACGGTTTGCAGGAAAGTGCTCACAAGGTAGTCGGATTTTTTGTCGAAGAAAAAAAATAGTTAAAAAAATCTTATGTAGAGGGCGCAGACGACCCGAAACACCATGAACAGGACAACAATAAGCTCCATTCATTTGTTCTTCCAAGAACAAATGTTCAACATAACCTCCAGAACATTCTACGATACAACTGTTGTCTTGTTCATTGTGCTTCGGGTCGTCAGCGCTCTCTACATGTGAATTCTAACTGTTTTCCGCTAAAAGAACTTCTTATGAGCTCTTTCTTGCAAACCGCCCTCCTTTATCATAATTTCTTCCTTTTTATGAGTTTTTAAAGTTTTAACGAACTTTTGGCTCACTCGGTATATAATTTAAAATTATAATTTTTTTAGATATTTTTGTTACGTAACTCAGGAATGATATAGATATTCTGACATTATGTCCAACAGAATCACAAATAAATTTTTAGGAGAATTTGCGTCTTATGTACAATGATGAATAGAGTAGGACCTCGATTATCCAAATTAATTGGGACCGACCCTCTTTCGAAAAATCGAAATTTTCCGATAATTGAGAAGACTTTAATTTTAAGATTAAGGAGAAATATATGCAATCTTTCGTATTTTGGTAACAAGTGCTTAATAAAAATAAAGCAATAGCAAAACAGAAATAAGAATAAATCACCTTAATTTTAATTTTGAAATTAAGAACCTTTTACATAGATCACAAGCATTTAAAAAAATGTTTTGTTTATCGCAGTTTCGATTGCCTTTGCTTTGAAGCTCTATCACTGAGTTTTTAATATTATGAGTTCACCAGTATCACAGTCTTTCTGCTGCTCCAGCCATGGCAAACTTTTTGCAAAAAATTCAAAAGCTTCAGAATTGCTAATTGGTTCGTTTTCTTCGTTCCACTCCGCAGCTTACGGGAGCTCAAGTTAAATTCAAAAGAACTCTAAGAAAGGGGATCGAAAATATTTATATGTACTCGTAGTTTGGAAAGGACCACTTGCACAGAAGGAACATGATAGTTAAAACAAAAAAAGCTTTCAAAATGGATTTTGCACACAAAAAATGTGATAGTAAAAAAAAAAAAAAAAAAAAAAAAAAAAAAAAAAAAAAAAATGGATTTTGATTAATTGAGAGTTTCATTTAAAGGGGTTTTGGATAAAAGAGGTTCTACTGTACTTTTATACAGTAATCTATCAGCCATTTACCTGGGATTATTGCGATACTGGATTTAACTTATGTATAATTTTTAATGTTACACCACCGGTTTTCGTTCCTAAATAGAAAAAGGTAACAATTCATTTCTATTAAATATATATATATATATATGTATTTGTGAAACAAAAAAAAAAAAACGCGTTCCAAGTTCCGAGGTTTTATATGAAAGAATTAATGGCGAAGCACGACGATTTAAAGAAGATAAAAAAAATCATTTTAAATCTGCCAGAATAAATAGATTCTATTTATAAAACTGGATGTTTAAAGACAGTTTATTATGTTTTTGTAATTTTTTATAGATACAAATACAGAGTCAAATGCTGAAGAGAAATAGAGATATATTTTTTTGCATGTTATCAAAAATCTATTTGAAAAACAAATTTTCTATTATTAAATAACGTGCATACAACATAACCTGAACTCCTAAATGTGATTTTGTCTTCGTATACAAAATACAAACTGATAGCTGTAAATTTAAGGAATATAAACGTATTTTTATGTTATAATACATAATTGTTTCACCTTTTATGTAACTGTTTCTTTTTATAGTTTCAACAACAAATTATGGCGATGTCAGATAGAAGCCTGTTTCCACAGTAATTCTTTTATTACATAACGTGTAATATAAAATAATTACGCATCCTATATATGATTTTGTCTCCGTATGCAAAATACAAGCAGACTGCTGTAAATTGTATGAACAAAAACCTATTTATATGTCATAATACTTTACTATTTCATGTTTTATGTAACCGTTTCTTTTTATGGTTTCAACAATAAATTCTGATGATGCCAGATACACGTTTCTTTCCACAATAATTCTTTTATTTATTTACGCAGACGCCTATAAGCAATAGTTACAGGTGCAATTATATAAAATAAATAGGTGTAATTTGTTTGGATTTTTTTAATGTGAAGATGAACAAGGGGTTGGTTAATGTTTTCTATTTCATCATATTTCTTTTTATGTCAGCAATAACATTTAATCAAATTTGCGAAATCTGAATTTTACGTTTTATCCAAGTTACGTTTCCACTTGAATAAATCTGATTTTAGAGCTGAAAAACAATAATATAAATTAAATGTTTTACTGATTTCTTTTACAATATTTTTCTTCTATTTGGGAAAAAAACACCACGTGACTTAATTAAAGAAAATATTTTTACTAAGACATTTTCAAATGTAATTTGTAGTAAAAAGTAATAAATCAGAATCTGTATACAGAGTAATACTGTTTCAAACGGATAAAAAGTCCGTTTGGTTCAGTCGAATGGATGGGTAGATTTTTTTAATCTACATGCAGCAGATTTAATACAAATTAAAGAAATTGGTCTGACTTGTTCTGCCTTTACTATTTTTACGAGTAAGGTAATTTGCAAGTAAATTCAAAATTGGGCTCACCAAATTCAATTGGATGGATCTGTTGGAAATATGTAAAAACTGTTTACAAATTGTTGAAATATTTAAAAATCCCCCGTACTCTGAAATATATATATATATATCAAATCATTGAACGAGCATCATCGGACATGTTAGCGTGCACCTCTAAATGATTTATAAGATCAACATACTCGATAAACTTACTCATCCAAAATGCTTGCAAATTCAACTCACAGTTAGATTCGATATTATTCAGACGTTATTATGGTGACAAATTTTGCTTGTTCTTGGCTTTTATGCCTCCAATTAAACGAATTATAACAGCTACCTTCTTCGTTAACGAAGTCCTCTAAGATACTATCAATATTAATACGCTGTGCCAATAAGATTCAAATTTGGTCAGTTTTTCGGAATCTAATATACTTGCCAGATCAATCACTGTCTCAATTACCTTCGGATTAATCCAGTATTTAGGACATTAATGTGATGACAATATTATCATTACATGTACCAGTTGATTCAACTCGTGTTACCCGGGTGAAAGACACTGAATATACCAATGCTCGAAGCCTGAGGTACCGAACGCAAGTGAAAATTATTTTTAATCGCAAATTGTAACAGACGTTTTATATTTTTTTACAAAAAAGTATTTTTCGTAATGTCGTACTTATTCTCATGTCAGGGGTTATCGCGAATGATTTCTGCATTCGTAGCAATCATTTTTAGAGTTTCGTTCATCTCACGCGAAACGCTTATAGTCTCGCTGCTCTGTCTGTCTGTCATAGACTCATACTCCGAAACTATTTAATCTACAGACTTGTATTTTTACATAGATCTGGATACCTCCTGTCCTTCCCAAAATCATAAAATTTTGAAAAATTATTATATTATTTTAACTAAGCACATTCGTTCTTTTTCGATTTCAAAAGATAATCTTAAATTCAGTAAATATCGCTGAACAGCGATGGTGCTGTGGTAAAGCAAATGCCTCCCACATAGTAGATTGCGGGTTCGAATCTCTCAGGCGAAACTTCAAAACTTTGATTTCAATTATTACACTTCATTTTCAGATGGATTTAATTAAAAGAAAATTCTCGTTTTTGGCAATTTTAAAGGCTTATTTTATTTTTTTGAGCAGTTGTTATTTTTAAAATATATTTTATTTCAGACAGAGAAAATCTGAAATTTCAATTAAAAACTTTTGGTGAATTATTCACTTACATTTTTAAAAAAATGCACATTTAGTAACAAATACTCTTTACCATGTCAGATGATATAATCAAATCCATATTTAACATAAAAAATTCCTCATTTTAAATAATTAATTCGATACAGTGGTATAAATATTAGATTACTCTACACTATTTTTTCGTTTGCTGCTGTCTACAGGCAGGTTTGTGAAATAATACAACTCTTACGGACAATTTTTTTCAAGTTATCTATATGGATTTTGGAAGAATTAAAAGGTATTTTTTTTCTTTTTTATTTCGAATTTTAATACATGTTACCGTTCTTTTTTGCCGCCATTTAGTCAATTTTGGAAAAGTGAAAGAATTACTATGGATTTTTTCTGAATTATTTCAACATTTTAAATATGTTTTAATTTTTTTAATTTTAAAAATATTCTTTTTTATTTATGCCTCTGCTAAATTTTGGAAATTGATAAATTTAAAAATATTCGTATTTTTTTAAATTTTATTTAAAGATTTTTACTTGAATATTTTAAATTTAAAATATATTTATTTAAAATATATTTTTTTAAATTATTTTAAAATTAAATGTAATGGTGCTGCCATTTATGTACGATTTTAATAATTATAAATTAACAGTTTTGATTTATTAATTTAAGGATATAGTGATTTAAAAGACATATTAAACGAAACCCTCTATGCGATCTGCGATAACACTTACACACTTGTTATTTTCCTTGTTTCAGTGGTTAATGGCGCAATACTATTTCCGATTTGTTAATGTCGTGTTTAATTTATTTATTTGTGACGTGTTCATTTCGTTTTGCATTTTAGTCACAGAATATTACGTCGGTACTAATAGTGATGAATTATTTACTTTGTTTTAAGTACGATTTAAGAATAGTAAAAATATATTTTTTTTAAATACCATAAAAAATTAGTAAATGAAGATCACAATTTTAAAAATTTTATTTGGCCCTCATAACAAAAATTTATCTGTTATATATTTTTCTTATTTTTGCAGCTACAAGATCATTAAAAAGTAGCAAACCTGTATATTTAATATTAACTAAATTATGCAGTTACTTCGAAGAAACATCTTGAAATAGAAAATGCCACTCTCTTCACAAACATTCATACTTTGTTGTCAGTTATCTAAAGAATAATTTCAGTTTCTGCAGAGCAAGTATTTAAATTAATAGATATCGATATGTCTTTCAAAGAAAAATTTTAAAACTTTATGTTCTCACCTTGAAAACACCGAGCCACATATTGGAACACACTAAATTCAATTCAGAACACGAAAACTTTTTGGCCAGATATCAAAAGAATAATTTAAGTTTCAACCTATCCTAGGTTTGTAAAGTGTTCTTTAAATATAAATTCTCCTAACGTTATACAGTTACAATTGGAACACGGGATGGAAATAACAAAATCTTCTCATTTCTCTACCGAGGGGTTAAACTTTGTTGACAGTAATACAAACAACAACTTCTACTGCGCAAGCATATTTTAAGTTATGTATGCTTTAAATAATAACGTTATAGATGTTGAAATTCTATTAATTTTAAATATGATAATCGAATTACTTTCTAAATATATGTATTGTACTGATTCAATTTTATTTTGGAGTAATTCATTAAATAGAATTGCAACTTAGAAATAAATTAATACGGTGACCGGATAGTCGGATTATAAGTAAAATTCATCGCACTCGTATAACACTGTAAACACCTAAATCGATTCGTATAATTTATTTTAGTTCCATCTAAATTTAGATCTAAATAATACGTATAAAAATACGCCATATAATATGGCTAACATTATGTTTAATAATAGATTATCTTTACGTCTGATAATAATAAATTACATTACGTTTAAATAATTTACATATTGTGTATTAGATTTCTTTTTTACTCCGTCTTTAGCACGCTAGATAAATTTTAATTCATTCATTATTTTTGACAACATCTTGTAAAGAAATAAACTTCTTTAATCATATCTTTTAACAGCTACTAATAATGTCATTCTTAACAGTTACATACAAACAAATAATTCTTATTATCAGATTCCTGTTCTTCTGCATAAACAATGAAAATAAATTAAAATGTCAAAAGAATACTGAATTGAATCGTTTGAAACATATCAGGCTTTTAATTTGTAAATCATGTTAGCATAATAGCATATAAACATTAGATGCAGAAATAAAGTTTAAATTAGTTTAGTTGAGAAATATGGCTGATCCTTTATGCATTGACGGTCCTTTTAAGTACCATGGAAGAAAACTTAATATAAAATTTACTTACTTTGTCCGTTAATAAAGAAGACTAGTAGCGTAGTGGTAAGCACTCCTGTCGGCCACGCTATAGGTCGCGAGTCTTGCTCGCGGTTCAATTAACCTTTCATCCCTTCGGATTCGATAAACTGGGTACCAAACTTGCTTGAGAACTAAACACCGAGGGTCTCGCGTTATGTTGACCATCCGGCTGGAGCTCTTGCTGCATAGCACCTCGGAGACCAGGGTCAAGTAAACAGAGTTGGGCACTGTACGCCCCGATCCTTCATGAATCATACAGCCACAGGTTTATTTTTTTAAATTGCTTATTTTAAAGTAAAAAGTTACACATTGTGACTGTCAGTATCAAATGTGTTTCAAGTGCGATAATTTACCATAGTAATGGAAACTGAATATTATAAATAAGAAATTGGAATATTTATGATAATTTCTTGTTTTTATACGAAATTGTACTTATACATGAGAAAACAGATTTGGGCACCGTAGGGCCTCATCATTCATGGATGGTACAGTCTATGGTCATTTAGTCTATTCATAGTCAGATGGTCATTTAGTCTATTCATAAAAGTGTACTTTTTTTTACTCACAAAGGACTCTGATCGATCAAATTTAGAAAGCGTAGAGGTTGGTTGGTTGGTTGTGTTTATGACGGCCAACTATCAGGACGAGAGATATAGGCCCTAAGGGGGGGTGGGGGAGTTCCCTCCGTGGGGTCTTTCTAAGAGAATATAACCCGTATTTACGCTTAGAAAACCACGGTTCGAAGAAAACCACGAAAAGATTAGGCCGACGGGCGCGATTGGTATCGAATCCAGCACCTCTCGTCTACCAATTTCGAGAGATCCTCTCGGCCACTGGTGGGACAGAAAGCATAGAGAAACAGCCGAAGATACATATTTCGAAAATTTGGTAATTTTCTTAATCATTTACATAAGTATTGCTTTACTTTAAAATAATATGAAACATTTTCAATTGTAAAAACCTTTTCGTTTACAGATAGGGTAGTAATACATTTAAATACTGTGCTTTTATAAGAATTATGATATATCAATTTGATTATTTTTGTAAATATTTCACAAAAAAGTTATAAGTACTGATTTATTTAATCAGTTTTAATGAAAAAACATATCTAAATTTCACATTAGCATTATTTAAAATCCAGTATATCTGTAGATATTAAAGAAGATAATTATTGAGGTGAAGTAATTTCTTAATAAATACTTCCGAAAATAAAGGTTTAAACTGATACTTTAAAATATGTGTACAAAAATTTACTTTTATACATAAAATAATTTTAGTCTGATTTTTAGATAAGGATGCACAGAATAAGGTGCAGGGACATCAATTAATACAGGCGAGAAATATGCCTTGAATTATTAAATCGTGATATGCATTGAGAAATTATCTTGTATACATCATATAACTTTTGGTTGATCTTTAGATCAGTAGGCGCAAATAAGGCTCAAAGGCTGGATTAATATATGTACGTATGTATGTATAAAATAAATTATATTTATATCTGCAAGTATTTAAACAATTAATACAGGATTAAAAATAGTAATTAAGCAATGTTTTTCACATTTTTAAAGACGTGGTTCTTATGTTTATATTTACAGTAAATGTAGAAATGTTAATTCATTCTTAATGCAGGATAATAAAGGTGTCAGTTAGTTTTCATTTCGATAATATATGTAACATCTAAAATATTTAAACATGTAAATAGATTCATCTTAGCTTATATAAATATATTCCTTGAAAATATGAATATAGATATAATATAATGAATATGGTAGATCTAGATCTAGAATATATACCTGCCTGAAGATATGAATGTAGAGATAATCCCTGAAGAAATGTGTTAGATTTTATATAAAAATTATTTAAATACTGGAATTATTTTGCAAACGTAGGTACGTAGAATTTCATTTTCCGTTTATCATAAATTTACATATTGCATTTCATCTAGCATTCGGCTTTTAATCATTGCATTTTTCTTTTAGTTTGGCCTTATAATCTTTTATGCATGCTTAAGGTCTTTTGAGTATAAATCTGCTCTTTTAGAACTACTAAAATACAAGGACACTTAATGCGAAAGAAAATATACTTATCTGAAAGCCATAAATGTTCTGTTGTAGCGCAGGTAAACATAAAATGAAAGATTTACGTTTTATGATTGGCTTATAAACGCTTCCGTTTTGAAAGTTTATCTGCAGTTAATGAAAACACCACTTAAAATACAATTTGAACGCCTTCACCTGGTAAAAGATATTCCAAAGTTTCCGAAAAATTTTACATAAAAGTGTATGTACATGTTAAAAATTGTAAGAAGTTCTATTTAAAAAAGTTTTTATTCTATGCATATAAAATAGTTTCCGATTTCAAAAGATTTAACGTTTTTTTCTGAATAATAAGAATTGCGAGATTATTGACTATTACTTAAAATAAGTAAGAAATAATATTTAAAGATTTAGTTCAGATTTATGAATATCATTTGTCTTTGTTTATTTTTATTAATATGTATTATTCAAAGAATCAGTATCGCAGAGTATACAACATATGTTATCTGAATAAATATTTACACAATGTACTTCACAGGTGAAGTTCATTTTAAATGAAAGATACAGCTAATTCTGAAATTCCTTAATAGTTATTATTTAAAGCATTAAAAAATTATAAATCAAATTTTAATAATAATTTTTGAAAAATCTTAAAATACACGAAATCTAGTACAATTTCTTACGAAATGTGCAAGCAAAATTTTAAAACTGAAACATTCACAATTCTAGAAAACAAAAAATATAAAGAAATAAATAATCCATCATCATAATGGTGAATATTTCTTCTTTGAGGCCGACAACAGCCGGTATACGCCTTAACAAACGAAGATACTTTGCACGAATGACAACCATTCTTATTTTCTCTACTCTTATTGCAACGCATATATGTTATATACATACATACATGTTACATACATACATACAAACATATATTTAAACTATCTTTTACACGAAACCGTCTATTTACTGGCAATTAAACCGTAAAATCCTACTTAACTAAACCCTGCACACAATATATATATATATATATATATATATATATATATATATATATATATATATCAAGGATACGATAAAATTTAATATGTACCCCTCTTTAAATGTAGAACAATAACACAGTCATGCGTGAAACATATTTTTAAGCAACAGTTTCCAAAACTTCCTGAATATTGAAACGGAACTTTACCGTTTAAAAAGTTGAAAGAAGCTACCGAAATAAACAATTTTGAAAACGGTTAAGACATATGCAGACGAAATAACGGCAAGCAATCACCATTCATAGCCGAAAAGGCACTTATAACTGTCCTTGATCTTAATCTATTAATGTGTACCCACATTAAATAATATGCTAAAATTTAGCTTTGTTACAAAGTGGATAAATACCGTTGAAAATTCGCCTTTAGTAATATCCACCAATGGCTAGGAATGCACCGGATAATTTTATACAACTCTCTGTATTATCACAGATGTTTAAACGCACCTTATATTAAACTACGTTTAATTCAAGAAAAAAATGCATTGCACAATTGAAAAAGTACTTTCATAAATTACATTAACACACGGTAATATGTTCAGTCCGTTTTGTTTTCACTACATTGATTTATATTCTACTGATGAATCTTACTTTTTAAATAATGTTCAGCTGGAAAAAAAAATAACCCTTTTTAAAACATCTAAAACATTTCTCGCTCTCAGATTCAAATTAGTTTGTGTGGCCCTGTATATGATCAGCAGAATTTATACACATCACGTAGTATGCAAAAATGTAATTAAACTTAAAAACGCTTACCACAACAGGGCTGCCACAGATGACTAGTTTTATATTCTGCTCACATCAGTATTTTTAAAAAAATACATTTTATAGTATATTTCTCTTGCAAATACTGTCAAAGCGTATGTAAAAGATTTCTGTTTTTAAAAAGTGTTGCGAAATAGAATAAAAAAATAGCCGCCTGTGGCTACCCTGCACAACTAAAAAGGTACTTACTATTTTTCTCTTATAGGCAGTACTGTAATCATGTGTTGTTGTTTTTGTTGTGACTAAAGACAATAACTGTTATTATGGTTATATTTTATGGGGAAACTTTTGTAATACACCTCAATAATGTACATAAATGTCATTGTATTTGAAATATTGAAACACCACTATTGTAGTTAAGGTACTGACTGACATATTTGACTGTATTATTTGCGATATATTGATCCAACAAACTGCTCATATTTCAACTTCATAAATTAATGCGTATCTAAGAAGTATTGTTCGTGCGAGCCGGAAAATATGATAATACGTTTTGACTTCATATTTTACAGAAAACATAATTTAGTGCATCGCAGAAATGAATTATTAATTTCAATAGTTTGTTAACAGTGTAAGATTTTTAAAGTACAGTGCAAGCTTTTCACCCATAGAGTATAATATAGCTGTATAAATTTGTATATATCTGAAAAATAAACCGTAAATGCTGCACACTCTAATTTTAGTAATGAACATGCCATCGTAAACTCCAATGACAGATAGCAGACAGCAAGCAAAACGGAACAGACCGGAGTCATAAACATTTTTACACAACAACACTTCTCGATGTATGTATTTTATTTACCACATATTCCTAAATTTCTGGAAAAATAAATTAAATTAATATTTTTTTATGGTAAATACAACTACTTTGTAGAGCAATAATGTAATAAAAACCACTTAACAAAGCCATATGTGACAATATTTTCAAACAATCCGTATTTAAATTTGTGTTTTTGTGAACAAAATACACCAGCGCAAGCTATTAAGTTTAAATAATTGACGTTAAGCGTACAAGGGAAAATATTACTTATTTTGTAAACCACTTTTTCCAAACACCAATATTCACCTTATTAAGTCTGCCATTTAATAATGCGAAGCTTACTATATGTAAATAGTGGAAGTTTAAATGGCCACTGTAATATTTCTTTGTATTTCCATTAAGTAATGTTGTGTTCGCATTAAGTGGCCTCGGTAAAATAAATATGTGCAATCTATGCTGTACTCACGTAGGGTGAGTTCATCGTCACGTGCGGGACAATTAAACTAAATTTTCTTGAATACTTTTGCAATTATGAAATTCACTTAAGGATAATTTTTTTTTAACTTGCTGATTCAGAGCAAGTACTCTACTTATGTGATATCATCAGCAAAAAGAAAAGAAAGAATTATTCACGTTTTTAAATGGAACAAAATAATGAATTACACTGTAAAAAAAAAATACTACTAGTTTTCCGGTAGGAATCGGAAAAATAGTTGTCCTTATCTTACCGGAATAATTTCCGACCCAGCTCGGAATAAAATCCTTAAAAATAAGGAAATAGTCAGTAAAACGGTATTTTATGGATTTTATTCCGATTTTACGGATTTTATTCCGAGCTGGGTTGGAAATTATTCCGGTACGATAAGAGCAACTATTTTTCCGATTCCTACCGGAAAACTGGCATTGTTTTTTTTTACAGTGTAGAGCTATCCCGTGCCGGACAGAATATTGGGCACGACTTTATAAAATGTCTGCTTCTAATAAGTCATCCTCTGATTCTGCTGCGTTTATACAGCCGTAATTTATTTTAATAAATGCTCAGACTCTCTACTAACTATTTATTGTGTTACTTGTTTGAAAAAGTAAAATTTAGTACAAGTTATAATTTTTCTAATATGTGTCATGTGCGACAATATGCGAATTCTAATTTTAAGAAAAAAGAAATCAATTGCATATTAATTGAAAAAGTTGATTTAAAATCCATTTAACAAAGTTTCTGCATTAATATGAAGAAACACAAAAAAGCTGTTCTTTTAAAATGAATTTTGCATCAAACGAAATTGTATGGAATAAAATCAACAAAATAATAAAAGCTATCTATTAATGACATAACATGTTACATTGTTTTGTTTTAGAAGTTTGAATGCATAGTTCAAATGCACTGTTTCCATGTTTATTGGAGAATTTATTATTAGCAATAATTGCCATATTGACTTTGTCAATGCGACAATTGACGACAAATGGTTAAATGTTAAATTAGTTTTTACTATTTTTTCATGTTTGACTGGCGACAAATGGTTAAATTATGTTTTACTATTTTTTCATGTTTGAATGAAATTCCATCTCGTTCTTCGAGATATTTGAAATAATCTTACATTCTTTTATTCGTCTAAGGGCATTTGCAAAATATGTATCATCAATTTTTTATTAGTAAATTTTCTGCATAATGCTTGCTCTAATAATTCAAAATAATCCATTTTCCAAAATTTAGATCTTTCTTAGAAATTAAGATTGTTGAAATGTTTGATTCAAATATTCTTCTTTTGTCAGTTACTAGTTGTGACAAACTGTGTTCCTTTGCTTGTGTGTAGTGATATGGAAACTTGATATTCATTTGATTTTAGTTATATTTTTCCAAGGATTCTCCTTATATACTCTTTCTTCAATTTCCTCTTCTCGAATGTAGCTCTGTGAAAGCTGCCCGACTAAATCAGAAGAATCATTTGCAGAATGAACTGTGTGCATTTTGTTCGTAATCATTTTTGGAACACAGGTGTTTTTATTTTACCACCTACTCCATAAACGACATCTTTTCCATGTCAATGATTTACCTCCATATTTTTCACGGAAAAGGAGTTTTGCCATAGATTTATGTTTAAATTTAGAGGATAGTGCATCGCACCATATAATTTTGTTCTGTTGATGCTTTTTGTCTAAGTGAAATATTTCTTGATAAAGAAATTAATTTAAAGCAAAAATAGTATTTTTGACTTTATTTTTGGTAATTAAACATATGGGATAAGTCTGAGAGTCACCAATGATACAAAGTAGCAGCTATGAACAAAAATGCACTTGTCTTCAACCACAAAGTACTTTGTAATTCATTCTGATACTCGAAGGAAAATTACATTGTAATGTGAATTTTCAAAATTCTTATGTGTTTTTCTTATTATTCATTTCAAATTTCATACATTGTGTTCTTTTAACATTTAATTGATTAATCATTTTAGCCATATTTTCAATTATTGTATCATATTCATCGCTAATTTGAGAACTTTTGGGTATGCAGTTGAGCACAAAACAATTCTATTTGAATCACTAGGAATTATAAATAGTTTTCCATAACAGCATGTGTCACACAGTAAATATAACTCTAAACAAAAGAACATTATAAATATATAATTAATACCATGTATATATATATATTATTCATTTCATTATTTAGAAATATTTTTATTTGAAATGTCGCACATATGGCGTCATGTGCGGGACAGCGTAAAAGACAATGAATAAAATGCAAAAGGTGCTTGCATTTAATAAACTGTAACAGCAAAAATCTGAAATTCAAAAAGGAAACAAACTTAGGTCCTTTTGAAGTCACATACATTTTAGTCACATGGGAATTCAGCTGATGGCGGCTAACATTGAAGCACTTTTTCCACTCGCTAAAAGTAAAATATTGAAAAATTATTCCTAGATATGTATTATTTGGACTTAGGAAAATAACTTCAGTAACGTATATAATTATTTTTACAATGTTTATCAATGTTATATACGCAAAATACATATTTTTTTCTTAGAATGACAGTGTAGGAATACGTTCAGGGGCACAAAAACGCATTTAAAAAAAAGTGGACTTCACTAGTTTTCGAAATCAAATACTAAAACTTGGATATTTATAAATGTTTGTACTGGTTCAGTTCTTCATAACTGTTAATCGTTAACCTAAATTACGTATCCAGAATTAATTAAAAGGGAAAAGTGAAGAAGCAAATTCTAAATAATTTTTACTGGAATTTTGAAAATTTCAGAAATATTTTAAATTTACAAAAATCCATCTGATAAAATTGTTGTTTCTTCTTTAGCGCACCAGATAATTTTTCATGTTTCTTATATTTCTGACAAACGCCTGCAATAATCTATATCTTTAAAGTCACTTTTTAACAGTCTAATTATATAGTTCTTAACAGATACAGACAAACAAAGGGTGCTTATTATCAGATTTCTGTTGTTCCGCATAAACAATAAAAAGAAATTTTAACTTTTAAAAGGGTGGGAAATTAATTACTTTAACCCTCCGAGCGTCTTGCAAAAGGGTAAAATTGTAATGTTGTTTGCATTTTGTCTTAAATGCTAAAAAAATATGATTCTTTCAACATTATAAAAAAAAAAAAAACTCAATTACAAATATGAATGTAGTCCTTGAAAGTATTAATCATTCTTCAATGTATTTAAAATTAATTAAATCTATAGAATTATATTAACTTAAATATTGCTTGTATTGCTGTGAAACCTGGAGCTTAGTGAACGGAATATTACGCCCCACACACTTAGAGGGTTAAAACATGTTAGACATTAAATTTGTTGCTCGTTAAATAGTAATAACACCATATAAACGATGTATGCAGAAATAAAGTTTTAGTTTAGTGAAGGCCTAAAATATCCTTTAAATTATGAAGTTCAGATATGTGTACGTGCATAAATTATGTGTACGTATAACATTATTCTAGAAACGTTTGTTGATCAGTATGTGTCAAACAATGTGCACATATGTCAATCAATACCCGCATGCATGCATACATAAAAAATGTTATTTCTTTCTTTTAGTCTTTAAAAAATTAATGTCAATGTTATAATATTTTTTAAACAATGTTTTACCTTTTAAAGAAATGATTAATGTATATATATATATATATGTGTTTTCAATTAAGGTAGAAGTTTTGTATATAATAATGTAGCGTGTCACTTCGTTCTAATTTTAATAATATGGTTTTACCTAGAAATTTTGTTGAACACTTAAATAAACGCATCCGATCTATATTGATGAAATCAAATGGAAATATGTATTTAGCATTTTATATTGCATATAAATTTATTTATATATTGTTTTAATTAGTGAACGTTATGTAAGTAACATTTCATATCTCATATAAAATTTAATTGCATATTTCAGAAGTTTTTCTTTCAGTTTCATCTTAAAAGTTTATATGTATGCTTAAAATCTTTTGAGCATATAACTAGTCTTTTAGAAAGTACTAAAATAAAAGACCACTTAGTATAAAATATACTTATCTGAAACAAATATGCATAGTAATGTTGCACAGGAAAAACATAAAATAAAAGATTTACGATTTAAGTTTGGTTTATGTAATATTGCTTTTCAAAAGAAAATCCACATGGAATGAACAAAGCCACTTAAAATAAAATTCTGAATCTTTCCTGTTTTGATAGATATTCTATTGTTTCGGTAGAACTTTACGAACATTTGTGTGTGTAAAAAGGAAGGAGTCTTAATTATTTTTTATTATTACTATTCTAAGTTATGTAGTTATGCATGTAAAAAAAACTATATTTATATTTCAGCTCAAAATATTTACTATTTTTTTTCTGAATGATAATAGTTATAAAACTAAAGACTATTTCTTAAAAAATTCTAATGAATAATAATAAATAGTAAGAACAGATTTACGATATTCAGAACATTATAATTTTATTTCTTATTATTATTACTGTTCGCAGAATCAATTTATCGTATTAATGACAGTAGCATTTGAGTTATGATTTAAGCTTTTTTTCATACAACAGGTATGCACTAATAATAATGTATAATGAAGTTTGCAGTATACCTTATCTCAGCAGAACTATACGCATAAAATAGCGTACAATGCTCGGCTGAAATAACTTTGTTTTCGACCAGAAATTTTACTTAGCAAAATGTAACTTATTTATACTTGGTAGCTATTTGACTTGATTTATCATGCAAAATTTTTGTTTTTGAACACACCTACTTTAGTACCGGTATATAGGCTTGAAATTTCGGTACTTCATTATTTTAACATTAATTTAATGGTATGTTTTTCGAAAATTCCCTATGCGAATGTATGAATGTAATCATCAGAAGAGACATACTTTTTTCACCCATCATTCCGTGCAGAAGATGTGATGTAGAATGATAATATCTATAAAACTTAAATTAAAAAAATTTTGCTGTATCAATGAAATCTGCAGATGAGGCAGATCATTAATGTTTCCTAACATTTTGTAGAAAAAAGGGATGCTAATGAAAGTAATTTTAAAAAATAACAGAAAATTTTTGTTATAACGAAATCCGCGGATGAGGCAAAGTTTTAATGTTTTCTCAGCATTACGTGTAGAAGAAGCATCGACGAATAATATTTGTTATAAAAAATATAAATAAAAATTTCTCTATCAATAAAATCAGTAGACGAGGCAGATTTTTAATGTTTTCCCAACATTACATAGATAATATGTGTTGTTAATGAATATACTTATAAAAAATATGAATGAAATTTCTGTAATAACGAAATAAGAGGATGAGCTTTTTTTTATATTTTCATAGCATTACATAAAGAAGATGGGTTGATAAATGAAATCAATTATAAAAAATGTAGAAGAAAATTTCTGTAATAATGTAATTTGCAGATGAGTCAGATATTGGAATATTCTCCCGGAATTATGTTGGCGAAAATGGATTACTGAATGATAAAAAAATTGCCTTATTGACAGATTTTATTTGTACAACTGGTCAAAAATTAGATTTATTAAACACTTATTTTCTTTATAAACAGATTTTCCGCGTCCCCCTGCAAAGATGTAAAAAAAAAAAAAAATTGCTGGCAAGACTGGATGGGATTTTTTCTCTATTAACAGTACATATAAATAATAAACTGCTGAATGAATAGTCCAAGATATTGAGGATCATTGCGACCTATATTTTATAGTAAGCGATCTACAGACTTAAAGATAAATGAAACTAATCCCTAATCTCAGGTAATCAGGAGTATAAAATATATCTGCCAATATGATAGCTTTCGTAAATTCTTATTATGACTACATTTTATTTACCAGCTAATCTTCTCTATATAATTCTAAAAAAAAAAACATTAAATTTTGTCTCATCTGCACATTACATTGATACAACATTTTTCCGATATATTTTCTTATATAATTTTATATTTATTGTAGTTAAAAAAAACTATTCCCACCATGTACAACAGGGATAACATGAAACGTCTACATAATCTGCGTCTGCTCTCTATTAGTACAAAAATTTCCGTATGTTGTATAATAATTTTCACTGTGCATCCCGTTTTCTGTACATAATACTGGGAAAACATTAAAATCATGCCTCATATGCTTATTTTATTGACACAATAATGTTCTTATATAAGATTTATAATTATTGTCATTCAGAACATCTTCAGCATCTTCTTATGTAACATTGAGAAAACACTTCGAATCTGCCTCATTCGCAGATTTCATTATTGCAAGTTTTCCTTACGTATTTTTGTATAATTATTTTCAATGGCAACCCATCTTCTGTACTTAATGTAGGCGGCGGGAAATTGAAGATCTGATTCATCAGCAGATTACAAAGCATCAGCAGATAGTAAAACTTTATCTTATATATATAGGGTAATTCCGCGATAGATGTCCCACGCTTTTTCTTCGCGCTCTACAAGCCGTATATTTATATATATATATAAATTTCACTGTATACATGTATATTGTATGATGTTTCTTACAAAAAGTCCTAATGCGCAAGTTAATTTATATCTTTAAAGGGATTTCTTTGATATATATTTTTTTATAAATTTTGACTGTCCATCTGACCCGAACTACTCCGAATGAGATGGACCATATGAATAGGACAGATGGACCACAGTAAAATATTGAAATAATTACACATGTAATATTAAATTTATAAAATTTTATTTTCATTACATGGAAATTAACTAAACTTACTTACAATTAATTTCTGCATATAATTTATAATTAATCTCTGTCCATTTCTCTTTGCTCGAGCGACCGACATGCTTTCATTGTTGAGAGTTTTGGATTTCGAGCAAGGAATGGTTGTAACCAGTTATAACAAGCCCTTTTAGCTTTTTTTATTAAAAGTATAGGGCATCTTAAGTTTTTCCGCTTGTTCGTATGCCATAGATCATACAGAGTCTTTACAAGGCGCAAAACCCAGGTTCTGTAGTTTATTTATATGAGCAACAATTTTGTTTTCGTTTTCGCATTTTCCCCTTTAATGTAGTTTTAGGAATGCTAAAAGTCTTTGCTGCTTGATTGACATCCATATTCTATTCTTCAACGGTTTTAATAGCATTTTTCAAATTATTTTCAGTCAATTCCCCGCGTGTAGACGAATCTTTTCTAATATAAGTAGTAGTCGGCATTTTCTAAAAACCAGAAAATATAATCCCTTAGTATTTTATATTAAGCTCTTTAAAAAGCCAAATTTGAAATTCAAGATTATATGGTCCATCCCTCCCGATAGAAAACCTGTTCCACCTCTCCGGGTACAAATGGCCCAACATTCCTAATCGCCTAGGTGAGAAGTATAACCCAGCCCGACACTACACAGTAGATATTACTTTGCCATTTTAGGATATTTAGAAGCCAAAATATTCCCTGATATTACATCATTAAAACTAGATAGATATGTAAACCAAAACAATTACATGCATAACTATAACCACATGAAAAATTATTTGACTTACCAAAAGCAATAATGATTTTTAACGGAAAAAACATTATGTTTTGTTAAGTTTTGTGAAGAAAATTTTGCACACAATACAGAATATCTGTAATTGTCTGACTGAGATAGTTGCGTCATCAGTGGAACGCTGCATTAACGACATATTTGACTGATCTACCTCACACTGTTCTCCATCTCTCCCGTAATTACCATATTACAATTGTTTCATTCAGTAACCCATCTTCCCAACGTAACGCTGGAAAAACAACAAAAACTTTGCCTTTTTTGAAGACTATATTATCGCAGAATTTTTCTTATTTTTTTAATAAATAATTATCTTCATTGCAAATCCACCTAAGTAATCCGGGTGAAAAAAATAAAGATTAGCCTCATCTGCAGATTTTATTAATACATAATTTTCTTATGTATGCATTTTATAATTATTTCCATCGGCAAACCATCTTTTGTACATAATGTGAGATAAAAAATTAAAAATCTGTCTCATCTGCCGATTTAATCGATGCAATAATTTTGTGTTTTCCATAGCAACGCATCTTTTCTACGTAATCTTGGTAAAAAAAAAAAAAAAAAAAAATTAAAGATCATACTGATTTTCAGATTTTATTTATAAAGAATTTTTTCTTACATGTGTTTTATGATTATTTTCATTCAGCAACCCATCTTATACATGTAATTCTGGGAAAACATTAAAAATATGCCTATACATTTAATTGATACTTGGACGCTAGTTTTAGCGAAAGGTAAACCATTAACATAAAAATAAAATATTCACTATAACCTTTGATATCCACTCGAGTTTATGAAATCTGTCTGTCAGACAGTTTTCTTATACATTTGTGTTAGAATTATAAGTTCCTGCTACGTAGTAGCTAAAAGTAGGCATAAATATTCATTACCTTAAACATATTCCATTAAAGCTGAATGAAACTAGGCTGATTGGACAAACGGGTAATAATTTTCTAAATGGAGCAAAGTGCACAGTCTCACTGAAATGATTCTAAAAACAACAAGATAAAAAAACAACATGCAGATTGAGAAATAATGGACAATTTCCAGTTAGACTAACTTTCCACAGGGTCTTTCCGATAAGGATGTAAAATATAAGGTTGATTAAAAAACAAACAACCTTTATCCAATTAGCCTAAAGCGAACACCTTTAGCAATTTCTACCAGTGTTTGGTCATGCACTCAAAAAATTACAACACTCTGTACAACACTCTGTATTATCTACATATGTTTATCGCTCTTCATATTAAACTAAATTTTAATTCAGGAAAAAAAAGGCGCATAACACATATAAAAATGACCTTTCTTAAATTGCAATCTATTGACGAAAATATACCCAGTCCTTTCAGTGGGCTGTACGTGAATTCATGTATATTCTATACCTTAACAAATATGTAATTCTACAGATTTAAGGTTGCAGAAATCTGTATACTTACAACATTTATACCTGTACACTGCACATAAAAAGACATAAATCTACAAAACTACATAGCTTCCAACATGTACGGATTTTTCCTACCATTAAAATTTAACAGAAATTTCTGTCTTATTAAATTATCGATATTCATTGCAATTCATTGAATTAGCCAAAATTTTCTGTTAAATTTTAGTGTTAGCAAAAATCCGTAAAAGTTGGCAGCTATGAAACTAGCTTTTATAAAGCTACAGCAATCTGCAGCTTTACAAAATAATCTACTAAAATTACAGTAATCTTACTAAATTTTATCTGTTACCCGGGATGCAGTTACATGAAAAGTTCTAGGCATCCCGGTAAACTAAAATATTCTTAGTAACCTTACAGATATTTTGATTTACAGTGCAAATGTGTATCTGTTACATGAATGTATGTTGACGCCGTTACATAAAAAGTTCTAGGCATCCCAGTTTCCTAGAAAATTCTTAGTAACTTTGCAGATTTTCTGACAGTGTAGAAACAACTCTTAGTATACTAAATATTGTTCTGCTGGATAAAGCAAATTAAAAATACTTTAAGCAATTCTCGCTCATAGATACAGATGCTTACGAATTATTTTGTGTATTCCTGTATATAATAAGTAGAATTTATACACAACAAGTGTTATGAAAAGGTAGTTAAACTTAAAAATGCATAACAAAAGTAAAAATTCATTTCCCGTATTTATCGCTTATAAAGGCAGTACTATAACAATGTACTGTTTGTTTTGTGTGTACATGAAAATTAACAATAACTAGTATAAGCGTCATATTTTACAGTAAAAATCTCGCAAAGGAGCTCAATAATGTAATTATTTTTTTTATGTCTTTAAAATAGTGTTCTGTTGTGTTTCTATTTTAGAGAACGTACTAATTGGCATAGGGTAGATTGGGTGGAGATGCCGTAGTTTTTGACTTAATTGTTTTAAAAATCGCCTGTTATTTATATTTGTTATTTACTGATTTCTTGTTAAAGTGTAGACTCTTATGTATGATTTTAAAACTTATTTAATTTTACAGATGTTTACAGTTTTACAGAATCTAAAATTTTGTTTTTGCAAACACTTGCATTTCAGCATCTTACCCATAGGTATGGGTAAGATGGCCAACTATCTAGGGGTAAGATTCCTTATGGAGTTTCAATGTAAACAATAATTTTTGTGAAGCAGTATAAAACATAATGGGACTAATAAAAGTAACTTTAATATTTTGGACATACTAAAGTAGTTAACTTACTTAATATTAGGAAATTAAAAAATATGAATGCAACAAACGTTGGCAATATAATAAAAGAACAAACTAATATTTATTTATTATATAATTATTTATGTTATGTTACTAAATTTTTTTTTGTATTATATTTATTTAATATATTATGTTCTACCTAACATTTAAAAGAATTATGGTTATTAAGTATGCCTATTTTTAAACATTATAACAAGTTTAACTACTGTAAAACCATTACAATAAAGTGCTTTAGAGTCAAGCTTTTGTTAATGTTTTTCATGTATCCCTTTGTTCTTTTTAGCAATATCTTAAGTCTGCGACAAACTGCACATTTGTTTAGAAACTTTGAGCAGCTTTTATATAACCAACAGTTTCACTGAATGTACTTGATCCCATCACAATTTTCAGAGGTTTTATTGCACTCTGTTAGACACTCTGAACAATAATTCACTCAAAAATAATCTTCGTCTTCTGAATCTTGGGAGGGAATTTCATCATCATCTATATCATTGCCAGTTGAAGATTATGTCTTCATATTCTTTGACTTCTTATCTAATTACTTTTTAGAAAAGCTTGAGACACCAGGAAACTCGCAGTTGCTATTGTGACACCGATTTAGCTTGGATTTTATAGGCCATTAAAATTATTTTTATCTGAATATTAAAATGAGTAAAAAAAAAAAAAAACTTTGATGAAATTACGTCATATTTAAACGATACATTTATAATGTCTAATTTAAAATAAATTTCTTATAGCATCTTTATAAAATTGTTTGCTTAGCCATGCCATTTTATACTAGCTAATTTAAGATTTTTGGGGTGATCTTATTTAATCAATCACGAAAGTAGCAGTTAGCTGTGTCGACAGAAACTGATTCTGTCTTAAAATCCCTTAGCAAAAGCGAAATGTATGGAAATCTGATTTCAGGAGATCACCACTAGTCCTTTAATTACGATTTAATATTCCGTAATCTTTTCAAAGCAGATCAAATTAGTGTGTTTTCAGAGTCTACGGTGTCTGGATGGAAGTTGGCGAACATTGCTCGTAGGGGGAAGAAACCCCTAGTTACCTCAAACTATATTATATACTACCGATATTTACATTTGTTAAAATTATTTATAACTGCATTTAACATAAAATTTTTAACAATTATTAAAATTAATAATTATCATACAATAATTTATAAGGCCAATAAAGTTTATTTGTAAGGCAGAATACATGTAGAAACATTTCATATTATGTTAATCTTAGATTTTATTTCTTTATATCATTTTAAACATTTAAAAATTTATAATTTTAATGAACGTTTTTTTTATCAGTTGATCAAAACCACGGTTTAATCACTGATTTAAATCGGTTGATTAAAATTGTTGACAAGTTTGTTAATAACCAAGAGTAATTTAAACAATGAAGAAGCAACCAGGCATTTGACAGCAACGGAAAATAACCGGCATCTTACACCAAGCGAAGACAACCGGCATCCTACCCCCAAACATTTTCGTCGACTCACCCTAAAGTACCGGGCAAGATACCAGTGCCCCCCACCACCAGCACCACTGACGTGAAGAAGCTAGAACCGGCCGTCATTTATGTTTTTTTAGAATAGCCAGGTACTAGTACTCTCTAAAAGCATCAGATTTATTTATCTGGTCTTGAACTAAGACTTATATAGGCAAATAAAGAAGTCACGTAAAAGATTTTGGGCACTTACCAGAAGTGTTATGATGAAATAGCGATAAAAAAGTACCATTTAAAAATTTAAAAAAATAACGCAAATGGAAATTAAAGTATTACTAGGGAACCATCTTCCTTAACACTGAGCAGTGTTTCCCTACATTGCCGGCGCATATGAAAACTGCGTGATACGGCAACTTGTACAAGACGGCATCTCACCTCAAGTTACCATAATAGCGCATTATCTGATACATACTGATTTAACAAACCGCTCAAGAGTAATTTTATGCATACAATTGAATTTAAGTACACTTATCACAGTTTTATAAATTAAAGAATATTTTAGACGTACACGAAACTAAATCTTTCAATCAGACAACAATCAACACTACAAGCGATTTTCGCCATAGTTGTTCGCTAGGCGGAGCATAGTTAAAATAGGTAAAAGTTGTTGAATGGTCTCAGAAATATGCGCACAAAATTTCAAAATAATTAATAAGATATTTTCCGCTTCCACTTTAGGGTCTGAATATGCAATTTTAGCAAAATATGTTGTAAATTTTCACATTTCAGTGATACTTTTTATTTCCAAATTTTTTGCTTCCGATAGCACGGAAAAGTTGTAAAAATATATGAGGAACATGAATGCAAAATTTTAGAGAAATTAACAAATATCTTTCGGTTCCACTTAGGTGTGTAAATATGTAAAATGAACCGAAAATTATGTTTTCACATAATAACACAGTACAATTTTCACATTTTAGGGATTTTTTTAATTTCCGAATTTCTATTTTCACTAGCACGGAAACGTTGGAAGAATATACAAGAATCATAGAAGTAAAATTTTAGAGTAATCAATAAATATATTCCGGATCCACTTTGGGGTCTAAAATTGCCAAAATAGTCAAAAATTAGGTAAATTTTCACATTTTAGCGATTTTCTTTTTCCAATATTATATTTAGAAACTAAAGTGGAACCCGGAGCTATCTATTGATTATTTTGAAAATTTTTGCGTATATTTCTGAAACCATTCAACGGTTTTTTCGCTCAAGCGGGAAAAGAATTTTGAAAAGAAAAAATGCTCCGCCTTATTGTTCCCCCATTGTGTAAAGTAAAACTTTGAGTGAGCCTGTAAATTAATGTTAAATGCTTTGCAAACCAAATCTTACAGAAAGCATGCTGCATGCTTTAGTGCATCTCAGCAATGAATATTAATTTCATTATGCTTTAAATAGCGTAACACTATGAATATACGCTGCAAACATTGCTCACATATACAGTAATGTATTTGTATACTTTTGTATGTCTCAGTAAAATAAACATTAAATGCTACACACTCCATTTTTAATAATGAACATGCCATCGTAATCCCGAATGATAGACAGTAGACTGCAAACGGCAGGCAGAAGGGAGTCATTACAATCCGGACTCATCATACATTCCAATATCCAAATATCCAAATATCTGTGGATTAGTTACATACAGATACATAGCGTACACAATATTGCACGTACTACTATATTTGGATATAACCCTTCATCTTTTTGCTTCCTTTTGGGAATAACGAATTTCGAGCTTATTCTATTGACGATAATTTTCAGAATTTTCAAGCTATGATTTTGAGACTTTCACAAAAGTTGCTCTATGTATTTTGCTAGTACATTATGCACATTACATTTTGATTGCATTCACGCATACGCAGTGCAGCATTTTTTAGTAAACCAGCTCATTTTTCATCCAATTATTATTGTTTTTTTGAATTCTGATTGCAGAGTATTGTGCACAATGTTGTTTGCCATATTCTCTGAAAAGAACTTTTTTTTAATATTAAGAACATTGCAAATTATAAGCAAAACATTAGGCGACATTTGGGATTGTTTTTATAAAAACCTTAATTTATCTACCAGTATACATGCTGTCCTCCTAAAAATGAACAGAATATATTACAATAAGCCATTTCTTATTTATCTCGAATTTTAACGATTTTGCTACATTAGTTTTTACAGGGTTATCCAAGTGATATTCGTTCTTTTTTAAGTTGTTGACGGTCCCCTTTGACGTTTCGGGAAAAAATCTTCGCGGAAATATATGACCTAAACTATACTGTTTACGCACCTACAGTTTCAGTTTAATTCTCTATGTATTTTGTTAGGTATTTAACAAAACGTCTAAAATCTCAGTTGTTGGCCATATAGAGTATATACCGCCATCATATTTGAGAATATCTGCTCTTTCGACGCCCATAACACCCACTATAAGTCTTAAAGCCTTAACAAGAACAGGATTTGCACTGTTGCAAGGTTCCTTTTTTTAACATTTCTGGTATACACTACTCTTCCATAGTTCATTGCTGGTTTAATATACTCTGACCAAGTTTATTGCTGGTTTAAACTAGTCTTGCACAGTTTATTGCTGGTTTAAAATACTTTTGTAGAATAAATTTTTATTTAATCTATCATTTATACGCAACTAGCTATTTACCGAAAACAAGTCAGTGAAAACTGACTTAACTAATTTCTGCCACAAGAAATTTTTAAAGTATGCGAATTACTTACTTTTTTTATATGCGGGAATTCAATATGTAGAATCCGCTAAAAAATAGAATCAGAAAACGTCAGGTATCAAACTTAGATTATAGGATTAAAATCAAGTGCACAAGTACAAAATAATGATACATTTTGAAAAGCACTATTTAGAAAAAGTAAAACTCCCTTTAATAAATTCTTCAATTAAATAAGGCGAAGATACCTATCTCAAAATTGTGGTATTTGAAACATAATTTTCGGCACCTGCTTATTACGACTAATAGATGTATTCACCATTGTGTTTAATCACATTATCTTTGTATTCTGTTGTTGGCCATTGCAATATGTATAAATTACATACTCATTAAATAATATGGTGTTTGTAAGAAACGGCAATGTTCATCAGGAACGTATAACTAATACTATGCAATCTGTGTGCGCATGTGAGACTACCTTCAAAAGTACTTTTACAAAAAAAAAAAAAAAAAATATTATAAGAGAATAAAATACATTTTAAAAAAAGTGAACTGAGGTATATTAATTATAATTGCTAAAAAATGTGTAAGATAAAAATTTTAAAAACAGCAGCATAGTTTTATTTGACTGCTGACATATTTTAACTCTTCATTTTCAAAACAAATAAATAATGATTGTTGTTTATTTGTTTTGAAAATGACTCGGAAAGAGATGAAACATGTCAACAATTAAATGAAAGTATTTTGCTGTATTTAAAATTTTTATCTTACCCCTTTTTAGCAATTAGAAATGATATATTATTACAAGGTGTTAATTTTTCATTTATGTGGGCTGAAGTAGTTTTTGAAAACTTCAATTCAGCTCTGAGGTTTCGTAATTATTTTAACCGATTCAGATTTACTTAAATATTATTTGTTAACATAAAATACATTATATATATTAATTAATAAGGAAACTGAAAAAGCAAATTCTTAATAATATTGCCTAGAAAATAAAAAAATTAAAAATTTAAAAAAATGCTTTAAATTTACAAAAGTCCAACTAACAACTTTTTTGCTCCACGTTTAGCAAAATCAAGTAAATATTAATGTTTTCATCAATTGTGATACACATCTGTACCTATAACTGTAATTCTAATAACACCTATTAATAGTTTCATATTTTCATTATTATCAGATCCTGGTAAACAAATGATGTTTATTATCAGATTCCTATTCAATTGGATAAATGATTAATATAAATTAAAGTGTCAAAGAGATGTTGACTAGTTTAAAACATTTCAGGCATTAAATGTGTAGCCCATAGAAACAGAATTACATTTAAAGGATACTTACAGAAGTAAAGTTTTAGTTTAGTGCAAGTGTAAAATATGCATTAATTTATGAAACTGAGGTATGTGTACATAAATTCCCTTGTATGAATAAAATAACTGTGAAGTGGTTTGTTTGATCTGTAAATGCAAGCAATACGCGAATATATCAAGCAATAATTATATGTAGAGACAATCAAAACAAATGACATTTATTTTTTAGCCTTATTTTTACCAATGTTTCTTATCTTTTAAAGAAATGCTTAAAAATATATAAATATTTTTAGCTAATGTAGAATTTTCGTATTATACAGGGTTTTCACAAATGAAAGTCTCAGTCATACATTTTAATAGTATCAACCGTAAGCATTGTATAGTGGTGGTTCAAGGTCCCAAATAATGAGTAACACAAAAACAGTTTTAGATAAGCGCATGCGCGAGTATTGTTTTGTTATTGACTCGCTCGCAGTGCCACATGCACAAAATGACTGAGCTTAAAGCGTTGCTGCTGTGTTGAGGATCTAAAAGGCGTTAGAGTCAAGCAATTTTTACCTTTGGGGCTTTATAAAAGATCGTGTCTACGTTCCGCTGCTAACAAATTATTTTCCGTAGTTGAGACACAGAATTGAAGAGGCTATTGCTTCCATTACTCCGGTCTTGTTAACAGAAGTGGACTTTGGTTTGGATGTATGGGGCATAACTAAAGGTACACATATGGATCATTTGTAAGAAAAACTGGCTAGTTTATCTGCAATTTGATGTATGATTTGTTACAGATGGTCTAAATTAAGCTGTTATAATATACTACTGAATCTGGAACATTTTTTATGGACAACCTGAATAATGAGAAAGCGTGACAGTTCGTTCTCATATATGTATTATCCCTTACATTTAAAACATTTGCGTATGATTTAAATAGACTGATCTTATATTTTAGTTGTATAATCCTTGAAGATATCTGCGTATTATGCTACATTTATTATCAAAGTTATTTATACACTGTAAATATTTTGTAAAAATAGGCAGATAACACATTATATTTCATAAAAATTTACTTACATATTCTAATTCATTTAAAATTTAATTTTTTTAATCACAAAATGTTTCTTCATTTTGATCTTAAAATCTTTTATAGATGCTTTAACTCTTTTGAGTATAATCATAATCTTTATGAAATAGCAATCTTAATGAATCTTCATGAACACTTAATGGTAGCATAAAATAAACTTATCGGGAAGCCATATGTATAAAAATATTCCACAATAAAACATAAAATGAAACATTTGAGTTTTAAAGTTGGCTTATGCAATCTTTAGTTTCAAATGTAATATGCAGGGAACAAAAAGAGCACTTAAAATAAAGTTTCGAATCCTTACTTCTTTGAAAGATAGTCTAACGTTTCCGTAAAATTTTACATTAAATTGTTTATTATGAATTTAAAAATGTAAAATGTTCAATTTTCACAACAATACCCTTTATTCAAATTTAATTTTGGAAACTAGTTCTAAAATTACATCCTAGCTTAAATTATATATTTTTTATTTATTTTTACTGAATGATCAGAATTTGGAGATTAAGGTTTATTGTATAAACATAAAAATAAATAAAAGTAAATGATATGTGAAAATTTAAAAATATAATTTGTGAAAGTTGAGATTTTTTTGTTATCAGTGACTTAAGTTAATTTTATTTACGTAATATTTAGAATTAAGTTTAATTTATAACTAAAATAAGTTTTAAATAGTATTAAGTTTTATTTTTAATGTGCATTTATGTCAAATAACAGATATACGCATAATACCAACTGTACGATTAATGATAACATATCTTATAATTTGTAATGCAGAATATCTCTTTAGACCTTTCTACATTAATCCTTGCAAAAAACATTAACTTCAACTTTGGTATAAATAACTAGTTTTATAAAACTCTCAATAAATTTCGCAATCAAAAAAAAAAAAAAAAAAAAAAAAAAAAAAAAAAAAGAAGTGATAAAATTTTTGTTGACTCTACAGATAAAAAAAGAGTTTTAAAAGTGAATATTCATAATTCTAGAAAGTAAAAATAAAATGAAAAAACACAGATAATTTCCGACATAATACTGATGAAATTTATTTTTTATACGTGAACATCACTGGCTATAATCTATCGGTAACATTATACAATATAACCCATAGAATACCTTAAAGCCAGAGTTACTTGAAAGTTTTATAGAGGAAGTTATTTAGTTATACGACTGATAGGCAATGAAATAATAATAATATGTGCCTAAATGTAGAAAGGCGTCATCATTATTTTGTTAATCCTTAACTACGAAAATTCCTTCTTCTGAGAACTGTTTTGTTTATGTTTATGAAAGATGGCTCACGGTTTATCATCTTACTTAAAATAAGTATTATCATATATAATTATTAAATATAATATAATTAGAAATATAATTAGAAACACAATTATTAATTTAATATAATTAGTTTAATATAATTAGAAAAAAATCAAGCATATCTTCATAAGAAACGAGTAACTACTGGATAAACAAAATAAAATGCAGAAAAAGGAACACAGCACTCGAATACAGCTGAATACGATCCATTTGGGTATTTTATTTTATATATTTTATAGTCCTAATGAAATTTTCTGTGTAGAGAAATCAGAAAAATCATTTGCTTTTTAATGTAAAAAATGTCTGCACATTTTAACATTGCATGTTATCTGAGTTGTAAATAGCGAAATAAATAAAAAAAAAATAAGTGAATTTTTGATTAATTGCAAACGAATGTTATAAAAATTACCTAAAATTAATTGATGGATAAATCCTTAGTTCAAGCTAGGATAGCATTATTAATAATAAATATTTCAACAATAAATAACTTAAATGGCTTAGGTTTGATTTAATTTAGAAATGCTTAATGGATAAATACATGTAATATAATAATGACTTATAAACAGATTAAGTAAAATAATGCTATAAAAAGAGATAAAATATCTTTATTAAGATTGACGATCGTTTCGTCGACAAACGGCGACATTTTCAAAAGCTATTGATTAAAGATTTTTAAAATGTCGCCGTTTGTGCGACGAAACGTTCGTCAATCTTAATAAAGATATTGTATCACTTTTTATAGCATTATTTTACTTAATCTGCTTAATGCATGTTTTACAATAGTTATTTCAAAGTTACAAAAACTGTATTTTTTTTTATAAAAGCACTGTAATGTGTATACAAACCAGATTTAAAATGCAGTTATATCGTAAAACTTGACATGAGAAATGCTATGTTGTAACCTTAAATTTTTGTTTACACAGGATCAATAATGCTTGAGATATCATATTGGATGTTTTCATACTTAATATATTTATAAAAGGTAATGTTGTTTAAAATAAACATTTTCAGTAATTGCTTTTAAATCTAAGCAATCTAAAGTTCTATATACATAATTATTAAATAAAAATGATGCTTCTTGAAACAAATGATATTAAAACGAGTAAAAGTTATGCTGCAAAGTAAAATAGATTTCTCATCAATATGAGCTTACGGTTCTTATTAATGCACAAATAAAATCTCTTATTTTCCTTCATGCATGAAGTATTCAAAAGATGATTAATGCATTTTTAATGGAAAATCGTCGACAAATAGTTATCTAATTATTATTAAGTGAGATTTTTGCTTTTTTCGGTTGAAAATATCGAATTTTCTGTTTTTACATTTTCTTCTCCTATAGTCTGTGGATTATCCAGAGTTTAATTATTTGGCTGAATTCGAAGTCCTTTCGTAGTTATTTATCGCTTTAGCGAAACGCGTCCGTTGGGTTATAATATTTTGAAGGAATATAAACGCAATTTACGCAAACTCACTTTTTTCAAACTGGGCGGGATCAGAACGAAAAAATTATTAAAGAGATCTTGATAATATTTTTTTTTAATTAAAGGTGATATAAGTTATTGGAGCTTGGCCCACTTTCAGCCATTTTTAGAAAACATAAATATTTTTAGAAGCATGCCAAAGTGCGTAAAAAGGGTCAGAAATAGAACTTTTTTTACAAATCTCTGTCACTTTGTTGATTTTCAACTTTTTGATCTCAATGTGTATGAAGCTCAAGAAAATAACATCTCCCTTTAGAATTCTTAACGGAAATTGATTGCAAACTATACGGGCGATCTATCGTATGCCGCCCGATTGGAAATGCACTGGAAGTACGCAAGGGCATTTACCCAGGCAAATGGAGACACATAATCAATTTTTTTTATTTAAAAAAAACTTTTGAAATCTTCTTCAAATGATAATAATTAACATGCAAAAACTCGGAGCTTAAATCTTAATTCCTATTCCAGAAAGAAATTGTTAAAAAACACACTTTTTTCGCCCTTCTGCAGGCTAAACCTCCCTTAAGGAGACTGGTCAATCAGCTTCCGATTTCCCCTCACTAATATAAAGTGTATGGGTATTCGATGCATCCGTATATTTAAAATATCTTCTCGGGAAATTAATATTTTCTACTTCTATTTTTAGCGTACACTTCCTAAAAGATGTCCTTTTTTTAAGTTATTTCTCAAAATATTCCTAAAGTATAGACTTAATTTTATATGAAATGGTATAATATTATTCATAGTTCGCTCGCTTTTAACACATAGAATATTAAATTCAGCATAGATTTTAGAAATATTTATACGCTGTGTATACTCTTCTTAAAAGATACATCCTTTAAGAAGAGTACACCGAAAAAAGATGCTAAAAATATGAATTTCCCGAGAAGATATTTTAAATATACGAATGCATCAAAAGTAGGACTTAACATTACGGAGGAGAATTCAGAAATTGAGTGACCAGTGATTTTGTTGTCTAGAGAAGAAAAATGGTATTTCAATAAATGTCAGTGGAAGTTTACATTTTTCTGGACTGATTTTTAGTCGTTTAGGTTTGTTCTATTCTTCTTTTGACTATTGAAAGTAAGCTGTGTTTCTGATATAGAAGGCGATATACTGTGTTAGGTTTCACTTCACGATGCATTTTTTCCACAATGCGTTTATTCATTAATTTTTCTCGTTTAATACTTATTCCATTTAGTTTACCAGTTCTAATTTGTTTTCGTCTTAATTTATTTATAAAATTAAATACCCAATTTTCCATGATTGTATTATAAACTGTATAAACTAGTGTGAAATTATATGTAATTATCACTATAAAAAATGATTTTTGAAATAAATTTGTAATACAAATTAGCGAAAAGCCATCCATGCAAATTATACTAGCTTCCTCATTAGCGTCTAATTACGTTTCCTGTTAATACAGAATTTTTTTTCCCGAAAGTATTCAAATGTTGATTAATTCATTTTTAAAGTAAAATCAAATGACAACTCATTACTCTCATATATCTAATTATGCTTAATGAAGATTTGTCATCTATTAAATAATTATAAATATTAGTAAATTCTAGTGGGCTTTAACGGATTGGTTTTTAATCGTCTGCTGGACCTATTTTCTCTGCGTTTAAAATCTCTCCTATTCACGTCTTATTCCATTCATTTATCATTGTATTACTATTACATACATCCCTCTATATTTTACTATTGAAAGTAAACTGTGTTTCCTAGAAAGATGGAGAACTTGGGATATGATTTTAAAGTTGCCATGTATTTTTTAAAGATTGTGTCTATTCTTTATTTTTTATTGTTTGATATTAGGTCTACCGGAATGTTCTGTCCTATAATATTATTTCATGCCTACTTTTTTTAAAATTCAAATTTCTTCATTGGCACCAATTTTTTGTATGGTACAATTCTCATTGTTTTTATCTTAATGAGAAAAGTGAAAACAATGTGAATTTTACAAATTCAAAAAAGCCAGTAAAGAAATCTGAATTTGAAAAAAGTGAGTATGAAATAGCTTTATCGGGCAGAACTTTCCAGTATATCTAATATTTATTCATATTAGGTAACTAGGCAACTTTTAAAGTCTAATTTTGAAGTTTTAAAAATATTTCTGATAATAATGTGCCTCCAAACCTGTGCCACCACTCTGTATCAAATTAAATTCAAATAATAATATTTAATCTGTCAATGCATTTTAGAGATTACACTATTTCAATGCACTATTTCCCGCAGAATATTTCCTGAAGTATTTCATGAAGTATAGATGAAAATAATTATTTAGTCCAAAAACGTGTTGTTACTATGCAATTCCCTATTACAATCCAATTCACAATACCATAATTATAGCAATTTAACATTTAGAAAACTTTTAAAAATATGATTTATGAATTATCATCATATAAATCCTAAATTCTGAAGAATATTTCAGATTTCACATAGAAAATCCTCTAAATAATATCATGAAATATAAAGTTTAGTCAGTTCATAGAAAAATTATATAACATCGGATTATTAAGAAAAAAATCAAATATGGTGTCAAATAACAACCCTTATCAAAAATCTTTCGACCGATGTTAAATAATTTTCAAATGTCAAATGTCCTTAAACTTTGATTTTTACCTATTAACCCATTAGCGCCCAGATTCTCATTTGATGACGCTGTAAAAAAATGTTTTTTTTTTTTTTTTTAATATTAAATGTAAAAATATTCTTTTACTTACAAGTTGGTATGATAGATGACAGCACCACACAGTATAATATATGCAATTTCTTTGGAACTAACAAAGAAGGTCTCCATACGGGCATACTCGGAAAAATCTGAAAAAAATAAAGAATGTACTTCTCCCATGGGTATATATGTTTAAAAAAACATTTTTGGCCGAACCTCGGTAGAACGTCCGTAAAAAAATAATGAAATTTTCGCTTATTTGGCGGCTTATCACCGTTTGGCGAAGAAATTAAGTTAAAAAAAACGAATTTGTCGAATTTGTCGGATACTCTTTAAGGAAAAAACTTTTTATATTGAATTTGTTTAAATAAGTTTAATTTAAATAACTTGAGCTTTGTCATTTTTAGCTTGTTTTAACTATAGTTTTGTCATATATATTTATATGTACTTATAACGAATTTTAACTATCATATTTTACGATTTAAAACAAAATTTAAATTGATTAAAATTGTTCCAAACTCAAAAATATGCGCCATCGAGCACTGTCGATTCAACTTTGTTGCTATGGAAACAACTTCTTCGGTATGGAAATGTATTACGGCAGCATTATTCATCTGGCGTTAAAAGTTATTTTTATAACCGATAAAGCCGTTTAAATTTAAAAAAATTGTGGATTGGAGAATAAAACAATGGCAAAATTTCGTTCAAATCGGCAACAAGTATAATACAAAATGTAATAATAATAATAATAATAAATTCTTTCATGGTTTACGTTTAAATTCATTAAATACCACATATTCTCAAAATCAATTAACAAACAATTTTCAGATTCATTAAAATCGTTTGCTTTTGGCGAGGAAAAGTGCTGCTCGCCAAATTGCGTGCCGCTTTCGTCTTTTCACGCCAATTATTCGAAAGAATTTTATTTTTTTACAGATTTTCTACTGTAATTCCGCCGCTAATTTTAACTGATCCTTTATTACATACATGAGTACTTTCACTAGCATTTTGTTCAACATATTCTGAGTATGCCCAGTATGGAGACCTTCCTTGTAAGTAAAAATGCGCGGGAATGATACAGTATAATTCCCCGGTTTTTGGGTATTCACATTGTATATGTTTTATACTAATGTATGGAAATGGATTTATGAGATAATTTTTTTCAATTTCGTAGAAATGTAATCTAAATAGTCCATATTATACCATCTGCATGTTTTTTAAATATTTATTGTTATTAATGCATCCGTAATAAACAGGAAAATTTATCCGCCATCGTCTGAGGACGCTGGGCGGAAACTAATATTATTCCAGTTGAACTGTTTGAAGAATTTTTTACTGAAAGTGTTTATGATATGATCGCAGAGAAAACTAATCGATATGATCACGAAGGGAAAAATAAATTGAGCTATAATGTGACTAAAGACGAAATAAAAATATTTACAGGATTTCTGATACTTTCGTACTATTATACTTTACCAAGTGAACGGGATTGCTGGGCAGAAGCAGATGATTTAGGAGTAACAATAGTGAAGGATGCTATGACTAGAAATGTTTACTTAGAACTCAAGAGATTATTACATTTCCAAGATAATTAATTACATTAGTATAACAAACATAATAAATCATTTAAAATACGTTGTTAGAAATGCTTACCAAAAATTTTCAGAAAAGAGCATTTTCCATGAAAATGTGTCTGTTGACGAAATGATCGTTCGGTATTACGGTCATCATACAAGGAAATAAAATCAGTTTATGAACAACAGTTTATAATATCTAAACCTACTAGGTTTGGCTATAAACTCTTCGCTCTGTTCGGCAACGATGGTAACTGTTACAACTTTACACTGTTCTATGGAAAAGAATCAAATACTTCTGAATCTAACAGACTTCCTTTAGGTAAAAGAGTGGTGTCAAATTTATTATCCATTGTGGAAGATCCAAAGAGCCGTCGTTTTTATTTTGATAAGTTCTTTACCAGTCATATGCTGGTAAAAGAAAGAAAAAAAGAAAAAAAAAAAAAAAAAAAAAACTTAAAGAAATGCAGTTCAGAGCTAGTGGAACAATACGATAAAAACCTACTGAAAAATGCCCAATAATGGCTGATAAGAAAATGATTAAAAAAGGTAGAGAGTTTTACGATAGTAAATTTGACAAAACAAGTGAAATTCTGGTTGTTAAGTGCAAGGAAAATAAGTGTGTTTCTTCGACCACTAATTTTGATACCATATTGCTGCTATTTCCCATACAAAGGCAGGGTGTAGAAAAAAAAAAGAAATGTTGAAAGTGAATCAGCTTCATGCTATAAATCAGCTTCATGCAATATAATACATCATTTACGGGGGGTGTCGACCTTCAGGATTGTTGAGATACAATCTATAGCCGTACGAGGAAACAGATGGTATTTTTGCCTTATTACCATGCTGACAGATACGGCTAATGGAAATGGCTATGATATTTATTAAAAAATCTATGGTTTTCTAAGTTGATGGCAATTAAAGATTTCCGAAGGTATATTGCAGTAACCTGTTTAAAAAAAAAACCGATTCAAATGCAATTCTGGGAGCACAAAAAATTCGACATAATATAGCATATTATTATCAAAAGGGAAAAACAAACGCGTTGCCATTATGTTAATTGTCTTCGAAGCAATGAACATATTGAAAGAAATGCAATGCAACATTATGCATACAATGTTTTCCTCTTTTTCATACAAAAAATCAATCACAGAAACGTAAAAACAAAAGTTTTCTTACATATATAAAAATAAATTTTGATTCTTAACATTATTTTGCCCATTAGTTTGCTTATATATTAAAACTAAATAATTATACATAAAAATTTTTCATTTTTAAAAATTTTAGATTTTTACATGCAAACGCCCAGCGTCATCAAATGCGGACGTGTTAAAAAATATGGTTACAGTTAAATTTATTCAAAATGCTTTTGAAATACTCTTAATTGATGTATTTATACCTATTAATATCAATTTCAGCGAAATTTTTCAAAATTTGTTAATTTGGGCGAATAGGTTAAAATCTAAAAATAATATAGAACGTATTCTGTTTTTGTTTTTTTCAGTTTACTGTCAAAAGAGTTTCTAAAGTTTTTGTAACTTCGAAGTCATAATCCGGAAAATTCCTATAAAATTGTATTTACAAATTGTAAATGTAAAGTAAAGCAATTGATTCGGAATATTTGTAATTAAATATTTCGGCATCACATTCTCATTCAAAGTTTTATTCATTTGTTGCACTCATTTAAGTAAAAACAAAAGCGGTCAAGATTATATTTATTACTTAAAAGTATAACATGACATTAAAAATAACTATTTCTAAAGAATAGATATGAAGATTAATAACTCGAAAAAATTAAAGTTAATTGCATATTTTAATTTGATGATAAGACGCCTATATCTTAATTTTTCTTGTTTGCAATTGTTTTCTTGTCTAATTAGATTTATCCGAAAATAATTATTTATTTCGTTTAAAAGTTCAGATGAAGTTTTCAATCAGAGTTTTTTTATATCATTTGTTTTAAATATAAAATATGATTTGAAATTATCGGATATTTCAGACTTCTAAAATTACTTAAAAGTGGATATCGAGCACTGACATTACATAGCACTCCAAGAATTTCATTTTAGTATTTATGAATTAAATACGTTGCAAACCAAAAAATGATATTTTTAAACTAACATTACATGATTAAACTTCCAAATTATATAATACCTTTAAAAATATAAATTATAAGCAACAATAGATATGCATAATTTAGTTAAACAATACACATCATTAAAAAAATAGCACATGTAAATACTAGTTTGCAAAATATTCTAACTATAAAATAGTTTTTAAAAAATATATTCTAATAATTGTGCATAATTTATTCATACACAAAAAATATATTATCGTAACATTTTGTGTAGATTTTTGATTTACATAAATTGAATACAATCTTAATCAGAAAGTTATGTGCAATTTATCTTTGTTAAAACATACACTAAGAGAAAGTCATCAGCGCTTTTAACTTTTATCTTAGTAATAAACGAAAAGTCCATTTCGAATTTCTTTATATCTGTGCGCAGATTTTCCGTTTCCTTTTCTCCTTTTATTTTGTAACTTAAATGCAATTCATCATTATATTTTAAATTAAAGCTATTTAGAACATTATTAACAAAAGTAAGCTTAATTCACTGTGTTCTTCTTCTTATGGATTACTTAAAATTTAATAGGACTTAAAACTTTTCACAGATTATGTTTAATGACAAATACTCATATTTTTAAATTAATGTCGCTTTTTGAGCTACATTTAAATATAAATATGTATATTAATACAAAATATTAAAGCAAATATCAAAATTAATTTAAAATCCATATCGAACCTTTACAAATATCTTATACAAATAAATATATAAATTTTCAAAAACAAATTTGATGTAAGCATCATTTTTCTATTGATTCGAACATAATAACAGACTCATGCTGCATAACATAAAATATTCTTGATTTTAACATTTATGAAGTTGAAATGAGACATGCATAGACTCTTAAACATTTAGAGTAATCATGAGTTCAATTTTAATTACAATTGAAATATTGAAGACCCTACATTAGGGTGGAGTGAAAAAACCGAAAATCGGAAAATCAAAAGGGAACAGCGCGTCGTTGTGTATGGTCCTCAGTAATAAAACTGCGCAGTTTTTTCCAAATCAAATTTTATCTTCTGGTGCCCTCGGGCCCACCAATTTCCACCAAACTCGTCCAAAACACCATGTAGAAGCTAAATATAAAAATAAAGATAATGCTGGAAAACAAAAATGTCATACCGCGAAACAGTTGTGTGTGGTACGTAGTAATATGCCTGAACAGATTTTTCAAAATCAAATGTTATATTCCGGTGGCCCAGAACCCCCCTATTTTTGCGAAATTCGTCAAAAATGCCTTGTACAACTTATAAATCGAAATATCCATACAGTTTGAAAATAAAAATGTCATACCGCGGAAATATTCTGTATGGTACGTAGTAATATGACTACACAATTTTTTTCGAAATCGCATAAGACAGATATCAGGGACCCAGTCATTCGAAATTTCGAAAAATTTGCCGTAAATTCATTTCTATCTGTTGTACATGTATACTAAAATGCATCACACAAGAAGCAAGAGTACAATACAAACATTTTATCTGTGAAAAATATACAAAAAATTAAAGCTCAAGAATGAAAACAAACATTTAAATCTTTTAAAAGTGTTTAAAAAATTTAAAGTTCTGTTTAATCAATTCGTATGCTAAACGATGAAGGGACCATACAGTTATAGTGGTCCGATGCGAAAAATGTAGGACTAGTGTGAATCACTTCCCATCATTTCTTTACAGACTATTCGAGATACCTATAGCCTCGAAACGATCTCATTAAGATCTCACTACCGATCAAAAATACCTGAAGAAAGTGATTCTATCTATTAGGAAGCTGTTCGGAAGATCTTGCAAATAGATTTTCCGATAGACTTTCACATAGTAGATGGGTAATTTTCGCCAATAGAATTTTGAGACTCTGTGTCAGAAGCCCAGATCTAATGTTCAATCTGCAGATATAGAAGAAACTTGTTGTCAAGGTGTACACACGTGTACGGTTTGTTATTTAGTGCAAGCCATCTTTGGGAATTTTTTTATTTTTCCGTGGAAATGCCCCAGGCAGTTACAGTTATAATTGACCCAGTAATCCAAAGCAATACCTTTTTTGCCCATCCGGAAAATCTGCTGAGTGGCATGGCATGGTAACTGATGATCGGAAACACATCCGCGAACTAGGATTTCGTAAAATCCTTAAAGCCCGAAGTGCGAACAGAAGCGGTGAAGTTAGGTGGTTCGAAGTTCCTGCAATCAATTTTAGCGCAGCAGATTATATTGATATGATTCAGTGGGATAAGGCAAAAGTTACAGAACGACCTATTTTTACTAATACTTTATGCGATAATTGAAAGATGTTCATTGACAAACATGATTGTGAAGATATAATTTCGTTTGCTGAGTTTCCATGCAATACCCAAAGTATAGAAAAGTGTGTCAGAGTGGTCACTGAAGCTACCGCGCCAGTTTGGGGTACAAGCAACTGGATGGATTCATAAGATCCATTATGCCATATTTGAAACTATTTCTGATTTTAAGGGTACAAAACTCCAACAAGAACAACAATAAACACCAAGCCGAAACGTTTTGAATAGTTAGATTTTTGTTTTGAAGAGCACTAACTGATTTAATTGAATTTAAAATTTTTTGAACACTTTTAACATATTTAAATGTTTTTTTTTTCATTTTTTGACTCTAATTGATTGTGTAATTTTTACAGATAAAATGTTTTTATTGCACTCTTGCTTCTTGTGCGATGCATTCTATTATACATGTACAACAGATAAAAGGAAATTATGCATTTTTTTTTCAAAATTTCGAATGACCGGGTCCCTGGAAGATCTTATGCGATTTTGAAAAAAACTGTGTAGGCATATTACTAAGTACCATACAGAAGTTTTCTGCGGTATGACATTTTTATTTTCTAACTTTATGGATATTTCGATTTATAATTTGTACAAGGCCTTTTTGACGAATTTCGCAAAAATAGGAAAGACCCGGACCACCGGAAGATAAAATTTGATTTCGAAAAATCTGTGCAGGCATATTACTACGTACCACACACAACTTTTCCGCGCTGTGACATTTTTGTTTTCCAGCTTTACCTTTATTTTTATTTTTAGATTCTACAAGGTGTTTTGGACGAGTTTGGCGGAAATTGGTGGGTCCGGGGGCACTGGAAGATAAAATTTGATTTAAAAAAACTGCCTAGTTTTATTACTGAGGACCATACAGAACTTTTGCGCGCTATTACCTTTTAATTTTCCGATTTTTGGTTTTTTCGCTCCACCGTACCCTACATGTTATAATCACACACACACTTACATCCCATAAATACATACGTGTGTGTGTCGTGCGCTCGTATGCGTATGTGTGAACATTTTTAGAAATTCTTAGCGTATTTCATTTGTAATATATAGATTTTCAATGCGAAAAAATTCCCTGTTCACAGCACACGAAGACAAACGTTTCACAAAGGCAGAAGTAAAAACACATTTAAAAGCACTATACACATTGAATGACAAGAAGGCCCCACGGCCGGATTCAATTGATTTTCGGATACTAAAACTCACTCACACACAACTTCCACACATATTCACGCGCTGGGCTAACCTCTGCCTCACCATGAGGTACTTTCCTTTAGTACTCAGGCAGGGAGAGGTAGTTTACTTTCTGAAGCAAGGCAAGTCTCCTTCCGAACCCAAGTCATACAGACCCATCTGCCTTCTTCCCACTCTGGGAAAGCTTCTGGAAAAACTTCTGGTTATGCGGTTGACACACTTCCTGGAGTCAAACAACCTTCTCCACCCCAGACAATTCGGGTTCCGTGAGGGCCACTCATGCGAACTCGCACTTCATGTCATAATGACTGGCTGTACTGAAAGCATAGCCCAGGGCAACGCAACATCACTCGTCTCACTAGACATACAAGGCACATTCGACAACGTAGAATGGCGAGACATTATCTTACAACTACAAGCACTCAACTGTCCGGGGAACATAGCTGGTCTCATCGGCTCCTACCTCTCACAGAGGAGCGTCCTGATTAACTGGGGTGCTGGCACATCTACCCACCGATTGCAGAAGGGTTGCCCACAGGGCTCGTGCCTTGGCCCAATTCTCTGGCTGCTTGTAGCAAATGTGCTACTAACAGAACTAAATCGGCTGGGATTTAAACTATTTGCCTTCGCCGATGATTTCAGCTTCATTTTCTCCGGTCGCTACAGACTTCATCTGGAGGAACAGTTTGCCGAAGCTCTTCCTATTTTCTGCCGGCTCCTGGATTTACTGCACCTCACACTCTCACCCCAAAAGTCTCAAGCACTAGTATTCATCAAACCACACAGATATGATCCAAAACGCCCTCCAGTGATGAGGATCAATAATGTCTCCATTCGACACGTACAATCCATAAAACTCCTAGGTATAACCATTGACGCAAATCTTAACTGGATCCCACACATTAACGACCTAAAACTTAAATTGACAGCTTATCATAATAATCCATTATGACTAACTTCTAAATTGGGAGGGGTAGACAACAAAACACTGAAGATCTGGTACCTAACAATAATCGAAAGAATAATACTTTACGGGGCCTGTATCTAGGGGGGGGGGGGTAATTTATCATCCATAGCACAACCTAAACTAAAATCAATACAACGCACTTTTCTCCTACAAATTTCAAGGGGCTACCGCACAATCTCCACAGATGCACTACATATACTTACAGGTATTCCACCCATCACACTTCAACTAGAATACGAACACGCCAAATCCTCAATCCTACAGCTAAAACGTGACACAGTAATAGATACTCTTTTTCCAAACACAATATCGCAATACAAACTCAGGAGCTGGAAGCACCACCCCGCTGAGGAGACTTCACATTTTCAAGTAAACACAACACGCAACAGCTACACACCTGCCCTTAGCACCACACTCTTCACTGATGGTTCAGGCACAGAGACAGGCGTGGGCGCACCCTTCTGCGTCACGGAGGGCACGGTGGTGGTCCATCAGTGGTCTGCAAGGCTAGATGATAATAACTCCGTATTCCAAGCGGAGCTGTTCGCAATACTAAACGAATTAGAGTGGGTGGAATCCCGCTCTAGCAATAGTATTATCATCTACAGCGACTGCCTCTCTGGCCTGCAGGCAATACAGGCACACAGGACAAAACATCCTCTAGTACTGAAAATCAAACTAAAACTTAAGAATCTCCTACATCGTATCTCACTAGGTCACGTCTCGACTCACAAAGGTATCTTTGGCAATGAACTAGCAGACAACCTAGCGAAGAAGGCCACACAGAAAGAAACAATAGACACACACCTCCCAGTGCCCCAGTCATGCGTCAAAAGGGTCCTTAGAGCAAGGATACTGACGCGATGGCAGGAGCACTGGGATACTTCAAAAAAGGGCAGGCACACATATAAGCTAATTTCTAAAGTTTCTCTCACTCTATATAACTTAACACCCTACACCAGTAGCTTCTTAACAGGACATGGCCCTTTCATGGCATATCTGGACCGCTTCAAGATAAGATCCACTGCCACTTGCGTCTGCGGTGAAGATGGCACTATAAGTCACCCGTACTACAGTTGTACTCTCACGCAACGCTGGCACTTGAGGCGTCCAGACATACTGCCATTCAATCGGCTCCAAAACGTCCTTTCCCGCACCCTCCTACTCAACAAATTAAAACACATTCACAATTTCCTTACATACTTAACAAACTTAACGTAAGCCCTGGTTCTGCTTATCCAGTCTCACTGCCACCATATCAAGCTTCAAACAGCACCAGAATCCAGTCCTCTTCGTAGGCTCCAGTAAATTCTCCTATCCATCAATGTGTGGTTTCCTACGATCGCAAGAGCCTCTGCTCGTGCTTCTGACCATTCCATCAAGAGATACATCTCCAATGGACGCTTGAGTATCTGCTCGTGCCATCTTACTTGTGCCACACAAAGCATTACATCTCCAATGGACGCTGAGTATTTGCTAGTGCCATCTTACTTGTGCCACGCAAATCAATACATCTCCAATGGACGCTTGAGTATTTGCTCGTACCATCTTACTTGTGCCACGCAATTCATTCTTTTCCCTTCCTGCCGCCCCTTGTCGCGAGAGGGGTTCATCCCCCGGCGGCCAGGATCAGTGATGTTTATTATTATTATTATTATTATTATTTTACTTTAAATGCTCTTATACTCCCGCCCTCTGTCACGAGTAGGCTCTTTCCTGGCGGGAAGGCATTCGCCTAATTTTTGTAAACCCACTTTGTTATTTTTCAAATAAATTATGGGTTCTGTGGTCGGTGGTGGATAGACGCCCTTGGCGGGTGAGCGTCGCCCCTTGAGCCTTTTGTGTTTGTCCGTCTGCATACGGCCGGATAGGGCTGGACTCACTAAGGAGCCCCAACGTGTCGGGGAACATACCGGGAGAGACGTTAAGCTCTAAGGGGCAGGCCTAGCCGGTCCAGAGCAGTCTCTCTTAGGCTGCCTAACAGCATAGTCATTTTTACATGTATATTTATAAATTTCAAATGTTGTATTTAATATGTATAAATGTTTATAGATTTAAATTATAGGAAAAAAAATGTAAAATATACGATTATATTAAGAGCCCTACTTATGAATAATTCAAATATGTATCATAAAGCAAAAACACGCTCGTGAAAAACTCTGACGCCATTTTGACGGTGGCAAAACTTAACCAATCATTTCGCGTTTATGTATTTCTCCCGGTTTCAAAATATTGTACAATTTCCATTTTACACCGTGAATAGAAAAAAAAAAGGTTTTCTTAAAAATGTAATTTGTTAAAAACGTTATCTTAGTTTACTTTATCTTAGTTTTTTTTTTTATGATTTTAAACCATATTTATTTTAAATCTATCTCTGTCGCGTTCATTTTGTTTGTGAAAGATTAACTCTTTTTCACTTAAAACAATATATCGATTTCATTGTCTATTATTTTTTGTCATGTGGTTAGTATAAATGTATAGTAGTACATTTGAATACTTTGCTTGAATACATAATTTATGTTTGTCTTATGATAATATTTTTGCTGTTACGAGGCAATTTAAAAAATAAATAAATAATTTGTAAAATGTCTGTTAGAATTTTCCCTTCAAAGTTGATTTGCTTGTCTTCGGTTGAAAAAAACAATCGATTGTTTTAAAAATTTTCTATTCGCCATAGTTTGTAAGTATCCTTGGAAAACGATACAACTATGTCCTTTCGTAGTTATTTAGTGCTTTAGTGCAACGCTTTTGTAGGCTTAACTTCCTGAGACCCCGCGTCCATTCTATTGAATTTTTATTTTTTTATGTAAAATACTTAATTTCAGTTGGAACTTGTAAATACTTGCTGTCCATTATACTAGATTGTCTAGTGCTGCTATCTGTACGCTGAAATAATAAAAAAATTGCAACTAAATATGTATTTTGATCATTTGAAAGTGGCAGGCAACAAGAGAAAGACTGTTGAAGGAAAGCAGACAGTTTTAACGTTAATTTTTTATATTTTTTTAAAAGTATTTTGATATTAATGCTACATACATCTAATGTTTAGTGTTGTATGAATGAAATGACATCGCAGTTAATGTTTTCTAATGTATATTTTAGAGAATAAACAACTTTTTTTTTAATGTCCATTCTATTAAACGTTGGGTCTTCATCAGTTGTTTTTATTCATATTACTCTTTTGGTATACTGAAGAGAAACATTACTTTTTACTTAAAAATCAACACAGTATTGAAACAAATAATAGATACCGAAGTAAATAATATATATTCTTAAATAAATCAAAAAATATTAAATATTATCCTAAAAATGTATAATTTTACTGATAAGATGCTTGTTCTGAATCAGTACGTTGTTAAATTTTGGATTTCAATGATTTTTTTCTTTTTTTTCAGCATTTGGTAAATATAAATAATTAAGCCTTTATTATGTTTTATTCTTAATCATAACTTTGGTATTATTTTTCTGTTAGTATACTATTTATAATTTAATTAATAAATTTAATTATATTTAATTAGCAAAAAAACTTTAAGAAAATATAATTAGAGATAACGTTCTAAGATTCTAAATAAAGTCATTTTGATTTCTTTTAAATTATTTCTTGGCATTTACTTACCAATTGTGGTAGCTGTGCCACTATTTATTATCATTATTCTAAAAAACAAATTACTGGTGCTGAGAAGAGTTAAAAACAAACAAAATGTTATTATCTTTTTATTATTATTACTAAATTGATCAACACGTTTCTTAGTTAAAATACGCTTTTTCTATTTGATGATGCAAAAATTGAATTTATGTGATATTTGGAAGTGACATATGAACGATAAAAACACATTTCTGATGTCAGCAAAGTTTGTAGTGAAAGAAATAAGAACTTGACGCTAAAAATCTAGTTTTTGAAGCCTATGTAGCGATCTCATCTTACTTGATAAGTATAAAATAAAATAAGTAAGCATGTAAAATAAGTAAGCGTGAAATGCAACTTGTATTTGTATATTCGTTTAACTACAAAAAATAAATGCAAGCTTTTTATATAATTTTGCTGTTTGTAAGTCGTTTATAATTAAATTAGTTAATTTAATCGAAGTTAAACAGAAATAAAAATTTAAAGAAATTATAACTGAACATAATAATTTAAGAGTATAGGTAAACTGCATTTTATTTCTTTTTGATTCCTTTTGGCATCCAAATGTCAATTGTGATAACCGTTCCACTAACTTTATATATTTTTTTAGAAAAAACTTTTACTGGTGTGATATATTTTTTAATTCCATTTTAAAAACTATTTAAAAAGTCACCAAATTGATTTATTCTTTTCAAATAAATTTCATCCAAAAATACTTTTTCTCTTTTATAATGAAAAAATAAAATTTGTGCAATATTTACAGGTGATGTATGAACGATAAAAGCGCATTTATAATGAAAGGAAATATAACTGAAGATAATAATTTAAGATTAGAAATAAATTGCGTTTTATTTCTTTTTGGCATTCAAATGTCAAAACTTTTATTGATGTGATAATTTTTTTTTGTTCCTTTTAAAAAAACTATTGAAAAATCACTAAATTGATTTATACTTTTCAAATAAATTTCATCAAAAAGTACTTTTTTCTCTTTGATAATGAAAAAACTATAATTGTGAAATATTTAAAGGTGATGTATGAATGATAAACACACATTTATAATGAAAGAAAATTTTGCAATTAAGATTTTTTCATTCAGAATCATGTAATTCAATAATATGGTTTTTATAGGACTAGGACCCAATGTCCATTATATTGGACACGTCAAAACTCTCTCTATATATTTTAAAAAAATAAATGAATATATATATAAAGTTTTCTAGCCCCATAAAGAGCCTTAATCATAAAAATGGTAAAATTTGTACAAAAAATGCGAGCTTGGGTCTCAAGAGGATATACCGTTTTGGAGCATTATAAACGCATTTTACGCAAAATTACTTTTTTAAATGGGCGGGTTCAGAACGAAAAACTAATAAACCTATCTTGCAATTTTTTTATTATAAAGGTAATGTAATTTGTTGTAGAATGGTATAATTTCAGTCCATTTTATAAGAAAAGGAACATTTTTAGATGCACGCCAAAATGCGAAAAAGAGGTAAATAACATTTTCTTCAAATAGCAACCACTTTCTTGAATTTTAACTTTTTGACATCAAAGTGCTTGAAGCTCCAGATAGTATTACCTACTTTCATAATTCTTAACGAAAATTGATTGCAGAAGACTCTGACGATCTATCGGATCTTGCCCGATTGGAAGTGCGCGGCACACACTATTGGACATCCCTCCACGAAACTCGAGCGATTAAATTTTTAGACGACGGCATTAAATGTTTTATTAATTTTTTATAATATCTTTCAAATGATAATAAATAACTCGCAAATAGCCTGAAGCTAAAATCTTCATTTCTATTCCAGACTTTTTTTAACACCCCTTTTTCGGGATTCTACACGCAAATCCATCCTTAAAAGAAAAAGAAAAATCTTCACTTCTCTTTCTGTAACTCGGGGTAGTCCAAATTGTGTCGTCAAATTCATAGAGATGAAATGCACTAAAACTTGTTAAATAAATCCATGTTCGGGAATTTTCGTTTTTGGAAATAAATGTGAGCAATACAGCAATATATATATATAATTATACAGAGTGTGACATTGATATCGTCCATACCATCACATCCCTCGCTTGTAGTACATAAAAAATTCCCAAATAGCTGCACAGCTACGGCTTATAGTTTTCGAGATAAATGCGAATGGAAAATATGACGTATAAAATATACCATTACACTGATCGAAGATAAAATACATGTCTCAATATTCACGAACGAAGTGCGTTATCGCAATGTGAAAATAGCTGCATTAAGTGTTAGTTGGGGCAACTGGCCATGATTTTACAGTGTGATTCTAGAGCTTCTGACAATTCAGCTTCAAACAGCTAATTTTCATTTGAATTAAAATCTGAACTTCTGTAAATGTGTTCAGTTAGGTTCCCTCCATCAGACAGAAATGCTCAAAAATACATTTTAATATTTAAAAATGTAGAAATATGCATATTTCATCTTTCTTTCGTCATGGGTCCAGTGGCCCTATAAAAATGGGGTAAGTGGACTAGGAGGGTCTATGTTCCACATGCGGTTTTTTTTTTTTTTTTTTTTTTTTTTTTATGTGGAATATCAGGTCCTGTTTGAAAAAGTGTAAACAACTTAAAAAAATTTAAACCAGGCATATTATGTAAATTATATGTCAATAAAGAGCGTTGCAAGGGAAACCTTTGCTGCCAATATGTCTAACAAAAGCACTAAAAGTGAAAATATTAGATTTATTTATAACAAAAATATAAAAATTAAGTACGTATGAGCTTTAGTATAGGTAATAAGTATAAAAGTCACATTTTAAGGAAAAAATAGTAAGGTAAATCTATGAACAAACGCCTACGCAAGTACTTAAGTACTTTATCTGTATCCAGGGGTCGCATTATATAGGGAAAATTTTATTGTTCCTACCAGAACTCTAAAGGAATTACCTTCATCATAATTTTATTTAACTTATTATAAAGAAAGGTGAGATGAAGATAATATTTTCGAAATAGTAGTAGGAACAATAAAAGCTTCCCTATAGAATGCGATCCCTGTATCATACAATTTCATATATCTCGCTTCTATATCTTCATTGGCTATCTCGCTTTCTGGGGCAAGGTATTTGCATTTGTAAAATGTTGAAATAATTTAATGACACCAGCATTTACAAGAGAATCTATTTGAAAACAAGTAAAAGTATATTTCGCGTACTTAATAAAGGTAAAATTTTCATTATAAAATTCCGTTGTCAATGTGGCAATTAGAAATTATGTGATGCCATAACGGCATCACTGCCTCTCAAGGGGTCAAGAAATTTGTTTTGACATCACCCAGTATGTTTTTTTAATTTTATTACGTAATTTTCCCAGTAGCAGAAAATTCGCCAGGTGTTTTTGACAGATACTTCAGGGACAAAAAATAATCTGCAGGTAAAATATGTTTAAAACTGAAGCGTTAATAAATCAAACAATCACTTACCTGTAGCATTTTTAGGCATTTTATAATTTTTTATTAATTATAATCTTAATTTTTGTATTAAGTAATAAAGATGTAAACATAATGTGAAGCAAAATAAAGGTTCGATGAAAAAGAATCTGCAAAAGAGAAAAGAAAATCTGCGACGACCGCCTCCCGTCTCGAACCTTCTGCTATCAGGCGTAATTTTAATAAGGTATTCTATAATTTTCCTTATTGTAAGCAAAAAACAATGGAGAAATTTACTTCTCATTGTAAGAGAAACTCAAAAAAAAATATTTATAACTATTGAAGTAACTGGATCCAGCATGTTCCATTTACCCGGATACTTGTCCCAGTTACCCCATTCTTGAAACATTTATAGCGTAACTGGGACACCGGGCTTACATTGGAAACATGAAGTAAATGTGTATAGAAACCTAATAATATTAACGTAGCATAATCTTAAAAAAAAAAGATTATTTAATAAAAGTACTTACAATATTTTAATAAAAAGCCGAGGAAGTTCAACCAAATTGACGTTGTTTTAAAAAAAAAGAAACGTAAATATTCGACAATCTATCACAGCAAAGAGAGAGTTATGATTGAGTTGATACACGTTGTTTTAGGAAGTACAGGTTAAGGGGCATTGTTCACAAAAGCTAATACTTAAAATACATCAACGGTTTTTTTTTATAAAACAGCCTATGGCCCAGTTACCTCGTGAGTCCAGTTACCCCAACTAACATTATATATGCAGCCGTTTAAATTCGATTCAAACTAAAAAAAAATTAAAAGTGACGCTTCTGTTTTCAACATTCAACGAGTACATATAAAATGAGATTTTTCGTTTATTCTGGAAAATTTACGATTTGTATTCAAAATAAAACCTTTTCGTTAGATGATACGAATTTTCCACCCTTATGTAAACGAATTTTCATCTCCAGTGTAAATTTTAATCTGTAAACAGGAGTATGGTTCAAAACTTTTATTGTTTTATTTTCATTATATCCTAAATTTCTTTTTCTTTTATTTTAAAATTCGTGTGAATTAAAATAACGAATATTACACTTAAAAAAATTGAAGACAATACATTTTGGAGCAAAACATATTGTTTCTACTGAAAAGATCTTAAAAGTTATTTAAAATTCCGTAGCTTAACTTTGTATTATTTAACGACGTAAAAGAAATTTTAGAAAAGACAGTTAAATTTATTCTAGGCATGTTACGTTTAATCAAGAGAGCACTAACGTAAATAAACGCAACTATTTTGACTTTTAATGTAACAGTTTCCAGAAAGTGTTTAGAATAAAGAAATAACATAAGCATTTGTTACTAGATAACCTTTCTCAAATATAAGCGGTTTTTAAACCCATAATCAAAAGTAACAAAAAGCAACACTTTTTTGTATGCTAAATTTAAAAAATGTATTTATCGCTGTTACGAAAATATAATATATACTTTACCCTATATTACGATTTACAGATTTGTTTCCAAAGAGTGTGTATATTTCTTTATGCATTGTGTAAAAAAAATTCTCCGAAATATTTTACAAAATCACTTGAAAAACGAATGACTTTATTTAATAAAGCTGTAGTTTCTTTTAAGCAATTTATAATATTTTTAATATTTACTTTTTTATATCACATGTAAAATTCAAATTGTTATACTCTTATGAGAATATATATAAAGATCTGATTCTTCTCCTACAACCTGGTGTATATAGATCTTATATTAATGCTTCTTATACAAAAGATGCAGAAAAATGTTTTAATTTACTAATTAACTAAATGAAATTAATTACCTGTTTGAATTATTTTTATTGAAGTAAATACTTTAGGAATGTAAAATTTTGGTTTTACTGACGGTTTTTCGCTTATGCCAATTTTATTATTTTTATTTTTATTTTATTTCGCATTTATAATCCATGCTTTTGGAAAATAATTATTATTTCAATTAATTTCCAGACCAATTACTTTGATTATATTATTTATGACATAAAAACTGCAAGGAATTCATTTATCTTAATAAGAATTTTTGAGAAATTTTGGAAGAAAAAATAAACTCTGTGCTTCTTGGAAAATAACAAAAGTTGAGTGATTTAATAAATGTAAAAAAATTATGTAAATTGTCATAAATTAAATAAGACATAAAAAAAAAAATTCTTTAAATTTCATTTAGTGTTATTTTTAAATCTATCGGAAAAATACGTTTAAAATAAATTCAAAATTAAATTAAAATATTTATTTTAAACTTTGTTAAATAATTTCTAGCTACATTCAGTATTGAATTTACATATTTTTTGTTTATATTTTATGTGCAAACAAAATTTCATTAAATTTTTATTTTATTTATGAAATTAAATACAAACATTATGCTTAACTCAGATAATCAAATATTTAAAATCAATCATAATACGTATTTTTCAAAACTAGCAGCGTAAAAGAGTTTCTTATAATTCATGTGTTATTCCCTTTTTTTTTTTAACTCGGATTTATCAATTGTTCATGTTTTTAAAAAACATAAATTAGTTATATTGTTTGTTACATAAAATTTCCATGCAAATATATATGAATTGTTTATAGAAAATCCTTCCGGCGACGTCTCTCGGAATAATTTAAATATGTAGAATTGCCTTAAATATTTAAATTAATACACAAACAAACAATTGGTGAGAGTCCCCGTGTCTTTGGTATCGTCGTGAGTGATCGTAAGAACTGCAATTTCTACATTGGTTATTTTAAATCTATCCATAATAAAATTACACAAAATCCAAAATATTAGAAGATAATTAAAAAAATAATGATATAAAATACTACACAAATTAGCCTCGATTAATTAAAATTTGATATTTTCAAAGCACAATTTATTATTTAAAAAGCTTGGAGCCAGCTTTATATTACGGAAATCATTCCATTCTTATTTCTATTTCCGCGGATCAAGGGAAAAAAGTCGCTGCAAGCTCATGTGATTGATTCACGCAATTGAAAGAATTGAAATTGCATATTGAAAGAATTTAAAGTCAACGCAGTGTCTAGCGATCGACTCACCTGATACCGTAAACGGAGATCGTTCTCGTACTGGAAAGAAAAAGAACGTAAAACAACCCTCTCTGTATTAAAAAAAAAAAAAAAAATTCTTTAAATAATGCATGCTACCCTTTTTTCAATTAAATGTACCACTAAAACAAAGAAGGTACTGTATGTCCGTTCTATTCTTAGTTTCGTTTTATGTCTATTGAACACCGGACGATAGCAGTCTTAAACTAACTAGAAAAAAAAGGATCATATCTATTTTTTCTGCTGGAAATCCTACGAAATCCTCGGTGTAAAAGTGATCATTACCTCAGCAAACTGAGGGCAATCGAAGCTTGTTCATTTGCGTTCAATGAGGGGTTTTACATAATATGTAGCTAATTATCAAAAAATGAAAAATCTGAGTTTCACATCTAGGTATCTGTCTACGCCTTTTCGGAATAAAATTTTCAGACTTCTAAATGCCAGATATTTATGTTTTTGTCGTAGAAAATTAGACATTAAAACAGACAATCATTATTTTATCGATATACATATTAACATAATATACCATTTTAGAGGGGCTATAGCAGAAGGGTCTGTGACTGCCTCTGTAGACACTCGCTTTCGGAAGCTGCTGGTAAAACAATGTTATTTCCGGGAAACCTGAGACTAAGACTGAGTGTCCGGTGTACATGATACTGGCAGGGACTCGGAGGTGTCATTTCTGAACTACGCCGCTTAATCCTTGAGTACACGTTTACTATCGTAGCAACCAGGAGTTCCATTGGTGTTTGGACACAATGAGAGTGACAAGAGTTATGCGGTGCTCATCCTTGGCCAATAGTACGGGTCAAGCTGGCATCATGCTTGATCACGCCAGTCCCGTATGGGGATATGGGCTCTTCAGGAGTTAGACTGGCGAAATGTCACAAGGCATGTTTATTTATACTATTTTAAAAATGTGTTTCAATGTATTAATTGAAGTTACAGTTTTTTTTATTAATGTTCATTCATTTTTACTTAAAAGTATCAAAGCATCGATGTAAAGATAAAATTTGTAAGATTCAATTATCTGATTTCAAAATAGGTATAAAGCTGAAAATTTACCTGCAAAATCAACCAAGTTGAGAGCTCAGTGTTGATCCTAAATATTTCCTGCAAAAGCCGCCAGCCTTAAAGAGTAGGAGGATCAAGGACTTCATTCCTCATCTGACGAATAATAATTAAAGGTTACCATTCAAATTCACATTCACTACGAATTCGGAAATAATAAAGCTCGACAAATAGCTCCTTTACCGCCTGAACTAAAACATAATCTTCACCTGTAATAGTTATAATATGACAATATTCTTCGATTAAAAAAAAAAAATTAAAATTTTTGACTGCATTGTAATGGCAAAGGGATGGCATTCACCACAAGGTTTGACCACAGATAAAATTCCATAGCACTTTTCAAAGTGAATTTGCATGAAAATAAATTCATGATTGGCAAGTAGAATCGATTACAACGATTCTTTGAATTTTGTCAAAACCATAACAGCAGAAATGTATGGAGGGTAGACAAGCAAAATGCATAAAAATTATTATTGAGGACTAAGTATTAGGAAATTGAAAAACACTATAACTTCTGTATTACAACACAGACTGAATATTTCATAAATGAGTTCATATAACATTAGCAAGCATGGATGCTAATAACAACATCCTGGGTATCCTTATATATTCCTCCAAACTAATACTAATTCTAAATCAACAACCAAACAGTATCTACAAACACATTAGAAATTCTACTATTGTGTGCTACCTGAAATAATTCACTTGTTTTTTTATAAACAAGAATATTAAGCTAACAGATACAACGTTTATTGTTAAAAACAATAAAAAGAAAGATATTTTTATAAAAAAAGAGTTAAACAATGGGAAATCGGACTTAAATTAATATCATTTTTTTCCGATAGCTTAGGATAATATGCTCTTAAGATTTTATCTATATTTACATTTATTACATAATGTTGCTCGAAAATACATTTCTTTCAAAAAAAGTTAGAGGAATATTTATTACTAATACGAACGTCTAATTTCCCATTTTTCTCAGTTATAAGTAAAATTTCGGTATGTTTCTTTAGTTAAAATTCAATGTGCATGTATTCAATACATAACACTATTTGAATGTTTAAACTAACTAAAGCATAAATCATATCCTGTTTTACATATTTCCTATATTTGTCAATTACTTTATATATAAAAAAAAAGCAACATTTTAAAATGCACGAACTGTATTTACATTCTATATAGATACATCAACAGAGTAATAAAGGGGTCTCAAAACTCTTAAAGCTTTAAAATTTTCGAAATTTTAATTTTTGTAGATGTTAAACTCCTATCTTTTCTGAACATTTTGATATAATTGTTTCCTTGAAATTCCTATTAGAACTGAAGTTATGGCTTTTACATTTATACACGTTCAATAGCTGAAGCGTCGTTTCGGAAACTTTGAAGCCATTTTTCTCCAAATGACGTTTCTTGGCATAACGCGCACGATATCTCAAAACTTATGAATATTTTTTCATGAAATTTTCAAAACTTATGTTTCATGTTAGCTTGTATAAACAGAGCCTAAAATTTCCTTTCTACTGTTCAAAACAATATTTTTTTAGGTGATTATACTGTTGAAATTTTCTTCATTTTGCATTATCTAAATACAACTTTGTATTAAAAATATAAAAAAAGCTTTAAAAACAAATTTATTTAGATTCAGGGTAATTATTACTATCTGAAGTATAAGTAGGCACCAAAATTTTCATTCTAGTTGCAATACTTATTTTATAATCGTGCGAGTAAGCTGTTATGCCGATTTATTGCTCGTCAAATGTCTAACAGTTTGGAGCCCCCTGTAAATGCTAATTCTGCATCTTATAAATTTTTAAATACATGAAATGAAAGAACATACTTATATATTTTATTCCAATTAAAATTGTGTCTTAAAATCAAATACATTTTAAGATATTAAATGTTGAAAATGGTCTTTTTTTTCATTTTTTCCAATTTTAAGAGTCCTGAAACCCCTTAAAAGGATCACTGCATTCAGAAAAATCATCAGTGCATTAGGTATTATAAACGAAAGTATAGTATGTAAGATAGATGATAAAGTGGCTTATACATTTTCTTAGCACTCATTTTTAGGTTTTAGAGTTTTACTGATTAAAATATACAAGTTATATTTTTACCTGTCTTTCTAACATTTTTATTTTCGTAGATAATTTGAGAACATACATAACACATTTGATTTATAATGATGTATTGTTTTCCAATAATTTTTTAAGTCATTAGGCAGATAAATGAGTGCTTATGTAATACCTAAAATTTAAAAAAACATACATTTATTTTTTATTATTTTACATTTATTGCTGTTTTCAGTCCTACTTATTTCTTTTTTTATTATTACAGAATTTCTTCTGGCAACTATTGTTGTTTGTGTCTTCTGTGCAATGCTATCGATAAATGATTTTCCACATGATGAACTTGCTGTTATAACATACTATTAGTTACGATATCCTCAACATTTTTTATATTGTAAATGATAACGTAAGGACTGTTGTTTTATTTTGAAATGACGAATTATTTTCCAATAAATATTTTTTATCCATACGGCAGATAAATCAGAAATTAAAAATGTGTAAAGATAAAAAGTACTTCTCCTTAATAATTTTTTGCGATTAATATTTTATTTTTATAATCAGTACTATTTTAATTTTTCTGTCGTTAAAGAAAGTTCTTGAATAACATGTATTGTAGAATTCTGAACTTAAAACTAGTTCGGATCTAGCATACTGTTGGTAAAAACATGTCTTTTTAGGTGCGTTCGTAATTATATCAATAGTTGTCGTCTGTTCCGTCCGTCTATCTGTCCGCCGATCCGCATATAAAAGAGCAAAAACTACCCATCCGAATGGTTTGAAATTTAATATATATAATCGCTGCAGAATTTTGTGGCGTCATTTCAAATTTTACGAAAACCGAAACAAAACTCAAAAAGGTATTAATAAAAGATTTCTTAATTCTATTAAACCATATCACACGTAATTAATGCAATTATCTCTCATGATATACAATTATTCTAGTTTGCCATGGTGATTACGTCATAATTAAGATGGAGTCATATTATTTCCGTATTAGTGAATTCAATAATGTAAAGCCAGGAGAGATCGCACGGTAGGAGAGATCGCGCACAAAGAGATTCCACGGGAAGGTGAAGTGTGCGCGAGCAGCGACTTTAGGTAGTTGTACAGCAGCATTAGTGCAGTGTGTCTACATGAATATGCACCATTGATTGTTCCAAGCATCTTGTATAAAACATTGCTATTTTGTTTTTTTTTCCAAAGTAAGTGCATGAATTTTCGTAACTGTTCGTCAGATTTTTTATAGAATATCCGTAGTACAAAATATTTTGAACTTAAACGATATCTTATAAACTACCTAGACTAAGGATGCGAGCACCAAAAATTCATTTTAGAAGTGGCCATGTTTAAATAAAAGGCCGCGCAATCTCTCCTTCCAAAATAGTGTTAGGCGTAACAGACCCTTTCTCATCCTTGTACATATCATAACAATCCCGATCATAACAATTTATTTTTATTTATTTTTTATTTACGAGTATAATTAATTCACTATCTTTATTTAAATACATTTTATTCAGTTTCACTTACCATTAACTTAATGTTATTTCTAATCTTTAGTTCCTTTCTTTAATCCATATACTTTATTTACTTTTCACTTCACTATCGTAAGAGCCGGTCTTCAGCAAGTGTTTATACGTCCGTGATGCAATCCATCCGAAATCTTCTGAACCATCTGAGGAGTTGTTACGAAGGAACACGAGATGGCGTTAGTCACGTGGTCGCTCGTTTTGCATGTGACGTTTCGTCCTTTCTTCCATTAGCGTTTCAGAGATCGGAGGATGTAACTTCCGGGCTCCGTAGCAGTTGTTTTCCTGTGTGTTTAGATGATATAAATATGCTTTTATTCTACGTGATATGGATGAGTGCAGTATGCGTGCTTCGATATAGTACAATGTCTCCTTCCTATTAATTTTATCCAGTCTAAGAAATGGTGCCGATTTGTTCATTGGTTTTGAATCCTCTTGTAGTTTTTAACGCTGTGTAAGACGTTTGTTTTTGCTGTCAACTGAATATTTACCATAACGTTTTTGCGGACTTACTTTGTTTTTCATCGATGGTGCCTTGAGCGGTTTTCGTTTTGGAAAGATGCAAGTCTATTTTTCAACGATATTTAAGATGTAAATCTGCTTTGTAATTGAAAGAGGAATCTGTATTAGTAATGTCGTTTCCTGAGGATGTTGATTTACCGTTATCGGAACTTTATTCTTTTGCATTGGTTGACATTCGGCAGTCTGATGGAGATTGAGGTGGTTCGTGAAGGTAGTTTTCGATTCTCAAGTGAATGCAATTTAAGCTGTACTACGTAAGCGTTTAAATTTGAGCATTAAATATGAAGGACTCTGGCTCACTGGTTCAATCTTTTATAGTGTCATGAAGTCCAATAATGGTATGTTTGCTTTATTTATAAGATTGAGATGCTGGCATATATAATTGTTTTGTTTTATCATTCTGCTTTAAGCTCTGTTTTAATCGAATAATAAACGTTAGTATTGTCTTTTATATTTAGTTTGTTTATTTCTTTAACCACCACAAATGCTTTTCTATTTCAGCTGTTTAGATTTCATTTAGTTGATTTAAAGTTAAATAGTAATTGAATCTTTTATCATATTATTTGTTTTAAAGAGGTTTAGTGTTTCTTTCAGCCTTTGCTGCCTGTGTTAGACTTTACGTATGTAATTTCAACAAATAGGAGAGTTTGCGCATTTGCTACTTAGGAGAAATGACACATTTCCTCATAAGTTTCAGTGCCAGGAGAGATTACGCAGCTAATTGATAAATTTACATGAATTGCATACGTTCAAAACATATGAAAGAATCTATTTCGGAATAATTTCGGAAAAACACATAATTATCAAAACTAAATTTGGCAACAAATTAATTTGCAAAAAAGTACTTTTGCAAATAAAAATTTTATTAATAAATTCATAAGACAGTTGTTATTAAATTAATTTTATGTAATTATTGTTTAAAAAATTAATAATATATTTTTTAATAAATTAATTAAATATTTATATATATCTACATATTAGTTAATGAAAAATTAATTTGCTAACAAGTTAATTTTGTTAATTAAAATAAATTTTATAATAACACCTACAATATTTTGGAAAAGCTTTCACCCATTCCAAATAGTTTAATGCCATCCAAATCAAAAGGAAACAGAGTGCAACTAATGTTACTGATCCACAAAATATACATAAAAAAGACTTAAGAAGAATGTCGCTAAAAAAAAAAAAAAAAAAAAAAAAAAAAATTAGAAAAAACAGCTGAAGATAAGGTGCTTCCAGGAAAAGTGAGATTAAAAGACTGAAGGATAAAAAAAGACTGCATTGAATGTCTGGAATTGCATCAGGAGACAACTTCGATCACTGAGTGGATTCAAAGTTTTGCTTGCGGCAGGTGATTGTACGAAAGCTGCATGATTTACAACAGTAAATGCATCTATTGTGAATGATGATAACTCAGATTAACAAACAAAATACATTGAAGCTGTGGAAATGAAAATGATGTAATTTTCAAGTTAAACATGTTATCAAGTAGATAATGTTATTTTGTAATCTTAGTAGGGCTTACTTTTACTGATATTTAAATCTTATTCTTAAATTAAAATTCTTTAACTGTTTTTAAAATTCTTTCTTTTTTTATTATTTAAACATTAGGTTGAAATATTCACTCTTAATACAATAATATTTACTCACAGAAAGCATACGACAATGTGATTAAAGTATAATTATTATCGTTACCAATTTAATTGTGGTTTTTTTATAACAATCTCTTCTACCTATGTGGGCTATCTCTCCTACCCATGTGCGCAATCTCTCCAGCCTAACAACAAAATAACAATGGAAATGCATAAAAAAATGAAGTCAAAATTATTCATGTATAGTTCAGAAAAAAATTAATATATAGATTTTTTATTTTTATTCTTTTGAAATGAGCGCTGACTCTCCTAGCTTTACCTTATGTATAATCGTAATATATTTTGTATTCATGCATTCTTGCTTAAGAGTGCAACAACTATTCCACCAAGATCTGATTAATAAAACTAGTTATATACGAACGCACCTCTTTTGCACATTTGACGTACAATTTTCGACTTGTTACTAAGTATTATTTTAACTTAACAAATATTTTTTGTTATTATCTATATATTTCATTTTGATGTAATACGATATTTGCTACACGTCTTCCAAAAATTCCCCTAACCTATTGTCATATTGTCATACACAGGGGTCGTAAGAGTCCTAAAATTTCAAGAACAGAATACTCTTCGGTACCACTACTTTCTGAAACAAAGCGAAATTTCGCGTGTTTAACCTAGATTTATTTTTCTATAAAAAATGCTGATGTATCTCTAAAACTAAAATTTGGTCATACGAACCCTGCATATAAGCTATATTGTCACACAGCAAGCAGAGTGACTTTATTCATTAGATTTCCCTAAATAAGTGAAATTTTTGAATAGATAAAATTAAAAATTTTAAATATAAATTTTTTATCTTTAAAAAATCATCGTACTTACTTAATATTCCAATAAGTTATTTGATAAACTTCCAATATAGAGGAAATATTTTAAATTATTGTTATATCTTATGCGAGTCGTAAACAATTCAATTAAGGATTTCTTTAATTTTTAAAATTATAACAAGTATTTATATCTTAAGGGATAACTGATCATTCTACCTTTAAATTAATTATCATTTTTTTTTCATACTCAAAATCTATTTTAATGAAGACAAATCGGATATTTTGAACACGAGAGACCTATAAGTTACGATGTCTCTTTTAAACATATTATTGCCAATAGGATTAAATTGCTTTAATATTATATTTAAAAGTATAGCATTAAATTACGTATTGCGATGTCTTTATATAAAATTTTTAAATTATTGCCTAGTTAATTTTTATCAATTCTACATTGATAAATTTAAAATCTCTGATTTCATATTTCATAATATCATGAGCATTTATTTAAGTACATGCCATTAAATTCATGTTTTGTTTCTTTTTTTTGTTGTTGTTTGTTTCTTTTTTTAAATAAAAATATTATTTTATATTTTTGACATAAAGAGGCTTATTATATTTAATTATTTCTAATTTTTGACATTATGAGGTCTATTATATTTAATTAGATCTAATGATGTATGAAAAATTTTTTCTTAGTTTTTTATGTAGTACTATGTACAACACATATTTAAAAGCATAAAACATAATATAGTAACCTAGAAATTTTCACTGACAAACTAATTTTACGTATTATTTTGTAAAAAAAATTTATGACATGCCATAAGAAGTTTGATGATACTCCTTTTTTTTTTTATCATTTATACTTAATGGATCAAAAGTTACCCGAAATAATACATTTTTGAAGAATTTGCTTTATATTCAAAGAAGTTTTGGATGAGTATAACAGATTAGCTATGTTTTATGACAGAAATCCTTAACGATTTTAGATACTTGCTGCTGATATATATATTCTCTTAGCTCAAATAGAGGGTATTTTTCTGTTAATTAAGAATGTAAATAGAACATCATACACGTCTGTCTTCTAAACCAGTGTTGAACCTTTCAGTATGAAGTTGATACCTTCAGCTGGTTGCAGACAATGAAGATTGCTATTATTCATCTGATTAGAAGTATGCAGTAATATAACAGGACTTTAACAGGTGTAAAGATATATACTCGACTCACAGTCGTTGCTGTCTATAGGACTGCAAGGCTCTGGAGCACTATATTAAAATAAATCGAAGGAGAATATGTTAATTATATGAAACAATACATTTTTGTTAATTGCTGACGAGTCTTTCTCAAAAATATTCGTAGGGAATGGAGAGAGAAACTTTAACAACCTCCGTATTAAAAGAATCATAATAATGATTTTAAAATATATATTTTAAATTACATTTTTATTTTTTTAAAATGGCAGCAGTAGTAATGATTTGAAGGTTGCCATTTGTACAGCTCACTTCTCTAACTCAGGCTAACAGTAAGACAGTTGTTATTTAATTTGTACCGATTATTAACCCTCTGCTTCACCAGAAATGGGGCTAAATTGTAATTATTTTTCCTCTCTAATTTTTTTAAATGCGAAAAAAAAGATGATTTTTCCAACATAGTATAATACAACACTAAATTTAAACTAATTTTGAAATCTTAAGGGTAAAAATGTTTTACTTTTTTAATAAAAAACGGGGTATTTCTATCATTAACCGTTTTCCCATTATTAAATTTAAGATGAATCATTCCTTTTTGGGACACCCAGTACCTATATTGGAAAGAGATAGATGTCACATTTCAAGGCCCTGCAGATATTGGGAATAAATAGTTATTCAAAGGTAAATAATGCAAATTACAAATTAATAAATAATACAAGCCAATAATACTAATATTAGGGCAATATTACCATTTCTTTGGAAATATTTCTCGTAAAACACCAAACACCTAAATATTTAAACACGTGTATTTATAACTAAAGCACGTGAACTTTTATCCATTTAATTTGTAAGCTATCATACAAGTACTATTTCTATGTAATAAAACAAAATAATCTGTATGAACATGCTGAAATGCAACAATTTTATTTTCTATCTGTATGTATAATTTTACGATTGTTTTAAGCAGAAACTGTTATAAATATCTCTTATAGTGAGAAGAGGATCAGGGGTTATTGTTTAATAAATACGTATTGTTTAATAAATTTAAAAAAACTAATTTATCACAATAATTTATATTTTATTGTCTCATGATTTAAAGATGACGAAGGGTAAAGAATTCACAAAATATGAGACATTTTAAAGTTTTTAAATTGAAATTTCAAAATAAAACTGTTTCTGAAATTTCAAAATTTTTAAATCGATCAAAGCGAGGTATATATCAAATGCTCTCTATAAATGATAAATACATGATGCATAGACATGATGCATCAGGTCTCTTGACATTTTTACTGTGTTATTGTTTTTAAATTATGTGAAAATATTTTCTATCGTGAATGATTTTGGAAAATGTCGCGTTTGTGCGATGAAACGATCGTCAATCTTAATAAAGATATTTTATTACTTTTTGTAGCCTTATGTAACTTAAACTAATGGTAAGTTTTTTCATAAACATATTCACACTTTTTTTTTACATTTTTGCAATTTACATTGTCTACGTATCTCCATTAGTTAAAAAAAATTAAAGAAAGTTTCAAGTTGGAAAACCCTGTATCCTATTTTTTTTTATTTTATACATTTATCACACACCCGTATATTTTTAATTTTTTAAAAGTACGGAAATAATTACTACCTTTAAAATGTATATTTTTTCACTACGTTAGATTCCTTATACTTATATACACATGCATACATATACATACACAAAAACACGCATATACCGGGTAAGTCAAAAGTTTGTTATAACTTTAAAAACTCCTAAAAAGGGCAGACATTATTATAAAGGAGTGCGGTTTTCAAGAAAAGGCTCACAAGGTAGTCGGATTATTTTAGCTGCAAAAAAAGAAAAATAAATAAAAGGTTAAAAAATCACATATAGATGGCGCTGACGACCCGAAACACAATGAACAGGACAACAATATGCTCCATTCTTTTGTTACTCCCATAACAAATCCATTTACTCCATTACTAAGTTACTCCATTAACGACACAATTTGTGTCATTGTGTTTCGGGTCGTCAGCACCCTCTACAATTTTTTTTACTGCTAAAAAAAATCCGACTACCTTGTGAGACCTTTCTTGCAAACAGCACACTTTTATCAGAATTTCTTCCTTTTTTATGAGTTTTTAAAGTTGTAACGAACTTTTGGATCACCCGGTATATATTGCTATGTATACATACATAGCAAGAAAGAAAGACAGAAGAATAGAAATAGATATGTATACATTCTTATAATAAGAATGTTTAACTTATAAACATTCTATTAAAAAAAGCATTGATTAAAGTTTCAAGAAAAAATATCACAGAGTAGAAGCAAAGTGGAATATATATTTTACGTAAAATACTCCTTTACTTATATGTTTTATCTTCTACTACTAGTAGTACCAGAAAATGGCATGAGAATCTTTTCAGCTGTTTCAAAAGATATTGTTGTCATTTATTTTCTGCAATCAACTCATCGGAAAAATTAAATTTCCGGATCACATGACTGAGTTATGAAATTCTCTATTGTTGCTTTTTATATTTTTTAGTTAAATACTTTATTTCTTGCATACTTTTCTGTAAATAAATACACGTACTTTTCCACAAAAAAAAATTATGTGTTTCTCTTTTTCTTCAAAAAAAAAAAAAAAAAAAAACTGTGTTACAAAATTTTCAGAAAAAGGTTTTTTGGCAGGCAACTAATTATATGTCGCATAAAATTTGGCATATTGAAAAGTTGATCTGAAAGAAATCTGAAAGAAATCAGAAAGATAAATGCAATTGCAGCATACAATTAATTGCTATTGACGAAAAGAATGGTTTATAAAAACCCATTATCATACAGAGATTATTACTATGACATAGATAATTATTATAACATGGATTATTATAAAATACATGGGCTATTATTATTACATGTAACATAAAGTTCTTAATTTGCTTTTTCTGACCCTTCAAATTTTCAGTATTGTAAAAATGTTCCGACTATGTATCTTGTCTAAATGATAAATTTATTAATGTTTGGGCAGTTGCTACCGAAAATCACCAAAATTACAAATTGCATACATAAATTTTAAAATAAATGAATACATTTTTTTTTGTATTCATCCTTATCTCTTGAAGCAATAAGTAAATTCTGTAATAGCCAGAAGTGACTATATGTCGCTTATGCTTGATGATGAAAGGAAAAAGATTTCACATAATCTACTTACTAAAAAATCAATTTTAAAAATCTTCGGAAGTCAGGGGAAGTTTATGTACCAAACTTTTAAATACATTCAATTTGCAAATACAAATTGACCATAATTAAGGGATATGTGTTTAGAGCTCAATTATACAGAAAGGCCTGTATCAATCGCAACTCCATTTTGTATTCATACGCTGTTCAAAATCTCAGCAATTTCTTCAGTCATTCAACCGTTTTTATGAGTAACTGTTACTTGGCCATATTATCAAGCGTTATTATTGCTGAAACGATTGAATGGCTGAACAATGTCTGTATATTATTGAAACCATGGGTCAAGAAAAACATGTTAAACACATTTTATAAGCTGAATTATTTAATAGAAAAAGAAGCAATGTTGTAAAAATTAAAATCTGAAATGCATAATCAACGAGCCTTGCACACTAGCGGCGGATGGGTCGGGGTGTTTCCGTAGCAACATAGCACACTCTGAGTTGTAATTTTCCAAACTGTGCGAAAAATATTCGAACAAGGATTCAAATCAGGGATCTCTTGCCTGAAGCTGCCTATTCTCTGCCAACTGAGCTATCCCGGAAGAACCTTGAGGACCTAATTCACCCAGCTAACCTTCATGATTATAGCATCTGGTCTGATGTATGAGACAGCTCTATAGAATAAATCGCAGGTTATGGAACTTCAATAAATGTTGGATACTTAATTACACTAGATTAATTTTTACACTATTATTCTAATTGGTACAAAAATCATATGAGTTGTAATTTTCCAATCTGGGCTAAAAATGTCCGGACCAGGTTTTGAAACAGGGATCTCTAGGGTGAAGCTGCCAATGCCCTGCCAACTGAGTTATACGGACGAACCTGTTTTGGACATTTTTCGTCCAGTTTGGAAAATTTCAACTCATATGATTTAATGACCAATTAGAAGTACTGTATTAAAATTAATTTAATATAACAGACCCTGCTACAATGTTCAATGGTAAACCTATTGTTGATGATGCTAAAGAGTGAACGAAACTTCAGTAATCAGGTTGCCATGCATTTTACATTTTAGGCGATGTTGCTGTATTAACATGACAGCAACCCATACCATTGCTCCAGATTACTGGTAGTTTCGTTATATGTACAATCTAGTTTATCCTATATTACAAAATCTTCAATATGCTTAAATCGCTTCCCAATAGGTGATTCTAGTTCTCGGAATATTATATGGTGACAGCCCCTAAATCTTAATCGTTGCATAACATTTAATAATAGACATTTGTAACATTAATTTCCTGTCAGTATCTTTTTAAAACTGTTATTTACGGTAGAATTAGAAAGGGTGTATTTTCTTTTATCAACTATACTAGCATCTTACACAAACTATTTGGTAACATAACACTAAATTTAAATTAACATATCTATGTTTGGATGTTTTTATGTTAAACGCTCAATAGATTTGTAATTTATTCAAAATATAAATATTATCTATATATTAGGGGAGACTAGGGATGGTTGACCATACGGAAGGCTTGACACACCCATCAGTTTTCATATTTAAAAGAATTTCATAGTCTTATCAATAGGTGTTAACCAAAGCTGCTAGAATGCTCAAACAATAGTCTTCGTTTCACACGGATAATCGAAATAGGTGTTGAGAAAATCAATTGTGAGGCGTTTTCAACCTAAAAGTTGTGTTTTATTTTTAAATGTTTTGTAAGCTTTTTTTCAGTTAAATTATATCATAGAAATTTAAGTAAGTAGGTTTAGAGTGATGCAGAAATATGGATCTTTCATTCCAGGCATAAAGATTGTACAGTAAGTTTGGCTTAACATAACAATGGTCTATTCTTTAGAAAATGCCTTTATAGGGAGGCTTGACCAAGTCAATGTGAGGGAGGGTTTACCAGATGCTCAAGGGTCTCGTAATTAAGTGGTTTGGAAATATTTTTATTATATGTTGCGCATAATGAAAACTTAATGGTTATATATATAAAAGAATGTAAATTTATCCTGTAAAGCTACAGTAAAATGATGTGATGGAAAAGAAAATGTTTAAAACTGACTAAAGTAAGATGTGAAAAATTACTAGAAAATGAAAAGTTGATAGGAACATTTTTCCATTTAAATATTACTTACAACAGGTAAATAGAAACTGTGGGAAAGACTAGAAAGGTCTAGAAAAGATGAAAATAGCAGTCTTAACCCTTTCAGGGGCAGTGGTATGTTTATAAAACCACTTAATTTTAACTCCGAAACGTCACAATGGCACCAGAATTTTGCTAAAATATTTTCCATTTAATATGTATGTGAAATATAGCTTTTTTCATATTTCCAAATAAATTTGTCCATAAATTCGGGTGCCAGTCATTTATTTCAACATTTCAGTACTGAAAGTACTTTGCCACTTAAAGGTTAAAATGATGTTAATGATAAGTTAATTGCTCATGCGGCTGCACATAGCATCGATCGAAATCCTTTAAGAATGCAGACAAATTTCACCAGTGTGAATACAGTGAGATGAATCCAAACTATGTGACAACTAGAGTTGCCAGGTCGAGTGTCACAAAAATAGGACAAAGACACAAAGAAAAGTGGGACAGTGGTTCCTAAATCCGGAACTAATAACATGAAAAACAATGAAAACGGAATTTGTCTCTAACAGAATAATGCCTTAAATGTTAAAATTTAATTTTCCCTGCTGTACAATTATATCTGCTCAGACAAAATCCTGTTTAAAACAAATTTTTCTCCTCTGACTTGCGATTGCGTCTCAATAGGCTTGTTTAAGCATCATATTAAAAAAAATAGTTTTTTATAACAATTAAAGCTTGTAGCATAATGTTTTTATGCTTTTTTTTAACTGATTTTATTTCTATTCACAAATATTGCAATATAAAACTAAGTGAGTCAACCTCACATATGTGGGGAGCCGTGACCGTTTTTTTCATGATTAAAATCAATCATTTTTCAAATTTCTTATATGTTATACTTATGTAGCAATTTTATTTTGATAATTGATTTTTATGAAGAATAAAATGATATATAAAACATTATTCTACGTTCAATATTTAAAAAATAAAAAATCATTTTGTAAAAAGTGGGTCATCCCTCCCTAGTCCCCCCTATATACTATTATATATAAATATTATTTTAAATATAAATATATTCTATTAAACATTTACATATTTTTTACTAACTTGACGAAGTAATTTTAATATACTAGTGCAACGATATTTCTATTTTCTGTTATTTCTGCAAAATATTAAAGATATCCGTCTAGAAGCATGTAAATTTCTATTTATGATTTAAAATTCACATATATTTAAGAATATTTGCGCAAATTTTATTACGTTTCTTTTTTTATAACGTTTATCAATGAGTATAAATTTTCCGTTTCCATTGATATTTTGTCTTAATAAAGAATCCTGTTTATGAATTTTCTAACTGAAAAATAATTCAAATGTCCATCTTTAAAAAAAATGAATAAAGTAGAATAAATAAAATTTAAAAAAATCATAAAAAATATGACTGTTGCTCCAGTTGAAAATTGTGCTTTAATATAATATTGTTCCTTGAAGTTCAAGTCATAGAAAATGAGAATATCCCAAGGCAAAACTAAATACAATGCTCTTTTGTTGCTTCCTATGAAAGTACATTTCCTTTTGATGATATCTGTTCTTTCTTCGTATACAGCTCCGAGCGACATGTGACAAAATTACATTTCAAAAAGATAACTAATGTTTGTAAATTGTCATATAAATGGAAAACAACCAAAAATCTCTTTATTTTCAAATTTCCAAAATGTTTGTCTTGAGGAAAAATGAGAAAAGTTAAAATAAGTGCATTATTTAAAAAATTCTTTGAATTTACAAAAAGTGTACAACTTTTCTTTAAAGTATAACTAGCAAAAATATTCTTGTAAAGGAAAGTTTTCTGACTTTAGATAGGGTAAGTAGGATAGATGGCCATATATTAAAAAAAAAATTAAATAAAAATTATGCAAATACTAGAAATATTTATGCATATTTAAAATTCTCATGCATATACTCATCATATTTTGGGCAAAAAATAATCAAATCTTGAGAAAAAAAAGTGGGAAACAAGATTGAAATTAAAATCAAAGATGGCATCTCTCCTTCAAGCCGAGGAGAGAGGGCCATCCAATACAAAAAACAAAAAGTGAAACTCAAATACAAAAAAAATAACACATATCATATAGTTAGCCATTAAAACATATATAAACGTGTAAAGATGCAATTATATCACAGAAAATGAGTGAATAAAATTTAAATAAACAAAATTTGAAGGATAATTTCAATCCTTCACTTTCGTAAAATTTTATTACATTTTTGGCAAATTTATGGATATTTTCTACAAGTTTCAGGCATCTTATGTATTGTATCCAGTCATCCTTTTTGAGTGTAGTATTATATTTTTCTTCACAATCAACACAGTTATTCTCATCCAATTCTATTTCTTAATTTCAATATTTTCCGAAAACAAATACATCGTTAGGCCCTATTGCATTATTATTATCAAAATATTTATATTAGTTAATATTTAACAATATTATTAATTAATATAATTATAAACATAAAAGTTATATAATTATTTTAAATATAATTGTATTTAGACCATCCCAAAAATCCTCACTCCGTATAATTTTGAATATTAATTAAAGACGGTCATCTCTCTTCGATTTCATTTGTCTATCTATCTTGTAATTGAAGAACAGATGGCCACCCAATGTAAAACATCACTCCGCCATTGTACTTCTTTGTTCTAGGCATAGAAGCAAAGATTGGACTTTATACGTATCTTAAAAGTATGTATAGCATTAAAAAAAATGTAACTTACGTACTGTAAAATATTCAGATACCTAACTCAACAAAAATATTCTACCGCTAAATTAAATAAACACTAAAATTTCACAAACTTTTTACAATCGAAAAACATAGCTACACATCGCAATGAACTATTTTCTATGAACAATGTTTTTGCTGCAATCTATTATCAAGGTTTGGAAATATTTAGACTGGCCATCTCTCCTCTATGGCCATCTATCCTGGAGTTATTTTACACTATATTATTTTCGTCAGTTGTATACTACCTAACATTTACCACCTGAAATGAAGATAATCATTAAGAATATAAGTTGCATTTGAGAAATAAAACTTAAACGCAATAGCCAATCTATTGTTATTTTCTTTTCAAATTAATTAATAAAGTTAAAATAAATTTTTTTACAAAGACTGTAGCAATTAAGTTTATGCGTGGAAGTACAGCGTCTAGAATACCTAATGTAGATATATGCTATCCAAACAACGCTAAAACTTTTTATTCCTTAAATGTACGACGATACATCTAAAATTCCAAGTGTCGATCGCAGCGACATCTGTGGATTTTCGTACTACATTCTATAGACTAGCAATATCTTGCAGTTGTAGAAAATATCCTGCAGTTGTCGCTGCGATCTGCATATTTCAGCAGCATCGTTGCACACTTAAGGGATACAATATTTTAGCACTTTTTTAAATATTACAAAGATAGCTATTTTCCACACTATGTGTTCTAGGCGCTATAATGGAAGTCTATTCAGTTTAAATTAATTAACTGCATTTTATATGCAGACTTTTGAATGTGTCAGAAGATTAAATCCATGATGAATTGTCTAACAAGAGCAGTTCAAATTTAGCACCACAAATCTCATAGACAGATTGAACGTATTTAAATATTTCTTGAGGGCAATCCTTTTTAAACCATTTCCGTCATTTTTCGAGATTATCTGTTACTTTGTTAATTCTGTGTCGCAGGATCAACGCTAATCCTCTAATGACGAAAGCTATACTCTATACCATAGCTTGGGAAGGTTTTACTAGTTTTGTGTCGAAGACAAAACTTACAGAAATATATGATTACATAAATCTTCAAAAATAACTTAGTGCTCCATGCCATTTTTTCTAATTTGAGCCATATACCTATTAAGCAAATTATCATAATAAGCGTACATATATGCTACTGTAACTATGATACATTATAAAATCATATATGGTTACTATTAGGTTTGATATACATTATAATTGAGATTGTTTCGATTAATATAATAGAATTTGATACTTAAAATAAACTGAATGACAACAAAGCGTTAGTAATAATATTATTAATCTAAATTACAATATCTGAAGAGAAGGTCTATTATAAATTAGAGAAGAAATATAAGAAGCTTGGGAACAGATGAAGCTATTAGAAAGAAAGAAAACAGAAGTAAATAAATTCAATGTTCATGCATCTAAAATTACTCGCACATTCCAAGATCGGATTGATAGCGATAATCGTATACATGAGGGATTGATAATCCTTAATGAGTAACCCGAGCAACTGTAACAACCAGGAAGCAGGAAAGGCGAGAATTAACTAATCCTGACAACAAGTATGTAAACTTTTGATTTCTACTTCATTTTATTATCAGATACTCTCACAGAAAAAATGCTGGCGTATGTTTCGTATTCTCCTATGTCCATAATTACTAGGGTGAATCGAAAAATCGAAATGTGGATAATCGAATCGGCGAGGGGTGCAAAGCTGTATTTTGTGTACGTTAGTTTCTATGCGTTTTTTTTAAAATTAATATCCATTTATATATTTCGGTGCCCCAAGCGCCCCTAAAATAGTTAAAAATTGAAATTTTTGTCAAAATTTATAATTTTTTTGTTTACAAAAATTTAATTAATTTTGGCGGGGACTGCAAAAGTTGCCTTTTATGTATATTAGTTTTTTTCTTATGTTTTTTTTATGTTGAAATCCATTCATATCTTCCGGTGCCCGAAGCGCCTCAAATGTTGCTGAAAATTGAAATTTTTATGACAATTTATAACATTTTTGCTTTTTATTTTTTTTTATTAAATTACTTTTGGCGCGAGCTGACAACGTTGTCTTTTAAGCGTACAAGTATACATGAAAACAATTTCCAACTTCGATAAATATCGTGTCCCAAGATACTTAAATATTTGCCAAAAATCGATTTCATCAAAATTTTGAACAAAAATAATATAAGTAAAATATTAGTTTAATAATCATTTTTACAGCGTAAAAATTAGATACAGAGGATAAACAATCGATTATAGTTATCAAGTTTAATAATTATTAAATGTATATAATTATTTTTTGCGATGTTAGAAATGGCATCACAAAAGTGCAAGTTATAAATGCAACAACAAGACAAAAACCACAAAAACATTATACTCTTGAAAAGGAACTTGACTTTCTGTAAATTGGACACGTTACAGTTGAAACAGTAGAAGCTAAAGCCATAAAAAGAAGCAATAATATTTTTTTTCTCAAATAACATACAATTATATAGGCTTAGAGTAATTGGATGAGGCGAAACTAATGTAAATATCGGGCACAAAGGAGAAGTTATTCGCCTGATGGATCTGGAACTCAATAGACCCTTATTTCCCTGCTCTTACACCGTGAAATTGTTTGCTTCTTACAAATTAGTTGCATTTACGACATTTACTAAATTCTGCAGATGGTGCAAAAATTTCTCCTGCAGACTTTTGTGGACCAATTGGTACAAAAATCAAAACTTGTGAGGATCTACTTGTAGCTTCCTCGTCTTCAATAATTGCGGAGAATATGCAAGATAAAATGAATATAATGGTTTTCAGCAATGATCAGCAATATTTATATGATATTTGCATAACAATATCACCTGGTGAATGTGGTGTTGACCAGGCATTAAAAAAACCTTGTCCAGTTGTTCACTCAAGATGGCTAACGTCTGCATGTAGAATTTTAAAGTTGTATGTGGCTAGAGAAAATCCATCTGATAATCTCATTGTTCTTAGAACATATATTATGATGGTATAAGCCCCTGTATTATTTCATATCAAAATAAAGCCCTCAATAACAGAAGGAGCGCGGCATATTTGGACACTTATCATATTTTCTAGATATTTGGAACCCACTCTAAGAAATCTAGTATACGCTGTTCTTCAACGAAATAGTTTCTTTTATCATCTTGAGAAATTGTTATTGTAAGTACTTTCATAACAGAGAGCATATCAGGTCTTAAACAATAAGAATGCTACTTTGAGCTATAAATGAGAACAGATGATCACCAGAAGTAGGAATTGTTCAAGCACCTGAAGTATACTCAAAAGCAAAGTATTATTATGAAGTTATTAACAGGCAACGGATTGGACTTTTGAACCACTCCTTTTGATGAAAGTGATTTGCGAAAGAATTTAGGTCATGTTAAAAGTAGGAAAAACGGAGGAATAGTCAAAATACTAATGCTATACCAAAGCTGTTGAAAGATGCATTCTGCATTCCTCTGAGGCATGAGAAAGTGTATATGAAGTGTATCTGATGTAGAAAAGAGACACAGTTTCATACTGAATAGAATAAAATAAAGAAGTCATATCAAGCATTTTAATACCAAAACGTATTACAAACTTTAGAAATATGCAAATCTTCAAAATAGAAGAAGTAAAAAATTTGCTACGTAAGCTCAATTTTTTTTCATGATTTAATGGTTTGATTTATAAATTTATACTTCATGTATTGTTAAAAATATTATTATTATTAGTTTTATACTTTATTAACGAAAATTTTGACAAATTGGTAAACGGGTTTCGTAGTTTTAAAATTTTTAATACATTCTCTGAAAATTTTTAATTTAAACTATTCTTGGCCCCGGAAGATGCGAATGGATTTGGGATGAAAAATTCTGTAAACTTCACAATTATGTATTCCACCCAATACACAACTTTCTCATCCGGTGCCAAATGGAATAAAAGAAACAAAACAAAACTAAATAAAATAATAAAAAATAATAAAACTGTTCATAAAATTTTCAGTTTATAACTAATTTGGGGCAAGTGGGGCGCAGGAAGATATGAATGGATTTAAATTTAAAAAATATATATGTAAACAAATATACATAAAAGACAACTTTCGCGCACAGCGCCAAAACTAATTAAAAAATAAATAAATAAACAAATAAACGGTCAAGTGCGAGCAATACTCGCGCTAAGAGGGTTCCGTAGAATAAATATATGAGTTTGTAATTGTATTATAAAAAAAAAAAATTGCTAAAAGAATACTAAGACTTTTTAAAAAACTATATAACGTAGTGTTGGGTATAACTGTATATATAAGAAAAGTGTAATAGGGTATACCATGAAAGTTCAAAGAGATATATGGAACAATATCAAATATAGCTATTCGTATAACTCTTTTTTTAATATTATCCTAATCTGTTTATGATAAACTTAATTCGGTACTGACAATAAAGGCAGTGCATAGTTAAACTTCATTTGGCATTTCATGAAACTAAATTCAGCGTAGTAATAACCTTTATTTCTACAGTGTAGCTAAAACAAAACCTTTGTTCAAAGTTTAAATTTGGCATTGCGCGCTTCGAATTGAGGTCTCAAAGTTGCAACGCCGCCGTGGTCAGTGCCGCTCTTTTTCCAGATAGATGTTTAATTAACTTTTAAAGTCACACGATGCGTATTGAGATATGCAATCAATGCAAACTATCGCGAATCTCACAGTATTTATGCGATTCATTCTAATTAAATATTTCGAGGGCGATGCCCTTAAAAAAACGGACACCTAATTTTAATTCCAAAACAGACAAATGGCACCAAGAATATTTAATTAAAATTTTCCTTTTATCATGTACGTGAAAATAAGCGAGTTTGCATTTTCTGATAAATTCGTTTATAAATTCTGGTGTCAGTTCATTATTTCATAAGTTTATAAATAGAATTACTCCGTGCCGGAAAGGATTAAGTGGTCGTAGGACTCTTAAAGCTTCAAAATTTAAGAAATTTTAATTTTTTTAGATGTTAAACTCCTATATTTTCTGAATATTTTGATATAATTGTTTCTTTGAAATTCCCATTAGAACAGAAGTTTTGGCTTTTAGAATTATACCCGCTCAATAGCTGAAGCGGCGATTCCGAAACTTTAAAGCCATTATTTTCCAAATGGCGTTTTTGGGTATAACGCGCAGGATACCTCAAAAACTTCTGAATATTTTTTCATGAAATTTTCAAAACACATATTCCATGTTATTCTGTATAAACTGAACCTAAAATTTCCTTTTTATTGTTCAAAAAAATATTTTTTAGGTGATTTTACTGTTGAAATTTTCAAAATTTTGTATTAGCTAAATGCAACATTGCATTAAAAATATAAAAATGCTTTAAATGCAAATTTATTTAAGTTCAGGGAAATTATTACAATCTGAAGTATAAGTAATCACCAAAATTTTCATTCTAGTTGCAATATTTATTTTGTAATCCTGCGCGTAAAATGTTATGCCAATTTTTTATTCGACAAATGTCTAACAGTTTCGAGCCTCCTATAAATACTAATTCTGTATCTTGCAATTTTTTAAATACATGAAACGAAAGAACATACTTATATCTTTCATTCCAATTAAAATTGTGTTTCAAAATCATATACATTTTAAGACATTAAATGTTGAAAATGGTCGTTTTTTCATTTTTTTCACTTTTTAGAGTCCCGAAACCACTTAAATTAGTATATTTTTAACAATTTGACGTTTATTGCTTTTCTATTGATATTGGACATTACATTACACATATATATCATTAAAAGTCGTTAACTAGGCATAGAGTACGCCGCCCTGTCCTTGTGTATGTCCAAAATGATCGTACATTTAAGGGTTAATATCTCAGCTAATTACCGATGATTTTTTTCGAAAATCATTATCAACAATGCTTTTATTCTTCTGCAACGATAGGTATATTCAGCGATGCTCAACAATTTTTCTGAATGCCCGTAAATCGAAATTTTTGTATAACAGAAAAATGCTAATTGCTCAAAAACTATGTGACCTAGGGTAATCGCTATAGTTTTCCGGCAAGGTTTATATTAATGTCTACTACCTCTAATTTTTTCATAATTTTAGTTTCAGTAGATTCGGAATTAGATGGGGGGGGGGACTTATTTTTGAGCTACATTTTCAACAATATCTTTGAAAATATAATACCTAAAATTAAAAGGAAAGTATTTGTGAGTTCAGCGTTACAAAAGCTTTCACAGGATACCCCCACATGATATACAAAGAAAAGTTTTTTTTAAGTAGTATAATGAGCCCCTCTACGTTTTTACTAAATATATTTATGAATGTTTATTAATCTGAAAATATGTGGGTCAATGGTCTTTATTACTTCCCCGAATTTGAACTTTCCACGTTCCATAGTTTACGATTAAAATGGCTGTGAGAGACAGACAGACAGACAGACAGACGGAAAGACACAGGAGTGATCTTATAATGGTTCCGTTTTTACTTTTTAAGTACGGAACCCTACAAAATTATAAATTTTCATAAAAATTAAAATTTTTAAGTATGTTTAGTGCGCTTGGGGTACCGGAAGATATGAATGGATTTCAATAATAATAATAAATGTAAGCTAATATACACAAAATGTAACTTTTGCACCCTGTGCCAAAAGTAATTTCGATAAAAAAAAAATTCCTATACGTTTCGATCGACCCTAGTAAATACAACAACCGACACAAAAATTTTTATGCATCAACTCAATTCAGTAAACTTATTTTTTACAAAGTGACTACATAACATGCACAGCTGAGATTCTTACATAATTAGTATTTTAATTCCTTTACTTGATTTAACTGCTGTGTGATATCTCAAAAGTTTCATTTGATATATTTTTTTTGTAATACTAGGAAAGGTACACACTTTCTATGTTGCATTTTAACATATAATGAATAATAAATCAGAAAAGCTCAACAAGTAAAAATTAAATTTTAAAAATCAAAAAACCCGACTGCGTAAAGTGTGAACTAATAAACTATTTCTCATAAATTTGAAACTACTTTTTATATTACCTATTTTCTTATTTGCTTATATTTATTACTTTTAAGTTGTGTTTAATTGGTAGTTACTATCTATAAACACTGTTTTGATGAGGCCTATAGATGTCTATGAAGGTTAGAGTTGCAGTAAAGCTAGAAATCCTGCCTACACACCTTTCAGGTTGTGTAATATTTAAGCGGAGTTTCTGACTGTAAAATAATCAATGAAACATTGTCTTCATTTTGAAAGACCGATCCTATGATATACCACTCAATAGGGTGTGTAATATTTTTTCTCCTCTACCACCCTTTTGTATTTTACGGCCGCCATTTTGAATTTCTAAAAACAAAACCTAGCCTATAATCCTCTGACGGTTAAGACGAATCGATAGAGTCCTCATTCATTAAAACCAATCCAGCGATTGGGATGTTTCAAGGGTATAAAGAAATCCACTTACCCATATACGCGTGAAACACATAACCCTTCTTGGCAGTCGGGTAAAAATAAGAAGAAATTCAATTTTTTTAGCTTATTACAAATGTTGAAATGTTTTCTTAAGTAATACATTTATATTTTTAAAATTGAAAATAGAGAAATTTTAACTAGATCTCTAATGGATTCATTTTTCACTTTATCTAAGGTATTAAATAACAGCATATAATTCAATCTTTCAATATATGCAGTTACACGTTTCTCTTCATAAGTATTTATTATTATAAAATATTATTTCTGAAACTATAATTTAATGTGTTCAGAAAAATGTCATGTTATGCGAGAAAAAAAGTGACATAAATTATTTAATATTATTAAGTTATATCAAGTCTTCTTTCTATTCCCTCTTACTACTCTATAACATAAGAATAGTTGTGTAAGTCAAGACACGCTTTAACGAATAAAGACGCATTCAAGCATAAGATATTTCATGATGTAATATCGAAACCATCATCCTTTAGACGTTGATCGATGCTGCAAAGAGGAAAAATAAATGAAATATACTCTTAAGTTAACACAAAATCCCCTGTGTTTCTATATACATGAGTGGTAGGATTTTTTTTAAATTTTTATCTTACAATAACTAACACAGATTTAGTTTATTAAAATAAATATTTTTTTACAAAATCAGTGCTTATGCGTATGCGTTAATACATCATGTCCCCGAAAGAAATTCCTGAATTTAAATTTAATAATTCAGTAACGTAAAGAAATATATAGAATCGAACATAATATATTTATCAAGTAGCTCTAAATTTTAAATAAAATAAAGTAAATAGCTGAAGTTTAAACTCACAGATTGCGCTTTGGTGCCTTGTTTAGAAAGAATTTTCAAATTAACTTTAAAAATCTATCATACAAGCCTTTTTTTAAAAAAAATAATAAATATTAAAATAAATTGGAATGTTACAATGTGACAAAGTTACTGCAAAATTGTTTAGTGATTTTCATGATAAAATTATACAGTGACAATTTTCAGATGTTTGAATTTCTAAACTATTGAAGAGTATAATCGTCGAGACGTATAAAGCACTTTTAAAGGATAAATTTATTATTCTCAGTCATCATAGCCGGCATTCTCTTTGTATTTTTAATTTGAATTTCATTAAAAAAGGTTTTCTACTTTTATTTTTTAATATTTATATTATGAAAAAATTCATTAATTACATTAATATTAATCTATTGAAACACGTTATGTTGATATTTTATGATTGGTACCAATTGCGAAATATAGTTTATTGTTTATTAGGAAATTTAAATTTTATTTTTGGAGGAGCAGTTTTTAGAGTACTTTACAAAAACACATAATGCGTTTTCTTGGATTGCGAATAAAAAGAAAAATAGAAAAACAAAAAGCATAAAGCGTACTGAACTTTTTATTCATTTAGTAAATTTAAAAGCCGTTTCCACGTCAATAAATGGCAAGGTTCTGGATAGTTCCGGGAAATACTACAACCAGGGCTCGCAGCGTTCCTAAAATTTTCGCTCTTTGCTACCACTAAATTAAAATGATAATCTTTGATGTATGAATCTATTATAGATGTTAAAGGAATTTACCACGAAGAATTCTTATTTAAAATACTGGTAGCAAAGTGCGAAAATTTTAGGAACGGTGCGAGCCCTGTACAACTATATGTCGAATACTGCTTTTACCTTATAGTATGTCGCAATATTTAATCTCAATTTTCTTTTTAATTAAACCAGACGTATAATTTTACTGCAGCAATGCTATACAGCATCTGTCTGCAGAAATTCTCTGGAAACAATGCAGAACCTTGCCAGTTATTAACGTGAAAATAACTTTAAAATTTATTAAAGGAATAAGAATTTCAGTATGCTTAATGCTTTTTTGTTTTTCTGTTTTTTTTTAGTTCACATACAAGAAAACACATTATTTGTTTTTGCAAATTTCTCTAAAATTACTGATCCAAAAATAAAACTTAAATTTACTAAAAAACAATGCATTTTCGATTTCCTCCTGCTATATTTGGCAAGTAGACCTCATTAGATTGTTCATAAAATATCAACTTAATATGTTTGAATCGATTATTATTAATGTAATTCATCAATCTTTTCATAATATAAAAATAAAAGTAAAAATCAAAAACATTTTTTTAGTAAAATTCTAATTCAAAATATAAATTGAATTAAAACACCTTAAAAATTTTTATCCAACGATTTGATTTACTTTTTTTTATAAAAATGATCTACATTTATAAAAAAAAAATAATGATCAGTCATTTTCTTTCTATTCAATAAAATGTAGAGAGAATATATTTATCGAATTGAATTTTCTAAGAACATTTCATGGTGCGATCATTTTCAAAATAATCTCCTTAAATCTTGTCAAGATCCGCTTTGATTAATACAAGGTTTGCTATAAATAATTTTTGTTCAAGGGAAATAGAAATGAAATTTATTTGAAGAAATAGTTCCCACAACTAAATTCACAAGGAATGTTTGACGTAGAATATGTGTTATCGCCCGAAATATGTGTTTTAGAAATTTAATTTTTCTAGAGAATTGATTGCGAAGGTTAAAAGAAATATATTTTGCATCAGGTGAAGAATTTCTCATTCCATTTTACCATTACTATCGCAAACAATGAATTTGATGACATATGAATAAAACAACATTTTATTTAATTTAAAGAAGTGATATATATAATGTTTAGTTTGTTGTAATTGGAACTTCCCAAAAAATTAATAAAACATTTACTTAAAAAAAAAAAAATTCTTTAACTTAATGATTGAAATATTATTTTAGTTGCGGAAAAAAATATTCAGTGACACGGCCTTGTAGTGTTTATTTTACTATTTATTATAGTTATATCAATAAAGTATTCTATTTTATCTATTTTATGATTTGAATAAAAAGAAAATAGTATAGAAAATTAAAGTAAATTTAGTGTTCACTTCAAACTGATACGAATTCAGTTAGATATTTTTATTATATTTATAATTTTAAAGTATAGTTTCTACATTTAATTTGAGAAAAAGATAAATGTTTATTTAAAGATACAGAAGAATTTTGTAAGTTGTAGCGGGAAAACGTGCTTCAAAAGTTTAGTTTTCAAGAGAATTGATTAGAATAAATAAAATGAATCAATATGTCTTACAACAGCAAAGAATATGTCTTTCGACGTATTGTCTATTTTATTAAATCGCTGAATTTCTTAAAACACTAGAATGTCCGCTGGTGTCATTTCGACACCATACCGAATTTAGCCTTATCTTTCTATTTCATTTTTTTCTCTTCAAATTTAGTGACTTTCAGTCATTTCATGTAAGACGCAAACTGTCAAAATTTTTATGGTGTAAATCTGTTTTTACATCTAAGTTACATCTAAATTTAGCTAGGACACCAAACAGAATATTAAAAAAAATAGTTTACTTGTGTCTTTCTTTCAAGTTCATGTGACCTTGATTTTAGTCTCTTTCAGTTATGGGAAGTTTAATATACTTTCCACCCCTCATAAAGTTTGTGGAAGGGGGGGTTGGTTATTGCTATTCAGGCGATTAAATGTATCCAGTTACTTTCTTTGTGTTATAATATTTCAAAGCATTTGAATGCATATTATTCCTGAGCGATATTTTGTACTTTCAGAGACTATTCTTTATGGAATTATGCATCACAAAAAAGTCTCATTCCTAAAAAATTGCAAATCTATTGAGAGAATTTTCCTAAAATGAATGGGATTGTGGTGACCTTTCGAAGTTATTTCCTTAATTTGGACCTAAAGACGTAATCCCTTATTTGGTGAAAATTGAATCTCGACCTGATGGAAAACTATAACGGAATTCGAAGTTCTAAAACTAATCGAATCATATAAAAATAAAGGTTATATTGTGAGAGTTGATAATTTTTTCACGTCTCTGAAACTAGCAAAAGATCTGATAAAATGTAAAACAAGCGTGGTAGTAATTGCAAATCGAAGTCGAAGGGAAATTCCAAATTGTCGGGAAAATAAAAAAGACAGTCTGTAATATATTAAAATACTAAACTATCGATACCGTACTTATAATATATCAAAGAAAAAAAGCGGAAGAAAATCACTAAAATGAGCGCACTTCATTCAAACGTTACAATTCAAAGTAACGAAACGAAAACACTAGAAACTTTAACATTCTACAAAGAAACCAAATATAGGGTCGACTTTTAAGATCAGATGGCTACAAAATATTCTGTAAAATCCGGATCAAGGAGATGGCTTATACATACATTTTCAAACATTTTAGACATTGAACTTCTAAATGCTTGGCTTGTATACAAATCTATGTCAGGCCATTACATTTCAAGGAAATGTTATATTGCACAATTAGCAAATACACTGCGTTCAAATTAAGTAAAATATAAGCAATGTGCAACTAATCAAAATTATATACCGGAATTAAAACAAAACATTTCTCAGAAACGCAGAAAATGGGAAATTAGAATAAGTAAAGATAATGCCACAGACAATTTTTCGTGCATTAAGATGGTATGTTTTAAAGATGGTATGAAGATGGTATGTACAAACAGATGAATCATTAGATCCTTTTGTTGTCGAGTTTCTTGAATGACGACATCATGGCTTTTTTGCTGGTTTTGAGTATTATTCTGCGATAGTGGCGTCATATGCATACTTTTCTGTAGATCTTGTTTAAGAATCGATTGTAAATATGGAAATCTTCAGCGGATGCGGATGACGTCATTTTATGTATTATATCTATAAAATCCAAACGGAAATATCGTTCCGAACGCCCAGATTTCCAGTTCCAAAGCATGGATTACGGAACATTTTACGGAACTTATACCGTTAGATAGGTATCGTTTCAGGGAAGGTTTTAAGCTATAACACATCATTCTACCTATATTAGTTATAGAATTATGACGGAAAGTCCTGTTATTTTAAACGATAAGGTTTACCATTTTATTTCTTGGCGAAATTTAACGTTGATAAAAAAAAAAAAAAATGAAACAGCTATTACACCTCGAAACATATAAGAAAAAACTGTTACTAATTTTAATTAAAAAAAAAAAAGAAGGAAGAAAAAAATCGTTTTAATGAGTGATAATATTAAAAAAACGAAAATATTTAATTTAAACATGCAAGGGAATGTTCGTAATGCTTAAAAAATTACTCAGTTAAAATATTGCAATTGAAATAAGATTTGGCGCTTTATCTTTTGCGTCAGGTTAAGAAAAATGCATCTGAAAAATTGATAGGATGATATCAAGGAAGTTTCGATAAGTGCATGCTCAGAAATATTTGAAAAAATTATATAATATTCTTCTCATGAGGAATATATATAATATAATCTCATGACATATATATGTTTATTAAAAAAATCCGCAGAACCTCGATTTAGCGTTTGTAAAAAAATAATGAAAATTTAATTTTTTTTGGCGATTTAATGCTGGTTGGCGGCACAATAAAAATTAGAATGATACTTTTTTATGATAAATAATTTTTAAGTAAAACCTTTTTCTACTCTTCATACGAATATAGTTAGATTAAGTTTAACGTAATAAATAATTTTTTATTACTACAGTTTTGTCATATACCTTTATATACGTATATATTAAAATTTTATTATCGTAATTATACGGTTTAAAACAAAATTTCAGTTTATTAATTTTTTTCCAAATTCAAAATTAATGTCCGATTCGGAACATTGGGAATTAGACTTCGATATTGTTAGTGTCAGAAACAAGAAATGAAGGTTATTGTTGCCATGGAAACAAGTATTTAATATAAAATGTTTAATGGTAGCATTTTTAATTAGCCAGCTACTTTTAAAACAAATTTAAAACGGTACTACTTGATCATCCCGTCGACAAAATAACTATCGCCAAACTATAAGATAAATGCCAATAATAGCTGATCGTAAATTTTACATTCACTTGACATTAAACACGGTACACTTGTTTGTTGCGTCATCAAGTGATTTTTAATTTCACTTCTATTTGTAATTTTACTAATGTTTACAAATTTATTTATTCTTTCGTTGTTTAAAATAAAAATTTTGTTAATTTGTATAATTTGGCGAGCAGTTTGGCAATTTATATAATTTGGCGAAATTGGTTGAATGAATAATCAAATAGTACACTTAAAACATTTCCAGCCGGTGAAGCCAAGTAAAATTAAACAACTACTGCAACACGCAATTTGTGTATATTATATAAGCTTAAAGATAAAAAAAATCATACGCTAATCCTTCGTTTAAGTTTAAATTCATTGAGTTTTATGCATTTAAACACTTATTTAACAAGCAATTTTCAAATGCCTTTAAATATCTTGCATTTGGCATGGAAATGTGTTGGCTATCCAAATAGCGTGGAATGTTTGTCTTTTTTGCGCCAAATACTCGAATATATATAGATTGTTTTCAGATTTTTACTGGAATTCCGCCGCCAAATTTGACTGATGTTTTACTACACACATGAGTAGTTTTAAAAGCATTTTTCTTTTCAAAATAATTTGAGTATGCTCTTTAAGGAGACCTTCCTTGTGGTAATAATTTTGTTTTTGATTGGTTCTTTTTTATTTCTAACTCTTCCATCATGTGACTTACAGACGAAACTAGCAGATGTAATTGTAAAAATGATGATACTTATGATTTACATGTTATATGTTTATTTGTGATTTTTGAGTTCACTTTTGTCGCCAAACAATTTGATTTTAAGCCAAAAAGATGTAAGCGTGAATTGGCGATGTTTACAATAAAGGTGATTTTGCAAGTGTACGAAAGCATTTTTTGAGTATTTTTGAAAATTCAAATGTACAATATATAAATAGCAATTAATATTTTAAGAATGGAGTCAGATATTTTAATTTTAGTATAAATGTCTCCCAAACACGCACATACATACTGTAAAATAATTTAATTTTAGACATTTAAAAAATTTCTCATCATACTTTACTGCCAAAGCATGTCGGTTTGTTTTCCCCAAATTTGTGACTTTTTTAACCTCGAAGCCATATTAGCTAATATTGTCCATTCTTTTTTTAATAAAAAAAAATATATCGCCGATTTCCCTAATACAAACGTTCAATGCTTGCAATGTTAGGTAGTAAAGATTATTCTTAAGAAAATGTAAGCAATTATGCGTTATTTCTATGACGAAAAAAGACATTTTGCAATAAAAATGGCTTTCTAAAATCACTTTTCGATATTCCGTTCCATTCGCCATTTATTTGTTTTTCATATCTTTCCTTCTTTTAGAAATGTTATAAAAAGATATTGGTTGAATCTTCCATAATCAGCCACCTTACAATTGGCGAATTTACTGTATAGTGTTGGAAGATTCATTTATATTTGAAAGGAACCGTGTACGGTAAATCCGATTTCAGAAGATTACGCGAAATTTGTACTTTTAGTAATTAGCGATTAGTAAATTTATGTTTTTTTAGTATGGAGCAAACGGACAAAAGAAGATTTACTAATAGATATTTTTCACGTGCAGTTATTTTACTATCATTAAAAGAGCATTAATTTGAATGTACAGAAAAAGTTTTTCAAATGCCAAAGGTGGCCAATGGAACAATATTTGTTCATTTAGCCTAGGTTTTTAAAACAAGTACCTCAAATTCAATTAAAATTTCAATCATATTTTGGCTGATGCACAGCCCAAGCAGCTGACCGTAGTGACAAATTTTAGGTTTATTTTACTATCACTAAAAAAGCATTACTTTGAATGTACAAAAAAAAAAAAACTTTCAAATGCCAAAGGTGTCCAATGGAACAACATATGTTCATTTACTCTAGGTTTTAAAAAAATGTACCTCAGAATTATATATACTTTCAATCATTATAAAGAAATTTTGGCTGATGTACAGCCCGAGCAGCTGGTCATAGTCACAAATTAACGTTTTTAGTTTTATTTAGGCAACAAACTGATGAATATTGACGTCTTGAAAATAAAAGCATGTTTATTTCTCCGTCTTATTACACTCATTAGAGAAATGCGAAAAAAATCTTCGGTTTGCCAAAAAGATCGCTACTAAAAATTTTGCATAACTAACTTTACTTAACATTTGCAAAGAGTTTTGATAGTGAAAGATCTAAAAATCAATCAACAGCAATTTACATTATTTAATGGACTGTAGTTTGTAGCGTAATTAACCCTGTTTTGTAGCTAACTCTGGTACATTTTTAGCCATACCGTTACGAGCATTTCTAACGTTTCACATCAAACTTGGTTGTGGATCCGATTACGGATGATTGGGAAGATTTTATTGAATGAAAACTAGAGGTTTAGTTTTCTATTTGAATTAGTTATCGAGGTTATTTTCCTAGGTTAATATTTGCATGATTAAAACTGGTATGTAAAAAGAAACGGCAGTTAAAATGACATTATTTTAATTTTATTCACACAATTCCGCTTTAAATATCACTTTTGCATGATTCACATATTTTAAAATATAAAAGTTAAACACTGTTTTGATTGTATTTACTCTACTGGAAATCGAAGATAAGAAAATGTAGAGAAAACCTGCCAAAAGAATACGTGTATTACCAAATATAATGTAACGTAGATTGTAGTTATGTTATCAGATCAGCACAAAGTACCAAGCTGAGAAGTCCGGAGTAAAAGACCTAACAAACGAAAGTGAATAACCCGAACATTCTTTAAGTTAAATGGTCAATCTCTGAAGTCATTGTAATTCTCTCTTTTTTAGTAGTGTGGTTATATGATCGTAATGGCCGCATTTCCCTTCCAAACTCTACATGATGTACTAAAGAGTTGCTTCTGAATTGCCCGTATTTCGTCTAACGCATTAGATAATATAATAGCGCAATGGCGTCCGATGCGTGTTCAGAAAATGCGGAAGAATCTTCCAGGTGAAGGTCCATATTAATTTAAAATACAGTGTCGGATTTTCCATTTCGTTTGATTGAAGGTTTATTTGAAAAATGGTCCAGCGCAGCGGGCTCAGCCTGCTAGTATAAAATAAAAGCGTGTGTTCTATATATTCAAACTGAATGATGATTTCTATTATTATCTTTTTATATATTCATATACATATTCTTTTCATCGGGGCGATACTAAATTCTGAAAACTTAGAATTCCTGTTTTATAGTTTTTTTTCTTTTTCTTTTGCTTTCCAAGAAATTTAATTTGTTCAGCAAATAGATTGCAAGAAATAAATGGATATAATATCTTTTGAAACAGGTGGAAAATTTCTCATTCCACTTTCTGACTCTGGTCTCAAACAATGAATATGATGACACATGAATAAATCAGCATTTTATTGAACATAAAGTATGCTTATATAACGCGTATGCTGATGTACTTAAAAATTCTTGAAAAAAAAATTCGAAAATATTATATTAGCTACCTAGGACTTAAACAATAATTTTCGAAAATTAGTATTTCATTCATGGACTATAAACTATGCAATCTCATTGGCAAAAGAAGGAAGTATTATTCATTAAACTAGATTATACGATTTTGCTTGTTGTTTCATAAACCTATTTGCTTTTCTCTTTTGTGTGTTTACAGAATAAGAAAAATAAAAGTTTCATGTAAAAATAGCTCTGGCTGTTATTATAATTCTGTTTTCTCTCTAATTAAAAGCGTCAATACAACATTAATGAAATGTGCAGCATATAACATGAGACGCTTGAATTAAAAAATATGCCTTTATATTACTAATTAAAAACGAAAATCTCTGACAACTTTTCGAATGCACTGATTCAGAGTACTCAATAAAATTCATTTTTCAAAGTGTGAATAATTTTCCATTCTGCTTTCTGTCTGCTGTCTGAAATTGGATTCTCTGACATATAAATATAAAAAGCATTTTTTATATAACGAATGTTAATGTTTATACTCGTGTATTTCGAACTTCCTCAAAAATGTAATAAAATATTTGTTTTCTCTGAATTTGTTTAATTAATGATCTAAATAATTTTTTCACGGGAAATATATTCTATGATTTTATTCTAAAACGATAAAGTATTAGTAATTAAACAAGAACACAAGGCTTCTGTAATTATGTTTTAATAATACTTATTATCTAATTATATAAAGTGTGAAAAAAAAGTGTATGTAACCATTCTGGAACGAAGACATCCATCTTACGTGTCGTCGATATGATGGAGCCATATTATTTTTGATTTCGATTTGAGATGTGTGTGAGAAACCTTATCTGTCTAAATACAAATTTCATCTGCCTCAATTGACCTTTGTTCACCCTATTTCTCTACAAAACATTGAAAACTAACAAAATTTCAAGGATGATTCTCGCTATGAACAAATCACTTCAGTTAAAGTGTATAAACGAAACGTAACGTAAACAAGAAGATTCAGGTGAGTCATTCATTTTTGGGATTCATTGAGAAAAAAAAAACTTTCGCGCATTGACTTTTTAAAATGTGGTGTACGTAATGCCTATCAAAAAGAGTAGCCGTGTTCACCACAAACCATGAACCAAGATTCATAGAGATATCAGCGTGATCTTTGTTTTCAATTATACCCTGCCCTGAGAGAGGGTCGTATTTTCTTCTTTATTTCATCGTCGGTCAAAGTTTGAGAAAATCTCGCCCATAAAATTCTTTGGCACTTTTATGTTTGCCGGGCGCAAATCTTCTGCATAACAGCTCTTGTTCTTCGCGTGTTCAAATTAGACACACTATTCTGATGAGGATATAAAATGTTTTACTTTATGGTATTATTTTAGTTTTATTTTCTATTTATTTTCTGTATTTTAATTGCAATCAGTAAAATGCATATATTTTAGATGTATATAATGTATGTATTTTAAATGAAAGTTATGTATTTAAAATGAATTGAGTGGCTTATACTTAAAATGAAACAAATTCTGAAGCTATGCAAATGATGTCAATAAGAATAATATTTGGCAATTTGTCATATCTTGCCAAAAACACATTTAATTTTTTGCTTGTGCAAGTTAGAAAAATGACTTATAAAAAAAAAATATGTTAAAAAAACAACGTTTATTTAATGTTTTAAAAATGTATAATTTGTTTTACATATTATACAATAATATTTTAAATGGCGTATGATAAAGTAAATAAATTTAATAAATAACCCCTAATTCACGTTGCGAACTTAAAATAATACATATTTTATTTTGCAATTTTTTATTTAATCAACTGAAAAACAAAGCAAGTTCCATTAATTAAATTAGCACTTTCAGGACCGCATTTTTATTTACAAGAGGGGAAATCTGAATTTCTTGAATTAAGGTTATTTTCTATAAAAATAAATATAATTTTAAAAATGCATATAACAATTTAATAGTTTCTTTAAATGATACCATTTGGCATCGTTGGAACAAAATAGGAATTAGACATATAATGATCAGGATGCTATTTGGCATCATTGGAATCAAGAAACGAAAATATACATTCAATTTTTAATATCCATTTTATGTATGTTTATATTTGCTGAAGTTCCAGTCTTTTTTAAAGATTTGTTTAATGCATTAATTTATCTATAATGTTTCATCTAAAATAATTTAAAGTACTCATAAAGACAAAAAATTTCATGAGGCAGACATGAAAAGTTTCTCTAAATACCATGTCAAATGACTTATGATCTTTAATTTCCCAAGTTTTTGATACAGGGACTGTTTTACACTTTTGTTCTTTAGAAATTTTAAACTTTATTTTTTTATTTGATTTAAAATTGTTCGCTGAACTTACTTTTTCTTGATCAGGGAATACTTCAACATTCTTATCTTCTTATTATTCTGTATTTTCAACTTCAACTTCTACCACATATTACTAGTGTTGCCAGGTGTCCCACGTAAATAGGTGCTCCAAATTCTCTGGACATCACTACAGTTTATTTCGCACATTTAATTGCAGATAATTCTGCCATTATCTAAGGCGAAGTAAATTACTTTAAAGTACTGGTATCTAGAGCATATGGACTCCCGATGTACGATGAACACCTGCCAACAGTACTTATTACCTGCAGAAATCGTAACAGGACCGATTGAATTATTTGTATCCAGATCAAGAATTTTGACACTTGAATTGGTCGAATTGATTGGGTCTCATCTGCACTGGATCAATTCCAAGTACTTTCACCGCACTCTTCGTCAATTTTTTCAATTGCTATTTCAGAAAGGTCCTCATTCATTAGTAAATAAATGGCTCCTTCTATAATTGTGCTTTAAAGCTGTTGATTATCTCACATATTACCCAACAGAGGAAAATATATTCTTCCTAAAGCATTAATTTTCTATGACAATACAATTTTATAATGTGTTTATTTACTTTTCATCTTTGTATCTGTTTAACAAATATTTTACACACAAAATAATATACTATAAATGTAAAGAGAAAATTGTCAATAATACTATTCACACATACTATAAAATTTCACTTAGTTTTTCCTTCCACTGACTTAACTTGCTACCCCTGGCAATATTGTAGCATGTGCCCACTCCAAATTGAATAGTTTTCATTGAAATTGTAATATTTAATTTCCTTGTCATTTATTTCATTGTAATATTTAAATTCTAGCAAGTCGAATCCCGTATTTAAACCGCTTTCGTAATTATTTGAAGAGGTATGAATAAAATAAAATGATGGTGGCAATGGTTAGCAGGCTGTATTTTCTAAAAAATCTGAAAAGTGCTTATGAATTCAGCTTATCTGTCTACTTGCCCATGCTCTAAATCTCATAAATATATTTGGATTACCATGTAAATTTTATATGTTATAAAGATTTGCTATGCACTGTCCAAAACTGAAAATTCAGTGCATATCATTTGAAGAGCTCAGATGATTAAGCTGGTATATGGCAAAAAAAGAGAAGTTAATCATATAATTGATGATAATCAATGGCCGTCTACGATCTCTTAAATTACTATTTCAAAAAAAAAATCTAATACCCCCAGAGACCTTGATTGATAAAGGAGGCATCTAACGATAAACCAAAATAGATATCCGGAACTTTACAGCTTATTTTATCAAAAGATGATTGTGTCACTTTCAATCTTTACCATCTGTGCTCTTCCTTTAAAAATCTTTAACATATTCGTTACATCTATGGTGAAAAATGGATAATGGTGCATTTTATTGACTTTTAATATCGAAGCATAATGTTATTGATACGCATCACTGAAGTTAAATACAAGATGCATTCTCAGGTGTATAGAAGAAATAAAATTTATAGTTCGATTAACGTATCGCACAAAAGAATTTCATTATATTAGGAATTATCGGGGAAAATCGGTTGCGGTTCATTTATATTATGTTATAATACTTCAAAAATAATGAAATGTATGACAATTCTGTAATGTATGTCTGATAATGAAATGTATGACTGAATGCATTACAATATGTTTTCTATAGATGATAGAGTTCACAACATTTATATTTTCTTTACAGAGATGCTCCAAAAAATTTTATTACTGGACTGACTGTGTTCAATAATTTCCGGAAGTGCGCTTTCCACTGGGTATGTATTTTTAAGCTAATCTTATTTTTAGTGATTATTAATATTAGCTATATATGGCGTGCATAAATTCTAAACATCACGTACAAGGCTACGCGACGGATATTACCAACATTACTGCAATTGGAAAGCAATTGCTGGTAATGTATTTTTACTCAGTTATTATGTTTTTTAAATTGCTTATTTATACAACTATTAATAATATTATAATTAATAATATTATAATATATTAATAATATTCTGTTATTGTTGGAAAGTGTTTCAAAATCTATGTCTGAAGACAGATTTTTTTCTTGTTAGAAAATATGATCACACATTGGTCTATAGAGGTTTCAAGTATCAATGCAGCTAAATTGGACAGATATATGTTGGAATGAACAGCAACGTTTATACGAAAAGTAGCAACTAAATGAAGTATAACAGCCCCGGGTTGTGATAAATTCATGAATGAGTATGCGTTAACGGTACAGGAGAAGGAAATCCACGAGCATTGAAAAGGATGATAAGGGGTTAGGTACCATTTAAAGGGTCCAGAAATCGATTTTGTAAAAAATAGCTTATAATTAAATACGATTATTTAAGAACATTTAAAAATAAATCCCATACAAAAATTCGTATTGCAAGAGAACTTATGTCTAAAACACTTTGAGTTTTTTCCCTTTATTTAAGAGGTGATTTTGTCTTTAATGTCAATTTTCTCAAAACAGCGATTTTGATCATTGCGCACACGATTTATGAAAAAATGGTTACCTAGATTTTCGCGAAAATTTCGTTGAATGTAGAAAACATATAGAGGTACAAAGTGATCAGTTATTATGTTACTCAAGTGAGACGCTTAGAATCCACGACTACTTTTGTCTTAACAAAATCTGGATATTGCAAGTTTCTTTAGTATTTTTTTCATGGGATCTACAATTTTTATTTTTTTCATTGTAGGACATTTTGAAAACAGATTATATCTGTATTCATAATAAAAAAAAAATCTTGGTGTGTTTTAACCATTCAAATGTGAAAAACCATGCGTGCAACGGATGCAAGAATACGTTTTTCGTAAAAATTGTATATTCTATAAGAATAAATTAAAAAACTTTATATATGTGTATACTTTTTTAAATAACTTTAGTTGATAAAATAAATCTTTCATAATATATGTTTTCAGTTTTACAATCAAAAGTCAATTAGTTAGAGAGTGACGGCAATTATTATTGAGATCACTTTTCCAAATATATTTTTAGTTCAGTGAGTACCTAACCCCATAAGTAAATGGACATAGATAGGGATGGGATGAAACAAGAATGAGTGCAAGTCCTAAAAATGAGCAAAGTTTCGCTATAAAAAATAGAGCAAAAGTGCACTCTTCATTCATGTATTGTGTATTGAAAAGACAAAATCTCCTATTATTCATTGGTATATTAATCCCCTACATCTATATTTTACGTTGTAATAAATGGTTTTTTTTTTTTTTTTTTGTATTTTAATGCGAGCTATGTTGTGGTGAATGGTACTCCCACCTACATAATTAATAGAATCGATTGAGTGTAAGGCATGTACAGAGATGTTAAAAACAATCTACTACCAATGCCTCCACGATGCTACGGTATGACCAAATGAACATTGTTTAATTTTCTATAAATGTACAAATGTTAAAACATTCTATTAGCCTCCCATAAAATAACAGTTAAAATATGTCATTAACATGGCTTGTCAAAGTTCTTGGTAATATGTAGGTTATCCTTAGAAAATACTAAAAAATAAAAAAAAAGTTTAGAAAATATAATCTAGTAAACATTATTATAAAATGCCTTATATTTATATGAAAAGAAATGAGAATAAGATACACACAATATTTTGAAAAAAATACATATATTTTTTTTTCATTTTTGAAAAAAAGTCTTGTCAATAAATATATAACCCTAAAGCAAAACTGAGCAAATAATGTTTTCTTCTTTTCAAATGAGAATATTTTCTATTTGCAGGAGAAAATAGCAATCGTCCCTCTCATTTGTGAAAAAAAGACTAAAGAAAATATACGAGAAAAGACATTTCTAAAATGATAAGTAATGATTCTTATATATGCGGTTCACTTCTAGGATAGTATTTTATTTCTTCAGTTCATATATTCTTTTTGTTTTGCGAAGTTGTGAAAATAATTTTTATATATTCCATGTGGAAAGGCTTTTTTAAATGATTTTCTTCTGAAAGTCCTTCAAAATATAGAACTAAAATATTATTCACGCCTTTTTAGATATATTTCATGTATAACTGAACATTTTTTTAAATGTGACTTCTGAATATATATGCACATTATAATAAAATTAGATTGTATATTATCTAAAATTATTTTTCTACATATAATTCAATATTATGTAAGTTCTAAAGTTTCCCATTCCATTATTTTATTAATTCATAATTAGGCTATTCGCAATTGTATAGTTGTCCGTTAAAGAATATTACGCTTTTCCTCGATTTTTCACTAATGAGTTTCATAAAAAATTTGATTGTTAAAAATAATTAAGCTTGTTTATTACATATTTATAATTTTAAACTGAAAGTATTTTTTAAATGTTTTTGTAAGCTTTATGTGTTAATAAAAACTTTCAGCTCAAAATATAATTGTTGCAATAAAAAAATCATTGACATTTTACTTAATGGTATACGAGTATTAACGATAATTTATAATAAAAAAAATTAGTTAATTTATAGTATAAAAATGAATATTTGTCTGTCTATAGTTCTATATAAATCCACAGTTTGGAAGGCAGAATTGTGAAAAGTTACGTATATGTGCATTAGAACACGGCCGAGGCTACTAAAGTAATCCAAAACAGAAATAGTTTATAGTTAATTTTTAATAAATAAAATACCACCCATTTAAAAGCAATTTCCTATCATATTTGAACATTTTTAGTTATAGCAGGTGCCAGGAATTAAAAATACACAATAATTTTTTTACCACAATAATTACTTCTCTATTGCAAGATTTCCACGTGATAAATGAAAATGAAATAAATAGTTTGACGAATTTTTAAAAATGTGAATATTGGGTCATAACATTTCTAATGCAAGATTTTGACGGGAAAAATGAAAATGAAATAAATAATTTGACGAATTTTTTAAAAATTGAATATTACGTATTTCATATGAAAATCAAATTTCAAATTTCACAGTAATTGCTTAAAAGGAGCAAAGGCCAACATAGTGAAAAAGATTCCAAGCCGGGACTGGAACCCGGGACATCAGTATAGCGCACTGACGTTCTACCAACTAAACGACTTGGAACGATACCTAGCTCGGACAATTTTTCACTATTATATGTTGGCAAGGCTACAAACGCAGAACAAGATGGAATATTTATCGTGAGTCACCGACCTGGGACAAACACGAAACATAATTAAATCCAGCATCGATAGAAATTATATTAAATTAATACATGGAAATTATTCCAGAGAGAAACATTCGCCTTGCATACAATATTTCAAATGAAAATCAAATTTCAAATTTCACAGTAATTGCTTAAAAGGCGCAAAGGCCAACACAGTGAAAAAGATTCCAAGCCGGGACTCGAACCCGGGCCATCAGTATAGCGCTCTAGTATCAGTATAGTATTTTCTCTCTGGAATAATTTCCATGTATTAATTTAATATAATTTCTATCAATGCTGGATTTAATTATGTTTCGTGTTTGTCCCAGGTCGGTGACTCACGATAAATATTCCATCTTGTGCTGCGTTTGTAGCCTTGCCAACATATAATAGTGAGAAATTTTCCGAGCTAGGTATCGTTCCAAGTGGTTTAGTCGGTAGAACGTCAGTGCGCTATACTGATGGGCCGGGTTCGAGTCCCGGCTTGGAATCTTTTTCACTGTGTTGGCCTTTGCGCCTTTTAAGCAATTACTGTGAAATTTGAAATTTGATTTTCATTTGAAATATTGTATGAAAGGCGAATGTTTCTCTCTGGAATAATTTCCATGTATTAATTTAATTGAATATTACGTCATATTGGAATTATAATGGATATCAGCAGGAGGATATATAACGTCATATATCAGTTTTAAAAAAACGTATTGAAACATGATAAGTACCCGATTATTGCAATATTGGCATAGTTTAACATTTTGAGGGTCTATGAATTTGTTTTCGCAATTTTTTAATCTATGCCATATCTATACGCGTGTGCATGCGTGTATATTGAATTTCCACAAAGGTCCTTAGAGATCATTACTAGTAATGAACTGAAATAAAGATAAAAGATGTTTAAAAAACGTATTGAAACATAATAAATACCTTATGAAATATTAGCATAGTTTAACATTTTGAGGTTCTATGAATTTGTTTTCTCAATTTTTAAATCTATGCCATATCTTTACGCGTGTGCATGCGTGTATATTAAATTTACACAAAGGTCCCTAGAGCTCATTCTTAGTAAAAAAATGAAATAAAGATTTAAAATTTTTCTATGTTTAATTTTGAAATTAATTTTTCAAAAGAAGCATTCTTAAAATCCCGGGTAACGTCGGGTACTTAAGCTGTATATGATAAAATGCAATGTTTATTATAAAAAAATGGTTATGTTATTATTTGATAATTATATGCAAATCTGTAATGACATGCATATTTATATCAGAACCCAGAAATTTAAATATATGTAGGGTAAATTGTGTGAAGATGTCGTAGTTTTTGATTTTATTGTTTTAAAAATCGCCTGTTGTTTTTATTTATTATTCATTGATTTATTGTTGAAGATTGTACCCTTATGTATCATTTAAAACCTTATTTCATTTTACATATCTTATGTAAAGCATCAAAAATTTTGCTTTTGTAAACACTTGTATTTCGGTATCTTACCCATACCTATATGTAAGATGGCCAACTATCTAGGGGTAAGATGCCTTGTGGAGTTTCAATGTAAAAGATAATTTTTTGATGCAGTTCATAACATAATGGGAAGAACAAAAGTAACTTTAATATTTTAGCCATACTAAAGTTGTTATTTTACTTAATATTAGGAAGTTACAAAAATATGAATGTAACAAACGCTGGTAATTCAATAAAAGGACAAACTAATATTTGAAAAATAAAGTTATGTTCTACTTAACATTTAAACCAATTATGGCCCTTAAGTAAGACTATTTTATTACATTATAATAAATTTAAATACGATAAAGCCACTGTGATAAAGGGATTTAAAGTGCGGATTTTTGGTTAATATTTTTCATAAGCCCACTTGTTCTTTTTACCTATAACTCAGATCTGCCACAGACTGCACATTTGTTTTAGAACTTTGAGCAACCATTATACAGCCAACAGTTTCATTGAATGCATTTAATCGATTCACATTTTTCAGAGGTTTTATTGCACCCTGCTAGACACTCTGAACACTGATTCTCATTAATTGAAAAAAAAAATCCTCATCTTCTAAATATTGGTAGAAAAATTAATCCCTTATCTCTTCAAAGCAGGTTAAATTAGCGTGTTTTTAGAGACTGCGGTCTCTTGATGGAGGTTGAAGAGCGTAGCTTGTACGGGCAGAGGACCCTAGTTATTTAAAACTATATTATATGCTACCGATATTACTATAGTATATACTATCGATTTATAACTGCATTTAACATCAAATTTTTAAAAATGATTAAAATTAATATTTATTAGCCGATTATTCATAAGGCCAATGAAGTTTATTTCTAAATCAGAATACATATAGAAACCTTTCAAATTATGTTTATCTTAGATTTTAATATTTCTTTATATCATTTTAAACATTTAGAAAAATTATGATTTTAATCAATGAATATTTTTTAATCAGCTGATTAAAATCACGATTTAATCACTGATTTAAATTATCTGATTAAATTCCTTGACAAGTTAGCTAATAGCCATGAGTACTTTAAACGCTGAAGAAGCAACCAGGTGACTGCAACGGAAAAGAACCGGCATCTTGCCCCAAGGGAAAACAACCGGCATCTTACCTCCAAAATTTTTCGTCAACTCACCCCAAAGTATAGGACAAGACGCTAATACACCCACTGACGTGAAGAAGCGAGAGCCGACCGCCATTTATGATTTTCAGAAAGTCCAGGGACCAGTGCTCTCCAAAAACATCAGCTTTATTTCTCTGGTGTTTAAACTAAGACTTATATAGTCAAATAAAGAAGTCACGTAAAATATTTTTGACACTTACCAGAAGTGTTAAGACGAAATAGCAATAAAGATGTACCACTGAAAAAAAAATTCTAAAGACCGCAAACGGAAATTAAAGTATCATGTGAGAACCCTATTCCTTACAACTGAGCAGAGTTTCCTTTGCGCCTGCGCATATGAAACTACGTGATTCCGCATCTTTTACAACACGGCATCTGACCTAAATTTACCCTATATACATATATATGTAGGATTTGAACTTAAACATTTATTTTCCTTATGACGTGCGTGATCATTAAGGGAGCCATGAAAGTCCTATCTCCTTCATGTTAAATTCACCAACTTTATGTACCTTTTTCTCAGAAATGGTGAAAGATAGAGGTCTAGATTTTTTAGAGTAGTTAAAATAACATGATTTACTAATTTTAACAGACGATTTTCTTCCTATGCGAAATTTAAAATTAATTATTAATTATTTATTCAAAGTCATTTTTAAATTAGCATTTGTGGTAAGATTTCACTGCCTAAAATAAATAATTCGCAACAAATCATTAAATATTCGTTTCAAAGTATTAAATAAAAATCTGAGTTCTTAACTTTAATATATATTGAAAAAAGAAACATAAACATGAAAAATCCAAGTTTTCAGAAAAAAGGTCAATTAAACATTTAAATGGCCACTAAGCTCTGAAGTACTCTTCGAAAGAATGATTAATTTCAACACCTAGTTTTTTTTAAATATAAACATGTGTGGCACATCGTTGGAAAGATAAAAGTTTAAACTATTTAATGATATAAAAAAGTAAAAATCGATTTTTTAGTTGAATTTTGCTCTTATGGTCTCCTTAAAATAACTAACCCTCTGGTATTTTTATTATCCATGATTTGAAAACATGAACTAAGAAAATTCACGAACACAAGTTCTGGAGGATTTGAAAATTAGAAAAGACTCAGTCTATTAATTTTTATCATTCATGAAGCGTCCGCATATGAATGCCAATAAGGCCACTGTTAGGCATAATCAGATTGTTCGAAAGAAAGTGTATTATATGTTTTAAGTGAGAAATGTAATATATTTGAAGAAGCTACTAACAAAGCGTTGTAAAATTATCTTTATAGAATTATATTAAAGTTATTTCAAAGTCCAATTAATCAAATAATTCAATACATTAACTTTTTACATATCATCTTCCTACATAATTAAATGGCACTAGGCTTTTATCATCTTAAAATCTATCGAAAGTTCTGTTTCAGTATATTTCTTGATCATTTGACAGATTTTATGTATTCAAATGATGCACTTTTACTTTGCATTACTAACTCGATAACTTTACAAATGTTAAATCTTAAAAAAAAAAAAAAAAAAAAAAAAAAAAAAAACATTGTAAATGTTTATACAAACTAATTAGCTTCTTTTTAAAATGCAACTGAATTATATAATTAAACAGCATGTTTTATAATGGCATTTATAACAGATTTTACAAAGAAAAGTGTATTTCCTTTTTTTAAAATTGAAAAATTATTATATATAATTGAAGTGAACGAAAATATTCTGTTGTTTATTTTGCTACAAAAATCGTCGTTGAAATAAAAAATTGGCTAAATGTTTTATATTGATGTGCAAAAAAAGTTGCACTGATAAAAATCTTTCAATTTAACTGTACCGAAAGACAGGTAATATAAAAAAATGAAATTCTAGGATAGAGGGATATTTAAAACGACAACATTTGCGGTCTTTAAAATCTTATTCGATCTCATGGTTGTGTCAATATTTTCGTTATTTTAAATTTAATGTAATGTTGAGAACAAATATAGGAAAGGAAGATAATACTCGTCGAAGTAAATTCCATCATGAAATATTATTCATTTCATATGTGCTACTTAACATCGTTGTCACTACGATGCCATTAGGCAGACTTGAATCCAAAGAAGCAATGACACTTATTATCGATATCATTCACATTTTTTTTAACCACCACATTCACATAAAGTGATCCAACAACGTAAAATGATGATAGTCGTCGGTGCAAGGTTCAATTTGTCTATTGGATATAGTATCATATTGTTTTATTCAAATCGATTTGTGTGCACTGGCATGAGCGCATATTTTTGATTGTTACTTTGTGGGTACTATCATAGAATCATTGCACTTTTTGACTTCATGTATCAACTTTCATACTGCTATCAGGTAAGTAAATATCAAAATACAAAATTACCTTTATTTTATAAACGCAAAACTTGACATTATTTAAAAAAATCCGGCTTTTGACAACGGAATCTAACGGCTGCTCTTAATTAGGCACATTTTGTTAATGACAGTGTAACTTTGTAATAATTTCGATCCCCAGTCGTGCCCTTAAGACTAAGTTGGTGGCAGTGTCGATGGATGGTGCATCTTGATAGACGACATTCTATTAAAATACATAATTAGTAAACATTAATTACTGCACAATAACATCGAGTATAGCGTCATTATTCATAATAGGTAGCTGCCCTGATCATAGTTCGCCATTAATTCTTACAGGACTAAAAGTTTGCTAAGAGTATCAATTAATATGTAACTGTTTATTTTAGTTTGTTTAGACGTAAAATAAATAAAGCCGGCATGCAAAAATCCGGAAGTGAAACATCTTAGGAAAAATGCATAACAATGTGTAGTTTTTTTGGAATTTTATCGAAAATACTTTTCACAATAGACTATAAACGTAACAAGAATTATAGTTCGGCTTATTATGCAATGCATCTTATTTATTAGTTTATTATAACAAAATGTTAACTAAAATAATACTATATAACAGTACAAAATGATGAGCTAATTATGATAATCCGCGAAACATTTTTTTTTTATGTGAAGCAAAGATGGACATTGCACATAGTACCTATATTATGCGTTCTATTTTCTATGCGGCGTTTAGCACAATTAGTACATCTTTTACGTAATAGCGTTTGACATACGTTCTATTTTGACATTCTTTATAAAAAATGCAGATAATATTATAATAAAATACGATTATAACCAATTTTGAAACGGAGAGAAATGTTTCCTTTAGTTGTGAAAGGGTTAAGATATACCTGACGGCGAGCGCGAATTCTCTTCTTTTGGGGTATGTATAACTCAACATACAGGCACTACTTTTGCATTTTCTATGTTACAATCTTTCCTTCAATATGCACAATATTCTTATTTATATAATTAATGAATAGCTCATATAAATACTTCAATTATAAACGGAGCCATTTCATGTAACTGCATCGTATTAAAATTCCAAATACAGAAAATATTTCTGTTAAATAGTTCCATATTTAAATTTAACCACATAGGTAGGATTAATTGCTTAATAAATTAAAACTGTCTTTAAGGAAAATATTAAGGATGGTACATTTTTCATTGAAACGCATAATTCTTCGAAGATCAGAGGATTTTCCTTCTTTTAAATTTTAAGATAATTTGAATTTCCAATTAAGGTTCCAGTTTTCTTTCTTGGTCACTCTATCTTGAATGCGTTTTGAAAACTCAGATAAAAATGACATATATTTTATGAAGAGCATATATTTTAAGCATCATATTTTAAGCATCAATGCTGCCATTTATTGGTTTTGTTCCGAAGCATAGCTATTCAGATATATAGAATTAAAGTAAAAATTTTAATCAAAAAGTTTATTTTTTCGAGGAAACGTCCCCATATCTAAACCTCGGGTCTGACGGCATAAAATTTGGGTAAAACAATTACATAAATAACTCAATTTTAATGTTGCTCCTAATTACTTTTACATTGGATTCGAAAATGAAAGTAGGTAAACGAGAGTGATGAGTACATATGCTCAAAAAAATATTGTTGAATTTTACTTTTTAAGTGAAATTCATTTCGGTATTTTGAAACATTGGCCTATAAAATGTTATACCATTCGTTCGAGGAAGACAGAAAGTAACGCAAATTTCTTGTTTGTTTTGCTAAGTAAAATAAATGATTTTACGACACAAATGATTGAAATTTCTTAAACTAACAGTAAACTAGTCGGATGTACCAATCCCAAAACTTTCTTCTATCTCATACATGTTAATACTTCAAAATTCTTTATCACACTGCCAAAATTAAATGGCAATCTATGCATCTCATGAGGATTCTAAAGATATGAAATTTCGTGCATTAGTTCTTGAGATATGACTATCGCTGAAATCGTCTAAATCCAGCAAAATGCTGCCTAGCAGCGCCACCTATTCGGTGATTTATACCAAATCCTAATCAGAAACAATTTATGTCAACGTCTGACTGAATCTGAAGTTTGGAGAAAATCCGTGCATTAGTTTTTGAGATAGAGCTATAGCGAAAATCGCGAAAATTCCTGCATATCAGCGCCACCTATTGGGTGATTAACACCAAAACCTAATTAACAACAATTTGTGTCAACATACAACTAAATCTGAAGTTAGATGAAAATTCGTCCATTAGTTCTATATAGAGAGCTATTGAGGCAATCGTGAAAAAGACAGCACAGAAGCGCCACCTGTTGGGAGATTTACACCAACACATAAACAGTAGCAAGTCATATCAAGGACTAACTGAATCTGAAGTTTGATGAAAATTCGTGCGTTAGTTCTTAAGATAGAGCTATTGGGGAAATCGTGTAAATCCTGCAAAATTCATCATAACAGCGCCACCTGTTGGGCGATTTACACTAAAACGTAATCAGCATCAACTCATATCAAGGACTAAGTAAATCTGATGTTTGATCAAAATCCGTGCATTAGTTCGTGAGATAGAGCTATTGCGAAAATCGTGAAAAATGCAGCATAGCAGCGCCACCTGTTGAGCGATTTATACCAAAAACTAATCAGCATCAATTTGTATTAGGGACTCACTGAATATAAAATTTTATTAAATTCCGTGCATTAGTTCTTGAGATAGAGCGCCCACAAAATTTGTGTCACATACACACAGACAGACAGACAGACAGATTCACAGAGTCACAGACAGACATTTTGTAAAAACATGTTTTTTGGAATCTCTGACCCCTAAAACGTGTAAATCCGTCGAAAACCGGAATTCGAAAATTTTCATGAATCCAATACTTTCTTCTTGTAAAGATAGAAGAAAGTAAAAATCGAACTTAGCAACTTTTATAAATTTTATAAATTTTATAAAGTAAATGCCAATTCTTAGGAATAGGATAACGCATTTGTTACACAAAGGTTTTTAAATAAAGTACAGCAAAAATAAGAATTGACCAAACATGGTATGTGGCATGTACATTGTTTAATAACATTCTTCATTATTTACCGTGATTTCATAACACTATTTTTATATCAAAAACATTTAAACCTCTCAGTTATAGTTATTTTTTGTATTTTTACTTATCAGAAAAATATAAACAAAGTTTAAATTTACGATAATAATAAAAATAATTTTAAAAAATATATTTATTACACTCTTTTTTTATTTTAGATTTTATTTATTACTTTCTGCGTTAAAAAGTTTCATTATTCAAGTTTTACAGCCAATTGCCATATTTCAGCAGGTGGATTTGTTCCATTAATAACGCCATTTTTGTTGTAACTCGTTCACAACTGCAACCACAAAGAATATTGTCGATTTTTCCCTTGTGATTGGCTAACGAAAGAAAATCATTAAAATTAATTTATTAATTTATATTTAAGTTTTAAAACAATAAAAAATTACATTGTCTTAACACATGTGTACATAATAATTATAATATTAGAATATGAAAAAACGAATGAAACACCATTCACTAAAGTCCACCTTTACACACATTATTTACAGTAAACGAAAAGAACTCACAGCAAAATTTTGATCACTTCTATAAAAAAAATTTCTGACTGTTATTTTCCTTGCATTAATTGTAAAATAAGTTTTTTTTCCATCTTAATATAAAGTATTTTTGGATACAACTAATGAACCTGTTTTCCAAGACATATGTTTTTTTTTTTTTTTTTTTTTTTCAATTTCGTTGTAAACTCTTAAAAGTGAATTCCATTTAAATGAAAAATAAATGGTTTTTAATGTTGTATAAATAATTTTTACTGATAAATCTTTTGTCAGCGTTACAAGTTGTGTTTGTAATGGTTTCAATATCAGACTGAAAATAAACTTCTATAAGAAAATATGTCTATAGAATATTCATCTTGTATTAGCTTTCATTGTTATTAATAGGAGGATATGAATTAAATATTTTCTTAAATGAAAATATCGTATTTTAGTTTTTTCCTTAAATACTATAGATGGCATATTACGAAGGAAAATATTACTTTATGAAATGTAATAACAGAAACAGCCTACTTTCGTAAAAAGCACAAATTTCCTGCCACTAAGTCTAGTCGCCGGAAGAGAAACTCCTTTCCGCTTAGCCGCTTTCATCTGTCAGGAAATCATACCCCTTACAAATATCCGTAAAGACCTAAGAATGTTATCGCTGAAGGCCCAAAGGCGTCCTTTTCAAACTTTACTCATGTTGAAGATAATCAATTACACCATGAGGGTCTATTTGTGTAATTTTAATTATTGATATTTATATTTATATAAAGCAGATTAACAAAGTAGCTTTTATTTAACCCTTAATTGCCGGGTGTTGCTTTTCGGCAACATACCAAATTTAGGCTCTAAAATACTATTAGAATAATATTGAAGCTATAATGCCTAATGTTGCCAGTAAAATACATTCTGAAAATATTATTAAATTGATTTTGAACATGTAGATGGCAAAACTTGTGCTGTTGAATAAAGATAGATTTATTTTTTCAGTTGTTGCTACTTGTTCTTTTTGTTTTGTTTGAAAGCTTGCGAAATACCCTATTTTGTTCTGCAGTGAGCAAGTAAAATTTATTTCTTATTATAGTTCCTTAAATTCTTCTGTGTTTAATATTATAGAATTTTACCAAGGAAAAATATTTTTTCAATTAAACACCAGTATTGCCGATTAGTAACAAACAGCTTTTTAGCCTTAAACCATATTTAGAACAAAATATGATTTTTTAAAATATTTTTCCCATGATTTATTTAAAAAATGAAAGCCAAAAAACATTATTACAATGATTTTTGAAAAATCAGGCATTTAAGGGTTAAAGTGCTTATCATACTAAAATTTAACAAAATAAAATATACCTATAATAATAATAATGTCGAATATGCTTAAGATGGTCGCAGTTTATACACGATTCAGCTTAATATGCGGATTTTTACCGGTCTCTTGAACATAGGTTGTAAGACTAATGGGAAAATAACACGTTTAATGCAAGAACGGTTATTGAGCTATCCTGCTTAATCCGCGATAAAGTTTCCGTTCTTTAAGACAAAAAAATCTCGTTTTCTTCTTCACTGTAGACAATTTTGTCGCACATTTTTAGGTGGGTATCTGCACAATTTCCAAATAGTAATTTTAGCTTTCTTTAAGGACAGATTGATTAAAGCGAATATTACTAACTGGAAGTAGTGTAGATATAAAAAAAAAAATATCTGACTAAATTAACAATATCCCAACTATACTTTTATTAAACATCCTAATCTTTGTCTCTCCTTTCGTGTATGTTTTTTCTGCAGTAGTTAAAGCGGGACGAATCGTCACTTTTTGCTACGCATTCTTCTCTCTTTGCGCAGTGCATGTTTCGATTCTTGTTTTGGGTACACTGTAGTAAATATAGCCAGCAGAGTACTGTATGCTTTTAAAAGCATTTGAAGTGAAATGGAAACATTCTTTCAATTTCATTTACATTCGTTCGTTATTTTCTTCTGATGCCTGCTTAATCCTGTTTGCCTCAGCCTGATACTGCCTAAAAACCATAGTGGACTTCTTCAAATTGCCAAAGTATACATTGGTTATGATGTAACATACAGGGTAAACTTGCTGTGTTGTTCAATCAATTAATGCAAGATAAAGCATTCACTATAGAAGAATAAAACTAAACTTGTAGGCCGGTCACCGAGCCATGTGATCTTGAAATAGGGTCCAACTAATATTTTATGATTAATTCTAGTATTACTTGATATATTGAGTAAAAATATGTGGGGTGCCAGAATGGCAACCTTGGGCAACTTTAAATATTGAAGGTCAAAGTTCACGGAGTTCAAAAAACAGAACTCACCCATTTTATTGCGAAGGCGAGGAAGTCGGCTTACCAAAATTAAATATCTCTCTATTCTTAAAAAAAGTAACTTACGCTGTCACCGCCGCCGCCGCCGCCGCCGGTTTTGAATTTTTTGTGACCGGAGGTCTTTCTCCGTTAATATTAAGTAAAATATTGCATACAAAAATATGAAAATCGGCGGTATTATAGAGAAATATTTGATAAACACGCTGATGCAGACAGTTTTCAAATCGAAGAATTATTTTAAGAGATATTTATTGCTAAAGTTGGTCAAAGTCGTTCCATTAAAAAGTTTTATAGGAGCAAAAACTATACATCAGAATTTAATCATTTTTAGATCATTTAAATTCAAATTTTCAGCATTTCGAGAGATAATTTTTTACTTATTTTAGAAAATTGTACTAATTTAACCTGTTGCCAACTGTATAAACAGTGCAAACAATAATGTTTGCTTCAAATTAAAAGTTTATTTACACGTGACTATTTTAAACAGAAAAAGAATTTCAAATTAGAATTAAATAATTACTTATAAAAAGCAGGAACTTATTGAAAATTACTTCATAAAAACTATATTTACACGTGGATTTTAACAGAGAAAGGATATTGTAAAATAATAAATTCATTAACATGCGTTAGAAGTCTTAAATAGGAGAAATTACGTCACATTTACGTCACATTACACTTATTACGTAAAATGAACAAAAATAATACTGCAAAACAGTTTAAATTTAAAAATAGCGCGAGACATTTATTTGATCTTTTCAACTATTTTTGTTGGGACAGCGCAAATAATATTTCATTTCTAACAAAAGTATTTTCACGTGAATATTAAAAACAGAAAGAAAAGTTTGTTGAAAATTACGTCAGATTAAAAACGATACATTTAAAATGTCTTTTATTTATTTATTTATTTATTGAACAACAAACATACGACTTGTGTGCTTGACATGAGATCCCGCTTAAAATGTCTTATTTAAAAGAACTTTCTTTTCGCTTTGTTAAAAAATACCGGGAGACAAAGACTCTGTTTACTTAATTCATTTTATATTAGCTTATTTTGAAATGTTTAACTGGTTTTATTTAATCAAAGAGGAAAACAGCCATTGTATCTTTTAACAGCAGCTGACTTTTCCTTAAAATTCCCCAATCAAAGAGAAATGAATAGAAACACGTTTATTGGGAGATCGCCACTGTTTTTAAAATTATAATTCAATCTTTCAAAATATTTTTAAAGCCGATCAAATTAGTGTGTTTTTAGAAACTGCGGTGTCTGAACGGGGGTTGGCGAGCATAGTTCGTAGGGGGCCGAGCCCCTAGTTTTGTAAAAAATAACAAAAGAAATCAAGATCCAAGTATCGCCAGAGCTATCGACAGACCGGTTTCGGAAGTCTACCTCCATCATCAGTGCCGATTTGCGTTAGCTCTAGAAACACTAGGATCTTTAATGTCATTTTCTAAGTTCTGATTTAATAAGATCATGTAGCTGTCGTCAATTTTTTCATCAATACAACATTTTTTCATCAATACAACATTAAAAGCAAAATCCCATGCATGAGTTTGTCCGAACATTGTTTGCAAACCAAACATACACCTGATTTCAAAAATCCAAAAATTGTATTTAGGGAAAAAAATCAAAATAAAAGACAAACATTGGAAAAAATACTCATTCAAAAAACAAATAGTATTAACCTCAATATACAGCAAACTCATGAAAAAATTGACGACAGCTACATGAACTTATTTAATACCTATTTTATAATTCATTTACTTATTAAATATCCATTTCTTAATGTCATTTGTAAAATGTTTTGAAGTTTATGAAATGTTTATTATGTTTTATTTTATTTATTTATTTATCTTTTACAGATTAAACATGTCTGAAGATACCAAGCGCTGCTTTTTTAATTGCGATCGTACTGATTCACTAGTGACTGGTGGAATAGATCGACTAAAGAAAATTGCTGAGAGCAGTAGAGAGCGTGGTGATACCATTCATAGATAAATTGAACATGGCTTACAAGATGGGACTTGAGAATTTACAATATCACAAGGTTTGTGTAAGCAGTTATACATCCAAGGACCATATTAAACGTGCAGTGAAAAGGAAAAGTGAACAACAGTTTCAAACAACTAGCAGCAGTGAACGCAAGCGTACCAGACGATCCTATGAGCGTTTTCAGTTTTCTGTGCACTGTTTTTTTGTGGGCAGGAATGTTTGCCACTTGATCTTAAATACCCAGAGCGGTGGAAGACTTTCAGAGAATGCAGAGCATTGGATAGAAAAAAATGGTGACTTATTAAAAAAGAACATTATTCAAGTTTGTTAAAATCGCGGTGATGAATGGGGATATGAGGTTCGCTTACGTGTTATGGGAGCAATGTGTGATCTACATGCAGCAGAAGGACGGTACCATCTTTTTTTGCTACACAAACTTTATGGCCGCTCGAAGTGTTAAGATAGACCACTATGAACAGTAATCGTAGTCGTATGGGGAATTCTGTAGAGCTGTATGCTACGTACATGAGCAATGGTGGTACAAAAAGCCGTAGAACATTAATTTCTGATCTTTTAGACTACTTTGGTAATGATCTTGTGATTCTCAGTTCATCAGGAATAGCTAGTATCATTTGCTTCCGTAAAGAAGCAGCACACATTCTTAATTTTGAGAATTCTGAAGATGATGACTTAAACATGATCAGAATAGTTTCTACAATTAAGTCTGAAATTAAAGCAGTTTCTGTTGAACAAACGAAGGATTACACTACGAGAATTTGCACCGAAGATGCGATGAAAGCGGCAAGTCAAACATTGATAAGCCTTCTGATGCAGCTAATGCCAAAAGAACATCTGGCTCCATGTCTTATTGGAAACATTGTAACTAGAATTGTGTCAAAAACCTATACTCCTCTACAAGTGTCTCTTGGTGTAACACTTCATCACGCTTATTCATCCAGAGAACTCATTGACTTGCTGTATAGCTTTGGAATTTGTTGCAGTTACGACGAAGTAATGATGTACAAATCATCAGTAGCAAAAACAGTTTGCCGTAACATGCAATCGGGAAACTTCGAACTACAGGGGGTAAACAGATGGAAGTCCGACTGTCTGATTCAAACGGTAGTAGACAATTTTGATATACAGATCTCCTCAGCAAATGGGCAGAGATCTACACGCTCCCTCGCTATGATAGTATCACAACAGTTTAAGGATAATGATAAAGTTGAATCTGCTGTTACCATTAAACGGTTGAAAAAGGCCGAAACAATTGCTCTCAAACTACCCGACATACAAATCCAGCATTATCATGGTACTATAAACTGTCCATGCCCAACGATGCAGCTAAAAGGTTTATTCAGCCACTATCAGTTTTGGCACGAACAGTTGTGTCACTTGAAACAGCTAGAGCTGGAGATTTCAGATTTTTTAAACAAATGTCAGAAGATCCTAGCAACACACCAGAATATGGGGACATCATGACGAAGTGTGCTCGAAAATCACATATGGATATCTCCTCAAGAACTAACACAGTTTACCCACCACTGTTAGATTTGAAGCCAGCCAATCATGAAACTATAATTACCGCTATCTATGAAGCTCAAAGGTTGACACAATCTATGGAGCAGGCATTCACAGTCTTTACGGCAGATCAACAACTGTATCGCTTGTCTGTAGAAGAGTTATGTGTTCATCCACAAAGATTTAGAAACTTCCATGTACGATTAGGAGAAATGCACACCCTTACGTCATTTGTTGGATGCGTTGGGACATTAATGTCATGTTCTGGTCTGGAAGATGAACTGAAAGTTGCGTTTGCTGGTGTTAAAGCTATGTTGGCTGGAAAAAAGTTTTTACACAATATTCGAGCATTACATATGACTGAGGAAGAACTACTTTCACCTTTGTTCTCTAACGAAGTCATAAAGGACTTTGATTCTTTAATGATTTACCTGGAAAATATAGCAAGTAAGAATAGAACATCAAAACATTGGATAGATTGTCTAATAAAGCCAGTGTTCATCATGTTAAACTTCATACGCGCAGAACGCGAAGGTGGCTGGCCTTTGCATTTGTGGACACTTAAAGCAATGATACCTTATTTGTTTGCTGCAGGGCATTGGGACTACGCTCGTTATGCAATATATTATCGGCGAAGCATGGAACAACTAGACCCCGTTCTTCGTGAAAAGCTCCTAAAGGGAGAGCATGTGGCCCGTCATAGTCCCGGGATATGGAATGGCATATGGACCGACATGCTAATTGAAACAACATTTATGCGCTTTGGTAAAAGTCGTGGTGGAATAAAAGGGATAACGTTGCAACCAAACACGGTGAAGAAGTGGGCACTATCATTGCATTTTTGTGGTGAAATATCTAAAGATGTACAAGATATGATAGATTGCGAAGAATCAAAGAAGGTGCATACGCTTCACAAAGAGGAAAGTGCAACAAGAATTAAATTTGATGAACAAGATAGGCAGAAAATAAGACAAAAACTTCAAACGTGTATGAACCCTTTGGTCATTGAAGATCACCCTGATGGTACTGTTAGTATACATAGTGGCCATATTGGAAACACGCAACTAAATGTGGATGATGCCGTATGCCTCGGAGAAAAGCAACGACAAAAATTTGAGGAATCACTGCCAAAAGGATTTTATGTTCCTTTGAAAAAGGAAGTTGTCACTTTGTCAAATAACAAGAAACATATGTTGGTACAACAAACGAGTGTCTATAATACAGAGACTATTTACGCACGTGCCCTACAACTGATGACACGTAATGCCGAAATATGCAGTCTGCCAACTTTGTTTGGTTACGAATTGTCACCAGTCCCGTCAGCACTATTTGATGAATTTGGGGACATGAATCCCTCCTCCCAGAAATCACAATTAATGAGTCAATTAAGAGTGCAGGTCTCGTTGAGGGGGAAATATGTAAATGCATTAATTATACCGGGTGTCCTAAAAAGGACTGACTGATTTTAAAATTCAAGAACTTGCATACGGTGACAGATATTTAAAAAATTCTTGCAGGAGCGTTATGCATAAGGTCAAAAGATTTTTACAGTGCTTTTCGACTTTAGTTCGAATTACAAACAATAGATGGCGCTGTAAGCAATAGGTGCAAAAAACAGGCTCGATTTTTTGATCGATCTCTTCTTCCATGCGGAAAAAGGAGATGGAAATGTATTAAGTGGGTACCGATGGACCAAAAATCGAGCCTGAATTTAGCGTCTATTGATCACAGCGCCAACTATTGTTTGTAATTCGAACTAAAATAAAAAATCACTGTAAAGAAACTTTTGACCTGATGGATAACCCTCCTGCAAGAATGTTCTAAATATATGTCACCGTTTTCAAGTTATTGAATTTTAAAATCAGCCAATCCTTTTTAGGACACCCGGTAGATGATAGTGCTCTTTTGTGGCGCGTTCATTGGCCAAAGGTTGGTACAATACAAACTTACATTGATAATGTAATTGCGGTGATCATGAAGCATGTTGCAGAACAGAACACATTCCTTGTATTTGATAGGTACTTCGAGTATAGTCCGAAGAGTGCATCGCGATAAAAAAGAGGAGTTAAAAGTACTTTCGTGCAATTAAGAGCAGATAAACCTCTCCCAAGTTGAAACAATATATTGACCCATTCACGCAATAAAGTACAACTAAAAACCATGATTTGTACGCAACTATTACAACATAATGAGTTTCTTCCACACAAGTTGGTCGTTACTGGTACTGATACAATCCCAATAGAATTACAAACTCCTGGCGTTGTAATTCCTCACACAGATTTGGAAACACACCATGAAGAAGCAGACGTTATAATTGTACAGCAAGCTATTTATCTGTCAAGGTGTGCAACAAACAATATCAAGATTATATCTAATGACACCGACGTTTTTGTTCTGCTTGTACACTTTTACAGAAAGCTAAATCTTAAATGCAGTATGTGGATGGAGCCTGTTGACAAGGTCAAGCTCTCAGATATAGCAGCAACTGTTCATAACGTAGGAATCCAAGCAGACTTGTTGTCAGCAGTATATTGTCTCACTGGCTGTGATACCACTTCATAATTTTTTGGCATTGGAAAGTCTAAAGCTGTACAAGTTCTGAGATCTGGTATTAAAGTTACGGATTTAGGCTGTCTAGAATCTTCAATACAACAATGTATAGCACAGTGCACAAACTTCATTGCACATTGCTACGGCTACAAGAAGGAAGTTAACAACATGTCAGATGTTCGATACAAAGTGTGGTTATCTAAGAAAATTCCTCCTAAACTTAAGAACCTCCCTCCGCCAACAGAGGCATTTACTCCATCCAAAACAATGCCATTTGCAAGCTTGCACTTGGAACGCAGCAGCATCTTCATTTCCTCCAACTTTAAATCCAACTGATTATGGATGGGCAAAGATTGAAACAACACACTCTTCGGTACCTATTCAACTTCCAAGTAACACAGAGTTGGCACCACTAGAATTGCTAAAAAGTTTAAGATGTAGCTGTTCAAGTGAGAAACCATGTTCAACAGCAAGGTGCAGTTGTGTACATGTAGGTATGTCTTGTAAAGAATTATGCGTGTGCGAAGGCGGCCAATTGTATGGCAATTTGAAGACTCATGAAGCTAAATTTGATGAAAGTGACAGTGAAATGTCCATTTCTGAATCTGAATAGGTATCCTGTAATCTTATATGCATTCTGCATCGTTGTAAAATATTTTTTTAATTTTTAAATAAACTTAAAGAAAACTACACACTTCCTATTTATTACTTTTTTTACCCGTTTCAAAATATATTTTACGTTCAACCGCTATCTTATAATGTTGCAAAAGTATAATATACCGTTATATTACATAGTATTTACATAATAAACATTTATTAAACTAAAAATATTTGATTTTGGTCTGCCGACTCCCTTTCATTCGCAATAAAATGGGTGAGTTCCGTTTTTTTGGACTTAGTGAACGTTAACCTTTAATATTTCAAGTTGCCCAGGGGTGCCACTCTGGCGCCCCGCATATTATGATTCAGTATATCAAATAGTACTAGGATCAATCATAAAACAATAGTTAGACCTTAATTCAAGGTCCAAGCCTATTTTCTCATTTGGCGATCAGACTATTGAGGGAAGATAAAAAAAGATCTAGTATAAGTCGGAAGAAATACGGATAGCATATAAAAAATTACGCTGTTCGAATCGCGCTGTAAATCACGAAACCACAACTGTTTCATAATGAGAAGAGTTTTCTCTTTGAATATGCAAATAAGATGTAGACACATTCGCTTGCGTCATCTTTTCGTTTCATAAATGCGGAACTTCCACCTTTAAATGCATGAAAAATATTCGAAAGTTATGTTAACTACAAGTCTAACAAAGGTGTCTAGTTACCCGTGAACGCTTTTAAAAGAAAAAACTACCATCTGTCAGTTCAGTTTTTCTGATAGTATGCAGCCTCTTAACAGCTGAATGATTATAGTTTCTTTTATTTTCATGAAATTTACTTTAATAAATGTAATAAAAAAAGATCCTGATATACATATAAACTGTGTAATTAAAATCGTGGCAAATACTATATAAAGAAATATACTAATATAATTCTTTTCACTGCATATATATTTTACATGAAATTGTAAAACTTAATTTAGTATATGCGATATTTCTGTATAATAAAACTTTTTGTTATTGTAAACCATTTCAACAAATAAGAGATCGACCAGAAAAAAATAAATCATTGATGATACCATAAAGGTGATTATCCAAAATTTTATATATGAAAAAGAGGAATAATTAAAAGTGCAATAGGAAAAATTGCAAAATGAATGTTATAACGTAACAAAAATAAGGATTAAAATTTATATTGCGGAACTCTTTTCTGGAGCAATATTTTACTGTAAAAGTAAACACTGATTGAGATTTCTGATTGAGAGAAAGAAGCATATATAGCATTGAAATCGAACCCTCAAATTTCCAAATCAATTTTGGTAAGAAAATTAAAATTGAAGCAAAACAAACACAACGGAAATTAAGAAACCTATGAAATAAAAATGAATTACTGAATTTTTAAAACAGACAAAATATAGTAATAATTTTTCTAACCAAATCTGAGAAGATTTAAAGTTTCAGAACGACGGCCGGCAAATGTACAGCAAAGAAACTTTACAACCACATTGAAATATAATATAATTAGAGTTTAATAAAGAGAGTAAATTTTGGCAATTTTTATATTATCCAAAAGGATAATATTTATTTTGATTTATAACAAGCAGTAATTTGCAGCTGTCACATTGTTATACCATCTAAAATTAGCCCATAATGCAGGCAAATTAAATCATTTTAATCAGTATTTCTTTATTTTATGCAGTACATACAATATTGCTTTAGTTTGCTATGTGCATAAAAAGTAAAATATCTATCTCAAAATGTCTGTAAACAACCCTAATACATGCACTATAGAGGAGCTTCCAAGCAACATATTGAAGTAATTGAGTTACTATTTTATTTATTATCTCAATGGTAAACAGCACAGTGTAACGAAGACAAATTGCTTTTACGCAGGAAATGTATTGGGGAAAAATATATTTTTAATTCCTAACTTTTGCGTTATCACACCGGACTTTTTGCTTGCTATTGATTGCAGCTGAGTCTATACGCTCTCACTAATATTACCTTGTAATATGTGAATAAACTTGATATATTATGGCTGTGAAGAGATCCTGAATCTAAATTTAGGATAGTATGCATCATGAATCATCCTCAAGTAATGCTTGGTAAATTATGGCACAAAACGGCGTGTGATAAAAAATATTTATAAAACGTTTTTCGTAATAAATCGACATATATTATTCTCGGCTGTAGAGAGTTTCTTTAAACCATTATTTATTTGACTAAATGTTTTAGAAATAATAACACAATAATAATTAATTTATTTTAATGCGAATACAGTGCTTCTTTTTATTACATCAATAATGAGATGGTTGAATTTGTAATAATACTATTTTATATTGTAATTTTAACAGTTTTCTTCATATATATATGAGGAAAGAAGTAAAAATATCGTAAACATTTTAGAGAATAGCGATTGTATGAATGAATTTAAATAAAATTTTAAGATATTTTTTTTTATTACTGCAAATTATGTAGCTCGTGCAAGAATGAAATTACAAATGTTTTGTCGAATGTATAGTGATTTCGGTTACATAATTCTAATATTTATTTTACAGTTTTTATAATGTATCATAACGTGTATGTTTATTATTATTATTATTATTATTATTATTATTAGATTGAAATTTGAGTTGTGTGAGATGGAAATTTTTTCATAGTTACATTTCAAAGGAAAATTTAATCCTTTAAATCGTACAATTGTTCTAATTAAATAAAACAGCATTTTCTGTATTAAAATACTGGTATCCAAAAGCCGGAGACTTGGCAGCTCTGAGACAGTTGAGTGTGACCCACCGCGCCGGCGTGAGCGTGTTAATAAAATTACATTCAATTTGGAGATTTGCTCAATCATCAGCGTTAACGTTTTCATCAAGGTGGCCTTTTCAGTAATGCACTGTGTCTGATTTATCTGCATCTTTATGAATTAAATATTGACAGTGAAAAGGCTATACGAGTACATTTCAGATATACTGATGATTTAACTATTTTTTGTACTGATTTCAGCTATAATACTATTATTACCTTTATCTTAATTGTCTTAATCTTATTAACCATTCTAGTTCTAAGGCTTCTTCACATAAACATAATTATAGTTGATAATATAATATTAACAAATATATACAATAAAAGAAAAATGCCACTTGTAATCAAATTAAGTTTCATTTAATGATTTTAAAATGTTAGACTTACGAATTTTATTAATTGTTACTATTTTATGCGAGATGAGTTTTAATTTTTGAACATAGTTGAAAAAGGCTTGTGGCTTCGGTCTGTCGGTACGTCTATCTGTCAGATCGTCAGTCTCTACACGTTCTAACTCATGTAAATATATCCGTATCACCATGTATTGATATATCGATATGAGGTATCGTTATGACATATTATGTTTACAAGGGCATTAAAAAAATCTGTTTTATTATGCCTCATTGAGCAAAAAACGTTTGCAATGTATTTTAATTATGATTGACTATTTCAAACATATTGAAATTGATGTACCTCACTAAGCAGTATAAGATCTGTTCTATAGAAATGGGGGTGCATACCTTTTATAGTTTATTTACAGGGACATACAAAAGAATTCGGTTATAGTACGGTATTGAGCGGTAATTGTTGGAAGTGCGTTTAAATTTGTGATATGCGTTTTTAAATTTAAATAATTTTGTGCATGTTAATTGGTGTGTAAAATTTATGTAGATCGTATACAGGGCATAAAAAAAGAATTCGAGTACATTTACTTTTATTGGCGGAAGTTATGAAGAAGAATGTTCAACTTAGTTATGTGTTTCGTAATTGAAGTAAAAGTTTGCATACTATACAGTATATACAAATTTATAGATTATATATGTCGTCTAGTTGCAAAACCGGCCATCTCCAAAAAATAAAATGTTTCGGGAAAGCTGATTTTTTTTTTTTTTTGCCACACTTTGACAAAATAAAATTGGAACTAAAACTTTTTAGTTTTATAGTCATTAGAACTTTATATTTGACCTGTTTTGTTATAGTTTCTTGATTTCAGTTGGTAGAAACATTTACTTAGAACTTAAAAAAGACTGAAAAAATACATTTTCCAAATTTGAGAAGTTGGGCAGTTTTGCAACTAGTAGACACATATATAAAAAAATCTCACATTTTTCTGACTATAGATGGTATATGATTTTCAGATGCTTTATATGTTTTCAGAATTGTTTACTTAGACATAGTCATTCATCTTATCAAATTCTAACGTTTTGTTATAGTATTCCGAATACGTTAGAAAGTTTTTGGTAATGTATGCTAGACGTATGATTTTCCTTTCTTTATTTAAAATAGGGGAAGGTGGCCTAAAATGATCCCTTTAAAGGGAAAACTTGAGTAAAATAACATAACTGTTTAAATAAAACTTTAGCCCTATGAAAAAATGCTTTACACTATATTTTGCATTATAAACATATTTTAAAAATATTTTAAAGTCAAATTGAGTAATGGAAAAAATAGATTTTAAAAAAAGTGTCCAAAGGGTCATTTTACCCTCACCAAAGGGCAAAATGATCCTTCATTTAAAAATAATTTTAAATTCTTTTTTATCGGCAAAATGAAGGATATAAAAGTATTTATGACAATGCATAATGAAATAAAATAAGTTTTACAATCAAATGGCATACATATTTATTTTATGTAAATTTCAAAATAAAAAGGACCACAAATAATTTTGAAAAAACAATAAAATGGAATATTTGAAATTTATGATCCAAAAATAATAGGATAACACGTGGACTCAAAGAGACAGATTTGGGGCTGTCACACATTTGGTTCCCATGATAACTAAGACCCGGTACCGGATTTTCTTCAGCCTATGAAATGGTAGCAAAACGATCCACATAATGGATCATTTTACCCGACAACATGGCCGTCCATTTTAGGTGATATAACTGAATGACTCCGAGAAACAAACAAACTTACTAAGTGTAATTGACGTCTAAAAACATACTCTATGAGGTAAACCAAGTCATATTTCTGTACATGAAAGACTGTATATCTAAATAAATATGAAAATTAGTGCTTATCGTATAACATAAGTTATAAAACTCCCTTTTTCAAAGAACGCAGACACGCAATACTGCGATCGCTTGAATACCGCCATTGCTTCTTCTTCACTTGGTACAACTAGTTTATGTGTTACCCTGTAGATAGCTTGGCCTGTCTGGAAGAAAACATATGTGAACCGTTTTGCCCGCTAGGATCATTTTAGGCCACCTTCCCCCGTAAACAATTATGTTAGAAAAGCTAAAATTAATTCTTCATTTATTTAGAACCAGTCTTATATATAATAACTCAATACATCTGAATATCGCAGAGTAATTGCAAAATAAATGTTCAAAATGTATATTAACTTAACGTACCATTCTGCTGCTTAACCGATAATTTGCAAAAATATAACGATAAAATAGTGTAATTGTGTAAATATAATGAGAAATGTTTTGGATAAAATTTTAAGTCGCGCGCGCACACTGGCGAAGTTGCTTTTTTTTTTGTCAGTCATTTACTGAATAAAATTTGCAAATGCCCAAACTTATGTTTTAATATGTTTGGTTATGTATTTTTCATAAATGTCAATTTTATACATTTTTAAATAAAAAATATCAAATTTTGGTTATTTGTAAACGAAAAAGTATCTTCTTTTAATAAGTTAAGGGCTTTGTAATGAGTCTTTGATTCAATCAAATACCGCTAATTACCGCGCATCTGGTCGCAGGTCATCCTAAATTTTCTCAATCCTCTAATATCTAGAAAAGGGCAATGTTTCAAGAACCATGCACAAGGTATCGAAACCCAATTAATTAAAAACATATATGGTAAGGATATTGCTCATAATACGATCATTTATAGCGGTATAAAAATTCGAATTACATAATAATTTTTTTCATCATTTACTGTTCATTTTTGGTTTCTACTCGTTTTCCCCACTTTTACGGTACATTTCCTTCTAAAAGCGGAGCTAAACGTTATGGAAGGGAGGAAACATGTGTCGTTTCTCATGCTGTAGAACATTTTGAACATTTCTACATAGTTAAGACGAAACAGTGGACATTCAAAATCATTTTTATATTGTTCATCCAATTGTACGGAAATTTTGCACATACGATAACTCATACATTTTCTAATTAATCATTTTTTTTCAAAAATGTGTATAATTAATTAAATCATTAATTTAAATATGTTATATTAATCATTCTAATTAAAAAGGCTCGATGCGCATTAAATTTGACTTTAGAAACTTCGTGCTTTTTTAAATAATAGCTTTATAACATTTGAACAAAAGTTAGTCTGCGTTTTAAAATTACCTTAATATACTGAGCATAAATAACAAAAAAACATCCAATATTTACGCATTTGTCATGAAATTTCACGGAAAAAAGTTATATAACTATCAAATTTTTATTTTATGTACGGTAATGCATGCATATTGATACTAAGTTTTGAAATATAGCATAATAAAAAAATAGATAAAAAATGCGAGACATGGAACATTTTGAATATAGCAACTTGACAAAAGTTCTCATTTTGAGATAACGAGATTTAAAATTTGTTGTTTAATTCAAATACGGTGTAGAAATTTTAAATGCTTGTAAGTTTCCTCAGATCATTGGAATTGCATGCAGTTTTTTGCAAATTATGCAGTGAAGTATATTAATAAACCAAAATAATAAAAACTTATTTTTTAATCGCTATTTGCCCAACTGAATGTCCATGGTTTCGTTAAAAAAGTATTCACGTATGTCATGGAAATTTGTTGTCTCTGCACATTGTGCAGCGCAGAACTATCATTTGGAGCTTTCCTTTTTAGGTATATTCGACGTGTTACTCAAAATCTGTTTTTTTTTTCAAAGAAACATTTATGAGATATGTAACTTTCACATATAAGAAATAAAACGAACACGGAAGTAGAATATCGACAGACGACACAGAGATCTTTTGATTTTGATTGCAGTTTTTTTTTTTTTTTTTTTTCAGATATCAAAGCTTTCGAAACCGGTTCTGCCTGATCTTTAACCCAACTGTCGTGTTTCTTTCAGATTGATTAAATATCTACTTGAATTGAACATGGTGATAAACTCGAGGTACAGAATATTAGATAAAACTATTTTTTAAATTGATAACTAATACATTTTTTGCATATAATATACATTTTTTTTGAATGCCCACTAGCATTACCAAGAATCATATTTATATGAAAAATAACAATAATGTATTCAAATAGAATTTAAAATATATTAACTTTCGCAGTACTGTGACGGGGGTCAATTTGTCACAGTGGGTAAAGTCTTACCATGCAATGGAGTGCAGGCTACTCCCTCATTTTGCTATTTCTTTTTTCTCGGGTTCAGTTGTGTGTAAATTTTGCTATTCAACGAAATAAATCCTCTCGTTGGAAGACCATTATAATTACCTATGGAGGCCTGAATTATCTATAGGGTTACCCCTTTTTAAATCTTGGGCATTTAAGTAATATTTTGATCATAGTACTGCGAGGATTAAAGGTGGTAAATTCGTTTTGGACTCACGCCAAAAGTTAACAACCGAAAAAATCACAGATAATCACTATTTAAAATCAACCATTTTATTGTTTTGCTTCAGCCTTTTTTTAAAGTTCGATTGCATGTCTTAAATTTGTGTTTTATTTATATTTTATCGTTTCTTTATTGATTGATGAATGTTTTAATGTAGTTATGGAATATAATCTGGAAACAAGTGCTGAGCTATTTATAATATTTTAGTGCAAACGAATTTATCTTTCGTAATCGTCTGCATGCTATAGAGATAGATTTAAGAAATAATAATACATGATTTTTTTTTTTTTTTTTTTTTACAATAAACATTGTGTAAATAGTGATACGGTTTTCAGCCAAATCACGGTACAGTTTTCAAACAAATTGCATTTTAAGTTACATTTTTTCCCTTTTCGACGATACAAAAAAATGGAAATATGTCATACTTAAAAATTTAAAAGAATGTAATAACAGCGAAATTTAAGACTGCTGTTGTCATTGTCAAAATAACGTCAGCAATACGCACGGAAACGTTTGTCCTTTATAATATAGATAAAGTAAAAAAGCAAAAGTAAATGGGGTCACACGCTACTGCCAAGTCTAACTGGTTGAATATCACAAAACGTTCAAAATCTTTCGTTCAAATAATGATGTCTTCTTCTATTGTTTATTAATATTGAAAACTCAATTCAATTTAAGCTTTCATTTTTACACTGAGATATAACGCGAACCTGTTAAATTTGGCCTTTTTTTCTTGTTCCAATACTACCGGTTACAAGCCGAAATATAAGGTATTTTTGCAGTTTTATTAATCAGTAAAATTTTGTGGAAATATTAATTCTTAAAAAACTTATATTAATTATTATATAAAATATTAATTCTTAATATTAATTCGTTAAAATACATGTTAATATATCCGATGTTGAAATTTTCATCGCTGAACAGAAACACATGAATTTTGAAGACATTAATTATTATTTATTATTAGTTCAGTTGGCGAGATATAATTGTAGCATTCGCTGTCAAAGAGGGGTGCAAGTATAGGTTACATTCGGTATGTTTAGTTCTGACATACAAACCTGCATTAATATAAAATAGAAGGCTGTGAATATAAGAGCAATAATTGTGAAGATTACATAGTTTGGAACCGAAGTGTTTTCCTAAATTAAAAAAAAAAAAATAAATTTCATGAAGAAATAAACGAACTATTTCCACTATTATCGTAACAATGTATGATTTTTTTTAGAAAATGCAAATCATCTGCAGAAAAAATTCTGCGTGAATGTTTCTATTGATTTGTCCCCAAAACTATTCCGGTTGGTATCGTACATTTCATGAATTCTATTAAAAAAAGAGAAAAAGATAATGTTGTCATATAGTTGAAAGAAAAAGACGAAATTTTAAGGAATAATTTTGCAATTTATAAAAGTGCAATGTTTCAGAAGAAGAATTCCTTTCAGTAAATATATCATATCATTATATAAAACTAAATTAGTGGTGTTTTCAACTTTTTAATAGAAATATTTTCTATTGACTTTTTGAAGAGAATAGCAATCGTCTCAACTTGGGTATAGTAACATTTGGAGGATTTATGTGCAAAAAAGACAGTTATAAAATGATAAATAATAATTCCTGTGTATCTGTTTTGCAACTAAATGGAATATTATTTATGTAGTCTAGATATTCCCTTATTTCGTAAAGTTCAGAAAAAAAATGCAAAATTCAAAATTGTATTTTGAGAAAAATGTAGAAAAATGTTAATCTCGAATGTCTAGCTATTTTACTGTTGAGAACATGAATATTTTGAGTTAGAAATTTTAAAATTTCGAATTCTTTACGCTCTGTTTAAATCAGCAAATAATACACTATATAGCCAAAGGTGACCGGTCACTTGAGATTTTAGACGTTTTGTTAAATATCTAGAAAATTGCATGAGTAATTAACCTAAAACTGCAGTGTAATATAGGTCAGTATAGCGTAGTATAGGTCATATATTTCCCAGAAGATTTTTCCCGAAACCCCATAAGGGACAGTCAACAAATTGAAAAAGAATACATATCTTTTGGATAACCCTGTAAAAACTAATGTAGAAAAAGTGTTCGAACTCGAGATTGTTAATAAGAGGCTTATTGTATTATACTGTGTTCATTTTTATGAGGATACCATGTATACTCATAGAAAAATTAAGGTTTTTATAAAAACGGTTCCAAATTACGCCAAGTTTTTTGTCTATAATTTGCAGAATTCTTAATATTACAGAAAAGGTATTGTACACAATACTCTGCATTCAGAATTAAAAAATAATAAAAATTGGATGAAAAATGAGCAGGTTTACTAAAAAGTGTTTCACTGCGCATGCGCGAATGCAATCAAAATATAATGTGCATAATATATTAGCTAAGTATATAGAACAACTTTTGTGAAAGTCTCAAAATCCTAGCTTGAAAATTCTGAAAAGTATCGTTGGTAGAATAAGCTCGAAATCCAGTGATCACAAAAAGAAGAAAAAGATGAGGGGTTGTATCAAATATCTGTTGATTAGTTCTAAGATAGCGTGCACAATATTGCACGAACTGCTATATTTGGATACAACCCCTTATCTTTTTGCTTCCTTTTCGAGCTTATTGTATCGACGATAATTTTCAGAATTTTCAAGCTATGATTTTGAGAATTTCACAAAAGTTGTTCTATATACTTAGCTAATACATTATGCACATTATATTTAGATTGCATTCGCGCATGCGCAGTTAAACATTTTTAGTAAACATGCTCATTTTTCACCCAATTTTTATTATTTTTTAACTCTGATTGCAGAGTATGGTGTACAATGTTGTTTGTCATACGTTTTTTTTATATTAAGAACTCTGCAAATTATAAACAAAAAACTTGGCAAAATTTGGGACTGTTTTTATAAAAACCTTAATTTCTCTACGAGTATACATGCTGTCCTCATAAAAATGAAAACAGTATATTACAATAAGCTTCTTATTAATAATCTCGATTTTGAACGCTTTTTCTATATTAGTGTTTACAGTGTTATCCAAAATATATTCGTTCTTTTTCAATTTGTTGACGGTCCCCTATGGGGTTTCGGGGAAAAAAAATTCGGGAAAATATATGACCTATACTACACTGTTTGGCCACTACACCTTAGGCCATATAATGTATGATGCATAGTAATTAAATGTGACGTAAGAAGATTTTATAAATACAACTTTTTACTCCGAAAAGCTAAAATTTTCATTCCTATTACAGAAAAAAACGCCTCTCTTTCGGTATTCTATATGCAAATGCCCTCTTTAACATCTTTTTTATGGGTATGTGACACTTTTAAACAAAACTGAACAGATACTCTTCTTTTCAATGATATAAAATTTCTATTAATATCACTGAAGAAAAAGTAGAAAACATACCTTTTTCTTTTTAACAGAAGTTTCTAAAGGCAATATGAGTCAAACTGACATTTCTAAAATACTAAATAGTGGTTCACATATATATAGTTCAGCACTAAAATTAATTTTATTTCTGCTGTACAGACATTCTTGTTTTGGAATGCTGGAAATAAATTACATAAATTCAATGCAAAATATGCTTATTTTAGTTTTTAAAAATATCTATCAAAACATTCAAAATGAAACATATATTCTCTTTTTATTAGACTTCTTTCTAGTAACCATTTTTAAATATCGAGTTAGAAATTTAAATATATTATTCTTTATTCTTTGTTGAATAATGAAATTATAAGGTCTAACGCAATTTCGATTTCCGTTTAAATAAGACTATGCAAATTTAAAAATTCTGTGAGCATTCTCGCATAATAATTTGCAAACAAACATTTTTTTAAATATTCATATTTTCAAAACATAAATGTATCACCCAGCAAATGGTTAATTACATGTATTTGAATGTGCTTTATTTTCATCGTCTGATAACCTACATATATATCAGTTTTACAATTTCATTACTTCTAGATGAACAAATGCAATGATATTTATTTTTAATTTTATTTTTATTTTACTTTCCAATCATTTAATTTTTTTTCTCTTACATACTATTCAAGAGCACACTACATGCATTATGGAATATATTTATCACACAAGAAATTAAAAAACAAATTGGATAAAAATAAGGAATTTTCCTGAATATTTTAAGCGTTATGAAGAACTTTTCAAAATGTCCCATACGATTTCCATATCAATAAAAATCATCAATATTTTTCATGCAAATTTGGTTTATATATACAAATAAAATTATGCATAGTTTTTTTAAACTAAATATAATTGGAAAAGTTAGAGGTTGCTACTACATAAATATGATGCAAAAATGCTGAAAGATTAATAGAATTAAGATTTTTTTTAAAATTTTTACTTTTACATACATAATATATTTCAAATATAGAAAATTCGATACACAGTTTTAATTAAACCAAACTTGCATAAAAAATATTGCGGATTTTAACTGATATGATATGCGCATGGGGCATTTTGAGTAGTTCTTCCTAATATAATAAAATATTCAGGAAAAATCCTTATTTTTATCCAATTTGTGTGTACGTGTGATAAATGTATGTGATAATGCATATAGTTTGCCCTTGAATAGTATTTAAAGTGAAATAAATAAATAAAATGAGTTTGAAGGACTCTTCTCCCCCTAATATAGAAGCAAGCAATCGTTGAAATTGACAGCGATACAAAAAAAAAAAATTATAATCCCCAAAAAATTTCTCTGAAAAATATTATGTAAACTGCTAAAAGATCATATCTGAGATAACATCGTATTGTAATACTTGATAAAATAAAACATTTATTTATACAGAAAACAATTCTTTTATTCTCAGATATTTGTATATATATATATATATATTTTTTGTATATATATATATATTGTATATTTTGTATATATATATATATATATATATATATATATATATATATATATATATATATTACCTTTAAATCAAAATTTATCTGAGAATTTTAAATAACTATATTAACCAAATTTTTAAATGAAGATGGCATGTAATAATATTATACATTAATTGGTTCACTAAAACATATATTGATGTAAACCTTCTTGGCAAATAGAACTCATTAGGAAATCTAAAAATATTGGCAATTTAAAAATTTTAATTTGGGGATGATACTATACAAAACTGAAATAAAACGGAATTAATGACAAAAAGAACAAAATGCAAAATAAAATTATAATGAAGGAAATTAAAGAATACGAACAGAGCAACAAACAATATATTATCATCTGTTGACAAGGATACAACGTGCTTCTCAACCATCAAACTAAATGGTTTGAGATAAGAAAAGTAATGAACATATACACTCTAAAAAAAAAAAAAAAAAAAAAAAAAAAAAAATGCGAACTAAGAAAGACTAATGCAAATTGAACACGAAAGAACACGTCGAACAGGTATGCATACACGTTCCGACGCAAAATTCAAAATTGGAAAGTTTGGTGGCAAATGAATGAACATGTGACGCTACAGCACATTTTAACTGCGCAACTGGCAGGATATTAATCAGGAGAAATTTCGATTCCAGGTGATAAATCCTTTGCTAATTTCATTCCGTGTACACAGATGGACAGTAAGTATGCCTCGCATACAGGTGCACGAACAATATGCGCAGATGTCAGCATTTGAGAGATGAGTGTAGTTGGGATCAAAGAAGCTGGTTGGTCTAATCGGCGAATCGCTCGACATTTTTATAAGAGCAATGCCACTATTAGACGATTTTGGCAGGAATGGGTCGAAAGCAGCGTCAAGAATAAAGTGGTCGACCTAGAAAGACGTCAGAACGTGAGGACTTATCAATCGTCAGAGTGGCATTCAGAGCCCCGGATTCATCATTATCATCGATCCTACATGCAACTGGTGCTTCAGTAACCGGAAGGACCATTAATATTCGATTAGGTGAAAAGGGGCTGATCTCACTGCGCCCCTTGCGCTGACTACCATAGACCACTACACATCAACAAGCCTGTTTGCAGTGGTGTCAGGCACATTCTACTTGGAATGTCACTAACTGGGATAGAAGCGTCTTCAGTAATGGGTCCCGTTTTGGATTGAGCCACTATGCCCAGTGAAGACATGTCTGGAGACGCCCCGGACAGCGGTGGGATAAAAACCTTACTGACACCCACCATAAGGCACTACAACCAGGAATGATGGTCTGGGGTGCCATTTCGTGTCATACAAGGACCCCTTTTGGTAGTCAACCGCGTCACTCTTAGAGCATGCCGTGACGTCGACGATTTTCTACGCCCCGTTGCGTTGCCCTTAATATTACACAATACTGAGTTTATATTTCAGCAACATAATGCCTGCTTGCACACGGTAATAGTTTGTACTGCATGTTTTCGTGCTTGTCCAATACTACCTTGGCCAGCAAGGTTGCCGGACCTCTCTCTCATTGATAACGTTTGAGGCATTATGGACTGCATTATTAGAGAGTCGTCGTTGTTTTTTTGTCTTAGAGTGTATATTGTTACGTACATTATAATATCATTCAAGACTTTAAATTTTACAAAAAAAAAAAAAAAAAAAAAAAAAAAGAAAAGAAAAATCATCTCCTGAAAATATAATTGTATATTGCATTTTGATCATTTTTTTAACAGATATTTTACGACACTTTTGTCTATAATATCTAAGCTTTTGATTATTTTCTTTACACTACTTTTGTAAATATTAATTGACTTATACGTATGCAAATAGATATTCAAATGGTACAAATAGCATGTCGTTTAAAAGCAAAAAGAGCACGATTGAGTAATATTATTGTTACGTTAATGCAAAAAATAATAAGTTTGTTTATTAAGTAATTCTGTTATATAAAAGTAATTTTACAAATTTTAGAAACACATGAAAGGATTTTTTTCTCTGGGAAAAATAAAGATATTTTTAAGTAAAACAGCAGTAGTTAATTCAAAGAAAACAGTTTATGTTATTCTCCATAAATTATATTTTAAACTATATACCGTTTCATATTACGTACTGGCTTTTCAAAAATCAAAATAAATATTTTAGTATTTCAAAAATCCTAGTATTGAAGTAAGACTTATATAATTAAAGAACCAGTCGTATTTTTTAAAATATTGTTCAGATTGCACAAGTATTTTTATTTTAATATTGCACAAGTAGTTAAAAATATTTGTTTTGATCCGTTATATAATTATATGTTTTTATCTAAAAGGTAGTTTTAAGCGTGTTACCCAATTTCCAATTAAATTTCAAAGAGAAGAAATTACAAAATTTTTCAAACCCTGACTAACAACGCGATAAAATATATCCAAATTCTACTAATAAATAAAGTATATTCTATTGTGCTAGAAAACTGCAGCCGTCTATTCTAAAATGTTTCACATTGTGCAATTTTTTCTTGTTTTCCGTAATGCATATGAAATTAACATTTCAAATTCAGCTTTACTGTATTCAAAATTATATAGAAAATTTTATAGCAAAAAAGTAAGTAGAATTTGAGAAAAATTTTAAATATATTTTAGACACTACTTCACTACAATTAAGAAAAAATCCTCAATGATATTGCAGCATGCACGATTTATGCATTACTTCCAACTTGGATTAAAAATGTCGTATCATGGATACTAGATAAACGTTAGCAACAGATATTCTGATCTTGTTAATAGTATTCCGGTGAAATTTTGTAATAAAATATACTATTTCATTGTAGAATTTATCTTCCTCTCATATTTATTTAGTTAATATTAGAAGTGTTTTTAATTTTATTAGAAACAAGTAACAGAACTTCTACATGAGAATTCTAATCATGCATATACAATGTACAACCGATAGTCATTTTTAAATTATAGAGAAATAACAATCTGTTATATATTTTTTAGGCTTAAACAGAATATCAATATATATGTTTATTTTTTAGTTTCTAAGACAATTTAAAATGCTTATAATGTTAACTACATGTAAACCAGAGTAAAATAATTGTATTTGCTCTAGAAAAAAGAGAATAAATCCTTTATTATATTAAAATAACATAATTCATATTCAGTTTTAAACAATTCCACACATCTGTATGCTATAAGTATACAAAGATTTTGTTTATCGCAGACAGTAATAGAAGAATTTCTATTGCTTTTACCTTAAAAACAGTAATTTCCTGCCACAAAGTCTCGCTACCGGACGTGAAACTTTTTCCGTTTGCCAAATTTCCTTTAAAAGATATCATACTTTTTAGAACAAAAAACGTCAGAATGTTAACTTGAAAAGTGATCGAGGAAGCATTTATTGTACTCTCTTAATAATAAATTCTATATAAGCATAAAATGGAAAAGATTTAAGGTTATATAAACTTTTTCACTGATTAATTTTTTTATGAAATTTACAAGTAGCATTTTTCCTGTTTTCAACATTAGAGAAAAAAAAAAACTTTATAACATTTCGAAGGTTAATTGCTTAAATGACGTACAGCCAACAGAGTGAAAAAGTGTCCAACAGTGGACTCGAACTCGGGTCATCGGTATAGTCCACCGATGTCCTACCGACTGAACCACTTGTAACGACACGTAGAATGGCATTTCTCGCTATCATATGTTACCATTGCTACAACCTCAACACAAGATGGAATATTTTTCGTGAGCCGCCTACTCTGGGGCAAACACAAAACTAAGTAGAATCCATCATCAATGAAATTGAATATTGTATATAATTCCTGGAAATTTTTTTGCAGAAAATTTCTCAAGCTTTGTATTTAATAACATTTCAAATTTTAATAGCTTAAAAGGGGTACGGCCAACAGAGTTAAAAAGTGTCCAACAGGGGACTCGAACTCGGATCATCGGTATAGTCCACCGATTTTCTACCGACTGAACCACTTGGAACGACACGTAGAATGACATTTCTTGCTATGATATGTTGCCAATGCTACAACCGCAACACAAGATGGAATATTTTTCCTGAGCCGCCTACTCTGGGGCAAACACAAAACTAAGTAGAATCCAGCATCTAAGAAATTGAATAATCTATATAATTCCTGGCAATTATTTTGCAGAAAATTTCTTAAGCTTTGCATTCAATAATATTTCAAATATTGATTGCTTAAAAGGCCTTTTAAGCAATTCAAATTCCAAATATTATTGAATGCAAGGCTTGAGAAATTTTCAACAGAAAATTTTTCATCAATTATATAGATTTATTTTAGAACTTCTATAAAAATGTATGCCTATGAAATATGTATCTCATATTTTAGCCGTTAATTTTGAAAGTGTCGCAAGTGTATTTTATATAAAAAAAAAAATAGTTAAAGATAATCTTTTTGCAAATTAACATGAAAATTATAAACACGAGGGTTAAATAAATTATATACATGAAAATTATTTTTTTAATCAAGTCCCAATGTATATCTTTAAATACATTGGTACTAATCATTGGCACTATAAATTTGTTACTAGTAATTTATTTGGTCAGTGATATTTGAAATGCGTTGAATTTGAAAGTGAGGCAAGTAGATTTTAACCCTTTATCTACTAACGGTACTTATAAGTACCATTAAAATAACTTGTTAAAAATTCATTTAATACATCGATTAGTAGTAATACAGTTTAAAATGAGTTATAGATGCATTACTTTATCTTGTCCCAAAAGCATTACTGGTTACACAAAACAAAAATATTTTTAAAAGGGTGATTTCTTTTGCATTTTCAGCTTTCTTCGTGTCTGGGGGGAGGGGATTCAATTCGGATATATTTCTATGTATTTATTGTAACAACATTATATTTGTACATTTTGTAATTCTACAAAATACTAAGAAATATTAAAAATAAAATATTTGAGTGAAAAGGATAAGAAGATTTGAAGAAAATAAATATTGCATAAAATCCTTATAAATTCAAATTTAATTAATCCTTCGAAATGCTTCAATCCCTCTAAAATCATTCTGGAATTTGTAAAATGATTATGTAAATCTTCTAATGTAGTTTCAAAAATTCACGAAAATTGCTTTAGAAGATAAAATTTTCATGAATTCATAACGCATTACATAAAGGTTAAATAGAATTATTCTTTATATTGCATAATTTTAGCAAGCACAATAAAAATTTCACCAAGAATACTTTAAAAGTCTTGACAGTCTAAATTAAGAAATATTGACATACAACATATTACAAAATATTTTTTTTCCAATTTTTCCTGTAAAACTAAATTTATTTTTTGTTTTATTATAACTCGTGAAAGAAGAATGAAATACTAAAATGAAATAAATAAGTAAATAAAATAACATAGTCGATTTTGTGTTATGATAGTTTATTCCATTCAAAGAAAGTCAACGTGAATCAACGTTCCTAAAAAACTAAATTTATTTTTTTTTGTTTTACTGTTACATTTCTAAAGGCGAATGAAATACTCAAATAAATAAGTAAATAATAATAAGTAAAATAATGACATATTCATAAGAAAAGTAAAAGTAAATAAAATAACATATTCGTTATAATTAAAAAGATTAACTAAAAGATGTATACTACACAAAAAAGTTAACACTTTCAAATCATTAAATAAGATTTTAAAAGTCTAAAACCGTCAAGTTTAAGCCACCCTCTGGGTGGCTACCATTAGGGTCTTACTTCAGTCCAAGAGAGAAAAATACTTATACAAGTAAAAATACTTATACAAATACTTATACTAATATATGTTCTTAATATACTTATACTGTAATACTTATAACAGTAATACTTAAAAAATATATATAATAATACAAGTATTTATCTCTCTTGGACTGAAGTAAGCCCTGATGATAGCCACATGGTGGCTGAAACTTGTTGGTTTTAGACTTTTAAAATTATATTTAATGTTTTGAAACTGTTAACTAATTTGTGTAGTATACGTCTTTTAGTAAATCTTTTTAATTATATTTGTGCTGTTAATTTTAAGACATAATAATCCATTAATTTATTTAACATATTCGTTTTTGTGTTATTATAATTTATTCCAATGACAGAAAATCAACGTTTTCAACAAATCATTTCTTTTGAAATAAAACGAAGTTCTTTGGTGCACATTATTTTCAGCTAATTCAGTTGAATTGAGCTGAATCAGCTAATTCAGCTGATTTTATATTCAGTTTTGCATAAATACCGTAGGCTGAATATTATGATTGAAAAATATACTTTATCAAATGCAGTAACAAAGGCGTTTTACTTTCCTTAAAAACACCAATTTCCTGCCACAAAATCTAGTCACCGGAAGTAAAACTTTTTTCCGCTTGGCCACTTTCTCCTGACAGGAAATCACACGCTTTAGAAATCTCCGAGAAAACGTGAGAATGTTAACTTGAAATGCCTATAGGCATCTTTTTTATGCTTTAGTGGAATTGACGATAATCAGCCAAAACAAATTTTAAATTTTTTTAAAATTTATAATTATTGAATTTTATACATAAAAAATTGGTTAACAATACATAATAATGTTCCAAAAATAGTTTATTTCGTCAACATTTGCGTATTAATTTGTTTTTAAGAGTACATTAGATTAATAATATCCATTACCATAAGGCAACAGGTGTTATTATACTTTGTGACACATTTTCTCCCACAAGTTTTTCTCCCACCGCCCGGCACGCTGTAAGTAAGGCAGAATTTTCTATTGCTAAATATTGATATATACTTTTTCTAGATAACGATGTATTGCACCAATTTTAATCTTTAAAATCTACTTAGAAATTTAGGTTTAAAAAACTTGAAAAGTTACTTCATTGGGTTGGATTACTGTTTGATAGGTGTGTTGTTGCCCTGAAGTACAAGAGTAATAATATTTGTATGTCCCACTAATCCAATTCTCTTTGCTGCAAAGAATCGAATAGGTTTTTGCAATTTCCTGTAAATGCATAACAGCTTTAATTATCATGACCCTTTCATAGTAATAAGAAAATAAGAATTACAAGACAAAATATAAAACTATATAAAATGAGGAAACATTCAACAAGAAGTGAAATTTTGTTTTATGTTTTAGTAAATGGCAATGCACAAAATGTACGAATAACCATAAAGTAGTAGAATTGTGGTTTTTATTTTCCAATCGAGCTAAAAATGGATAAAGCTCCAAAATTGGTTTTACCTCTTTTTTTTTAGCATTTTTAGCATTTTTAAATTACAAAGTTCAGATTTCGAAGTAGTTTGAGAAATTGTTATACAGAGCGAGTAAAAATGATGGACCCGATTTTAAAAAAGCATGCTTTCGAAATTACTGCACATATTAAAATAAGCAATACATGAATTTAAAGAGAAATATACCAAGTTTTTTTCAGTTACAAATGTTCGATGTGTGACCCTCTTGTAACATGGCATACGTCCAATCTGTAATCTAGTTCGTTACAAGCATTTTGTAGCAATACTCTGTCAATGGTTCAGAATGCTGCATAAATGCGTTCTTCAAGTTCTGGCAGTGTTTTCGGCATTGGTGGTACGTACGCAATGTCTTTGATCCCCACAAACAGAAATCACATGGTGTTATGTCTGACGATTTTGATGGCCACGTGATTAAGGGTAAATCACCCTCATCTGCTTAAGGACAACGTAGATTTTGTATTTCAGCATGATGTAGTCCCACCTCATTGTTCTTTGCAGGTACGTAGTTACTTGAACGAGAAGTTTCGACACCGGTGGACGGGGTGAGCAGATTTGGAATAACACTTAAATACATTTTACAGACACTCTGTCAAAATTTCCATAGTTTGTTACGCAATAAAACTTCTGTTAAATGCAGCTATTTTCTCATACATAAATTAGACATCTGAAAGCAAGTTTTATAGATAACAGAGGACAAGTATGTACAGTCGAAACAAAATGAACTTCGAAATGTGTCGTAATCGCATCGTTCCAAATAAAATGGATAAATGTACAAAACTTTGAAACTTTGGGTACAACCATCCATATTTGAAAACATATTACTATTTTTTATAATTAATCTTAAAATTTCAAACGGGAAGTCAATTGGTTAGATATGAGGGGTCTTCCACAAATGATGTCACGCTTGGAGGGGGTGATGGGGGTTCATGAAAATGTGACCATTTGTGACAATGAGGTGGGACGGGGTAAGAAGAAATGTAACATCACACATTTTGGTTAAAATAAAAGCGTTAAAATCCGCAGATTAAATTTTGAAGCTATTTTGAAATTAAAGTATTTTGTGTTTATAAAGTAGATTTAAAGCCAAATATATTAAGTTCCATTTCAAATTCCAAAATACTACTGTTTTCAACTGCTCTTTCGTATTAATATTTTATTACTACTGTATTTTAATTATGTTTTGTTATAAACCTTAATCTTATTTCATACAAAATAAGTACATGAATCATTTTCATTGATATGCTTACAAATGTCGATAAAACACATAGTTAAGTTTAAAAATAAAGTTTGAAATATGATCTATAACGTAGTGCTTTGTGTCTGAACTGGAAGTATATGTTTATGTAATATAGCGTGACATGTGACAATGAGGAGGAGGGGGTATGGTGAAGTGTGACACTTTGTGACAAAGGGGGGGAGGAGTGTCAAAAATATTGAAAAAAAGTGTGACATCATTTATGGACCGCCCCTCAAAGAAATTATAAAAGTTTAAAGTTTGCATCTCCTGATCTTACAATAATATTTAATCGACGAAAAACAAATTTCAATAATGGTAGGTTACAAAGCATAACACAAAAAATTGTTGGCGGAGTAAGCTGTTGTTGTTTTGGATTAGCAAATTTAAAGATTCGGGATATTGATTTATTCATTTACAAAATGAAAAAACACATGGCGTAATTCGCAATTTTACTTTCGAATATAAATAATGCTTTTAAATTTTTAAAAGAAATCGAATAGTAACATATAGAATATTTAACAGTAATCGATTACTAGAAATTTCAAATTCGAGATTAAAAAAATACAGCTTATTTGGCTTATATGCCTTTGAGTTATGTTTTAAAAACTACATGCAAAACAACCTGTTTTGATGTGATTAGAAAAAAAAAAGTTATCATTAGCATTTCCAAACTTTAAAACTTCATAATTCCAAATCTATCGAGCAGAACGATTTCTCGTAAGGTATCAAAGAATAAAAGAACAAAGACCCTTTTGTTGAAAAAATTGAGTGTTCGTATTGAAAATTTTAGAATTTAGTACAACTTCAGTATGAAGACCCACTCCTATTTTTGTAAGATACCTTTAATGAAGATATGATTTCCAGTTGACGGGCTATTCCCATTCTCTACTGCGAATGTTTTGTGATTAAAATTTATGTCCTGATTTCTTTGTTTTTCATGAATGACTATACAAAGAATGCTGAGACACTGTAGGGATACGAATAACTGTAATCATCACTAGAAAGAATATTAATAGAAGAGTATTGGGGGATATATTTGAATAGAAAAGGAAATATATTTAAAATAATGTATCTGAAAATAAATGTAGTAGGATAAACAAAGATTTTGCAATTTTAAAATTTCGTAAATGATTATTATGCAAATAAAGGTTATATCAAACAAAAATTTTAAATATTATTTTGTTTCTTTGACACCATATAACTAATGTGGATAGATTAGAAAATATTTCTCTACTTTTCAAAACTATTCAAATAGTTATGTAATTTAAAAGAGATGCAACACTGTATTTTATTTGTTTCCACTTCCTGAAGTATAATTTTTTTTTTTTTTTTTTTTTTTTTTTTTTTTTCAGTGGTAGTCGTATTTCATAAAAAATAAAATATGTATTTCCAAATTTAAGAAAAAACATCTATTATAAAAATGTTTCCAAGGAATTGCCATCTAGTATATTAATGTGATTGAGTTAAGTTTTTATTTTTATATCGGTGGAAAACAAAACGAAGACAAAAGTAACGAAGACAAAATGCTTTTTTACACCGGAAATATTTTTGAGGGGATTATATTTCGTTCTTGACGTTTTCTTTGAAATCATAAACATTTTTCCTGGCGCTATAGTTTTCTTCCACTCTAACTAAAAATTCCATGTAGAATATGGGCAGTGTTGTCAGATTGGGGATTTTGTCCCATTTTGGGGAATTTTGAACCTCCAGGCGAATTTTTGGGGGACACGTATTTCGTGGGGAAAGGCTTGGGGACTATCAACTTTTAGGGGAAAAACTTGGGAAATTTTGTTCACTATTTCACGTCAAGTTTACTGTTAGTCATCTGACAGCACTGGATCTGCCTCTAACTCGATTTTGATTTGGAAAATAAAATAAAATACAGAAATCGGGGATATCAATCATTATTCTCCTGATCTTGCTCATCGTTTACAAAATTAAAGTTTACACGTATCACAAGTGCAGCGCCACCTCCCTTGTACCTTGCGCTATCCCCACGAGAATTTCCTGATCACTTCGGCAGATTTTCTTAGTTATCGCGAAGAGACACGCAAACACATATACTCATTTCTTTTATTATAGATTTATAGAACAGAAATAAAAACAATTATATATATATATATATATATATATATATATTTGTTTAAGGCTAGTTAATTTGGGGTTCATGGAATGACAGTACAGATTTTTCTAAGACATGCAATTGCATACTACAATCACATTGGTACGTTTCTAACTGAACGTGAACATTGCTCAAAGATTACATCACAGCCACTAGTTCTACTTCTAAGAAACGTGAATGGAAACTCTGCGGTCTTAAACGCCATAAACTTTCATATTATTAAATCTTCAGGACTTATCCGTTCTTTTAAAAGATGAAATTAAAGATGTGGTTAGCAGCAATTTTTCCTTTAGTATTAACGAAGGGCAAAGCACAGCGAATGTGCTTTGCATTACGATTAGGTACTCCAGTAGAAATGAGAAAAAATTGAAAACAAAATTTCATAGGTTAAGTCAGATAGAAGCATATGATGCCAACATCATCTTAAATTCATTCAAATCGCAACTGATTAGAGATAGTGTAAACGCTGAAAACGTTATTGGCATAAAGCGTAGTTGGAGCTAACGTATTGATAGGCCAGCATCATCGATTGGCAACAATTTAAAAAACAAGTCTAAACGAACTTGTCATTGAAAAATGCATATCTCATTCTCTTCTTACAGCTGCGAATGCATGCAACATTCTGCAAAGTTTAAGTGCTTTTTTTTTTAAATTAGTTACAAAAAATTTGTAGTACAAAATTGAAAATTAAAAAATTTCCTTTTTTGAGTAGAAATTACGTTGGGGACTTTTTCAGGAAAATCACTGATTCGGAGAAAATTTCAGAAATTTTGGGGAAATTGACTTTCGACTATCTGTCAACGCTGAATATGGATAACAATGATCTATGTCAGTTGTGAATAAATCTGATATTATCGATAGTATATATATATATATATATATATATATATATATATCACGTGTTTTATCTTACAGCGCTTGAAATGTATGTGTTTAAAAATTACAAAAAATCACATATTTCCAGAGAATGTTTTTTTATAGTAAATCTATATTTATTATTCACATCTGTAGAGAATGTATTAAAAGGGATTATTTGTTTTACTTTGAAGTTAATTTAAATAAATATATTTCTAGTTTTAAGGGTTTTTAGTATTGTTATACTTCTATTTATAATGATAATTATTTCTATTTTATATATTTCGTGTAATTAACAGAGAGCTAGATACACAGGGCTGCCACATATAACTATTTTTTAATTCCAATGGGCGCCACTTTCTCAAAACAGAAATTATTAGCACACACTTTGACAACATCTGCAAGAGGAATGCACTTAAAAATTTATATTAGAAAAATACCGATGTGAACAGAATATAAAAATAGTCGCCTGTGTCAACCCTGTTGCAGGGTCTCCACTCTCAACGGTGTCCAATGTCTAAAGAATTGCCCAATGAATTGCTATTCCAAAAATGGAGTATGGTAAAAGAAAAGTATCTCTCGAATAAACACACAAAACCTTAGACCAAAACTAAACTATTACTGTTCTCTCCCTTTCAATAGAAATATTTCCTATTTATATTACTGAATGGAAAATAAGCAATAATCTTTCTTTTTTGTACAAAAGTGACTGGAGGCGATTTGCGTCAAAAAGACATTTCCAAAATGATAAGAACTGATTCTTATATACTATGTAATTCACCGATAACAAAAATATTTTTTCCGTATTTTAGATATTCTTCTTGCTTTCTGAAATAGGAAAAATTAGTGCTCTATATTCATTGCGATAAAGGCTTTCTAAAAGTTACTTTTTTTAATCAATCAAACCGTACAAAGAATTTGTTTTCACATTTTCAGATTTTTAAAATAAAACATTCAGATACTGAGTTGGAATATTTAAATGTTCTCTATAGATGTTTTGTTTAAATCGCCATAGTTTTAGACATAATTTAAGCTATTAGCATATAGTTTTTTTTTCGACAAGTGAAGTAGACATTTGAAGCAAATTTTAGAAAGAATAGTGATAAAGTATATATAGCTGCCAATAAAAAAATTAATTAATAATAATAAAAGAATATCCCATGCATTTTAATCAGACTGCTAAATTATGTTAAAAAAAGAAGAAAAAATTCTATGTTATCGTTCGCGCATACGCAAATAAAAATCATTTTCTACACCTGCAATACAAATACTTAATATATTTATAATCCAATTGCATTATAATATTTCTACTATATTGTGGAATTTTTTCTGAAAATGGCATTACATTTGGTTGAAAACCCTTTATGATATAAGCTAAAAACATGCAAGAATTTTCGGAACTTTAAAAAATCCGTTATAACACCATGAATATGCGTGTTATTCCTACACAAATCAGTAAACATGTTATAAAGTATCTACATATTTGTATTCTGCAGCGATAGATCATTCCGTGCGGTTTAATTTATAGGGTGAACCCAAATATTATTATATTTCATTGATTTTTTATTAGCCTCCTAATTGAAGAGCTGAGTGGATGAACATGTTATGTTACATTTTCTAAAATTTTTTTTATATATATTTTGGGTGAAAGCATTATGAGGTATCCTATCACATGGTGAAGATAAAATACTAAGATTCTATTTAGTCTTGAAGATTTAAGACATTATTCATTAATATTTAATATTTTAATATTTAATAATGTCAGTAATATTAATAATTTTTAATATTTGAGAATTAGATATGAAAAATTTATTCTGAGAGAGTTTAGTACCATACCTGTTAATATTTTAAACACATGGTATCAAACAGAAAATAAATCATTAAAATTTACAGCAAAAACTTTCACTTCAATTTCTTCAAATGTAATTTTTGTTACTTAACATGTTCTTCCACTTAGCTCTTCAGTTGTCCTTCTTATGAAATCGAAGTCGATAAATGTGAGGTCAAACATATTCTTTATAATCTGAAGTTCCAGAAGAATGTCTGTACAATTTTATACTGTGTTAAATGCAAATTTTTTTCATACAATATTGTTTTTTCATTATGTGTAATATCTGATTTTAGCAGCTACGTGCTACTTTTCACTGACAAACATGCAAGTTATATTCAATCAGTACATCTCCTCAACAATAATTGTAGTGTCTTAATTTTAGAAACACACATTAATTATTACGACAGCAGTAAGCTCTAACGTTCGTTCTAATTGTGAATTAGATTGATAGATACAAGATGTGCGTTAGCAGATGCCAAAGTTTCAAATAAATTGTAATGTTTGATGGTGCCGCTGTTAGGTAATTTATGATTAAATATCCTGATGGATTTTGATAACAAATCATTATCGAAATCAATTAAGGTTAGAGAACTGATTGCATAGATAATTCTTGCTTCTACTTCATTTGAAGCACAAGTAACGTGAGTGAAATATTCTAAGAGGGCATTAAGATAGATTATATTTATGAATTTATTTAAACTAAATGTAAGTTTTTTTTTTTTTTTTTTTTTTTTTTTTTTTTTTTTTTTACAAATCTTTTCACTTTTGCAATATATTTTCTCGAGTGTGATTTTCTAAGTAGTTTGGAGTTTTAAATAAATAACTTTATTTTTGCTTGAATAAAGCAATTTTTATATTATTACAAAATTTATTTCCGTTCATTTAAGATAAATATTCCTTCTAAGCTGTCATTTACTATTCTATATGTTTAAGTTATGTTTATGTGATTTTTTTCTTCAAAACAAAATTACATATATAGATGTTATTAATGGTAATTAATAGATGCGATTAATAGTAAATATTTATAAAACAAGTTGTGTTTATTTTTAAATGCATGAATGCGTTATTCATTCAAAATTATATCAATTATATTTTTTTAATTATGTATTTATAATATAACGATTTTTTATTTGATTCATTCAATGTTAGAAATTGTAACATATCCTAAATACTTCCATATTATAAAAAACAGGCACAATAATTTTCAATCTGTTTATACATAAAATTTTATTTTGGAAGTATGAGAATAGAATTAATAGAAGAATGAAATAATTTAAAACGATTTCATTTATCTATTAATCTAATTTACCAAAATTATATAATAAACTAGCAAACTCCGCGGCTCTGCTCGCGTAGTATTTGAAATAGGCCAAGTGATATTTATATGTCTAATTTTTATTAAAAGAAATTATACTTTTAGGAATAATTCATAAATTACTATTTAAAACATAGTTTGACTAAACTTCATTATTACACTGCAATAGGCAGAAATGAGAGCAGAGGCTGTCAGCATCAATTTACCTACCATTACTTTTGAAATCAGTTTGATTGTTCCTGTGTTTGCTCACAAATCGGCAATTAGACGATTTTAGAATGCTTTTCGCACATCTTCACCCCCTTTTTAATTTCAAATTTTTAAAGAAATTTCTTAGAGATCATTTATATATAATAAATATAAACCATGCAAAATTTCATGAATCTATGTTCTTCCATAATTCAAAAATCACATTTTTAGAGCGTTTTTATTTCTGCATCTCCTCTGGGTTAGTGGAAACAGAATAAAATATAGCCTATCTTGGAGCAAGAGCTGTCACCATTATTTTTACACCATTATATTTGAAATCGGTTCAGTACTTCCTGAGGATGCACAGAAATCGCAATTTAGAATGTTTTTTACAACGCTTTTCGCACATTTTCAAACTTTTTAAATTTCGATTTTTTTTAGGAAATGTTTTTAGAGATCATTGATATCTTATAAGTAACTACCATTCCAAATTTGATGATTCTAGGCCGATCCATAACATAAAACCGTAATTTAGAATGTTTTTTTTCCTGCAACCCGCAAGGTGGTAGTGATACAAAAATAAAACAAAGCCATGTTAGAGCAAGGTCTGTCACCATCAATTTACAACCATTAGTTTTGAAATCGATCTGATACTTCTCAAAATTGAGTAGAAAGCACCATTTAGAATGTTTTTTAGAACCCTCTTCGCGCATTATCACCCCTTTTAAATGTCGAATTTTTTAAGAACTATTCTTAGAAATCCTTTATATCTAATAAGTAACTAATATTTCATATTTCTAGGCCCTTCCGTAACGTAAAAATTGCATTTTTAGAAAGTTTTTTGCTCCTGCACACCCTTTGGGGTAGTGGCACCGACATGAAATATAGCCTATCTTGGAGCAAGGGTTGTTACCATCATTTTGACGCCATTATGTTTTTAATCGGTTTGGTATTTAATGAGATTGTGTAGAAACCAACATTTAGAACGTTTTTTAGAACGCTTTTTTGCATTTTCACCCCTTTTAAATATCGATTTTTTTAAGAACTGTTCTTACAAATCCTTTATATCTAATAAGTAACTAATATTTCATATTTCTACGCCCTTCAGTAATGCAAAAACCGAAATTTAGAACGTTTTTTGCTCCTGCACCACCTTTGGGGTGGTAGCATCGACATAAAACATAGCCTATGTAAGAGCAAGGGTTGTCACCATCATTTTTTTGTAATCGGTTTTGTATTACCTGAGATTGTGTAGAAACCCCCATTTAGAACATTTCTTAGAACACTTTTAGCGAATTTTCACCCCTTTTAAATTTCGAATTTTTTAAGAACTGTTCTTAGAAATGCTTTATATCTAATAAGCAACCAATATTTCAAATTTCACATTTCTAGGCCCTTTGGTTACGCAAAAACCGTAATTTAGAAAGTTTTTTGCTCCTGCACCCCCTTTGGGGTAGTGGCACCGACATAAAATATAGCCTATCTTGGAGCAATGGTTGTCACCCTCATCTTGACACCATTATTTTTGAAATCGGTTTGGTATTTCCTGAGATTGTGTAGAAACTACCATTTAGAACGTTTTTTAGAATGCTTTTTGTGCATTTTCACCACTTTTAAATTTCGAATTGTTTAAATAATGCTCTTAGATATCATCCATAATTTAAAAGTAACTACCATTCCAGATTTCATGATTCTAGGCCCTTCCATAACACAAAAAATGCATTTTTAGAGCTTGTTTTTGCTCCTGTACCCCCTTTGGAGTAGTGGCACCGACATAAAATATAGCCTATGTTCTAAGTTGGACTAACACCATCATTTTGATACCATTACTTTTGAAATCAGTTTGGTAGCTCCAGAGATTACCTTTAACAAACAAACAATTTTTACTACTTTATAATATTAGTATACATATAGAAATCTGATGAGTAGCATAATTTATTTTCTGATATATCTACTCTCTATATATAAAATCCTAATGAAACGAATGAATTGAAAAGAATATATCTAACGATTCTATGAAACGACTGATTAAACAACTGATTATGTTTCACGGCGATTTCTCCTGAAATATGGAATACTTTGCGATGAAATTAACACCAAAAATCCGTATTAATCCACGGATCTGAAGTTAGTTTTCGAAATATTAATTTTTTTCTAATTTTAAATACTTTTTTCTAATGATGGTAACTCAAATTTCAATCATAACAGATTTTTTTTTTTCAAATTTCAGAAAAGGTTATAGTTTTAAATTAATTTGGCGACCAGAGTGGTCTCCCTTAAATCCCCTTAGAAATTTTTTTTTTTTCATTTCGTTATCATTTTATTTAATACAAAACATTCCTTTAAAACTGAAATATTTAAAATTAATGGCTTTCACTTCTTTCTTTCTTTCTTTCATTTTTTTTTTTAAACCATTAGGAAAAATGTTTATTGTTCTCGTCAGGATGGGAAATTAAAAGCATATCTGGAGGTTTTCATTGTAGTCCAAGAGCTGTTAAACATTTTAGGGAAGGTATTTGAGGCACCCTGAAAATTTGTGCAATACTTCTTTTGTAATGTCTGAATACAAAATCGAATGTCTGGCTGAAGGATCGTGGCCCAAAAGCTGTGCCAAACATATGTCAAGTGCCATTTTTTGACTACCCAAAAAAAGGTATTTGAGGCACGCTGAGATTGAGACAGAATAATATTTATACTTAGAAAAAAATATTTTGAAAACGACAGACACTTTAGTCGGCCCAAAATTTGTGCCAGACACGTGTCAAGTGCCATTTTTTGACTACCCAAAAAAGGTATTTGAGGCACGCCGAGATTGAGGCAGAATAATATTTATGCTTAGAAAAAAATATTTTGAAAATGACAGACACTTTAGTCGGCACAAAAACTGTGCCAGACACGTGTCAAGGGCCAAATGGCACTTGACACGTGTCTGGCACAGTTTTTGGGCCACGATCCTTCAGCCAAACATTCAATTTTGTATTCAGGCATTACAAAAGAAGTGTTGCACAAATTTTCAGGGTGCCTCTAATACCTACTCAAAAATGTTCAACAGCTCTCCTACTATTGGTTTAATCCGCATTTTATTCCTTTTATGATTGGTCTATACAGTAATCTGTATTTCCCTTTAATTTCAACAACGATGGATACCTTCTGTTGCCACTATGACAAAAAAGTAATAAAAACTACAAAAAAAAAATAATAACTCAGAAACAAATTGAGATACAGCTTTCAAACAAATTGCATTTAAAAGTACATTTTTTTCTCTATCCGACGGTGTAAAAAGTAATATTGCCGGATGTTTAGAAGTTTAAGAATGAAATTTCATTTAAAATTGGCCGTCAGATTTCATGGAAATCTGACGATGGAAAAGCTTTTTCCCGAACAGCCAATGAAATGCTTGGATATTTACGTAAGTTTCAGGTGGATAATACTTAAGTTTCATGAAATCTAACGGGTCGCAGGCGATATTTTTGACTTGCAATTTTACGTGTAATAACACTATTAATGTTTAATTCATGGCGTACGTAATGTATGATCAACGCCGTGCGATTTTTTATGTCTTAAATTTTAGTCTTAAAAAAAATCGTTTTCCAACTGGTCATTGTAATTTGATAAATTGCTATTTTTATTTTTATTTATTTATTTATTTTTTTTTTTTTTGAGCGAAACGAAAAGAAAAATATTAGGCACAGATGTCATATACGCACCGGGGTACCTAATTGGCGCCAAAATGGCGTTATTTTGACTGACATGGTAACCCGGCTATTGTTGCTTATTCATTAATAAATGTTTATTTACATTTATTTTCTTTTTATTTAAAAAAAAAGTTAGAAATTGCTTTGTTCTATAGTTACTAATTATTTTTTTTATTGTTATTTCATTTTAAAAATAATAGAAAATAATTTAAAATAAATAATGTAACTGGTATTCGAAAACGAGGTTTTTGCCAAATTGTCGTAAAAAATATCACGCCAAACCCGGTGCTTATATGACATCGGTGTTAAATATTAAGTAATGCAAGAAATCATGACATTTAATTTCAAATTCAATGCAAATGACAAATATCGCCAAATTATATAAATCACCAAACCACTCGCCAAATTATACAATTTGACGTCATTTTTATTTTAAATAACAAAAGAACAAATAAATTAGTATAAAAATATAAATGCAAATAAAGCGTCGAAATAAAAATCACTTGATGGCGTAAACAAGTGCAACTTCCTTACAGTCAAGTGAATGTGACATTTATGATAAACCATTATTTGCATTTAATCTTATAGCCTGGCGATAGATTTTTGGTCAATGGTATAACCAAGTAGTACCGTCTTAATTTTCCACTCGAAAAATAAAAAAATGCTAACTTACGAGTTAAAAAAAATGGTACGTTTCCGTTATACGGACACCATTGTCGCCAAGCGCAATAGTTGGCGCAAATTGAAAATCACGTGAATTGAAACATTTGAAAAATAAAAGAAAAAACGGTACTTTTAGTTATCCCGTCGACCAAATTACTGTCGCAAAATTGTAAGATTAAATGCCAATAATGGTTGCCATTAATTAATTAATTGTAAGATTAAATGCCAATAATGGCCAATAAAAGCATTAATTCGACATTTTATTTCTATTTTTATTAATGTTTTACTAATTTATTTGTTCTTTCGTTATTTATAAATAAAAATGATGTTAATGTGTATAATTTGGCGAGTGGTTTGGCGATTTATATAATTTGGCGAAGTTGGTCGACGGGATAACTAAGAAGTACAGAAAAAACACTGTCCATAGTAAAGTGAGCCTTTTCAAAATATAAAATTTTGAAACTACAGACTTTTACGAACTATTTCACTAAATCAGAAATATATACTTAAAATAAGTGAACAAATAACTGTTATACAATAAAGTAGAGCAAATAATAGCAAATCACAATGTTTCGCATGGTTTACAATAAAAATCCGGTACTACTTAGTTATCACGTCGACCAATTTCGCCAAATTATATAAATCGCCAAACCACTCGCCAAATTAACAAATTGGCATAATTTTTATTTTAAATAACGAAAGAACAAATAAATTAGTATAACATTAATAAAAATACAAATAAATCGTCGAAATAAAAAACACTTGATGACGTAAACACGTGTAACTTGTTTAAAGTCAAGTGAATCTGACATTTACGATCAACCGTTATTGGCATTTAATCTTATAGTTTGGCGATATATTTTTGGTCGACGGAATAACTAAACAGTACCAAAAATCCTTTTCACGTTCAGGGTTGAAATAATTGGTGCATTAGCATACATTTTGGCATAGCGTCCGTATAACGGAAAAGTACCAAAAAAAGCTATTGGCGAGATTTCAACCCCGCTAACATAAAAATACCGAGAATGCTTTGCAATCATGGAAACTTTTATGTAGTTTTATTCGAAAAAATAACTTTGTTTCATTAATCAAAATAGAAACCTTTCTATTGAAAAGCGAAGGAACTTTTGATGATAGTCACATGACTTGGTCTATTATTATAGAAATTGTTTTTAATTCTAGAAACAGCGCAAAGAATAATATTTCCTAACGATTACAAATTTATTTCCACATGGCTATTAAAAACAGAAAAAAAACTTTAAAATTACTATTAAATGAGTACGTGTTAAAAGCAGGAAAATATTGAAAATTATGTCTCGAAAATTGTATTTAAACGTGAATATTAAAAGAGAAAGGAAACTTTAACATAATCAATACATTAACATGCGTTTAACCCTTTCAGTGGCAAGGTACTTTTATTCGTAAAATGTTGAAATCAGTGAATGGCACCGGAATTTACAAACAAATTTCGAAATACGAAAATGCTTTTGTTCACTTACTTAATAAAAGAAAAGTTTTCATTCCAATATTCTGGTGCCAATGTGGCATTTCAGAATTAAAATTAAGTGGTCCAAAAATGAACCACCGCCCTTGAAAGGGTTAAAGCAGTAAATTGCAGTAATTGTAGTAAATTGCATTATATCAATCGTTTTATAACGCTGTTAAAAAATACCGGTCGGCAAAGACTCCTTTTACTTAATTTATTTTATTTTAACTTCTTTTCAAATGTTTAACTGATCTTCTTTAATCAAACACGAAAACAACCATTGGAAGTCTTAACAGCAACTGATTCGGCCTTAAATTTTTGCAATGAAAGGGAATTGAATGGAAACCCGTTTACAGGAAAATCGCTATAGGTTTTTTCATTATAATTCAATCTTCTCTAATCTTTAAAAACCGATCAAATTAGCATGTTTTTAGATTCTGCGGTGTCTGAACGGGGGTTGACGAGCGTAGCTTGCAGGGGCAGAGCCCCCTAGTATATATATATATATATATGATACATGTATTAAAAACTTACAATTATAATTTAAAAGGAGACTTGCACTTTTTCTGTTGAAAAAGTTGATTTTATTTTCGTTACATTTTTCTATTTCTTACAGTCTGCAGTTTATCGATGTAAAACGATTTGGCCGATCTCGAAGTCGTTTCGTAGATATTTAAAGGTTGAACACAATGCCTCTGTTAGCTTAGCACTTCCCCCTTTTTTGGAGCACCCGTGCGCTCGGCAGAATTTAATTTTCTACTTCAACTCATGCATAATTTTTTTTTATCTTAGTGTTATATAGAGAGTGCTACGGGTACCATGCTATGAGTTTATTTTTAACTATTTTACAGATGGCGTAAAACTGTAAACGTATTTTAGGGAAAATGAGTTTTTTTCAAACTGGAAGAGATGAGAACAAAAAAACTATTAAACATATCTTCCGATTTTTTTCTTTTATTATTATTATTATTATTATTAAGAACGAATATAATTTATTTGAGCTTGGGGCACTTTCGCCTTATTAAAAAAAGAAAAGAAAATTATACATACGCCGAATTGCGAAAAAAAGTGTCAAAAACAGAACTTTTTTTATCAAATGGTCGCCACTTTGTTGATTTTCAACTTTTTGGCCTCTAAGTGCGTGAAGATCCAGACAATCTTATCTTCTTTCATAACCCTTGTCAAAAATGGATGTCTGTAGACTGGTCATCTATCGGATCCCGCCCAATTGGAAATGCAAGGCGAACATGCCATGATATCCACACAGTCAACCAATCTTCAATTTTTTATTAAATTTTTTTTAAATATTCCTCAAATCATAATAAATAACATGCAAATAATAAGAACCTCAAGTCATTACTCCAATTCCAAAAACAAAATCCTCAAAACACCTTTGTTTCAGCCTTCTGTACTCAATTCTACCACTAATGTTAAAACTTTATAAATAGTATTCCTAATACTTTTAGCAAAAAGTTCTGTTTTTTCATCTAAAATATAAATGTTGGATTTCTAGTCTCTCCTTTATCAAGAGAGGTAGTATTTTTCAAGTTTTTTTTATTTACCTTTTCATCTCTTATAAATGTTTCGGCTTTCTTTTGGTAAATCTCTACTTAATGGTAAAATTTTATTAGGTTCATAATAATTTTAGTCAAAACTTTTGTTTTTTCATCCAAAACATTAATGCTGGAGGGGTACGCTCCCTTTTCCCAAGAAAAAGAGTATTTTTCAAGTTTTTTTATTTACCACTTAATCATTATAAATGTTTCGGCCTTCTTTTGGTAAACCTTTACTTAATGTTAAAATATTATTAATAGTATTTATAATAATTTTAGTCAAAGCTTTTGTTTTTTCATTCAAAATGTTAATGTTCGAGAGGTACTCCGTCCTTTCTCAAGAGAGGTTGTATTTTTCAAGGTTTTTTATTTAGCACTTCATCTATACTCCTATTATAAAGAGGAAAAAATTGTTTATTTGTAGGAGGTAAGCTCTGGAACTACCGAACCGATTCCAAAAGTAATGGTATCAAAATGATGGTGTTAGTCCAATTTAGAACATAGGCTATATCTTATGTCGGTGCCACTACCCCAAAGGGGGTGTAGGAGCAAAAAACGTACTAAAAATGCGATTTTAGCGATACTGAAGGGCCTAGAAATATGAAATTTTGAATATAAGTTACTCATAAGATATAAATGATGTCTAAGAACAGTTCTTAAACAATTCGAAATTTAAAAGGGGTGAAAATGCACAAAAACCGTTCTAAAAAACGTTCTAAATGGTAGTTTCTACACAATCTCAGGAAATACCAAACCGATTTAAAAAATATTGGTGTCATAATGATGGTGATAACGCTTGCTCCAAGATAGGCTATGTTTTATGTCGGTGTCACTACCCCAAAGGGGCTGCAGGAGCAAAAAACGTTCTAAAAATGCGATTTATGTGTTACTGAAGGGCCTAGAAATATGAAATTTGAAATATTAGCTACTTATTAGATATAAAGGATTTCTAAGAACAGTTCTTACAAAATTCGATATTTAAAAGGGGTAAAAATGCACAAAAAGCGTTCTATAAAACGTTCTAAATGTTGGTTTATACACAATCTCATTAAATACCAAACCGATTAAAAAAATACTGGTGTAAAAATGATGGTAACAACCCTTGCTCCAAGATAGGCTATATTTCATGTCGGTGCCACTACCCCAAAAAGCCTGCAGGAGCGAAAAACGTTCTAAAAATGCAATTTTTACGTTACTGAACGGCCTAGAAATATGAAATATTATTTACTTATTAGATACAAAGTATTTCTAAGAACAGTTCTTAAAAAATTCGAAATTTAAAAGGGGTGAAAATGCGCGAAAAGCGTTCTAAAAAACGTTCTAATGGTGGTTTCTACACAATCTCAGGAAATACCAAACCGATCTAAAAAATAATGGCGTCAAAATGATGGTGACAACCCTTGCTCCAACATAGGCGATGTTTTATGTCGGTGCCACTACCCCAAAGGGGGTGCAGGAGAATAACGTTCTAAATTGCGGCTTTTGCGTTACGGAAGGGCCTAGAATCGTGAAATTTGGAATGGTAGTTAGTTATAAGATATCAATGATCTCTAAGGACATTTCCTAAAAAAAAAATCGAAATTTAAGAGGGGGTCAAAATCCGCAAAAAGCGTTGTAAAAAACGTTCTAAATTGCGATTTCTGTGCAATTGCAGGAAGTACTGAACCGATTTCAAATATAATGTTGTAAAAATGATGGTGACAGCTCTTTCTCCAAGATAGGCTATATTTTATGTCTGTTTCTACTACCCCAGAGGAGACGCAGGAGCAAAATGCGCGAAATGCGTTCTAAAAACGTTCTAAATGCCGATTTGTAGGCAATATCTCAGGAAGAATGAATCTGATTTCAAACGTAATGGTAGGAAATTGATGCTGACAGCCTCTGCTCTAACATAGACGCTATTTTATGTCGGTATCACTATCACCAAGACGTTGCAGGAGCAAAAAAGCGTTCTAAATTTCGATTTTTGTGATCGGTAGGGGCTAGCAACTTAAAATTAGGCAAGGTACATATTTATTAGATATAAATGATCTTTAAGAACAGTTTCGAAAAAATTGGAAATTTAAAAAGGGGTGAAAATCCGCGAAAAGCGTCCTAAAAACGTTCTAAATTGCGATTTCTACTCAATCTAAGGAAATACCAAAGTTATTTCAAAAGTAATGGTTGCAAATCAATGGTGACAGTCCCTGCTATAACATAGGTTATATTTTATGTTGCTGTCACTACCATCTGAGGGTTGCAAAAGCAAAACATGTTCTAATTTGCGTTTTTTGCACAACTGAGGTGTCTAACACTTTGAAGTATGGCATGGTATTTACTTACAAGATGCAACTGCTTTCTAAGAATAGTCGAAATAAAATTCCAAATTTAAAAAGATGAAGTAAGCGATAAGCGTTATAAATTACAATTTTTATGTAATCTTATCAAATAGTAAACCAAGCGTAACCAAATAGTGAAGCGAAGGGGAGGTGTAAAAAGCATTCTAAAAAAGCCCAAAATTTCAATATCTATGCAATTTCAGGGAATATAAACCAATTATAAAAGTAATAGTTGCGAATCAATGGTAACAGTCCCTGATCCTACACAGGCCGATGATTCTGGCACATGGGGTTTACAAGAACAACAAACGTTCTATAAAATGCCTTTAAAAGCTTTCTAAATTATGTTTCTGTAGAATACTAAAAATAACAAGCCGATTTCAAAATTAATGTTGGCAAATTAATGGTGATAGTTCCTAATTCAACATAGCCCTTTCTGTTGAGAGAGATGGTAGGACTTGGAATTTGACATGATAGTTAATTTTAAGATGTAAGAAGATGGTTTCTAAAAAATTCAAAACTTCAAATGAATACTGAAATGAGCGTATTAAATGAGCATAAAGGTTTCAAAATATTTTCTAAATTATCATTTATTTAGTTTTATTAATTTAAGTCTCATTTCTGCCTAATGCAGTGTAATAATGATGTTTAATCAAACTGTGTTTTAAATAGAAAATTTTGAATTATTCTTAAAAGTAATAAGTAAAAATTTAGTTATTACCTTTTAATAAAAATTAGACATATAAATATCACTTGGCATATTTCAAATATTACGCGAGCAAAGCCGCGGGGTTTGCTAGTCTATACTCCTATTATAAAGAGGAAAAAATTGTTTATTTGTAGGATGTAAGCTCTGGAACTACCGAACCGATTCCAAAAGTAATGTTATAAAAATGATGGTGTTAGTCCAACTTAGAACATAGGCTATATCTTATGTCGGTGCCACTAACCCAAAGGGGGTGTAGGAGCAAAAAACGTTCTAAAAATGCAATTTTAGCGTTACTGAAGGGCCCAGAAATATGGAATTTCGAATATTAGTTACTTATAAGATATAAATGATGTCTAAGAACGGTTCTTAAACAATTCGAAATTTAAAAGGGGTGAAAATGCACAAAAAGCGTTCTAAAAAACGTTCTTAATGGTAGTTTCTACACAATCTCAGGAAATATAAAACCGATTAAAAAAATATTGGTGTCAAAATGATGGTGACAACGCTTGCTCCAAGATAGGTTATGTTTTATGTTGGTACCACTACCCCAAAGGGGGTGCAGGAGCAAAATACGTTCTAAAAATGCGATTTTAGCGTTACTGAAGGGCATAGAAATATGAAATTTTGAATATTAGTTACTTATAAGATATAAATGATGTCTAAGAACAGTTCTTAAACAATTCGAAATTTAAAAGGGTTGAAAATGCACAAAAAACGTTCTAAAAAACGTTCTAAATGGTATTTTCTACACAATCTCAGGAAATACCAAACCGATTTAAAAAATATTGGTGTCAAAATGATGGTGACAACGCTTACTCCAAGGTAGGCTATGTTTTATGTCGGTTGCACTAACCCAAAGGGGCTGCAGGAGCAAAAAACGTTCTAAAAATGCGATTTATGCGTTACTGAAGGGCATAGAAATATGAAATTTGAAATATTAGCTACTTATTAGATATAAAGGATTTCTAAAAACAGTTCTTAAACAATTCGAAATTTGAAAGGGGTGAAAATGCGCGAAAATTGTTCTAAAAAACGTTCTAAATGGTGGTTTCTACACAATCTCAGGAAATACCAAACCGATTTAAAAAATAATGGTGTCAAAATGACGGTGACAACCCTTGCTCCAACATAGGCTGTGTTTTATGTCGGTGCCACTACCCGAAAGTGTGTGCAGGAGCAAAAAAAGTTCTAAAAATGCGATCTTTGCGTTACCGAAAGGCCTACAAATATGAAATTTGAAATATTAGCTACTTATTAGATAGAAAGGATTTCTAAGAACAGATCTTAAACAATTCGAAATTTGAAAGGGGTGAAAATGCGCGAAAATTGTTCTAAAAAACATTCTAAATGGTGGTTTCTACACAATCTCAGGAAATACCAAACCGATTTAAAAAATAATGGTGTCAAAATAAGTTTGTCAAAATGACGGTGACAACCCTTGCTCCAACATAGGCTATGTTTTATGTCGGCGCCACTACCCGAAAGGGGGTGCTGGAGCAAAAAACGTTCAAAAAATGCGATTTTTGCGTTACCGAAGGGCCTAGAAATATGAAATATTAGCTACTTATTAGATATGAAAGATTTCTAAGAACAGTTCTTAAACAATTCGAAATTTAAAAGAGATGAAAATCCGCGAAAAGCGTTCTAAAAAACGTTCTAATGGTGGTTTCTACACAATCTCAGGAAATACCAAACCGATCTAAAAATAATGGCGTCAAAGTGATTGTGACAACCTTTGCTCCAACATAGGCGATGTTTTATGTCGGTGCCACTATCGCAAAGGGGGTGCTGGAGAAAAACGTTCTAAATTGCGGTTTTTGCGTTACGGAAGGGCCTAGAGTCGTGAAATTTGGAATGGTAGTTAGTTATAAGATATCAATGATCTCTAAGGACATTTCCTGAAAAAATCGAAATTTAAAAGGGGGTCAAAATGTGCAAAAAGCGTTGTAAAAAACTTTCTAAATTGCGATTTCTATGCAATCTCAGGAAGTACTGAACCGATTTCAAATATAATTGTGTAAAAATGATGGTGACAGATTTTGCTCCAAGATAGGCTATATTTTGTATCTGTTTCCACTACCCCAGAGGAGATGCAGGAGAAAAATGCGCGAAAAGCGTTCTAAAAAAGTTCCAAATGTCGATTTGTCGGCAATATCTCAGGAAGAATGAATCTGATTTCAAACGTAATGGCAGGAAATTGATGCTGACCGCATCTGCTCTAACATAGACGCTATTTTATGACGGTATCACTATCACCAAGACGTTTCAGGAGCAAAAAAGCGTTCTAAATTTCGATTTTTGTGATCGGTAGGGGCTAGCAACTTAAAATTAGGCAAGGTACATATTTATTAGATATAAATGATCTTTAAGAATAGTTTCGAAAAAATTGTAAATTTAAAAAGGGGTGAAAATGCACGAAAAGCGTCCTAAAAGCGTTCTAAATTGCGATTCTATGCAATTTCAGGTGATATAAACTCATTATAAAAGTAATAGTTGCGAATCAATGGTAACAGTCTCTGATCATACACAGGCTATATTTTATACCGGTGATTCTACCAAATGGGGTGGTTAACAGGAACAACAAACGTTCTGAAAAAGGGCTTTAAAAGCTTTTTAAATTACGTTTCTGTGGAATATTAGGAAATAACAAACCGATTTCAAAATTAATGTTGGCAAATGAATTGTGACAGTTCCTGTTTCAGCATAGCCCTTTATGTTGAGAGAGGTGGTAGGACTTGGAATTTGACATGATGGTTAATTTTAAGATGTAAGAAGATGGTTTCTAAAAAATTCAAAACTTCAAATGAATACTGAAATGAGCGTATTAATTGAGCATAAAAGTTTCAAAATATTTTTTTAATTATCATTTATTTAGTTTTATTTCATTTTATTAATTTAAGTCTCATTTCTACCTAATGCAGTGTAATAATGATGTTTAATCAAACTGTGTTTTAAATAGTAAATTTTGAATTATTCCTAAAAGTAATAAGTACCTTTTAATAAAAAAAAAACCTTTTAATAAAATAAAATAGTACCTTTTAATAAAATAAAAATTTAGTTAGTACCTTTTAATAAAAATTAGACTTATAAATATCACTTGGCATATTTCAAATATTACGCGAGCAAAGCCGCGGGGTTTGTTAGTCATTTATAAATGTTTCGGCCTTCCTTCGGTAAATCTCTACTTAATGTTAAAATTTTATTGATAATATTTACAATAATTTTAGTTAAAACTTTTTTTTTTCGTCCAAAATATTAATGGTGGAGGGGTACTCTCTCCTTTCTCAAGAGAAGTAGTACTTTTTATGGTTTTTTATTTACCTCTTCATCTTTTATAAATGTTTTGGCCTTCTTTTGGTAAACCTCGACTTAATGTTAAAATTTTATTATTAGATTTATGATAATTTTAGTCAAAATTTGCTTTCTTTTATCCAAAATATTATTGTTGAGGGGTACTCCCTCCTTTCTGAAGAGAGGTAGTATTTTTTAAGGGTTTTCTATTTACCACTTAATCACTTATAAATGTTTCGGCATCCTTTTGGTAAACTTCTATTTAATGTTAAAATATTATGAATAGTATTTATAATAATTTCAGTCAGAACTTTTGTTTTTTCATCCAAAATGTTAATGTTGGAGGGGTCTCCCTCCTTTCTCAAGAGAGGTGGTATTTTCAAGGATTTTTTTTTATAATAATTTTAGTCAAAACTTTTGTTTTTTCGTCCAAAATATTAATGTTGGAGGTGTACTCTCTCCTTTCTCAAGAGAGCTAGTATTTTTCAAGTATTTTGTTTTCTTATCTCTTCATAACTTAAATAAATGCCATGTTGGAATTTCTGGACTACGCAATAATAATCATAACAGTAGGCAACTAAATTGTTCATAGTAATTAAGCGTTAGATTGATAACTGCAACATGTACGTCAATAAATGTTATAGTGGCTACTAAATTATATTATTTGATTGCAATACTAGTGACTAATCTATTCCTACATTTGTTGATTGCTCTTATAATGTAACATCATTAAAATTGTTTTGAAGTACAACGGCCTATAAAATGTGTCTCTTCTGAGTTAAAAATAACAGTTGGATATTCTTCAAAAAAAGAATATATATATATATAAACGTTTGTGATTTATTTTGTGGAAATTCATTTTAAAATATACTGAGTGGTTATAATTAAAGTTACCCTGTATGGAACAACGTAGAATGCAATCTGGTAGATAGATATCGATAAAACTTGGAAAATACGCTATATGAACCATGGGGAAAAGAAATCTGCAATAAAAAAATAGTAGTTCAAATTTCGACCACCAGGTGACAATGGGGTGCATGAAGACCGAAAAAAATCAAAGTGGAAAAACGAAACTTTATTTAATAACAGCATAAGTTCAGTGCATAAGTCCCATTTGCGTCAAGCACATGCTTCAAATTACCCGACCATATCCATAATGTGAGGTGGTACACCCTCTTGCATGATAAATTACTGCATTTCTGATAAAACAACTTCAGCAGTAACGCTCATTCTTTCTTCTCTAACGGCATGGTGCAGAATGACTATACAGCAGATGCTACTGGGTCAATCCATTCAAAATCACCAAGGTGCTGTCCCTCATTTTTAATTTTCCTAACATGTTAAGGGTTCTTGATAGTTTTCTGAGTTTAAGAACAAGGTTAAAATTTTTATGATTATATAGTTTTTTGGAGAGAGCCAATTTTAACAAGCTACATAGCCATTTTTAGGCAAAAAACGTGTTTTACGGAAAATGCTGTAACTGTTTTATTTTTCTACCTATCAAGATGAATCTAAAACCAAAATGTTCCAAATAATATTATCGATATTTTTATGTAATTATAACATTATCATTAGACTTAATGATCTATGCCAAAAATATGCTTAAATAACGGAGAAAAAAAGGTCGAACACCACATTTTGCTGCCATTATATTTTATGAAGAAGATTGGACTTAACTTAAATATTTTGTTCCTACACAGACCTGTTATATGACAACAGTTTTTACAAATTTCGATCCTGGAAACCTTTTCCGTTTTCTTTTTTTTTTTTTTTTTTTTCAACTCATTAAAAACTGTGTTAAGTCTTTTTTTTTTTTGGTAATTTTCACTATTTAATATCTAAAAAGGGACTGACTAAAAAGTTCTAAAAACGTAGAATAATAAACATCTTTATAATATAAAGTTAGATGTAAACTTTATGTTTGAGACTTGAGTGGTTTTTGAATAACAGTTCGCTAAAAATGCACTCCTACTCCCTCATTTTCCTTTTTGTTTTGTTGCAGATACATAGCATTACATGTACTTTTTGTTTAGGTATGTTCAAACTGACTATAAAAACACATTTTACTCATTATTGCTTAGTGAAATAGAGCAGTGACACATTTTCAAAACTTTCTTGAAAAAGGGGGGGGGGGTGGCTTTTGATTTTATTTTGCATAGCTGAGGAGCACCTAATACAGTTGTATTCTTACATGTTTTTGAAATTAGCCTAAGTACCCGCTAAGAGTTTACTTCATCTCACGATCAAAAACACTTCTCGCTAAAGAAGTTTTATTAATATTTCGTAAAACGCAAGGGGCAGTGGTGTATGGATACGAGATATTTTATAAAATTAACTCATTAAAAGCAGTTAATCATATATATTAATTTTTATACCAAAATTTCGTTTTATATGCCCTACATGACGCAAAAGGATAAAGGAGGTATCATAGGAAAGATTTTGCACAGACGTTTAAACATAATACGCTCACATTTCGTTAAAACTCGTTGTATCTTAAAAATTGTAATTAACCCGGGAGAACTCGCTGCATGAGATTTTCTCTCACCGTCATACTTTTTTAAGACTCTATTTATTTTTAAGACTTTATTTAAACCATTTTTCATTTTAATTAAAATTTAAAAATGTTATTTCAATTATTTTACCGATTTGTGAGTAAAAGTCTAAGCCAAGCAATAAAAATGATATTAAGCGAATGTAAAGTAAAAGAAAAGCAATTGGGCACCGTGAGAGAAATTCTCACTAGCGAGTTCTCCCGGGTTAATGATACAGTGGCGGTCAAAAGTTTCCGGCCAGTTAGTTTTTTTGATTTGTTTGACAGAAAGTTTTAGCGGAGAAGTTCAATTGCTCCAAAAGTTAGGAATAAGCAAATTACCTCTGACCACGTGATCATTTTGATTGGTTACTTAAGATACTTTATGCAAAGGGGAGGAATTCAAAATTCGCGCGTGCAAAAGTTTCCGGCCATTCGTCATTCATTAGTTTTTGCTATCGCTAAAGTGTTTTTTGGTCATGTTTGTTAATTAATCAAGGTGAATAATGTATTTGAAATTAAAAAATGAAAAGTTTAACAATTTATTGTTCCTAAATGAGTGATTTGTTTGTCGCTAAAGGGACAATCCTCTCGTGAGATTGCGGCAAATTTGTCGATCGGAAAATTTCCTGTAAACGATATTTAAAAAAAATATAAAGATGGTCATGGCTTTCGGAACTTGCCACGGTCCGGGGGATCCCGAAAAACGACTATTCTTGTGAACAGAATTATCAGAAGAAGAGCAGTTGATGACCCGCTTAAAAATGCCGCTGCAATTCCACGCCATTTATGGTGTTAACAGCGATTTATGGTGTTATTGTTATTGCTGAAACAAGTCTATCTACAGTGTCAAGACGCGTATCTGACGTAGAACTTTATGGAACAGTCGGTGTTAAAAAAAACTTTCATAAATAAAAAAAAAAAATCAGAGGGCCCGACTGGTGTTTGCCATGGAATACAAAGACTGGACAAGTGAAAACTGGAAAAAAAGTACTATTTCAGAGGAATCGACGTTCAATCTTTTTGTGAGTGATAAAAACATTACAATTGACGACCTAAAAACAAAAGATAAGGTGCGAGATACATTATTCCTACAATGAAGCACGGCGGAGGACACGTTATGCTGTGGGGAGCATTTTCTTGATAATGCGCCTGTCCGTTATTTGAAATCCGTGGCAAGATGAATAGTGCAATGCATAAGGATATCTTGAAAGATCATTTGCTGCCTTATTGGAGGAAAAATTGTGGTCGCAACTGTTTGTTTCATCATGAAAACGAACAAAAGCATACATCCAAGCTCGTCAAGCAGTGTCTTTCGCACAAAAAAACTTCGCTTTTGAAATGAACAGCCCAATCATCCGATCTGAATATAATAGAAAATCTTTGAAACAAACTTGAAAACATGTGTGGAATTATAAATATTCCAATTTAGCAGCATTTTCACAAAAATTGCAAGAACCGTGGACAAAACTTAATATTGATGATCTACAACTGTTCATTGAATCGATGCCATGTTGCTGCGCCGCAGTACTTATTGCTAAATGTATGAATACAAAATACTAATTGTAAATGTTGTTGATCAATGTTATTTTCTTTTATAACACCATTTTTTCCAAACTTGCCAAGGTGGCCGGAAACTTTTGAGAACATGCATTTTCTTTTGCAATTAATTTCGTCAATTAAATTTATTAATATTTAATTTTTATTCCATAAACAAGTTCTTAACTGTTATGTCAATAAAGTGTATAAGTATCACTTGGAGATTCCTCTTCATATGGGTATACTTACAAATTAACCAAAAAATTTATGCTGGCCGGAAACTTTTGACCGCCACTGTATATTAATGAAAAACGTATCAGCAAATAATTTCAAATTAGGAAAAACATTTCTTCGATCCACTAATATTTAAATAAGTGTTAGGTAATCACAGATCGTACAGAAAGTTTCAATTATAATTCTTTTTATAAAGACGGAGGATGGGAACAGAAATGCCAATCGACTAGGAATGTAATTAGCTAAACATCGATACGGAACTTGAGGTGTCGAATGAAGGAAATAAAAGATTGAAAATTTTTTAGTTTTATAAATGAGGCACCCCATGCGGCAGAAAGTAGAGTAGTGTGAGACAAGCTAACACAAAATTTCCCAGATTTTTGGGTCACATTGAAAATGTTGAAATTTATAATATTAAAATTTAAAGCAACCTCTGGTACTAAAAAAGGAAGTAAGAGGTAGGAGAGTAGGTGAAATGGCTTGTTGTTGCGAAACTCTTTAGAACGATATGTCATATGATAAAAATGATATTAGGAGGAACGCCACCTAGTTGCCTGAGGTCAAAATAGAGGGCATCAAAAATCCCCCGGAACGAGTTTACTTTTGTGAAGCTTTCGAATGGGGTCGATCATCACTGTGCGTTAATTACGATGGAGATAATTAAGTTTGACTGTTTACAAAAGTTAAGAGTTCCGAGAGCTATTAAAACTTTCGACTTGAGGGGGATTGAATTTAGTGTGATGTCTACCGCTAATATTGAAGTGTGTCAAAGGGATATATCACATGAGGGGTTCGGAAAAACGATTCGGTGGCTTCTATTGCGCCTAAATAAAGGACGAGGTACGCCAGATACTACCCTAATATATTTTTAATAATTTTATATGGCCTATAATAAAAATCGTACTTAAAATAATGATAATTAGTAGGGCAATGCTAAGATTTGAATGATGTGCCGTAGAAAAACATCTGTTTTTCTTTTATAAAATCGACTTTTTGATAAAAGAAAAAAGTTCTCAGATGATTTTTACGAAAATTCCGAATTCCGAATGAGCGTTAAAAAATACACACAGATGCATATTCAAATGTATAAATGTAGTATTTTTAAAATTTTTAGAGACCGCAAAACTATCCAACTATAGAAATTATGTGTTGTTTTTATTCTTGACCACACGTCTGGCATTTAATTTGATGTGTTAAAAGGATTTAGGTTTCAGCAATCAAATTAATTAAATATTAATAATTCCTACACTTGCAACTGACCGATTTTAATGAAAATTACATATTCGGAATCAGCACAAAACAATACGTATGATGCACAAATTTCAAATGTACAAAATCGATATTGCTAAAACTTTTATATACCGCGAAAGCATCCCAGTATCACTGGTGATAGCTGTCTCGTTCGAAACATTACTCAAACTCGTTGTTCAGGAGATAAAATTTAATTTTTTGAAATCGTTTTATTATTATTATTATTATTTTTACTTAAAATTCTAATTGAAACTTTTGAAAATTGTTTTGCGGGAGGGCACCAAAATTTTGAGATAGGGGGATTAGATTATTTATAATTAATAACGTCCGTTAATTTGGACTATTCAAAATTTTGTTATTTGTCATTTTATCGGATGTATTCCGTCATAACTATACAAAATTTGAAGTCTCTAACTTATACATTTTCGAGAACGAGCTACGTGATGGACAGACACACGGACTGACAGACAGGCTACCAGTGAGCCGATTATGGCTTCGTCAGATGAATGAAACATTAAAAATGCATTAAACTATTTTTAATATATAAAATATAGATTTACCTCTCCTCCTCTTCATAACAAAAACTACATAAAACAAGCGTGAAGGATTGTATAGTCTAAAAATAACGAAGTTACCTTTCAAATGTTAAACAAAAATCAATCCAGGCTATTTTTTACTTAATCTATTTTACTCTGCATTGCATATTATTTTCTGTCTTGTAAAATTACCAACCATGGTCAATTTTCCAGGAACCAGACATGTATAATTTTTAGAAATATGTGGTAAACAAATGCGATTATTGAAATAAATGAAAAACATTCTTACTTTTTTTTTTATTATTTACGCTATCCTTCAATATTACGTCTATGTCAGCTATTCAATATATTTTATATTCTTCAGTTTGTTTTGTACAATCTCATATTAGGTTTTAAAACAAGTTGGAAATTGCTCGTCAAACGTGGCAAATGAGGTGCGTTCGTACTATAACTAGTTTTATAATTATTTTTTGCACCCCATATTGTACTGAATGTATACTTTTTTGCACTTCATAAAGCGCATAGTCTGATACATCATTAAAATGCACTTCCAATAATTTTTTCCCATTCCCCGTAATGTAACGGAACACTTTTGACTGTCCCTGTAATTAAACTATACATCCGATTTTCCTAAAATTTGAAATAGCTCAACAAAACTTTGCAACAATTATATCTTTAAAATTTCAGACCATTCGGAAGGCTGTAATATCATTAAAATGCACTTGCAATAATTTTTCCCATTTCCCGTAATGTAACGGAACACTTTCGACTGTCCCTGTAATTAAACTATACATCCGATTTTCCTAAAATTTGAAATAGCTCAACAAAACTTTACAACAATTATATCTTTAAAATTTCAGACCATTCGGAAGGCTGTAATATCATTAAAATGCACTTGCAATAATTTTTCCCATTGGCCGTAATGTAAAGAAAAACTTTTGACTGTTCCTGTAATTAAACTATGCATCCGATTTTCCTAAAATTTGAAATGGCTCGACAAAATTTTGCAACAGTTATATCTTTAAAATTTCAGATCATTCGGAAGGCTCTAATATCATTAAAATGCACTTGCAATAATTTTTCCCATTGGCCGTAATGTAAAGAAAAACTTTTGACTGTCCCTGTAATTAAACTATACATCCGATTTTCCTAAAATTTGAAATGGCTCGACAAAATTTTGCAACAGTTATATCTTTAAAATTTCAGATCATTCGGAAGGCTGTAATATCATTAAAATGCACTTGCAATAATTTTTCCCATTGGCCGTAATGTAAAGAAAAACTTTTGACTGTCCCTGTAATTAAACTATACATCCGATTTTCCTAAAATTTGAAATGGCTCGACAAAGATTTGCAACAGTTATATCTTTAAAATTTCAGATCATTCGGAAGGCTCTAATTTCATTAAAATGCACTTTCAATAATTTTTCCCATTGGCCGTAATGTAAAGAAAAACTTTTGACTGTCCCTGTAATTAAACTATACATCCGATTTTCATAAAATTTGAAATGGCTCGACAAAATTTTGCAACAATCATATATTTGAAATTTCAGACCATTCGGTTGGGTAGTTTTTGCTCTGTTACATGCGGACAGACGGACGGACGGACAGACGGACGGACGGACGGACTGAACGACGACTATAGGTGCTACGTATTTATATAATTACGAACGCACCTAAAAAAGGCAAAAAACAAACATGTTTTAAAAAATAAAGTGGTAAAATCCGCTTTACTCGTGATAGCAATCCCTTCAGAAAAATTTCCTGTTTCGTCTGTAGAAAATATTGAATTTGTCGGCAAAAGTTAACAATTCTTCTTACCTTTTCTGGAACCGCAATTCAAAATGTTTATAACAGAACTGCACGTGTCTTAGTAACACGGAAAAAAAAGGTTTATTGAAAATTGCAACTCAATTTATGCTGAAAGAACAATTTCAAAATTATAATCAATAAATTTTACTTGCAGTCTAAAATGTATAAATCGTATATTGTCTCGATGTATATACACATAATAAATAAATTAACTTTCATAACCATTAAAGGAAAAATTATTAAAATTTGATTTAATTTTTTTTTGCATCAAAAAATAGTAGACTTGCGCAACATCGTTATTTTGCCATGACAAATGCCTGACAAATCTTCAAAATTCAGAATATCCGTTATCTTCAAATTATAACTTTACACTAGTGAAAAGAGTGAAGGCATTTTCACTCTTTTTGGGGTAAATTTTATAAAAGTACACTCCTTAAAGTATGGAATTTTCCACTAAATAGAAAGCAGTGAGACATTTCATTGTATCGTCGAGAGTGAAATAGGTCATTCCGTTGCTAAGTGGCCCCACCAGTGGCCGAGAGGTTCTGCTCTCGAATCTGGTAGACGGGAGTTGCTGGGTTCGATCCCAATTGCGCCCGTCGGCCTAATCGTTCGGAGTTTTCGTGGTTTTCTTCGAGCCGTGGATCTTCCATGCGTTAATACGGATTAGGTTCCCTTAGAAAGACCCCCACGGAGGGCACTCCCCCCGGGCCTATATCCCTCGTGTAGATAATTGGCCGTCAAAAATCAACCCAACCCAACCCGTTGCTAAGTGTGAGATATCTTTCTTCGCTGATGAGGGTGAAAGATTGGCATTATACAATTTTTAAATTTCTGTTCAACTTTGAAGCAATATATGGAGGAAAATAATTAAAAGTACCAAAATATGTCGCTTCTAAATTTTTTAAAACTCCATTTCATAATGTAATCTTGGAAATTACGCTGATTTGGTACGAAAACGAAATCTTTTTCAAGATTGAATAGTCAATCCGGCTTAGAGTGAGAGTGAGTATTGTATTCAGTTGCATATCAACCAATCAGAATCTTGTTTACGACGATTTCTTTTTTTTTAAATAAGAGAATGACGTCGAACATTTCAGGATTAAAATACACGGATATTTAACTGATTCTTTTTGGAACTTTTTATTTTCATATGAAATAAAATGTAATTAATTCATAAGAGATACAGACTGGCAGAACTTTCTGAAAAAGCATTCGAAAGGAAATATTTCTCAGGTTTCAAGCAAAATTTTTTCCATCACTGTGAAGTCTGCAGTTTTTAAAGAGCGCGTGAAAATTATCTTCAAAGTTGAGTCATATATGCATTGCTTGCATTATAATTTTCTTTCCCGTCTTGAATCTATCATAAGTGATAATTACACACAGTGAAGTTCATAAAAAAAATAAAGAGTGCCTCATTTGAGCGGATACGGCTCAAATCAACAGGTAATATTGAAAATTTTCGAAGGAAGAAATGGGATAGCTGGAATACAGATAGTTTCAATCCGACCGAATTTTTGGCAACATTTTCACCAACAATGAATTTTTGACGAAATTCAGATTTTGCGACGACAACGAAACCGAATTTTAGGTTGATTTGTAGTTTTAGGCATTAGTATTACTCATTAACTAATCCGAACAGCAAGTCTATAACTCTTTTTTAAGATAAGATATAAACATTCTGCATGTTAAAATTAAAATATAAGGATATTATTAAAGTGATCATTTATAGAACGTAAAGGTAAGTCTTGGTTTATTTTAAATTTTTATTCCTGGTAGATTTTGTATGTTTTGATTATGAGTTAAATAGCTATGGTACACGTAATTATTGGCACTAAAAAATAAAACATGATATTTAAGCATTGAAATAATGTGTTTTTTTATACCTGGTGTGAAATTTATAGATAAAACAGCTTTAGTATATATTTTTTGAAGTTCATAGTATCACTTATATAATATAAGATTGCATTTAATTTAAAGAGACAAATAACTACTTTTAACGTTAAAAATGCTTTTCAAAATTTAAAAACAGTACATATTCAGTCATTTTTTTCTTTTTATATTTCCTTCTTTTTTCTATCTCCTACATGAATTTTTTCCTATAAAACATGCGGAATCTATTTAGCTCATACTCCCAAAAAACAATATATACGGGAATAAAAATTTTAAATTAAATATGGCTTATCACATGTCGATCCATAAATAAGCGTTGTATTAATATCCATTTTTTAGCCAAAGCTGAAGAAAATTCGAAATTATGATTAAGTTAAACAAAATATTTAAAAGAAAAATGTAAACATATTCCACAGAACATACAATTCTAGACTCCATGTTCATTTTTAATAAAACAATGTCAGATCCCAACATATAAAAGAAAATCTTAAACATTCTTCATATTTAGATGAAGATTAGAATCTATTTAAAAGAATGTCCGTTGATAAGCATTGCGTTTTTAGTGGAAAATATAAAAATATATTAGAACAATAGGGTTCTACAAAATCGCGCTAAAAAGATAAGATTTTATATTTAAAACAAAAATTAAAATGAAATCCCACGGTGTTAATCACAGAATATCCACAATATTACAATGATAATAATAAATTTTTAAAAGTAACTAAAATACAGTAAACAATAAATTTTGATTAGATTTAAATGGATTCTAAGATCTAAGTATTTATAATTTGAATTACACATGAAAAAGGAATATAATTAACGTACATCACGGGAATTATTAAAATAGTAAATGGGTATGTGAAAAGTAAAAAAAATAATATTAACTGATTAAGATTTCGGTTAATTACTTGGCCTTATGTGCTTTTTAATATATTCTATTATTTATAGGGCATGCAATGAAACAAACACAAAGGATAGTATTGTAATAAAATATTTTAGTTATTTTCTGGTAGTAATCTAATTTAAATCACATGTAGCTTTAATTGAGTTTTTCTTAAGAGTTAAATTAATGTTACAAACTATGAATTCAATAAATATTGCCAATAAACTACTTTATTCCAATCTTTACCAGGTTTGCATTTATTTTCATTGCATGTTCTAAAAGATGTGATTCTTTTAAAATGTACATAAAAGAACATAAAAAAAGAATGCACTGAATAAAAATTGAATATTAACTCCCTTGAAAGAGTGACTATTCACTGCTACCAGCTGTGAAAAGACGCAATATTTTAGCAAGAGTGAATAGTTTTTTTTCCGAAAGAGAGAAAGTGAAAGATTATTCATCCCTGTTTAAAGTGAATATTCACTTTCACGGAGTGAATATTCACACCTTCAGAGAGTCAAAAATTCCATTTTTGCTCAGAATTAATAGTCACTCTAAAGAAGTTGGACATATTTTGACTCTGCGATAGAGTGAATATCGACTCCTCCGGAATGAATAGTCAAACCATTTTATTTAGTGCGTAAAAAGAAAAGAAAATAACTTTATCTATATTTAAAAATTTATATATTTTATGAAATATAAACGCATTGTGCAGATATATTTTTCATCTTTGCGTACCGGAAATAATATGTATTAATTTGTGTTCGGGATTTACAAAAGTATTTATTCAATAAAATGCAGTGTATCTTTTTAATACAAAAAAGGGAATTTTACACATACTTCCTTCTTCTAGAATCAAATTTTCAAAATTTTCTCTCAAAACTGAAAAATCTAATCAATACAGAACTATAATCAATATTTATATCTATATACATACACAAGTTACATCAGATCTGGAATTGCTAGAATTTTCATTCATAACATTGCAGCTAAATGCTCCAGCAAATCACACAACCATTTTTCAAATGCAATTTTACATTACACTTAATCACATGGAAATTTATTTTTACATTTCCTTATCGGAACATTATTTAAAATCAAGCGTTAATAATGGGACAAAATTCAAATATAAACAAGAATTACTTATAACATACTGTATTATTATTTATACATATACTTCTTGACACAGAATAAAAAGACGTTTGATTTATATGTCTATATACGAAAAAAAAAACCTTATGCAATTTTTACTGTAAATTCAAAAGTATGTATTTTAATCTGGACGAATTTTTGTGCATGATACTTAATATGTTTGCAACTAGTTTCCATTAATTACACTTCCTTTTTCAAAGTGATGTATTGTAGAAAAATTAAGCAAATATCATAAAATGCTAATTTTCAAGCAAGAGAGTACAAAAATAAAACTAGTCGGATGTACCAATCCCAAAACTTTCTTCTATCTCATACATGTTAATACTTCAAAATTCGCTATCACACTGCCAAAATTAAATGGCAATCTATGCATCTCATGTGGATTCTAACGATATGAAATTCCGTGCATTAGTTCTTGGGATATGACTATCGCTGAAATCGTCTAAATTCAGCAAATTGCTGCCTAGCAGCGCCACCTATTGGGTGATTTATACCAAATCCTAATCAGCAACAATTTATGTCAACGTCTGACTGAATCTCAAGTTTGGAGAAAATCCGTACATTAGTTTCTGAGATAGAGCAATAGCGAAAATCGTGAAAATTTCTGCATAGCAGCGCCACCTATTGTGTGATTAACACCAAAACCTAATTAACAACAACTTGTGTCAACATACAACTAAATCTGAAGTTAGATGAAAATTGGTCCATTAGTTCTATTGATAGAGCTATTGAGGCAATCGTGGAAAAGGCAGCAGACGAGCGTCACCTGTTGGGCGATTTACACCAACACCTAATCAGTAGCAAGTCATATCAAAGACTAACATAATCTGAAGTTTGATGAAAATCCGTGCGTTAGTTCTTAAGATAGAGCTATTGGGGAAATCGTGTAAATCCTGCAAAATTCATCATAACAGCGCCACCTTTTGGGCGATTTACACCAAAACGTAATCATCATCAACTCATATCAAGGACTAACTAAATCTGAAGTTTGATCAAAATCCGTGCATTAGTTCTTGAGATAGAGGTATTGCGAAAATCGTGAAAAATGCAGCATTGCAGCGCCACCTGTTGAGCGATTTACACCAAAAACTAATCAGCATCAATTTGTATTAGGCACTAACTGAATATCAATTTTTATTAAATTCCGTGCATTAGTTCTTGAGATAGAGCGCCCACAAAATTTGTGTCACATACACACAGACAGACAGACAGACATTTTGTAAAAACATGTTTTTTGGAATCTCTGACCCCTAAAACATGTAAATCCGTCGAAAACCGGAATTCGAAAATTTTCATGAATCCAATACTTTCTTCTTGTAAAGATAGAAGAAAGTAAAAATATCTAATTCAAATAGGTATTATCCCTACATCGCAGCTAGTCAATGTTACATCTCCATCAAGTCACACATGATCATAAGTGTCAAAGTCACTAAGGTGAAACAAAATATGGGATATTTCATTCGTTTCTTTATTAATCTCAGATGATCGCCATACGGTGACTCATATAGACGCCATATGGTTGAAAAGTTACTGTGAATGTTGCTTTGTGATGAGTCACGGGTGGACATTATAATGAAGTCACTTTGTGATTCTCATGTGACTGTAACTGGAAGACTCAATTTGAAGTCGCCTTGAGCATTGCACTATGATGAGTCACCAAATAATGTTACAATGAAATCAGATGGCGACTTTCAAATGACTGGGACACTACTGTAAAGTCACTATTGCGTTCCTTTGTGAAAAGTCACCAGATGATTTCATTGTCTGTCACTTAAGAATTCCTCAAAAAACAACTATCATGATGACTTTACAATGGAGTCTCCAAAAAACGGTAACACGAATGTCACAAGGTAACGTCATTGTAAAAGTCACCTGGTGACCCGTCAAAAAAAAGCAGTCATAGTGTCATCTCAGTGCAGTGACCAAATCAGAGCAACAATGAGACGAAGGTAAGATATTACATTTCTGTTCATTGTAGTGACTACGACAGTTATGACCGTTTATGACTTCAAGGGCAGTTCACATCGACTGGCCGTGTTCTTATGGTAGGACCTATTTTCTACACTTTCTGTTTATAGAATTTTCTTTTGAGTACTCATGTAATCAGAAATTACCATTTTTTGATTGTTGCTTAAGTTTTGCACAATAGTGTACTTTAAATTATTTAATTAACATTTATTGATTCCCTGTATTAATGACGGCCAGAAGAAAATGGTAAATTTTCTCTTTTTATGCTCTCACTTAAATACTTTCTTGTTTGATGTCAACTTATTTTATATTGCACATTTATTACTTTAATACAAAAATTAAAGACATCTACATATTAATAATTTTCTTTGTTTATAATTTATGTAAAGAAAGTCTTTGAATAAAAATATCGAAAACAATCTTTAATTTCATTTTGATCAAGAACTTTAAAATTCTATCATCGGATTAGTTTGACTTTTTTTATAATTTAAAAAAATTGGAAATATAAATTTAAATTACGCAAATAATATATAAAATTCAAATTAGTAAATAATCTATAAATAAATTCAGCATTAGTGAATAATTTCATGGTTATTCGATAAAAATATATTTTAATTGTGAACAAAAATATTAAAAGTGAAAAATTAAATCCAGTCTTTAAAGATCGAGCGAAATTTCGGCAAATATCGGTTAAATGAGGCTTAAAATTAAGCCGGACCGAAACTACACTGCTCAAAACAATTAGGGTTTTAACGACATTACGCAAATATTTACACGTAAAGTAACGTAAAATAAAACATTCATAATTTAAAGTGCTGTAGAAAACAGATAAAGAAAACTTCACACGTATATTAAAGTTTATGACATCAAAAATTGGATAAAGGTGATAATTGTAGAATTCTGGATTTTGCGGAAACGTCTGTTTCACTGCCTCAGTTGTAAAATTCAATTTCTCAGGTTGTGTTTTGAGAAAAAGTGGCTTGAAAATGTCACAACAACATGATTTACCGCAATCCCTTGCTTGGCGTGTTATCGGGACAGTTGAATTTGGGGAAACACAACGAAGTGTACTGGACGCTGTTGGAGTCGCAAGAAGTATCCATGAAAGACTTTGGAATCGATTCCAAAACACCTGGAATGGTAGTCATCGACAAGTGCAAGGTCGAAAATGTGCTAACACAGAAACTGATGACCGATATATCCTGTTAACAGCTCGTCGAGACGGAATGGGCAATGCTACTCAGCTGCAAACACAGTTGTTCTTGGCCAAAGGACGAAGGGTTTCCAGTCAAACATTCCGAAATAGGCTTCATCAGGGTGATCTCTATGCACGTAAGCCAATGGTCTGTATTCCGTTGACCTCAAGCCACTGTGCGGTCCAAAGAAGTTGGGGAACTGAACATCGAGTTTGGAGACAACGTTCTTGTAGTCAAATTCAGTTTACAGAAGAGCCTCGATTTAGTCTGGATGTGACATCTGATGTGGTTTGTCATGAAGAGAAAGAGGCACTCAAAATAATCCCTCATTCGTTCGCAAAATATCACATTACAGACGAGGTGGGTTAATGCTCTTGGCTGGAATCAGCATAGGTGGACGTACGGGCCTCCATATCATTCGGAATGGCACTTTGACGGTCCCGGGTAATACAGACGAGATACCGTGACCTCATGTCTTATTTTATGTTGCAGTAATTAGTGATTTCTTTTTTTCCATGCATGATAATGCCAGAATTTATACAGTTCGTCTTGTGGGAAACATGCTTGAAGCTAAAACAATACAGCGTATGGAATGACCTGACCAGCATGCTCTCCTGACCTAAATCCGATCGAGCATGTTTGGGACATACTCAGACGACACGTTGCTGCGAAACCAAGGCTTCCTTTTACTGTCCGGGACTTGGAGATTGCAATTCGTGAGCAGTGGAACAGTATTCCCCAAAGTCTTATCGATAGCCTCATCGCATCCGTGGAAAATAGGTATGCAGCTCTCTTAGCTGTTCGAGGAGACCACACGCCATATTAAAACTCTTGCATCTTTTCTAAATAATGCATTTTATGATTTACATAAAACCAAATTGTTGCCCTAAACCATCTTTTCATGTTCTTTTCATCTTTTCAAAAAATAAAAGCTCCCTTACCATTTTTTGCGTCTTTTGTTATGTATTGCGCATTGCTACACATGTACTATCCATTTTATGCCCATACATTGCTGTTTTGCACTTTCATCTTCACTTTTTTGCTTGCTCCCCTAATTTTTTTGAGCAGTGTATCAGTATTAGAAAAATATCGTTTTATCCTTCGGAAATTTTCAACATTACTCATAGACTTGAGCTTTATCAGCCTTGAATTTAAAATTTTGAATTTGAATTAAAATTTTCAAGAACAAGAATTTCAATTTAAAAATATTGATTAATTTTTTTTCAATTTCAAGGACCTGAATTTCGATTTAAAATTTCAATTTAAAATTTCTATTTAAAAATTTCAATTTCAAGAACAAGAATTTCAATTTAAAAATTTCGATTGAATATTTTCAATTTGAAGATTAAGTATTTAGATTTTTTTACGTACACCTATCCTTACACCCAGATATTTCTTCTTTACAGAAATCATAACACAAAATATACACTGCTCAAAACAATTAAAGGATATTGCAGTTTTAGGTAGATTTTGTATCTGGTAAACTGTTTAGCTGATTGATACATGGTCGACAGACATAGTAGGTTATATGAGAATAAATTACACATGTTTGGCAGAAAAAAAATGCATTTTATTGCGCATTTGTGTACTAAAGGAAAAAAACACAATTTGTGCATATGAGAAAAAAAGAATAAGAAAAGGTGTTTTCTTCAAAGAAAATCATTTTCAGTAGGGGGTATGGTTTCCACGGGCGGCCACCAACGTTGAACACCTTTGAGGCATGGACTCAATGAGGCCATTAATGACGAGTTGGGGTATTCTGCCCCACTCTTCCAGAAAAGCTCTTTCCAGTTCTTGGAGAGTTTGTGGGGGTTGTTGGCGGCCAGAAACTCGTCTTCCTAGAGCGTCCCAAACGTGCTCGATTGGATTCATGTCTGGAGAACACGCTGGCCATTCCATTCGAACGATTCCTTCCTCGAAAAGGAAATCCTCCACCAGGTTTGCACGATGTGGCCCGCAGTTATCGTCCATTAAAATGAAGTTATCTCCGATTGCTGCAGCGTAAGGGACTACAATAGGTCTGAAGATCTCATCCCTATATCGGCGACCAGTCAGAGCTCCATCTCGAATGATGTAGAGGTCAGTGCGCCCGTCAATGGAGATGCCACCATACACCAACACTCCTCCACCGCCAAATCTGACACTTTCGTGCACGAACGCAGGATTATTCCTACTGCCACGGTCCCTCCAGATGAAAATACGCCTATTATCCGGATGCACAGAAAAACGGGACTCGTCAGAAAACAGAATATTGCTCCATTCATTTCTCCTCCAGTTGACATGCTCGGTTGCCCACTCCCTGCGGTCGCGACGATGCCTTGATGTTAATCTAACACATACCATCGGTCGGCGAGCATACAGACCTACAGCATGGAGCCGGTTTCGGACAGTCTGAGTTGAAATCGTGGTGCCTGTAGCCGAGCGAAGGTGTTGTTGGAGAAGAGTAGCGTTCATGGTTCGGTGTCTCCGAGCTGTTAACGCTAAATACCGATCTTCATTGGGCGTTGTTGCCCATCTACGACCTTGCCCTGGTCTTCGGCCTGCACATCCACTCTCCAAAAAACGGTTCCAGATCCATACAGATTCCATACATTGCTGCTTTGCACTGTTATCTTCACTTTTTTGCTTGAATTTTTTTGAGCAGTGTATCAGTATTCGAAAAATCTCGTTTTTTCCTTTGGAAATTTTCAACATTACTCATCGATTTGAGCTTTATCAGTCTTGAATTTAATATTTTGAATTTGATAAACTTTATAATATACTTATAACTACTTAAAAGGTGACAAAAACATATAAAAACATATAAAAATATTATTTAATGTAACCCGAGATCATTCGAACACACACGCGTTCATTTTCAAAGGGATAAATGATGATTGACTGAATAGAAATACATTTAAAAACAAAAACAAAAATAATACACATGCGCAAGCGGAGTTCACTCCATTTCTCTGCAGAGGGGTGAAAAGATCAGTTCATATTATCAGGAGGTCATGAAATATTTAGGATATTGTACCAAATTGCGGGAATATTATAGGAAAGGACGTCGTTACAAACATTATCACTTCTAAGTAAAATTTCAATTTATTCACGGTTTATTGATGAGTAGTGGTTAGACTTTGAAATGATAATTTTAGCTTTTTCGAAGTTTATCTTAATATTTTCTGTTTGATGCAATCTGGATAAAGCTGTATTGGGTTTGTTAAACTTGATATCAGAAATGTGCTCTTTTAATCTTTCCTTAAATTTTCGACATGTCATACCAATATAAAATAAATTCTTATGCTGTTCTGTTCTGAATGGGATGATGTAGACTCCAGCTTTTTCATAATCGGGAATAGGATCAATTTTGCTGTGAATCAAATCTTTCAATTTTGTTGGAGGTTTAGCTATTAAATTAATATTATATTTTAGTAAGGCATATCTTAATCTCTTATAAAGCTGTGGGATATAATCAAATGTGCAATAAATAGACTTGGTCAAATTTAATTCCTTCTTCTGTCTTGGTTGTTTTTCTTGATTAACTAATTTATTAACGTGTTGAAGAGGGAAACCATTCTCAATAGTAATTTGTTTTATTATACTAAATTGGTATTGAGAATGGTTTATGTATTTTTAAAAAGTGCCGCATAAGAAAATATCATTTTTTAATATAAAATTTTACATCGACTTGAATAAAAACTTACCCAAAAGTTGTACAGATATCAGAAAATAGATTTTATTTGCATATAAACATTATTGACTAAAATGTGCTTTTATGTGGTACATTTCAATGCACAAAGAACAACATTACAATATTCACAACAAGTTCAAATTAAGGTCTAATTCTAGATATTTTCAGATATTTTTGTTTAGTGTTGCTACCTATTTTTCTTCCAAGTAAAAGGTTCGTAGATAATATTTGAAAAGACCATGAACGCATATAATAGGTACTATTACAGCTCGGAGAGTTAAAATTTGACACCGAGAGACTCTCGGGCTTAGTTCGTTTCACTGAAAACGGCAACCCAACAGACACTAGGCTTAGATCTGAAAGAGTTAACTTTTTAGCATTTCTAGACTCAAACATAGAGAGTGAACCAAAAGTCTTGCCCTGATTATAATAATTCATTATAAATTAACCGTTTGTATAATAATGTATTTTTTTCTATCATTGGATAAGTCAATTTTAGTAGTTTTTTTTGTGCAATAGATGGCGCGATTACTCCTTCAATAGTGACTGAGAGAAGGATGACTTTGTGAGGCCTCCGCGCTCGCCAGATATCAATCCACTGGATTTTTTCTTTTGGGGCTATATCAAGGACAGAGTCTTTGCCACGCCAATCGCTGACATTGAAGAACTGAAGACTAGGGTGCAAGCTTCTGTGTGTACTGTAACAGAAGACATGTTAAAGAACACTTGGCGGGAACTAGATTACCGCTAAAATATTATCCGAGATACCAAGAGAACCACACGTGGAAAGTTACTGAGGTACGTGGTCGTATAAAAAATTATAACAGTACTTAAAATGTATCCAAACAAACATATGTCTAATTATAATAGTCCGAGCGCGATAAATAACTATAGATAGGGTAAGATTTTCGGTTCACCCTATAATATTAGAAACAAAAAATACAACACACTTCGAATGAAGACAGATGTTCACTCCATAGTTTGAAAATCAATTAATGTGTGACTGACTTTTATATAATTGCATGCATTCAAGTTAATCATTTAAGTTAAATGTTTTTCAAAAACTTTAATCTGTATTCCGATAAATAAAAAAAGACAAACATAAAGAACATAGATACATACGTTGTTACTAATAGAAAACACTTTTAAATTATACCTGCATTTTTTTTTTTTTTTTTTTTTTTTTTTACAAATTTCCTTATAAATACGCGCGTGTCTAATACATTATTAACAGAGCGTTTCAGCAAATTTCTGCATTTGCATTTTAAAGATATTAAAACATTTGGTCCACAGCTCTTAGTCGGAAACGTTTACTAACTTAAAGCTTTTAGAATAACATTTCACGGTAAATTTACTTGAACTTATAACAGGAAGTTCTAATTAAAGGAAATGCATGTGCATGCTCGGAATACACTGGAGATTAAAATGAGTTTCCTTTATCCCATTTGAAAATTAAAGCATAAGCCCAATTTGTTTTAAAGCAATTCATTAATATTTTAACACTTAGAATTCATTTTTAGTAGTTTTGTTTTTAGGATATGAAGAAAATACAAATAATTATGCTTATGCTCTACAGACGTCGTCCCACATAACAATCCTTTTTTGCATAATTATGTTAGAAATATAAAATGTTCTTGTTCGAGTCCATTGTTAAAATTTATTCTTTATCCAATAAAATTTCGTTGAAGTTCGTTGGGCCATTATAACATTTTTTAAATATTGTTTTCTTTACCTCTCTTTTGGCAATTAATTTTTATCATAAATTATGGCATATTTATTCGGTAATGATCTTTAAATTAAATTATTTGACTATCTGTGTTATTATTATATATGTTTACTTTTTTGTTTACTTAATGTTTACCGCAAAATATGCCAAGCAGGAAAATTCAAAGAATAATTTTAAAATGATATTTATATCTGAAATTTTAACAAATTATTAAATTGATGAGTCGACTCTATTTGAAATAAAAATATTTAAGTTATTTTTTGTGTATATTTTTTAAATTGCTGTGTGGTATTTATTTCACAAATTTAAAGTTGAATTTGTTATGTATATGGGGTGACCCCACAAGTAGTTTATACACTTCCAGTAGTTGATCAAATTTTTGAAATGTTGCCCCATTCTAGGTGAAAATGGATTTTTTACGTGCCAATAGACATAATATTTTTTTATTGAATGTTGGAGCACCGGTTGCCACATTTTTGTCAGCTGCTTACTGTAAGAGATGCCATTTTATGAAATCTTTTATTAGAAAGTGTAAACATGTAGTTTTTGATTAATTGGAGAGAATTACTAAATTAAAACAATTCACTTCCATCTTGCTTATTTCAACAAATAATGTTATAAGAAATGTTGTTAATCACAGCCCAAGGACAGTATTTCAAAGAAAAATTTTTAGATTTTCGATTGGCTTCTTTCGCCTGATCTACTACTAGGAAAATGGCAATTAATAAAACTATTTATTTATAATTTTGTTGCTACTTCATTTCATCAAATTTGATTTTTATCCATTATAGGACATTCATTAAGGGTTATATATATCATGTTACTTTACTTTTAAATTTAAAACAAAAGAAAGACAATAAAAACCCCGTTTCACCGACTTTATTTGATCAATTACTGGCTGGTTATACTATATATTTTTTATTTTATTCCATAATAATTAAGCTTTGTATCATATAATTTTTCAGTTTTAATTTACAGCATATAATTACGGATAGTTAACGGATATCTAACCTTTCAGTTTGGGAATAATTTAGTTCTTTTTGAGGGGATAGTCATTTTATACTTTTTCACTATTGTTGGCTATGTTTATTATATGTAATGCCACGTAATAAAACTTTGTTATTTTTTTTTTTAATCATACTTAACCCATTTGTGCCTGGCGTCCTAATTTTGGGACGCTTTCTTAAAAAAATTCCCATTACAAATTGAATTATTATATCCTTTAAAAACTTAGTAAAATATATTCTTAGTATTTGTTTTTAATATTTATCCATAAATGGCAGTGCATTTTTAAGAATAAAAAGGTGAAATAAATTTTTGTTGTAGCGCAAATTTGGATTTTCTTGAAATAAAATGGCGCGCAAGAAAAGGTAAGATATTTCTTTTATTTTTTTATCAATCATTTTATAAGTGGTATTATTTATAAGATGAAACATTATGTTAGAATACATATTTTTGCATTTTTTAGATTTCTATTTTTTTGCTCGAATTTTAACCATTATATATCGTCCCAATTTTGGGACGTTAGGTACGAATGGGAGGGGTTTTCTCCGTTACTGTCTATGCATTAAATGTATGTTTTATGCCATTTATTTTGTTACAAAATGGTTACATACCATTTGGATTATTATTTGGCTATAAAATTATTATTCGGATTGTTATTTGGCTATTCTTTGTTATTACTATTCGGGGAACAGGGGCTGGGCTCTGTTCAAGAACATGACACCCACCCCTTCTACACTTAGCTATTGGCTTAGTAAAAATTTATATCATGCCGTTATGTTTTGTACTTAGTTTAGTATTTGACATCCTGAGGTTGCTAAAATATATACAGAAAAACCTCGATTATCCAACGTAATTGTGTCCGAACCGACAGCGGATAATCAAATTTCCAGATAATCGAGAATTTATCAATAATCATCTAGTTTAATATGCAACATTGTCATCGAACTGTCATCAGGACTATTTAAACTGCTTAATAAACATCTAAATTTAAATTATACATGGAAATAATTTTATTTGTTTAGAACAGGGACGTGTACACGGGGGGTGGGGGGGTATAATCTTCACGGGATAGGATCTTGCGGGAGCTCAAGCTAATTTCAATGGAATTCGAAGAAAGGGAACCAAAATGATTATCTCTACTCGTGGTTTGTAAGGGAACACTTGCATACACAAGGAATGTGAAACTAAAAAAAAAAAAAAAAAAAAAAGGTTGGAAAAAATTCAGGATATCGACATCGGTTTATAGAGAGTTCCAGTTATACGAGGGTCGGATAATCGAAGTTCTACTGTACCATATATACTCGTGTGTAAAACGAAGAATTTTTGACAATTTTCTGCAAGTAAATTGGGGGGGGGGGTAAACTTATACGCGAGTCAATTACATAAGCCAAAAAAAAAAAAAAAAAAAAAAACTTTGAATACTGCAAAAGTCTGGTTTTTTATGTATATAAATAATAAAATAATATATAAAATATACAAATAATAATAATTTATTATTAAAAAATTTTCAATGATTTGTTTTTGTTTACGTACTAATTTTTCGCATTAGTAAGTGAAATCTTTGGTTTGATTTTGTGCGAAATTCAAGTAAAAAGTTAGGGGGTCGACATACGGGAGTTTTTGCATTCAAAAGTTAATGGGTCGGCGTATATGCGAGTATACACGGTATATATACTCTATTAGTAATTATTGATTATTATAAATTTTTGCTATATACATTTTTACTATGACAATGGCTAATGGTGAGGAGGAAGGGGTCTTGTTCTTGAGCCGACAACAACCCCCCCCCCCCCTTATAGTAATAATAAAGAAAATTTTATAGTCAAATAATAACCCGAATGATATATAACCTTTTTGAAACATATTAAATGGCATAAAATATAGATATAATGGTTAGACTGTAACGGAGAAAACACCTACTCTTTCGTGCCTAATGTCCAAAAATTGGGACGTTTAGATTTTTATATGTTAAATAAATATTTTTTCAAAGATAATTTTTTTATTATTTTTTACGTTCATTTTATACCATTTACTATAATTAAGCACAATATTGAGTTGAAAAAAAATTCAGGCACTAATGGGTTAAAGCTTTAAGTGTTACCGTTCGTAATTTATGGAAATCGAGTAATTCCAGTTTTCTTCCCAAAACTTTTTTATATTAAAAACATTTTTGAAGACTTTTTAAACCATAAACTGTTATTGCGTTGCCGTTTAATTTCCATGGCCTTTTTCGGCCAGTGTATTTTTTTTTTCCATCCATTGATAACATTCAGATAAAAATAATAAATGTAAGTGATATGCTTAGTTCTTTAATCAACTGATAGTTTCTGGCATGTGTATATACCACTATTTTAAAAGAAAATAATTTCATTTGTTTTGTAAAAGCTATAATATTAGCTAGATACGAAATACAATCATGATGCCAGTTCTGGACAAATGTTTAATGACTTAACTTAAGGGTTAATTTAATAATAGGAAAATATTGCGATATTTATTACATGATGCACAAATACATGTGTACATTTACACATACAAAATTATCCAGAAAATGCATGCGTTAATTATTATAACAAAAAAGGACTTTTGATAATAAAGATGCTATTATTATTATTTTTAAATAAAAGTAAATTTTGAAGTTAAATTTTTTGAAAAATTACAAGCTTCTTAACGATTTATTTTATACTTTATAAAACGCAATCTGTTAGTTTTTGTAGTCATATTCTGACAGTTTGCTTACTGCTAACAAACTTAATAAGTATTCTAGCAGTAGAAATACAGTTTCGAGTACTGTGAAATTAAATAAAATTTATTTATGTAATGTTATATAAAATATGCAATATTTTAATACTCGTTCATGTCCTGCTTTAGTAATAGAAGATTACGTTTTGAAGATATTATTTACTTGCAGTTCATACTTTGTTTTATAAAATATTAAAAATTATGTACTTTATTTCTTTAAAAGATATATTTTATAATCTATATAACGCATTCCGTGTGTTTTTGCATAAACATTGTTGCTAAAAAAACATTCTTGCTAAAAAACATTCTTGCTAAAAGACATTCTTGCTAATAAGCATTTAAACATTAGAAAACAATTTCTAATACAATGAAATTAAATAAAATTATATATGGAATACTCTATAAAATATACGAACAAATTAAGTACAAGTTTGATTAGTCGTGTTTGTAGCCGTTTTTATAATAGAATTCTGTGTTTTGCAGATATCATTTACTCACAGTACATACTTTGGTATATATTCAAATTTACATATTTTAATTTTTTGCCTAATACAGTAAATTTTTCGATTGCAATGGTTTATCCCTAAATGGTATATTTTTACCTCTATAATTTTTTAATATTTTGCGATTTTTAATGCGATATTGGGGGATTCACAATGCTTTTTTGACATTTTTAAAAGGAATACGTTTTCAAACGTTTAGCCTATTATCTTTCTGCTGTACTATGTACTAACTGTAGTGACTTTTAATGCGATTTTCAGTGCATTTTTTTCGCGGTGATTTTTTGAGATACGAAAAAAAATCGGTTTCAAACTTTTAGCCTAATATAATAAATTTTCTCCTGTGCGATTTTTACTATTTAAAAGCTTTTTATTGCAATTTTTTAGTGTTTTCCGTGGTTCACGGTTTGACATTCATCAAAGGAATTAGATTTGAAACTTTTATCCAAGTACAGTAAATTTTGACTTTCGCGATTTTAGAATCTTTTGAGATTTTTAATGTGATTTTTAGGTTTTTTAGCGTTCCGCTGCGATTTTTTTACATTCAATTTTTAACATAATATAGTAAATTCTACCCTCTTTTCAATAAATTCTTTTCGGATTAAGCACGGCAATTTTCGAATTTTTCAGGAATTTTTAAGCGATTTTAGTGTATTTTGAAGATTTGTTATGATTATTCCACATTAGTAAATGCAATTCATTTTCAATCATGCCCAATACAGTAATTGTTTTCTCTTTTCCTTGAAGTTTATTTGAAATTCGCGCTGCGAGTTTAAATTTTTCGTGATATTTTTGCGAATTTCAGAGCTTTTTCTCGCAATTCGTGTTGTTTTGCTACGCCTGCCAGGTTAGCTAGTTATAAATATTTGAAGCAAAACAATTATTTAAAAATTGAATGAAATAATGTGGGTACAGTATAAAATGTCTAATGATTGAACAAAAATGTTTTTATTTTTCCAGCAGACGAAAAAAAAAAAAAACGACTGTTACAGAAATAGTTATTTACGACCTTGACATCCTTGTAAAAGGTGACATTTTTAAGAGATATCTTATAAATAGTTTTTTTTTTGTTTGTTTTTTCCAACGGTGTTTTTGAAAATATTTATGTTTTAAACGGGGATAAAGAGAGTCCCAGTATTTTATTATATTTGAAATTTTGAATGGCAATTATTATGGCAATATATGACAGAACTCCAACCAAATAATAAAAATAAAAATAATAATAATAATAATAATAATAATAATAATAAATCAATAAAGCAAAAAACATATTTTTTAAATATTATTGTATTCTTTAAATATTTTTGACAATTTATAAATTAATTTTAATTTGAGCTTACATTCATTTATATTTAAAGCGCTTTATTTATTAACAAACAGATGATCTCTGTTACTTTAAAACAATAAATATGTATAAACATGTTTTATTTCTTATAATATAAGAAACAAATTTATAATAATTGTCTGAGCGAAGCGAAGGCTAATACTCAGCGAAATATTACTGTCCGGACACTTTACTACTACGATGGATATTAACGCCATGTCCTACTAAAAAAAAAGCCTAATAAAAACCTTTCGTCAAGCATAACTCAAAAAATATTTGTCGGATTTCGTTTCTGATTGCACCAGAAGGTACCTATGAGGGTCGCCTACTGAATGCACCTACTATGAAAAATAAGTTCCAAACCGATTAAAAATTATATAGAAAAAACTCTTAAAAAAGCACAATTTATCTGCATACGTCACAGAAATTTGGTTTGCGTCACTTTCACCGGTTGATGTTTTCGTAGACAACTGGTTTAAACACATGGAGCAAATAAAAAAAAAATACGCAGGCAGTAATATTGAATAGATCAGTTTCAACCACGTGATCACAAACCATGCAACAACCCGTGGCAACCAGTTTTGGTGGGTAAACAAATAATAATACAGTACTCCGTACCACGGTGACCGTTTTTAGCCTGTTGTATAAAATCTGGCATGTTGTATGACATACAATTGTGGATGATTAAAACAAAAGACATGAGTGTTTATTGATCCGGGAGGTTATCTTTCTCTGGATGTCTGTCTGTCTATCATACAGCATGCAATTTTCTTGTAAAGGATGATATTATTATGCAGTAAAATCTCCATAACGGACACACCCGATTAGTGGACACCTCTATTTAGCGGGCATTTTTTCGATTACCAACCCTTAAATAACTGTACATTTTTTATTCTCAGTAGCGGACACCTCCAAATAGAGGACAAATTCTGCCCTCCCGAGGTGTTCGCTATTCAGAAGTTTTACTGGTAAAACCTCCATAGCGGACACACCCGATTAGCGGATACCTCTATTTAGCGGTCATTTTTTCGATTACCAACTCTTAAATAACTGTACATGTTTTACTCTCAGTAGCGGTCACCTCTAAATAGAGGACAAATTCTGCATTCTCGGGGTGTCCGCTATTCAGAGGTTTTACTGTATATAATATTGATAATTATTTTACAGGGCCGCACAAAAGAATAAGAATATATGAAACGAATATAAACTAAATTCGGGATTTGTAGATCGCTGATGGTAATGTAATTTTAGGATGTTGTTACAGTCATCCACAGCATGTTTTTAGAGTTTCGTTCATCTAACGAAACCCTACCTGTCTCACTCTTTTGTCTGTCTGTTTGTCCGTCTGTCACAGAGCCCGTTCTCAGAAACTATATATGTCGGAGACTTGAAAATTTGCATACTTGTAGCTCAACACAACACATCAAACGGCAAATAATAAAATTTTGAAAAAGTCTAATATTTAATCCTCAGGGCTCTAACTTGTGTATTTAAAGCAATTTTTCTAACTCAGCCCTAATTAAGTTGGAGTCATGAAAGTTTGCATACTTATAGCTGAACACTTGCGATAACACGATAAATCATAAACTTTAAGCAATTTTTCTAACTCAGCCCCTAATTTAATTAAGTTGGAGACATGAAATTTTGCATACTTATAGCTGAACATCTCACATCAAACGACAAATAATAAAATTTTGAAAAAGGCTTAATATTTAACCCTTTGGGCTCTAACTTGTGTATTTAAAGCAATTTTTTCTAACTCAGCCCCTAATTAAGTTGGAGTCATGAAAGTTTGCATACTTATAGCTGAACACTTGCGATAACACGATAAATCATAAAATTTTGAAAAAGTCATATTTAACCACCCTCCGGTCTCTAACATCTGTATTTTAAGCAATTTTTCTAACTCAGCCACTAATTAAGTTGGAGACATGACATTTTGCATACTTATAGCTGAACACCTCATATCAAACGACAAATAATAAAATTTTTAAAAAGTCTAATATTTAACCCTCCGGGCTCTAACTTATGTATTTTAAACAATTTTTCTAACTCAGCCCCTAATTAAGTTGGAGACATGAAATTTCTCATACTTATAGCTGAAATCCTCACATCAAACGACAAACAATAAAATTTTGAAAAATGTCTGATATTTAACCCTCTGGGCTCTAACTTATGTATTTTAAGCAATTTTTCTAACTCATCCCCTAACTAAGTTGGAGACTTGAAAGTTTGCATACTTACAGCTGAACACTTGCGATAACGCGATAAATCATAAAATTTTGAAAAAGTCATATTTAACCCTCCAGTCTCTAACTTCTGTATTTTAAGCAATTTTTCTAACTCAGCCCCTAATTAAGTTGGAGACATGAAATTTTGCATACTTATAGCTGAACACCTCTCATCAAACGACAAATAATAAAATTTTGAAAAAATCTAATATTTAACCTCTAATATTTTGTCTCGCGCAATTTTTAACTTTAAACTGTTTTGCAATACTTTTTTTTGTTCATTTTGCATAATAAGTGTAATGTGACGTAAGTTGTTCTATTTCAGATTTCTAACGCATGTTAATTTATTTATTTTACAATATCCTTTCTCTTTTAAAATCCACATGTAAATATAGTTTTTATGGCGTAATTTCCAATAAGTGCCTGCTTTTTATACCTATTTATTTAATTCTAATTTGAAGGGTTTTTTCTGTTTATAATAGTAATGTGTAAATAATTATTTTATTTGAAGCAAACATTATTGTTTGCGCTGTTTATACAGTTGGCAATAGTTTAAATTAATGCCATTTTCAAAAATATGTAAAAAATATCTGTCAAAATGCTGAATATTTGAATTTAAAATAGAAATAAAACCTCAAAAAATGAGTCAAATTAAAAAAAAATAATGAAATCTGCAGACCGGGAACTTCTATTGAATAAAATGATCTAAAAATGATTAAATTCCCATGTATAGCTTTTGCTCTTATAATTTTTTTTTAGTGGAACGATTTTGTCCAACTTTAGTATTAAATATCTTTTAAAATAATTCTTCGATTTGAAAACTGTATGCATTAGTGTGTTGATCAAACATTTCGCTATAATACCACCGATTTTCATATATTTGTATGCAATAGTTTTCTTAATATTAACGAAGACAGACTTCCGGTCACAAAAAATTCAAAACCGGCGGCGGCGGTGACAGCATTAGTTACTTTTTATAGAACAGAGAGATATATAAAAATGAAAACTTGTCTATCTGTCTGTTTGTAATTCTATAAAAAATCCACAATTTGGAAGCCAAAATTGTGAAGAGATACGTGCATGTGTATTAAAACATGGCCGAGACAACTAAAGTAATCCGGAATCGAAATAACTTATAGTTAATTTTTAATTATTAAAAAACCACCAATTTAACAGCAATTTCTTATCAAATTTAAACATTTTTCGTTATAGCAGTTGCCAACAATTAAAAAACACAATAAAATTATTACTACAACAATTAATTTTCTATAGTAAGATTTCCACGTGAAAAATGAAAATGAAATAAATAGTTTGCCGAATTAAAAAAAAAAAATGTGAATATTACGTCATAACTTTTCTATTGCAAGATATTCACGTGAAATATGAAAATGAAATAAATGGTTTGACGAATTTAAATGAAAGTGAATATAACTTCATAACTTTTCTATTTCAAGGTTTCCACTTGAAAGAAGAAAATATTACGTCATATTGGAAATATAAAGGGCACGGTGGATATAGTATAACGTCATATGAGTGTGAAAAATGTATTGAAGCATGATAAAAACCCGATTAGGGAAATATTGGCGTATTTTAACATTATTGCTCCAATTATAAATTGAAATAAGTTCATTTATAGCTGTATTCTTTTGCGTCTGTTATATACATTTATACATTTTTATATAGCGTTTTCATATGATTCATTCAACAACATTTCGACTGCTTTTTTAATGTTTGTTTTGTGTTGTATGTTAAATTTTGAAATTGATTTTTCAGAACAAACATCCTTCAAATTCTGGGCAACGCCGGCACTTTAGTTTGTAACAGATAAATGGCTTTTGTATCTGTACATCTAATGCTAATATTATAAAGCGTTATAATATTATAAAGTATATAATATTATTAATGCTTGTACGTTTGTGAGGTGTTATCTCTGAAACTACATAGCCAACTTAAAAAAATGTTGGTGGCCATCTCTGCTCCGAAAAAAAGACTATTTTATGTCAGTGCAAGAACCTACATCGCTGCAGGAGCAAAAAAGTTCTAAAATTGTGATTTCTGCGATATTGATTGGGTTAGAAACTTTAAATTTGGTGCGGTAGTTACTTTTAAGATGTAAATACTCGTAATGAACGCTCTCTAAAAGATTCATTTTGACGGATAAACGTAAAAATTTCTAGAAAGGTTCTAAACTATAATTTACTTGGAATACTGAAATTTTTGGGATACTGTTGGGGTTAGAAACTAGAAGTTTGGCATGGTAGTAATTAATAAGATGTAAATGCTCGTTGTAGAACGAATTCTAAAAAATAGAAAGACTAAACAAAACGGAAAAATATCTAAAGATTATCTAAGTAACGAAGAACATGGAACTGTTAGGAATATAAACATGAAAATTGACATGGCTGCAGTTATCATGACGTAAATTCTCGCAATAGAACAACTTCTAAAAATGTCGCTATATAAAACAGTGCAGAAACAAAAACTTTCAAAAATTTTCTATTTCTCTGTTACTGCTGACCCCAAAATCTCGAAATTTTGCTTCGGGTTAGTTTTAAAATATACAATTGTCTCTATGAATGGTTTCTAAAAAATTTAAAATTTAAAAAGATGAAATTAACGGAAAGCGATCTCAATTACCATTAATTTGGAATTATTAGGTACAGCAACTTTAAATATTTCATAATGCTGCAAAACATGCGATTTAAATGCAACAAAACTGATAGATACCCACCTAGCATTAAATAAATTGTGTAAATATTGAATAAAGACCTGTATGAAACAGTGAGTAGGTTGTCCGAAAGTACTTGTTAAAGTGTTCCTTCTCTAGACTTTTCTCTCTCTCGCCAAGGCCACTAACAGAGGGAAGTGCCGTTTTAAATGTGATATGAATTTGTTATCCGATTCATTTTTCTAGACATTTTATCATAAGGTCATATTCTCAATTATCATTAGCATATTTTTTATATATTAACTTATTCTTGTGAAATTTTGTAATCGGGTTCATATTGGCGTATGTTAGCTTGCATGATTTGCTGAATAAATATGTATGGATTTGTAAATTACTTCAAATGACACTTTGACAGCTCAAAAGTTATGCAGACGATATATTCAGATCTTGAGTCATACTTTATGTTGTAATCATTGCCGATTTCTTTTATTTAATACATGCTAAATACAGCTCAACTTGTGCAGAATATGTTTGAAAACAAAACAATACAGCGTATGTTGCGGCCAGCATACACTCATCATTTAAATCCGATCGAGCACATCTAAAACACAATCTAACGAAGCATTGCATGCCACTTTTGATGTATTCGGTACTTTGATACTATATTAGATTTTGAGAAGAGAATTCCTTAAATGTTATCGACAACCTCATTGCGTCCGTGGAAAACAGATATTGTAATTATTAACTATTCCGGGGGAGCACATACCATATAAAGTATAGTCCATTCTTTTTAAACAACATATATTTGTCATTTAAAGTTACTAAAATTGGTGCGGAGCGTCTGATTATGCTCTTGACATCATTTTATACAGTTAAAATTCCGATATAAGTAAATTAGTGTCTCATTTTCAATTTTACTTTTAATATATTGCGTACTTTAAATTTTATATCCATGCATGGCTGTCTTGAATGGTTTGATTTCCCATTTTTTTAAACAGTGTATACGAATTTATATATAAGATTTTGTAATTCTACAATTCGTTTATTTTCATCATTTCAATTTTTCGCAGTATATGGACAATTAAAGATAACATTTCATTTTCTTTACTTCCACATGTTATTATTAAATCTATATTCTCAGTAATATCTCTCAGACTAATCCCTCTGAGGGAAGTCCTAGTTTTATAGATAGCTCGTCAGAGTTTTATTTACTTATGTTTTGTTTTTATTTATTAATAAAAAAAAGAATGGATGCATAAATTGTTTTGCTTATACAATATCTTTCATTATTCAAATTAAATTTATAAAAATATGAATCATTACTTTTCCGGCTAATTTTCTAACAGCAAGTTAGCTAGCGCATGCTCTCTTTGAACTGACTACTTCTGAACTGAAACGAATTAATCATTTTGTTGATGTTAGGATTCTTTAGATGTGATGTGTCGAATATGTAACTTCATATATTTTTATGTTCCGTTTTGTAATTAAATGTTTGTTTTGTGCCGTAAAGAATGTTGATTATTCGTAGAAAATAGATTCACTGAACCACCGTTGACGCTAGATTTGATTTGAAATGAATGTTTAGATTAAATAGAAAAGAAATTGATCATTTGTGGTACATCGATCCGCCAAGTCTAGATGTGAAAAGAATTACTGCGTTTGTTTTGTTTCGATTTGGAACTGGTTAGTGCTGATTTTTGTTATTATATTTTATTTTTTGAAAATGAATGAAAATAAAGGGCGAAAGATGCGTGATACGCATCGAAATTTATTAAATAAGTTATTTGAAAAAATTGAACAGTATTTAGCTAGTAATGAATATTCTTTAGAAAATTTAGAAGAATTAGTCGATAAGTTAAACGTTAAATGTAAGACTATTAAGGATCATGATAACAACATTTTAAGCCTAATAAATGCGAAAAATGTCGAAAATGAAATATTGAACATTGATGAATATGACCAGAAAATAATAAGTTACAGAAATAAATTAAACTTTAAAATTAAAAGTTGATCTTCTAATGCAGATATTACGCATAGTAATAACATTGATTCAGTGCAAACATGTCATGCTGCTATTAAAATAAAAAGAGTAAAATTACCAAAGCTACAATAAAACCAATTTTTTGGGGAACAAGACAAATTTTTAGAATTTTGGAACCAGTTTGAGTTAGCGATAGATAAAAACACAAGTCTAACAGAAATCGAAAAATTTACGTATTTGAAAAGTTTGGTTGCAGGAGCGGCTGCAAACACGATTAATGGTTTTGGATTAACTGAAAATAATTATACAGCGGCCGTATCGCCTTTGAAGCAAAGGTATGGTAGACATGACATGCTCCTACACGCTCACTTAAACAATTTATTAAACATGAAAGATTTAGAAAATTCTTCTGACACTGGTGGATTAAGAAATTTATACGATAAATGTCTAGTGCAAATTCGAAACTTAGAGTCGTTAGGTGTAAAACCTGATACATACAGTGGATTATTTTGCCCAATTTTACTAAAGTTAATACCCCAAGATTTGACCTTGGAATTTAATGGAAATCTAAAAGATGGAGAAATGTGGGATATAGATAAACTTATGAGTTTTCTTAAAAATGAAGTTGAAAATAGAAAACGGGTATCAACCATCTGTGACTTATATGGTAAGAAATCATTTTCTAATGATAATAAATTTGAATATAAACCAAAATTTACTGATAAACAATTGAAATGTAAGCCGCGATATCAATTTAATACTAAAGGATATAAACAAAATAGTGTTCCAGCTACTGAATTAATGGCTTCAGTAAATAAGAATTCGTGTTTGTTTTGTAATAGTGTTGATCATAATAGTGAAATGTCTAAGTCTTTAACCATTGATCAGAAGAAAGAAATACTAAAAAAGCAGGGAAGATGCTTTTTATGTTTACAGTGCAAACACAGAATTAAAGACTATGAAAATACCAAAATGTGTGATATTTGCGGTAAGAAACATAACAGGGCTATTTATTTTCAATTTGGAAATGATTCCAAAATAAACGTTCATAAAAGTGCCGTATCTATTTCCCATTGTGATAACAATTCCACTAGTAATGTACAGAATGAAAACACGCATTGCAACATATTTTTGCAGACTTGTTCTGTTATAATAAAAGATCTTAAAAATGATAATAATGAACCAGTTCGTGTCTTATTAGATAATGGTAGAATGAGAACGTTTATAGTTCGCGACATTTCACAAAAATTACAATTGCCGGTTATTAGAAAAGAAACTTTATCTGTTTATGCTTTTGGAGCTGAAAAGGCAACTGAGAAATCTTATAATGTGGTAAAGGTAAAACTTGTAAATAGAGAACAACCCTCTTTACACATTGAAGTTGAAGCTCTGGAAACAGATGAAATTTCCGCTGCTTGCTTACCCAGTCCTGATAAATACATTAGGAAAACTTATAATAAATTAAAGGGTTTACAACTTGCTGATAGTTATGAATGTACTAGTAAACAAATTGCAGTTTTAATCGGCACTGATAATTTTTATAATATTGTAACTGGCAGAATCAAAAGACTAAAGAATAATCTAGTAGCTACCGAAACCCTTTTTGGCTGGTGCTTACAGGGTTATACGGGGTCAGCCAATGAATTGTTCAGTATGAAAATTATCGTTGAAGAAAAGGATATATCCGATCAAATCAGAAATTTTTGGCAATTGGAAAGTCTAGGAATTGAATCCGAAACTCAGAATGTTAGTAATGTGGACGATGACATTATGGCAGATTTTCAGTCTAATATTGTTTTTAAGGATAACCGGTATAAAGTAAAATTTCCAAATTTGAAAATGTCTCTTAATAACAATCGCGAAGTCGCATGCAGAAGATTTCTGAAATTGAGAACGAGCTTTAGAAATGACCTTTTGTTATTCTCAGAATATAAGGCTATTTTAGATAGTTATTTAGCAGAGAATATCATCGAACCTGTTGACAATATATCTGATGTAAACTCATTTTACTTACCACATAGAGCGGTGATTCGTGAAGATAAGTCCACCACTAAAGTTCGCATTGTCTTTGACGGAAGTGCCCATGCTAAGGGTGAACTGTTACTAAATGATTGTTTACATGCGGGATTAAATCTCATTCCCGAATTGTTCAGCCTTTCAATCAAATTCAGAAACTTCCCCATAGCAATTACTGCGGACATTAAAGCAGCTTTTTTGCAGATCGAGATGGATGAACCAGACAGGGACCAGATTTTTTTGGGACGATGAACCATGGATTGATGATCCAGGTAAGGAATTTAAAATATTCAGACTAAAGAGAGTGCTTTTCGGTGTGAAATCGAGTTCGTTTCTTCTTGCTGCTACCATCAAGCATCATCTACAAAGGTATGTAGAAACATTTCTGAATCTTTTGAAATTTTAAATTCATCGTTGTATGTTGAGGATTTTATAACAAGTCAACCGAATCTTGATTACGCATTTAAAATTAGTAAGGAAGCCTATGAAATATTTCAAGAAGTTAGTATGACTTTTAGAAAATTGAAAACCAACTCGCATGTACTGCGTGAGAAATGGAAATAATATAATTTACATATTGATGAAATTTCTGATAACTTAAATCTTACTAATTAGAATTTGATACCTTCCAAGGTTTTAGGGGTTGCTTGGGACCCAAATAGTGACATGTTTTCATTTACGACTAAAAACCTAGAAAATTTCCTTTCGAATAAACTTAGTACTAAACGTTATTTATTGCAAACTGCTGACCGAATGTTTGACACAATTGGATTTATAAGTCCTTATACTATTAGAATTAAATGTTTAATTCACGAAATTTGGTGTTTAGGACTTGATTGGGATGAAAACCTACCCAAACATCTAGACAATTTATGGAATGACTGGTTTGAAGAAATAAAAGAACTAAATTGTATTAGCATTCCCAGTTTTTATTTGGCTGATATTGCCCTTGATGAAGTTGATTATTTTGAATTACATAGTTTTTCAGATTCTTCAAAGAAGGCATATGGTACGGTAGTGTACCTTAGAGCAGTGTTAATGAATAAGAACATTGTTACTAGTTTTGTGGCAGCAAAAAGTCGAGTCGCCCCTTTAAAAACTGTCTCTATACCTCGTCTGGAACTTTTAGGAGCCCTTTTGTCTGCTAGACATTGTAATAAAATTGCTAAAGAATTAGCTTTTCCTGCAACTTGCTACTTTTGGACCAACTCTACTATTACTTTCTTTTGCATTAGAGGTGAGCTAGAAAGATTTAAAATGTTTGTCAAAAACCGGATAAAGGAAATCAGAAATCTTAGTGATCCATTAAATTGGTTTCACTGTCCTGGAAACGATAATCCTGCCGATCTAGTTACTAGAGGTTTGAAAGTTTCAGAGTTGAAAAATAACCATCTTTGGTGGGAAGGTCCCCAGTGGTTAAAGCAAGACAGATCTCTTTGGACAAAATTGGATAACACATTCGATAAATTATATATTTTTGAAGTTAAAGATCAGTTAGAACTAAAGAAAATCACTGTTGTAAAATCAACTATTGTGAATGAAAATCAGTTAAACATTGATTTGATTAATCGATATTCTTCTTTTATGAAGAATTGCTGCATCGTGTTTAAGATTTCTGAAGAACTGCAAATTGTAATCAGGAATTAGAAAATATGATTATTTAGATACTTCTGAGTTACAGAATGCGACCAAGAAGCTGATAAAGATTGTTCAAAATTCCGCATTCCAAACTGAAATTCGATGTTTAAAGGAAAAACGTCCACCCCCAAATAACAGTAAGATTTTGAACTTAAATGTATTTCTAGATGCAGATGGACTGTTAAGAGTCGGTGGAAGACTGAAATTTTCTAATTTATCAGAATCGCAGAAACATCAAATACTTTTACCAAAGTCTCACTATTTTACTGAACTTTTAATTGATTATTACCATAAAAAATTTCTATCTTCAGGTACTCAGACAACTCTGTCTTTATTAAGACAATTTTATTGGATACCATCTGGTCAAAGTCAAGTAAAGAAAATTATAAATAGGTGTGTGACTTGTCTTCGAACAAAACACCAAACTCTTCAACAATTGATGGGTGACTTGCCCCGTGATAGAATTGCACCATCTAGACCGTTTGAGCAGGTCCTGTTATAACAAAACCTAAATTAAAACGTTCAAAGATAATCCTAAAATCATATATTGATATATTTATTTGTTTTTCTACCAAAGCTGTTCATCTAGAAGTTGTTTCGGACTTGACCACAGAAGCATTTCTAGCCTGTTTGAGAAGATTCATTGCTCGAAGATCTAAACTCTGTGTCATATGGAGTGATAATGCCACAAATTTTAAGGGTACTTGTGCTCTTTTGAAATCGTTCTATCAAATCTGTTCTTCGGAAGAAATTCAGCGATTTAGTGCTGAAGAACGAATTCGATGGAATTTCATACCCCCTGCATCCCACATTTCGGCGGATTATGGGAATCAAACATAAAAACCATGAAGCGAATCCCCTTGAAGATAACTAAATCATCTACCTTAAATTTTGAAGAGCTGTCAACACTTCTGATGCAAATTGAAGCAGTTATGAATTTACGTCCGTTGACACCCTTGTCTGCAGATGTTAATGATCTACAACCACTAACCCCTGGTCATTTCATCATTGGAGGTCCTCTTTTGAATGTTCCTGAAAATAATGCCATTTTGGACTATTTACCTTTTTCTTCCAGGTGGACACTAGTTCAAAGATTAAAAATGCAATTTTGGCACTGCTGGAGCCGAGAATACTTAAATGAGCTGCAAGTCCGCAGTAAATGGAAAAAGTCCTCGCCAAATCTTAAAGTTGGACAGCTTGTGTTATTGAAGGAAGGAAATGACAAGTTTATCGACTGGAAACTAGCTAGGATTCTGAAAACTTATAAAGGTGATGATGGACATGTCCGTGTAATTGATCTCAAGACCTCTACAGGTATATTACGTCGAAATATCACCAAAGTAGTACCTTTGCCATTTTATGATGATGTTGGACAACCGTCCAACACCGGGCGGGATGTTCCGGCTAATTTTCTTCAGCTAGTTAGCTAGCGCATGCTCTCTTTGAACTGACTACTTTTGAACTGAAACGAATTAATCTTTTTGTTGATGTTAGAATTCTTTAGATGTGATGTGTCGAATATGTAACTTCATATATTTTTATGTTCCGTTTTGTAATTAAAGGTTTGTTTTGTGCCGAAAAGAATGTTGATTATTCGTAGAAAATAGATACAATGAACCACCGTTGACGCTATATTTGATTTGAAATGAATGTTTAGATTAAGTATAAAAGAAATTGATTAATTACTATTATTTTACTTTATATAATTTTGGTATAAAATATGTTAAGTACAAGCTACTTTATTCATTTAACACTAGAACTACAGGAAATTTTACGTAAGTTTTATAAAATATACTAAAGCAGAAAATTCATTTTAAATTATTTAACGTAACTGTCTAACTTATTTCAGTGTCATTAATATTTAAGTTATTTTATGAATAAATTTCTGGTTCGAACAGACAGCCAGTCTAATGGTAGGTGTCAAATTAACACCTCTTCGGCGTTCTAGTGTTAAATATTTTTTTTATTATAACTTATTTAAATATTTTTTTGATTAAAACAAAATCCATTTAGTAAAATAAGCCTACTGATTATGAAACTCTTACTTTAAACTGCAACATTCCCATTCGAGTTCCAATTCAAGGAGCTTTAATTCATGGCTTGGTATAATAATTTAATTACTCCCTAAAATAAACTTAAAGTAATATATTTACTTTAGAATCTCTTTAGACTTTAATCAAAAACATTAAGCTAATAACAAAAACGAGTTTGTGTGTACATATATTCCTTGGTTTACAAAAAGAAGAAGCATATTTTACTGCATTGTCTCTCCACCACAGGAAAAGTTTTATTTAAGCAATATTGTGGGCATATTGAAAACACAACTTTATTTATAAACATATTTTTCATAATAAATATAAAAATACTTGATATTAATAAATCTTGAAAAGAGCATGTTTGTCTGACTTTTTTTATTCATTTGGTGTCTTAACCATTAATAAAAAAAGTGCATGGACCAATATTATGTTTTATGTAATCGTATGATTTGAAAGAGTACGAGTTATTTTGCTTTCCTTTATGCTACTTATTAAAATAGTAACTAAACAAAGTTCCCACAATGATTTTCTTTTTTAGTTTTTCTAAAGTGTTCATAGCACTTTTCCCGACACATAATATTTTCCAAATACTTTTACAACAACTGACAGAGAAATCTACCACAGAGAATATATATATTATCATGATACCATAGAATATAAAAATTGTCTCCGGTGGCAACCCTGGTGTAAAAAAAACGGACGTACAAAACGAAGATCTGAAAAATATTTCAAAAATTACTAATATCTTCTAATATTTCCTTTATCATAGATATAATAATTAAAATACTAGTTAGCTCAAAATGTACTGAGTTATTTAAAAATGCAATAAGAAGTAAAGGAAGAAAACTGTTAAAATAACTTACACGGGAGAGTAATGTGTGAATTTATTAATATCTTTAATAATCCTTTTTGATTTAAACACAAATATCAACGGTGTACTGTCCTGTACTTTCTCAAAGTGTAATCTGCGCAATTTAAACTTACCGTTTAAAAATGTAAACCATTTTTCGGTGTTTTAACAGCTAAACAAAGGTAATATTAAAAAAATGTTAAAACCCGAGATCATTTTAATAATTTATAACGTTAGTTGGGGAGTTCCAACACTTTGAGAAAGTTCAGCGGCTTCTATTTGTGATATTCGGAACTAAAGAAGCAAATTAAATAAAAGGAATTCTCGACTTCCGAAGTTAATGTCCTGTTTTACAATAATAGCTGTGAATGATGCTTATTACTGAATTATAAAATTATTCAGTCAGTTTTATGCTGTTCCTGTATAATAAAAAAAAAACTACTAATAACACCTTTAATTTTCATGCTGAATTATTTATAGCCAAAATACGCTCCCGCGTTTTATACCTTAAATATTATTATTATACCAAGAAAGGAAAATATAATTAATTTAAATTATAAAGCTGAGTGCGTATATGTTAGTTTGAGAATTGTAATAGTTTGACCCAGAGCAATTGTCTCTACTAGTAATATTTGTAACTAAAAAATGGAAGCCAGCAATGAAAGTCCCGATCGAACCAGAGTGAGCCAAATTAGAGCTGCCAAACAAATAAATTTATACATCCTGTGCTATACTGTTTTTTATTTTTAAAAAGGTTACATTATATACATGTAAGTTCTTACGATTGATATATAAGCCAACAAAAATTCTATAATGAATATCCAGACTTTCAAGCAGTCAAACGATTATAAAATGTACGATCTTCTTTAAATTAACCTTCTGTAAATTAATTTTATCATATGTCAAATTCAATATATGTGATAGTTTATTTTTTATACAGGATGTCCGGGCTATAAGTATCCAAAAGTTATGTCTTATTATTACGGTTCTACCCATTAGAATATAATAGACTTCACCTCCGTGGATTGGAAACTACTCCGAGATTTTAAAACATTGAACAAAAGAAAATCTGAAAGTGCGGATGAGTTGAAATAGCGTATCATAGGAGCAATTTGTCTAATAACCGCTGATATGCTACGAAACGTTTGGAGAGAACTAGATTACCGTTTAGACGTTTGTCGTGTTACCAAAGGTGCACACATCGAAGTCTATTGATATTAAAACAATAAAAATATTAATAAAATCTTTCATTTTTATGCTAAATCATTAGTAACCAAAAGGTGTAAAATCGAACTCTTGTTTCATAGATTAAATATCTGTAATAATCCAAGTATTAAATTATGTCAACATATTTGAAATATGTGTAAATCAGGAAATATCTAAAAATAACTATTCTAATTTCTTTTAAATTTTTATTCCTAAACATTCCCCTGGAAAAAAAAATTAATAAAAATGTTGGGAAAAATACATTGCTTTTACATATTTCATTTAATATTTTAATCATAAACACGGACACAGAACATTTTCTAAAACATGCCTTTATAATAAAAAAAAGTAATAATCATTGCGTCGTGTTTGACATCTTAAAGGGAAAAGAATGCATTTAAGCGTAAATTCTTTCTAGAAGTAATATCACAGACTTCGTCGGTTTGACATTGATGGATAGTGTAAAAGAATATTCTAAGGTAAAAGATATTTTCATAAATATATATTAAAAAAATGCATCATACTCAAAGCTACTTCTCAACACTACTTCTATTTATTTATTAAGATAACAATTTTTAGACTAAAAGTTTTTCAATACGAATGTAATTTCTTTTAATTCTAACTAATGCTAACTTTGAATGGAAAAAAACTATGCATCAGTAAAAAACTACTTTATCGATTTTATTTTCTCTATTTTTAACTTGATTAATTATTGGTATATTCAATTTAATTTACATCATTTTTTATCACAAATAAATTTTGATTTCAAAATTTTTTTAATAGGTCATTTTAGACATTTTTTGTGTGAACAGCAGGCGATTAATTCTTTCCCTTGAACACTATGAACAACTTAAGTTGAGATTTCATAAATTAAATTGAATTTTACCACCAATAACTTTAAGAATGTTGGATACCTTTTTGAAATTTGGTGCCTTCTTCGCCGTGGATGGATATATAAATAAATGGCAAAAAACCGTTATTTTCATGTTATAATGTAAATGTAATAGGGATACATATTGAATTAGCTGAAATCAAATTATTATCAAGATCCTCAAGTTTAGCAAGCTTAATATATTTAAATGTATATATCATCGATATACCTGTTCGAAAGGGAGTCGGGCACCCAATTCAAAAATTAATTTATTTTCGTTATATAAATTAAGTAATGAATTGGGTACCTGACTCTAGTTCTGTAGGAGGTGGTGTATCCGTTATATTTTGTTTCATTTTAATTGTTTTTTCCATTAATTCTTACCGAATGTCTGAAAACGAGGAAAATTCTCCATTTATTCTTTCCACGCATGCGTATTGGCTCTATGTTTTAAAATGAAAAACCGAAAATTCAATAAATTAAAATTTGTAATTTATTTAAAAACAAACAAACAAAAATGATGCTTTCGCATTTAATATAGTAGTAATTTTTACATTAATTAAAAATTATTCGAAATTTATTAGATGTAAAAAGTAATAATAAAAAATAATCCAATGAAAAAATTATAATATTTCATAATTACTTCAGAAATTTTAATTTAATTCAGGAAAAAAAAAGGTTTGAAATTTTATATCTAATAACGTTTTAGACGTATTTTTCTTAACTATGTATGCTGTGACTAATAAAAAAATATTCGTACTTAAAGTATATTCTAAACGAACACATTTTAAAAATATATAGTAGTTCAATTAACTTCAAAATATCTATTTTATTTTTTAAAAAAACATTTTTTCCTATATTTTTTTTAAATACATATAATATTCATATTTTACATGTAAGAAGCAAATTATGTCGTATTAAAAATATGTCTAATTTACATTTTTATCCTTTATTATTCTACAAGTGTAAAAACTTAAATAATTTTCTCATAACGACGAAATCCCCCCCCCCCCCCCCCAATTAAGTTTAAATTTGTGAGCTTTCTGAACAAAAACATTATCAATCCTTACCCAAGCCACCAATTCAACAAAATCCCTATCTTCATCTTAAAAACTTATACTAGCAAGTGATTGTTTGTATGGTGGTTAAGATACTGGATTAGAAACTATCAGTCCCAGTTTCAACTCCAAGGTCAGACACAGATGAAAGAGAGAGGTATTTTTTTAAAAGCTCCGTTGTTGAAATTCCGGAAATTTTCTCGTCTTCAACGGAAAAAAAGAGACGAAATTTTTTTCAATAGACGGATATTTTTTCTCTTGTCGCAGAGAAAAAGAGAAACGGATATTCTTACATTCAAGGAAATACTCTGGTAGCAGTGCTGCGAGGAATATTTCCGTAAATTGAAGGAAATATTTCTGAGAGAGGAATTAAAATTAAAGTTACACAGTGAGAAAAACTGCATATCTCAATAAAACGGCGCAAACCTCATTCACCTGTGATTTTTGAAAGTTTGTGTACTATCCTTCGAAAAATATTCTGATTTCATATACAAGACAGAAAAATGCGCAAATGAGAGACGGAAGAAAGTCAGTTGTTATTGCGAGTTTTGGAAAAAGGATGTTCTTCTGAGTTATAGACCCAAAAAGTCATGATGTAATTTCACGTTTTCTTAGAAGCCATTGGAATCCATTTCTAACCTGTTGTAATGCATTTCCTAGACGTAACTATTTCAGAAAATGGAAATCGAATTGTTACCACAGAACCTGGATTTCGTTTGGATCTATTAGACTTTATTATCATATTTTTAATTACTATTCGATTGAATGATATACAATAGGATATTTCAACAGTATAAAATCATTAAAAAATTTCGATTAAGACATGCATCAATATTTAGCGGTAAGTAATACATACACCTAAATATTACCCGATTTCATATCCAATAAACCCGGTTTATACCTACGTTTATTCCAAAATACTTGGTTTAATCACTAAAAACACAGTTTATTCAAAGGTTTAAACCGGATTTTTTCTAGACTTTGCAAATGTAGGAAGAATAGACAAAACTTGAAATGTTTTCTTGTTAATATTTTTATGCAAATAGTTTTCGATCATTAAAGTTATTTCTGAAAACAATAACTGTTTTGAGAATTTTATTTTTCAGTATAATGGAGACAAATGTATAAAAGCGACATTTTTTATGAATGTGTACATATATCTGCAGATCAAACTTATAAATGACATTATCCATTTTTGGTTTTTAGAAGTTCCTTTACAATATTGTAAATTGCAGGATTCTTGAATGGATTGAGAAATATTTTCCAATAAGTAGACTTCATTTACCATATGAATAATTTTACTCTTGTAGTTATTTTTATACTGGTAAAATGTGAGTAGCTAAATTGAAACATGCTTTTGAAAAGACATTTTAACATTTAAAAACAGACCTCGAATTTTGATTCATAATCAAAAAAATAGATTTGTGTAAAATAGTAAGAAAAATTAATGTATTTGTAATAATAGCAGTTTCGATAGATACAATAAAATAATAGAGGTTTCTTTTAAAATATGGGATTTTTAATACAAGCAACAAAAAATTGATTTAGCATTCAAAAATAATATTAGCATTTTTTAAAATTATTAAATTGATATATTAGTTAAAAATATTTCTCTGGTTTTGCTGACGATGCATCAAAATATTTCTCTTATTTTTATATATTTGATCTTAATCGTTTTTACAAACTTAGATTAAGTCGTAAAAAAGTTTATTGAGAAACATTAACTTTTGAATGTTTCTCTATTGCTAGAATGAAAAATTTGCTCACATCTGGACTATATAGCAAAAAAATAGGTAAAATGGACTTTAAAGCTTCTAGTGAATGGTTAATGAGTTTCCATAATCTACACAACATTGCCATGAAGCATGCTTGCTGACACCCAAAAGATGTCCACCAGCATTAAATTCGGGAATGGAAAGGAAACTTTCATGTACTGATTGAAAGATATCAATAGAAGGACATGTATTATTGCGATGAAAACTGTACTATTTTATCGTGTGTTCCAAATAAGTCCCTTGTAAAAAGATGAAGCTAATGCCGCTGAGGTAAAACCTCCAACGAGCGTGTCACTGTTATACTTTTTGCGAATTTGTAGTGCAGTTTATAAAAAATGTTAGTGACTGGGAAATTGAAAACGACGTTATGTTTCAAGAATGTAATACTGTTAAACTGCCTGTGTATTGGAGATCTCAGAAAAAATACTGGTTGTCGATTGTTTTAATGGAGGGGCTGCTGAAAGAGTTCAATAGACGAATAATCGAAGAAACTAAAAAATAAAATTTGTTCCTCGATAATGCACCTTGTCATGCTGACATCAAACTGTTGAATATAAATTTACAATTTCTTCCGACAGATACTACTTCAGTGAAACAACCAATGGATCAATGAGTTATTAAAATGCTGAAACCTACTACAAAAAATATATGAATTGCGGTCGATTATTGCGTCTTTTGATGAATGTTCTTTAGCCACCGACCTGACAAAATACATCAGAGTTTTCGATGCTGTTAAATGGATTGCCAAACTTTGCTCAGAAATGCCACCTGAAAAGACCAACTGTTGTCTTGAAAGAAACTAGAAAGCAAATGAGGGTGACCACGCTTCTGAAAACGTTGAAGACAGTGGCGCAATTCAAACAGGACGGATTGAGAAGAATTAGGTACCTCGAAATTATTTTTCTTGTTCAGAGAAATTAAAAAAAAAAATTCCGATAATAACAGACCTACTCGTTAGTGCAGAATACATGGTAAATCGAAAGAAAAAACAAACATCTATGAAGGATTATTTTTTGATTTTTTAAACTACCATGCGAAATTTAAAGTATGTATTGATTGTGTTGATTAAATTAAATGATTTTCATTAAATTTCAGAATTAGAGCAATTTTATATTGGTAATATTTATTTTTGTGTTCAAATAATGTGTTTCGAAATTATGAAAAACAATAAATTTAATAACAATCTAATTTCATTAAAAATTTCATTTCAAAGAACATTACCAAAAGTTACGAACGTAAAAAAATATACGATTTGCGCATATTTTTAAGTGGGTCGGGGGCTATTTTACATAAGCCGGAATATTGTCTACCACGGAAAATTTTCTCAGTCCCGACCGATTCCGCCTTAGACAGAGTTTACTGTATTTTTAAAATTAATATTTTAAAAAATCGTGAAATAAAACTAAAATTATACTTTCCTCTTTAATTAAATGAAAAAAAATTGAAATCCGATGAATAATGTTTCGAGTTATAAAGATTTTAAATTAAATCCGCTTAAAAAAATACTAATCATTTAATTTTTTTTTAAACTTTATGCGAAATATTAGGATGTGATTTTGTTTGCAAATTATATGGTTAACCATCACAAAAAAAGAAAAAAAAATCAAAATTCTAACTCAACAAATATATTTTTTACATGTTTCCTAGAACTCTTAAAGTAACATTGTTTCTTGGATTGCACGCATTTCAATTTGTGTCTAATCCCTTAAAACCTGATGAATTATTTAAACGGCCATAACTCTGCGAGTTTTTCATATATGAAGGTGAAATTTTTTGTGTTTAATGTAGGAATGGATAAGGAAAGTTTTCCTGATTGGCATTTTTACACTACGGGGTTTGTATAAAAATTTAATTTTCGTATTTTTCCAAATAGGCCCCTCATAGAGTTGCAACTTATGTCATCAAATTTTGCTCTTTTTTATGAAACTTTGCAATTAGAAGTATGGGTCTAGGGGCAATATTTAAGGAAATAGCCTATTATTTCGATATTTATGAATCACCCTGAATATGATGTTTTCAAAATTACCATTATATATCGTATAAGAATTTTTGACATTTTAATGTAAAAAGAATTTTACACTCTTGTCGGCATTTTAATGATGATTCCATAGCTTTACTCTAGTTATTAAGCAAATAGAGTTATTTACCGTTGCATTAATATATTAATAATGATAATAGTATACTTGTGCAACAATTCTTTAGAAAACGAATTTGAAATGTTCATAATTGAAACTTTTAGTAATTAACAAAAATAAATCGCCTTATGTAACTTCATACAGATTAATATTAAGTATGTTGTTAAAATAACTCGCCACGTAAGAAGATTTTTCGTTTCTAAGAACTATTATGTAACAGCGATATTAAGGAAATCCTTCTTTAAATAATTCCATCTTTTTGAATTTATAATTAACCACTATCAACAAACTTTACATATTACATTTCAGACAGAAATGGACATTTCGTAAATTAATTAGGCTAAGTAAATAAACTAATTTGCATCCTATATTATAGAAGAAATTTTTGGTAATTAATATTTTGATTAATGTGATAATGACCTAAGCGTAAATCAATATGGTAAATTAGATACACGACGTGGTTTTATTGTATCTTAGACTGTACTAATAGAATAGTCGTATGTTATTCTGCTTGAAGAATATTGGGGTCTCAGGACTCGGAAAATGAAAAAAGAGACTATTTTCAACATTTAATATCTCAATATGTGTATGATTTTAAAACATAATTTTTACTGGGATGAAAGATATAACTATGTTCTTTCATTTCATATACAGTACAGCCCCGATTATCCGCGGGATTGGGTGGCAAGGGCACCGCGGATAACAAAAATCGCGGATAACACGAAAAAGACTGAAAATGGAGTGTAAACACGAAAAAAAAGGAAATTCAACATAAAAACTAAGGTATAGTGTACAAAAAACATAATAAAACGTTTAAAATACATACATATGCACAGAATGTCAGAAACCTTTGCTTTACGTCTAAATCACTAAAATAAAGAACAGTAAACAAGAAACAATGTCGTCTTAAAAAAAAAAAAAAAAAAAAAAAAAAAAAAAAAAAAAAACAGTCACTTGTTTTTGCTTCTTGTTTTGGAAACACCTTTTCTTTATTCTAAATTGTAAACTATTATTTTTCTTTTAGTATGGAATAATTTTTATCTCAAAAATGAAGTTATTCTTGATATGCTCTCCTGGAATTTAAGAGAATGGTGTTATTTAATTGTAAAATATTTTAATTGCTGTGTTTATGTTTGGTTAATAAAATCAAAAAAAGACATCAAGATTTTATATCTGATATTTCAAACATGGCAACCGAATATAGAAATATTCTTCTATGACTTTAGCATACATTGATTTTTCTGTTTATATTTAATAATAGAGCTTATTGTATTTTCCTTGCTGTTGACTGGAATAATAATAAAAAAAAAATGCTTCGTGGATAAACCGCACCGCGGATCATCCGCTCACGGATAATCGGGGCTTTACTGTACTTAAAAAATTTAAAGATGCAGAATTAGCATTTATAGGGAGCTCCAAACTGTCAGATATTTGACGAGCAGAAAATTGGTATAACAGCTTACGCGAGGATTATAATGAAATGTAGCAACTTGAATAAAACTTTTGGTGCCTACTTATACTTAATGTTATAAGAATTACCGTGAACCTAAATAAAATTGTATTTAAAGCTTTTTTATATTTCTAATACAAAATTGTATTTAGGCAATACATAATTTTGAAAATTTCAACAGCATAATCAACTAAAAAAATATTTTTTGAACAATAAAAAGGAAATTTTAGGTTCAATTTATGCATACTAACATGAAACATGTGTTTGGAAAATTTCATGAAAAAATGATCAATCAAAAAATGTTTTTGGGATATTCTGCGAGTTATCTCCAAAATCAACATTTAGAGGAAAATGACTTCAAATTTTCGGAAACGCTGCTTCAGCTATTGAATGAGTATAATCCTAAAGGTCATAACTTCTGTTCTAATAAGAATTTCAAAGACAAAATTATATTAAAATGTTCAGAATACATAGCAGTTCAACATCTAAAAAAATTAAAATTTCGAAATTTTTGAAACTTTAAGAGTACTAAGACAACTTAATATTTATTGAATTATAATGAGAATCATATTGCAATAATTTGCTATAATCTATTACGTACTTTATGATTTTTTTAAGTATATCTTATGTTAGAGTTTAAACAAACGTAAAAATTATTTAGTCACCACCTTTAGTTATTTACTGAAGTAGACGTATTAGCCATTTATTGTTCAACGGTACTCTTAAGAATTATTAAGAAAGATTTATTTTTAAGGAGGACATTATCTAACCGTCATTTAATAAGTGTAGATTTTATTTTACATGCAAAGTACAGTAAACTCCCGATTAATCGCTAGTCAATCAACCGCCACTCCCCTTTCCTTATTTTTTTTAAAATCAGAAACGAACAACAAAAATTCAAATGCACATAAATCCGAGTGAGACGACGCTATTTTGAGTAAAAGGCTTGTCTAACGTGACAAACAGTAACTAGAAAGTACTTTTACGTATGAAATCACAGACTGTCTTAATTGTGAGAAGAATGGTAGTGGTTATGAATAACGAAATTATTCAAAATGTTTTGAAATCAGAGAAACCTGAAGCGGATGAATATGATGAATCTGGGAATGATTATCCAGGATTCAGTCATAACCTCCAAATGCATTATTTGGTTTGAGATGCAACAGGAAGCACATACTATTCAAGTACTTTTATTACGTAGAGTTCGTAATCTTGCTGTAGTAAAAGCACACATAAAACACAAACATAAAAGTACAATGGATTACTTTACTTTGTATGAAAACAGATACTACATATGTATTCAGTAAAATTCTAAATTTGTCTTATAAATAGATTTCTTATTATCATGCTTTTTACAAACGAAAGTACACAACAAATAAGAAAAAATCTTTTAATCATTCCTATTTATATAGAAATGTAATTTTAGTAACGGTCTTGTACTTTCTATCGATTATCCGTCTATTTCGATTATCCGCCATGCTATCGGTCCCGTGAGTAACGGATAATTGGATGTTTACTGTACTTTGTTCCCTTACCTTTAGGAAGCACAGCGAAAGAGTCAAAACTAAATATTATTAAAGTGATTTTTCTAGCACGCATTTACTTTGATGCCGCCTTTCTTTATTAAAAATATTATATGAAATATTTGGAACTAATAAAATATTTTTATTTACATATAGTAGACACAGGTCTTTATAAAGGTAAATATAAATATTTTACAGACATACATACAATAAATACAATAAACCCAACTGGAGTCAGGAATCGAACCATGTTGGGGAAGAGATCGATGTAATAGTAAAATCTATTCATCGTTGTCCGGTCATCCAAGGCTGTCGTATAGATGGCTGGTGACTTCCCCAACATGGTTTATTAGTGAAAAATTGCAGACCCAGGTATCGACCGGAGTAGCTCAGTGGTTAGAGCAGCAGTCTTGTATACTGTGGTCCCGGTTCGATTCCGGGCTCTGGCTAATTTTTCACTCCAGTTGGATTTATTGTATGTATGTCTGTAAAATATTTATATTTACCTTTAACTGTTGGATGCAAGCGTTATTTATGGGTGTATGTGTGTTTTAATATATATTGTAGTATGTGTGTTTTATTACAGGTCTTTATAATTTAATCTATTATTTTTGTTTAAATATTAAAAAAAGAGCTATTCATAGAGATTTATAATATCAATTTTAATGGAAAATCTGACCTACAGTATTCAACTGAAACTGGAGTATTAATACATAGGGTGTCTCAAAAATGTAGTGGCAAAATTTTAGTGGATCTAGGGTACGTAATAATGATTTAGAATTGCATGGCAACCCATGACCAGAAACGTCAATTTACAAGGGGCTACATCTGCTACTGGGAAAGTGGTAGCAATTTTTGAAGATGGAAAATACACAAGTGTGTGATTAATTACTTTCCCATCATACGTAGTATAGGGTAAGTCTTGTAATGGTTTTAAAAATCGGAAAAAAATTCCGTTGGATTTACACGTTTCCGACAAAGGAGATTCCAAGAAACATATTTTTAGAAAAAAAAAAATTGCCTCCTTTCAAATTGTGTGTCTTTAAACGCTCTATCTCCAAAACAAACTGAGATAAAGACTTGAAATTTGGTGTTTACTTAGTGTGTAATAATGGAAAGAAGCCTATAGAATATCAGTAACCTCGTTATACGGAACTATTTTTTTCGGACTCTCGATATTTTCGTTCTGATAAGAGGCATAAATTTTGACCGAAGAATGAATTCGAATAGATAATTAATTACCGAGATATTTGTAATCATATTTTTCACACACTTCGATATTTCATGACCCGGATTTTCATTCAAATTTAAATTCAGAGATGTATTTTGAAAATAAGAAAATTGTACTTTGAAAACAAAACGCTTAATCTGCCGCAGTAAACTGTTAGTTGATATGATTGTAATTTTTGGAGTTATTAGAATGCGTTTTTTACGCAATTCAGTACTACTCGATTATCTCATCGACCAAAAAGCTGCCGCCAAATTTTAAGATTAAATGCCAATGACGGCTTATCGAAAATGTCACATTCAGTTGACATTAAACACGTTACACGTGTTTGTTGCGTCATCAAGTGACTTTTAATTCAACGTTTTATTTGTATTTTTATTAATATTTTACTAATTTATTTGTTCTTTCGTTATTTAAAATAACGAATATGCCAATTCGTATAATTTTGCGAATATTTCGGCGATTTATATAATCTGTCGCAGGGTTCGCACGGGTACCGTTATTTTCAAGGCCAAATATCAGTATTTTTTTATAGAAAAATAAATCTAGTTTAAATGCGTAAGATTTCGCCTTATTTAAGGAGAGATTTTCTTTAAGAAAATACTGGCACGGAAGAATTTCGTAGTCTGGAAATTCAAGGACCCGTACGAACCCTCTGTCGGAATTGATTGACGGGATAAACAAGTAGTACCCACAATTCAGTAATAGAGTAGTACTATGTATTAAAAATATTTAATACGTTTGAATTATATTTTGGAATTCCAATGCATTTTATAAATAGTTTATACATGTTTTATTTTCATATTTTATATTATGCATATCCATGATGTTAAGGTATTACGGTGGGACCCAACGACTAATTTTAAACATATATAAAAAGCAGGTTATAAAGTAGGTTATAAAGTTAAAGGAGATACTTGAAGCTTGCAACATCAGACGCCAAGAATGCCTGACACCGACACAGTGCATTGGTTTCCGGATACGGTTGAACACACCTGGAGTTTATTTTACTAGAGCAGCGCAGACGTGTCTTGTCAAGAGTTCCATTGCGGAGTCTACATGATCGTGATACACGAGAGCTTTGAAGGCTCCCTCAAAAAGAAATCAAGGCTCGATAAATCGTGTGAGCGGGGGGGGGGGGGCGTGAAACCGTCCAGCATGCCCAATCCATCGATGCGGGAAAGACCAGTTCAAATGTTCAGTAGCAACCAGTTCAAAATTGGGAGGAGCCCCATCATGGTTGAAACCTATGATGTGTCTCACATTTGCTGGAACATCGTCAAGTAAACCAAAAAGAAACTGCTCCAGAAAGTTTCAATAGTTCACGAAGGTCATGCGGAATGGAGAAATGCACGAAACGACTGAGCAGTTACAGACCAAACCTGCCCACATATTTTCTGCAAAGTGATGTTGTGCCACGTGGTGCCGCAAACCGTGGATGTTATCTTTATCCCACATGTGCTCATTTTGCTGAATGAATACTACATCCCTAGTGAATGTGTACTCATCAGTGAGCAACACATTAGCTGGAAAATTCACATCCTGTGCACTTTGTTGCAGGTGCCATTGTGCGAAACTCATACTTTAAGCATGATCATCGAGGAACTGAAATGTTTGGAGGTGAAAGGCGTGTAAGGACTTTGTGTGCAACGAGTCCCTCCTAAGGATGATGAAACAGTACATATGGTAGTATTCGGAGTAGTCACCCCGGTATCCAACACCATTTCTGTTATAAAGACAGAACTTTCAATTGTAGCCTACCCTCACAACATCTTCTACTTCTTAATGACCCGTAATCGAACAAATTTTGATGTCCACATGCATTCAAGCTGTTGTGCGGTTGATGTCTCTCTGGGAAGCATTCTCGATTAATAAGTCCAGCGTCTCATCCAATGCCTTTAGCTATTTCATACACGAAGTGAATGTCTGCTAGCTCACCGTTCGTATGCAGTTGGGTGATATTCATAAGCTGGATACTGCACGAATCCTTACTTTCCCTTCCAGAAGTCTCGTTGTGCCACGTAGAAACGTACGATGACGTTTCCGATCATGGGTTGCTATGCATTTCCCAATGCTTATGATGCCCTCTACCTCCCCTATATGTTTGTAGCTATATTTTTGAGACACCCTTTATAAATTTTCTAATATATCTCCAGAGACTGGAGAGACATAAATATAGACAGACGGACAGTGAGTTACACAGGCAGACAAACTGAAATCATAAACACTTTTAAATTATGTTAGATATGTGTAGAATATGTGAATTTATGTTATTTTAGATGAATTGTGTTATGTCTTTTCAGTAATACATTAAAAAAACAATGTTGATTACAATCAATGTTTCCAAGGATTAGGGCTTAGTCAATTGTAATAGCAGCAAAATTGTCCTGTGCAACATACGTGAAATTATTAATTGTATTTAATTAAGTGATTATGGATCGATTTACGTTTTCTAAATTAAAGTGTAATTATTGGAGGTAATAAAAATAAATATTTGAAATACTGATGGGATTTTCTATCGGTTATAAATACAGCATGATTGAGTGTTCTATTTTTTATGTATATGTATTTAAACCATTCGGTCTCTTGTATACAAAATAAACAAAAAGCATAATTATGTAGTTTAAATTTAAACAAGTTTTTAGGGATCATTCGTAACGCGTTTTCACTTTTTTTATGGTTTATACTTCATTTGTTAGTGTAATGTGTTTATTCTCTTCGATTTTTTATTATTTAATAAACATTTATTCATTGAAATAGAAAAACGAAGCAAATAATAATTTTATTCAAAAGAATAATTAAATTTCATATAGTAAACTAACTTCGCAGGGACGAAAATAATAAATCTTCCGTTTTTAGGCTTCCACTTAATGAAATATCGTTTGAAGGCTTTCAAAAACGTTGTTTATTTTGCACATTTGTTGCTTTAGAGAAAAAAGCACATAAATTAAAAGCATACACATTTATTTATTTATTTATGTGTAATTTACTTAAATAGAACTTATTAAATAAAAATGCCAAAAAAGAATCTTATCGTAACTTCTATTCAAGAACTTTAATAATTAAAGATGCTTATTTGTTGGAAATTTCTTTACACATTCAGAAAATTTGAATAACTGATTTAAAATTTACTGGGAATTAAAAAGATATAAAATAACTTGAGAGTCAGTCTTCAGATATTTCATAAGAATATTATTTTAGATATATTTAGAAGAAATATTTTAGAAATATATAATTTTTTTTAATGAATAACAAAATATTTTAAATAAAACGATCAAAAGTAAAAATAGGAAAATAATAATTTTGCCATACATTAGTAATTAAAGAGAATGGAGGGGGGGATGGCTCATCATACTTGCTATTTGTAAAATTTTCCCAGGAATATGCAATAGGAATTTTGTCTACATTCAGAATACGAATAGAGATTTTTAAAAGGATCAGTGACGAACTTAAAAGTGTACGAACATTGAAATTTCTAATGATAACACACCCGTTTCATACCCTATTTGAGTCAGTTGGATTAAAACTGGAAATTTACTAGGAATTAACTGGGCATTATTTTTTTTTTCAATAATCTTTATACATACATAAAAGAAAATGTGTTTTTTTTTTCTATAAATTTCAGTTTTCAAATCTGCTCAGATCTTATACAAAGTGCTGGTAACTTTTAATTTGTTACATGAAAAGTTACAGAGTAAATTTGACTACACACTAAATTTACTTTAAAAGAAAGGGAATTCTGTAATTGAATTTTCCGGTGAATATCTGCTATTTCTTTTTCTGGGCATGAAAACGATAACAGGAAACCGCCCGCATAGACCAGCGACACTGACTACGAAATTATCAATTTCTTCATAGAAATAACAATTTATTTAACACAAATTTCTCTATTCGAATAAGGCGGATATTACTTACAGCAAATATTGGTGTGGAAATACTTTTTCTGAAACGTAGTAAGAATAAAATCCCTTAATAAAAAGTAAATTTTATCGATATCTAATAAAGAGAATGATTATAACCAACTGTAAATTTACACATTACTATTTTCGGACATTGCGGTTCACTTTAATGAAAAAGAATCTGACCCATGAATCATAATTTTGATGTGAATTTATTAATAATTTTCCTAAATAAAAATATGTTTTATGAAAAAAAAAAAATGCATGTAATGCATTTGGGTTTATTCGTTATTTCTCATTTTAAATAAATTAATAGGTTGTTTTGGTGGGAAATACTATTTGGTTACGCATTTTAATAATAGAATCGGAAAAAATTAGATTTAAGAAAATAAGAAGATTTAAGAAATTATAAACTGTAAGTTTATCGTGTTTCTCTTTCTCCTCGGAACTCGAATATAGTGTCAAAAATGTGTTATATTACTTTTAAATTCAAAGTACTTAAAAATTTTAATGTGTAGATGACTCCGATTTCAAACTTTGTATTTACATTCGAGAAGCATACAATATTCTAAGTCGAACGGTACCTCTCGCACCTTTCTGCAACAATTTCGAGATTAAAAAGTGTGGGATATTCCCTCTTTTTTTTTTTTTACCACGGTACATTTTCCTTTGTAATTTGATGTAAACAATTTTAATCATACTGATCGGTCTTATTATCATACATTACTCATAAATATAAGTCGCAGACCCATAATCGACTCCAGTCGATTTGTTTATTTATGGGTAGATTGCTCATGTGTATAATGCCAATGGTTCGAGCTCTGTTAGCATTTTATTTCGTAGGGCAATATCCGATTTAATTAAATTGTATACGAGTGTATATTCTGAACGTTACATATGGTTTTGTGTGAGAGGATTTTGAACCAAATAGACACGTAAAAACACACACAAAAAAAATTTAATTCTTTGTTACATATGCATAATACAAACATTCATTTAATACATGAATACGTTACATAGAAAAATCAACGTATGGAAAATTACAATAAAAATAAAAACAGAATAAGATAATGTTCATCAGTTGGAATACTCCATATATGAATCTCCTTTTAGTATAAAACGTGGCGTAAAGTAAAGGAAGAGAAAAACAATCTACTTCAGCATACTATGTATATAATACATGCTATATTTATTTCATTTAATTTTTTTTTTTTTTTTTTTTTGTCTTTTGTGTATGTTTTATACAAGATGTGTATCCCACAAACGTTACATATTTAAACCAAGGAATGTTTTAATTATTATTTTTTTATCTGAATTTTCTATTAATTGAATATTGCTTGTATTATGAGAAAGTATTGTTTTATAGATTTCTGTTTTATATTTTATAGATTTGTGAAATTTTTCATTTTTACTTTCTTCTATCTTCAATAGAAGAAAGTATTGTAATCGAAATTTTTTTCGACTTCCGGTTTTCGACGGATTTACATGTTTTAGGGGTCAGAGATCCCAAAAAACATGTTTATAGAAAATGTCTGTCTGTCCGTGTGTCCATGTGTCCGTGTGTCCGTCTGTCCGTGTGTCTGTCGCCATTGTACCATCAAAAAGTGTATGAAGTTATGCATAGAATTGAACCAAATTTTTATGTTAAGTTTTTGGGTATGACAAGCAGATCCTCCCTGAATTTGGAAAAAAATCGCCAGTAGGGGGCGCTGTAATAGCGATTTTTGTGCGATTTTGAATATTTTACCATCCAAAAGTATATGAAGTTATGCATAGAATTCAACCAAATTTTTATGTTAAGTTTCTGGATATGGCAGGTAGGTCCTCACTGAATTTGGAAAAAATTCGTCGATAAGGGGCGCTGTAACAGCGATTTTTGTGCGATTTTGAATATTGTACCATCCAAAATTATATGAAGTTATGCATAGAATTGAACCAAATTTTTATTTTAAGTTTTTGTATATGGCAGGTAGGTCCTCCCTGAATTTGGAAAAAAATGCCGGTAGGGGGCGCTGTAATACCGATTTTTGTGCGATTTTGAATATTTTACCATCCAAAAGTATATGAAGTTACGCATAGAATTGAAAAATATTTTTATTGAAAGTTTTTGGATATGGCAGGTAGGTCCTCCCTGAATTTGGAAAAAATTCGCCGGTAGGGTGCTCTGTCACAGCGATTTTTGTGCGATTTTGAATATTGTACTATCCAAAAGTGTATGAAGTTATGCATGGAATTGAACCAAGTTTTTATTTTAAGTTTTTGACTTTGGCAGGCAGATCCTCCCTGAATTTGGAAAACATTCGCCGGTAGGGGGAGCTGCAACAGCGATTTTGAATATTGTACCATCCAAAAGTGTATGAAGTTATGCATAGAATTGAACCAAATTTTTATTTTACGTTTATGGATATGACAAGCAGCACCTCCCTGAATTTGGAAAAAAATTGCCACTAAGGGGCGCTGTACTAGTGATTTTGCATATTGTACCATCGAAAAGTGTATGAAGTTATGCATAAAATTGAACCAAATTTTTATTTTAAGTTCTTGGCTATGGCAAGCAGGTCCTTCCTTAATTTGGAAAAAAATTGCGGGTAGGGGGCGCTATAATAGCGATTTTTGTGCCATTTTGAATATTATACCATCGAAAAGTGTATGAAGTTATGCAGAGAATTGAGCCAATTTTTTGTGTTTCTTTTTGTTCATGGCATGAAGGTCCTCCCTGAATTTGGAAAAATTCCGCTGGAAGGGTGCGCTATAATTACGATGTCTGTACCATTTTCTTTATTGTACAATCGAAAATTGTATAAAATTATGCATACAATTGAACGAAATTTTTTGTGCATGTTTTTGGCTTTGGCCAACAGGTCCCCCTTGAGTTTGGAAATATCGCGCGGTAATGGGGCTCTGTGATGGCGATTTTTGTATACTTTTCTTTATTTTTCGTAGTTCTATTGTCCATCGGCGGCTCGTGCAAAGGCGGGAACTCACTTCCTGCTAAGCCGGCTATTCAAAAACATCTGATAACAACAGAATAAGGGAAAACTATTAATTTTATCAAATATCAAGATATAGATTAACTCGTTTTTAGTCCATTTAATTGACTGAAGCAGAAATTTAAGATGAAAATCAAAGTTGGTATAGTAATGAACTAATAATATTGAAGTATTAATATGTGTAACTAGTTTTTGAAATATTAAGATGTATAAGATAGAAGAAAGTTTTGGGATTGGCACATCCAACTAGTTCGACTTGTACTTGAAATTACTCATGATAAAAAAAATTAGTTTAGGAAATTTTTCTATAGTAATATTTCACAGATACATAACTCACACTCCAAAGTAGGCACATGTGAAATTGCGTATATATATGTTATACAGAAAGGTTGGCCGAAAAAATCTTTTTTTCGATTTTTGATGATTGGTAGTGCGGAAAGGTTGTCACTGGTGGCAATAAGTTCACACAAAAAAATTGAGATTTTTCGGACAATTCCTTCATTTGCCGCAAATGGCTTGAATTTTCGCTCAAATGATGATTTTTGAACTTTTTTAGCAAAAATTTAAAAAATGTTAAATTTAAGTTATTTTAGCTTAATTTGCTTGAAATGTCATGTTTAGTGTACGAAATGTTTAAATAAGCCCTGATTATGTATTATTTACTAGTTATGTGCATTTTATACTATGTGACCTTTATAGCTTTTTCGCGTATAACTGAGCAAAAATTGCAGGAATTGTGACACCAGGGAATAAGGATCTCGTCATCGATAAAGTCTTGGTCAGGAGGCAGAAAAAGGATCTTGGAAAGGAGATATAGGAGGAGGAATATCTTGGAGGAAGAAAAATTACAAGCATCTTTTTTGATAGTAGAAAAAATAAATCGATCTTCATAGAAAAAATGGGGACTAGCAGCACCGTCGACGGAAAGACGAAACAAATATCACCATGTTTCCTGAACGTGGTTCAGAATAATTTGGGTCACTTGACACCTCCTTCTAGTCATTGCGGAGAAATAGCAAAATTATTATATAATTTTCTAAGGCAGAATAAAGTCTGTTTTGGAAGAAAATAAAAAAAGAGAACTGATGTATTCTTCATACGAACGAGCTTCCACTCAGCGACATGAACTGTCTAAACTAGATAGTAGAACCACTTAACCTAGGACCTTTACCAACTGAAACGGAGCTAGATTAATAGAGTACTCAAATCTTCAGCCTTTTGCATTTCTGATGTCCATGAAACAGGAATAGGCTCGTAGAAATGGACGCGAAAATTTTCGCACGCTATTAGTGATATTTACTTCGTATTTCTCTTGACCATGCAACTTGTTCCCTTTTATTCTATGAAGATAGTGTTATTATTTCTATCACAAAAAAAATATGGTTGTAATTTTTCACCTTCCAAGATATTCCTCCTCCTGTATCTCCTTTTCAAATTTCTTTTTCTGTCTCCTGACCAAGTCTTTATCGATGACGAGATCCTTATTCCTGGTTGTCATACTTCCTATATCTTGAAGCACAGATGAAGTTCTTAACGCAATTTACTTATATGATATACCAGTTCTAAATGCGGCGAACGCTCTGTGCGAAAGGGATAAGCGTTTGGGAGTACCTGCTTTTGAAGGCATTAGTTCAAATTCTGATTAAGACAAACTGCCTACTTCAAAGTTCCCACTTTTTGAATCTTCTGACAATAGCTGTATTTTAGAGCAGAAAAATAATTAAAGTCCCATCTCGCAATTACTCCCATCTCCTATTTCTTCCATCATCCTCATAAGGAATGATTGCGTTTTCATTGGTTTCTACTCCACATTCTTTTCTCCTTCCAGAATTGCTGTGAAGACATGCTGTGGTCCGGCATTCAAGTATATGACTCTGAATGCATCGAAAAACCGAAGGAAGAGCGAGGACCATAATAAAAAAACCGACGAACGTACTAAACAATACTTACAATTTTTGCTCAGTTATACGCGAAAGGCTATAAAAATCGCCTAATTCGAAATACTCATAATTAATAAATAATAGATAATCAGAGCTTATGTAAACATTTCGTAAACTAAACATGACATTTCAAGTAAATTCAGTGAAAATAAATTTAATTTAACATTTTTTAAATTTTGCTAAAAAATTCAAAAAGCAGCATTTGAGCAAAATTTCAAGCCATTTGCGGCAAATGAAGGAACTGTCCGAAAAATCTCAAATTTTTTGAGTAAACCTAGTGCCACCAGAGTCACATTTTCCGCACTACCCGTCATTGAAAATTTAAAAAATGTTCTTTTTCGGCCCACCCTATTATACAGGGTTGATCATGAAACCCGAATATATTGGTTACCCTAATATTTTAATCCAGCTTAAAAAAATCGAAGAGTTCTCAACTATTGCAAGAAAATAATATCAATATTATTTATTATATTTGTACATTAAATGAATTCTTTTATAAATTATCGATGAAAGACAGAAAAATTATTTTTACTACGTTAAATTGCCAAATTTATAATATGAATGTACATCAAAACTTATCCTGAACAACTGTTAGATTATGAACTATCAGAAGGGATTGAACAAGGATCAACAGTTAAAAAGAATGGTATAAAAACCAACAATAAATGTGTAATTGCAATAACGCCCCGTTAAACAGTCCTGACAGCAGCACACATGTTTCATTCTTCTGTCATTTAAGCGGCCCTGCATGAGAATCGCTCTAAATATGCGTAATACAAAATGCAAGCGATTGCCAAGGGTGACATATCTGCTCATAGTACCATTTATCTTATTTTTTGCTAGCAAGAATATTCATATGCACGACTTAATCATAATTACTTTTTTGTGGCATTTTTCAGTATGTGTTGTCTAGATTTGCTTCACTCTATAGTTATTTTTGCAAATGACAATTTACGAGATGTTCAATGACGGCTAAAGATAAATTATACGTTGAAGAACGAACATAATATGAAATGCATAACGAGACACCCAAGATGTCAAAAATGTTTGTTTTCACAAATTTAGGGTTTCTTTCAATTTCAGTATCGAGACATTCTCACAGTACTATTTTTATATAAATATAAAATAGACCTAATTTCAATAAAATGCTCATTTCATTTTAATGTGTTACTTTTCTTTCGCTGCATATAGTTAAATATATGCATACACTTATGCTATCTATGAGAATTTAGGATAAGTATTTACGTTTCTGAGATAAATCTTGAGATTTCAAAAGAAGATTAATCAAGGTTACATGGAAAGAGAAACGTAAAATTATACCTTTACAGCACTTTTATAAAATCTTTTTTATTTCATTTAAGTACGTCATTTATTTTGACACAAGGCTAACGAAAAAAAAAAGGCTACCGCGGTGCTTAACGTGTATCTTTTTTTTTACAGACCGCTGGAGTCACGTGTGCTCGAATGCATCAATGCAGGTTAAGGCTCCAATAATCCGGGCTGATTCACGCCACCATTTAATTGCCGCTAAGAGAAGAATGATTGACCACGCCGCGTGGGCAACAGTCGCTCATTGGTCTAAGTGGGAAGCAAAATGCTTGACGATTCAGCCTGTATTATAGGAGCCCTAGTGCAGGTGTACGAAAAGAGCACCTAAAAATCGGTCTGTAAAGAAAAATACATGCATGCACCGTGGTAGCCTTCTTTTTTGTTAGACTCGTTTTGACATCAGAATTTGGAGATAACTCCGAAAATGCATGTGCTATTAACGTGCATATCATTTAAAAAAATTGTAAATTCTATAAACAAAGTTTAAACAGTAATGCGGAAACATCGAACTATGAACAATGACGTTTTTATTTAATAGTTTATTTTAAGAACATAGGATTGTGTCACGTCCAGTTGCATTTAATTTTAAAGAGTACGTTTAAAGGAGCTATGAAAACTAAATTATGAAGGCATCATGAGAAAACCCCTGCTCGTATCAGAATTCGACTGGCGCAACTTTTCATTGTATTTATCATATATTACATAAATTTAAATATCACATCTTTATCTATAATCCAAATAAAATATTTCTTTAATGAAACCCTATATTTTCGTGACCATGTGAGGCAAACAGGTCGAATTACGCTCAGGTTAATTATTATAATGATGTCAAAATACAAACATTACCAAACATAAATTATCAAATAATATAATAAAAAATAATTTTTCATATGTGCAAATTATGCTTTTTTAAATCCCCAGCAGCTATATAGTAAAGCGAGGAGAGTTCGAGCGGTAGGAGAGATTGCGCACAAAGAGATTCGACGGGAAGGAGCAGAGTGCGCGCCCAGCGACTCCAGGTAGTTGTACAGCAGCATTAGTGCAGTGTCTACATGAATGTGCATATTTATTGTTCCAAGAGTCTTGGATAAAGCAGTGCTATTTTGGTATTTTCTCCAAAGTAAGTGCTTGAATTTTCATAACTGTTCGTCAGAATTTTTATAGAGCGTCAATAATACAAAATATTTTGAACTTAAACAATTTCTTATAAACTACTAACCTGGAATAAGTATGTGAACACCAGAAACTCATTTTAGAAATGGCCGTATTTAAATAAAAGACCGCGCAATCTCTCCTACCAAAATAGGAGAGTTTGCGCATCTGCTACTTAGGAGAGATGGCGCATTTCCCCATAAGTTTTGGTGCTAGGAGAGATAACACAGCTTATTGATAAATTTGTATGAATTGCAAATTACGCGTAAAACATATGAATGAATCAATTTTGAAATAATTTCGGAAAAACACATAATTATCAAAACTAAATTTGCAATAAATTAATTTGCAAAAAAAATAAAAAACTTTTGCAGATAAAAAAATTATTAATAAATTAATAATACAGTTGTTATTAAATAAATTTTATGTAATTATTTTTGTTAATAAATTAATAATATATTTGTTAATAATTTAATTAAATATATATTTATTTATTTATTTATTTAATTTATGAGCAATTAATTTGCTAATAAATTAATTTTGTTAACTAAAATAAATTTTCTAATACAATGTTTTGGAAAAGATTTCACCCATTCCAAGTAGTGTAATGCCATCGAAATCAAAAGGAAACAGAGTGCAACTAATGTTACTGATCCACAAAATATATATGAAAAAAGATTTAAGAAGGATGCCGCTACAAAAAAAAAAAAAAAAAAAAAAAAAAAAAAAAAAAAAAAAAAAGCCGAAGATAAGGTGCTTTTACAAAAAGTGGGATAAAAAAAAAAAAAAAAACTCAAGGGAAAGAAAACGAAGGTCAATGACGATGAGTGCACTGAGTATCAGGAACTGTACCAGGAGACAATTTCGACAACTCACTGGATTCAATGTATTGCTTGTTGCAGATGATTGCATGAAAGATGCACGTTTTACAATAATAAGTGCATCGATTGTGGACGACGACAACTTCGGTTAGCAAACAAAATACAATGAAACTGTGGAAATCAAAATGAAGTAATTTTCAAGTTAAACATGTTATCTACTAGGTGAATGTTTTTTTGTAATCTTAGTAAGGCTTGCTTTTTCTGATATTTTAATCTTTTTAAATTAAAAATTTTAACTGTTGTTAAAATATTTCTTTTATTTATTATTTAAACATTTGGTTGAAATATTCACTCCTAATACAAAAATATTTACTCACAAAATGTCAATTAAGTGTAATTATTACTGTTAACAATTTAATTGTAGTTATTATTAATAACAATCTCTTCTACCTATGTGCGCAATCTCTCCTACCCATGTGCGCAAAATAGTTTTCTTGGTTTTATTACTGCTGTTCTATTAATTTACAATATAACAACAAAATAACAATGGAAATGCATAAAAAACAAATGAAGTCAAAATTATTCATGCATAGTTTAGCAAAATATTAATATTTAGATTTTTTATTATTATTCTTTTGAAAGGTGCGCAGACTCTCCTCGCTTTACTATATATACATAATATTAATGTAGCGTGTATTCGAAGTCATGGAACATGATCGAAATAATTTATATCTCTAAGATAAATCTTTAGATAATTGAAGAGTGAATAAGCAAGAGTTATATTGAATGTATATTTCATCCTCAAAACCGGAATTTAATATGTGCAGAACTGTAAATGTACTCACCTTCCCAAAATATGAATACGTAACAATAACAATTTAATATTAAGTAAACATATAACAATATATGTATAGTTTGATCTAGTTTGATTTTAAAGGCATTTTTAAATTTAAAAAAAACAATAACATTATGATTAAGCAGAAATTGATCTTGTTAGTACATATAAAATTAAATACATAAAGTAAAAAACTTTTTTTTGAAATTTTAAAATCTATATTAAACGATTGTTTCGTGCAACGTATAAAATTCTGAATTTAGTTAAAGATTGTAATAAACATATTTTTACAAAGTACGAAAAATATATATAATAATATAAAACAAAAACATGAAGCTGGATCACGCTAACGTCATATCAAAGATAATAACTGCGCTTAATTTTTAAAATATTTATTCAAAAGAGTTTTGTTTATCATTATTGATCTTGACTGTGTCACCAATTATCTCTACGAAACAAGTAGATAAATTATTCCTTTATAAAAAAATTTTATAAGCTTTTAATTGTACTGTAATCACTTTTAGAATATATATTTTATCTTTATAATAATTTGAACAAACATAGATGGAAATTTTTAGCATCGAGTTATTTTAGAGCCTTTTCAATACAGGACTGAATTTTAAAAATAACACATTTAAGGCTTGCCGACAGAAAAAAAAAAATATAAATGTAGGATTTAAACATTTATATAAGATTTTTATTTCATTTAATGGAATTCAGAAAAGAATCATGAAAGTCATTTAATAGAATTTGCCTATTCTCTATTTTACAGAAAATAATGAGATTCTCTTCATTCGAAACAGCTTTTACACAGCTTTTACACATTTATCTGAATATACATTTAATCTGCATATTCATGCGTGTGCTAGATTTCGAGGGATTGCATTAGACAAACATTGCGAAAAAGTTTTATTTCTGTACTTTGTATTAACAAAATCGTGTTTTATATTATAAAATTATAAATATATTCTTAATTCTCTGAAAAGAAAATCGTTACATTGTTCGGTTTCTTTAACTTTAATTTAGTAATGCAAATTTTATAAAACTGTTGACTTTCTCGAAATAAATTAAAATCCACTGAATAGAATTTTCATAATAAATAACAAAATAAACATAAAAATAGACATTAATAAAAGAAAATATTCGTCTTGTTTCTGTATGTTGGTGACGGCCAGTGAAAGTATATTGCACGTATACATCTTAAAATTCTGATAAGGATAAAAGAAGATAGACCCTAATGTACCTGACTTTGAGATTACTCATTCTTTTTAATAATTAATCACGATATTAAATAAAAAGTATTATGGCACGCTACTAATCGAGACTGTGTCAGAATCAGTGTGCACCAGCGTTACATCCTTTCCCATATGATACAGTGGTGAAACGTGGATTATAGGGGGGGGGGGGGATATTTCGTTTTAGACAAAAGATTAAAATAACGATTGTTCGATCCCCGAAAGAAATTAAACAAGATAACTACCACAGTAAATTGTGCCATTTTTTTCTCGGTAATGATGGCATTTTTCATCCAAAAATAAGAATATTTGCAACATGAAAAAAATCACCTAGTTTTTTTCCGTTTTTTCCGCATTTTAAAATTACAAAATATTTGAACCCTTAAATGCATGATTTTTCGAAAATCATTTTAATAATGTTTTTTGGCTTTAATTTTTTAAATAAAGCATGGGAAAAATACTTTAAAAAATCCTATTTTGTTTTAAATATGGTTTACGGCTAAAAACAATTTGTTACTAATCGGCAATACTGGTCTTTAATTGAAAAAAATAATTTTCCCTGATACAATTCTATAATATTAAACACACAAGAATTTTCAGAACTATAATAAGAAATAAATTTTATTTGTTCACGGCAGAAGAAAATAGGGTATTTCGCAAGCTTGTAAACATTTAAATATTTATTAGTATAGAAGGATGTTGACAAAAAATAAAGTTTTTTTATGTTTATCTATGCAAACTTGAAAAATAACTAGATATGTATCGTATTCGTAATTCTTTTTACCTGCATTAATTTCCTATATCGAGTAATTCCTGTTTTTTAATCATTTTTTTTGTATTAATTAGTTAAATAAAATTATTAAAAAGGAAAATCTATGTGGCAAATTGTTCTTTTAAAATCTAATATTTAATGACGAAAACAAATGTAAGTTTAAACAATAATTTAAAAGCTATTTCTGCATTTATCTTACTTTGAAGTTAAAAACTGTTTTCAAATAGAGATATCGAACCAATATATTTCAAATTGATATCGATCTAAATTTCCAATATATAGAAAATTTGTAGATTTAATTATTAAAAATTTAAAAGAAATCTTTATTTTAAAATATTTCGAATCTAATAGAAACTAGCTGGATGTGCCAGTCCCAAAACTTTCTTCTATCTTATACATCTTAATATTTCAAAAACTAGTTACACATGTTAATACTTCAATATTATTAGTTCATTACTATACCAACTTTGATTTTCATCTTAAATTTCTGCTTCAGTCAATTAAATAAACTAAAAACGAGTTAATCTATATGATGATATTTGTTAAAAATTAATAGTTTTTCCTTATTCTGTTATTATCAGATGTTTGTGAATAGCCGGCTTAGCAGAAAGTGAGTTCCCGCCTTTGCACGAGCCGCCGATGGACAATAGAACTACGAAAAATCTAGAAAAGTATACAAAAATCGCCATCACAGAGCCCCATTACCGCGCGATATTTCCAAATTCAAGGAGGACCTGCTGGCCAAAGCCAAAAACATGCACGAAATATTTGGTTCAATTTGTATGCATAATTTTATACAATTTTCGATTGTACAATAAAGAAAATGGTACAGACATCGTAATTATAGAGCACCCTTCCAACGGAATTTTTCCAAATTCAGGAAGGACCTTCATGCCATGAACAAAATGAAACGCAAATAATTTGGCTCAATTCTCTGCATAACTTCATACACTTTTCGATGGTATAATGTTCAAAATGGCACAAAAATCGCTATTACAGCGCCCGCTACCCGCAATTTTTTCCAAATTAAGGAAGGACCTGCCTGCCATACCCAAGAACTTAAAATAAAAATTTGGTTCAATTCTATGCATAACTTCATACACTTTTCGATGGTACAATATGCAAAATCACTATTACAGCGCCCCCTAGTGGCAATTTTTTTTCCAAATTCAGGCAGGTGCTGCTTATTATAGCCATAAACTTAAAATAAAAATTTGGTTCAATTCCATGCATAACTTCATACACTTTTGGATGGTACAATATTCAAAATCGCTGTTACAGCGCCCCCTACCGGCGAACGTTTTCCAAATTGAGGGAGTATCTGCCTGCGAAAGCCAAAAGCTTAAAATAAAAATTTGGTTCAATTCTATGCATAACTTCATACACTTTTGGATAGTACAATATTCAAAATCGCACAAAAATCGCTGTGACAGCGCCCCCTACCGGCGATGTTTTTCCAAATTCAGGGAAGACCTACCTGCCATATCCAAAAACTTAAAATAAAAACTTGGTTCAATTCTATGCATAACTTCATACACTTTTTGATGGTACAATATTCAAAATCGCACAAAAATCGCTGTTACAGCGCCCTCTACTGGCGAATTTTTTCCAAATTCAGGGAGGACCTACCTGCCATATCCAAAAACTTAAAATAAAAATTTGGTTCAATTCTATGCATAACTTCATATACTTTTGGATGGTACAATATTCAAAATTGCACAAAAATCGCTGTTACAGCGCCCCCTACCGGCGATTTTTTTCCAAATTCGGGAAGGATCTGCTTGCCATAGCCAAAAACTTAACACAAGAATTTCGTTCAATTCTATGCATAACTTCATACACTTTTTGATGGTACAGTGGCGACAGACACACGGACACACGGACAGACAGACATTTTCTATAAACATGTTTTTGGGGATCTCTGACCCCTAAAACATGTAAATCAGTCGAAAAAAATTTCGATTACAATACTTTCTTCTATTGAAGATAGAAGAAAGTAAAAAGGAATTCAAATTATAATAAACTTAAGATGCATTTAAAATTATAATACATATTCAAATTATATCTGTAGCATGAAATCCTAATTACACATCAATTTGATTGAAATTATAAAGTAATTAAAACAATTAGGCTAAATAGATATTTCTTCAATTAAAAACTCATGATTTATACTATACTAAACAACTTGGAATATTAAATTTCAAGTATGAAGTAATTTTATCTTTATACAATATTGTTCAGAAATAATGTCGTTTTCTAAAATATTTGTAGCAAGTGTGATTTTTAACTGAAAAGATATTTATATATTTTGTTAAATTTTACTTTAGCAGTTAGTGATGGGATTATTACAAACATAATTATTTAGAAATAATTATAGATTTAACTGTGCATTCAGTTTGATCTAAAACTTGATATACACCGTATTCTAATTTCATTACAAAAGAAATATTTAAGTAAATAAAATAACTGTACAATGTAGTGAATATAACCATACACAAAAGTATCAGCGTCAAGATACTTTCTCAAAGTCATGGTGCATTTTAACATCTCATTCACATAAAATTGAGCACATCAACGATAGATGCAAATATAAAAGATTTTTTAAGATCAATTTGCAGTCAAATTCCTGCTAAAAAGGAACAACAATGCATCCAGTACTCTTCAAAAAATAAAAAAGTTAACTGCGTTTTTAATTCTACAATTTTTTTTATAATATTTAATATTTACAAAAAAGGATATAAATGATGTTAATAGTATTTATTAGTTTGCAATGATTTTTATTTCTTAATTTCAGAAAAAGCATGCTGCATAAATAGATGGCAAAACCTATTTTTTTCTCTATTGCATATTGTGCATCGGTGATGCCATACATTTCATAAAAAAAATAATATTTATAAATAGATTTAATAAGTGACATCAACGTAAATGTGATAAGATTTTATTAAATACATTACATTTTTTTTTTCAGATTTAAAGAGCAAGTCAAAAGTAAATTGCTTTTTAAGTAAGAAAATCTATCGAAAAACGTCGTTTTTTATGTGCATTTCCACGATGTCAAAATGATGTTTTCTTATCCTTTCACACTGTAGTCTGTTTTCCCACTGACGTAACCGGGAAACAAAAAAAGGAGTTTGAAGCATGCTAGTATTAAGATGAAAGAAAATATTTTCAACAATATACGTTATGTAATCCCCGTGAAGATTGTCAGAATACGATATAAGAAAAGTTGAATAAAAAAAGGAAAGAACGAACTATAAGTAATGTGTAATATATTGTAGTATTGAAGTATTGTACAATGTTTTATTTTTCTCTAAAGCTGTTAACATTCGAATTAAACTACACAATCATTGTGAGAATGAACTTTTTCAATTTACTTACACACCTAATCATTGTGTCTGGATTAAGTATATAGAATTAAGACTTGGATATTCTAATAAAAAGAGTTTTAGAAAATTAGATTAAAAATAACGTAACTCATCAACAGTTAACTGAATTAAACTTTGTTAATTTCTAACATTCTATGACTTCACATAGTACTTTTTATAAACAAATAAGAAAAAATTCGAACTTTACTTTTAATAAACCTTTAACGCAACCTTCGTAGTTTGCTATTAAAAATATTTTTCCATAAAATTCGGTTTAGACGAATGTAGTTAATAAAAAACTATTTTTATGTGCTTATTCAAACTGCATTTTAGATAAATAATTTATTCGTATGCATTTCTAATATATTCATATTTGCAAGTTTTTTTTTAGTTTTTTATAACTTATTCAGTAAATTTCCATTTATGGAACATACATTAATTAAAATTCAAATATTAGAATAAATATTTTTTTTTTTTTTTACAAATTGAAAATATCGTTTGGTAATTTAATGTCTTTTAATGCAAATATGCAAAAGATATTTTTATTAAGAACTTATTGTTCATTAAACTTAATTATAATCTTAAAATTAATATCATTTTTGAAAAGATTAATTGAAAAAAAAATTATTTTGAAAAGTCAAAATATTAGAATATTTATTCAAGTGGTTCAAAATATTAGACTATTTCACATTATCACCATGCCTTTTGCAGTTTGTTTAAATTTTCGTCTTAAAATGAGTCGTGTGAGTGATATTCCTGAATCTAGTAAACTTCGTATGGTTGCTTTGTATCGGCACGGTAAAAACCAACGTCACATAGCGAATTATTTACATTGTTCGCAATCAAGCGTTAGTACAATACTAACACAATATTAAAAAAATCGAAAATTTCAAAATAATCGCCGAAATGATGGTCGAAGGCCAAAAACATCTGCTAGAGATGTCAGGAAACTGAAGCGTACAGTTAATAAAAACCGTTTTAAAAGTGTGCGATTCTTACACCGAAAATGGAAAGAAGAAGAAGTTGATGTTTCAGCATCGACAACATCAAGACGTCTCCATAAATTTAAGTTTGATTCTTGTGTACCGAAAACAAAACCTCTCATAAAGAAGAAGATTGGAAATGTATATTATTTATTGATGAAAGTATGTTTTGTGTTTCATATGATAATCAAGGTATTCGAGTTTAGGGAATGAAGCAAGAAGCATTTAATAAAGAATGTCTTAAACGTTCCGTAAAATTTGCTGCTAGTGTCATGTTTTGGGGTTGCATTAGCGCAGAAGGACCTGGAAAGTTATGCATCGTCTACGAAAAGGTTAAGTCAATAGGATATATCATAGGATCAAAAGCATAGATCAAGAAATTTTTGGAATATTACATTATTCCATCATCAAAAGATTTATGTGAAGAGGATTTCATCTTTCAACAAGATTTAGCGTCACCGCATACCTCGGTGTCAACTAAGAATTGCTTCCGCCAATGCAACATTAATGTACTTCCTTGGTCAGTAAACTCACCAGACCTTAATCCAATCGAAAACCTGTGGTGTATAATGAAGAAAAAACTCCAAGAAAAACCTCCTTCAAGTAAAACTGAGTTAGTGGCACGTATAAAGTCTATTTGGGCTAATATTGATAGAAATGTTTGTAAACACCTTGTATATAGTATACAAGATCGATTGTATGCTGTTATGAAAGCTAAAGGGGATGCTACAAAATATTAACTACCATTTACTTCATATTCATAAGGTAATACTGTTACGTAAAATAAAATATTCTAATATTTTGAACCAATCTAAATTTTATTCTGAAATTTGTATGTGTTTCAGAAAGCTGTAGACCTAATTTATTGTACTGTATTTTATATTTTGTAAATGTTAAAATTTTATCTAAGAATTCCAGATTTAAATTATAAGAAGTTAAATTGCATTTACCTAGTATCAAAAATAAGTAAATGAAAAATAATTTTTCTTATTACTTTTTCTCAATTATGCTAATATTTTGAATATGAGCTGTAAAACTTGGAGGATTCGAAGCTCTAAATTATTCAAAATTGGGTGACAAACAATAAAATAGAAATCTCTTTCGAAAAATCAATGTCACTAATAGTTCGCAAACCAAAAATTCTAAAAAGGGGTCCACAATATTAATTACAAGGAAAAAACATAAAATCGGTTAACTACTTAACTTACTTAGGAATTAAATTAGATCGCAATCTTTCATTCCTAGCACATTTGGCCCAAAAAATACAAAAAATTTTCAAAACGCCACAAAATTTATATAAATTTTCATCAGTTTCGGGTAGGTTGCAGCCAAATTTCTTTAAAGTTTGGTGCTCGACCATATTCCAGCGAAGATTCCAGTGCATATGCTTGCACGATTTGGTATCCGCGTATGTGGGGCTCACATGGTAATAGACATTTGCTATCAGCACAAATAAATGCACTCTTGTTAATATATCGTACATACCGCAATACATCGACACAATCACTACAAGTCCTCACAGGTATCCCCCCCACTGACTTGCAACTAGCAGCGGAGGCCAAGTTCTTCCCGGCAATCCGTTTTTGGAAAATCTTCGTCTAAAATTTTTGCTCCCACATATCATCTGAAATGTTCTAAATATCAAATCTCCTCCGTATTTTAGGCTATAGAATCTTGCTCACTTCAAGACTAGAATGGAAAATCACTGATATTCAAGGACTGCCCTAAAAATGATGCTGGCTCAGCAGCGGCCTTCTGTGTATTTAGAGATAATATAAATAATTTTTCCTAGCGTACTAAGCTTGCCCATGGGAATACGGTTTTCCAGGCACAACTTTTCGCCATTCTCGCAGCTCTGCGCTGGGCTGAATCTGACTAAGATTGCCTTTTCCTAATCTCAAAAGACAGCTTATCTGTCCTATACGCAAATACCAAATTTGATGCAACAAACTACTTAATACTAGACATAATCCGACAACTACAACACACAACTAAATGCTTTCTTTTTAATTGTGTAAAAGTCCACTCTAGAGTAAAGGGTATTAAACTGGCAGACCAGCTGGAAAAATCCGCTGTTTCTGTCAAGCATGACTATCTTTACAAAATGTTGACACTAAACACATCGACTGTTTCAAACATATGTAGCCTCCTTCCTCGTTAAAATAACCAACTTAGAACTACTGCTTCCTAGTTTCATGAAAAAGTTGAGATAAAACAGTGTTTTTACAAAGTACCATTAGTATATTAGTAATATTCACTATAGGATGAAAGTTTAACGTGAGTGGTACATATAAGTACCGCCGTAGATAAATGTTTAAACCGATGCGAAGAATAAATATTACTATGTTTATAAGATACATTATAGTCGCATAAGAGCAACATTAGGGAAATTGTTATGCAAAAAGTTCCAACGTTATAAATAACCATGGGCAACAAGCTTTTTTTTATCTTTCACTCAACAATGCGCGTTACATAAATTAATTAAAGTATAGAAACTAATATTGATTGAGTATATTAGAAGCAAGTTTGGATAATTAATAATTTGATTAATATGATAATGATTTACGCGTAAATCAATAGGTTAAATTAGATGCAAGATATCTAATACTGTTAACCTGATTACTGATCACAATCTATAATACAGCTCATATTCAAAATATTAGAATAATTACTTTTTTTTACAAATTGAAAATATCGTTTGGTAATTTAATGTCTTTTAATGCAAATATGCAAACAATATTTTTATTGAGAACTTATTGTTGATTAAACTTATTTATTATCCTAAAATTAATATCATTTTTTAAAAGATTAATTGAAAAAAATTTATTTTGAAACGTCAGAATATTAGAATATTTATTGAAGTGGTTCAAAATATTAGAATATTTCACATTAATTATCCTTTAATTATCACCAATTCATAAATGGGGGCATCATTGATTAAATTCAGATGATTTTATTTAAAATCAGTATTATTTTTTGCAGTTTGTTTGCTTTTCTGTCTAAAAATGGGTCGTGTGAGTAATATTCCTCAATCTATTAAACTCGTATGGTTGATTTGTATCGGTACGGTAAAAATAAGTGTTATATAGCAAAATATTTACAATGTTCGCAATCAAGCGTTAGTAAAATACAAACACAATATTAAAAAAATGGAAATTTTCAAAATAATCGCCGAAATGTTAGACGAAAACCATAAACATCTGCTAGAGATTACAGGAAGCTGAAGCCTATAGTTAAGAAAAATCGTTTTAAAAGTGTGCGATTCTTGCACCGAAAATGGAAAGTAGAAGGATTTGAAGTTTCTACATTGACAACATTAAGACTTCTCTATAACTTTAAGTTTGAGTCTCGTGTACCGAAAACAAATCTTCTCATGACTGCAAAACAGAAGCGTATAAAATTGAATTGGTGTAAATGAAGACGTTTATGGATCGAAGACGATTGCAAAAATATATTATTTAGTGATGCAAGTATGTTTTGTGTTTCATATGGTAATCACGGTATTCGAGTTTGGAGAATGAAGCAAGAAGCATTTGATAAATAATGCCTTAAACGTTCCGTAAAATTTGCTGCTAGTGTCATGGTTTAGGGTTGCATGAGCGCAGAAGGACCTGGAAAGTTATGCATCGTCTACGAAAAGATTAACTCTCAGATATATCAAGAAAATTTGGAATATTACATGATTCCATCATCCGAAGATTTATTTGAAGATGATTTCATCTTTCAACAAGCTTTAACGGCACCACATACCACGGTGTCAACTAAGAATTGGTTCCGCCAACGCAATATTAAAGTACTTCCTTGGCCACCAAAATTACCAGACCTTAATCCCACGGAAAACTTATGGTATATAATGAAGAAAAAAATCCTGCTTCAAGTAAAACTGAGTTAATGGCACGTATAAAGTCTATTTGGGCTAATATTTATAGAAATGTTTGTAAACACCTTGTATTATATAGTATTGAAATTCGATTGTACGCTGTTATGAAAGCTAAAGGGGATGCTACAAAATATCAACTACCATTTACTACATATGCATAAAGTAATATTGTTTCGTAAAATAAAAACTTCTAATATTTTGAACCAATATAAAGTGTTTTCTAATATTCTGATGTGTTTCAGAAATCTGTATACATAACTTATTGTACTGTATTTTATATTTTGTAAATGTTAAAATCTTATATAAACATTCCAGATTTAATTTATAAGAAATTTAATTGCATTATTTATTTTTTTTTACTTTTTCTGAATTGTTCTAATATTTTGAATATGAGCTGTTTACAAATAGGACATTTGACAATTAATTATTATACAGAAGCATTAACTGTATTTTTTCAATAATTATTTGTATCATATATTATTTTTATGCAATTTTTAAGCACGCACAGAAGTACTAGAAAAATGTATTCAAATATACGTTCACTGAATTAAATACCCAAGACGCTATTCCAAAATCGAAAAACCTTCAAAAATGGGTCAATGATTGATATGAGATTACTTTCAATGTTGTTATTTATTAAATTATTTTCTTTAACACTGTGTCGAACATTATAGCAAAACCAATTCATTTTAAAAAGTCTTTCAGATAGGACTTAATTGCATTTCAAAAATAAACGAAAATTTGCTTAGCAATTTTTACAGTTCAACAGTTACAAGATAATTCGGATGAAAATACATTTTTAATAGCTTCTTTATTAATAAACTGACTTTATAAATAGTCCATTTGAAATGACAAATTTACAACTTTTTCTTACAATATGAAAAATACCAAAACATTCAAAAAATGCTTCACTAAAATACATTACTAAAATAGTCGTGACAAAAGATACAAATGGTTTTCAAAATTAAAACACAAGGATTTAGATGTATATTTAAAAAAGGCACTCTGCGCTTTCGGTTAATCTTAAACTATTGAGAAGGAGAAAAACTGATGCCCAAAAACTCGAAATTGACTGATGTACCAAGACAAGCAACTTCTTCCAGGATGCCCGCAAGCGGTCGAAACCATTAATAATGAAAGCGAGTGAAAAAGGAAACTCAATTACTCTGTAGGTCAAACTCTCCTGTAATATGAAGCAAATGAATCCAAATACGCGGAATTTGGTATGATAATACGTCATTACAATACTGCTGGCTTACGTTAACATTTCCAAAGACTGTTGAATTGCACAACTATTAAGCAGCGTTTACAATGTCACTTCGTATAAAACCGGATTTACAGATGCCGCTATCATTCCTGCTTTCCTTTTGCACCCATTTACAAACGCAAGCATAAAACCCCTCCCCTGCAAAAAACCGGAAGCTGCGTAATTTTTCCTTCTGAATTATGATTGGCTGATTAGGGTACTGCGATTCAAACTTCCAGTGTAAATATAAACAGAAACCGTTTACGGTCATTTTCGTGTGTGATAATCTTCGTTCTTTTGCTATATCTAGGATTAAAATGTTTTACCGCTTAATGTTAATGCAAACTTTGATTGGCATCTTTGTAACACCAGAGCCAAGACAGCCTCTAGACAATTTTCTGCTTGAGGCGAACATTATTTTGCCGCCCTTCCCTTATGACGCAATCGTTTTTTCACCATTACACAAACTTTTTAAATTTTGTATTAAAAAAAAATACTACTAATACTGCTAACTTAGCATTAAATGAATAAATGATATTCTACTAGTATTTACAAGAAAGACTCATACAAAAAGTAAAACTTACACTTCAAAATCCCTTTTATAGGAGTCCCAGAAAAGACTAAAATTCCATTTTATTTTTTAAATCTAACTAGAATTTTAATTATTACTAATAAAATATGTTCATCTTAATTATAAAACATTATCTAGATGCTTAACATTATCTATCTAAATGAAGACAGATAATGTTAAGCGAAGACATTTAATGGCAAGCTAATGTTAAAACTTTGGGAGCATTTTTGACAAATTTCATTTTTACTATCTGCGAAAATAAAATTCTGGCGCCTGGGGCGCAAGCCCCAACTGACCCTCTCTTGTTTCGGCCCTGACTCTGCCCGACTCTCCCTCCATGGGGTCGCTACAGCCCTTTCAGGGCCATCGCTACGAGATTTTAATGGAGGGGGGAGGGGGCCTTAAATTACAAAGTGAAATTTCAGTATCTGCCAACCCATTGGCAAACAAAAATAGATAGTTCTTGAGGTTTGCCAATTAGTTTTATAATTTTGCCAAGTTACCACAATTAGAAAATATAAACAGTTTTTATTTGTAAAAAGCTTAATAATGTTCGCAATTATATTTTTAATTTTTGGCCAAGTCTATCAGAAATAGAAAGTGTATTATAGTTTTTATTAAAGTTTAAACAAATTTGCCATCCAAGTTTGTAAATTTGACAAGTGTAACAGCATTCGCAAAAGTTTTTTTTTTTGGGGGGGGGGAGGGGGGGTAGCAAGGGCTGTGGCTAAGTTTAATAAACAGTATTGAGGCAAAACATATCAAACATTTAATCAATCAAATTATGTATAAAATTTGTGTATGAATTTCAAATAGCAAAATAATGATATTAGTAACAAGTTAAATATCTTTTTGAAATCGTATACACAAAACGAAATCCCATTATGTGTTAATTGATATAATATGTTATAAAGGTTTGCACGGGCCAACCCGACCCATAGAAAGAAAAATTCGGCCCAGTATAAAAATTAAAAGTTCGGCCCGAGCCCGGTTCGGCCCAGTATAAAAGTTAAAAGTTCGTCCCGAGACCGGCCCGGACTAGAAAAAAGTTCAAATTTCATCGTCCCGGCCCGAACTAATTACTACAAAATGTTGATTTTTCGTCGACTTGGTTAAAAATTTATCTCGTATGGGTAGTTCTCACCAAAAACACTTATCTAGCTTTTTTTTTTTTTTTTTTTTCATGTTTATAATTTTCATTTTTATAGAAATGTCGTAGCCTGCGATATTTTTTTTAATGAATTTCTATTTGTTGTATGTAAATGTTTCAGTTATCATTAATATTGTTAATCTATATTCCATGTATTAGAGATTTAAAAATCCGGAAAATGCTGTACAGTAAAATCTTCTAAGACGGAATTGCACAGGAACGAAAAAAAAATGCGTTATAGACAAGTTCCCTTCTTCGCAGGAGTAAATATATTAAATATTTTTTTCTTACGTATTAATATAATTCATTTTGTATGGATCAACACATTTTTCTGTTTAAGACAGGATTTCATTATAAGCAGGTTCTTTTTTCACACGTTTTACTATATTTTATTTTAGTTATATTTTAATAAGCCTAAAAATACACTATTCTTTAAAAAGAATAAATTTTAATGTTTAATTATAGAATAATGGCAATTTAGAAATGTATGCTTTTTTTTTTTTGTTCCAGGCCAAATTTTACTGATCTTTGAATGGGCGCCGAGACAACGATTTTGATAGTCAAAACCGGGGCTTAAAATTTTGGACCGTGAAGAGTAGGAAGAATGAAACCAGTGCCGGCTCGGTACGGTTGGTTGGTTGGTTGTGTTTACGACTGCCAATTATGAACACGAGGGATATAGGGCTTAAGGGGAGGGGGAGTGCCCTGCGTGGGGATCTTTTTAAGGGAACCTAACCCGTATTTACGCTTGGAAAATCCAATGTTCGAAGAAAACCACGAAAACTCCGAACGATTAGACCGACGTGCGCGATTGGGTTCGAACACAGCACCTCCCGTCTACCAGCTTCGAGGACAGAATCTCCTGTCCACTGGTGCGGCGGCTCCGTTAGGAAAAAATAAATTAGACCGGCCCGGCCCAATCCTTCAGGAAAACAGTAAGGCCCGATCCCGGCCCGGCCCGAGCTTTCAGAAAAAGTATGGCCAGGCCCGGCCCGAGTGCCGTGAATGAAAATAGGCTCGAGCTCGGCCCGTGCAGATCTCTGCCATGCTACCGGGCTTTATTATTATTGTGGAGAGCAACATCAGTACAAAGCTTTCGTTGTATATTATATTTTTTGGTTATTACAAAGACACACCATTTCTCTCAAAAGAATCTTCTACATAGTCTGTAATAATTTACATTTTTGACTCTCATTGAAAATATATTTAGTTACTTAAAAAAATACGAAGTTCCTGTACTGATGTTGCTCTCCATAATAACAATAATACCTGATAGCATGGTATATCAATTAACATATAATTATAATACGTGCATTACAAAAAGCAGATTTTTCTGTTAATAAACTATAGAAAATCGCATATTGGTAATATTTAAAAGAAAATAGCTATTAAAAATAAGGCAATCTTTAAGACCTAATTTCCGTTTATTTTGCTTTGGGGAAGTCATTTATTACGATATCGAAATCAATATTATAAAGCCATCAGATTATCAAGCTAAAAATAAATAAATAGATAAATATACTGGAGCAAACTTCACAATATATTATTCAAATTAAACAGAAAAATTATGATATGCAGAGAAAATTACCTTATAATTTCAAATTATCTGTATGAAGATTTAATTTTACAATAGCAATATTATTTTTGAAAACACAACTATCAACAATGAAGTATTTAACTCGATAATAAATTCACCTTGAATTTTCTTTGTCAAAGGAGTTTTTTATATCGCAATAATCAATATAGAAAATAATCTTGAAACCAAATTACTCTTACGAACATAAAATAAATAAATAAATAAAAATATAATCGCCGCAAAACGCGGGAAAAAATTCCAAACATACCTATACGTAATTGCGAATAAACTTTATTGAAAAAGAACTTTTTTTCTCTTTTAATTAAACTTAAAGATTAAAACCGGATTCCTTATTATTAATGTTGAAAAATCGTCCAGAAAACGGAAAAAAACCCTTTAATTTTACTACAGTGAAATTTACTACAGTTGCTTTGAAATTTACTACAGTGAGAGCTAAAACATTCTAACAGGAATTCGTTTTTGGATATAAAAAAAATTGGCGCAAAAGGGCAACAACGCAAAAAATCGTATTGAAAATCGCGGGAGACAAAATTTAATTTATTATGCTAAATGTTTAAAACAGAATTCCTTTTGCGGTCATCAAAAAATCATCAAAAAAAAGGGGGGGGGCTAAAAATTGCATTGAAAATTACAAAAACTTCCAAAATCGTGGTGGACAAAATTTGCTATTTTAGGCTAAAAGTTTAAACTGATTTTTTTTTCTTAATTATTGTAAAAAATCGCAGCAGAACGAAAAAAACCCGCCAAGAATCGTGTTGAAAATCTTATTAAAAATCGGTAAAAAATCAAAAAACTTGATAAAGTTGTAAAAAAACAGTAAATAGCGGAAAGAAAAGAAAAAAAAAAGCATTGTCAAAACTCTCAAACGGTAGAAACAACAACACGAGTGAACTGGCGCTGTTGGTTTACCCGAAAGGAATCATGCGTAAATGCTGGATTACTGCCCTAGGAGCTAGCAGGGGTGAAAATGACCTGCACTAGTTTGATCTTCATACTGGCTTTTTCATTGGAAATGGGGTCGGAAATACAATGATGGTATCGGCGTGGATTGAATCAGGATTAGAGGTGACATTGTAAACACTGCTTTAAAATCAGAAGCCCACATAATTATGCTCGCTTTATTGAAAAGGATGCCAATATTTTTAGTTTGGAACAGTTTTGAAAGGGTGGTTGCAGGTATATTTTTATTAATACCCTGTATAGGCTCTTTAACTCTTGTTTGGAATTTTCTAGTGGCCATACAAATGCAATTTAATATTTTATTTATTTATTTATTTCTGTAGGCGATTAAGTAAACCCCTGATCTATTGCCCGTACATGCCAGTAAAAATAGGATTTTACTTACCGATAATTCGCGGAAAATTAGATATATTTTTAATCATTTTGTTTTACAACCAAATAAAGGGATTTGAAGTTCCCATTTTTCCTGGTTAACGGTTGTCGTGGCACCACGAAAGCGTAAAAAATGTTGCACTCTTTTCAGTATTTCTCAAATAATTCACATGGCCAAAATCAACACCAATGACAATTTTAATACTTGCAACTCTAATCTCATGGCTAGACGACAATTTATTTTATCGCCATAAATCATTCCTGTACCCAGACGCATCACATAGTCACATGAGGGGAACGACAGGAATCATGAAACAAACATCCACATCGATGTTATCCCTTGGGATTCTAGGTAATCTCGAATCAACGCGTTGCTCTGTTGTACAAACTGACAAACCGCTGAACTTCTGCACTTATTGAGAAATATTCATGATTATGGGCATCGTAGCAATCCATTTAGACTGGGTGCTGTCAGTCAGTCTACTACCACGAGAGTGACCTCCAGTACTCTTCAGCGATCTCATCAGAGTCTGCTCAATAGTCATCCGTGACCATATTCCAGACCAAAGTTTGTCTGATCGTCTACTTGTGAAAAAAACCTTTTTTACATAAAGATCACATTGTTTCGGAGTCCGACATTCCGAGTTCTATCGTGACAGGTAAATATAAGTGGCAGGACTTCGCAAAGAAAAAATATCCGTTTGAGGAGAAGTAAGTAAGCATTTCTTTGATGACACAATTAAATTAATTTGGGGATATTGGTTGCATTTCAAGTGCAATCATCTGTTCAGAAGGTTGTTGAAATTCCCATATTCATGCAATAAAATTGTGTTAAACAGCACCATTCGAAATTTTATGCAGTTCTACCATTTTGTAAGCGAAGTGATTCATTTAACCGATAATTGGTACGCAAAAAAACTATTTTATGAGTTCTTTTATAGAAAATTGGAAAAATGCACTTTTTCGATTTATCATATCTCGCATGATATATATAGAATTTTTAGTCAGTAATACTCAATCGACGCAGAATTTTGTGCTCTATAATTTATTAAAGATTTATTCTGTAGAGTGATCGGTTTCTGAGTTATTTGCGAAATACTGAAAAAAAAACATGAACATTTTTAGGTCTTCGTGGAACCATGTCTAAAGCTCACCGGGAAAATGGGATGAACTTCAAATCCCTTCATTTGGATGTAAAACAAAGTGGCTAAACCGATTTCCAGCTTTCCGCGAATTATCGGTTAGTACGGCTCTATTTTGAGCTAATTTTACTGGTCTAATTGTAATAGGATAAAATCTTTAATAGGATTTCCTTAATATCTTTAAATCTTTTCTAATCGCATCTTTCATTCACGGCATAAAGATTGAACATTAAATTAGACTAAACATAACCGTATGCTACATTTTCAAAATTGGCTATGTGTGGAGGCTTGAAACAATCAGTATGAGGGAGGGTTGACCAGATGATCAAAGCTTCTTAATTAAGTGTTATTGAATTTTTTTTTAAACCATACTGTACATAATGACGGTCCCTTAATCTTTCTAATAAATTCTATTATTTCTAACTGATAATTTAGTTAAAATCTTAATCTTTATTATCTGATAATATATTTAAAGAGGATTCCTTGAAAAACAATATTAATAAATTTGGTATCGTGTCTAGCTATTAATATTATACTTTATTTCTTTAGAATGGATTTAAATTTTTCTTATAAATGACGGATATAATCTACTGCTAATAAATTTAACTTCTTTTTTACTAATTTTCTCTATTTCAGTTAGTTCTGTGAGCTTCTTTATTGTTATAAACACAAAAAAGAACAAATATCTGAGTTCAGTATGAAGTGAGACAGCCTTGTGTGAATAATTACATGAATTACTACACTGGTTTTATATTGAAAATTTGTTCATTTTATAATCAAAACCACTTCTGTAACTTTCAACACCCCCGTGTGATGTGAAACATCATTCATAAAAAAATTAAATTTAAAAAATCAAAAAACCCTAACTGCGTAAAAAGCGGACTAATTAATTATTTCTCATCAATATGAAACTATTTTTTATATTACTTACCTATTTCTTTTATTTACTTGTACTGATGACTTTTAAGTTGCGTTTAATTGTTAGTTCCTATCTATAAACACTGTTTTGATGAGGCCTATAGATGTCTATGAAGGTTAGAGTTGCAGTAAAGCTGGCGATCCTATCTACACAACTTCCAGGTTATGTATAATATTTAAACGGAGCTCCTGACCGTAAAATAGCCAATGAAACATCGTCTTCATTTTGAAAAATCTATCCAGTGTTATGCCACTCAATATGGTGCGAATTGTTTTTCGCCACTACCGCCATTTTGAATTTATAAAAACAAGATTTAGTCTATAACCGTCGGACGGTTAAGTTGAATCGATAGAGACCTCATTCATTAAAATCCATCCAGTCGTTGGGATGTTTCGAGGGTATAAAGGGTTCCACATACCCAGATGCGCGTGAAACACATAACTCTTCTTGGCAGTCGGATAAAAAGAAGCATGGTTTTAAATTACACAAGGTGTACTGTACAGTAAGGTGAAGGTACTGTACAATAAAAATAAGGTGAAATAACAAAGAATCTTCTTTTTCAAAACCTGATAAATATTTAGACAATTTTAAGAAATATAATTTTAATAAATTTTCTTGATTTGTTTAACTCATAAAAATCTTTGAAAATCTTTGTAAAAATTATTAAAACAAAGTTTATTCTCCTTTGAATGCCAAAATAAACAAAAAAACATGATGCGTATCTCTCATCGAGATTTGAACAAACATCATTTCTGTATACGACAAGGACCCCAGAAGAATTTGGAAAGAGCTTTTTTTGTTTGTAAAATTTATCAGACTCAGTTTTCGCAATTATAATACATGCTTTTCAGGCATGCATTAAAAATGGCAATTCAGTCTTCGAAATGTTTTAAAAACAAGAAAGACTTTTGCATATGAAAATTGGAAGAATGCAGTTTATTTCCTCTTTAATGCCGTATTTTTATAAAAGTTGCTTTTATCATTATGAAGTATTTCTGAAGATGGTCATTACTTATTTTAAAAATGAGTCCGTTGATTGCATCAGTTCATTTCCACCAGTTGATTACATTTTTTTATTAAAGAATTCAAATCCAAATTCTTTTAGTAACTTATTTATGCAACGATTAATGTAAAAAAATAAAAGAAAAGTATGTTGCAGATGTTCGTATTTATTAACTACAACAGTTGATAAAACAAGACTGATATTGTACGTCAAACATGGCAGATGAGTTGTGTTCGTACTATAACTGGTTTGATAATAAATCAGATCTTGGTGTACTCTTATGCAAAAATGCATGAACACACAATTTATTTCGATTAAATACATTATATTCAGTAATACGGAAATAATATGACTCCATATCAAATAGGATGCAATCACCATTACAACCTTGAATCATTACCTATCATGGGGTATCATTGAATTCATTAGGTATGATAGGATTTAATCGAATGATGAAATATTTTATTAATATCTTTTTAAGTTTTGATTCGGTTTTCATAAAATTTGAAATGCCTCGACAAAATTCCGCAGCAATTATATATATTAAATTTCCAACCATGTTTTGGATAGCTGTTGAGCTGTTATATGCAGACAGACGGAGGTACCAGACGACGACTATAGGTTCTACGTATTTATATAATTGCGATCTGACCTAAAAAGACAACACTCTATACATTTAAATAAAAAAATGTCGCAGAAGGAAATCGTAATAGCGATTCGTTGGGAATAGTGTTTTCTTACAAAATATGTTTTTAAAAAGTTTCTGGTTGTGATGTCGATCACATATTTTTGTCTTAAATTCCGTACGAAACATTAATTATTAAACTTCATAGCTTTTTATCAGTGACTCATTTTCTTCTGAAAAAGAATCCATTTTCTATCATTAAACATTCTTTCATTTTGTATTATATTTTTAATTCTTTAGAGAAAGCAAAGAAATGATTGTAAGTTAATTTAGCAAACCGTTACTTGGTTGGTAAAAAATAGATGCATTTGATTTCCCGGTGATATATTATGCTTTTATTTACTTTATGCTATAGGGGAGATGGGGGCACATGTGAACAGTTCGCACAAATATATCTTTTTCTCATAATTGGATTAATTCTTATAAATAAAAAGTAGTCAGTATGGTATACAGAACTTTCTTTTACACATGGAAATTTTATTTAATCACCTGTATAGTTTTTCTTACATTTTTTAATAGTTTTATAAATTCAAAAAATTGTTCACATGTGCCCCATCAGCGGGGTAGTTGTGAACACTCGTGGGGCACATGTGAACACAAGGAAAAAATAGCCTTTGACATGCTTTTTCTCCTGTTATTAATTTGTTATTATAACCATTATTTATATTATCAGTTAAATTCACCATAAATAAAATAAAAAATATTTTTTTTCTAGTTTCTGAGTGACATGTTTAAACAAAAGATTTTAAAATGAAACTAAATATATATAAAGCTGTTCTGACACCATACCCAAGAATTATATTAGTTATCAATTTGAAAATTTTACATTTTAAGAATGTTACTGATATCCATCCCAATTCAAATTATCCTATTCATAGCTGTTGTTTGAGAGATGGAAGTAAGCCATCACAGCAAGTTTGAGACAAATGAAAAGAAAAAAAATACAAAGTTGTTTGTCATAATATTCTTTGTATTAACAATGCATAAAAAATATTGTTTTAAACCGTTTACTAAAATAGTACATAACACTTATTGCATTTTAGGAAACATTGAATTTATTTAAATTATAATTGAACTCAAATGAGCTTCTTGCTCTTTGTGTACTTCCTGACAAATGTGGAAGTGGAAGTTTCAATACAATATCACTTTTTTGTATGACAGAAATGTCTACTATTTCAGGGAAATTATATGAATTGGATCTGAGATTCTTTCTCAGGAATTTAACATACATTTTATCATTATCAATTCTTTCTATTCGCACAACAGAGAAAGATTTTGATTTTTGTGAACTGTTCATATCTGCCCCAACTAGTCTGTTCACAAGTGCCCCGCATGGCTGCTAGAGATAAATTGATAAATAATTAACATTTATCAATTTTAGGGAACAAAACAACTTTATCCAAAATATTCAATAGTAGTCATAGTATATGTTAAAACATTGAAATTCGAATAACTAACTAAATAAATAAACTTTATCACTTACCAAAGTTGAAACCGACATTTTACATTTGACATCTACAAACAGTGTTTTGGCTACTAAAGACAAACAAAATGTCAAAAAGCTTCAAAAAATTTTTACCATACGTCCACAGGTGCTGCCATCTTTGGTAATTTTTTTCAAATAAAAAAACTTATAATAACTATTGAAAAACTGCGATGTTCACATCTGCCCCCTGTTCACATGTGCCCCCATCTCCCCTAATATTAATTTAGTAGCTCCAGATGTAACGCATTTCAAGAAATCTGTTTAAATTAATCTCACGCCGGATAAATCAACTGGTATCATTTTTTTGTGCAATTCAAAATTACGTTATGCATTAATCATAGGATAACTTGTAATTTCCTTTTATAAAAACCAATTCATAAATCAAAAAGTATAATTTAATTTATCAGTTGGTTACAGAATCTGTTTTTATTACTCTTAATCTAAATCATTTAATGATTTATTGAAAATGTTGTTCGATTATTTGATGAGGTAATAAATTATATGTCATCAGATTTATTTCACTGGGATTTTTCATTTTCGCCAAATTGTGTCTTGTTTTTATGTTTCGTGAAAGTTTGGCGTGTTTTAGCTGATGTTATGCCAAATGAACAAAAACTGTAATACACGGCTTTCGAGGCTGAAAATTCTACAAAATTCGTATGATGTAACAGTGACACCTCCCTGTGATTAAAATTGCTAACCAGCATTATGGCTGGTAACATGTATGGAACACCAACATCAATAAACACCTGTTGTGCTAATGCACTGATTCTTTTATCGAGTCTGCTATTCTCTGCCAGGCTTAACATGATTTTAAGTGGTCCCAACGCAGGATTGGAGCTTTTGGGTTTCTTGCGGCAAGGTGATGTACCCCATGTACTTTTCGGCCAATAATCATTATATTCCAAAAGGTGCGGGGTTCTTCCCTATACCACACTGGTGTTCACTTTATATTCAAATTGTATTGAAATCTGCTATTACCAATATGAATAGCTTGTTATGACATCATATTTATCATATTTCTAAACCTTTTACATTAGTTACCAAGCGGGTAGACATTTGGTCTAGCCACTTCAATTATAAGTATTACAAATATAGAATTGTTAATGTTAAATACATTTTTAATCGTTACCAAGGAAATTGCAATGCCCGTAGTTTTGTAAAACATAAATCAAAAACTACTTCGCTGAATTCTGTAATTCTGAGTACAAATATTTGAAGTTTCTATAAATGATTTTTTTTTATTTCATTGTTTAAGATTTACTTTTTTAAAATCATTAATGTGTATATATTCGAAGTTAATTATTGGAACAATATAGATTATGGGATCCTATATATTTTTAAACTATAGTTTTCTAGATGCTTCAAATATAGGGGTGCAAAATTATCGGTCATTTTACGCAGTAGTTAGTGAGTCGCGATAAAAGAACTCCACACATTGCAATCTGTTTTGTAATTATTACACATGAATTCAACATAAATAATTCTAAACTTTAAACTTTCCTAATGTATAAAATACTTCACCGAAAGACTTCATATTTGATATTCTAAGGTAACATTTTCAGAAAAAAACCAAAGGATGTCAAAATGATGTCACGTATTCGTATCGATGATTTAAGAGCGTGATACAATTTCAACATTAAAAGGCCTGTAAGGTTATTATTTTTTAACATAGATAGAAATAAAATCTAATTCCTTTTCGAATGGCTATTTTCGTATTATTCTACGACAAATTGTTTATCAAAATATATGGAATGTACTAACTTCTAACTTACGGAATACTTGGTTATAAAATATAGAGAAATACCTCAATTACCCTTCTGAAAATTTAGCAAACATTAAATGAGATTTTTACCAGATGGTTCACAATACAGGACATTATATCAATAATGTAAAGAAAACATTTATGAATTTTTTGCCGAACAATCTTTAAGGCAATATAATGTTTTAACTGAAAATTTTTTGATTTCGTGAAATTTTTTTTAGGGTTCCGTACTTAAAGATTACAAACGGAAGCATTATAAGATCACCCTCGTGTCTGTCTGTATGCCACAGACATTTTACTCGTAAACTATGGAACGTAGAGAATTCAAATTGGGGGAAGTAATAAAGACTATTGACCGACACATTTACAGATTATTAACCATTCACGAATATATGTAGGAAAGATCTAGAGGGGCCTAATTATGTTACTTGAAAAAAATATTTGTATATCACGTGGGATAGTGAAAGCTTTCGTAACGGTGAACTCAAAAATACATTTCTTTTAATTTTAGGTATTATATTTTCCGAGATTTTGTCGAAAAATATAGTGCAAAAATGTCCCCCCCCCCCTCCCACAACCCACCCGCCTCTATTTCCGAATCTACTGAAATTAAAATTATGAAAAAATTACAGGTATTAGACGTTAATATAAACTTTGCAGGAAAACTATAGCGATTATCTTAGGTCACATAGTTTTTGAGAAAAGCGAATTTTTCCGTTACACACAAATTTTGATTTGCAAGCATTCAGCAAATATTTTGTTGAGCGCTGGAGGTACCTTTTATAGCAGAAGTATAAAAGCATTGTTGATAACAATTTAAAAAAAAATGTTGGAAATTTGCCGAGATATTAACCCTTAAAGACGTCGACGGTTTGCACATTCATAATGACAGGGGCGGTGTACTCTATTCCTAGTTAACAACTTTTAATGATATATATGTGTAATGAAATGCTCAGTAGTAGTATAAAAGCAATAAACGTTAAATTTTAAAAAACAGACCAATTTAAGGGTCTCAGGACTCTTAAAATTGAAAAAGGGGTGGAAAAAAAGACCATTTTCAACATTTAATGTCTTAAAATGAATATGATTATAAAACACAATTTTTATTGCGATGAAAGATATAAATATTTCTTCTTTTAATGCCTCTTTTAATGCTATTCCCTTCCATCTTCTTTTAATGCCTAGATAACAGACATTTGCCTCTTTTTTGTTTTTGAAAATATCATGAAAAGCAACGAATGCTACCAGGTAAATTTAGAAAGAATATACATGCTGTTTTTTTTTCTTTTTTTTCTTTTTTTTTGGGGGGGGGGGGGGTTAGTTATCTTGTGATAATTCATAATTTTGAAATGTTATGGAAACATTAAAGGCCCTTTCTAGCATATTTTAAGTCTAAGGCTTTGGTATTTACGATTTCAGAGTCAAAATGATTATATTTTTTTTTTAAATCTTGTTTTATAAATAATTTTAATAAAATTTTGAAATAATTTTCAGTCGTTAAATTACGACCAAAATTATTGAATATTAAATAGGCAAATAATCACATTCCTAACTAAGCGTAAAACGAAAAGAGTGAAAAATATCCAAGACGCAAATCAAATCCGGATTCTTGAAATGACCCTCCGTGCTGAACCATTTCAGCTATGAGGACGATAGGCAGCTTGACATTTCTCACTCAAATATGTCGGTAAGTCTAGAACTTCAGCAAAAGTTGCAAAAGTATTCGTGACAACACAAGCTTGAGGCGAATCATGAGACGCAAATAAATTTCAGAATAATCTTAAATCTTGATTTGATTTCTAATAAAGAAAAGATATTTTGAATATAACGTTAGGAAGTTATATATATATGTTAATCGACAATGAATTAAAAACAATGTTTTGAAACTTTATGATTAAATAATTTATAAATCTTAAATTATTTTATATCTACATGTTCATACATATAATTATAATCCTTTTCTATACTTTTAATATTAATACGTACGATTTTAGCCGAAAAAAGTAAGCAATGACAATAATTACGAACAAGTTATTATTGTTTTTAATACAAACATTTTAAATTTTAATATATCATTAATTGTAGTTATTCGGTTTCTTTTATAAACAATTTTTAAATCATAAAATTAATGTAATATCATGAAAAAAAAATAAACGCTTAAAATCATAAAATAAATGTAACATCATTCAAAAATAAATAAATAAACGCTTAAAATCTTTATTTTATTTTCCTTTAGAAAATATTTTATAAATTGCTTTTCTTTCCTAAAATATTACTGATAATATCGGAAGAAGAATGCAATTTCTAACTGAATTTTTTATTTCAAAAAATGAATATATAGATATGTTTGATCAAATATGAAGAAATAATTTCAAGGAAAATCGTTGAACCATTATCACTGTCTTACATTGGCATTCCGGGAATTTTTCAAGTATTTTTCATACATTTCGAAGGAATAATAACTGTCATTATTTCAGAAGATAGCTATTGGAATAAAAATTACTAGAATTTCTTCTTGAAGTCGCAATTTATCATACAAAACTTTTATCTGGGTAAAATTTACCGTATTAGAGGGAATATATTTCCAAATTTTTCAGCTCAGTACAACGATTTCAATACTAGGAAAAAAAAATACTGCTAGTCGTAATTCTTATTTACATCTCTTATTACTGTTGGAATATACAATTTTAAATAAAGTAAAAAAAAATTAATAATAAGACCATAAAATTTAGAAATGTGCAATGCCTTTTATGATAATTTTGTCTTTATTTTTCGGCTGCAAAGAAGACATGCTACCACTTGGAAGGCAGGAGGAAGACTGCAAGAAGGCAAGAGGCATCTTACTCCTGAGTTCAAAGCAATAGATTTTTTGAGCCTAAAGAAGATTTTTTCAAGTTCTTTCTTAGTTTTATAATGTCATGATAATTTTTTTCTGTTTTTTTATGTCTCAAACGAGTTCGTTCAACAATTTATCGTACATTTTTGGCCCAATTACAGTGCAATTGATGTAGTTTAACATCGGTAATCTTTCCCCCATACTTTAATAAGTCTACAAACTCTTTTTAATCTTAGCTTACGAAATATTAATTCTCATTAAATTCTCAAGAGAGGTTAAATTTTTATACGTTTTCTTAAGTCAACATTCTTTGGGATATGTTTATTCATTACTTAAACATTTAAAATTGCTTTGCATTGACAAAGACGGTCGAAAACGGAGTGTTTACTTTTCACGGCAAAGGCATCAAATAATTTCATCGAACTTGTAAATTTTAATCATTTGCGAGTTATTCAATTATATTACGAACGTAAATTATTTATTAATTTTGTATTGTAAGGTGAAATTTACTTTGATTTGATGAAAAGCTTTAAGAATACATATAAAACATAACACTCCAAAATCTAATACAAATAGAGGAATTAAAAATATATACGTGTATTAAAGAAAAAATTATATTGCCTTGTAAAGTTTAAATGAACTAAATAATAGCTTCTGAATTCTGTTATTATTTTTTTTATTTTTTATTTTACTTTTATTATTATTTAACAGCAGCATTTTAAACAAGTAAAGTGTAAAGAATGTTATGGATTTATTTTTAATTAGTTAAGAAAATTATATAATATTTTTTGTGCATACAATATTATAGTTCAAATTTTATTTAGATACTACAATATAACAATGTGTTTTACTAATCATTTCAAAACAAACATTCAAGGAAAAAAGAGGTTCAAATTAAATTATCTTACAATTCTATATAAGAAATAATAATATAGATTGATAACAAACGTTAAAACATACGCTAAAATTGAAAAACCAAAAGTATTTCATTTTGCCAATGTTATAAATAATATTTTATTACCAAAGAAAACATACAAAAATGGTTCATATATGTCACGATAGTACATGATTTGAGTTTCTTTTCTTGTCCTCAATATTACTAATATTTTATATTTCGATACAAAATAAGCTAGAAATTAATCTCATAGATATTATTTGATAAATAGGGTAAACCAAATTTCAACGTGGTTGTAATTGTAACTTTAATTACCAGTTAACATTTTCAAAATGTTAAATGAGATACACCATAAATTCAATTTGGACGATGTGTAGGAAACAGTTGAAGTTGGTAAGCATCTCCACCGTTATAAATAAAATGAAGACTACAGTAAAATTCTAGTTCAAATGTCCAATTCCATGTGATGCGAAAAATAACAAGGAACTACTTTTTTCACAAAGCATGCTCGAACTACATGAACTTCGTAGACATCATAGCTTCGGTGACTTCATTTTATGCGACAAAGAGTTACAACGTCTAAAGTTTTGTAAATGATGTAAGCTAATCAGCACAAAAATATCACAAATCATGCTTTATAATACCACTGTATTAAATTAACTTTGATTTTATAGCTTTTTAAAAATTTAATCGACAAAATCAGTTAAAAACTAACCAAGATAAAACAGAAATTTTAACATGTAAACCATTGGTTTTCAATAGGTGCTGCGCCATAGAGAAAGGGGCATCACATGTGTCGCAATCATTTTCAGTAAAGTTACATCAAGATTCTGAAAACTAACAAAAATACTTCAAAATTTAGCAGTTGATATGTAATGAGGCTTAGCGCCGTAAAGATGCATTTTCTCAATGATTTGTTAAAGTGTTTAAATATTTTTATATGAAAATGTGATGGAATTGTTCTAAAAAAAATATATATATATATATATTCTGTTGTCTATTTTTTGCCTGAACTGAAAATTTAGAATTATTACAAAAATGTCAATATTATAGTTAGTGAAAAACACTTAACCACAATCTCTTCAGTTGATCACATTGGATTTCCATACGAATATATACTTATTCGTATACACAGAGTAAGTAAAGAAACAAACAGTAGATGGTTGAATAGTGAGTTAACGCAATTAAATATGGCTACTTAACGACGTTACAATAATAGCATGACATGGATAAATACTTTTTTCTTTATCTCAATAAGCAGAACTAGTCACCTCCTCAGGTCCATCTTAAATACTGAACCAAACCTGTTCCCATAATGTCATAATTCATCATCTTATTAGTTCGTGAATTTTTTTCGTTAAACTAGTTGAGATGTTGAACATTTAGACGTTTTTCGTTTTTATCACTTTATAAGAGTATTTACGAGAAATAAGTTTATCTTGCAGCAAATAATGTTCAAAACGAAACAAATTTTTGGCCATATTCTTGGAAATATTTACTAGTGTGCCTGTAAAGAAAATCTTATGTTGTAAAGAAGATATTAAAATATATATAATATTAAATATTTCCACTAGAAATTATAACAAATTGTTTTACTTTGACGATATGTTGTTTTAACCGCTCTATTTTTCGCATAAATGTCCACAAGGTATCTTTTAGTACTAAATCAATAACGTTCTACATCTTTGTATATCACTTTTATTCCCTATCTCTTTCCGTTTTCGAGATAAGAATGCTAACTCCGCAGTTTTCCACCAGCTAGTGCCGTAGGCGGTTTCATTTCGTAGCGCATGGCAACTTTACTATACCTAGACACCACTTTTATGAATATAGCTGTAGCCATTCCAAAGTTAAGAGGGTGGGAATGGACTTTGGTGGGCATATTGTATATGTTTCTAAACATCCAAAATGTACATATTTATACATATCTTGAATCCTATATTTCATATTATTGTTGCTCCAACATGTAAAACAACAATGACAAGAAAATCCCATTCATTTACAACAAAAAATTACCGAGTTTTAATACACTGAATTAAATTTATTTTCATAATTATCTCGCACTAAAACGTGTTTTTGATTGTTTTTAAAAAATGCAATTAATAAATTTATGAAGTAACTTTTCTGTCACAAATTATTGGGATTTTTTTGTGTTTTTTCAATATTTTATCTATTATTCAATATATATTAAAATACAGAATAACACTAAAAAAATATGCAGGTACATATTATTGATTTTTAAAATTTTGTATTGTTTTCTCAATTATTTGTTATTTTTCATAGTATATATTTAATACTTGAGTCCTATTTTTTTGAACTATGTATAAAATAACAGTTAACAATCTTTGAATGACGCATAAATAGAATTAACAACTTTCTCATTTTATTAAAAATAAACTTCTAGGTACACTGTAAAAAAATATCAGTAAAGTTACTAAAGTTTTTCTAAGAAACTGGGATTCCTAGAACTTCTTATGTAACGACAACAACAAAAATTCATGTAACAGAAACACTTTTGCTCCGAAAATAAAAAAAATCTGTAAGGTTACTAAGAATGTTTTAGGAAAATGGGATGCCTAGAACATTTCATGTAACTACAACCAGGGTTACAGATAAAATTTTAGTAAGGTTACTGTAATTTTAGGAGATTCATTTGTAAATTTACAGATTTCTGTAGCTTTACTAAAACTAGTTTGCTAGATTTGCAGCTTTTTTTGTACAGTTACAGAATTTAGAAAGCATGTAACTTTACATCTGTAGAACTACATTTTTTTTTTTTTTTTTTTTTTTTTTTAGTACTAGAGAAAAAAATACAAACATGTGATTTTTTTTTCTTTTTTTAGTAACCATTCCCTATTTACAACATTACGTCCAGTTTTATTTGTGTTAATATGACAAAGCTAACAAATCTTAATCAATAATCTTAGAAAACATATAAATTGAATTATAGTATGATTCGATTTAAAAATGCATATAACCACTGTTTTTTTTTCTTTTTTTTTTTTCTTTTTACTGAAAAATAAACAAAGCTGAAACAATAGAGGCAAAATAATTTTATTCATTTTTTTCAGACTAACACAGAATAAAATTACAAACGGTTAGTTTGTTTTCATAAGCGATACGTATGCCAGAAAGAAAAAAAATATATACAAAAATAAATGTTGCTTTAATTCATAAAAACTTCTTTAGTATTTAAATTAATACCATTGTTTATTAATAAAAAAATTAGATTCGCACATAAACTGAATACACAGTTACACGTTCATAAGAATGATATATTTTCGATAACTGACTCTACTGGTATTTTCATCTATGTTGAGAAAATAAAAATTATATATTTTTTCTTTACTTTATCTACTTTAACATTGGCTTTCCTGAAAAACATATGCTTACTACATTTGTAATAACAGATGTTATTTGCCATTTTTATGTATTTTAGTTTATGTAAAAGATCTAGTGTAAAAGCATATTTATAATTTAGTGCTCAGAAACTTGTTTACCCTCATTGTATAAACTTGTTTTAGTTTGATTTTAGTTAACATAAATATTTTTAATGTTCATGTATTTTTTCTGTTTTTTTCCAGAAAATAATGCATTAAATAAGATTCTTTTAAAATAATTACATATGTTTTTCTTATCTTTAACTACATTAACATATGCTTTCTCCAAAACATATATTTACTGCATTTTTAATTAAAGACACTTTTGCTATAACTTTCTATTTTTGTTTCTATGTAATTCTGTAAAAGAAGTTTTATCATTTTAGTACTCAAAAATGATTTCTTTTTATCTTGCTTATCTGTCCCGGGAGCTAGTTTTCATAATATTTGTTAATATATATCTTTGGTAATATTAAGCCTTAATTAAAATGTAACAAAATGTGATTTAGTTTTGGAAAACAAAAAGTGTATCTTATTCATTTGTTTGTTCTTATTTTTTTCTGAAAAAAAAAAACTGAAAAATTTAATATTATAAATAATTTAAATATTTTTATATTTTTTTCATGAAAAAATATACTAAATGCGATTCAATTCAAAGAAATTATAACATAAAGGAATCGTAATTCATTTTCTTATGAGGTCATATTATTTATTGGTAAAAATTTGCCTCTCAAATAAAAGAAATCACTGCCATTATTTATTGGTAAAAATTTGCCTCTCAAATAAAAGAAATCACTGCCATTATTTGCAACTAAAAATGCGTATTATTTTGGAAACAACAAAATATATCTCCTTTACTTTTTTCTGTTTTACTGAAAAATAGTGTAACGTTTGTTAGCATAAATAATTTAAATGTTTTTATCTTCTTTTCTGATTTTTTTATGATATTAAATCAGATTAAAATTAACTACATCATAACTGAGACTTAATTCATTTTAATTATAGGATCATATTATTTATTTAAAAGTTTGTGTGAAAAAAAGCAAAATTTTGTCTCTGAAATAAAAGCAATTACTATCAGCAACAACAATAATGACCATTTAGAAGGGGTTGAATCGAAATTTTTACCTGCTACACAGTGCTGCTATAGCTGCTACAGCATCTGTGCTTGAAAAATTACATGAGAAAGTGCAAGAAAAATCATATATATATATATATATATATATAGATTAGGGTGGTCACAAGAAATCAATTTTCGGATTTTTTCGGGGGGACCCCCCAAAAAGTTGCCAATTGGCTAGATAATGAGATTGGAAAAGTTTCAGCTCATTTGGATAATATTAACCCGTGCCTCATTGAGGTCAAAGTTCGGAAAAAACGTGATTTTTCGTAAAAAATGCTGTTTTTTTCTTCATGAAATGAATATAATTAAATATAGAAACATAATGCTGATCTCATTTCATAAGAAATATTTTTGCTTTGAAAAACCACTCGCTACATTTTTGTAAAAATTTATAGATTTAAACATATGCGTGTTTTTCAGGACCAGACTTGATACTAATCCTAAAAACGGACTTTTTATGAAAATGCGAAAAAACAATGTAACATTCCCTTTCATCTGCTTTCAACATTTTGTTTTTCTTTGTTGTTTGTTTTTTTCATATTGTGTATAATAAAGTGTTTAATTATGATAAAAATTAAAGTTTAAACTGAAAGGTTTAAAAGAAAAAAACGGGCAAAGAAAGTATTAAAATGGGAGCAAAAATTTTAAAATGCATTTTATTATTAAATTTGTGTTACAAGAAAGGAAGCATTATAGAGAAAAGAAATTGCTATCCCTTACGTCATATACCCCGATGTCAGGTTAAGGTGTTAATGGTTCAGATAAGGTCTGTCTTGAAATGTTTTTCTAGATTCAGATACAACTTTTAGCAGAAACATTTTTGTTCTTCGTCTTTTGTTTATACAGGAATTGAAATCATGTATTAATTTTATTCCCCTTTCAGCTGTGTTACCTTAAAATCATTCATTATTTTTCTTGATTTTAAATAATGTTTATTTTCACACCATACATCAGGATCGGTATTTAGAAATTGTATATTAATATACAATCTAATTAAAAAAAATCAGCTTGATATTAAACAAAAACATCGATTTATTTGTTCAATAAATAATCCACTTGGTTTAAATCTATTGTTGCTCTTACATTCCTACCATCATCATCATTTTCTTTTTTAAAATAATATTAATTTTACACCCATGCTTATTTTCACTTTTTTCCCAAAGTATTATCAAAAAATGAAAATGCAACTTGAATAGAGTTCAGATGCCAAAGGTAGATTATCATTTTAGAGAGGGCTTTGTCTGCAAGCTATTTAAAAAAATTTCTGTACTCAACAAGTGATTTTAATAATTGCAGGTCTTGATAGCGGGGAAGTGGAAGCATTGAACCATACTTTTACATATATATTGATTATAAATAATCAAATGTCTCTAACACCTTGTATTTCTAAATTTGTTAATAAGAATTAATCACTGAAAAGATATATTTTGAGAAAATAAATGACCTGTGATACCCATCGTCGATGAATTGAAATTGGGTGTCTTTTGGAGAAGACGTCCTGTTAAAATTAAACAAAGTTAGATAAATTCTTTATAATCACCCATGGGCTATTCATTTTTTAAATGTTCTATAAGAAAGCTTGAAATTTCTTCTGAATTAAGTATTTTATATCTAACATTTTACCATCAATAGCATTTTCATACTTAATCTTGTCCAACTTGGGCCATCCAATCTGAATCTTATTTTAAATAACTGGCTGAAAACAGCTTTTATGTTAATTTGTAAATTATGGTGACGACATGGTAAATACAGAAGATTTTAATTTAATAATTGATATAGGTATTTGCAAGTTCCTCTGAGGCAACCAGTGTTTACTGCAGTTTTATCAAAACACATTGCCTGGTTTTTACCAACTTCCACCCACTCTTCAACTTATGAAATACAGTTTTCGCCCGAGTTATTCCGATACTATTTTTTAAGGTGAGGAAATCTTATTAAGTGTTCCTCATCTCCACAACTAATTAAAACTGCTATCCACAATCAACTGATAACTCTTTTGAATAAATAAATTGTAGACATTTTCTTTATTCAAAAAATGAGAAAACAGTTTTCCATATTAGCTAACAAAAGCTCCCTGTAAATCGGAATTGTGAAATCTGTTTTTGATGAACTCAGTTTTTTATTTTCGAAATAGTTGTTTGCGAAGTCCTATTACACTTCTACTTAAAACTAAAATTTGTGATTAACTAGTGGGTGTAAAGTCGAGCAGCTTCTGTGGTGTTCAGTTTAACTTGGGAATATTATGAAACAAAATACATAAAACTTGACAATTACTTGATAACTTACTGCCGGTGATTTGATGATCATGTGGCCTAATAAAAAAAAAATCTTGCATTGCTACCATGATACCAAAAGAGGGGGTGGGGATCGGAATGTTTCGTCGATTTAAAAAATAAATGACAATAGCAAGTAATAAAGACAGCCTTCTAATAAAAAGAGAAATTCAGACGTTCATTTTAAATGTGCTTCTACTGCAATATAAATTGGGAATTCTTTCCAGCATGGAACTAGATAACTAATAATTAACTATAATTCATGAAATATTGTTAAAATTACAAAAGTTGTCTAATTTCTTTTGCCTTTTGATGCAAATAATAAAAATAATAATATCAAATTTAATAAAAATTATTCATTTCTCATTTTTCACTTATTTTTCAAAAATGCAGAATTTGAGGGTATGGTTCACAAGCTGACTTGAAAAACACTAAATGTCATGAAATATAAGTTTTGATGAGAGGTAAAAGTTCAAGGCAATAACATTTTCTATGAAATAAGATAAGAATTGGGTTTCTAAGACAAATAGTTTTCAATTAATGGAAGAGAAACTACGGTTTTTCGCCAAAAATCGCAAATTTTCAAGAATTCAACCTCGATGAGGCACGGGTTAATATTATTCAATTGAGCTGAAATTTTGCCAATCTCATTTTCTAGCCGATTGGCAAATTTTAGAGGGGTCCCCCGGAAGAAAATGTTTAAAAAATTTTCCCCATGTTGCTTGTGACCACCCTAATATATATATATATATATATATATATAACCCTTTATGACCCGGAACATTTTCACATTTAAATATTACTTTCGTTTGGTTATTAACTCTATACTGACCCTCATAACACTTAAAAAAATAATTTAAAAAATTTTCGTCAGCCCCTGGAGCGTGGAGAGTACCCGCACGAACGTGCGGGTTGGGCTTTTTCTAAGAAAGACACCCCCGCACGTTCGTACGGGTTGGGTTTTTCCTGTGAAATAATTACTTATAAGATGATTTGGGATGTATTGGCTGAAATACTTCAATGGAATCCTTATTGGCTCTAAAGCCTAAAAAAGGAGAAACAAAAAATTAATATTGGAGATATATTTATCGACTTCAAAAAATTCATATTTTAATTAATTTAAAAATGTTTGCCTTATTAAAAAAAAAAATTATGATATCGATTTAATTTTTCTATAAGTCTGTAACTTTTTTTAATTAAAATTTAAGAAATGAAAGACATACCTGCAATTGCATGAAATCTAAAGGAGCAGAATGAGGTACAGAAATGAACTTCTTAACATCCCACATGTATTGTTTTTGTTTTTGTTGTTTTATCCATTATCTTATCCGCTGCCGAAACTGGCTTGGAGGTAGAACTTTGAGTAATGAGTTCAGGGGACTTTGATGAGGAAGAATGATCCAAAATTGCCCTTTCTTTAGAAATATTTGTATTTTTTTCTTCATCGAGCCCATCAGAACTTGACTATCCTTATAATAAATCTGCTTCAAATACTTTGTCCGCAACCTCTAAATTCAGAGTCTGATTTATTCATCAATTGCAATATTTCTTCTTGTGTGAGAATTCTTTTCCGTTTAGGCATCTGAAAAAGGATTTTATTTTGCTTTGTTAAAACTTAATAAAGTATTTAAAAAAAAAGTCTTAGAAAATTTTATTAATTGAAAAGAAAAAAAAAAGTAAAATTTAATTGAAAAAAAAATTCATCCATGACAACACCCAAGAAAATATGGCATTAATTATATAACAACATACTTCGTTTTTATTCTGGCTGTCACCAAAATTATTGAAACAGAAAACAAAATGAACATTGAGAAAGCTCTTACCTTTACAGTAGCACTGACTAACGTAATGCCCAAGTTGCACGATCGTCGGGTAACGAAATCTGAAGTACTATGAGCAAGATAAATAGTGTATAATTAATGTTTTTTATTATATTACACATATTTAGACATTAAAGCGATAATATTTATCCGACCAATTAGAAATATACTGATAATTACCTTTTTACGATAGATAAAATGATGAGCTGCTTTCGTTGTACTTGTAAACAAAGCTAATCATGCCGGCTAAAAGTAAAACATGTACTACAACCGTCATCCGTTGATAAAAAATGATACTTTACTCTTTTTGCAAACCATAACAATCGTTCGATTCGGGGTTCTATTACATACGACTGTTTCAGAAGCAAAAATTTACATGTATGTTTCTAACCCGCACGATCGTGCGGGTTGGGTCTTAAAGGGATATATTAACAGTGTAGCATGTTGTCTCTAACAATTCTTCACTGAAAAAAATGGGTAGTCAAAACTGAGTAAAAAGTACTCAATTTAAAATACGTGACATACTCAAAATAGTTCCGATAAACACATAAATTCATTTTTGATCACATGGTTGTGTTCAAATATGAATCATTATGTACTGCCCCCCCCCCCCCACCTAAACCTACAAATTAAAGTAACAATGTATTACCATTTATTTTCCATTCTAAATTATTAACAAGAACCATTTAATTGATTATTTATTAAGATAAAGAGCAAAATTATTAGCAAGATACCCAAATTGAATATTTTTATAACAAGAGCTTTATTTGTAAGCACTTTTAAGTTATTTTAAAATACTGTACATAATTTATTATCTTCATTTTTTTCAGCGTTTATTTACCTAATTTTAACCCTCTAAGTGTTTGGGGCGTATTATTCCGTTCACTGAGCTCCAGGTTTCACAGCAATACAAGCAATATTTAAGAGAATATAATTCTATAGATTTAATGTATTTTAAATACATTGAAGAATGATTAATGCTCTCAAGGATTACATTCATATTTGTAATTGAGTTTTTTTTTTTTATATAATGTTGAAAGAATCATATTTTCTTAGGATTTAAAACAAAATGCAGAGAAAACAACATTACAATTTTGCCCTTTTGCAAGACGCTCGGAGGGTTAAAACACATACAAGACTTGATAAAAATAGCTGCACTTTGTTAGTACGTATTCTTATTCATTTCTTCATATATATTATTACGTATACAAGGTGACAGCCATGTTACAAACAATCCACAGGACGATGCAAAAAATAAATAAATAAATAAAAATTAGAAACTACGCAGTTTGTGTCAGCATATGATGAAACACGCATTGTCACCGTGATAGATGAGCGTCAATATACTGTACGCCGCTGAGGGTCAAACAAAATAATGTTTATGCGGATATTGTATAGGTTTCAGATTATTAACACTAATGCTGTCAACGTATATTTTATTTGAAACAAAAATTTTAATATGTAACTATCTACTAAAAAACAAATTTTCAAAAGTAAAAAAAAGCCAAGCAAAAACAAAAAAAAAAAAAAAACAAAAAAAAAAAAAAAAAAAAAAGAAAGGAAAAAAAAAAAGAAAAGAAAAAAGGTGAAAGTTGTGGCTAAAAAATAGGGATATGAAAAGTGGGATATCAAATTTCCAAGCTTATATTATGGTACTTATTTAACATTTTTTGATAAAAATTTACCATATGTAAGTCGAGTACCTAAGTATGCGTTGATAGAAAGCCTTTTCTCCTTTACTAAATACACCATAACGTGTTTCTGAAAATTAAAATTTTTTAAATTATGCATGATGGGCTTGGCGGCCATCTTTCCATATTTTACACAAATTTCTAAGCGCACAAGTTCATTGTTAAGATTGGAAATTCGAAATTGTTACTAAAGCAAACATTTTATTCTTTTAATTTATGGAAATGAGTGCCTAAAAATTTGTGTCTTAAAATATAGCTGAAGTAACTTCAGGTTTCATCTTATGATTCTCTTGTTTCGGAGGGGAGTTAATTAATTAGTTAAAGCAGTAAAAATCAATTTGTTTTTTCAAAATAAAAAACTTTCTTAATTTATCTGTCTGTAGCTAAAACTAGAAGTTCGAAATTCTTAATGCAAATATGTTACGAGCTTGAGTGCTTAGAAATTTGTGTAAAATATGGAAAGATGGCCTCCAAGCCCATCATGCATAATTAAAAAAAATAACTTTCAGAAACACGTTATTATGTATTTAGTAAAGGAGAAAAGGCTTTCTATCAACGCATACTTAGGTACTCGACTTACATATGGTAAATTTTTATCAAAAAATGTTAAATAAATACCGTAGCATAAGCTTGGAAATTTGATATCCCACTATTTTTTTAGCCACTACTTTCACCTTTTTTCTTTTCTTTTTTTTTCATTTTTTTTGCATGGCTTTTTTTTACTTTTGAAAAGTTGTTTTTTAGTAGATATCAGTTCTTTTTTAAAACAAATTATATATAATTGAAATAATTCTACTAGCTCAAATTAAAATTAGTCCTTGTATAGCCTTTATAAGGAGGGAGCATACACAATAGTATACATTTTGTTTACCTGTCATTCATTTTTTAGAGTGATTAATAATTTAAAAGTAAGGAAAGTCAATTTCTTCTTTCAAAGTATCAGTCTTTCTCAATTTATATCTCCGTAAAATTTTCTACGAAAGATGAAAATTTAGTAAAAAACAGAGTCGAAATAAAATATATATTTACAGTTAGTCTGTCAGTTATTTGTTTTTTCTAACTTTCTTTTGCTGACGGTTTCGCAAAATAAATTTACCTTTACAAATACCTACGGTTAATCCGAGAATGAAACCCCGCAGGCATCTAAAGAATCGGAGATCTGTAAATCTAGCAATTCTAGACATAATAAGGGAACATTTTTGATAAAAAAATCTAAATATTTAAAGATTTAAACTGTACATATAACTTCATCTTCATTTAGATCGTGTTATAGAGAAGAAAGAATAAATATGTAATTTTACTCAAGTCTGTTTATCCATACCTATTTGCATAAATGTGAGGATATTAAATTACTATAAAATTTCTCCTAAATTGATTATCTTTAATAGTCTATTATTAAAGCCGCATATACATTAGAATTAAATATTTTTCGGTTAAAAATTGCCTGAAATCTATAGTCTTATCGTTCGTGAAATTTGCTTTATGTTTTCTTTTAATACCCAGACTCTTTTTCTGAACTCTGACAAAAGATCACAGACATATTGAAGCTATCCAAATTCTTTCTATCTTATTTCCTTTTTTGCGGTGGGGCGGGGTGAGGAAGAGACCTTAAGAACTTCGTTTTATTCTCAGAATTCTGAATTATTAATTCAAAAGATCTACCTACATAAGTCTTGTTGCAGAATTTTCATTAGCTAAGAGTTGCATCAAGTTATACATCATGTGAATCTATTAAATTACTTTTGTGAAATACTAGATGGGAGTCATTGATATTTCCAGACCATTTGCCTACATTTTAAACTTGAGTAATTTGCTACTATTCATTAATTTTCTATACGAATTAAAGAAGTCGTTGTTTCCATGCCAACCATGCCCTTTCACTATTGCTTGTTTGTTTGTTTGTTTGTTTGTTTTATTGAATACATACATCATATCACATGCGGATCACGGCGGGATTCGAATCTGCTTCCACTTACCCTCTCAAGCGATTAGCGGCATGGTGTCTTATCCACTCAGCCACGGTGGGCCATTATTGCTTTCTCTAATATCCAGATACTCAAATTTAACCAACTGCACTTAGAATCATGTTCATAACAGAGAACATTTATATGCTAGAGCAGTGTTGCCAGTGGGCTACTTATTTTTTATTCAGATTTCTTGATTGCCACCACTTATTATAAACGGTAGAATTCCCTTTGTTTTCGTCTTAATTAATATGTCATTAAATAAGGCGCATTTTACAATTTCAAAAAAGTGATGCCAATCAAGTATCTGAATTAAAAAATGTAGCCCATCTGGCAACACTGTGTTAGAGTGGTGACATATCACAAGTCGTGTACTCATATTCAATTTTTTGTCCAAAGTACGGTAACTCAGTTTTCAGTAATAGACGAGGAAGATTTCAATAACACTAACCAGAAAAGTTAACAAACATTGGCTTCCTGATTTGGTTTTATTCAAAATTGTGTTAACCAACCAAAGTTAGTGTCCAGGATCCAGATAAATTTTTCTCTGTTGGTAAAATTAGATTGACCAATCAGTAGCCTCCATCCTTGCAGGCTTTTCGGTGTTTACTGCAAACATCAAAAAGTTCGGAAAAATGCAGATGTCTGATTGATCAATTTCATTCCGCTAATAGCGAAAAATCTATCTTGATCCCGGCCTGTCCAATGCCCTTTAAATATTAGAGAAAGCCTTGACACGCGTCAGGAAAACGTCACACAAAGCAGGCAAAACAAAGAAGAATAATCATTCATTGCCTCGTTCATATTCACGAGCCAATGAATGATTTTGTTTCGTTGCTTTGCCTGCTTTGTGCGATGTTTTCGTGGCGCGTGTCAAGACTTTCTCAAATATTTAGGGGGCTTTGGCTTATTTCACCACCATGAAGTTATGAAAGGAGAGGAACAGACATGTCAATCTTCCCGTGTGAAAAACTAGATAACAAAAAAATTCCCTCTCTTCTGCCCTTTTCTCTCTTGATTTTGACCGATAGCAGCCCATTTAGCAGTCACCAGCACACGATGCCGCTATATAGGGTGGACGCAGGAGAGAGGGTGATAGTGCGACCAATGACATAATAGGCCAGTTCATGATGCTTAAAAGTCACACGGAGTTGGATCGAGGCTAACGAAAAAGACAGGCTACCGCGGTGAGTCCGATTCTTCTTTTTTTACAAACCGCTGGAGTCACGTGATGCTCTCTTCGCGCACCTTCATTGGTGCATTCGAGCATCACGTGACTCCAGCGATCTGTAAAAAAAGAAGAATCGGACCCACCGCGGTAGCCTGTCTTTTTCGTTATCCTCAGAGTTGGATCATCTTTAGACGATGATTAGTACAAAGCTGCGTGCCGATTTTTTTCGTGTCCATTGCCATGTACAGATAATCAACTCCGTGTGACATTATTAACTGGCCTTATATGTTGTTGGTCACAGTTTAGGAACAGCTTCAAATGACTTCATCTATATCTACTCCGAGGCAAACGAAAAAGACAGGCTACCACGGTGCTACAGCGCCTAGAATATATAGTGTGGAAATCGGCTATCCCAGTAATACTTAAAAAAGTGCTAAAATATTGGATCTCTTAAATTTCAAATGATGCTGAAATCCAATGAGTCGATCACAGCGATATCTGCAGGATATTTCCTAAAACTTCATGACGATTTGGTCACAGCGTCTAGAATACCTAGTGTGGAAATATGTTATTAAACAACGCTAAAAATTTGTATCCCATAAATGATCGACAATACTGACAAAATCCCAAGTGTCGATCGCAGCGAAATCTGCAGGATTTTCGTATTACATTGTATAGACTAGCAATATCTTGCAGTTATAGAAAATATCCTGCAGATGTCGCTGCGATCTGTCTATTTCAGCTGCATCGTTGCACATTTAAGAGATACAATATTTTAGCCCTTTTTTAAGTATTACAGGGATAGCCAATTTCCACACTATATATTCTAGGCGCTATAATTTGGTCTAGACGCTGTAGCATTTTTTTTAACATTTTATTAACATACATCTGACCTGTGTGCTTGGCGTCAAGCCCGCTGTAATAATACGATGTTTACTTTGAAAGTATGTCACAGATGTCGCTGCGATCAGCTCCCTGGATTTCAGCGTCAGTGCTCATTTAAGGGATACAACTTTTTAGCCCTGCTTGGATAGCAAATTTCCACATTATGTATTCTAGACGCTGTAGCGGTGCATTACACGTGTCTCTTTCTTCTTTCAAAAATATCCTGCAGATGTCGCTGCAAATGACTGGTTGGAATTGAATATCGTAGTACATTTAAGGGATTCACTATTTCCGCGCTTTTTTAAGTATTGCTGGGATAGTCGATTTCTACAACATATAATCCAGGTACAGCGTCTAGAATACCTAGTGTGAAAATATGATATCCAAACAGTGCTAAAAAATGTTATCCCTTAAATGTGCGACGACGGTGCTAAAATGCCAAGTGTCGATCGCAGCGACATCTGCGGGATTTTCGTATTACTAGTATTACATTGTATAGACTAGCAATACCTTGCAGTTGTAGAAAATATCCTGCAGATGTCACTGCGATCTGTATAGTGCAGCAGCATCGTTGCATATTTAAGGGATACAATATATTAGCACTTTTTTAAGTATTACAGAGATAGCCGATTTCCACACTATGTAATCAAGTCGCTATAATCTAGGCCTATAACGGAGCTATAGTGTCTAGAAGATATAGTTTAAAAAACGTCTTATTAAACAGGTGCTATATCCCATATTATTATAATTATATCCCATAAATGTTGAACGAGGCTGAACGATGAATGTCGATCACAGCGGCATATGGTAATTCCAACGTAACTATTTCAAAAGACATCAATTGAGAAAACGTTTCGCTCAGAGAAGATCTAGAAAATGTTGCTGCTATCGACATTTGTCATTCAGTATTTTTCAATATTTATGGGATTCAATTTTTAGCAATTTTTAAAGTATTACTGGAATAGCCGGTTGCCACACCATGACCGTGATCTAGGTAGATTTTTATCTGTTATCGCAACGAGATTGACCAATCAGAAGCCAGAATGTTTGTTAACTTTTCACTGTTTGCAAAAATGTACCTGGATCCCGCCCGATATTTCTAGACGTTGTAACTGAGCTCAGGAATAGTACACTGTTAAAAATATCGTGAAAAATTACCTCTGTTTATAAAGGCTATCTGTTTTCTGACCAATGAAAACGCTACTTAAACGCCTATGGAGCATTCTCATTGGTCAAAAAATAGATAGCCTTTAAAAACAGAGGTAGTTTTTCACGATATTTTTAACAGTGTACAGAAAGCAAACTCCATATTTTGATACATTAAGGCCGGGATCCAATTAGGAACAAGTGTGTCGCTATAACGAAGTAGCGACATATGGCCAATGAAGGTTTATTGGAGGAAGTGATAAAAACAAATCGTTAAAGGTCTTTGCGAGCGTGTCATTATCGTCAGGCTAATGCATATTGAATTATTTCCCTAGTCTAATAAAGCTCGTCCATGCACGTATCGTCTAATGGAGGATATTCCAAATATGGGTTCGAGGCTGAAAAAGTCACGTGGTACCGGCAATTTACCTAAAGAACTTCTAACTGATGAGAAGGGAAACAGGAAACTACTACTGCTTTCTCCCGTGAACTGTTTCATTGGCTAGCGAGGATTTACATTACGTCGACGGAGCATTCCGTTCTTTACGTTAGATGTTTTTGCCTTGACCACGTGATCTTAAAGTACATAGAATATCCTCTATTCAAGAAAGTGGATTGCCGTACTATAGCGCCTAGAATATATAGTATGGAAATGGAGAATATTCCAAATCTGGGTTCGAGGCTGAAAAAAGTCACGTGATACCGGTAATTTACCCAAGGAACTTCTAATTGATAAGAAGGGAAGATACTACTGCTTTGCCTCATGAACAGTTTCATTGGCTAGCGGGGGTTTATATTACACGTCTACGGAGCCTCCCCTTCTTTACGCTAGAAATTTTTACCTTGACCACGTGATCAAAACGGAGATGGAATATCCTCCATTTACCCAAGGAACTTCTAACTGATAAGAAGGGAAGATACTACTGCTTTGCCTCATGAACTGTTTCATTGGCTAGCGGGGGTTTATATTACACGTCTACGGAGCCTTCCCTTCTTTACGCTAAAAGTTTTTACCTCGACCACGTGATCAAAATGTAAATGGAATATCCTCCATCGGCTACCCCTGTAAAGCCGGGAACCCACATGCGGAAAAATACGACGGAATTGGATAGCGGAACGGCAAATTGACCCCATATTTGCCGCGTACAAATGCGAAAAAGGAGCGGAATTGTAGTTAAACATGTTTTAACCTTTTCCGTTTTCCTCGACGTCATCTGTAGAAATCAGACATGCGCAGTAGTTAACGCGGAAGCGCCAGCGAAAAACGCAAGTGCGAATAGTCGGAAATTTGGCGTAGCGGAAAATTTGCCGCTGCAGATTTCCGTCGTATTTTTCCGCATGTGGGTTCCCGGCTTTATACTTAAAATGTGTTAAATATTGTATCCCTTAAATGTGCAACGATGCTGCTAAAATATACAGATCACAGCGACATCTGCAGGATAGTTTCTCAAACTGCAAGATATTGCTAGTCTATACAATGTAATACTAAATCCCGCAGATGTCGCTGTGATCGATACTTGGGATTTTAGCAGTATCGTCTCACATTTAAGGGATACAAATTTTTAGCATTGTTTGGATAGCATAATTCCACACTACACTGTTAAAAATAACGTGAAAAATTACCTCTGTTTTTAAATGCTGTCTATTTTCTGACTAATGAGAACGCTCGATAGGTGTTTATGTAGCATTCTCATTGGCCAGAAAATAGATAGCCTTTGTAAACAGAGGTAATTTTTCACGATATTTTTAACAGTGCAATACAGAAAAGTACTGTTACTATGGAAACAACAACTTCTTTAATATCGAGGCTTCTTTAATTAAAGGCTCTCTATTTTCTGACCAATGAGAACGCTAAATAAACACCTATGAAGTGTTCTCATTGGTCAGAAAATAGATAGCCTTGAAAAACAGAGGTAATTTTTCACGATATTTTTAACAGTGTAGGTACTCTAGACGATGGCTGTAGCCATACTTTCGACAACTTGAAATGAGCATACCTCCTGTGCATATATCACCACTCTTATGTATAAAGGCTCTCTGTTATGTTGTTGATTCTGAGCGCTCTTTGTTAAATTTCTATATTTGTGTTTTAGAGAAAGCACACTGTTAAAAATATCGTGAAAAATTACCTCTGTTTTTAAATGCTATCTATTTTCTGACTAATGAGAACGCTCGATAGGTGTTTATGTAGCGTTCTCATTGGCCAGAAAATAGATAGCCTTTATAAACAGAGGTAATTTTTCACGATATTTTTAACAGTGCAATACAGAAAAGAACTGTTACTATGGAAACAACAACTTCTTTAATATCGAAATGTATAGCAAAGGAGGTCAGAATCAGTGCCTTAAATAGTTTCGAATATGTATTGTTGTTATGACCATCAATACCCTTCCTGGATATGGAAATGCAAAATTGTGTTCAGCATAATGGAGGATATTCCATCTACTTTTTGATCACGTGGTCAAGGTAAAAACTTCTATTGTAAAGAAGGGAAGGCTCCGTAGACGTGTAATGTAAATCCCCGCTAGCCAATGAAACGGTTCATGAGGCAAAGTAGTAGTATCTTCAATTCTTATCAGTTAGAAGCTCCTTGGGTAAATTACCGGTATCACGTGACTTTTTTCAGCCTCGAACCCATATTTGGAATATCCTCCATTGGGCGCAATCTAGATAGATTTTTGGCTGTTAGAGAAACGACATTCATCAATCAGAAGCCTGCATTTTTGTGAACTTTTCGCTGTTTGCAGAAATGCAGGCTATTGATTGGTGAATCTCGTTTCGCTAACAGCGAAAAATCTATCTGTATCCTAGCCTACATTTCTACAAACATTGCACTTCATCCATGGCACTAAAAAAATGACTCAAAACTTTCATGACATAGGCCGGGATCCAGAAACAGTAAATATTCTCAAACATGCAGGCTTCTGATTGGTCAAACTCATTTCGCTAACAGCGAAAAATATATCTGAATCTCAGCCATAGTTTTCTTCGATGAAATCAATGCAAAAGGATAATATAAAAGAATAGTATAAGATTTCTAAAATGTTTTGGCGGGTTTATAGCTATTTGGCATAATTTGTAAACTTTAGAATTAATTAACAGTTTTTCGCTAATTATAAATAGAAAATTTATGTTTTTAAAGCTGAATTTTATAAAAGCACGTAGATTGAGTAAATATCTGTCCAAAAATTCAATCCTTACTTTTTTCTGTCCATTATTTAAGTCTCTAACTCGATTGAAACATAAGGTGTGGCGAAGAGAATAAATCTGTCATTTTCAGTATCTCGACGTTATTTAAAAAAATCTATATATATGTTTATAATTAATTTATGAGGATGCATTTGATCTCAAATTGAAGATCTTCTTGATTAGCCCCTTCTGGTTTTGGTTTTATTTTTCTGCGATGATTGGTTCTTTTGATATGGGAAATTTTACGATGCCATGGTTGGTCGATTTAACATGGAGAAGTTGACTTCAGTATAATAAGCAGTTACGGTGTCTTGCCGTTATTCTTGGCGTTTGTTTGTTTGGCGGGGTTAGCATTTTTTTTTTCAACTTGGCTTGGCAGAACGACCGTCCTGCTTGATCCACGAAGTATATTATACTTTTTTGATGAATTTATATTAAAGATTGGATTAATCAATAATTATGATAATGTAAATAAGCAATTAAACGCACAAGCTTTCATTTTTTCTTGTAGCATTACTTACATTTAAGATTTAAATGAATATAATGAATTATATTATAGACCGAAATTTTACTTGAAAAAGTTATATGAATATCAGTGCATATTTTTTATTTCAGATATGTTTTTTTATTTAATTTAAAAATGACCTTAATATTTTTGTAAAATCAACTAGCAGTTATTAGTAAATTATGAAAACAATAGCGATTAATGTAAAATTGAATTTAAACAACATCTGTTATGTATTTTAATGTTACCTAAGCCCGTGTATGTAAATTGCAGATTTATATCATATTTAAATTGAAGAATTTGATTAAGTTTAGGATTTAAAGGGATAAAGAAACATATATTTATACTATCAACATATATTTTATTTTAAACTACCGTTGTATCATTTAATTAACCACAAAATATATTATACTTTTATTAATTTATATTAAAGGTTGGTTTAATCAATAATTATGGTAATGTAAGCAATCACTTCTATGCACAACTTTTTATTTTTTCATGTAGTTATGATTATATTTATAATTTGGATGGATATAATTAGTTATTTTTCGGACTGGAGGGAAATTTTAGATGCAAAAGTCACATGATTATAAATACATACTTATTATTTAACATATATTTACATAACATAATATAACAATTATATATCATATCATTTAATTTAAAAATGACTTTATATTAAAAAAAACGACCAGTTAATATCAAGTGATGAAAACACCAGTGAATAATATAAAAATCAGTTTATACGATAATTTAAATTTCTGGAAAAGCGGTTTATTTTAAATACTTATATTAAATATTTGATTAAGGCACAGTTTTTCTTTTACATTTTCAATTGAATTTTGAGATAGAAGGTTTATTTATATTGTTATAAGTTTTTCTTTTGCATTTTTAATTAAATTTCGTAATAGAAGGTTTAAGGGAAATTTATTTAAAAATTTCATGTTTTTCCCTTTTCCTCTTCTGGATATAAAAGATTTAAATGTCTAAATGCAAATAAAAACCATTTTTGCCTTTAATAGTATAAATAAGATTTCTTACGAAAAACTAAAGCAATGTGTTTTTTTTTATTTAAACATAACATAACAGAATTAAAAACAGTGAAGGATTCATAGAGATTTCATTAATAACATTCAATTTTAAAGAATTCTCTTTAAAAAAAGTTATTTGAAATTTACTCAAAATTTGTGCATTTATTTTATACTGTTATTGCCTCGTCTAAATGAATACACGAAAGTTGAAACACAATACAAACATTGAAAAATATAGAACTCAGTATTATTTTTATTGGTATAATTTTATTATACATTTTCAAATAATTTTCGTAAAAAGAATTAAAATGCAATGTATTGAAAAGTTTCATGTCTTTCCTTCTTTCTCTTATAAATATGTATTAAAATATCTAAATCTAAATATACAGAAGTTTTGCCTTTAATGTTATAAAAAGTTTCTTATCAAAATTAAAAGGGTTGTGAATAATATTTGGTTTACTTATATCTTAACTTAACATAAAATAGAATTGAAAACAGAGAATCATTCACGAAGATTTCATTAATAACCTTCAGGTTGAAAAATTCACCCTTAAAAAAGGGCACCTTTAATTTATAGATATTCAAAATATTATTACATACTGTAATATGTTCATATGCTTTTCATCTAATTATTAAAGTAAAAAAAAAAATAAATACAGAATAAAAATTTTATCTTATTTAAAATAAACTTATATTAAAGAATTAAAAATAGTATTTAGCCGCTTTATATATGTTATTTTACTATCTTCATGAAGCTGAAACTTGATCAAATGATCAAATTCAAAATTGCAAATAAATGAAACGTAATTCCGTTATTTACATACACATACATCCGTAATATGAAGGTATTTATTACTATTATACGAGATAGAATTAAATCTAGCATAAAAAAAAAACACGAGATATTTCTTCTTTGGCATGTTTATACTATATGAGTCAGCAGTATTCTAAACTTTATAATCTTCTATTTTTACACAAGCTAAAGTTAATATTTCTTAAAACACATGTCGTTGAAAATAAAGTGATAAACCCTGCTTTGTTCAGGATAATGTTTTATTCTTTGAGAGAAATTTTCTGTTTCGTCAGCAGAAAATATGGAATTTCCGGCAAAAGATAAAGAATCATACTTTCTGGTACATAAATCATTATGTTTATAACAACACTGCATGTCTTTTAGTATCAGGGGTAATAATGTTCACGGGAAAATGTAACAATCCGCCTACAAATCCTGCCGAATGTGCAACATAAAACTTGCAGACACATTTTTCTTTCAAGTTTATTTTTCTTACAGGTTTTCCAGTGTTTTTATGTTAGATTAAAAGAAACAGGTAGAAAAGCATTGATTTCCTCTCTCCTGGATAAAGTCTATTTTATTTTTCTAAAGCGATCAGTTTTAAAATCATTTGTGATCCATCTTTATTGCCATTTACATTTTTTTTAAGTTGGATACTTTTTAGCTCACAGGCTATCAAAGCCTCAGACCTAATGTGCCCGTCGGTTCTGTACGTGTGTATGTATGTATGTACGAACGTACGTATGTACGTATCACGATAACTCTTGATGGAAACATCCGATTTGCTTCAATTTTTTTCTAGATTTATTCTGATAAGGCGCTTCCCTGATTGGTATTGGGGGTACATTGGTTAAGTATAAAGGCAGAAAGGGGTCTATACCCCCCTTAATTTAGATAAATGTGTTTTTCATGCAGAGTTATTTGATTTGCTTCAAATTTTGTATACGGTTTATTATGTTAAGGAGCTGCCTTGATTAAACTTGGAGGTTAATTGATTAAGTATAAAGGGGGAGGCTACCCCCCTTAATTTAGATAAATGGATTTTTTTATGCAGAGTTATTCGATTTCCTTCAAATTTAGTATACTGGTTTATTATGTTAAGGAGCTGCCTTGATTAGATTTAGAGGTTTATTAGCTTAAGTATAAAGGGGGGAAAAGGGGGTATAGACACCCCTTAATGTAGCTAAATGGTGTTTTTTATGGAAAATTATCCGATTTGCTTTAAAAACTTTTTCTAGGTTTATTCCGATAAGGATATGATTAGATTTGAAGGTTCATTAGTTAAGCATGAAGAGGAAATGGAGGAGCTAATCACCCCCCTTAATTTAGAGAAATGTTTTTTCATACAGAATTATCTGATTTAGATCACATTTGTAATACGGGTTTATTATATTCAGGATCTTTCCTGATTAGATTTGGAGGTTCATTGGTTAAGTATAAAGGGAGGGGGACGGGAGCTAATACCCTACATTTATTTTTTGAGGGGCATTTTTCTTTGAAATAAGAGTATAATATAGAATTATTGGGAATAGCCTGTGAGTGCAATGCCACCAGTTTAACTGGGCACTTTTCTTTTTATTTATTATAAGCCTTGGAAGAACTCGATCTTAAGAAAGTGCAATTTCTCACCAACTATTATAAGAAAGTGGAATACTACAATGATAAAATTTCTAATCTTATATGGTTTAATTAAGTTACATGTTTTGATTAAATTATTACATTGCTTTTTTATGTATAAATCTTATAGTTTTTCCAACGTTTTCCTGTTGGATTAAAATAAAAAGTTAGAAAAGCTCCTCCCCGGAAAGAGTCAATTTTTTTCTAATATCGTTTGCTTTAATATAATTTATGGTCCGTGTTTATTACCTTTTATTTGTTTATTATAAAAATTGCGCACTTTTTAACACTTTCCAACAAAGTTGAAAAGTGTTTATTTATAATAGCCTTGGCATAACTCAATTTTAAGAAAGTGCGATTTATTGCGAAATATTATAAGCAATCATGAATGCGGAATGCTACAATGATAAAATTTCTAATCTTAATGGTTTAATTGTATGGTGGGGTCCGGTATCAACAGAGGAGTGTATACTTTCAGCTTTACATACATTGAATTAATATCAGAGTGATAGTTATCACCGTAGGGACAACGGTCGATTACAGATACTTTTGTGAGTTACTCAAAATATATTCTGCATATATTGAATAATATGTTCACCTTGCATCAAAATGCGCTTCTGAAATGAAATATGCCGAAATCTTGTGTACCTAGAATTATTAAAAATGTTGTGACTAAAAAACAATTACATTTAAAAATGAAAAGATCAAACTCATTTATATTCTAAAAGTTTTTTGGATGAGTTTAAGTATGTATAAAAAAAAGTCTATAGACATATACATTGGATTTTTCGTTTAACAGCAATGCGAGTGATCTAATGAAATATTATTTCTGTTATTTCTGCATTTGTTAACGTTAAAGGTAAATTTAAATTAGAAGTGTTTATAAAAGCATTTTTAAAAATCGGTAAATACTTGTAATGTACATTTCATAATTTGTTAAGCATGATATAGATTATTTCAAATTTGTAATTATTATTAAGGAAAGCTATTTAATGCGAAATAAAATAAAATATAAAAATGCACATATTACTTCCTATCATATAGTTTAAATCTCAAGGGAAAAAATTGACAAATGACTTCTTTTAAACAGAAATAAGAAAAATCACTGGGTCAATCCATTTCAAGTGGTCCAGCACTGGTAGCTCGAGAATTTTTAAAAAATCTGAAATTTTTTGTACAACAACCCTAACAGGATGGAAGTTCAAAATGACTATTATTTTAATTTTATTAATTTTTGTTTGTGCATGGCGGCCACCTTTGTTTCATCGTCTGCAGCAATTTTCTCACAGGAAGGGTTTACAAAATTGTAAATAATTCATCGTTTATTTCTCCAATTCAAGTGCGGATTAAAGGAATTTGTACAGAATACTTTGGGCTAAAAATATGGTAATAGAATAATTTCCTAAACTAAATGCTTATTGGTGAAATTTAAGCATAAAATTTCAGTTTTTTTCCAAAATTGCCCATTTACAAGAGGAAATTTTTCTATCAAGGAAAACTGTCAACATGACATATTTTTTTTTAAAAAAATAGGCTGAAAGTACTTGTACTCACACGCGAAGTTCCAAATCTGGGACTTGCTTTCTTTTCGCTAAAAAAATTCCCAAATTTTTCAAAAATGTCAATAAAAATCTGAAGTTTTGGTTTCTGACAGTATTGTATAGTAGTGTTATGCACAAGAAATTTCAGGATGGAGATTTGACTACAAGCTGAGATATGGCAAGGCAACATGTCAAAACACTACTGCCAAACTATTGTTTTGTTGTAGTCACAGCTAAGTATTTACCTCAGACTGTCATTTAAATTTATTTTTTTGATTATCTTTAAATAATAGTAACAGAAAATAAAGCCTTTTGCAAAGCTTAGAAATTAATTGAAAAAATAATTATGCCTAAGGCCTTACATTTTGTATGGTTTCAGTAATTTTTGTTGTAAGTAATTTTAGCAACTAAAAGAAATCTCGACACTTTTGCATAAAGAAAAAAAAAATTATTCAAGACCCGAGACCAAAATAGAATGGGGAAAGAGAAAAGCTGTTAATTTTGTCATACTTGTTGAGACATGATCAAACGTGTCAAAACACATTATTGCTTGTTGGTTTAAAAACCACAATTTTGATCTTTCTCAAAATTTTATTTTTAGGAACCAAGTCTTGTCATCTCTTTATAACTTGATTGAAGTTCTTGGCCCTGCTGGCTCATAGAAATAAACTTTGAAATCACTATGTGCAAGTATCACTTCATGAATAATTCCTAGCTTACTTCTTATGCAAAAATGTCATTTTTCTGCAGTATGAATTTTGAAAGCCCTTTGGATATCTTTACTTTCTGAAAATTACTTGAGGCTGATGCATGGTAATATCGTATAATGTATCATTTAGAGGAACATACTTATGTTAGGAACATGTTACAGGGACTGGCAAGCAGCATTAAAACTGTGGTTATTAAACCAACAAGCAGGAATGTGTTTTGACACGTTTGATCATGCCTCAACAAGTATGTCAACATTAACAGCTTTTCTCTTTCCCTATTCTGTTTTTGTCTCAGGTCTCGCATAAAAATAAGTTTTTTCTTTATGTAAAAGTGCTGAGGTTTCTTTTAGTTGCTAAAATTACGTACAACAAAAATTACTGAAACCATACAAAATGTATGGCTTTAGGCATAATTATTTTTTAATTAATTTATAAGCTTTGTAAAAGGCTTTTTTCTGTTATTATTTAAAGATAATCAAAAAATAAATTTAAATGACACTCTGAGGTAAGTACTTAGCTGTGACTACAACAAAACAATAGTTTGGCAGTACTGTTTTGACATGTTGCCCTTGCCATATCTCAGCTTGTAGTCAAATCTCCATCCTGAAATTTCCTGTGCATAACACTGCCATACAATACTCTCAGAAACCAGAACTTCAGATTTTATCACGTGCCCCACCAGAGATATAAAAGCCTAAAAAGTGCGATTTTTGACATTTTTTAAAAAATTTGGGAATTTTTTTAGCGAAGAGAAAGAAAGTCCCAGATCTGGAAATTCGCGTGTGAGTACAAGTACTTTCAACCTATTTGTAAAAAAAAAAATTATATCATGTTGACAGTTTTCCTTTCTAGAAAAATTTCCTCTTGTAAAAGGACAAATTTTGAAAAAAACTGAAACTTTATGCTTAAATTTCACCAATAAGTATTTAGATTCGATAACTACTCTATTATCAAATTTTTAGCCCAATGTATTCTGTACAAATTGCTGTAATCCGTCTTTGAATTGGAGAAATAAATGATGAATTATTTACAATTCCGTAAACCCTTCATGTGAGAAAATATCTGCAGACGATGAAACAAAGATGGCCGCCATGCACAAACAAAAATTAATAAAATTAAAATAATAGTCATTTTGAACTTCCATCATGTTAGGGTTGTTGTACAAAAAATTTCAGATTTTTAAAAAATGGTCGAGCAACGAATTAATGATTTTCTGGACCATTTAAAATGGATTGACCCCACTCAAAAATGCACATATTGCTCAGTAACATATAGTCATATGTTAACAATAAAATCTATGAATGAAAATTAATAGTGAAATGTTTAAAATAACTCCCGCTCAAAATCCTGGTAGTAATTTGATTTCATTTATATAAAAATATACATAATAATTTAAATAATTCTTTTTTCTGCAGTTTATTTCCATTCTTTTATTTAAGTTATTAAATATGTTATATTTTACATTGCTTAATAAACTTTTGAATAAAAATATCATAATCAACAACAACAAAACTGAAAATACATAAAATAATTTTGTATGCAAGTAACGATGCTCACATGGAAATGCATTTATTTATTTTTTTTTCGTTTCCATTTAATAAAATATTTATGGCAGCGAAGAAAACCTTATTATATATAAGTATTATTGGAAAGAAAGTGTGCGTTCGGAGCATTATTCAAACTAGATTTCGCTTAAATTTACATTGAAAAAGTCTATCAAGTATAAAATAATTGCGAGACTCTAAATATTTTTTTTTAGTTTATTATGCTACCGGGTGTCCTAAAAAGGACTGACTGATTTTAAAATTCAATAACTTGCAAACGGTGACAGATATTTAAAAAATTCTTGCAGGACGGTTATGCATGAGGTCAAAAGTTTATTTACAGAGATTTTCGATTTTAGTTAATTGCAAACATTGATAATTACAAACAATAGATGGCGCCGTAAGCACTAGGCGCTACATCCAGGTTCGATTTTTTTACCTTTCTCTTCTTCTATGCGGAAAAAGGAGGTTAAAATGTATTGAGTGGGTCCCGATGTACCAAAAATCGAGCCTGAATTTAGCGTCTATTGATCGCATCTCCATCTATTGTTTGTAATTCGAACTAAAATTGAAAATCACTGTAAATAAACTTTATAACTCATGCATAACAGCTCCTGCAAATTTTTTTATAAATATCTGTCACCGTTTGCAAGTTATTGGATTTTAAAATCAGTCACCCGGTACATACTCAGTGACGTACAGTTGGTAGAAAAGGAAAAGCAATCGAAAACTGCATTCATTTTAAACTTCAAATTGTCGCACAAAATATAATAACCAATCAAGTGCGAGTATTACTCGCGTACAGAGGGTTACGCACAATAAATATGTGAGATAGCAGCTGGGCTTTGCATTGCATAAATATATCATTAAAAGTTGTTATCTAATCTTTTAAGCCGACGTTGCATAGAGTACGCCGAACCTGTCTTTATGTCCAAACCGTCCGTGTGTTTAATGCTTGATCTTTCGGCCATTTTTTCTTCGAAAATCATTATTAACAATCCTTTTATGCTTCTGTGACGATAGGTACCCGCAGTGCTATTGAACGCCATTGCTGAATGCCGAAATTCGGAATATGTGTGTAACGGAAGAATGCGATTTTCTCAAACTGTGTGACCTAGGGGGTAATCACTATAATTTTCTTGCAAGGTTCAAGTTAATATCTACTACCCGTATTTTTTTATAATTTTAATTTATGTGGATTTGGAAATAGAGGACATATTTTTGCATTACATTTTCGACGATATTTTTGAAAATAAAATACCTAAAACTAAAAGAAATGTCTTTTTGAGCTCGGCCTTAAGCAAGCTTTCACACGATACCGCGCACGATATACAAGGAAAAGCTTTTTTTTTTTTTTTTTTTTTTTTTTTTTAAGCAACTTTATTAGCATTTTTGTATTTTTTTCTAAATATATTTGTGGATGTTTAATAATCTGTAAATATGTGGGTCATTAACCTTTATTACTTCAGCCAATTTGAAATTTCCCCGTTCCATAATTTACGAGTGATATTGCCGGGACAGACAAAAAATTGTCCGACAGACAGTCCCGACAGATTGTCCGACAGATTGTCCCTTAACAGACGTGGAAAGGAGTAATCTTATAATGGATTCAATTTTACTTTTTTAACAACGAAACTCTAAAAATAAAAAAATAAAAATATATAGGAAGTACTGATATGACTTCATTCCATTAATGCATGGAAAAAATCTTAGAGGATATCCATATCCCGAAATTGCACCAATATTTCTGTAGGAATAAAAAATTTTGATATCGTATTTGAAAGTTTTGGAAAATATTACATTTGAATATTAAACGTTGAAGTCATTCCATCAATAAATGTAGAAGTTAAGAAAATTTAAACTTTTGAACTTCGAATGTTAATTTCTTTTTTAATCGGTGCAAAACAGATTGTAATGCGGGTGATTTTTAAAGCATAATCCAAACACTATTCACCAGAATGAGCTGTAATTTCGGATTTACATATCTCAAGCTTCTGTAAATTGATTTTTGTCAAAAATATACAGGTTACAATTAATATGTTTAGAAAATTAATTTAAAAAATATTTCCGAAAGAAATTATTGAAAAAAAAATGTAACCTATACGTTTTTTAAACATAAATCGATTTCTAAAAGCTGCAAATATGCGAATAAAAAATACCAGAAATAGTTTTCGGGTTATTTTTAGAAACGGTTCGTTTTGAAAGTATTAAAAATAAATTGTACTTTCCAAACTTTAAATGTGCATAATTTCTAGACATCGTGTTTGGTATCCTAAGGTAAATGTTACCAAAAATTCCAAATGCTAGATCAAATTTATTTGTTTGTATTGAAAATTTTAGAGCTTGGTGCAGTTTTAGTATGAAGGCAACTTAAATTAAGTACATATTTTTAATACATTTTTAAAGAAAACGTAATTTCAAGTTCAATGCCTAATTCAGTTTTTTCTTGGACAATTTGTTGATTAAAATATAGGGGGTGTTTTCTTCTTTTTAATCTGACTGTATCTACTTTTATTAAAGCACGAAATAAATTAAATTTTTGATATGCAGAGGTCGCGAAAATTTTATTTATACTACGACTATATATCCCCATCGTTAGATTTCTATAACATGTTTTAAATAAAATGATCGTGAAAATTACGGATTAAGGGTTCTGGTAGGGAAAATAACATTTTACTTAAATAATGCATTCCCTGGATATGTTAATCTGGCGCAAAACATTTTGTTACTTTATCAACGAATTATAAATTAAATTTTATTATAACCTAAAATTAACCTTGTCAGAATTTATTCCTCAAAATTATTGATAATTCTGACAATTTATTTTTTATATAATGTATGAAAAATATGTTTTGTACGATAATATTTACACATTAATATCATTCTGCGTAATTCAGATAATAAATACGTTGACTGATAAAATATTGAGATTATATCCTTAAAAAAATATGTAAGTCAAAAAACACTGACGAGTTAAAACTATTGAAAAATAGACTATGTTATAGAATGCTGCAAGATTTAAATCAGTGTGTTACAACAACAGGATAATTAACACCAAACTTTAAAAAAAAAATCTATAATTGAATGCTGTTTTTGGAAGTACAATAAATTAAATCCGAAAAACGCATTTTCTAAATCATTCTATTCTTTTTGTCACGTGCCTTTTACGCAATTGTCAATATGGAAGAAACTTTCCAGTCGAACAATAAATTATTCAATGATAGTAATGCTATCGTTAATACATTTAAAACTGCTTGAAAGGAAAAAACGAATGTTTCCCAGTTATTTATTTCTAAAATATTTTATTGCAAATAAACTATTTTTGGAAAAAAAAGTTATTTGATAATACATTTCTATGAAAAAAATACATTATTTTAAAATGCTTCATATGCCTTTTTTACGAAAGATTTTATGTGCACATTTATTGAAAAATGAAATAGAATGTAGCACAGAACACATTAAATTTTAGAGACTTAATGCATGAATAAATTAAACAATTCAGTTTTATATGTGGTTTTTGATGAACAGTGCTTTGATAGAGAAGAATGATTGACAATATCATACTTTTTGGAAGTATTCATCAAAATAGATATAAAAGTTTATATTCTGACAGGCGTTTAGGTAGGCGTAAGTTTGACCAAAAACGTATTTTTTAACACTTTTACTTAATTTTGATTTTTTTTAACATACAGACATTTTGTCACTGACTAAAATTGGAAACACTGCAGATATGCTCTAGGATATACCGTTTTAGAGAGATATAATGTTTATGAATTTAATATTTAATTATGTTTAATATTAGATTTTTGATTTTTTTAAATAGATACTTAATTTAATAGATAGGAGTTTCTTTTATTTCGAAAGTAAAACCCATTTATTTCAATCAAAAGAAAAACACAAGAGGCGAAAATTAATTATCAATAATTTAAAATTTACTCAAATACTGCCCTTAAACATTCCATATATATTTTTTTAATTTCTTTATTCAAGTTCATGGCACGCAATCTTCAATGACATCTGTAATAGTTTCATTATCTGTAGTGGGATCTGTAGCAGAGACCCTCGTTGACGTTAATTTTGTTTTTTTTTTAACATACAGTCTATACATCCATACAAACTATATTTTAATTCCCATAAGGCATTTTATAACTGGCTAAAATTGTAATTACTGCAGATATGCTCTAGAATATACCGTTTTAGAGAGATATAATAGATAGATACATTAATCAGCCATACACAAATAAGCTTTCAAAAATATTTATTTAATTATCTTACGATATGTATTTCTTGTAGGTTAATGGACAATAAATGAAAATTTATTTTCGCAATAGGATTATGACAGAATGAAGAAGGTTCACTAGAACTAAAAAGGGTAATTTTTAAATATTGACTAATTTGTGTTAACACCAAGAAAACAAATGACTATATGTAACTGTTTAATAAAATCGACATTTACGAATAAAATGGTGGTATAGCAACTTATTAGAAGAGCAAAGGTAATTCTCTACTGTGATGAAATAAAGACATTTTTGAGGCACGCTTTACGAAAAAAAAAACTACTGGACATCGAGACTTCAAACACAGCATATTGTAGATGCGTTATCACTTACTGTTTTTACAAGCGATTTTGCTTTTTATTTCGTATATGCCTTAAGCATAAAAAATGGTTTTCCACTGACTTTCTAACGCACCACTTTTGGATTATTTACTATTGGCGTACCTATTGTTCTAATCACTGTTGTAAATGTTTTTGCCGCATAAATGCTCTACATTTCTATATTGAATGACAATATCTTTGAAAATCAAACTTTATTAATTTTGACACCTGATCAGATGGGCCGTTATTTGTATTCAACTATTATATCTGGTGTGTAACCGAAAATTAGGTTTATTAGTTTTTTTTTTTTTTTTTTATCCATAAAGTTGAACTTAGCATAACACTGGTTTCAGTTAATAAAATAAAAAATGACACAAATCCACCCGACAACTGTAAAGTTGCTGATTTTACTTTAGAGCAATTATGAAAATCTGTTGAATGAGTTATATCATATTTTGCTCATAAAAATCTTTTACTTCTTTATTTCCAGTAAACGCCCGACTTACATATTAAAATTTCAAAGTCGTCAAATACAATTTAACTATGGCTAATACGACGAAGCATAGCTTTTTTTTTTTTTTTTTAAGATTGATTTTTGCTACATGATGAATATAATTTTTTAATACTTATGAAAATTATAATTTTCAAGTCAATTATTTGCAATATAGTAGATAAGATATCACTATAATCGTTGTAGAAATACACATGTGATATTTTACTCTCGCCATAAAATACAATTATGACGTTCTGATTTTCCAAGTCTAACTACAAAGAAGTGGGTAAGTGTGATCACAGATCGCACAAAGGGTTTCGTTTAACATTCTTTTCAAACCACTTTATCCTTTTGCAAAATCTGCTAGTTGCACATTTCGCAAACAGGGGTTGCACTCTATTCTAAACAAACGTCTATCCGAACGAAACTCCGTTTTACAAACTATCCGTCGATATATTATTCAAGGGGATTGTGAAATTTCGCAAACCCCTTCCTGTCTCGAGCAGTGAGCCAGACTGCTTAGGCGCCAGATCACGTGGTCTGACTAGAGAATTAATATTAAAAAAACATTTTTTTCTTTCTTGTTCCTTTTTTAGTTTAGTTTTATTGTGAATGTGAATCTTGAACGTAGCAAGTAATAAACTGCGTATAGGATTTGTTGTCATGGTCTTTATAGGAGAAATGATGTTTTGATTTTGAAAAAGAAAATTTATTTTCGAATATTAAATCATGCTATTTTCTTGGCTTCTTTACAGAAGAATATAATTGCTGATATTTTAATATAATCATCTTGGATTCCCAGCGAGGAATAACAAATAATATTCAAATGTTTTCGTTGTATATACTGTAAATATTTAAAAGTGTAAATAGAATAATCAAAGTTTTTTAATCTTCCTGTGATTACTTATACTGAACAACACCTGCGTCACTTTCTTGTGAAATATGCTTAATTATTTTAATGTGATTTTACATGAATCGTGAAGTTTTCATCTAAGCTCTCCCAACTTTGATTTAAATTAAGAAAAACGTGAAATCTCTTGAAATTCATGAAGATTATTCTTTATTTTTTGGTGCCGAAACCCGGGAAAAAAAGGTAAGAAATACCTTTATTATTCTGCATGACTATTGACTCTTGATTTATTGAAAATAATGCTTTCTCATGATAATTTATTTTGAAAATTGAAATAAATTTTAAACATAGATAAGCCTGATAAGCTTAAATGTAAAAGAGCTACTGTTCGCGCAGCAGTTACAAAGTTTATCACAAAATGTGATACATTATTATCTGTTGATATTGATAAAACTGATTGCGATTCTTTAATGGAATCGTTAGAGCTCGTAAATGAAAAGGAAGCTCTACTAAAGGAATTAGATTCCGAAATAGATGAGCATTCAGGAAAAAACTGAATATGAAAAAGAACTTAAATCGGTAGAAGAATATTCTGAAAAAATATCAAGTTTGAAATTTAAAATTAAGATGAGGCTTAAAAAATGTAAAATCGAAACTGAACCAAATATTTTACTAGAATCAAGTAACGGTTCAAAAATCAGTAGTAAAGCAGTTTCGGCAGTAAAGCTTCCGAAACTTAACATAGAAAAATTTTCTGGTGATGCAAGCCAGTTCTTAGAATTTTTTAATTTATTTACTAGTGCGATAGATTCAAGCGAATCGTTATCAAAAATTGAAAAATTCCAATATCTGACATCTTTGTTGTCTGGACCTGCATATAATATTGTAGCTGGTTTTGAACTGACAGATCAAAATTATTCAACTTGTTTAAAGTTGTTAGAAGAAAGGTGTGGTAAGCGGGAAAATATAATAAATTGTTACATGAACAAAATTCTAAATCTTGAGCCAGTAAAATCCTCTAACAATGTTACTTCTTTAAGGAAGCTGTACTATAATATTGAAACTAGTATGAGAAATCTTAATGCGTTAGGAGTAACATCAGTTTCTTACGGCCATTTATTACTACCCATATTATTAAGGTTATTACCAGAAAATTTGATACTAGATTTCTATCGAAAACGTGACCCCGATAAGGACTGAGAAGTCACCGATTTAATAAATTTTATTAAAACGGAACTAAGATGCCGGGAAGCTACTAATTTATTAAATAATTCCCAAAGCAAACTTATGAAAATTCTAAAACGAAATATGAACATTCTCCAAATAAATATCAAAATTTTCCTCAAAAGAAAAATATACCTTCAGCTGCTGCTTTAAATACATCTATAAAACAGTTTTGCATATTTTGCAAGTCTTCTGATCATGTAGGACTAAATTGTTCGAAATTCACTGATGAACAAAAACGATATAAATTAATGAAAGAAGGTCGCTGTTACAAATGCTTTTACAAGTCCCATTTATCAATTAATTGTAGAACAAAAATTAATCCTTGTTCCAAATGCGGTAACAACACCCATAGTCCTTCGTTTTGTTTTAAAGAAACAGCAAAAGAAAATCTTGAAAAAAAAAGAAAGGTGCAATTGTATCTATGATGTCAGAACAAAAATATAAACAAAATAAAGCAACATTATTGCAGACTTGTACAGTTTCTGTGTCTGCTGGTAAACAATGCTTGTTGGCTCGCGTTTTATGTGATAGTGGTTCAGAAAAATGCTTCGTGAAGAGATCTCTAGTACAAAAATTAACACGATAAATATCGAAGCACTTGTGGTTGATAATATAACTGGAGGTTCTGTGAAAACCCTAGAACCAGAACTTCTAGACATAATGAGAAGAAGAGTCTTTAAGCCTGCTGATACAGGTCTTGAACAAGAAATAAATATTTTGCTAGGGTCCGACTTTTTGTGGAAAATATTAAAGGGAATCGAGGGAAAATTGACAAAAGAATTATACGTTGCAGAAACTATTTTCGGCCATACGGTGCAAGGGCAGATAGAGTCGAATAAAAAAGAAGTAGCTTGTTTGCGTGTTTCAGTTGAAAATATAAATACTCAGCTGAAAGCATTTTGTGATCTTGAAGCAATTGGCATTGCTGAAAGCAATGAAAAGAACATTACCGATCTTGAAGTAATAAAAGAATTTAAAGAAAATTTAAAATTCGTAAATGGGCGTTATGAAACAAAATTATTGTGGAAAAATTCTCGCGAATTGCTTAGAAATAATCTTGAAGTAGCAAAGAAGCTGTTTCCTAGTTTAGAAAATAAATTCTTGAAAAACGATTCTTTATTTAACGAATATAACTCCATTTTGCTACAGCAGTTTAATGAGGGTGTAATAGAATTGTGAACCGAGAAACATTCTCATAATTCCTATTACATGCCACACAAACCTGTTATCCGTGACGATAAAAATACAACAAAAATGCGCATAGTCTATGATGCTTCTTTCAAATATAGTGATTCTCTATCATTAAACGAATGTTTGAATCACGGCCCTAACTGAAATTCTAATGTTTTAGATGATGAAAACATTCCTGTTTCGCGTTCCAAACCCCCAAATACTTCCTTGAAAATTTTAGGATTGATCTGGAACAATACAGAAGATAAATTTGGACTAGAATTACGACCCTTGTTAGAAAAATTAAGTAATGATTTTGAAAAGGAAAATTTATTTTCGAATATTAAATCATGCTATTTTCTTGGCTTCTTTACAGAAGAATATAATTGCTGATATTTTAATATGATCATCTTGGATTCCCAGTGAGGAATAACAAATTATATTCAAATGTTTTCGTTGTATATACTGTATATATTTAAAAGTGTAAATAGAATAATCAAAGTTTTTTAATCTTCCTGTGATTACTTATACTGAACAACACCTGCGTCACTTTCTTGTGAAATATGCTTAATTATTTTAATGTGATTTTACATGAATTGTGAAGTTTTCATCTAAGCTCTCCCAACTTTGATTTAAATTAAGAAAAACGTGAAATCTCTTGAAATTCATGAAGATTATTCTTTAGGTATCGGACCCATAGCACTCGAGATAGGTAGGCGCCCCCTGGCGGTAAAAGTTAGAACTAAAATATATACGGCTATGGTGCATAATATGAAAAAGTTGTCAAAAGAGTGTCGGAAAACCTTAGAAAAATGCACCCCGGATGAAAAGGTGGAGGTTAGAAAAATTGCTAAAAATACAGAAGTTAGAGCCCAGAAGAGTAAAAAAGAATATAAGACTTTTCGCCAATTTTATGATTTTTTGTTGATCGCAAGTATTCTGCTATACGTATGCAAAATTTCACATTTCCAACTTAATTAGGGGCAGAGTTAGAAAAAAACCCTAAAATACACAAGTTAGAGCCCAGGAGGGTAAACATAAGACTTTGACGCGCTCTGTGACCGACAGACAGATAGACAGAGAAGTGAGACGAATAGGGTTTTAGTCAGATGAATGAAACCCTAAAAAAGGACTAAAATATACACGATGAATATTTTTGTATATATTTCTATATTAAAAACACGATAAAAGATTTCAAAGATAGCCCACCAAAAATATTTTTCTTACCTGACACGAAAGCCTTTTATTTTATCAGAAATAGTTTTAACGACTGTTCATAAATGTTTAACATTGTGTCACTAAAATTGATAAAATTTATTCCAAATTGCGCCCTTTTGACACGACCATAGCGAAATATATATTCACTTGATGTGTACTTTAAAAATGTTGAGATTTTCCATTTGAAAACCCTTTTCTATGTATTGCGAGTAACACATCTGGACAAAATTTCGTATGTTATATACAGTCGAATCCGCTTAAGACGCTCACGGTTAATACGCGATCCCGCTTAACACGTGGATTTGTTCCGAACCCTTGAACATCGCCCATAAGGGTAATGCACAAATATCATGTTTAATACGCGAACGGTATTACGCGATAAATTTTCTGTCCTTTGTGGAAAAAAATCATGCTTAAGACGCGAACTCATAGATCAACGATGGGAGTTCCTTCTCTCTTCTCGATTGGTGCCAATCAAGCGGATTTTTTAATTCAGATAAAAAACGCTGTTTCCGAATAGTACTATTTACTTATTTAATAACAGGAAATAACTAATCGGAAATAGTGATAGATAATTGAATAAAACAAAATCCCACTAAATTAGTAAAACTGCAATTCTTCTTTGATCCCGCTTCCTTACATTATTTGTTTCTCGCTTTGTATATGTTTTTACTGGAATAGGAATATATAGACGGATTCAGGTTTCTCGGTTATGTCATAAAAATGATTATGATAAGAGATTATCAAACCTGGCGTTAGGGAGGTTTTCAATGTACGTTACATTACTACTATGTTTTATAATTCATATTATAGGTAACAAAAAATGTAACTCCAAATTATTAAACAAATACGACTGCGGTTGCATAATTCCTTTATGTTTTCTTTACTTTTTGCTATGCTAAAAATATTTTTTACACAAATTATCAAGGGTAGTTTTTTTCTCATATTGAAAAGAAGGACAGATTATAGTGGTGCTCATTATTACAAGTAATAAAGATGTCTTCAAATACTGGTTGTGCTTCAAAGAATTAATTTTTTATTCCTTTCTGTTAAAAAAATTAGTCTAGTAGGAAAATTATTTTTGTTGTTTTATTTTTGGTTAAAACGCATTAATTGACAATAAAGCCATCCATATAAAATTGCTGGAATCCATATTTTCTGGATATCCCAAAAATTACTGATGGATTTTAAAATTCAATAACTGGCAAACAGTGACAGGTATTAAAAAAATTCTTGCAAGAGTGTTATGCATGATGTCAGAATTTTTTTTTTTTTTGAAGTGATTCTTGATTTTAGTTCGAATTTCAAACAATAGTTTGCGCTGAGAGCAATAGGTGCTCAGTCCAGACCCGATTTTTGGTACTTCGGGATCCATTCAATGTATTTTAATCTCTTTTTTTCGCATGGAAGAACGGAGAGTCCGAAAAATTGAGCTAGGATTTAGCGATTATTGCTCGCAGAGCCATCTATCGATACTATTTGTAACTAAAAGTGAGAATCACAGCATAAAAACTCCTGACATTTTACATAACACTCCTGCAAGATTTTTTTTAAATATCTGTGACTGTTTGCAAGTTATTGAATTTTTAAATCCATCAGTCATTTTTGGGACATCCTGTATTTTCTGTTATTATTCCAGTTGGATTTATGAAAAGAAACAATGCGTTAATGTGGAATACAATTAAATTTTAGTCTGAATATACAGTCAATCAGGGTAACTTTGAATCACGGGTTGTAACTTTGCACCACCTCCTATATTTCAATGTTTTTGACTGTAAAAGACTAAATAAACTCCAGAACTGTGCTCTGTTGGCAAGATTCTAAACTGAGATTTCTACTTTTTATTTTAGAAAATAAATTGGCAACATTATGCGCAATTAATTGCATCATCTAACTATTTTTTTGTAAAGTACTGTTTTCAAGTTAATTTTGAATGCTGTTTTGAAGTTTTTGTAATCCAATTAAATTTTCATAGTAAGTAACAATATATTCATTTATAAGACATATTATTATCTAAATGATGTAAATGTGTTACTATTTTGTGATTATTCATTTTTTAATAGTTAATAAAATGTAAAATAAGAAGACACTAACATTTTACCCCATTTTCAGGGTAACTTTGAGCCGGCTCAAAGTTATACTGATGCTTATAATTTACTAATTATAGGTGCTACTGTCAAAAAAATTTTCATATTTGCACGTATATCTTATATAAATGCCGTAAATGAACATTAGATATAACATGTAAATATTTTCACAAACATGTGTAAAATACATAAAATCCATTTAAAGGCGTTTTTCGGGGCGGAGCTACTCAAATTTGACATTTCATACATTCGACATTTTTTTATTATTCTTTGAATAATACTAGTACTAGTATGTGTTACTGTAACTATGGATATATTATAGAGTTAAAACATTGAAAATTGTTTTTCACTGCTTTTTCACATTTTTATGTTTTTATATAAACAATAAACAGGTTTTTTTAGTTCTAAATGTTCATGGTTCTCTTCTTCCACTTTTCTTATGCCTGATATTTGTTGTAATATCATAAATTATACAAATCGTGTGATGTTGGGAAATGTAAATTCGCAGTCTTTACATATCTGAAAAATTTTTTGGGGGTTTAAAGTTGTCCTGACTACAATACTTTTTTTTATAATGAATTATTCTATATAAAAAATTATCATATAGTGCAAAGCTACCCTAAATGGCTGGGTAACTTTGAACCAGGCTAAAAATCCATTTTTCATTGCTTTTATTCTTATTATGCATTAATTTTTGGTAGTCAAACAATAATTTAGGATCATTTCTTCTCTTTCATGCGCCTAGTTGTGACAATATTCTTCAAATAAGAGTGTGACATATGAAAATTGAGAAAATGCGGATCAAAGTTACCCTGAATGACTGTACGCAAAAAACACAATTTTTGACCGTAAACCTATAAATTAAAGCTTTAAAGTACATTTAGTGGACTAAAGGTGTAAATAAACTAGCTCCTGCAACGTTATACAAATCCCTATTAATACGCGACTTTTGCCCACTCCCTTGAAACGCGTCTTAACCGGGTTCCATCGTACTTGCAAATCAATAACTCAATTTATGACAAATGTAACATAATGTCATTATGTGTAAACAAATGTTTAAAAAAATAACTATTTCGATTTTTACTGTACTAATTAAAATAAAATTTGGACATTTATGTCGTATTATATACAGAGAGAGAGATAGTTTTTACTGAGTTTTATTTCGAAACATATAATAGAACATTTTATTAGACAAACCAATTCTTCTTAAAAGGAATGATCATTAAACTTATTTTATAGTTGATCCGAAGTTGTTATCTAATCGTTATCGTTTGTTAAAGTAATGTTACATTTAACTAATGTTTAGAAGAAAATTTAGAAAATTAGGAAAAGTAGAAATAGATAATAAAAAATTTTTAAATTACATATCATCCAAGTATTTTTTTAAAATCATGAAAAGTACCAAATATCCTTAGTTCAGAAGGAGATATGCTTTTGAAATAGCTCAAACATCAATGTGTTAAATGATTATAAAATGTATTTATATACATATTTTTTTGTGGCTGGGTTTAATTTAAAATGTTTAGTCTAAAAATATATCGTAAGTGTTAATCATTCTAAGAAATAGTGCTCAAAACTCTGAAGCATTTTTAAAGCAAATCCGTATTTCTTTAAGTTGACAGTTAAAAAATGCTGTCAAAGAAATATATATTTACGACTTAGAAGTCATTGTAGATATTGTCATTTTTTCTGAGAGATTTGATAAATATTTTTCAGTTACTTTCCAAAGTCTGTTTCTTTATAAAGAATAAAATATAAATCTTGAAATATTTGTTCAGGAAATTTGAAGATGCGAGTTTTTAGTACTCACCTTTTTAAAACTTGAGAGATAAATTTGTGTTAAATATAAGATAAAAAATGATAAAAAAGTTTACAACAATGACATTTAAAAAATATTTTCTAATATGTTTAACATTAAAAAAAAAAAAAAAAAAAAAAAAAAAAAAAAAAAAAAAAAAAATTAACGTTCTTTCTAAAAGGTTTATAAATAATTTGTCCATTTTATAACATTAATATTTTAAAAGTAAAATATGCATAAAAATAACTTATTATTATTTTTTAAAAATAAATTGGCAGCATAAAAAGTAATTAATATTTTGTATTCTACATAAATTATAAGTAAATGTGCTTTTTGTGCTTTAGTAAAACATTTTCTTTTAATAAAATTTGTGAAATGGTATAAAACAAATTTTATCAATAATTTAATCATATTCTGATATTTTAAAGAGAAATTTACAAGTTTTTTCTCTCTTTTTAGCTAATTTAGTACAACAAAAGAAACGCAAACAGCAATGGTAGCAGCACACTTAATTTTAATGATTAAAGCAGTCTAATCAATGTTTCAAATCAGAAAATCAAAATATATAACTCAAAATTATTCTTCCTTTTCATTCAAATAAACTATTGTTATAGTTTTTATACAAAAATATCATTTATTGAATGTCACTAACATTGGTTAAATATTTCTTCTTTAATATGATTTACATTTTTTATAGAAAAACAAAACAGGGATAATTTATTCTTTTGGGAAATTATGTAATATATGGACCAGAAAAAAAAAGTTCGCAACATAAATTTGAGATTGAAAACGCATTTTCTATTGAAAATGTTCTCTCAGTAGATTTGGACTCGGTTAAGACGCAAAAGGATTTTTTTTGTTTATTTATTTATTTATTTATTTTTGTAATGGTTGATCAACTGTATAACAGAATTTATACATGAAAGTGTAACGAGATAATATTAATTTTAATGGCAACGGCAATGCTATTAATTTTAATGATAATAATTATGCTGTTATTTTACCATGTTTTTTTTTTTTTAACGTGAAAATTCTTACTCGAGAATTATTAGCTACCGAACAAACAATATTTCGGGTTAAAAAATATTTATACTGTAAAAAAGTATTTGGAAACGGTTTAAAAAATTACGGGCAGGAAGCTAACATTTTATTTCTGAAATGTTTGTTTCAATCTCGGAAATAAATTGGTTTCTGAGGTCTCTCATTATAAAGAAATATTTTTTTTAATGGTTGGTAACGCGGAAGATGTTATATTATTATTATTTTTTAAACCCTAAGAAAGATAAGAGTAGGATCAACAAACATTTGTCTTTTTTAAACTGTGTATGGATACAATCTCTGTAAGATCATTTAAATTTTCTGAAAATAATTTAGTAATTTGTTTAAAAAATTTAATAAATACAAAATATAGAAAATTTTCAACAGAGCTTGTTTATTGTCTGTTTTTTTAAGAGTATATGATGGGACACAGTTCAACCATGATAACTTTTATACAATCAACTGCGAGTGCTTTTAATTTACATATTCATGGGGTTGCTAATTATTAAATAATTTAACAAATAACTGTGTTCAAAATATTATATTTCGTCAGTTTGCAGGTAAAAACAACACATTTGCAAAATTCGATTAATTTTTGCGCCTTTCTTTCTTTCTTTTTTCTATTAGTTATGAATTATGTGAAATACTATTTTAGATTCCAGAATTAGCACAATTTTAAACGATGATTTTATTGTTTTTTTTACTCTTTTTCCAGTAAAAAAACAAAAGAGCCGTTCTGAAATAAATTAGCATGATAATAATTTATAAAATCCTTATTTCGCCCAAGTTAAACTAATACGAATAAGGTAAATAGTTATGTATTAAAACACATATTTCATATGAAAAAGAAAATGAAGCTTCATTTAAACCTGTTATTTATTTTTTTATTATTTATGAAATGTATTAAACGTATTTTAAAATTCTCAACTATTAAAAATCATTAAGTTTATTTATTTTTAATTTACACTCACATACTTGAGATAAAGGTTAAGTTTTTATACAGAAGCAAACTTATACTTACATTCATTAATTGTTTTCATTCATTAACCATCACAAATTGAATTTTATTTAAATTTTCGGAATATCTAAATTTTTCCAAGAAAACCAAGTCTGTACAGCATGATGTACCTCCCGGTCCCCTTTATTGAGGTGTTAAAAAAAGAAGAAAAAAAACAGTATTAAGTCAGAGTTGATGCCACCAGAAAACGCGATAGTGTGAGGTATTTCCATAACAGTTCGGCAGAAAAGTCCACGATCTCCGGCCGTCCCTGACAGGGAAATACCAATCGCGAGCAAGGGACAGCGACTCTCAAAGGCTTCACAGGAGTGGGCTTGCCGGAAAACATATGTCTTTCGCGACAATGGTCAGCTTCTGGCACCAGTAAGCGGGGAGAACTTCTGGTAGCACCCTGAGAATTATCCCTCGCGTTACTCTGTGGAAGTGGAGCTCTACTCGCGACAATAAGTGTTCATATATGTTTTTGAGTATCCTCTTATGAATTGGGGGAGTGAGGACATTAGTAAGCCAATTTGTAGGGGGGGGGTTGAAGTATCTGATATGTCATTGGCTTGTTAGTGTGCTGTGAAAATATGGGTGTGATGCTGTACCTTGTTCACCGCGTTCGTATCGGTCTGAAGAACCACAATGGAATTTGTATAGGTAACGGCGAAAGGGACCCTGAACAGTAAGAAAAGCTATAGTGTATATAAAATCGCCTTTTCCCATCTCAAAAGCAAACAAACACTTTATCATAGTTTGTAAAAATAGGCGACTCCCCCTTCTGGCTGGGCTGAGTTTCTGCCTGCAAGCCCCTGCGCGTCGGCGAGACTCCCAGGTGAAGGGTAAATAAACCTAAGCTGGATCTTTGATAAGGCGACTTGCCACCCAGGCCGTCAAAATTGCCCCACTAAAACATTCGAATAGCTATTCGATTGGAAATTGCCTTCTTTTAATTTACGTTTAAAAAAAAGTTTATACGATAACCTTCTTGCTGAATTTTTACGAAACTCTGAAATTTCAAAAAGGAGCACCCAATTTTGAGATCAGATTTCGAGGTATTCCTGGTTAATTTGTATCTTCGGATTAGATATAAAAATCAAACGATAAAAAATATTCAGAATGATGAAGATTTAAATTTTGAAAATTCTAATCTTATATTCGTTTTTAATCGTCGCAAAACATATTGTAATGCGGGTATTTTTAGGAAGCAATACTCAAAAAACTTCTCGGTGGAATGAAATATAACTTTAGATTTGCATTTTTAAAATTTTAGTAATTGATTTCTGTTAAATGAAAGGGGTCACAGTTCATTAAATAAAGTTACAGTTGCTTTCGAAAATATATTTAAGGATTATACATATTTTGAAAATAATTTTCGAAAACTATATGAAATATAACTTATATAATTTAAAATAAAAATAGATTTCCATAATCTTTAAAAATGAAAATCCAAAATTACTTTACTTTCTGTTTTTCTTTTAAAAACGAACGCATTGCAATATTTTTTTGAACAATTAAAAATGAATTTAACATTAGAATTTCCAAATTTTAAACATTCGTGATTAAAGAAACTATTTGACCGAATGAATTCCTGTTTAGTAGTAAAATTATTGGAAAAATAAGCCTCTAGGTTTATTTTATTTTTTAACATAAATTGAAAGAACACCTAATTTCCTCGTAATGGTTATTCTTAACTTTTCTAGAACAATTTTGTGATAACATTGTACGTGGTAGTCTCTTTTGATTTAGCCTACTGTATATTTTATTTATAGAGATTCAAAAAATTTGCTTTATCATTATTGTTAAATAACACTAGCCTGCAAAATTCGGGTTGTGTTGTGTTTTTTAGCTTTTGATAATTGGTTCTTCTCTATTTTCTAGTGTTGAATACTAAAATGACCTTTGATTTCAACCAACATGTCAGAATTTTTCGCAAATCTTAAATTTCAAAGTTAAAAAGTTCAAAGCTCATAGTGAACTTCCTATATCCCCCTCATCGGACACCTGAGCTGTTTAGCTCTAAACATCCCCTGTATAAGACAGACAATAGAAAAAGTTACTGAATAAATCAAGATTAAATTTGAATTTAAAAATTACATCTACTATAAGAATTTCGCTATTTTTCTACTTTTTAACTTTGAGATTTACGGTTTCCAAAAAATTCTGCCGTGATTGTTAAAAATGGTCATTTACAGATTCATTGTTAAAAAGTACATAAAAATCAATTATCAAAATTTAAAAAACGCATCACTTCACTGTATTTTAGTATTAGATTTTCGTTATTTTTTTTACTTTTTACATTTGAACGGTTGGCGAAACATACTGACGTGATGGTTAAAAATGAAGGTCATTGTAGGATTCAGAGCTAAAAAATACATAAAAATCAATTATTAAAAGTTACACAAGTACACAAGTAAAAGTTACAAAAGTAAAAACACAATCATCGCAGTCTTATGTAATCAGATTTTTTAAAAAATTTCGTATACCTGTTTAAAGTTTCATAATACATTAATACCATATTTATTAGGAATTTTTAATCATATTATGAAAAACACAAATTATTTATACGATAATACGAGAAACACGACTTCTAAAAGATTAATATTACTTGGGCTGTTCAGCAAAACATACGCTTTATAAATTTCAGCAGCTTAAGATGCTCTTTGAAATGCTGATTCTGTTCTTAAACTAATTAAAATGTCTAGGAGTGATAGATGAATGCGGCAAAAGAGTCTTTACATAGGGAAGGTAAAATTATTAAGCGTTTTCAACGTACTTGTAATCTTTAATCAAACGAGAGAGTTTGAAGAGCTATTTTACCGTAAATTAATTACAAAATGCAAGCTGTATAAACAAATATATTTATAGGGTGGATTTAAGGGATTATTTTTTTTTGCCTAATATTTATGCAACTAAAATTGATTCTTTTAAATTAGATTAAAAAAGTGAATTGATTTTAAAAGTAAAGTATGGCATAAATATTATATTTAAAATGCATTATTATCAATTTTAAAGTTAAAAAAAAAATGCCCATTTAACATATATTACACAAGTTTTTATATATCTTTCAGGCACTTTCAAAACACACATAACCATGTAAAGGGCAATGATGAATAATTTTAATGAAAAGAGGAATGTTACATGATTCATGATTATTTTGCAAAACAAAAGAAAAAAAAACATCTGAAATAAGGAAATGTAAGATTTTAATGTATGCTCGTTTATCGTATTTATGAATCTATACTTACATGAACTTTTTTATGTCCGAAATCTATTTATAATTTTTTTTTTTTTTTTTTTTTTTTTTTTTTTTTTTTTTACAAAATACCGAAAGATTTTAACAAAGCTAGCGTCAGGCACTTTCGGATTCTAATTCTTTTTTTACATTTAATACATTTTTTATTGAACATTAACAACAGCAAAAGTTGTTTTTATATCAATAACATATTCTAATTACGTTTTGAAGTATAGAGGTATGGAAAGTATGAAAGTTTAATAATATATCACTACCATTTTTAATAAGAATTTTTAATCATATTATAAAAAACAGAAATTATTTAACGGTAATACGAGAGACTCGGCTTCTAAAAGATTAATATTACTTGGACTGTTAAACAAAATATACGCTTTATAAATTTCAGCAGCTTAAGATGCTCTTTGAAATGTTGATTCTGTTCTTAAACTAATTAAAATGTCTAGGAGTGATAGATGTATGCGGCAAAAGAGTCTTTACATAGGGAAGGTGAAATTATTAAGCATTTTCAACGTACTTGTAATCTTTAATCAAACGAGAGAGTTTGTAGTGTTATTTTACCGTAAATTTATTACAAAATTCAAGCTGTATAAACAATTACATTTATAGGGTGAATGTAAGGGATTATTATTTTTTTTTTTGCCTAATATTTATGCAATTAAAATTCATTCTTTTAAATTAGATTTAAAAAGTAAAATGACTTTAAAAGTAAAGTATGGCATAAATATTACATTTGAAATGCATTATTAGGAATTTTAAAGTTAAAAAAAAATGCCCATCTAACATATATTACACGAGTTTGCATATATTTTTCAAGCACTTTCAAAACGCACGTAAGCGTGCAAAGGGCAATGATGAATATTTTTAATGAAAAGTGTAATGTTACATGATTCATAATCTTTTTCTAAAGCAAAACAAAAGATAAAACATCTCAAATAACGAAACATAAGATTCCAATGTATATACTTTTATCGTGTTTATGAATCTAGACTTACATGAACATTTTTATGTCCGAAACTCGTACTTATATATATATATATATATATTTACAAAGTACCGAAAGATTTAAAAAAAAACTAGCGTTGAGCACTTTCACATTCTAATTGAATTTCTTACGTTTCGTACATTTTTTAATTCACTTTAACAACAGCAAAAATTATTTTTATATCAATAATATTTTCAAATAAAGTTTTGAAGTATGGAGGCATGAAAAGTATGGAAGTTTAATTTTACGTTAGTATAATTTTTAATACAAATTTCTAATCATATTATGGAAAAACTCAAATGTTATTTATACGATAATACGAGAGACATGGCTTCTGAAAGATTAATATTACTTGGACTGTTAAGCAAAATATACGCTTTATAAATTTCAACAGCTTAAGATTCTCTTTGAAATGTTGATTCTGTTCTTAAACTAATTAAAATGTCTAGGAGTGATAGATGAATACGGCAAAAGAGCCTGTACGTAGGAAGGTAAAAATTATTAAGCATTTTCAACGTACTTGTAATCTTTAATCATACGAGAGAGTTTGTAGCGCTATTTGACCGTAATTAATTACAAAATGTAAGCTTTATCAACAATTCATAGGTTTATAGGTTATACATTCATAGGTTAAGTGTAAGGGATTAATATTTTAGATATTTTTAGCCTAATATTTATGCAACTAAATTGATTCTCTTACATAAGTTTCAAAAAATAAAATCACTTTAAAATAAAATGTGACATTTTAATTTAATAGCAAATAAGTAATACTTGCAAATACTTTACCCGTATTTTTTCACGAAAATAGTGTACGTTTTATAGCAAAACTAGCGTCAGGCATATTTACACTGTAATAGATTTTTTTACATTTAATACATTTTTTTTCAGTGTACGACATCAAAAAGTATTTTTCATAAAAAATATCAATAATGTAATCAATGACGGTTTTAAAATATATAAAAAACCCGATGATTTTGTATTAAACACATGCCTGGAATTAATAGTCGATGAAATCGCCAACGATTTAACTACTTACTGCAGTTTTATTTTTATTCTGATCATTTCATCTACTTAAGGGCGCAGTTGATTACATGTCTATGAAAGTAGCGTTTTTTTTTTTTTTTTTTTTTTTTTTGTACTATATTATTTTTTATTGTCTAATTTTATATATTAAGTTTTAATTTCTTTCTGAAGTATTTGCCGGAACCAAATGCTAAACAATTTAAAATTAAATGAAAATGGATTGATTTATCGTAAACGAGTTGCACACCATAGAGGTAGTTAAAAAAAAAAAATCCATTGTTTAAAATTATTTTAAAAGACAGAAACAATCAGTAAACCAGATATAGCTTTTAAGCAAATTGTGTTTGGAAGTACATTTTTTTTTATTCGGTGGGGTATAAATTATAATTGTTCTATTACATATATGTTAAATATGTGTTTTATTCTGTTTTATTTATTTTTACACTTTATTTATTTATGAAGTAATTTAGTTGTTGAAAATGAGCCAAAGACAAATGCTGAATTATTTATATGGTGTTAAGTGAAATTAATCATTATTCTTCTGTAATATATCCGTAATGGATTGAGGTAGATTTTAAAAATTGATATCTTAAAATTATTTTACAAATCACAATAAATGAGTAAATTGCGATGCGGTTTTCAAACAAATTGCTTTGAAAGTAAGTGTTTTTGCTACATGACTGTGGTTGCACCAGTGGACGAGAGGTTCTGTTCTCAAAGCTGGTAGACGGGCGGTGCTAGGTTCGAACCCGATCTCGCCCGTCGGCCTAATTGTTCGAACTTTTCCCTGATTTTCTTCTAACCTTGGATTTCCTTCTGTAAATACGGGCTGGGTTCGCTTAGAAAGACCTCCACTGAGGACCCCCCCCCCTTCGAGCCCATATCCCTCGTGTAGATAATTGGCCGTCATAAACACACCCACACACACGCTAAATTACTGCAAAAAAATTGAAAATTTGCGATGTTTATGAATTTGAAAATATGCAGTAGAAAAAATTGCAAACTCAAATTTAATATTCAGGTGTTGCCAACTATAAATTGACGCTAGCGTTATGCAAGGCTTTTATATTGCACATACTAAAAATCTCAGAATTTTTTTTTTTTTTTTTTTTTTTTTTTAATAGGAAAATAATTGTTACATAAAATTTTTAAAAAATGCTGAAATGCTGAAGAATATAAAATAAGATTTTTTTAAATGGATAAATAATTATTTTACCTCTGTTTCAGACAAATAAATTCACGAAAAGACTTAAAAATGTTTGCCGAAATAATTCTTGAAATTACTTTTAAAAGGATAATACCACAATACATTTTAAAACATTACTGCAACCGAGAAATCTCTCGTTAGTCAGTCTAGCATCTCCTATTTATGAATCAGAATATCTGGTTGACAAATCAGATACCCGTTGATGACACTTAAAATATCTGAATAAAGTAATTCAAGAAGATCTCAATGCATAATTCAAGAATTCCTCTCTTTTTAAATAATTGAAATAATGCTATTTATATTAAATGAGTAGCATACAAATTCTACTTTTCAGTGAGGTGAAATACATCACTACGCCATTTCAGTTACAGAGATTTATGAAAGTAAAATCGATGCACAGGAAAAATGCAAATGAGGGGTAATCAAGTTACTCGTCAAATTTAAATGCGGTGTACATTCCCTGATACTGGCAGAAAATCCCTTCGCTTTAATTAAAGTAGAATGTTTTATGCAACAAGCGCTTGCTAATTATTTTAATAGATAAATCTCACAAATACTTATAATGCTACGAAAAATTAATGACTTTATGATTAAGAAAGTATTTTATGTAAAAATGTATCACATTGGAAACCTTTCTCGTAGGTTTGCAGTAATTAAATAAAGCAACGTTGCTTGTGGATTTCAGCTAGTATTTGTTTCGGTGTATAAAGAAAGAATTTCTAAATGAGTTTTTGAAATGTTTGCTGATGATATATATATAGTATCAACTTTATCAACCGTCTCCAATCCTCTGCTGTATGTAGATCTCCCCCTCTTTTTCCAATGTTTTCTGACTAGTGCTTTAGTCATCTAATGAACTATTGGTATATATAATATAGATACATATATATTATATATATATAAATGTCCTTTTCTAAATAAAAATATCTAATATGTTCATGAAATAAAAATGACAAAAACATTAACTTAAAAGTGGAATGGAATTTTAATTTACATCAACTGTTATACAGAGTGTTTCAGCACAGTGGTTACAAATTTTTAGGAGAGATAGACTACCCCTATACGACGGAAAATCACAAACAATCTATAGTCGGAAACGCTTTCCTGGTGCGGTAGTTAAGACTGAAAAAACAACACGGGAAGGACACGAACAGGCAGATAAAAGATGTTTATTATTCTTAGTAGCACAATAATTCTCGGACATTGCTGGATAGTGCTGAGGAACTTATTGCACGTATCGTGGTAGCTGCTGGTAAAGTTCGGAACATGCACGGTATTTTCGAGAACATTAGATCTTCCATGAGCTGTAGATGTGGGGCCTGCATCACGACCCAGGGTCATAATTTCATACGTCTTCCTTGATGACGATCGATGCCATTCTTTTTGTACTTATTTGTTATCATTTCTGTACTAAGAATAATAAGTATGTTTTCTCACCCTGTCCCTATCCTTCCTTTTTTGTGTTTAGTGTCGTCACTACCGCTCTAAGAAAGCGTTTCCGACCATGCACTGCTAAGTAATTTCCCATCGTCTAGGTGTACTCTATATCTCCTGAAACTTTGTAACCACTGTGCTGAAACACACAGTAGTAAAAAATATTTATACAAAGAAAAACCTCCCTAAAAATATTTACCTGGATATGTCAATATATTAAGAATCACGAACACTTTAAAAATACCGGGTGTCTCAAAAATGACAGATGGATTTTAAAATTCAATAACTTGCAAACGGTGACAGATATTAAAAAAATCTTGCAGGAGGGTTATGTATGATGTCAGGAATTTTTTTACAGTGATTCTTGATTTTAGTTCGAATTTCAAACAATAGATGGCGCTGAGAGCAATAGGTGTTCAGTCCAGACCCGATTTTTGGTACTTCGGGATCCATTCCAATACATTTTACTCTTCATTTTTTGTATGGAAGAACAGAGAGGCCGAAAAATCGAGCCTGGATTTAGCGGTTAGTGCTTTCTGCGCCATCTATCGATGCTATTTGTAACTAAAACTGAGAATCGTACATTAAAACTCCTGATATCTTACCTAACTCTCCTGCAAGAATTTTTGAATATCAGTCACCGTTTGCAAGTTATTGAATTTTAAAATCCATCTGTCATTTTTGGAACACCCGGTCGATTATATAAAGAAAAGTAAATAAAAGGTATTTAATCATAAGATTAAACAAAAATCGAATAAAGAAATAAGAATATGAAATTGAAAAAACAAAGTGGTACGCGATTGTTTTATCGTCCGTCGCTCAGATAATCCACTTGCTTCAAAAAATTCATTATTCCATACAATAGAACAGAGAATAGGCTAGAAGTCCAAACTTACTAAATAACGCATTGAATCATCTCAAATAATATAACAACAAATTAAAAGAACTTCCAATAATAAAAAAAATGAATGTATTCACAATATTTTGTTTTGAGGATATTTATATTTATTATTATAATTATTAATAGAAAATATTTATTTTAGGACGAAAATAAATGAATGAATCACAAAGACATGCATTTTTATCATTAGAACTAACCAAACATAATATAGCTATGTACCTCAAAACTATATTTTTGAAAAACAAATTGATAGGGGAGGTAGGGTAAAATCGGATGTCTTATAATTAGTTGCTTCTTCTTGCTCAGAAAGTCCAATAATTTAATGATGCTTGTTCTTAATCAGAAAGTCCAACAATTTAATGATAGTTTTCGATAGTTTCGGCAAATGTCGCCAAGCTTGGCGAGAATTTGAAGCTAATGGATATTAATAATATTTAAGCATTGCGCGGCAGTGCAAGGTGCAAACGGCCGCCCTTTTGGAAGAAGATGGCCGATAAAGCTGTCCAACAAACTCGATCGAGACATTGTTATGGACTATGCATACAATCAATCTCATCCAAATAAGTTTAGAAATACGAGAGTTACAGCATAACGAAAATAGATTGTTTCAAAATGTCAGCCACACTGTAAAACATTTGTGTAACGTTACTTTATACAAATTGGTGGCAGCGTTGCTGCCTCCTCTTTTATGGAGTACTTTAACCGTTATAACCGGTGTTACGTTACACTAATGTGTAACATTACACCAGTTATATCAATTTAAATTACACCATTATATAAGGGAAAAAAGTTACTCTATAAAATTGGAGGCAGCATGCTGCCACCAATTTTGTGGAGTAACTTTACATAAATTTTTTACAGTGCACTGTAGAAATGCAAGCTGCTAAATATCGGCCATTTTTTTAAAGATAAAGGCGAAAAAAATATATGTTCCAGAATCCTTGTATTAAGGTCAAACTCTTAAGAAAAAATTATTTTTCAGTTTTTAATTTATTTGCACCGCATTTTAAATTTTTAATGTTTTAATAAAAATTAAATGGCCGCCATTTTGTAACAAGATGGCGGATGAAGCTGTCCATCGAATTCGGTCAAGACATTGATATGTACTATGCATACAATTAATTTCATCCAAATCGGTTAATAAATACGAGGGTTATGACAAAAATTAGCTATGCATATAAATCTATACATATAAAAGCCGTTCTCTGTATGTATGCCCGTTATACAAATCTTCAATTTTAGACCGATTTGCACGAAACTTGCCGTACATACGTTTCAGAACGTGGAAAAGATCACTGTCTACTTTAAAAATTCATCAGGCCAATATTTATCCATTTTTTCTACCACTTTTCATAATATAACTTTATAGAAATATATCTTTTTAAATTTTGAAAATCAATAGCTTCTTTCCTGTTGCCACATATCTAAAAAACTGCTCAATAATTAAAAAAAAGACATTTATAACTCCAGTACTTTGTTTTATAAGTCAATAAAAATTCGGATTATCTCACTATATTATTGCTGTTTTTGAAATTGACGTCATTCAAAGAAGAAAATGCGCATTTTTTTATATATTTATGTAAAAATTTTAACTAAGCATGTTTTAAAATGACGTAGTACCTTAGTGGAATGTTTCTGAAGTTAAAAAATCTATTTTAATGAAGTCGTTTCAATATCAAGAAATGAATTAAGGAAAAAGATAATAATAAAAAAAATTGTTTGCTAGATATGACGTCAATTTCGTCAATATAATTTCAAACTGGTTCTAAAAGCCGGCTGCTACAATTTATTTCCTATTTCTTTGTAATGCTGTATTTTTAATTATATCATTTAGATAAATGTTTTAATGCCTGAAATGCAATGATAATGTTTTACGAATCGAATACGGTTATATAAAATACGATTTTTCTACGATTTATACTAAATAGAAATTATAGTTACTATTTTTTAGGGTAAACTTGTTTCTTTTTTAAACAAAATTTCATGACCTACATTACGATTGAACACGGTTGCGGATTTGGATTTTATGAATGGAAATATGAGTTTACGTTTAAAAATTATAGGCAGTGAATCTTTGTATACATGTGTTAAAGATGCTTGATATATTGCCCGTTAATAGTACATAAATAAAAATCGTTTTTAACTTGAAACACGAATATATTTTTAATCTTTAGTATATTTGTTAGATTTCTCAGCAACTACAAGGAAAAGTATTTTTCGTTTCAGCGATCATATTTTTTGTTTCAGTTTCGTTTTAGCGATCACTTATTTTTCTCAGTAGCACATTTCTCCCGCTGCGGACAAATTATCCGAACAAATCTTTAATTAATGGAAATATATGGGTGAATTTGATCTTCCATTTTAAAGCAATATGTATCTTTATCTCAAATATCCTTCCGTATAGCTGAAAATGATAGATCATCACTGCGCTATTATATTTTCAAATATATAAGACAAAATTTCGGCTATTTAGGGCCTAATTTTTTAGTTGATCATTTACAGTAGGATTTGGTCTAAGAATTATAGACGGATATGCAATATACTAAAACTATTCCTCAAAAATTATCTAACTTATTTACAAGGCTAATCACTCAAAATTGGTTTTGCCTGATTATAGAACATTTCAGTTAATTCTATAATAAAGCATGTACAACAAAATGTTATATACTAAAACTATTCCAGAAAGTTGGGTGCAATTTAATAGTGCAAATTTCATCAAAATCTGTCCAGTAGAACTTATAAAAAAGGCTAATCTTTTATAATAGGGCTTACTATTGGCCTTTCTTCTATAATTTTATAACAAAGCGACGTAAAACTATATGCAATATTTTAAAAAAATCCGTGTAAAATTATCTAACAAACAATACAAGTTCCAATGAAATCCATTCAGATTAAAAAAAAAAAAACTATTCTTTCATAATCGGGTTCCAAATGATTATGGAATTTTCCCCTATAATTCTATGACTAATCAGCGTATATAGGTTAGTACGTAGGGTAGTTAACTAATAGTGCAAGTTGAATTAGAATTATTTCAGAAGAACCCAAGTTATAAGCAGCAGGAATGAGATTCCCACACGAAAACAAACAAATACTGAAATTTTCCAATTTAGTTAAGTAAAAGTACACGAAAACAAACAAATACTGAATTAATTACAACGTTTTTGAGCAATTAAGTTGATCTTTTTTAACTGGGTTGCAGGCATATTAAAAAAAATAAGGTTTAAAATTACTTTAAAAAACATAAAAATCTGTAAATTTACATAATATTTTCAAACAAATTATGGAAATTGTTTTTTGTTTTCTTTTAGACGTTGAAATAATGGGATGCATGATGTTTAGATATCAAATTGCAGTAAAAGTTTAATTTATGGTACCGTTAGGTTGTTCCCACTAATAATATGATGCTAGGCGTTACTCATAAATATGTCTTTTCTTCATAATATTGCATTAATAGCAAACGGATATATCTTTTTTAATTGGATGTCAGGTATATTTAAAAATATCTCAGTGATTGAAAATTAATTTAAAATGGATAAACAATCTGTAAATTGAGATAAGCTTTTCAAACAAATATTACTCAAAGTACTTCTTGTATTCTATTAGACGTTGGAATAATCAAATGTACGATGTTTAAAGGTCAAAGGCAGTAAAAGTTAAATTTATGGTTGGGTTAGGTTGTTGCCACCAACAATATGATGCTAGAGTTACTCATAGCAATGTCTTTACTTTATAATATTGTATTAAGAGCAAACAGGTATATTTTTCGTAATTGGGCTGCAAGTAGGGATGAGATTTCCGCGTTTTTGCACACTGGTATATTCTTAGAGAAAATGTTGTTCTGTTAAATCACGAGAGTGTTCCGATTAAATGAAATATCATTTTCTGTAACAAAATACTGGTGTGCAAAAACGCGGAAATCTCATCCCGGGCTGCATACAAATTAAAACTATCCATGATTGAAAATTATTTTAAAATCCATTCACATGAAAAAAAAATGAGATACGATTTTCAAATAAACTTCGTTTGACAGAACATTTTTCTATTCGACAGTGTGAAAAACAAATTTGTATGATGTTCATAAGTTAAGAAAAATTTCAGTTAAAGTAAAATTTATGGGTTAGGTCGTTGCCATCATCAGTATAATGTCACAATTGGCATTGCGTTTGTAGTTTTTTTTGTATATTCTGAAGATGACGCAATGAAAGAGTCGGAATACGTAAATTTTATTATTTTTTTTAATTGAAATGACGCTTTTTAAGCAAATAATTGTACTTTAATATATGTTATGACATTTGTTTGGAATATATATTATTATGATATTGTTAATAGTAGACACAATTAAAACTATTTTACATATTTCTTATTGGTCTTTAACGATTCGTGGACGGGAATGTACCAATCTCAGTTATTGCCAATGCCGTATTATTTAATTTTAATGTATTTTATTACCCTTATTATTGACACGAACGAAGGCGAGTAGATCTGTTAGTATATATATATATAAGTCACATTTGAACGGAGACTGGTTTTGGGGTCTGGGCGTCATGGTCGTTGAAAATACAGTGAAAAACGTTTAACACGAAAACGCTTAACACGAAAAATCGGTTTATACGAAATGATATAGCGGTCCGGACAGTATACTAAGAAATTTAATGCATTTTTTTCATTTAACACGAAACAAAAATCGTTTATCACGAAAAAAATTCGCTTTCGAGCTAGTTAGTTTGAGTTAAAATTGGTGAATTTGGTGTTAAAACCACTGAATTTTGGGTGAAAATCAGAGAATTTCGTATTTTTTGTAAATTAGCTTATGTTTTATTAGCACAATGATTGAGAAATCGGTGCAAAAACAAACTGCCATTTCGCTTTAAAAGAACATAAACCTCAGCACTTGATGAAAAAGAAGGACGAAAACAGAAATCTGCAAAGAGTTTTGCATTGCCAATTCTACTTTTATCAACAATAATAAAAAATAGTGATCCCATTACGTTAATGTTTGAGCGCAGTATATTTAAGCTAGAGCGAAAACGTATGAAAAGGGCTAAGCACGAAGATTTAGAGACAGCTTTGCTTATTTGGTTCAAACAAGCTAGATTTCAGAATGCTGAAAAATACACTTAAAAAAAAAGATATCTCATCCCCCCCCCCCAAAAAAAAAAAAAAAAGTTTTTACTTGCTTTTTATACTAATGGATGCAACTTACTAGTAGTTTAACAGGGAATCGAAGTAAAATTTGACAACGTCGAAAGTTTTTGTGAGGTTTTTTTTTTTTTTTACGGATCTTTTAACGCGAAATTCTTTTAACACGAAAAATGTTATCGGTCCCCTGAGTTTTATGTTAAACGTATTTCACTGTATACCAAAATTTTCCGGAAGTGTTTTTCTCCGAATGGCTGCAATAGGTAGCATTTTACTTTTTGTAATGAAAGCTACCTAAAACTTGAGATAACCCTCTTTTCAGAATGACTGAATCAACTCAAGGTGCTAAAAATGCCGAGTGGTATAGCAAAAATTCTAATCTAATACAATTTCAAATATTGCATGTAAATAACTAACAAAGATTTAAAAAGAAAATTGACGTTACATACTTTTTAAATAGTATTAATATTATTAAGTGCCAAATGTTATATTATACAGGGTGTCCAAAAATTCCTGAGCACATTTTAAAATTTGATATAAAATCAAGGAAATGTCGTATTGGAGTGCGGTTTGGACTAAAATGCTTCTCAGGGTTAAAGGTTTTCTTCAAGCGAATGAGAGTAATTAGTTCCAAATTTCGAATATAGATTAAGCATTTGTTCGCATATTTGCTTTCAGTCATGCGGGTTTTTTTTCTGATTTTTAGATTTTGATGCTGTAACATAAAAAAGACGACTCCCAGCGCTGGGAGTAATTATTACAAAATCACAGCGTCAAAATTATTTCGAAAAACATAAAAAAACGCATGTTCGAATGCAAACATACGGACAAGTGGCCCGTATATGATCGAAATTTGGAACTTAATTATTTTCATTAGCTTGAAGAATAGTTTTCATCATGAGATGCATTTTAGTCTAAACTGTACTCCAGAACGACAGTTACTTGATTTTATATTGAATTTAAAAATATATCCGGAAATTTTCGGACGCCCTGTACATATATAGGATAACTTATTTCAGTTTAAAACAAAAATAGCTTTTTCTAATAACGTGAGATTTGGAAAATTGTTTGAAAATGTCTAGATATATAATAACTCAATAAGACGCTGTTTTAAAAATACACTAATCCTACTGTAATAATAAAGATGGCATCACAAATACATGAACAAATGTTAAAATTCTAATAGATGAACAAAATATGAACATTTAAAAGCAGTATTTAAAAAAAAAACTATGAATAACCCACAGAATCATCAGGTATGCTTGTTGGTTAATTCATAGTGAAGATGCGTTATTTCATCCAATTTTGTCGGCATTAAGCCTAAAATGACAAAATTTATCCCCTAATAGCGCATCATAAAATAAAATAAAATATCAAGATATCTAAAGAAAGATACACCTTACACAGGATACTAAAAATATAAGAGCACAATACCCAAATTACATAAAAGCATCCAAAACATTATAAAATTGATTCACAATGTTAAAGCATTTAAGGATGCAAACAGATTAGGTTAGGACTATTAGAACATGTGGTCATGAGTTGCTGAGAATCAGTACATTACTGCCATCATGCCATCTGGTGTGAAAAAGTAAAACTATGTTGTAATTAGGTTTATTAAAAAGAAATGTTAAGTGCTGCCATCTGTATCCATAAAACAGAAATGAAAATAATTTAAGAAATGATTAAGATTTATTTAAAGTAGAATGAAAAAATAGGAATAAACAGAATAAGTACTTAGTAAATATAAATGTAAATATAAATATAAGTAAGTATATAAAAATAAGTAAATAGAAGGGCATTGATTAGTTTAACTAGTTTAAAAACGAATATTATAAAATAAAAAATGAATATATAATATTTAAAAAACAATGAGGATTATTTTGAGATTATAAAATATGACCTTGTATTATATACCAATATGTGAAAAATAATGAAAAATATGATGTTAAATGCATGATACCCCTATGATTTTTTAAAAGATATATTCATATAATATAACAGCTTCTATGCATTGACTTATAAATTCTAAGTTTTATATATTGAAAAATACAGAATAAAATATGAGATGGAGAAGCCAGTCACGTTTATTTATTTTTAATACATAGCATTCTCAGAGGAGCTTTCTCTAATCTAATTATAATTTAGTTTTTCGTAATCTATTGTCAATATTAATATTTCTGCTTCTTAAAACAAGCATTTTTAATTATACTAGGGGGCTCGGCCCCCTACGAGCTACGCTCGCCAACCCCCGTCCAGACACCGCAGACTCTAAATGCACGCTAATTTGATCGGCTTTAAAAAGATTTCGAAAGATTGAATTATAATTTAAAAAACAGCGGCGATCTCCCTATAAACGGATTTCTATTCATTTCTCTTTGATTGGGGGATTTTAACGCCAAATCCGCTGCGGTACCACTTGATTATCCCGTCGACCCATTTCGCCAAATTATATAAATCGCCAAACCACTCGCCAAATTATACAAATTGACATAATTTTTTATTTTAAATAACGAAAGAACAAATAAATTAGTACAGCATTAATAAAAATACAAATAAAACGTCGAAATAAAAATAACTTGATGACGTAGACACATGTAACAACATTTCAAAATAAGCTAATATAAAAGGAATTAAGTAAACAGAGTCTTTGTATCCTGGTATTTTTTAACAAAGCGAAAAGAAAGTTCTTTTAAATGAGACATTTTAAATTAATCGTTTTTAATCTGACGTAATTTTTACCAAGCTATTCTTTCTCTGTTAAATATTCACTTGAAAATACCAGTTGAAAAATATCCTCTCAAAATATTAAATAAATGTCTAGCGCAATATTTAAATTTAAACCGTTTTGCAATATTATTTTGCGTTCATTTTATGTAATAACTGTAATGTGGCGTAAATATGACGTAATTTCTCCTATTTAATACTTCGAACGCATGTTAATAAATTTATTATTTTACAAATTCCTTTCTCACTTAAAATTCACGTGTAATTATAGTTTTTATGACGTAATTTTTAATAAGTTCCTGCTTTTTGCACACAATTATTTAATTCTAATTCCAAATGTTTTTTTTTTTTTTCTGTTTATAATAGTCACGTGTAAATAAATTTTTAATTTATTTACACGTATAAATATTTTTTTTTTTTTGAAGCAAACATTATTGCTTCCTCTGTTTATACAGTTGGCAACAGTTTAAATTAATATCACTTTCTGAAATCTGTAAAAAAATATCTGTAGAAATGCTGAAAATTTGAATTTAAAATAGAAATAAAACCTCAAAAAATGAGTCAAAATAAAAAAATTAATGCAATCTGCACTCCGGCAAATTCTAACGCATAAAATGATCTAAAAATGATTATACTGCCATGTATAGTTTTTGCTGCTATAAAACTTTTTTAGCGGAACGATTTTGTCCAACTTTAGCATTAAATATCTCTTAAAATAATTCTTCGATTTGAAAACTGTCTGCTTCAGCGTGTTTATCAAACATTTTTGTATAAAACCACCGATTTTTATATTTTTGTATGCATTATTTTTCTTAATATTAACGAAGAAAGACCTCCAGTCACAAAAAATTCAAAACCGGCGGCGGCGGCGGCGGCGGCGGTGACAGCGGTAGTTACTTTTTTTTAGAATAGAGAGATAACTTTAAACTCCAAACTTTTTATATGGAAATAAAGGCTATTAGTAAATAAATAACGAAAAATAATTTTTAAGAGGTATTTCTAATTAAATATCATTTTCAAAATATATCTAATTAAGGAATAAACTCTTTTTAAAAACTTTATTTTCACATAAAGAAGACTTTTCTTTATTAAATGTAGAATGCACAGAAACTTTTTAAGAATACAGGGAAATTTCCTTCAGGTCATTTTCATTTTATGCATTCAAAATAGATTCCAGAAATTAAAGTTTTGTTGTTTAGTATACGTTTATTTCAATTTAGAACAAATTACATGCAAAATAAATTCCACGTTTGATTTTATTTCGCACATTCGAACAGAGCTGATTCAATTAGCTTTGTACACGAATTTACCCCCATTGACTGTGACACCGGGAAACGCAAATGCGTCAATTTTGGAATGCCCGATCTGAGTTCGGGCAAGAGAAAATCAGTGTTTCAATTCCGTGAAGCCCGAACTCAGTTCGTCCAATGCATAATATGTAATTTGCCATTTTCCCGACAGATGGTGATACTTTCCCGCGAAAAGTTCTGCAGTTTCACGCCATTTGTCGGATTTTTGTAATTTTGAAGTAATTAACCCCTCCCTGCATGATTTTTTTTTCTGCAGTCCTAAAAATTTGAAAGTTTGTAAAGAATAATCTAACATGATGAAAAATCCCTGATGATTGAAACATGATCGAAACCCTTCTTAATTTAAGGCCGATTTAAGTTCGTACCATATATGTCACATCATGCATTAGCGACTACTTTTCCATAGTAGTGAAATCAGCATTATTACTTGAATGCAACTCTGAAAGTCTCAAAATATGTATAGAAATTACTTATTAAATATATTTATTGATGTATGTTTCAGTCTACAGTAATTAATACGTATATCGTTTATTGAAAAATGAATTTACAGAAATTGATAAATGTATCATCTATTGAAAAATTATATTCTGCATTACCTGATACATATTTGATTTAAAACTGCAGGCTACAATAACTGATACATATTTTTGACTGAGAACTACAGTCTGCAGTAACTGACACAATGTTGTGGAAAACTACAGTCACTCGATGACCCTTCACTCAGTGTGAAACTTGGCAAAGCAATTTCAGTCTTTGTTCAGACAAAGTGACACTTTGCATTTTTGACAACATGTAATTGATTTTCCGTGCAGTTGTGGTATTTACAACGTTTCCTTTCATCTAGCCACTTGAGAAGGTGACCAACGCAGTCAAGTGTTACAGCCACAGTATGCACAATCGGTACTTTACCTTTATTCTTCTGTTCATTTATCTTTTTCTCCAACTTATAACTCGGCCGTCCACGTTTACGCGTATCACACTTCTTCACATTGCACAATGCATCAGCTATAGATACTTTGCAGTCTACTAAAGGCATAGTGTCTTTAGTGTTTCTTCTCCACTAGAGCCAGCTATTCATGGCACCGAAATCAAATAAATGGAACATAATTTTGTGATACCATTTTCTTAATCTGATATTTATTCGATAGTATCCTAACATCGAGTCCAAAAGATCCACTCCGCCTATTTAGTAGCTGTTATATACACCTACAGAATGCGGACAAGTGATTTATTTGCATGGCTTCACCTTCTTGAAGTATCTCTTTTTTAGTAGTTTACTTACTTCCAGAATATGTAGACAATGTGTGCACAACTTTGTTGTCATACCATGATAAAAGGGAAATATCCACATTATATATCACTGCCACCTTTTCCTTCATTGCCACTCGTCCTACCTTTTTCATTGCTGACTGAGTTGACTTGGCGTTAGGTATACTAATCGGACGTACTGTCTAAATTCCTTTGGTTAAAATTCCTTCTTTCTGCAGATATATTTCCAGTGTAATTCTGGTGAACCAGTTGGCAAAGAAAACTTTATAATTCATATTACGAGGAACTGTTTGAACCAGTCTGGTGACAACATTGCAGCTGATGCCAAAATCTGGAGCACCAGGAGGAAGGGCATTGATCTGTAATCCAGCATAAATATCATATCTAAACCCTGAATCTGTTTCAAAAACTTCAAAATAATTTGTATCGTCCAGCGCCATATCATCACCAGAGAGGTCTGAGAATTCAGTCTCGTATCCTGCAGGAAGATCCTTGATATAACTGGAGAAAGAACCATAAAATAACTTGGAGTCTATTCCTAGACAGCATCCATATTTGAAATAAATCATAGAATATCCACTTTTCGATTATCGCACGAATGAGCACATATATGATGGTGAATAAACAAGTACACATTTCACCCACTATGGAAAAATATATCCTGTCAATGCATGGTTTGGCATATATGGCACGTACCGATTTTTAAGTACTACATACTCCAGAATTTGTACAATGTGTTACCATCATGATATTTACAAACACAGCTGCATTTTTTTCAGTCCAGTCTTCTTCTTTTTTCCACATAAAAAATACAAAAAAAATCACTATCGAGCAACACAAAGTAATAACTATAATTTTCTCACCGTTTACCTCTATTTTGGCGTCAAAATACGCCCGCAAGTTACCAGCACTTGCTGGCATCACATGCGTCACCCATTGACGTACTGAATGAATAAGAATGAGACTTCTACGATTAAAAAGAGCTGCAGAAATACAGTAAATTCAGTATGTGCCACATATGTCACGGTATGCAGGAAGGGGTTAGGCAAAACAAAATTCCATTTTTTGGCACGTTTTCCTCAAATGTATTCCACAGGAAAGGGATTAAAATCGAAAATGACATAAAATTCTATATCTTAATCCTTCTGAATTTAGAAATTGTTTTTTATCTTTATTTTACATGCGCAATATAATTTTACTATTTAAGGTAAAGTTATTTTAATGAAAATAATTTGAGATGCTTTTGTGTAAATGAATTGAGACAGATTGCTAAACGTTAAAAAACAGTTCTGGCACATCTTTTTTTATTTTCTATGAATTAGTTCATTGGATGAGATTATTTAAAAGCTTTATGGAATATTTATCTTTGCAAAAACTTTTTATTTGTTTTCTCTGTAGGTATATATTTAATGCTAGCTAAAATACCGGACGTTGCCTGGAATTTTAAAAAAGTTTCTTTTGAAAAATCAATTTCAAAATTAAATATGCAGTACAAAAAAACAGTATTTGTACACAGTAAACAGTAAAACACAAATGTTTTACTGTTTTGCTATCATTCAAATTGTTTTGTGTGTATACTAAGAAAGATCGTGTTACGAAAAATCTATAGGTTGAAATTTTAATCGCGTAAATGGTGAATGATGAATTAAATAATATTCGCAGAATTACTCATAATAAAATTATATTTTAAAGTTCGACATATTAATAAATTAATCGTGGATTTTGCCGATAATAAGAAACCTGAACGTTAGTTTGATTCGAAAAAATAAAAACTTTATGCTATGTAATACATTTCAAGCTTTTTTGAAAAATTAAAATATAGCCTTAAATGTTTTTATATCTGCTTAGTGTCCAAACCACTTCCGAAATTGATGAATATCATTTGTGCTAAAATTGACCCAATTAATTTTGAGAATTACTCAGGAGTGTATGAAATACCATTTATTAGAACAGACTAATCAAAGAAATACTATATTGGTATAACTAGCAGGAAATTTGACTATAGAAAAAGGAGCATATAGCTGATATTAAATATAATAGAAAAAACACAGCCCTAGTAAGATTTTATCAAGAAGAAAACATCCAAGTAAATTTCAATAAAAGTAAAATAATTTTCTCATCCAGTCTGTACTATCCATTCATTGTAAGAGAAACCATAGAGATTGTAACGCGCAAAAACTCAATATGTAACGATGTAGCATCATTTCACTTACCAAAAATATGGCTCGAGCTGCTCAATGAGTATGAAAGTAAAATAAAACAAACATCCATATAAAATAAAAATGTAACGTGCATAATATGAATGAATACGTGGAAAACTGAATGATGGCGTGTCATAGATCGTGCAAATTTTGTATAGCTTTATTTATTTGTTTTTGAAAATGACTCGGGATGAGTCGAAATATGTCAGCAGTCGAAATAAACGTATTTTTACTGGCTTTAATGTTTTAATTTACAACTTTTAGAATTTGAAATTAATATATTATTACAGTTATTTGCTATAGATTTCTAAACACCTATTGGAGCTAGATGAGCCTAGCTCCTCTAGCTCTAGAGGATACTTAGAAGAGCATTGATTACCATCAATAATATGCTTAACACTTTTTTTGGTCACATACCATCTTTATCATCTGAGTCCTTCATATGTATATGTATGAATGCATGTATGTATATGTTGGGGTGTATGTGTATACAGAAAGATATGTTTCAAGTACACTGGACTTAAAAAATAAAAAAATAAACCTTTTCCTCATTGTTTGCTTAACCCATTAATCGCTGGTACGTTGACGCAACAGTAAAATTAAATGCATATAAAAAAATAGCTATCAAATTATTTTTATATTAATAGTAATTTTTATGAAGTGAATAGCATGGTTAATAATTCAATACAAAAATATTTTCTTTCAACATTTTTTTTATTATTTAAAAAGTCGGAAACTTGAAGCATTTTTAAAGGAAAACTTTCACATTGTCGTTTTCGCAGAAGTATAGTTAGACAAACGTAAGCTTTAGAAGAAATCTATTTTTAGACAAGGTCAAAGTACAGTAACATATTCAACGAATTAGATGATTTAGTTTTAGTGGGGGAGGAAGATAAAAAAGGTGTTGCGTTTGCGCATCGTCATCGGAAAAGGAGCAGTTCCACTATTCACACGTGTCGTTCGACTCTGTGGAGTATTTTTATTCTGTGCTCGTAGAAATACTTACAACTAGATAACTTACGTTAGAGGAAGGCCTTCAAACAATTTTTAATGAAGATTTATATAATAACTATAAAGAAAGTGATATTACCCTTGTTTCATCAGAAATAGCAGAAATTATTGCTGAAGAAGAAAGAAATGATAATATATCAAAAAATGATAACGGTATTTTACCATGCTAATACTTATGACGAAATTAAAGTGTGCGTAAAAAAAGAAGTTTGTACACTCTAAAAGTAGTATAAGTCATACATAAAAAAATTTTAAATAAATAAACTGGAGATTTGAAGTGGATAAAGATGGAAACAATGAATTTCAGTCACCTAAAAAATGTAGAAAAAACCCTTGACAAATGCGGGAAGATATCAAGATTCTGTTCGAAAATAAAAACTCTCACTTAGATTTCAGACGTGAAGTTGCATTTTCCATTTTGCAAACACCCTTTTAAAGGAAAGAGTTAGCCAGGAACAAATCAGCCACAAGAAGGCCTTATAAGTTTCCCATGCAAAAGCCATCACGGTCAGAGCGCGAACATTTAACCCTTTCGGGGGCAAAACACGTCAATTTCTAAAATGTTAAAATGAAAGAATGACACTGGAATTTACGAACAAATACATAATAAGGAAATATTACTTTACCAAAATTCTGGTGCCATTGTGGCATTTGGGAATTAAATTTAATTGGATTCATAAACATACTACCGCTCCTGAAAGAGTTAATCGTCAAGTCCGATGACAGCAGAAGACTGCATTGTGAACAATGCCATATCCAGAATGTTTACCGCTGCAGTATATTTGTGATGTTTCTTTGCATCATAAGTGTAGCGAATGTTTTGATACTTAAATCTGTTTTCTGGATATGATCAGTAATTTATAAAGAAAAAGTAAATCAAATTTTAATAATAAATGAATTACATTTAAAGTGATTTCTTGCTGTCTAAATTGTAACAAAGCTGAAAAAAATCTTCCAGCGCCCAAATATGCAAGAAAACCCTTCTGATGCTCAGTTGAACTCCCTTAACATCAGTACTCCTATTCCGTTGACGTTGCGTGAACGCAACACACTATTGTTCGTAAACTAAGACAAATTTTGGTATTTCCACTATAAATTCGTGTTATATATGTTCACATGAATAACCAATATCATTTGTATGAGAAATTTTTAACAACTTCTAGTTTTGGCTTTTAATGGGTTAAAGTAAATAAACGTTTATGAATTTAGAAAGATTTATCTATAAATAAATAAGAATAAGAAGGATAAAGATAAATTAGCATATAGCTGAGATGCTTCCAACATAAAAAATTGTTTAAATTTTAACACTTTCCTAAAAATTTTATCAAGTAATGTTTATTTTTGTCGTTAAATAATGAAGACATTTAACATAAAGTTTCAACATTTTACAAATCTGTAATAAATATTTCTACATACCATGTTAATTAAATTAACGTTTTTTGTGTTACAAAAATTTCATAATATCATTATTCACACACATACTTTACATTAGTATGATAGAAGAGTAATATTTTGTACCAGGCTACTTAATCCTTATAAACCCAAGGGCTAAGTAACTCGTCGCATATTGATTAGTTTTACTTGATTCTGATCACGTAATGCTGTAATTTTTTCTACATAGTTTTTTCATATTTTTATAAAAACAATTTAATATTTTCATACTACACAAAATTAGCAGAAAATGCCATTTAACAGAATAAAATTATGTTTAAAAGGATTTACTATGTTGCAAGACTTTGAAGCTAATGTGCTATATATTTTTTATCTTGTTAAAGAAAATCGAAGCCTCATTTTTCGTATAATGCAAATTTTTCTATATGTTAATTTAAAAGAAAATACGAAAAAATAAATAATTTTCAAACCTTTAATTAACCTTCTTAAAGACAGGTAGTATTACACACGGAGATAGACATTTACAGCGCATTAGCGCTATTTGCAGTTGATTCATCAACGAATTGCAATCAAGAATCGATTCGAAAATAAAAAACAGTATAAAATTTTTGAAACACCACTTTGATGCAAACTATAATAGCGCTCATTTAAGAGTCACCAAGTACTTTACACATATTCGCAAAAATAAATATCATTCCCTCCCTACTTAATGCTGAAGCAAGGTTACGATTTGTTTCTCCGATAATTACTCAACTAGTACAAATATGATGACTTTATTGAAGCAAAATGAAGCCTTGTTCCTCGATATCACATTACCATGATGCATGATTTACGGACAGAATTCTGCTAGTATAGCCCAAATGTCACTCGTTCGTTGGACTTATTTCCGTTAGAGTATCGAGTTGCAAAGTCTAACCCTTATTTCGTGAAGATAAACAGTTACGTACAATGGCTGTGCTAGATTATTCAATCTAACTGTTAGCCTTGCACCTGTTCTTAGAATGAGAGGAAATAATGAAGCGGAAGCAAAATGAAGCATGTTTATGCAACATCCTATTACAATAATGCATGATTTACGAAAAGAATTCTTCTGGTATGTCACAAATGTCCCTCTAACATTGGATGTATTTCCGTTAATGTATAGAGTTGCAACGTCTAAGTCTTTTTCCGTAAAGATAAACACATAGTTACGTACGATTTCTGAGCCGGTTTATTCTATCTAACTGTTAGCCTTGCACCTGCTCTTAGAACGAGCGGAAATAAAAATGTCATGAAAGGCGTTTAAATGTTAAAAGACAAATGTAATTGAATCTTAAAACCTGCGTCATTCAGAAGGAAAGAGTGGCCGGGCACCATGAATTTATGGTCAATTGGCTCTGCTGTTATGTTTGTACTATTATAACTAGTTTCAACAGCATAAGAGACATTTTGATATTCCTATTTTTTGCCACCACAGGCATCAGAATATGGAATAAATTGCTTAAGTTTAGAGGCTTTCGCTATTAGGTATCTTGCAGCAATGCTAGTAAAGTCTTGGGAACATCTTCTCCCTCAAATTCACCCAAGACGAACATGTATCCCACTTTATTATTAAAGGAAGGCACCCCAAAGTTATAAACATATAGATTGCATAATAATAGTCTAAAAGCTAGCAACGTTTTCGTCACCTGATTTTATCAAGGCTCATTTTTCTATATGTTCTTCCGATTTATGGTGTAGTACGTTTGCGGGCGATCTGGCAGTCAGGAGACGTTGTGTTTACCTTCGATAAGAGGGTTATGCAGGTCAAAAAACTTCAAAATTACGTCCTTTTATGAAGGCTCATATTTCTGTATGTTTTTCCGATTTATTTTGTAGTATGTTTGCGGGCAGTCTGGCAGTCAGGAGACGTTACGTTTACTGCGGGAAGAGGGGTTATGCAGGTCAACAAACTTCAAAATTACGTCATTTTATCAAGGCTCATTTTTCTATATGTTCTTCCGTTTTTGGTGTAGTACGTTTGCGGGCGGTATGGCAGTCAGGAGACGTTGCGTTTACCTGCGGGAAAAGGGGTTATGCATGTCTAAAAACTTAAAAAATTACGGCCTTTTAGCATGATTTTTGTTCATAACATCTGTTTCTACTAACTATTTGTAATATTAATCCATTATTACCAGACGTTACCAATGTCGCAAAGACCCTGCTAGATCTACATTTATAGGTAACATATTACTCTTTGGTTATCAGACAACCTATAATTAATTTTCCAGACACAAATTCGGTTGCAAAGTTAATGCCGGACGGCTTTAAATATGGCAACGAAATTGCCTGTTTCAGACGTGTTTTACAGTTTAAAAATTACAAGTCATCTTTACGTCACTTTATCAAGTTTAAAAATAACAATATACTAAACTTAGTCTCGCAGAAAACCTATAATTAATTTGCCAGACACAAATTTGGTTGCAAAGTTAATGCCAGACGGCATTAAATATGGCACCGAAAGTGCCTGTTTCAAGAGTTTTTAATAGTTTAAAAATTATAAGCCATCTTTACGTCATTTTATCAAGCTTATAAATTACAAGATATTACTCTTTGGCTGGCAGACAACCTATAATTAATTTGCCAGACACAAATTCGGTTGTAAAGTTAATGCCAGACGTTAAATATGGCAACAAAAGTGCCTATTTTAAGAGTGCTTTATAGTTTAAAAATTGTAAGTCATCTTTCTGTCATTTTATCAATCTTAAAATAACAAGATTTTACTCTTTGGCTAGCAGAAAACCTATAATTAATTTGCCAGACACAAATTTATTTGCAAAGATAATGCCAGTCGGCTTTAAATATGGCAGCGAAAGTGCCTGTTTCAAGAAATGGCATCTTTTGTAGGGATTTGGCTTCATTTAATGACAGTAAACCCTTGATTGTTACCATAGCAACAATAGTTTCTTTTTAAATATATATATATATATAATGCTTTTAAAAATGTGTAAAACAAACAACTCAGTGCATCAGGCGCAACGCAGCTTCTTATATGCACTAAGTAAATATAGCTCTAACAAAAGTAAATGATTTATGAAATCCATGAAAAAGAGAGTGCAAAACAACAATACAAATCAATGAATATTTATAACTAAAAAAACGAACAAAAAACTCCTTGCTCTTCGGAAAGTGGGAGGATTTAAAAAACAGGTACCAAAAAATAGAAATTGAATCCTCACAGGTTTCGCAAGATATGGTCATCCCCACATACTCCAAAAGTGTAAAAAAAATCAAATAAACTTAAACTTTCAAAAACTTAACAAAACAAAGCAAAACTGCTTTAAAAACATAAACAACCAACCAATTCAAAATCAATAGAACTAATTTTAAAGCATAAACAAATTAAAAATTCTTGTATAACTGAATCATTAAGTAATTAAAAACATTGAACATGTGAGAAGGCCATACCCCCACCTTGACGCGTGAAAACTTGAAAAAACGTGATACCTTTAAAATATCCATTACGCCCCAGATCTCTCCAACAGTAGGAGTTGCAAACACGGCCATAATCCAAGTTAGACCAGCGTCATCTAGACTTGTCTTTCCGTTATCTTCATAAACATAAATTTCATTCCATGTCACCTCAGTTCCAACTTGCAACTCATCAAAATGTAGACGTTCTTATAAAGACTTTAATCCACACTTTGCATATATTCAAGCAGTTCCATCGGCATCCATTACGGTGTTTGGCCGCATTTAAAGAGTTTTTTGAAGTGGCAACAGCTAAGCGGCCAAACACCGTAATCGATGCCGATGGAACTGCTTGAATATATGAAAAGTGTGGATTAAAGTCTTTATAAGAACGTCTACATTTTGATGAGTTGCAAGTTGGAACTGAGGTGACATGGAATGAAATTTATGTTTATGAAGATAACGGGAAGACAAGTCTAGATGACGCTGGTCTAACTTGTATTATGGCCCTGCTTGCAACTCTTGCTGTTGGAGAGATTTGGAGCGTAGTGGATATTTTAAAGGTATCGAGTTTTTTGAAGTCTTCACGGGTCAAGGTGGGGGTATGGACTTCTCGCATGTTCAATGTTTTTAATTACTTAATGATTGAGTTATACAAGAATTTTTAATTTGTTTATGTTTTAAAATTAGTTCTATTGATTTTGAATTGGTTGGTTGTTTGTTTTTAAAGCAGTTTTGTTTTGATAAGTTTTTGAAAGTTTAAGTTTATTTGATTGTTTTACACATTTGGAGTATGAGGGATGGCCATATCTTGCGAAATCTGTGAGGATTCAATTTCTATTTTTTTTCTACCTGTTTTTTAACTCCTCCCACTTTCCGAAGAGCAATGAGTTTTTTGTTTGTTTTTTAGTTATAAATATTCATTGATTTCTAAAATTGTTTTGCACCCTCTTTTTCATGTATTTCATAAATACTTTACCTTTGATAGAGCTATATGTATATATATATATATATATATATAGTGTATGTCGAAAAAAATGTTTAATTTTGTGTAATTAATGTAAATTTATGTAATTGTAATTTTTAACAATAAAACACTCTTGAAACAGGCACTTTCGTTGCCATATTTAAAGCCGTCTGGCATTAAATTTGCAACCGATTTTGTGTCTGGAAAATTTAATTATATGTTGTCTATTAACGAAAGGGTAATATGTTACCTATAAATGTGGATCTAGCAGGGTCTTTGCGACATTGGTAACGTCTGGTAATAATGGATTAATATCACAAATAGTTAGTAGAAGCAGATGTTATAAACAAAAATCATGATAAAAGGACGTAATTTTGAAGTTTTTTGACCTGCATAACCCCTTCTCCCGCAGGTAAACGCAATGTCTCGCGACTGCCAGTCCGCCCGCAAACGTACTACACCATAAATCGAAAAACATATAGAAAAATGAGCCTTGATAAAATGAGGTAATTTTGAAGTTTTTTGACCTGCATAACCCCTTTTCCCGCAGGTAAACGCAACGTCTCCTGACTGCCGGATCGCCCGCAAAAGTACTACACCATAAATTGGAAGAACATATAGAAAAATGAGCCTTGATAAAATGACGTAATTTTGAAGTTTTTTGACCGGCCTAACCCCTCTTCTCGCGGGTAAACGCAACGTCTCCTGACTGCCAGATTGCCCGCAAACATACTACACCATAAATCGGAAAAAGCATATAGAAAAATTAGCCTCGATAATATGACGTGTTTTTTGACGTTGCTATCTCTTAGACTATAAGCTATGGATGTTGAAAACTTAGGAAAGAGAAGTACTTTTTGCAAGCCGAATGTAGAGCATTTAGTTTCACCCGAGGCTTTAATTTTATCAGTTTTCATTTTCTCTGCCTGTTTAGCTTTCTGCAAGTGGAGCTCTCGTTTGGTTTCAAAACTTTTTCTTGTGTTTTCATCATTTTTTGTCGAAAAACTAGTTGATATGTCATCACATAATTTCATGTATCTATAGTTGGCGGCTTCAAGTGTAAATTAAACTTTGTGCTGAAGATTTTGTATTATAATTTCTCTTTCACGGGATCTTATTCTTAGTCGTACATTCCTCTCTAGGCCGAAGTTTGAACTATGTGATTAGATTTTTTTTTCCTTGTAATGATTTTCTTAAGATAAACGCTGTCTGTATGTTTACCGTTTGTTTACCGACTGTATGAGTGGGGGTTATGAAAAACTAAATTACTTTATGTTCATAGTTTATCTATCTGATGATTCACAAACGTTTATTTTTTATTAAAAATTTTAAAATCGCTACATACTTAAACTACATCTTCTTTTGGCAGCAATTAGGGAGTATTTAGACAAGAATGGACCACAGATGAAATAGTAGTATACTGATGAGTGGACTTGATTCAGTATGGCTGCGAATGTTTCTTCTATTACTTCATCATCTCTGGACGCAGATGCAATATATGAGAAAGTTTTTGAACTACACACTTGGTGCACAATGGCTGTAGATAAAACACAGTTTAGTGCACCTTGTATAAGAACAATTTCATTTTTTATTTAAAGTGGACTTGGTCTACTATAGTTGTGAGCCCCTCATATGTAGTAAACAGTACTGAGAATTTGACTTATAGTAGAATTTTTAATCATCCTGAATACATTATTATTTTGTTTAATATAATAATATCTAAAACAAAAAAGCCGTAGCAAAATAAAGCGCTCTGTCTGTCTATCATCCCTCATGCCATAGACCAAAAACTAACCAACCGAATGGTCTGAAATTTTAAATAAATAATTCTTGCGACATTTTGTCGGGCCAATTCAAATTTTATGAAAATACGATGTATAGTTTAATTACAGGGACAGCCACATCGGATAGTCGGGAGTCTACTGTACTTTATAGCCTGCGAAAACCTATTAGATGTTGTTTATTTTCGAGATACATTATTTTAAATAAATTAAATCACAAGAATAATATATCGTTACATAAGTGTTAAAGTACTCCGTTACATTAAGGCAATGGGAAAAAATTATTTCAAGTGCATTTTAATGATGTTGCAGCCTTTCGACAACAATGAAATTGATATGCACTTATGAAGTGCACTAAAATAGACATTCAGTACAATATCGGTGCAAAAAATATTTATAAAACTAGTTTTAGTACGAACGCACCCCATTTGCCGGGTTTGACGTGCAATTTCCAACTTGTTTAAGCTTAAAGTGCTAAAAAATGAATAACTAATGACGAAATGCGTAATAACTTTCTTTTAGAGGCTTTACATTTAAAACTATCTTGCCATTTTTTTTTCTTAGACTTATGTAATGCTTTACAAGGAAATAGAAAAAATATTCTTTGCATAATGTGTTACTTTTATTATATTTTAAATAACAAGGATTTTGAATTGGGAAACAATTTAAGAAATTAAGAAATTATCTTTCAATTTCTAAGGAATATTTACTAGTAAAAAGTTTTTCCTCTATCGTATTTTTGTTTTGATACGTAATTTATATAGTATTTTTTTTTCTTTAACTTGAATGTTCATGGTTAATAAAATAAAGTAAAAAATATGTAATATTACCAAGTAGAAGCGAAGTTCGAAGTACCATGTTTCAGATTAAATTTACGTAGAAGAAATATTTTACTGCCGTGCCAGTTCTACGCAAATTTAATCTGAAACAGTCCAACTTCCACTGTCCAGGTACACATTTCAAATGAAAGTGACGTATGGGAACAGAGTGATGTAATAAAATAAATGAAACTGCAGTTAATAATAATATATATTTTCTCTAATTAATAATTAAAAACTCTTATGATACTCATTAGCGTACATATAAATAAAAACTATATATTAAAAACACATTACAAATTAATCGCAACGTTTCATGCTCTTTCTAATGAGCCATCATCAGGGGAGAGAGTTCCAAACAGCACAGTCACTTTCACAACATCAAACCTGAAAACATTTCGGTAACTGATCATTAAACATCCAAAATCAATACTGCATCGGATTTGGCGCCATCTGTTGGTAGGCTAAAACAGTATAATCAGAAACTAGAAAAATCCGAAATAAACATTACGAATGTACTTTAAAAAAAAATATTCAACCAAACATTAGAAATCTGAAATGAAATATTGTGATAGCATACCCCGTTTTTTCTCAGACTAATTTCTATGGATTCGCGTATAAGGGTTTTAAGTGGGTTGGAATATTTAGAGATAATTTTTACATTGTCAAAATCAACTGCCTTGCCACTGCCTTTAAAGGCTAATCCAGATAAAGCTGTAGATTGTCTATTGAATTTAAAATCTCTTTTATGTTCTTTAATTCTTTCAAACAGGCATCGATTGTCATTCCAATATATGAAGTTAATAGACCAGTATTGAGTTGAATAGGGATTTCGTAAACACCAGGATGGAATAAAATTGGTAGAGGTTCTTGCTTTCTGATAATCGCTGCAAACAGATTTTTTGAGGGGGAGGCAACAAGAAGAATTCTGAATCTATTAAAAATTCTCCTTAATATTCCAAACATTGCTGGAATATAAGAAATTTTTCTATAAATAGGACGAGTTAACTGAGTGCTTTGGGCATAACTATTGAACTTCTCGATTAATTTAGGGATAACCTGTGGGTTATATCCATGATCCTTTCCAATCTTGACAATATGGTTCAGTTCATCTTCCATATGAAGAACTGGTTCAGTAAGACTATGGTTCATTTCATCATCCATTGGAAGATGAACTGAACCATATTGTCAAGATTGGAATGGATCATGGATATAACCCACAGGTTATCCATAAATTAATCGAGAAGTTCAATAGTTATCCCCAAAGCGCTCAATTAACTCGTCCTATTTATATAAAAATTTCTTATATTCCAGCAATGTTTGAAAGATTAAGGAGAATTTTTAATTGATTTAGAATTCTTCTTGTTGCCTCCCCCTCAAAATATCTGTTTGCAGCGATTACCAGAAAGCAAGATCATCCACTAATTTTATTCCATCCTGGTGTTTACGAAATCCCTATTCAACTCAATACTGGTCTATTAACTTCATATATTGGAATGACAAAACGATGCCTGTTTGAAAGAATTAAAGAACATAAAAGATATTTTAAATTCAATAGACAATCTGCAGCTTTATCTAGATTAGCATTTAAAGGCAGTGTCAAGGCATTTCATTTTGACAATGTAAAAATTATCTCTAAATATTATAACCCACTTAAAGCCCTTATACGTGAATCCATAGAAATTAGTCTGAGAAAAAACGGAGTATGCAATGACAATATTTCATTTCAGATTTCTAATGTTTGGTTGAATATTTTAAAAGAAGTGCATTCGTAATGTTTATTTCGGATTTTCCTAGTTTCTGATTATAGTGTTTTAGCCTACCAACAGATGGCGCCATATCCGATGCAGTATTGATTTTGGATGTTTAATGATCAGTTAACGAAATGTTTTCAGTTTTGATGTTGTGAAAGTGACTGTGCTGTTTGGAACTTTGCTTCGTGGAGGTCAAGAACTCTCTCCCCTGATGATGGCTCATTAGAAAGAGCATGAAACGTTGGATTGATTTGTAATGTGTTTTTAATATATAGTTTTTATTTATATATACGCTGATGAGTATCATAAGAGGTTTTAATTATTAATTAGAGAAAATATATATTATTATTAACTGCAGTTTCATTTATTTTATTACATCACTCTGTTCTCATACTTCACTTTCATTTGAAATGTGTACCTAGACAGTGGAAGTTGGAATGTTTCAGATTAAATTTGCGTAGAACTGGCACGGCAATTAAATATTTCTTCTACGTAAATTTAATCTGAAACATGGTACTTCGAACTTCGCTTCTACTTGGTAACATTACATAATTTTTACTTTATTTTATTAGCCATGAACATTCAAGTTAAAGAAAAAATATCCTATATAAATTACGTATCAAAACAAAAATACGATAGAGGAAAAATTTTATACTAGTAAATATTTCTTTGAAATTGAAAGATAATTTCTTAAATTGTTTGCCAGTTCAAAATCCTTGTTATTTAAAATATAATAAAAAGTAACACATTATGCAAAGAATATTTCTTCTATTTCCATGTAAAGTATTACATAAGTCTAAGAAAAAAATGGCAAGATAATTTTAAATGTAAAGCCTCTAAAAGAAAGTTATTACGCATTATGTCATTAGTTATTTATTTTTTAGCACGTTAAGCTTAAACAAGTTGAAAATTGCACGTCAAACCTGGCAAATGGAGTGCGTTCGTACTAAAACTAGTTTTATAGATATTTTTTGCACCGATATTGTACTGAATGTATATTTTAGTGTACTTCATAAGTGCATATCAATTTTATTGTTGTCGAAAGGCTGTAACATCATTAAAATGCTCTTGAAATAATTTTTTCCTATTGGCCGTAATGTAACGGAATACTTTTGACTGTCCCTGTAATTAAACTATGCATCCGATTTTCATAAAATTAGAATTGACTCGACAAAATGTCGTAAGAATTATATATTTAAAATTTTAGACCATTCGGTTGGTTAGTTTTTGGTCTATTACATGAGGAAGGATAGACAGATAGGCAGACCGAACGACGACAATAGGTGCTACGTATTTATGTATCTATGAACGCACCTAAAAAAGAAAGATAGTAAACTTTCAAAATGCAATATTTTGTTTTATAATCTATTCTTTTATAATGTCATATGATTCATAATCATCATTTGTTCTACCAATTTTATTTTCAGACATTAAAAACACACTAAGATTTCATAGTTTTTCATACAGCCCAAAAAACAGCGTACATGTCATAAGTTTTAAAACATATATACATACTTTAACACAAATATTCAAGATAGTTTAAAAAATATTTTCACCTCCTTTCTCACCGAGGCATCTTCAGTTATTGATGTTTCTCGTCTCACTCTCTCGCTAATCCCTGCTTTCCAGATTTTCCCTTATAGACATCCCTTATAGACAATAGATGGCGACACATTTTGAAAATAGGGAAAAATAACAGGGAAAATCTGGAAAGCAGGGATTAGCGAGAGAGTGAGACGAGAAACATCAATAACTGAAGATGCCTCGGTGAGAAAGGAGGTGAAAATATTTTTTAAACTATCTTGAATATTTGTGTTAAAGTATGTATATATGTTTTAAAACTTATGACATGTACGCTGTTTTTTGGGCTGTATGAAAAACTATGAAATCTTAGTGTGTTTTTAATGTCTGAAAATAAAATTGGTAGAACAAATGATGATTATGCAATATTTTGATCTTTAGTCAGTGTGCTACATAATTTTGTTAACATACATAATTGGACTATGCAGTGTTTCAAAAGGATTAAAAATAAAAGCTCTTTCGGATCTAATTATATAATTTTTAATTTAATGTATTTAATTGGCAAATTTTGAATATGTTTTCGGATGCTTTAATTTTGTAAAGGGATATTATTCTGATAATAGCTATGAAAAAATTTCAACAATGTAGTAGATCGTTGTAAAACTATTTGAAAATCCTTTACTAAAATCTACATTTTTCGATTTATCGTATAAGTAATATTAAAATACTAAATTCTTAAGTTACAATTTCGTAGATCTTTAGAGTCCTTTGGACCTAAGAGTACTTGAATTTGAATAATTCATTAAAAATTAACCAAAAATAAAATTAATATTTTTTTATTAAAAAGCTAATAGCGGTGTTCTTGAATTTAAATAAAAGCAAATTTATTGACTTTAACCAAATCATCCTGTAATAAATAGTAAAAATTTAAAACAATAGCTTTGCAATCTTAATTAATGTTTAACTCTGGCAAAAAATCAGCAAAAACACAAGCACAAACGCAATAAATTAGTTTGCGATATGAAACTAAATTTTTCCATTTAAATTACAACAGTGGACTGAACAGAATAACAACTAAACCCAATCGAAGGTCATCTTATCATTGCGTCTCATTTTACAAGGTAAAAAAACTCCAATCGCCAAAACATATCCTATCATGAGCCAGAACATTTCTTTTAACTGAACAACTGCTGCTATACTGTTACTACAGCAAATTTATAAAATAATTTTCAAACTCGTTTTTCAGAAATCATTTCAGCCAAACCTGCTTTCTTTTCGAAAATAAGTACGGTAAAATCCGGCGTATAACGCGCACTTTTAATACCAAAATACGATCGGAATTTACAGGTGCGCGTTATAAGCAAAATATGAAAACTATAGGTCTAAAAATAAGAAAAAATCAGCATAAAAAATTAGTTTTCTACATGTAACGTAAATACTGTTTATTTTTAAAAATTGCATTACCTTAACAACATAAAGATTTTCATTATCGGGTAACTTGAAAAGCTTGCCATATTCATCATCTTTTATCTCTTCAGACGCACCATAGAATACTGTTTCATCTGCACCATTAATGTCACTCTGATCCATAAATAAGTAATCATATTCTGTTTCATCTAGATTGTTAGATATACTACATCCCACTGTCGTTTTAACACTAGAACTACGGAATTTTGAGTCAAGTTTTATAAAAATGTTTCTCACCATGATTTAGATTTTAAAGAGTTTAACATTTTTATTAAAGGGGGTTTTTTTTCTTTGTATGTTTTAAACTTATTTCATAATCAAAATTCTGGTTTGAACCGAAACATATTCCTATGGTAGCCGTCAAAATGAGGGCTCACGGTAAATCTAGTGTTAAATTTCCTCTGGATGTTTTTTTATACACACACCCAAAGGCTGAACTAATGGCGTTAATCCGCCTGTAAAAACTGACATGTATGCTTCACTCTCTTTTACCCATTTCTTCGTATTCTCCGTTATATAGGATCTGAACATGTCCCAAACTAAATTACTCTCAGCATTCTTTAGAGCGCTAGTATGCTTTTGCCAAATATACCTTATTCATAATTTTACACCGTTTTCGTCCATCCATCGTTTCTTGTGAACATGAATGAAAACACCATTTGCGAAATTAAATTTCGGCATCAACTCTTATTTAAAAATAACCATGAATTTTAATTTTGTACCGCCCGCTAAGCGGGAAAGCACAATGGTGTAGTGAGATTTTGTCGTTACCTGTTGTTTTTATGTGGACAGTTGTGTTCCTTTGACATCCAACATTACTGGAGTTTCACCCACATATTTTTTTTTCATATTACAAGTAAAAAGTATCTTTGTTTTAAAATATTGTTCCACATACTGCTTTTCAGTTCAGTGTATCATTCTTCGAAAGCCCAAGGAAATCCTAGTAATGAATGACTTCAAAAAATAAGAGCATCGCATATGTACGTACAGTTCAGATTTCTTTGTAAATAAAAGGATGCGCGTTATACGCTGGTTTAATGGTAATACAAAACGTGCGATATCGCAACAAAATCTTCTTCAAAAATATCTTGTGCGATCATTCGATGAGATACTAATTTTTCTTATGCATTATGCTTTTTCATTCAAAATTCGCACGATAAAATTTATTACACCATTTTCTTCTTTATGATTTTGTATATTTATAATAGCATATTTTTATGGTATATAGACATTTGTGTTTATATAAATTTTGAAATTCTCAACTCCAATACTTCATTCTTTCACACTTTTATACCAAATGCAAACCTCCATAACTATATTTTGAAATAAACTCAGTAAATTTTTGTTAAAATATATTCCCATTGGAGAATGCGTATTTGAAGATAGATGGGGAGTTAAATTAACTCTACAAACATAAATGAAATAATAATTACATGCTCACAAAGTAACAGTGCTGATATGTAAACGCGTAAACATTTGCATTTAACATATACAAATTGAAGAATATAATTTTAAGTTTTAATCTAAGTACGCTTCCTTAAACTTCCGGATTTGGAATGTGTGAGGATATTTTGTGCTGACTTATTAAAGTCTAAATATATCATTTAATAATAGTAGTAAGTAAGGTTTCCATGAATATTTTAATTTTTAAAATATTCATGCCTGATAACGCATTATACACATTCCATTTATACATTTTGTTTTCATCGATAATATCAGCTAATGTTTTGAAAAGCTACTATAGTCAATAGAAAGTTGAAATTTTAGTGCACAATTCACCTTGATTTTTAATAAACATATATAAGATACACAAAATATAAATACATTGCTTACAGGTGTCAAGTATGATAAAATCCTTTAAAAAACATACTTGACACCTGTAAGCAATGTATTTACATTTTGTGTATCTTATATATCTTTATTAGCATCTATAGTGATTTTTATTTTCCTTTACGCTCTATTTCCTCTTACTTAGAACTTTTTTGCTCTATAGAACCGTATAAAATTTTAATTTACCTCCCTCTCTCAAACAGTACGTTGTATCTAACTCCTATAAGTTGGTATATACATTTTTGGCTTCATAGTTACGGAACCACAGTTTTAGAGCATTCATTATCATGCGTTGTGCAGCCTATTTTACATAAACGTCTTTTTAAAATAATCTCAAGTTTCAATGGGATTTAAGACTTGTGAATTTCCAAGTTAATCAAGACATTTAACTTTACTTTTAATAAAAATGAAAGTTTTGAGAAATTTGAATTGTGAGATCGATATAGTTGCCATTAAAAATTTATACGCATGAAAAAATCATATGTTGTAATATTTCTATGAAGATGTTTTGCAGATTTTTAGACTTTTTGGTCTGAAGCGTTGAGAGTTGCTTTTTCTAAAGACATTTGCTTCGTAACAATGTACAAATAAATTACCGATATATATCTCAGTCAGAAAACTAAGAACCTTCAAGGAAGTTATTTTTGTAGATATTAATGAGTAATATCCATTTTAATATACACGAAAGCGATACGTATCTAAAAGTTATGAAAAACTAATATCCTCCTCTCACACACACACAAACTCATAATTGAAACTGGAGAGAGTATTTCTAGTTTAAAACTAGTCAATTCACGTTTTTATTGAAAACATTTAGAAGTCACACCAACTGAAGGCAGATAAAACCAATCTAAGTCGTTTTAAGACATCCACAGGAACGTGCATTCCAATTCTGAAAGAAAAATAGCTAATCGTATTGGTTGAAAGAAAGGCAGATATCAACTTGTCAAAACTACATATTACACATAAAAAAATTATGAATATGCTATAAAATCCATTTTTTATTATTTCATTTACCATTTGTTAAATAAAAAAAAATCTGACTAATAAATAAACTACCGGAAACATCAAGAGTTTGAAACATATCGAAATCTAATTTAGAGAGATGATCCTGAAAGATTAATTATCATTGAAATATAAACAGAAAATACTTTTTTCTTAAATTCTATAAGATAACATTCCTTATAAGCTAATGATTGCTTGCTTTAAGTAATTAAAGTGCCTTCTATCAAGGACGAAGAGTATGTGTTTACCTAAGCAGGAGAAATTATTAAGTGTGTTCATCTTACTCGCAATCTTTAATTAAACGAAAGTCTTCGTAACATAAATTAATGAAATATTTTAATCCCCATGATGTGATAAAATTTATTTAGAAATATGTCTTAAGTACACTTTTATGTTTCCTCAAGTAAAATTCATTAAAGCTTATAAAATAAATAAAAATTACTAAAGGTGTATCTGTATATGGAACATAAAAATTCTTAGGCTACATATATTCAATTTATTTGTTTTGAAATTTTGAAGTTCATAAGGTGCCCATAGGTCCACTTTTTGTGAGGCAATATTCCAAAATAATAATTTTATAATAATGAAACTTTTAATTTCTTAAAAGGCGTACAGCCAACACAGTGAAAATGTGTCCAAGCCGGGACTCGAACCCGGGTCATCGGTATAGCGCACCGCCATTCCACCAACTGAAACACTTGGAACAATACCCAGACTGGCACTTCACTATCATACTTTGCCAAGGCTACAACCGCGGCATAAGCTGGTATAGCACAAGATGGTTGCGGTGTAGCCTTGCCAACATGTGATAGTGAGAAGTGGCAGGCTGGGTATTGTTCCAAATGGTTCAGCTGGTAGAAAGTCGGTGCGCTATACCGATGACCTGGATTCGAGTCCCGGATTTGAGAACTTTCACTGTGTTGGCTGTACCCCTTTTTAAGCAATTAAAATTTCAAATATTATTGAATGCAAGGCGTGAGAAATTTTCTAAAAAACATTTCCAAGAATAATGTTTAGCTGGATTTCAACAAAAAATGCCATGGAAATCGTTGATTAGTTGGAAATAGTGATATAGTAACCGCAAGGGTTTCTTGAATGCCTCTTTGGAGATTGTTTGAATTAACAAAAGTTTTAAATAATGAAAAACAGTCGAACTTGGTTAATACAAGAAGGAAAGGGAATATAAAATTCCTCGTATTTACGGTTACTCGTAATACTCGGTAATATAATAAAAATATTATAAAACATACATGTGAAATTAAATAAATATATTATTTGCTCTAATTATTTAAATGATCACATTTCTTTACCTCATTTTCAATTTAGCTTTTAGATTTTAGCAATTTAGCTTTTAAAAATTTTTGTCGAAAAGATCTCCAGACGAAATCACAGTTCTGATTCCAAAGTCTGTAAGAGCAAAATACAGTAGCTTGTGCCCTCGGTTCGCAAACATCCAATTACAATGCCAGCGGAGATGATTTGCCAACGCATCGCGCATAAACACAAAATTACAGCTCCCTGTTAAATAAAAAATATTGAACAATTAAAAAAAAATCTGCCTGCAAAGCTTTATCTTTAGCGGTTTCTGATTCAATACTTACAAGCCGTGTTTCCCAGCTACTATAGTCTTGTACGACATGAATGGCATACACCAATGGAACAATAAAGCAGAAATCGCAAGTGTAGAAGGGGCATTCTATGGTTTACAGTACATAGTTAGTAAGTGGTTCGATAGGGAACAGAAGAACATCAACATGATTACTCAAAAAGGCAACATTTTAGGTTATGATTGCTTTCTTGGCAACATTCGGTGAACAGTCTGAGTGATGTGAATCCTTTAGACGCACGATGGGATTCCTTTATTAATTATTCTCATCTTTTCAGCGAAATTTACATTAGAATGAACAGTTGTTTTCTACAAAAATAGCAAATAAAGCCTTTGTGCAACAGTATTAAAAAGCAGAAAAACGAACGTTTAAAATGCACAAATATACATAAAAAGCAGCAAACAGCTGTTTCGAATCTACTAGTGAGATTTTTCTTCAGTGCAAAATAGAGAGAAAGGAACAGCGTGCTAGGAAAAGCAAGGCTGAGCAAAATCTCTGTCTATGATTTTGCTCAGCCTTGCTTTTCCTAGCACGCTGTTCCTTTCTCTCTATCTTGCATTGAAGAAGAATCTCGCTAGTAGATTCGAAATAGCTGTTTCCTGCTTTTTATGTATTATTTGTGCATTATAAACGTTCGTTTTTCTGCTTTTTAATAGTTGTTTTCTAGCATTAGCAGTGATCCTACTTTTTTAGCCAGTAATAAGCGTGAAAGTCTTAATGTAGTTTAAACGGCGGGAATTTCTTTTTTGTGCAAATTGGTAGTTTTAACCGTGATCTCATATTAAACGAGTATGCTCGTATTAAACGAGTTGGACTGTATATTTGAATCTACTAACAAACAACTTTTCAAAAGTAAAAAAAAGCCAAGCAAAAAAAAAAAAGGGAACGAAAAAAGGTGAAAGTTGTGGCTAAAAAATAGTGTGATATCAAATTTCCAAGCTTATATTACGGTACTTATTTAACATTTTTTGATAAAAATTTACCATATGTAAGTCGAGTACCTAAGTATGCGTTGATAGAAAGCCTTTTCTCCTTTACTAAATACATCATAACGTGTTTCTGAAAATTAAATTTTTTTTAATTATGCATGATGGTCTTGGCGGCCATCTTTCCATATTTTACACAAATTTCTAAGCACACAAGTTCATTGTTAAGATTGGAAGTTCGAAATTGTTACTAAAGCAAACATTTTATTCTTTTAATTTATGGAAATGAGTGCCTAAAAATGTGTGTCTAAAAATAAAGCTGAAGTAACTTCAGGTTTCATCTTATGATTCTCTTTTTTAATTAATTTACTGGGTTAATTAATTAGTTAAAGCAGTAAAAATCAATTTGTTTTTTCAAAATAAAAAACTTTCTTAATTTATCTGTCTGTAGCTAAAACTAGAAGGATTAATTCTTAATAATGCAAATATGTTACGAGCTTGAGTACTTAGAAATTTGTGTAAAATATGGAAAGATGGCCGCCAAGCCCATCATGCATAATTAAAAAAAAATAATTTTCAGAAACACGTTATGATGTATTTAGTAAAGGAGAAAAGGCTTTCTATCAACGCATACTTAGGTACTCGACTTACATATGGTAAATTTTTATCAAAAAATGTTAAATAAGTACCGTAATATAAGCTTGGAAATTTGATATCACACTATTTTTTAGCCACAATTTTCACCTTTTTTTCGTTCCTTTTTTTTCTGCTTGGCTTTTTTTTTACTTTTGAAAAGTTGTTTTTTAGTAGATATCAGTTCTTTTTTTAGAACAAATGATATATAATTGAAATAATTCTACTAGCTCAAGTTAAAATTAGTCTTGTATAGCCTTTATAAGCAGGGAGCAAACACAATATTATACATTTTGTTTACCTATCATTCATTTTTTATAGTGATTAATAATTTAAAAGTAAGGAAAGTCAATTTCTTCTTTCAAAGTATCAGTCTTTCTCAATTTATAGCTCCTTAAAATTTTCTACGAAAGATGAAAATTTAGTAAAAAACAGAGTCGAAATAAAATACATATTTACAGTTAGTCTGTGAGTTAATTGTTTTTTCTAACTTTTTTTGCTGATGGTTTTGCAAAATAAATTTACATTTACAAATACCTACGGTTAATCCGAGAATGAAACCCCGCAGGCATCTAAAGAATTGAAGATCTGTAAATCTAGCAATTCTAGACCTAATAAAGGAATATTTTTGATAAAAAAAATCTAAAAAATTAAAGATATAAACTGTACATATAACTTCATCTTCATTTAGATCGTGTTATAGAGAAGAAAGAATAAATATGTAATTTTACTCATGTCTGTTTATCCATAGCTATTTGCATAAATGTGAGGATATTAATTTACTATAAAATTTCCCCTAAATTGATTATCTTTAATAGTCTATTATTAAAGCCGCATATACATTAGAATTAAATATTTTTCGGTTAAAAATTGCCTGAAATCTATAGTCTTATCGTTCGTCAAATTTGTTTTTTTTTTTTTATGCCCAGACTCTTTTTCTGAACTCTGACAAAAGATCACAGACATATTGAAGCTATCCAAATTTATATCTTTCTATCGTATTTCCTTTTTTGAGGGGGGTGTGAGGAAGAGCCCTTAAGAACATCGTTTTGTTCTCAGAATTCTGAATTATTCATTCAAAAGATCTACCTACATAAGTCTTGTTGCAGAATTTTCATTAGCTAAGAGATGCATCAAGTTATACATCATGTGAATCTATTAAATTAATTTTGTGAAATACTATATGGGAGCCATTGATATTTCCAGACCATTTGCCTACATTTTAAACTTAAGTTATTTACTACTATTCATTAATTTTCTATACGAATTAAAGAAGTCTATGTTTCCATGCCAACTGTACCTTTCACTATTGCTTACTTGTTTGTTTGTTTGATTTATTGAACACATACATCATATCACATGCGGATCACGGCGGGATTCGAATCTGCTTCCACCTACGCTCTCAAGCGATTAGCGGCATGGTGTCTTATCCACTCAGTCACGGTGGGCCACTATTGCTTTCTCTAATGCCCAGATACTCAAATTTAACCAACTGCACTTAGAATCATGGTCATAACAGAGAACATTTATGTGTTAGAGCAGTGTTGCCAGTGGGCTACTTTTTTTTAATTCAGATTTCTTGATTGCCAATACTTATTATAAACGGTAAAATTCCCTTTGTTTTCGCCTTAATTAATGTGTCATTAAATAAGGCACATTTTACAATTTCAAAAAAGTCGTGCCAATCAAGTATCTGAATTAAAAAAAGTAGCCCATCTGGCAACACTGTGTTAGAGTGGTGACATATGCACAAGTCGTGTACTCATATTCAATTTTTTGTCCAAAGTACGGTAACTCAGTTTTCAGTAATAGACGAGGAACATTTCAATTAAACTAACCAGAAAAGTTAACAAACATTGACTTCCTGATTTGATTTTATTCAAAATTGTTTTAACCAACCAAAGTTAATGTCCGGGATCCAGATAAATTTTTCTCTGTTAGTCAAATTACATTGACCAATCAGTAGCCTCCATCCTTGCAGGCTTTTCGGTGTTTACTGCAAACATCAAAAAGTTCGGAAAAATGCAGACGTCTGATTGATCAATCTTACCTCGCTAATAGCGAAAAATCTATCTTGATCCCGGCCTATTCAACGCCCTTTAAATATTGGAGAAAGCCTTGACACGTGTCAGGAAAACGTCACACAAAGCAGGCAAAACAAAGAAGAAGAATCGTTCATTGGCTCGCTCATATTCACAAGCCAATGAATGAGTTTGTTTCTTTGCTTTGCCTGCTTTGTGTGATGTTTTTGTGACGCGAATCAAGAATTTCTCAAATATTTAGGAGGCTTTGGCTTATTTCACCACCATGAAGTTATGAAAGGAGAGGAACAGACATGTCAATCTTCCCGTGTGAAAAACTAGTTACCAAACAAAAACGAGTTATTTCCCTCTCTTCTGCCCTTTTCTCTCTTAATTTTGACCGATAGCAGCCCATTTAGCAGTCTTCAGTACAAGATGCCGCTATATACGGTGGACGCAGGAGGGAGGGTGTTAGCTCGACCAATGACATAATAGGCCAGTTCATGATGTTTAAAAGTCACACGGAGTTGGATCGAGACTAACGAAAAAGACAGGCTACCGCGGTGGGTCCGATTCTTCTTTTTTTACAAACCGCTGGAGTCACGTGATGCTCTTTTCACGCACCTTCTTTGGTGCATTCGAGCATCACGTGACTCCAGCGATCTGTAAAAAAAGAAGAATCGGACCCACTGCGGTAGCCTGTCTTTTTCGTTAGCCTCAGAGTTGGATCATCTTTACACGATGATTTGTACAAAGCTGCGCGCCGATTTTTTTTTTTTTTTGTGTCTATTGCCGTGTACAGATAATCAACTCCGTGTGACGTTATAAACTGACCTTATGTGTTGTTGGCCACAGTTTAGGAACAGCCACAAATGACTTCACCTATATCTACTCCGAGGTAAACGAAAAAGACAGGCTACCGCGGTGCTACAGTGCCTAGAATATATAGTATGGAAATCGGCTATCCCAGTATTACTTTAAAAAGTGCTAAAATATTGGATCTCTTAAATTTCAAATGATGCTGAAATCCAATGAATCGATCACAGCGATATCTGCAGGATATTTCCTAAAACTTCATGACGATTTGGTAACAGCGTCTAGAATACATAGTGTGGAAATATTTTATTAAACAACGCTAAAAATTTTTATCCCATAAATGATCGACGATACTGCTAAAATCCCAAGTGTCGATCGCAGCGAAATCTGGGGGATTTTCGTATTACATTGTATAGACTAAGCAATATCTTGTAATTATAGAAAATATCCTGCAGATGTCGCTGCGATTTGTATATTTCAGCAGCATCGTTGCACATTTAAGTATACAATATTTTAGCACTTTTTAAAGTGTTACAGGGATAGCCAATTTCCACACTATATATTCTGGGCGCTATAATTTGGTTTAGACGCTGTAGTTTTTTTTTTTTTTTTTTTACATTTTATTAACATACATCTGACCTGTGTGCTTGGCGTCAAGCCCGCTGTAATAATACGATGTTCACTTTGAAAGTATGTCACAGATGTCGCTGCGATCAGCTCCCTGGATTTCAGCGTCAGTGCACATTTAAGGGATACAACTTTTTAGCGCTGTTTGGATAGCAAATTTCCACATTATGTATTCTAGACGCTGTAGCGGTGCATTACACGTGTCTCTTTCTTCTTTAAAAAATATTCTGCAGATGCCGCTGCAAATGACTGTTTGGAATTCAACATCGTTGTACATTTAAGGGATTCACTATTTCCGCGCTTTTTTAAGTATTGCGGGGATAGTCGATTTCTACAACATATAATCTAGGCCTATAACGGAGCTATAGTATCTAGAAGATATAGTTTAAAAATAGGCTTATTAAAAATGTGCTAAAAAATTATGTTCCATAAATGTTGAACGAGGCTGAACGATGAATGTCGATCACAGCGACATATGGTAATTCCAACGTAACTATTTCAAAAGACATCAAATGAGAAAACGTTTCGCTCAGAGAAGATCTAGAAAATGTTGCTGCTATCGACATTTGTCATTGAATATTTTTCAATATTTATGGGATTCAATTTTTAGCAATTTTTAAAGTATTACTGGAATAGCCGGTTTCCACACCATGACCATGATCTAGGTAGATTTTTCTTTGTTATCGCAACGAGATTGACCAATTAGAAGCCAGAATTATTGCTAACTTTTCACTGTTTGCAAAAATGTACCTGGATCTCGGCCTGTATTTCTAGACGTTATAACTGAGCTCAGGAACAGTACAGAAAGCAAACTCCGTATTTTGATACATTAAGGCCGGGATCCAATTAGGAACAAGTGTGTCGCTATAACGAAGTAGCGACATATGGCCAATAAAGATTTATTGATATAAGTGATAAAAACAAATCATTAAACGTCTTTGCGAGCGTGTCATTATCCTCAGACTAATGCACATTGAATTATTTCCCTAGTCTAATAAAGGTCGTCCATGCGCGTATCGTCTAATGGAGGATATTCCAAATATGGGTTCAAGGCTGAAAAAGTCACGTGGTACCGGCAATTTACCTAAAGAACTTCTAACTGATGAGAAGGGAAACAGGAAACTACTACTGCTTTCTCCCGTGAACTGTTTCATTGGCTAGCGGAGATTTACATTACGTCGACGGAGCCTTCCCTTCTTTACGTTAGACGTTTTTGCCTTGACCACGTGAACATAAAGTAGATAGAATAGCCTCTATTCAAGAAAGTGGATTGCCTTACTATAGCACCTAGAATATATAGTGTGGAAATTGGCTATCCCTGTAATACTTAAAAAAGTGCTAAAATATTGTATCCCTTAACTGTGCAACGATGCTGCTGAAATACACAGATCACAGCGACATCTGCAGGATATTTTCTCAAACTGCAAGATATTGCTAGTCTATACAATGTAATACTAAATCCCGCAGATGTCGCTGTGATCGATACTTGGGATTTTAGCAGTATCGTCGCACATTTAAGGGATACAAATTTTTAGCGTTGTTTGGATAGCATATTTCCACACCAGGTATTTTAGACGCTGTAGCCATACTTTCGGCAAAAACTTGAAATGAGCATGCTTCCTGTGCATATATCACCACTCTTATGTATAAAGGCTCTCTGTTATGGTGTTGATTCTGAGCGCTCTTTGTTAAATTTCTATATTTGTGTTTTAGAGAAAGCAATACAGAAAAGTACTGTTATTGTGGAAACAACAACTTCTTTAATATCAAAATGTATAGCAAAGGAGTTCAGAATCAGTGCCTTAAATAGTTTCGAATATGTATTGTTGTTATGACAATCAATACCCTTCCTGGATGTAGAAATGCAAAATTGTGTTCAACATAATGGAGGATATTCTATCTACATTGTGATCACGTGGTCACGGTAAAAACTTCTATCGTAAAAAAGGGAAGGCTCCGTAGACGTGTAATGCAAATCCCCGCTAGCCAATGAAACGTTTCATGAGGCAAAGTAGTAGTATCTTCCCTTCTTATCAGTTAGAAGTTCCTTGGATAAATTACCAGTATCACGTGACTTTTTTCAGCCTCGAACCCATATTTGGAATATCCTCCATTGCGCGCAATCTAGATAGAATTTTTGCTGTTAGAGAAACGAGATTCATCAATCAGAAGCTTGCATTTCTGTGAACTTTTCGCTGTTTGCAGAAATGCAGGCTATTGATTGGTGATTCTCGTTTCGCTAACAGCGAAAAATCTATCTGGATCCTAGCCTACATTTCTACAAACATTGCACTTCATCTACGGCACTAAAAAAATGACTCAAAGCTTTCATGACATAGGCCGGGATCCAGAAACAGCAAATATTGTCAAACATGCAGGCTTCTGATTGGTCAAACTCATTTCGCTAACAGCGAAAAATCTATCTGAATCTCAGCCATAGTTTTCTTCGATGAAATCAATGCAAAAGGATAACATAAAAGAAAAGTATAAGATTTCTAAAATATTTTGGCGGGTTTATCGCTATTTGGCGTAACTTGTAAACTTTAGAACTAATTAACAGTTTTTCGCTAATTATGTATAGAAAATTAATGTTTTTAAAGCTGAATTTTATAAAAGCACGTAGATTGAGTAAATATCTATCCAAAAATTCAATCCTTACTTTTTTCTGTCCATTATTTAAGTCTCTACCTCGATTTAAACATAAGTTGTGACGAAGAAAATAAATCTGTCGTTTTCAGTATCTCGACTTTATTTTAAAAAATCTATATCTCTGTTTATAATTAATTTATAAGGATGCATTTGATCTCAAATTGAAGATCTTCTTTATTAGGTCCTTCTGGTGTTGGTTTTATTTTTCTGAGATGATTGCTTCTTTTGATATGGGAAATTTTACGCTGGCATATTTCGTCCATTTAACATGGAGAAGTTGTCTGCAGTATAATAAGCAGTTACGGTGTCTTGCCGTTATTCTTGGCGTTTGTTTGTTTGGCGGGGTTTTCATTTTTTTCAGCTTGGCTTGGCAGAACGACCGTCCTGCTTGATAAAATTATGACACAATTTTAATTTCCTTTTTTTATACTTTATTTGGCGATGATGCATAAAAACCCATTACTTGAATGTTTTATGTTATTTTATTAAAATTCCAGTATAAGAAAAATTTAAGTTATAAGACTTGTGAAATTAGTTAAATTTTCAAACAAGGTTTTGAACATATTTCGCGAATTGGAATAAACGGCCATATGCTTTTGCTGATTCTAAAAGACATTGTTACAAAAACAAAAATGAATCCTCATAATAAGCACAATATTTTAATTGTGTTTATTCATATCAGCAATGGCGAATTAATAAACTGCCTCTTTGAGAATCATTCTAGTAAAAGCTGCATTATTGGAAACTAACAAAGCAAAGTACTCTTCAACAAAAGACAAATGTTTCTGACGAAATGGCTACGAAATATAATGTAACCACACTCGAAAATATACATTAACTGCTTCTGAGTTACCCAAAACTTCGAAAAGCGTTGTTTATCGTTAGAAAAGTCCAAAACCAATGTATTTTAGATATTTAAAGAAGCATTTATTAATAAACACGTCTATTTGCTGTTACTGATTTTTAAAAACGCTTCAGAGTAGATTTGTAGTATATTAATCAGTTTTCTCAAATCGAAATACTGCTTTTTAGGATGTTCAATTAAATATGTTCAGCAGCGTAACTCAATTTATGTATGCAAGAGTAAAAAAAAACAATATTAACGGTAACGTTAATGTTAATGTTGCTAATTGATCGGGTTTGTCTGTTAAATATGCTTGTTGAATGTAAAAATGTTCGCTTGAAAATGTATAACACCAGATAAATCTCTCTGATAGATTGAAAAACTAATTAATACACTTTAAAAACTGCTCTGAAATGTTTCAGAAAATCAGTGACAGTAGATTTATAGTGTATTAATCAGTGCTATCAATTTTCTATTAAACATTTTCAGCCGCATAACTAAATTTATGCATGCAAGAATAACAAAATAATATTAATGTTAATGTTAATGCTGTTAATTCATCGTGTTTGTCTATAACATATGATTGTTGAACGTAAAATGGCTTGCTTGATAATGTACAATATAAGATAAATGTTTCTGATAGGTTGAGAAAACTGATTAATACACTTTAAAAAACTTTTCTGATATATTTCCGAAAATCATTGGCAGTAAATAAAATCTCGTTTTTATACATGCTCCTTATTCCATCGAAATATATTAGTTTATGAGGTTAATTTAGAGTCTGCAAATTTTGAAATGGAAGGTTAAGTAAGACTGTTAAACCATCAATACCTTTACGCATTTCAATTCATCAGTTAGCACAGTTTCCCTAATTCATTTTAATTCATAATGAGTAATATAAACCAAAATATTTTGCCTGAAATAAATTTATTACATTCTAGCAAGTTTTGAATAGTGGATAGTATGTCATCTGGTAAGGATGCACTAATAATGATTTAATATTATGCAAAAGTAACGCTCCGCTGTATCTACTTGTTTCATCAATACACTACATAAAATACTAGAGTGACATATAAAAGAACACTGCACTACTGGGCATTACATGAGATAACCAAAATTGTGTAGCATTTTAATAAACGTTTAGCAAAAACCTTACCGTTACCTTTATAGGCGACACTTTTAATGATACGAGATTAAGCAGATAGTGGACAGTTCATATTATTTGTTAATTATTGGAATCACTAAATTAATTTGCTGTTCTTGAATCTCAAATTACATTAAATGTTTCACAACTAGAATAATTATATCCCATATATCTTATAAAAAGAAAAGAAGTAGAAGAAATAAATGTAATACAGAGGCTTGAGCAAGATCGCAGAACGGGAATTTAAAAATTAATGAATTTTATTATTTCTAAGATCACAGTGCCCTCATACGTGCGCTTTGCGTACAAAAAAAGAAAAAAAAAGAAAAATCGGACATTTTGTTATATTTATTTATCCGATTACATTGGTAACGACATTCGAGCTGTTCTGGAACCATATCAAGTTATTCTCGAATTTCTTGCTCAATAACGTACGGCAAGTCGAAATTCGAGAACTGATACTCTAATTTACTCAGAAGACCCATTAATCATGTAAAATGTAAATGTTTGAGGTCTGGAAACTTTTAAAATTTGAATATTTAAGAAACATATTAATTTTAATTTTATGTCTTAAAATATAGTTGATTTAATGCTAGACTTTGAAAGGTGTCTTCATCAAATCTAATAATGTATAATATTCTACAGATGACGGAAATTTTGTTATATTCGTTATTGATTTACGGAGCTTTTAAGATAATTGCTGATTTAACGTTAAATGTAAGTAAACCAGCACAATTGAATTCACATATGGATTTAAGTCAGAAAACTTTAATCCACAATTGTAAGAGACACTTTTGTTTCAAATTAGATAATAATAATTAATATTAAATTTGATTTTTTATTTTGTTCAAAATAGTTTTATGTTGAATAATTGTTTGTAATTTTTTGTATATCCATCTAATTATAAATTATTTGGTACAAGGATATTTTATTTCTGCGCATACTTCATATGTTTATGACCACGTCCTCTCAATTAAATTGAAAATTTTCGATACGAAGAAGGTGGTTGAAATAAATTTAAGAAATACTTAATTGCATTTTTAGGAACTAAATTTAAAACATTCGAAACATATTTTGTTACCATCAATAAAAAACAAACTTTTAACTACTTAAAAAAATCGATAAATGTACAGTCCTTTATTCAAAAATGTGCTGTACTACCACATAAGAAAAAATATTCGCAAATTTAATTTGTCTTATTGAGAACTAAAGAGTAAATTTTCTTTAATACCGCTGCCAAGCATAACTGCAAATAATTTTATAAACTTTCTTTTTAAATTAGTGCAACAATAAATTATATTTAACGACGAGAATACAAATTACCATTTCCAGACAGCTTTGCAATAAAAAGCACATCAGGTACAAGGTAGCTAAATATACTTGTAATCGATATGGAGGCAGAATGCAAATGACTAGTAATTACATTAGTCGCCAAATTTAAAACCTTCCAGCATTTGCAAAGGGTAACAGGGAAACTGTTTCTCATTAATTACGATGGAAGTTGTTGAATAATGTATTCACTTGGTGATAAATTTTAACTCTGTTTTCGCATACATCTTCGAATGAAATGTTTTATTAAAAAAAAAAAAATGGATTTTGTGGCTCTATTTTTTTAATGTAATGTTGGGTACATATGTTCGATCTTTTTCATAATTTGTGTAACATTTTTTTTTTTTTAATTAAATCATGTTTCACTTTCTTTACGTTCTTTACATAGCTGTTTTTAAATGATTTAAAGCAGAGGTTTCCAAACTTTTAGACCGAATAACCACTGAATAGAAATCCATACTTCCGCGTACCACCAGGTGACATACTCAAAGCTAATACAGAAAAACCTGTGTAAACGGAATATGTCTAAAACGAAATATTTTTCTAGTCTTTTGTGCTTCCGTCTGAGGAGGTTTTAGGGACCGGGCGGAGGCGACACAAATGATTACGACATCGAGTTACCGGATGAAATCATGATGCAGGACATGATTTGTAGGAGTATATTAAGGAATGACTGGTCTGCCACGACATTTCTGGGTTTAATATGAGAAGCAGTGGGCGCCAACTCATCATTTTGGCGTCACTATCAGGGCATCGAATTACGGGATGAAACCGGTACAGAATTAAAGGTAAAATAAAGTATTTTAAGAAAATTTCGGTCTGCCTTCGCATATCCTGGTACAAACACCCGGACTAAAATCTGCATCTGCGGACTAAAGCAGACTAAAATCTGCATTAAAAAACACGTTATAATGTACGATTGAAACACTATAAACATATTATTTTACATTACATTGCCATATATATTACTTCGAATTGACTTTCAAGATGAATTAAGTCTTTAGGAAAATCTTATTACCAGTACGTGAGAAAATGGCTAATTCGGTATAAAATGGTGCTAAGCGAGAAGAACGGGGCGCCAATTCCCTATTTTTACAGTTTTATCAAGTCATCTAGTTACTGTTTGACATTTTGGCACATTAAACATACCAATTAGTATAGTACAAATATTTCAGTCTGCCTTGTCATACCTTGGTAGGAGATAAGCAGAGCGGGGCGGCAATTCTTAATTTAGGCGGTTTAATCATGTCATCGAGTTACTGTTTGAAAATTTGGCACATTAAAGGTACATATCAGTACAATAAGAATATCTCAGTCTGCCTCGTCATACATTGGTACGAAACAAGCAAAGTGGGGCGAAAATTCTTAATTATGGCGGTATAATCACGTCATCGAGTTACGACATGAAATCTTCATGTAGGACAAGATTATAAGGAATAGATTACGGAATTTGCATCGACATTTCTTAGTCCGAGACGAGCAGGGCGGGGCACCAATTCTTAATTTTGGCGGTGTTTACAGGTCGTCGTGTCGCGACATGAAATCGTTATGTAAGACAACATTATTAGGAGCAGATTAAGGAATAACTAGTCTGTCGCGACATTTCTTGGTACGATATGAGCAGCAGCGGGCGCCAATTCGTCATTTCGGCATCGGTAACATGTCATCGAGTTACGGGAGGAAACCGGTGCCTGATTAAAGGCAAAATAAAGTATTTTAGGAATATTTTCGTCTGCCTGCGCATATTCTGGTAGAAACCCCAGTCACACTAATATCTATTGCAAAAAATGCGTCATAATGTACGATTGAAACCCTTATAAACATAATATTTTACTTTAATTCACCCCTTAATTCATCTTGAAAGTCGATTCGAAGTAATATATATGTCAGTGTAATGTAAAATATTATGTTTTTAGCGTTTCAATTGTACACTATGACGTATTTTTTGTAATATATTTTAGTCTACAAGGCGTTTCTTTCTACCAGGATATGCGCAGGCAGACCAAAATATTCTTAAAAGACTTTATTTTACATTTCATTTGGCACCGGTTTCATCCCGTAACTCGATGATGGGATATTGACGCCAAAATGGCGAGTTGGCGCCCGCTGCTTCTCATATCGTACGAAGATATGCAGAGGCAGGGCAAACCAACCATTTCTTAATCTACTCTTACTAATATTATCCTACATGAAGATTTCATGTCGTAACTCGATGACGTGATTATACCGGCAAATTTAAGAAATGGTGCCCCACTCAGCTCGTCTCGTACCAAGATATGAAGAGGTAGACTGAAATATTCTTATTGTCCTGACATGTGCCTTTAATGTGCCAAAATTCCAAGTTGTTACTCGATGACTTGATTATACGTCCAAAATTAAGATTTGGCGGGGATTGGCACTCCGTTCGTATTGCTTTGTACCAATTTATGCCACATCAATCAATTTCTCACGTACTTTTAATAAGCTTTTCTAAACCCTGAATTTCTCTTAAGTGGATTCAATGAATGTAAAATTTTATATCCATAGGGTTTCAATTATACATATGACGCATTTTTTGTTATAGATTTTAGTCTGCCGGGGGTTTCTACCAGGATATGCGCAGGCAGACCAAAATATTCTTAAAAGACTTTATTTTACCTTTAATTTGGCACCGGTTTCATCCCGTAACTTGATGACGTGATAGTGACGCCAAAATGGCGAATTGGTGCTCGCTGCTGCTCATATCGTACGAAGAAAGGTCGAGGCAGACCAGTCATTCCTTAATCTACTCCTAAAAATTTTACCCTACATCATGATTTCATCCCGTAACTCGATGACGTAGCCATTGGTGTTGCCGCCGCCCCGCCCGCTCTATTACTGATTTACATGATTACATTATTAAATTGGTGCTAATGTCGACTTTAATATTTTATAGTGTATAGAAAGTGAATCATTTTTGGGTGACAAATAAAGATATATTTAAATATAAAACTACTACATAGCCTTGTTAAACAAAATAAAAATTACACATTTGAAGTTGTCTTGACCACCAATTTTTCGTTATATGAATACTGTGTTTATATCAGTAGTAAAATACACATAAGAAAAGTTTAATAAATGAATAACCTAGATACGAAATTTACATACCTTCTGAAAATAAACTGCATATTAATACGAGATCAAAGTTCGTTGAAATAAATAATATACACACATACAATACAGTAATAGAAAAAAACTTTTTTTTTCGAGATGTATGAAAAGTCAACTCAACATCTACCGGATATTAGGTCCATTTATCTAGAAATTCTAATCCAAATTACATGTAAACGGCTGTCAAAGCAGTAACAGGTAGCAAACAACAAGCGGTGAACTGACACATCAAGAAAGAGGAGGGAGGGAGGTGGGATTGAACTGCTTTTTGATTTCACATGCTGTAATTTTATTTTATTTCACTTGCCAGTATCAGACTTTCGCGTACCAGTAAATAGAGTTTCACGTACCCATACTGGTACACGTACCGTAGTTTGAGAAACCCTGTTTTAAAGGATTTTTGTCTCTCTTTAACCAACAATGTTCCAGAAATTTCAGAATTTGTGCAAATATTCAGTCTGTATTGATAAATGTTACATGCGAAATTTCGGAAAAAAATTTGCCAGTTGATATCGTCTGAATCACAGTAAATTATTTCTACAAAAGCAAATACACTGTTTTTAAATGGCGAATTCAGATCCTTATATATTTTGTGATTAAATGTAGGGTAACTGTAGTCTAGATGGCCATAGTTTTTAAAGATTTAAATAAAAATTCTTAGAATGCCAATACAAGAATTATTTATGCATATTTAAAATTCTTATACATATATTGATGATATTTTATGCAAAATAATTAAATATTGAAAACAAAAAGTGTTAAACACATTTTAATAAAAATGGAAAATGGCAAATGGCCATCTCTCCTTGAAGCCGAGGAGAGGTGGCCATCCAATACAAGAAAGAAAAGGTTAATTTAAATAACAAAAAAAAAAAAAAAAAAAAAAAAAAAACACTTTTCATATAGCTTTTATACTTTTAATTTTTAAGAAAGTAATGAATTTTTTTAATTATTATTATTTTAACTAAATGTAGAATATATATTTTTTAAACTATGTATCAAATATAATTCAATAATGCAGTGGATCCTGATATAGTTTATGTTACATATCATTAATTAAATTATTGGTAATTATAAACAGCGAAATCAAAAAAGAATCGAGATATTATATTTAAGAAAATCGAGCAGATCTGCAGAATCGAGATATTATATTTAAGAAAATTTAAAATAATTTAAGAAACATTTTTGTAATTTAAAATTACCTTTAAAACATTTCCAGTTTATCGAATAATTGAAATCTTAAAGAACTATCTTACATTTAATGAAAACATGCGCTTAATAATTAGTTTGGATGTAATCGTTGCTGGAGAGTGTTAAAAATTTGAAAAATATATTTTTCTTTTAATTTCAGAAAAATAGTTATATATCCTTAGTTAAATTACTGGTAATTCTAAACAGTGAGAACTAAAAGGAATCAAGAGAATATGAGAATTTAAAATAATTAAAGATAAAGTTTTGTAATTTATAAATATCTTCAAAACGTCCCCAGCTTATCGAATAATTGAATTCTTAAAGAACTATCTTACATTTAATGGAAACATGCACTTAATATAATTAGTTTCAATGAAAGTGTAGCTGGAGGATGTTAAAAATTTTAAAAATGTATTTTCCTTTCCAGTTCAGAATAAAAACATGGCATAAAAGGATACATTTTATGAGAATAGTTTTCGATATTCTCAGAATTTGTAGTTTCTATTTAATTTACAATATCAGTAGAGAAACAATTTACTTTTTGAAATAAATAAAATATCAAAACTTATTAATCGATTTCATCGTTTCATGTGTTCGTTGATAAATTCATTAAGAATAATAAATGTTATCCATTTTATACGTTTTTCTTTGTATCACTTATCACAGTGTTTGAAAAGGCAATATAAATTACTAGATATTGACTAAAATTGGATAAAAATCAAGAACTAAAAATCAAGCGTACATCATAGGTTATGAAACAGTTTCCAACTCATTCAGAATACTATAACAAAACCTTACTGCTATTACCATGAATAGTCGTTAAAATATACATTTTTTGTGCATCTCTGCATAATATCTGCAGATATGTATGCTTACCACATAGTATGGTAAAATATAGTTCAGTTAAACGCATAGCACAGTTTAAAATTTCCACCCAGCAATTTCGGATAATAAATGGATGTTGTTGAAAATTTTGTGCAGCCCTGTGCCTGACATGTAGAATTTATACTCACCAAGAAATATATAAAAAATAATTACATTTAAAACGCATACCACAATTGAAATAGCACTTCAAACAATTATTGTCCGTAGACTTCAATATTTCAATTATTGTTCATTGAATTATCTAGCCAAATTCTTTTGGGTGTCCCTGTAAATTAAAGATGAATATGCTCACCACGCTCTATAGTAAGTACATTGTAGTGCACTTCTGTGATAAATATCAATTTCAATATGTTCAAAATAGTGTAATATCATTAAGTTCACCTCAATCGATTCTTCCCCATAGACCGTAATGTAAAGCAATTGTTTTGAGTGGCCCTTTAAGTGAACCAAAAATGCTAAACACTTAATTTGCAATACCGAACATGAATAGTGATACACAATAACGTAAATCCATTTCATGGTAATCGGACTATATTTATTCGAGTTAGAGCACGGACAGCCATACAGACAGCCAGACAGACAGACGGACACACAAACAGAATTCATAAACACTTTTCAAATATTATGGAAAGTGTTAATAATAACTTGTGAATACCCAAGGTAAACCCCTCAAAATTGATATACACTTATCTATACATGAATACTTATACATCAAATGGTGAATTCATTTTCAAGAACACATAATCAGTTCATTATTCCTACTTCAGACAACATTGCATAAATAAAACTTTTCTCTAATGATTAGAATAGCGTTGAATCTGTTGATTTTAATCTAAACCAACTGTGATTTATTTATCGCGGTTTAGTTAATTTTTATCTCATCTCAAACGACATAAAATTCGGAAGGAATAAAAATATTAAATAAAGTGAAATTTCCATGAGTTTTCAGGGGTTTTTTATTTCATTTCCGCGTAAAGGTGATAAATAAACTTTTATTTCTAGCGCAAATGATACTTTTTTTAATTAAAAAAACAAGATTAAAGAAATAGAGACATTTTTATTTCAAAAATATATTACAATTCATCCAGTTCTACATTTTATTTTAATATTTGTATAAATCTTTAAAATTTATAATCAACATATATCATTTCTTCTTCTTTTAAATAAAATGCAGAAATAGTTTTTGTTATTATGCTATAAATTATTAAACATTTTAATTTTTAATTTAACATAATTTAATAAATTAATTTTAAGGAATTATTCATTTAAAGCATCACTGAGAAAAGAAAATTTGTATTAAGAATTTCTTCTTTTATAAATTAACCATAACAAGGTTTTTAAAATTTTATCTATATTTAAATATTAAATACAAAATGTTCAAAAATAAAATTTAACAGCAAATTACATATATTTAAACTTAGTTTATAAAGCAGAATGTTTATATTAAAATGCATACACAGTTATTTAAGGTGAATGTTTCAAAATATTTGCTTCAGAATTCCAGAGATACGTTAAGGTTTACCTGATTCATTTTCTATTAACGTTTCGTATGTATCTATCTATGTAAATAGATGTATTAAAAGATATTTTAATAAAAAGTTAATATATATATATCAAATGAGAAATTTATGTTTAAATGGGGATGTCACAACATTACCCAGTCGGGAGGCTTTAGTTTGTGACAGGAGTGTTTTGCTATGAAATGCAAGAGAAAGAATTCGTTAATGATTTTGAATCTAAAAATTACATTGTAAACAATTTAAACTGCGAAAATGCTATTCATTTGTCCCATTGTTTAAAACCTTTCGCTGCAAATAATCGAATGAACTTTTCCTTTTTCCAGTAAATACATCACATCTTTAATTATAATTACGCTTACATATTAATTAATACATATTTTGTTTCTCTTAAAATATATAAAATCCTTGGATATTTCGAATTTTACAATTACAAAATAGCATGTTGCAATTTTTTGGATCATAAAAAACAAAATAACCGCACAATTTAATGACTTTTGACTAACAAGAACATAAGGATTACAAAGCAAATGATGAAATTATATAAATTTAGAAAACATTCAACAAGAAATAATATTGTGCCTTACGTTTTAGTAAATGACAGTGTACAAAATATGCGAAAGAAGAGAAATTGTAGATTTATTGTTTTATTTTCCACTCGAGTGAAAAATGAGTAAATTTGTTCTATCAAAAGCCCTAAATCCCTATCACTCCCTGATTTTTCAAAAGTCCCGTGCAATTTAACAGGAATGAAAGGTTCTTGTATAAAACTTCTCTCTTCAATCGATGACGAAAATTTCTGAGAATGTGCCATATCCCACCTGAAACTTATTCAGAATTTTGCCCAATTGAATAGGGTAAGAGAAGACTTTAAGGACTTTCTGAAAGATTACTTCTATCTATTTGTCCTTTTAATTCCGGTGCCAGTTGTCACATCTTTGCTTCCTTTAGTCATTCTAGCTACGTTCCTATCGCTAGACGTCGTAGCCACGTCCTTTCCTCTAGATGTCGTAGCCACGTCGCTTCCTCTAGACGTCGTAGCCACGTCCTTTCCTCTAGATGTCGTAGCCACGTCGCTTCCTCTAGACGTCGTAACTACGTCTATTCCTCTGGCTGTTTGGTAGTCAGTAGCACTGATGCTTCGGGCTGGCCGGATATTTAATGTTTTGCGTCTCAGTTATCTGGGTTTTTGTTATTTCGTTTCTCTTCTTGTTCAACTCATCCAAGAACAGTTTAACACATGTTTTGCAATCGATCATAAACTTTCTTCGAGGATTGCTTTTGGAAATTGTTCCAAAACTTTATTACTATGCCGTAAGTAGCTTCCAGTCTTAAACTAGACTTGACCTAAATGCTGGCATCATTTGTCCTCATTAACTGTCTTTGAACCATTTTACCTTCTCATAATGTTTCACGTCTATATTGGCACATAAAATACAAAATATATCTTTAATTTATAAACAGATGGTTATCGGGGTTGCTTTGTTGTGTAACCAAGTAGCCCCATCATATATCTATATTTTGATCATGCTGTTATAACTCACAGAGATATCACTTGAGAAAGATGACATTACTTCACAGTCTAATTGACACAATAACAACAAAGAATATTTACTATGTTAGGTGGTTCTCAAACGCTTTAGGTTTCAGGGCACAAAATGTCCTGTTTTATCCAGACAACAACTCAGGAGTAGATTGCAACCTTATATCGACCAGATAGAACAAGCGAGCTGTTGGAGCAATTGTCATTAGGAGACGGTACATCGGACTAGGAGGTGGCTCTGCTGTTTTCTTTCCAGCCATCGGGGACAGGGCGGGAGATTCGAAATACGAAAACCAGACCATGTGTCTTAAAGTAACCCCTAGAGTCAAAAAGTCTTACGGTATATTAAAATATGTTTTACTGTATCGCTTAACAACAAATCTTTTTCTATATAAAATAAAAAAAGAACTTGAAACTATTTAGTTAAACATTATTTAGATGAATTGCGAAAAATGTTATTAAATTTTTCTGGGATAACACATTCATGTGATGGAATATATATTTAACGTATATTTAATATAGAGAGAGTTAATAACTTGCTCTGGTTTACTGTATCCACAAACATCAGGACCAACGACGTGTCGCATAAGAAATGATTGGAAGAACGTATTAAGAAAAATTGGAGTCCATTCACGTACTTTGTCAATTGTTTTTCCTGATACTAGATCTCTTTTCATTATATCAAAATCGATTCTAGACGTTTAGTATAACGCAGAACTTGGGATAATATAGTGAAATAATTTTTTTTGAATACGTCATATTGATTCATATAAATTTAGATATAGGGGAGACTGCGGAGGGTTGACCCATTTTTTAGAAAATCTTTTTTATTTATTGAATATTGAACCTTGAATTGAAATTTCTTATATATATTTTTTCTTTATGTAATCAATTATAAAAATAAAATTTCGACGTAAGTGTATTATATAAGATACTTGAAAATTGATTGATTTTAATCATGCGAAAATATTGGGGCGAGACTCCCCACATATGCGAGTCTTGACCCACTTTATTTTATATTGAAATATTTTTAAGAGAAATAAAACCAGTTTTCAAAAAGGAAGACGAACTTTATGCTACAAGTTTTAATTATTATTAAAAAATATTTGGTAAAAAGTCATGTGTTAACAAATCTGATTAAACAGAATTCAAAACACAGGAGAAAAATTCCGTTTTAAACATCCAATTATTTACACTCGACCATTTTAGCACTAACTGCCACATAGTATGGCTTCATTTAATTGCGTTCTTCCTGGTAAAATTTTCCTACATATCTTCCTAAAGTGTTTTGATCAATGTTATGATCTTTGCGGATTGATGAATACTTAACATTTTTTAAGGCTGCTTCTTCATCCTTTTTAGTATTTTCCATTCTTTCTATTTGCCTACTACGGGAACTATTTAATTGTAATAAAAGTTCCTATAAACTTTCCCATTTATATTTCATTATTTTTTTCTTGCATCTGTAACAATTTTTCTCAACTTCATTTAATCAGTTTTAAACATTTTCCTTTCTATGAATCACCCCATTTTACTGTAGTTTTACAGAATAAATGTACATTATTTTAGAAATATACCCATTAACCCGTCATTATGTACAGTGTGTAATACAGTGTGAAGTCATCCCACATAGCCACTTTTTAAAGTTTAGCACAAGCTTATGTTTAGCCTAATTTACTGTACAATCTTGATGACTGGAATAAAAGCGCAATATTTATACAATACTTAAAACCAAATGTCTATGATGTATGTTAGAAAATCTTACAAAATGTTTCTAAAAAATACGCTATTTAAGCTGAAAACTCGCCACAATTGATTTTTCCACATCTGTTACAATTATCTTCACGAAACAAACACTATTATTTGAGCATTTAAGTAGCTTTGGTTGCTATCTATTGGCAAATCTCTGAAATTATTTTAAATATGAAAACTGAAGACTAGAGACAAACTATATTCAACCGTCCCTAGTCTCTCCTATGTTTAAATACAATTACATATCTCGTCAAACTTTATTACAAACTGTGATTTAAGCCATATCGGTGGCATTATTTTTTTATGACAAAAATACCGATTTGTTTTATTAAAATGTATTTAAATATCCCCGTCACATCCTGACAAAATTTGGATAGCTTGATTAAAGCTGATAATTAGAAATACGTTTTTTACTGCATTCAATGAAAATATATGAAGGTCATTTTTCGCAATTTTTAGGTTTTCATTATATCAATATGTTCAAAATGCTAAAATTTCAAAACATATATATCCTAAAAAAATTATGGAAGTCCTTATGAAATTTTTTTATATAAATTAAGGACATCATATACAGTGATATAAAACATGTACTTTTTTAAATGTTAAGTAAGCAAACTTCGTATACTATTTTAAAAAATTATCTTGAAACGTGTATGTAAAGATGTGATTTAGTATTCGGTATTTTATTAACATCATGTTATGCTAGAATTATAAAAAAACTATTTGTAAATGGTTGTTGAGGATTACAATACAGCGTTTAAATATTTTTATAATTTATCATAAGTTAATAAATTAAATTTAAGGCATTTTTCTGTTAGCCGGCAAGGATTATAAATCTCCAAATATTCTTTATTGCTACAATTGCATGCAAGTTACAACAGTGCAATTAATTATGTGCCAAAACACGCTTGCTAAAATATGCCAAGTGACTGCGAAACTTTAACAAGGAAGTATCTTTAAGAATAAAAGCTAGAAGGTAAATAAAAAACAAAGAATGTAATATTTTAAAAATATTTATATTTCTTAAACATCTCTATCAAATGAAGGATTTAAAATTTTTGTAACATTCAAAAAGCGCAATAGTTTTTGAAGAAAGATTATTAGACTCTAAGAACATTGTGGAATGTTTTTTAAAACTTTCATGTTTATATGGCAAAAGCAGATTTAAGAATAAAAAAAGAAAGCGCATAATATAGAAAAATATGACATTAATCAATTACCGACCATAGTCTGCAAAGTTTTTTTGCACATCGATTGTTTATGTAAGTATAATCTGGAGATATCTTATACAAATAACGTATTATTATGAAACTATTCAATTCAGCTCGAAAACCCACAAGTTAACTAAAATACATTTCGATCAATAAGGTGGTAATTAATTTGATTTCTTTTGCACAGAATTACATATGAATTTATTTATAATCTAGAAACGTCACTTAGTATACTGGAGAATAGTGTTTAGGGGGGAAATGTACAACATAGTTTAAAAAATAATCAAACAATTCCCACATCCAGACATTGAAGATTTCGAATTTATTTAAGCATCCCCTTAGATGGTCTATCGAATTTATATGCATCGCGTAATGTATTAAAGTAAGTTAACGTAAAGACATATAGAAAAAGTCTAAATAAGTATCATAGTTATAAAATAAAATGTAGTCGGGATTTTTTCAACAAATTTCGAAAAATTTAAGATAGGAGAAATACGGGGAACATTCAATTAAATACTGGAAAAATACAAATATAATAATTTCGATTTACAGTATTGAAAATTCAATAAAACTTTCCCTGTTACAGTCTGTGTTAATTTCTTTTCTCGGGATGCCAACGATGACATGATGTCTTACCTTTAGACTGTTAAAAATTAAAATAGCATATGCATCTCGAAAACGAATGCGCAAAATGAAAAGGATAATCACAATGGTAGAACATTTTATCCAAAGCTGAATGCAGATATTAGCTCATAGTATTTTTAATACGAACATATTAATATTTTTCAAAATATAAAAGATATTTTTGAATTAATCTTGTAATAAGATGCAAATTTACACCCCAGCGTTTTTAGCAAACGTGGACCGTTTTAGACTAAACTACATGTAGTTCAAATTCGAAATATTTTCAATATGAATTATTAATTAATTTTCGTAATTAAAAATATAAATTTGGGTAAAAAAGTTAGGTATATATTACAGTCTATCTATTGTACGTCATTAGAAAAATAAGGAAATATTTCGAGAAATTAACCGAATCCTGTTCTGGACATTTTTCGTCTAGTTGGAAATTTACACTCAAAACGATAATTTATTTCGGATTTGAATATTCAAAATTATTGAACTATTTCTTTTACTAGATGGTCGTAGGACAAAAGGCATACAGAAAGGGATGTTTCGTAGAAAAGATAAAAATAGCTCAAGGAAATATAATAATAATAGCTCATAAGTTCGTTAGACGTGTGGTCGTTTCCGCCAATCACCGAATATAGAAAATATAAAATATTAAATTTAAATGAACTTATAAATTTGCAGTTTACTTGAACTGTGTATTTTTCTTACGAGCTTTGCAATATCGCATAAAAGGCAAAAAGAATTGACACTAGTGATCTTTTAACAAACTTTTCCACAATATTCAAGATTGCTTGTAAAAAAATGTACATGGAAAAAAAAAAAACAGAGACGTCCGTTTACTTCACGATGTTGCTGCAGGAACATTTAAGGTCAACTTCATGGAATTCCTCAATTGTCTTTCTATATATATATATAAAAAGTAACGATCTGGAAATGAGCCAAAATATTTAGAAATGAACCAATGAAAATCTGCGTGAATCCCACGAAAATCATCTAATTGGTCAGAATTTCCTATCTCTTCCTAGCTCGAATTGCGCTTGGAGAAAACCACGAAAGTAGAGAATTTATGTCAGATGGGCGTAGAAAGGGAAGAATCTTCTGCTTTTCGATAAACTTCTATTTTTTATTTTATTTTTGTGTGTGTGTGTGTGTGGGGGGGGGGGGTAGATGAAAAAGCGATTGAATTTTACAGAAAGAAGGTTATTTCCATTAACTAATGAGGACGGGGGTGGGGGGGATGTTCATCTGCGTTTGTAATCGAAAAATTCAATGCATAGAAAATAAAAGATCGCGAAGCGATTCAGAGTGTGCTAGAAAATAGGGATTGGTTCGCGATACCGAGCGGAGTGGCGGAGCGATTAGGCAGGGGGTTGGTGATCGTAGAGTGTAGGGGGACAGAGCCCCCTAGTCATATAAATAAAAGAAGTCCTACAAATGAAAATTCAGCTATTTTGTAGAAATAATATAGAATCTGTCCCATTAATTCTTAAACAGGAATTATATTAAGACATACAAATAAACGGAACTAACTTTTTTCTTTCTTCTATTAACTGATATGATAAATCTTTCGTTTGAAAAAACTTCTGAAAACATACTGACTAAAAATTGTCGATTTATTTATTGCACTTTCTGCTATTTAATGAGTTCCAAAATTGTAAGGGTTGTTGTGTTGGAAGTTAATTGATATGGTAGACAAAAAGACAGACACGCAGCGACTGCCGGTTCATAATTCAAATATCTATAAAGAATAGGCAAATTGTCACGCCTGAGTGCGATCTGCACAATAATACATGTGCAATATCCTGGTGTATGTGGTAAAATACATAAATAATTTATAGAGTCTTATAAGTAATGTCAGATTTCAAAATTTCACAAAAATAACTATTTATTGTACTAAATGCGGTTAGTACATAAGATTTGTCAAGTAATTTAACTCTTAGTAACAGAAGATAGAACTTGTTCAGAGCGTCTCTTAAATCCGTTAAAATAAAAAACCTAAAAAATTAGCAAATTACTTTATCGGTGAGCGAGGTGCACCATAGAACATTTCAAATAGCCTGAGTACTTCTAATAAAAATATTTCAAGTATAGTTGGATTTTTTTTTTCTCATGCCGCATAAAATCCTATAAAATGATAAGTTTTACTGTGGAAACAATTATAAGGTATTTTATAAATATTGCATAATTTTTTAAAATCCTGCATGCAGTTGTGGTTGCTTATAACCACTTCCATATTTTAATTTAATTTAATTTAAGAAATATTTTATTAATCTTTATTCATTTAATATTAAAATTCGCATTCTAAAATTATTTTAATTCCTCCCTTTTTAAAGCTTCCCCTCTAAGCTTTTCTTTCTTACGCAACATTTTGTTTTATTTTAAAATGATAAAGATAGTTTGAAAGATAGCTCTCAATTTCCGGAAAAGGAATCCTCGAGATCATTCTACAACTTTCTAAACGTCACTTCCTCTTTTAGCTCCTCCCTAGCAAATCAGATTCAAATCAGTTTAATACGTAATTTCAAAAATTGTAACACTTTACTACTAATTGGCATCTTATCTTTAAAAAACCTATAAAACATTAATTTAAATAAAACAGTTTTCATATCCTATAACATTACAAATTATGGCAATGCAAGAACCTAGTATTTTGTCCCTGACATTTGGCAATTTTAATTGTTACGCTAACCCCCCTTTCCTTGTTGCAACGCCGAGTGTGCGCGCTTTTGCGCACTAGCATTTTTATTACAGACGCGGAAGGTAGTGGCTGGCATTTCGCAAAGAATCGTGTGTACAGAGAAAGCAGAAAAATGAATGATTTTTTTTTATTGTGATGTTTGATGGGCTGCATAATTTTTTTTTTCACTTGCGGCAAGGATGATAACAGTTCCACCAACGGAGATGAAACGACACTCGTTAATAATACTAAGTGGATAGTACCTGCTGACGCTGTATGGCAAGAGTTGCTTATTTTCATTCGACTGGTGCTATGTTATGTGTTTTGAATTGCTACTAAACCATACAAGTGATTTGATTTTTATGTCCAGTATCTCTTTACTCCCCGAGAGAAAGTTTTATTATAATTTTTTTTTTCATGACAAATGCATGCCGAAAAACATGGATCGTTTGCTGCTCAAACTAAACAAGTTGGAAATTGCTCGTCAAACGTGGCAAATGAGGTGCGTTCGTACTATAACTAGTTTTATAATTATTTTTTGCACCCCATATTGTACTGAATGTATACTTTTTTGCACTTCATAAAGCGCATAGTCTGATACATCATTAAAATGCACTTCCAATAATTTTTTCCCATTCCCCGTAATGTAACGGAACACTTTTGACTGTCCCTGTAATTAAACTATACATCCGATTTTCCTAAAATTTGAAATAGCTCAACAAAACTTTGCAACAATTATATCTTTAAAATTTCAGACCATTCGGAAGGCTGTAATATCATTAAAATGCACTTGCAATAATTTTTCCCATTGGCCGTAATGTAAAGAAAAACTTTTGACTGTCCCTGTAATTAAACTATACATCCGATTTTCCTAAAATTTGAAATGGCTCGACAAAATTTTGCAACAGTTATATCTTTAAAATTTCAGATCATTCGGAAGGCTCTAATATCATTAAAATGCACTTGCAATAATTTTTCCCATTGGCCGTAATGCAAAGAAAAACTTTTGACTGTCCCTGTAATTAAACTATACATCCGATTTTCATAAAATTTGAAATGGCTCGACAACATTTTGCAACAATCATATATTTGAAATTTCAGACCATTCGGTTGGGTAGTTTTTGCTCTGTTACATGCGGACAGACGGACGGACAGACGGACAGACGGACGGACAGACGGACAGACGGACGGACAGACGGACGGACTGAACGACGACTATAGGTGCTACGTATTTATATAATTACGAACGCACCTAAAAATGGATCTAAAAATAGGAAATTCCATTATGAATGTCTTTTTCAAGAAGAATTCTTTTTAAATTTTATTCTTCTAAAGATTTTCAAAGCTGAATTTTCAGAGCATTCCTTTTATTAATGCATCTACTACTTTTTTAGGTCACTTCAGGTACTACTTTTTCTTTTATTTTCTTTGTTCTTGATTATCAAGTATATATGAATATTTATTTACAGAATTGTTTTTAATAATGATTGTCATCTCGGCGTGGTCTTTTGTGGACATAACTCAGTGTATTCAATACTACATTCTGTTTAATGATCACAAGAAATAATTACTGGAGTATTAATATTATTTCAGTGTTAAAAAAAATATAACAATATGTATGACAATATACTTCGACTTTTATCCTCCAACCACCACGCATGCACTTACTGGATGTCCCAAAAATGGCGATATTATTAAAAAATAAATAAATAAAATACAAGGAGCGATTGAAATTCTCGATTTGCTTGGGAACATGGTAAATTTTTATCCAGGAATTAATATTTAATTAATATAAAAATAATATAAAAATACAAATAATAATATAAATAAAATATAAGTTTTCAAACAGGTCCGTCATTTTCGTAACACCCGATTTGCACATCTGATTTGAAATAACGTAACACCCAATTTGAAATTCTATAAATCTATACATATATGTGCACGAACTTCTAAAATATGTCTGTTATAATTATTATGAAATTGAATTGTTAAAACAAAATAATGCTTGTTTAAAATGTCACGTAATTTTATCCTTTTGTGAAATGCATATTTCATTTTGTTACACGTAATAAATATTTCAATATTATAATATAGGAATATAGAATAATACTTTTATTTTAAGGAATAAAATCTATCCTAAAAATAAAATTGTTTTGTAGACTCCTATTAAATGTTCCTAAAATATTCACTTATGTAGTTATTTAAGAAATAAAAAAGAAGTAATCTTTGTATTTTAAAGAGAAGCCAGTTAAGTATATTTAACCTTAAGCTATGAGCAACAAATTTTTGTTAATATATCTAATTGGTATAGTCAATGTTTTAAAAGGATTTAAGTACCTACTATTAAGATGTAAAAGCTTATTAGCCTGAAGCGGGTGAGTGTATTAGCTTTTAGTGTAAGTCATTCATAACAAAAAATCTTTATTTTTTATTTATATGTAACAAATTTCTAAATGGAAAATTTTCATTTTTTCTTAGAATTAAGAGAAAGTAAATATGTATACTTTTAAAAAGGCCTTTAATGAAATTAATTTTATAAAAGTAATTGATTAACAGTGTTTTCAGATAAATGCATAACGTAAATTATTAATTAGATTATGAAAGATATTAATTAGATTTTATTAAAAGAAATTTTGAGATTTTCTGTTTCTAAATTTTCAAATTGTAATATTATTAGTCTAATCAAACTACTTTTAATATTGAAACTAGTGTGCTATTTAGATAATACTACTATCAATATTATAAAAGAAAAACATATCTGTGCGTAACGCATACGTCATTCTGAAAATGGAAACACTTTCAAATTTGAAATGAGTTTTCGTTTAGCAATTTTCGCTACTGAAAAATTTTAAACTTCTACGCATCGCACATTTTCAGTTTTTATACTGTCGTATAAGGGAAAGAATGTACTTATAAATGCATTTTGTTTGAAAGCTGTATGTCAGATTATTTTTGAGACATTAATTTTTTTATAGTTTTTAGTAGCAATTTTGTAATTGTGGCAACAGAAGTACTTCATTTCTATTAAAAGTAAAGGAAAATAGTAGATTATTATACTTTTTTTGCTGCAATTTCCTCACAAAAATTGAATTGAAAATACATGCTATGCCCAAAATACTGTCTAAATCCGGTGAATTTTGGTTTTATTTCGTTTCTATTCCTCAATTAATTGTTTCTTAGTTTATAGCAAAAATATTTTACAAACGATATAACATTTTTTCTTTACGAAAATTTATTTTAAATAAGTAATTGTGAAGGAAAGTCACACAGTTATCTTATATCAGAAAGCTGAAAGAATGCAATTTTATTTATCCGTTTAATATTTTAATTAAAAAACTATTTTATGAAATTTCTTCAAAATGATCATAATTAGATAGCTTTCATTATTGCAGAATTGAGAGAATAATCAGGTTTATTTAAATTTATTCATGCCATTTTTTGATAAAAACTTAAAAATATATACTTTTTCTATTTTCTATGATTTAAATTTTGTTGTATAGTGTTAAGTGGCGCAAAGTCCCATTAGGGACATATTCCACCAAAATATTTTGAATGGAAAATGACGTATACTGCTTTTGAAAACACGCATTTTTCCTTATAAAGTTTCCATATTTTTTCCTTCTGCATGAGTGCTGATACTAATTTTGAGACACTAGGCAAAGGCGTACATGAAAATGACGTCAAATTTAAAAGAAAACGATAAATATCTTAGATAATACTAAACATTTTAACATAAATCCGTCTAAAAAAACATAAATTACGGCAATTTTTACTCTTCGGTATTGAGGTTAGTATCTCAAGTTAACAGTGCGACTGTTCACATGCAAATATGTTGTTGACAATCGTGACTTCAAGTTTTGAGATAAAATGAATTTAAAATGATCAAATTAAAATACCATTTTTTAAAATATGGTGAATACGGATATGAGAGTACATATGTAAATTACGAGAAGGTGAAAATGATGTCGGGATTCGATTTTGCAGGGGGGGGGGGGGATCTGATTGTATCAAACTAGAACAAAATTTTATCGTTTTGATTCCGGAAAACGAAGCATAAGAAACTTAATTGACAACTTCATCATAACTGTTTTTTATTATATTTTACTGATTACATATGCCATTAAAGTTTAATTTTAAAAAGTCAGGCAACCAGGGATGGGATTCCATAGTGGAAATTTTATTGTTCTTATCAGAACTATTAATCAATAATCTTTATATTTTTTAAATTTAAAATATGCTGTAGAAAGATACTATGAAGATATGATTTTCAAAATAGTGGTAGGAACAATAAAATTTTCTCTGTAGAAAAGGCCCTGGACAACTGAGTTTTATAGAAATAGTATTTTGTTAATTTAGGTTAAAATAACATTTGTTTGAGAGTTAGACTAACAATTTAAGAAACATTTTCTATAGTAACTAATTTTGTAGGTTTATTATAATTCAATGAAACAGTTCCTTCTTAAACATTTTCCTTCGTCGAAGTTCGACGGGTTCCACCTCGTTTTATATAAATATCTTTTTAAGGCTAAAAGAATATATATTCTTTTTTATATGCTGTTTTGAAGTTATCATATTTAAATACTGGATGCAACATAAATCCATTAAATTATTGTGCAGTAATAGAAGATTTTTCCAATTTGCTGTTTCAAAGTTATCAACTTTAAATACTAAGTGCACCTTAAATCAGTTAAATTGTTGTGCACCGGGTGCACCACATTACCATAAATTCGTTAAATTATTGTGCAAAAAAGAAGAATTTTTCTAATTTATTTTGTTTCGAAGTTATCAAATTTAAGTGCCGGGTTAACTGTAAATCCATTAAATTATTGAGCACCGCGTACCATATTGCAAACACAAAATTTTGAGAATTTCTGCTTCTAAATTGTCAAACTGAAATAGTTTTAGTCTAATCAAACTACTTTTACTATTTAAACTAGTGTGCTATTTAGATAATTCAACTATTTAAAATAAATATCTTAAAAGGCTAAAAGATTTTTGTAATTTGCTGTTTTGAAATTATCAAATTTAAATACCGGGCGCACCATAAATCTATTAAATTATTGCGCAGGGAAAGAAGAATTTTCGAATTTTCTGTTTCACAGTTATAAACTTTAAATACTGGGTGCACCATAAATCCCTCAATTATTGTGCACAGGATGCACCATATTACCAATAGTATAAATCCGCTAAATTATTTTGCAAAAAAAAAGATTTTTCTAATTTAGTTTGGTTCGAAGTAATCAATTTTAAGTACCGGGTTAACCGTAAATCCATTAAATTATTGTGCACATGGTATAATATTGCAAAAATTATTAATTAGATTTTATAAAGGAGAACATTTTGAAATTTTCTGCTTCTAAACTGTCAAACTGAAATATATTTAGCCTAATCAAACCACTTTTAATATTGAAACTAGTGTGCTATTAAGACAACACAACTATTTTAAATAAACATCTTAAAAGGCTAAAAGTAGATTTTTTTTTAATTTGCTGTTTTGAAGTTATCAAACTTAAATACCGGGTGCACCATAAATTCATTAAATTACTCTGCAGTAAAAGAAGAATTTTCCAATTTGCTTTTTCAAAGTTATTAACTTTAATTACTGGATGCACCATAAATCCGTTTAATTGTTGTGCACTGGGTGCACCATGTTACCATACATCCACTAAATTATTGTGCAAAAGAAGATGATTTTTCTAATTTAATTTGTTTCGAAGTTATCAATTTTAAGTTGTAGTATTTTACAGCAAATCCGTTAAATTATTGTGCATCAGCTACCATATTGCGATAATTATTAATTAGATTTTATTAAAGTCATAATATTGAAAATTTTTGCTTCTAAATAGTCAAATTGATATATTTCCGAATTCATGAAACTAATTTTAATATTGGAACTATTGTCCTTTTAATGAAATAAAATATTTTAAATATATTTAAAAAGAAAAATAAGATTTTCCTAATTTACTGTTTCGAAGAAGGTGTAAAATTTAAATACCGGATGCGAGATAAATTCATTAAAACTATAAAAAAATTAATAAATAGGAACAAATGCAAGTATGCATTGCATATATATATATATATATATATATATATATATATATGCGTATCAATTTTATACGGCATTTATTATTCACTCGAATAAATAATATGCTTACTAGATCACAGCAGTTCATCCACATCAATAATATAATATATTTTTAAACATATATACTTGAATTCACCCAGAATTCTTGTCCAAACCTTTTATTTGTCATTTAAGGAATCTTCAACCTTCATGTTGAGATAAAACTATGGAACTTCTAAGCATAAACATCTGTTGAATTTCCTTATTTTTTCCTCAAACAGTTGGCGCACATTTTTTTGCTTTTTTCCACACTCCCCGTGTTGTAATTTTTATTTCATATAAGATTGCATATTCATTAAATAAACCTTTGAGTTAGTCAAGTTACATTATTGAGAATATTTACAACCCCACTTTCGGTCATGCTGACAGTCCGTTGAGCCAGCGGAACGTATTGTCAAATCGTCTCATCCACATGGTTAGATACTTAGGCTTTGAATTTCACATATGAAATGGATTCAATTTACACACATATTATTGTACAACGCACACTACTTAAAATGATAAATAACACAACATAAAATCTTACAATATTTTATTCATCAGCCATGGCTTCATATATTCGGCGGATGTAGATGTGTTGTCCTGGCCATCATGTTCCCCTTATTTTCTCACGTCGTATTGGTGATTTGGTTCTATTTTGGTAACTCAGTAGGGGTCTAAAAATATTTCATACTTGTTTCATACTTGTCCCATACTGTGTTCTCTTAATAGTCGTAGCAACCAGCTCTCCAATTTGGTATGTTTTTGGATGCTTTTTCTTCTTGTTTAACTGCTTCCTGTTCTCTTCTTGTATCTTTAAAATATTTCTTTTCTCTTCTTCTCTTAACTTTTCTCTCATTTCTATAATGTGTGTTTCGTATTCTTCCTCTAATAACTCTCTAATATGTTGCATGTCTTCCTCTTTCATCTTCACTCCTATCATTAGTTCAAAAGGACTATGCTTGTTACTTCTGGTAACTGTGCTTTTTATTATTCTCTGTAGTTTAATCACGTACTTATACCATTTCGTTTCATCTCCCTCACATAATTTATCCAAAACTGGTATTAAGATTCAGTGAATTCTTTCCACTTGACCGTTCCCCATCGGCATCCCGGTTGTTATTTTGACACGTTCTATTTCTTGTTTCTAGCAGTATTCTGTTAGTTCTTTCGATTTGAATGCTAGTCCCTTGTCCGATATTATTCTATTGGGATTCCCGAATACTGCTTGCTGCAAGGATAATTTTTCCATAATCTCTTTGGCCGTTGTTGTTTTTACTGGATGGAACCATACAAATATGTTAAAAACATCTACTACCGTAAGGATGTGTTTATATTGTTTACTAGTGGCGACTAATGGACCAATATGATCAATATGGTATGTACTTAGAGGCTTATCGTCCTTTGGAATTCGATTTAAAAATTCTTCGTCCTTTCCCCCGCTTTTTATCATATAATATACATTAGACACAGTTGGAAATCACCGCTTCTATTTGTAGGGTTAATCTCGGAATATAAATCTATTGCTTGATCATTTCTTTCGTTTTTTTTTGCCACAAAATGACCTCGGTTAAGTACTTCTGTTAAAATTTCGCTTTGAATCCCTTCTGGAACTACTATTAATTCTCCTCCGTCATCGAATTTGTACTGCACCCCATTTCGTATAGCATATTCTCCTCCTTTATTGTTTTCCACTAATTTCTTGATATCTTGTAAAAAACAATTTTTATCTTGCACAGCTGTTAGTTTCGATCTGATATTCTCTTGTGACCTGATGATTATCATTACTAAACGCGCTCCCCAACGTTTCTGCTTAATGCATCTACGTGCTTCATTGTAGTTGCTGGCCTATGTTCAATTTCATACTCCAAATATTCAATGAACAGTGCCCACCTTGCAACTTTCGGGGCTAAATCTTTTTTATCGATTGTCTTTTGAAATGCTGAGCAATCCGTTACTATTTTGAATTTATGACCATTAGATACTTCTGAATTTCTTCGGTGACTATTACTGCTAACATCTCAAGCTCATAACTACAATACTTTTCCTGTTGCCTAGACGTCTTCTTACTCATATATTGAATTGGATGGAATTGTCCGTCATCTACCTCCTGTAACAACACTGCGCCGAACCCATGACTGCTTGCATCTGTATGCAATTTGGTTTGTGCTCCTTGTTTAAAAGCTGCAATACCGCTTTTTCTGAAAGGATTTGCTTTAGTGCATTAAACGGGTTCCGTTGTTCAGGTCCGAATTTGAAAGGATTATATTTTCGTAGTATGTCACTCAATGGTTTAGCTATTTCGGCGTATTTCTGGACAAACATAAGAAAATATCGTGTTAACCCCAGACGAGATTATATTTGATTTATGGTTTTTGGTTCCGGACGCTTCTGAACTGCTAATGTTATGGTTTCTGATGGCCTTATTGTTCCATTCTTAATGATGCATCCTAGGAATTCTATCTTATGTTTTAAAATATGACACTTCTTAAAATTTATTTCTAGACCATGCTCTGACGCTACCGTAAGTACTTCCTCCAGCTGTTCGAGTCCCTCTTCTTCGTCTTAAGACGGTATTACAAAATCATCCATATACATTACAATTGTGCCATCGTTTAAAAGATGTCTGAATACTGCATTTACAAATCTGAAATTGGCTACCTGATATGCATAAACCGAACGGGCATCTTAAAAATTCATATTCCTCTTCATGCGTGATGAACGCTGTGTATTTGAAACTCGATTCATCTATCTCTACATGAAAAAATCTGTTCTTCAAATCCAGCGCCGTAAATACTCTTGCCCCTTCTAATTTATCTAATACTTCTTCTATTAATGGCAAAAGGTATCGGTCTTTAATTATTTTCTTATTGAGTTACTTGTAGTCTATACATAATCTATACGATCCATCCTTCTTTCTGCTTAAGACTACTGGTGCAGCGTAATCGGAAAAACTTTGCCTAATTATTCCATCTTTCAACCATCCTTGAACATGTTTTTTAATTATCTTTTGTTCCATAAGGGGAAATCTTCTTGGTCGTTGATAAAATGGTATTTCATCTATTAATATTATTTTCATTTTCAGTCCCGTATCTTTAGTTTTATTCGGTTTGTAGCTCTTACTAATTTTACCAATTTTTCTCAATTTTCCAACTTTTCAATGTGATTCACTACCACATCTGCGTATTCATTTACTATGTTTGCCATTTCTTCAAGAGATTGTTTGAATCATTATTTTCGGTTAATTTGTCAGTTATTTCCTTATTTTCCTCTTCGCAAACATATAATTCACACGCTCGATCGTGATAATTGTAACACCTCCTTTCTTTCACTTAATTTCTCCATACTCGTTGAATTTGATGTCTTCACGAGATCTTTCTGTTATTTTCATTATTGCATTTTTATTTGTTTCACTGGCAACCCATTTTAAAGTTTTATTAGTATCCTTGAACGCTTTAATATATCTACAATATACGGGGGTTTCGCCTTTGGTGTTTTCTTTCTTGGCAAGATTTTTTATTTTGACGCCGTTTTTCCGTGACTGATAAGTCATAACCTGATAATGCCCCCACACCTAACGATATGTCACAGTCCAGACTTGATAATACGTGAAAATTATCTGTCAGGTTCATGCCGTCTACGTGTATTTCATGCTGAAAGTACCCTATTGGCTCCGTTTCTTCTCCGCCAAATCCAGTCAAAATATACAAATTTTCTTTGCATAATCAGGTGCGCCTATTTTGGTGTAATATTCTTTATTTATTAAACTCGCATCGCTTTCTGTGTCGATGATAATTTTCGAGGTTTTCTCATTTATTGGAACTACACGTATCTTTGTAGTTAATTTGGTGGTATTTTCCGCTTATGATAAGCTCATTATTTTTTTATGCGTTATTCTGGTTTGTTTTTTTAATCGAGGCACTATAACACTCTAATCTGCTCATTTGATTCTTATCTGTACATTTGGCAACGATATGACCAGGCAAATTATACAAGAATAGCAGATAATTATTGAATTATTAGGTCTTATACTTCTCCTATATTATTTCGATGAGTACTTTGATGCCATTGGTTATTCTTTTCCTCCCTGTTCACGCTATTTTGCGCCTTGTGGAATTTGTTGGGTTTAAATCCTCTCAACGCTGTATCAAAATCATCTAGTTTTTCAACTAATATATCTACTTCTTTTATCCTTGGAAAATCCTCAATAAAACATTCTCTGGTTTCTGGCGGTATTTTTCGCTTAATTTGATCAGTTACTAATAACTTCGTTAATCCATCAAAAGTTGTTCCGCTCATTTGACGTACCCATTCATTAAAGTACGTTTTTAACTGAAAACCAAAATCGCGCCAATTATCTTTTGGCTCCTTTTTAAGAGTTATGAACCTCTGTCTAGAAACCGGGAACATTTTGAATCTTTTCAACAATAATTTTTTTTATATATTTGTAATTATTTACCTCCGGCTTCTTTTCTCTTGTAATTATGCTAGCTATTTCTAACGGTAATAAATTTAACAGATATGATAACCATTCATCCTTGTCTATTTTCCTTTCAGATACTTGTCTCTCGTATAATGTTAAAAACATACAAGTATCACCATTTGCTCTGTCAAAACGCTTATGTAACTTCAACAGATCAAAATTTTTACCTGGAGCTAGTATTTCAACTTCCTCCTGAGAGTCTATATCGGCTAGCATTGATAATTTCTTTAGCTCTATTTTCCTCTTTTTTCTCTATACTCTATTTCTAACATCAATTTCGTTCCCCTATCTCTGTCTGTCGTCTTCTCTCTTTTGCTTCAAGTTCTAACTTTCTTTCTTCAAACGCAATTCTCTTCTCCTTTTTTTTCTTCTCTGCTTCTATTTTTCTTTGTTCTTTCTCCTTCTCTGCTTCTATTTATCTTTGCTCTTTCTCCATCTCTGCTTCTATCTTTCTTTGCTCTTACTCCTTCTCTACCTGCGCTTCAAGTTTGCTGGGCAACATATAACTATGATATGTTCCCGCACCATGTTGGTTAAATCAAAGTAAAATTGCGTAATTTGTTATTTCTGTTTGTATAAATATTTTTTATAAAATATAATTATGAGTGTAAAATTATAATGTTTATATATTTAAGTAAAATAAGAGTGTAAGTTCATACAAAAATTATTAAGTTGATTTTAAATAGTAAATATATATTTTTGAAAAATTGTTGTATTGTAAAATGAATGTATAACGTTGAATGGAGTTCGGATCTCAGACAACAACAATACGCAGACGCCATGGTGTCGTTTTATAACAAGCCAATGGAAAGTGGTGTATAATTAGAAATCGTAAAATCATAAAAACGTTGGAATCAATTTATGGCCTCAATAAAAGTGTTGGGATAAATTTATGACTTTTCAGACCACCCAAACTTTAAGGCAGATAATAATATTAAAGTATATGTTAGGGGCCATTTGCAGACTGCTAGCTAATAGGCCTATCGAAGTATAATAAAAAATCTTCTCACATCCAATAACAGTGGACTAGACAAAATAGTTCCTCCCACTGCAGGAGCTGGTGTGCAAGAAGAATAAGTTTTGAAAAAATATAGTCTGAAAAAAGATGTAGAGGATGCAAGAGCTCTCCTGAAAGTCCGTGCAATGAGTCCCGTAAGCCCTAGTAAAGCCCAGGCGAGATGGACATGTTGGAGCGAGCCTAATCCAGCCTAATCAAGCCTAATTGAGGTTGTCTTCCTGAGGTACCTATCGGAGTGAGCCTAATCAAGCCAAATTGAGGATGTCTTCCTGATGTACATATCGGAGTGATCCTAATCAAGCCAAATTGAGGATGCGTTCCTGATGACACATTGCCATGATCCTAAGCAACGCAACAACTCGGAATTTGACGAATAAAGGCCACCATCCCGTATATTAAAAGAAGGTACTATTTTAAACATTTTCTTTTACCACTTAAGATCATATGAAAAATCTTAAAAAATACTTTTCTGATATTTATGGTAGAGAGTTATCTGAGATCCGACCAAACCAATAATTAAATAAGATTAAGGTAATTTTAAAAATGAAAGAGAGTATTTCTTTTAGCAAAAAGAAACAATTATAATAATTAGAGTACGTGAAAATATTGTCTTTTTTTTTAAAAAGGATTAAACATACTTAAAATAATGAGAAGCAAACAAAAGTGTTGCTTTCTATTTTTTGAATTAATATTATGTTTTTCTGTAAATAGATATGTCAATGTAAATAAAATATTTAATCAAGTTTTAAAAAGTTTCTGTAATTATTTTAATTAATAATATTTAAAGTGTGTCAATTCTTTTTTTTTACAGCTTAAATTTTAGTTTAATTCATAAGTGGAAGAGTTCGTCTAAATAATTCACAACGCAAACTCTTAATTTTATTCGTAATTATTCAAATTTAATAATTACTTTTTGACGCGAATTATAATTTAATTTTATTAATGCTTCGCGTTGCTCTTCTACTAGAATGTAGGTAAATACGATCACTTATATTATTTAAATTTATCTAAGGTATATAAAACTATATACCAATTTGCTATGAGGTTGCTTGGATGATTTGGACCAATCAACAATTTTGAATATATTTAATAAAAAATAAACAGGTGTAATTATCTGTCCAGCATCCCCCCTTCATTAAGTAAAATGGTGCTCTGACTCAGGAACGATCATCTGAGGTCATTAGAAATAATAATAATAATAAAAAAGGAAAATAAATTTAAGTATTATTTTAATGTCACAATTTTAAAGATATTGTAGGTATGTAAGTTTAATTGATTAAAATTTTATTAAAATTAATTTTATTATTGTAACAATACTGACACACATATAATAATTTTATATAAATAAAATGAATAATATATGTTAGTAAAAAACAAAAAGGAAATGAAAAAAATAATTCTGGGATTTATAATAGGTAAATTTAGGAATTACAATTTTTTTTTTCTCTCTTTTCTCTTGTGGTTGGATCTCAGTTACCATTGAAAAATAATGGCATTCACATCACAGATGACACATTTGTAAAAATAATTTTTTTTATATAATGTATAAATAATAATAATAATAAGAATAATGAGTAAAATTTTATAATATGTCTGGTATAAAAATGATTGAAATGTCAATAGATCATGATTTTTGAAATTGTATCACCTTGATACAAAAGAAAATTTATGAGTCGTACTACGAAGTAGTAGTACAATATTTATAAAAAAAAAAATAATAAAATAAGATTGTTTTTTCTGTAGAAAAAGACAGATATTTTTATGTTAAATGAAATTATGTTGTTTTTTATATATACGTGTATTATAAATATTTTAGGGGTATTTATGTGTGTAAAAGAATAATCTACAAAACAACTTCATCTCCTAAGAAATTTTTTTTTAATTTTAGTGTTGTTGTTTTTATGTATTTATGCAATTTAGAATATTTTCATACATATGTTGTAATATAGAGAAAATAGTATGAGATGCAAAATATTCTTTTAAGAGGTATAGGATCTATTTTGAATTGATATTTTGAAAAAGTATACATTGATTACTAATACTTGTTAAAAATGACTCAGACGCTGGATATAGATACACGTATTAAGTTAGTGTCACCATTTGACAATAAAAAGAACAAAAACATTATATTTTTCTTAGAGGAATTTGATAATATTTTGAATTCGACAGATATACAGGAAGAAACTAAATTATTAATTTTAAAGGCTAAAATTACTGGGGACGCAAAACATATTTTAAGTAAACAGATTGAAACATATAACGAGACCAATTATAATTTATTTAAAAATAATTTGGTGGAGTTATTTGGTACAAAACTAAGCTTCCTTAATGCTCAGAGCAATTTCCTAAATTTAAAACAGGCCGCAAGTCAAACGATAGAGGATTTCATTTTGGAGTTTAAAAAGGGTGTAAAATCTTATATCGAAAGTGCAGGCGAAAATGTGGATAATAAGGAAGAGAATTTTATCGAAATCTTAAAAATGTCGAATTTTTTAAATTCAATTAGACAGGATATTGCACTAGATGTGCGTAAAAATGCGCCCAGGTCCTTCAAGGAGGCATGCGAGTTAGCAAAACTTATGGAAAGTGCGTATAATGAATCAAAGTTTGAGGAAATTAACGCAATAAATAAAGAAAACAAAGATCTTTATGAGAACATTATAGAATCAAGTAAGCAAAACAAAGAGCTAATCGAGAAATTAAAAGGGGAGATTGAAAAACTAAAAAAATCAAAGAAAAAAAACCATGCAATTAGAGATGATAGTGTTCCGCGGAATAAGAAACTCTTTAATAAACACAATGATTATCAGGGTTCCCATTTCAATAACAATTTTCATTATAATGATTATGAACGATATTATAATGATTACTACAATTCCTTTAATTACCCGACGCATTATGGGATGTATGATTATTCACAACCTAACTGGAATTCGGGAAATAGGGATTTTGGATATATTTCTGAGAATTATGATCAAAATGGTTATCAATTTGAAAAGCGCAAAAAGAAAAAAAAATGGGCAAAGAAAACAGCGAAATCGGATCAAGATTCGGGATTTTCAGAGACGGAAATCGATAAAATAAATAAAACAATCGCAAATATAACAAATGCAGACAAAGATAGTCTGCCAATTATATCACTAAGTATACAGGGCGTCGAAATACAAGCGTTACTGGATACCGGAGCTGCTGTGTCCCTTTTATCACCTTCTTTATTCAAAAAAATTAAAGATACAAACGTCAAAATCAAATATTTGGGCAATCAGATCCAAATTAAAACTTTAACAAATTCAAAGATTTTTTTTAAACAATGTGTAAAATTAACTTTTCGATTAAAAGGTATATTCACAACAGGCACATTTTATGTCACTAATGATGATTTTGATAGGCAGTACCAAATGTTATTAGGGTACGATTATCTCAAAGAAAATCATATGATTTTGGATTTATGCAATAAAACATTAAAATTTAAAAATCAACAAATTAAATTAAACGTTGCAAGTGAAGTAAATAATTATGAAGTGAATAACATTACGCCATGTAATTCAGGGGAACATTCAAATAAAAGTATGTTTGCCATTACTAAAAATAGAATTTTTCTCCAACCTGAAGAATCGAAAATTGTAAAATTAAAATGCCCAGAGGATATAAATATGTCAGATATAATTATTTTTGACCCCATTCAAGAAAATAGTAAATTTTCATGCGAGACTTCGTTACACGAAGTTCAAAAAAATAATAACATAAATATTATAATAAAGAATAAACTGTTAGAAAAGTTAATTATTCAGAAAGGAACTAAAATAGGGGAAATTATAACGAACTTTGAGTGCAAGCAAGATGACTCAACTGATAATATAGAGAAAGGGACATTTTATGAAATAAATAATTTAAATATAGAATATGTAAGAAAATTGCGAGAAGCAGAAATTAAAGAGACGGATTTCGATTTAAGCCATTTATCAGAGGAAGTACAACAAAAATTTCGAAAAATTTTAATGGGCAATGTTCATGCATTTTCAAAAAGTTATCAAACATTGGGGCAATCAGCGTTTGTTGCACCAAGTTTTCAATTGAATCATGAATTCCCGGTACAAGCTAAGCCATATAAATTGCCTCAGGCAGTAAGACAGTATGCGAAAAGGGAAATTGAACAACTGTTACAGGCTAAAATTATAGAGAAGACTGACTCCGAATATGCTTTTCCAGTTATTTTCGTTAGAAAGAAAAATCCGAGTAATAACCCGAATGCAGAACCCAAGTTTAGAATGGCAACGGACCTAAGACTATTAAACCAAATTTTACAACCTTATACTTATCCGATGCCGGACGTAAAAGACTTATTACAAAAAATAAGCGGTAAAAAATACTATACGGTGCTAGACTTACATAGTGCTTTTTTCCAAATAAATTTAAAACCAGAAGATTGCAAAAAATTAGCGTTTATTACGGAATTTGGAAAACATATGCCACTTCGTTTAGCTTTTGGCACACGAAATTCTAGCGCAATTTTTGCAGAAGTAATCGATAAAATTCTGGGACATTTTGACAAAAGCAAAGTATCATACTACATTGATGATGTGTTGATATCTGCAAATACAATAGCAGAGATGACGAAAACCTTAGAAGAAGTTCTACAGGTATTAATAAATCACAACATGACAATCGAACCTTCAAAAATGCAAATTTGCAAAGCAGAAATAGAATTCCTAGGATTTAGGGTGAATCAAATGGGATATTCTCCATCTCAAAAGAATATTGAAAAAGTAAAAAATTTAGTCAGACCAAAATCGAAAAAGGGGGTCAGATCTTTGTTGGGCTTAGCGAATTATTTTCGGACGCTAATACCCAACTATTCCGACAAAGTTAACCCTTTAATAGAGCTGACTAAAGATAAAGTTAAATTTAAGTGGAGTCCAGAAGCAGAAAAAGCTTTCCTGATAATTCAGGAAGAAATTGTACAAAAACCAACACTCAGACCCCCCGATTTTAACAAGGAATTTTTCTTATTCACGGATGGGAGCAAAGTTGCAATTTCAGGTGTTCTAGCTCAAGAAAAGGATGGTCATTTGCTACCTGTTGAAATTTTCGGGAGAAAACTTAGAGAACCGGAAAAAAATTATCCGAGTATTAAATTTGAGTTATTAGCAGTGCATGAAGCAATTATGCATTTTAAATATATGCTTTCAGGTAGAAGATTTACTGTGTTAACTGATTCGAAAGCACTAACTCAGCATTTACATTTACAAGATAAATCGGAAATTATAAACAGATGGGTAGCAGATTTACAAGACTTTAATTTCGACTTCGAATTCGTCGAAGGGATTAACAATCCAGCAGACTATTTGAGCAGGAATTTAGATAATCTTACAACAGACAGAGAACTCCAAAATAATTTGTTTGCAAGTAACATAGCACTTACAGATGAAAATATTAAATCGGAGCAATATGCAGACGAAAAATTAAAAATTATAATAAATAAAATCGAAAAAGACAAAAATAATAGAAGCACGAAGAGATTTGCTTTAAATCAAAATAAATTATTAATTTTGAAACCTGGTTCAGATAAAAAGGAGCTTTTAATTACCCCGGATTCATTAAAAATTGCAGCCATAGAAGAAGCTCATAAAGCGCATTTCGGATTTCAAAAAACTTATGATAATGTGAAAACAAGGCTTTTTTGGCACGGAATGTACAAAGACATTAAACAATATTGTGCAAATTGTGTGCAGTGCCTCACATCTAAACAACACACAACAATAAAAGTCCCTGTTAAAAAAATGGTGAAAGATCACGAAGTCGGTACAGTCCTGCATGCTGACGTCATTGGACCTTTAAACCTCACGTTAAGGAAAAACAGATACATTTTAATTATAATTGATTCGACATCGAGATTCCTGGAAGCCGTTCCCCTACGAAACGTAGAGTCACAGACTGTATTAAATGTACTAAATAAATATTTTGCAAATTATGGGTTGTGTAAAGAAATTATCTTTAATAATGCAAAATATTTAAGAAGCGAAATTATGAAAGAATATTTGGAATCTTTAAACATACAAAGGAAATTTGTGAGTGTATACCGTGCGCAAGGAAATGGACTTTGTGAAGTTACCAATAAAATATTAAAAACATCAATTGTAGCTATGTCGAAACGCACTACGGAATGGGACATAAGACTGGATTTTTTAAAACTAGCGTATAATTCCTCGAAACACCGCGCTACGGGATATAGTCCCTCACTGCTATTTTTCGCAAGGGAAATAAAAAATCCCTTTACAGCCCATATTCCTTCTGAGGAAATATATACCCACTCTTATGTTAAAAGCAGAATACAGCATATGAAGGAAATCAAAATTCAATCCCTTGCAAACCAGGAGAAAATAATGCAAGAATATATAGATGAAGAGGCATACGAAAAAGTAAAGGATTTAAATTTGGGTCAAACAGTATATTTAAAATGTATTGGAAAACCAGGCGCATTAGAGCCAAAATTTCAAGGACCCTACGAAGTTACTAAAAAGTTTAGAAACTTTAATTATTTATTACAATATGTTCCAGATAAATCAATAGAGCCGATCAAACGACATATGGATCAGCTGTACGCTCCGAAATATGCAACAGGTCATACAGAAGCGGAAATTACGAATTTACAAGGGTCTCAGAAAAAAATTAAGGGTGAGAAAAATTACAAAAATAAATGTGACATTTGTAAAAGAAAATCGCACTTAACTGAAAATTGTTGGTTCAAATTGAACAAAAACACGAGTCAAAAGGGTGACAAACTTACTAAAACGCATTATAAAAAAAATAATAAATATTCTGAGAATATAGACCCATATTTACAGTATCAAACAGACTATTATGATGAAAATATGTCGTTATATGGTTATACACCATATACAAACTTATACGGGGATGGTATACAAGATCATTACCCTTTCCCCCCTCCCCAGTATTATACATGGGATATGAATTGGTATTAAAAATAAATCAAAATGCATAATTAATCGAATTTCAAAATTTCAAAATTTTCAAAATTTAAAAATAGATTTTTTTCTTTTAGGTAAAAAAAAAAAAAAAAAAAAAAAAAAAATTGAAACAAAATTAATAACTTGCCTTTTTAAAATTCAAAATAATAATAAGAAAGGATAGGAACATGGGAACGCCAATTTGTCTCAGGGTTACAATATTGAGCAAATGTGCAGGGCGCACCCGAAAACATACTTATAAAATTATGTAATGTGCTTCACAAAACTTCAATGGAGCAGTGAAATATTTCTCTCCAGGCAAAAGTTATATATATATTTTCTTTCTTTTCGAATATGAATTAGAAAATATAAAATCTTAACAAAGCCAAATAACATTAAAACTTAATTAATTTAATAGTAAATAATGTTGGAGTAATTTTCAAAAAAAAAAAAAAATAAAATAAAATAAAAGAGAATTTTTTCTGTCTTCTATAAGGGTAGCCTTTGCTAATAGCCTTACAATTTAGATGACAAAATTTCAGAATTACTCTTTAAAATGAGTAGGTGTAAGCTATAGGTTCAGGGTAGTTAGAACAGCTTTATAGCATACTCATATATATATATTTTTCTTATATAAATAGATGGTTGACAAGGAATAAATTATTAGTGCACTCTATATTAGGATAGCGGTCAGCTATAAGCCTAAACATAATAAAATATACAAAAAGTGCTAAGATTTATTCCGGTAGTTCAAGTACAACTTATATGCTAAAGTCTAGAATTTAGACAGCAGGGATAAGTTTTATGAACAAAAGTGTTATAAAAAAATTTAAAAAAAGGATTTTGGTGTAGCACATTGGTTTTTAAAAAAACATATATATGTATAACAATGGACAAGGCAAGTTATTTCAACATGTTTGCACACAAAAATTATAAAAAAAAAAAAAAAAAAAAAAAAAAAAAAAATACACAAATAAATAATTGAAGTAAAATTAAAATTTTCTCACCAAAGGCTTTCTGTATAGGGTGCAATTTTGGCCTACGGCTGGGTATGCACCAACACCAACAATATATTTGTAGAAAAATTATTCACAGATACATCAATATAGTCATCACTTGGACATAAATTTCAGGATTCTTGGCTGAAAAAGGAATCGAAGAAAAAATTAAGTATGGTATAATTACTAGATGTTATGCTCAGAAACAATAAAATTAGTAATATTATATTGCAAAAAGCAGCATTTTGAGTTTTCTTTAGGAAAATTTTTGATTTTTAGGTTTTACACATTTATGGAGTGTCTAGCTCAGTGTATAGTTCCTAGATTTAATAAAAAAAAATAATAAATAAAAATATAAGTTCGTGTTGTTTTCAAAATAAATAACAAAAGGTATAGCAATTAACAATTTTGGATATAAAGTAAATAGAAAATAAACAGCTGTAATTATCTGTCCAGCAAAGTTCTAATTTTCTTTCTTCCAACGCTAATTTTTTCTTCTCCTTGCGATATTACTTCAAGACCGTCTTTTATAAAGTCTTAGTCAAAACTTTCCCAAGTTTTATTGCTTCAGTTAATGACAGAATGGTTGCTTTTTTTGGCATGTTTACTGTGCACGTCTCACATAGTTCAATCAAATGGCTTCGTCGCGGTTTGTTGAAAATCGACATAATGATGTGTTATTTCCGTAATCGTTTCAATTTTTTTATTCAGATCCCGGCCGAGCCCCCAAAATTTGTAGGATTTAGTAGGAAAATTGCTTAAAGATTCACTTGTCTTATAACTACAAATAAATGCATCTATTAGCCTATAAATTTTATATGGCATTTATTATTCACTCGAACAAATAATATGCTTAATAGATCACAGCAGTTCATCCACATCAATAATATAACGCATTTGTAAACATAAACACTGGTATTCACTTAGAATTCTTGCCCATATCTTTTATTTGGCATTTAACGAATATTCAACCTTCATGTTGAGATAAAAACTATGAATCTTCTAAACATAAACATATCTTGAATTTTCTTATTTTTTTCTTCAAACCGTTACTACACATTTTTTAGCTTTTTTTCCACGCTCCTCCTATTGTACATTTTATTTCATATAAGATTGCATATTCATTAAATAGAGCCTTGAATTAATCAAGTTGCATTGTTGAGAATATTTACAATAACACAATTGTATGTATATAAAGTTATTGTTCAAAAAATTACCGATGGTATTCATAATCTGAGGTAAAATTATGCAAATCCGACTGTGAATATAGTATTTATTGTTACCAGATCATTTGTTTTTGCTTATGCTTTTTTATATGAACGGTGAAGCAGCAACGTGGGCATTGCGAAAATTCCGAGCTTCAAAAGGAACCAAGATGAGAAAAAAAGGCTTTTTCATGTACTGAGTTACGCTTGTCGTTTCGAAGAACGGGAATAAAACACCTCAATACACATAGATTCACCCTTCAATGGGAACAATAAATAAGCTCAATATTTCACTACGATATTACCATTATTTAAAGTAATTTATTTCCATTGATTTAATGCATTTCAATACATTGAACAACGATTAATACTTTCAAGGATTAAATTAATGTTCATAATTAAGTTTCCTCATATAAAATTGAAAGAATTATCTTTTTTTAGCATTTAAAGCAAAATACAGAGAAATCTACATTACAATTTTGCCCTTTTGCAAGACTGGCAGAGGGTAGTTTATTTTTTACATGAACGCTGTGTGAGCAAATGGTGAATTGCAAAAATTCCGCATGGCAGAAGTCCTCAAAATGAAAACAAGTTGGAAATTGCTCGTCAAACGTGGCAAATGAGGTGCGTTCGTACTATAACTAGTTTTATAATTATTTTTTGAACCCCATATTGTACTGAATGTATATTTTTTTGCGCTTCATAAGTGCATAGTCTGTAACATCATTAAAATTCACTTACAATAATATTTTCCCCATTCCCCGTAATGTAACAACACTTTTGACTGTCCCTGTAAATAAACTATACATTCGATTTTCATAAAATTTGAAATGGCTCGACAAAAGTTTGCAGCAATTATATATTTAAAATTTCAGACCATTCGGAAGGCTGTAAAATCATTAAAATGCATTTGCAATATTTTTTTCCCATTGGCCATAATGTAACGGAAAACTTTTGAGTGTCCCTGTAATTAAACTATACATCCGATTTTCATAAAATTGGAAATGGCTCAACAAAATTTTGCAGCAATTATATATTAAAAATTTCAGACCATTCGGAAGGCTGTAAAATCATTAAAATGCATTTGCTATAATTTTTTCCCTTTGGCCGTAATGTAACGGAAAACTTTTGGGTGTCCCTGTAATTAAACTATACATCCGATTTTCATAAAATTGGAAATGGCTCGACAAATTTTGCAGCAATTATATATTAAAAATTTCAGACCATTCGGAAGTCTGTAACATCATTAAAATTCACTTGCAATATTTTTTCCCATTGGCCGTAATGTAAAGAAAAACTTTTGACTGTCCCTGTAATTAAACTATACATCCGATTTTCATAAAATTGGAAATGGCTCGACAAAATTTTGCAGCAATTATATATTAAAAATTTCAGATCATTCGGTCGGGTAGTTTTTGCTCTGTTATATGCGGACGGACAGACAGACGGACGGACAGACGGACGGATAGACAGACGGACAGACAGACGGACTGAACGACGACTATAGGTGCTACGTATTTATATAATTACGAACGCACCTAAAAAGGAACATTTTCCTGTACTGAGATACTAAAGCCCGGTGTCCAATTCAGTCATTTTTCTCCGGGATCGATTTCTTCGGATACGGTTGGGGGGGGGGGGGGGATATTTTAGAGTTCCGGGTGGTACTATGTGAATTTTTTCCTAAAAGGAAAATAATTTTGTAATAGTGGAAAACAATAGTGGAAAACAATATAAATTAAGTTTTTAAAATACACAAATGTACTATATATAAATTATCATCTAAATAAATAATCAGTATTCCTGAATATTTTTAGATTGCGTAAGTATATGGTACTTTTATGGGTTTGTATTTTCTCCAATCAAGCATTAACCAAATGTCAAAATAATTTACGCGTGAACCGTTTTGATTTTAACGGTTTTATATTATTCAGAATTTAATAGATCCTTATTGTTTATGAAAAACGTAAATATTGTAACACAGCACTTTTAAAACTGTTGAAAATTAGCATATATTCCTATAATTCCGTTTTAAATATATATTACAAACGTTGTTCACCTGAAGTTCTAGAAAAAAAAAATTAAAATGTTTATGAAAAATGTGTTGTTTGTACCATCTACCCCTCTTTAGTAATGACTATTTTTAAGCTCTGTATATTTAAAGAGCAGTAATGAAAAACTACCCTAAATAAAATTTTACGTGATCAGCGTGTTTATATTGTTTAGAAATTTATAATCACTACATATGCCTTTTCCACTACAAAAATATCCATTTAGGAAGAGTGAACCGGCATTACTCATATAGTTTTGAATAATTATAAAAGAATATTGGGAAATGTTTATAAGACATGCGCTTCAAAAAATACAGCTGTTTCCGAAAACATTACAAAGTGTAGCACGGTTTATGAAAATGCAATATAACCTCTTCCGAGTTACTCACGATTCCGATAATCCTTTATCTTCCAAAACCACTCAAAATTAACACATTTCTAAAATCTAAAGAAGCATTTATAAAACAAAAGTTTATTTTCAAACCGTAGCTTTCAGAAACGTTTCCAAATATTTTTTTCATGCGTATTAATCGGTTTTCTCACCACAAAATATCGATTTTCATATGCTACCAATGGTCAAGTAACATTTTTATGTTGCACAAAAATGTTTAAGAGACAAACATTCTAAAAAATCAAAATTGACATTACCATTAAGATATTTATGATAATTATATTATTATTGGACGTACAAATTTTGATAGACAACGAAAATGGTAACTTGATAATATATAGAATTCGAAAAACATGATGTTTAGTTTTGTTTTGCACGTGTTAAAGTTTGTGGTATTTCGCGATAAGATAAAAAAAAAACAAAAAAAAAAAACCATAGAAGCTTGTTGCATTGATGATATTTTTTAGCACATCCTTTACTATACTTGTATGCTATGATTTTGTAAAATGACATTGAATATTTTTTTAAGCAAAATTATCTAAAATAACTAAAGTTAAATGAAATATTTTAATGAACTATTATGATAACTTTATAACAACTTTAAATAAGATACGACAATCAATTAAAAAATATTAGAAACAACTTTAAATTTAAAAGTAATCTCTTTTTAAAATTTATTCATTTTTTATTTAATTGGATTTGGATGATTACACACATAGTCAGAATCATGGCTATACTCTCAACAAACGAAAAAAAAAAATGTACGATTTTTCAACATTTCTGTTTTTAAAGTGTCAATTATATATAATAATTGTAAAGTATTTTCATTGATGAATCCCGTATTAGAACTCATATTATTTCTATTTTTAAAAAATATCATAAAACACTCAGGAAAGTATTACCAACTAGTAAGATTAAAAAAAAAATGAATACTTAAATTAATTCGTTGTATTGAAAGACACTGGGTTCTTCACTTTCTATTTAATTAATGCATTTTATATCGATTATTTTTTAAAGCATTTCTTCTATAACATATTTTTTTTTAATAATTTGAAAAGTTTAAGTGAAAATATAAGTTAAATAATCAGTGTTAATAAAAGACATTTAAAATATATATGTTGGATTGAAATAGTCTACGTAACACTCTTTAAGTATTTTCGTCATAAAAAACGCTTTACAATTTCAATATAATTTGAGCAAACGTTTGGCATTTAAAATTATTTCCCCGAAATAAAAATTTTGTCGAAATTAAATCATCCAAAAAAATTACGAAACATAAAAAAATAAATCTACTGCATTACTCAAAACTGCGTTATTTTTTTCCAGTTAGCGATTCCTTTTCGTATAACATTTACTTCTTTGTAAAAAGTATTTAGGACAATTTCAAAAACTCTCGGAAACCTTAATGCATGCAAAATACTAAACGAGATCATTTTCCACAATATCTTAATTCACATAGTGTCGTATGGTACATAAATTTTAGAAATATGAAAATCTAATATTTACACCGCTTAAATATTTGCCTTTCTCAATAAAAAAAAATGCATTTATAAATGGGTGGAACATATAAAATATTTTGCAATGGATTTCGCTGAAAGGGCAAATAAAAAATATTTTTGAGGAAATGTTAAATGTTTTAGCATATAGTAATATTACAGAAAAAAAAAATAGTTTTAAACATCAAATCGAAAACTAATCTATCTTTTCCGAGGTAAAACATGGCGCTATGATAAATTACTTCATCTATGATTTTTTTCGTGTCTATAAACATTTATTTTATGTATTTCCATTTATAGGAAATGTGTTCAGGTCTGACATAATTGAAATATAAAAAAAAAAAGAGAGAGAAAGAAATATTTAAAATCATCATATGGTGAAACATAAAAAAAAAATAAAAATGCATATATACATTTGTTTTTATTAATTGTACGTACAATCAACAATGAAAGAAAAAGAAAGGCCCAAAATATATTAATCTCTATGTTGTCACAGTAAAAAAACAGGAATAGAAATTCGACTGCAAATTATATCTTTTTTTCAATTTATGTTAAAAAATAAGCTTAAAGATAGGAAAACATTCGATCAAATAGTTTCTTAAATATGAAAACTTAATTTTGGCAATTTTAATTTTAAAGGGATTTTTAATCTTTGTAAAACATATAGAAATGCGATAAGTTTTGTGAAGCATCTTAAAAACTATTTAGAAGAATGAGCTGTAAGTTTTGATTTGCTTATTTAAATTTTGTGATATTCGATTTCGGTAAAAAAGAAGAACAAAAAAATCATACGTTTAGCACAGATAATGAAACACTTTTCAACACATTCAGGATTCTTTATATAAATAGCTGGAAAAATAAGCTAATATATATATGGGGCATTCTCACAATCTTTTGACTTTCATGTCCCTGAATAATAATATTTTTATTTTAATACACTTTATTGTGTTTTTGTTTTCTTCATATACTGGGGAACATCCCATTGCATGATTGCACAACAATATTAACGAGATAAATAATATTTTGGACGATGTTGGGGGTCCAAACACCTGGAAAACTCCTATACTGTCTGTCCCGTGTCCCTGATGATGATTTCTAAGTTTGGAGCTGTCTGGATAAAATTGTTTCAATAAAATAATTCGACGTAATTTTTTTCTGAGACTAAAACTAATGTTTTATATAAATATGTACCCAAAAATTAACCTGCACACATTTTTAGGGTTGTTATTATTTTTTAAAGTCTGTCCCTGGGTTTTAGATTCCTTACCATCCCTCTTCTAAAATTATACAGAAATTCATTTCAGATGCAGCCACAGAATTTTTTTCAAGTTTTTTCCCATACAGAAGTATGCTAGAGAAATAATGTCTAAAATTCTTTGGCAGGAAATTCACTGTAGAATTTAAATGAGCATTTAAATATCAATTTCAAGCATCGTGGCTTTATTGGTAGTCTCAGCGTCCCCAAGTTTTATTCCTGCACTTTTCGAGGTAAATAAAAAAAAATAATTTAATCGAATGTTAACAACTGTTCCTAAAAATCAATGAACATTGTGGCTATCACTTAGTCTTAACATGATTTTCCTAAAAATAGGTAGTAAGTTTCCTTACCGTTCCATCCTTACCGTCCCTTCTTTAACACCCCTTTAAGACAATGTTATACAAAAATTATGTATTAAAAGTACTACATTGTTATTATTTCTTATTTGAATGTCCTGTGGGGACTATGCAAATTAATTATAAGTAAAAATTTAGAAGAAAATAAAAAGTTATAGGGGTAAAATGGTAAGGTAAATTAAACTCTCAAGTTTAACTTAAACCTCAGTTAAATAAAAAAAAGGAAATTCGCTGCAGACCATTTTTACTTTATTTTGAATCATTAAAGCATTCGTCTATCAGATTAAAATGTTATTTTAGAAAGTTTAATTTTGTCAGATCCCCCCCCCCCCCCAAAAGTCAAAAGATTGTGAGAATGCCCCATATAAGCTAGCTTTAAGTTGTTCAAATAAATGCATTGCACAGTCTAAAATTCGCATTTTGCAATATCCGACAATAAACGGCAATGTGCTCTATCCCTGTATATGATCTATAAAATTTATACACACGAAATAATATGCAAAAACTGGTTATATTTTAAAACGCTTGCCACAACTGAAAAGCACTGCATCAAATTATTCTTCATGGGCAGTACTGTAGAAAAATATTTTTGTGTGTCCCTGTAAATGAACAATAAATTATATGCACACCACGTTTTACAGTAAGCGCTTGTAGTGAGGCGCCTCAGTGATGTATATATCTTTTAATATGCTTAAAATAGTGTAATATGTTAAAATCCACAGAAAACGATTTTTCTCCATTTAGTTCCCGATTTTTCTCCAATAGTTCCCCATTTTAACCGTTCTTGATTAAGAAAACCATATTACCGAATGACTCTCTGTATAGTATCCTAAGGTAAAAATTACTGAGAAAAATGTGATGTTGAATTTGTATACGTATTGTCAATGTCAGAATTTGTAACAATTTGTGTATAAAGATAACCCGCTTATTTTAATACTAGCCGCCCTTGGCGACCAGTTTGGTCTCCATTAGATGTGTGCTAAGCATTGTACTATGTTACTTTTATCCAAAATTTAATTTACTTTCTTAATACTTCGCCAAATCAGAAGTTTCAGGCAGAGAAATCAAGAACTCCGTATTTTTATGGGTACTACTTGTTTCTCCCGTCGACCAAAAATATATCGCCAAACTATAAGGTTAAACATCAATAATGGTTGATCGTAAATGTCATATTTCCTTGTTTTTAAGCAAGTTACACGTGTTTACGTCATCAAGTTATTTTTATTTCGACGTTTTATTTGTATTTTTATTAATGTTATACTCATTTATTTGTTCTTTCGCTATTTAAAATAAAAATTACGTCAATTTGTATAATTTGGCGATTTATATAATTTGGCAAAATGAGTCGACGGTATAACTAAGTAGTACCTTTTTATGCTAGCCAGGCGCAAGTGATAAATCATCAAACATTGTCTTTCCAATCGCATTTTTTCATATTTCATTAAATTCATCTAAAATATAATAATTTCACTCATTTTATTTAAAATACATAATTTTAATTTGAAATTCATGACTTTTACTTTTTCTTTCCCTTTTTTATGAAAAAGAAAAGAAAGAAAATAATAATAATAAAAACCATGACTTTTAATTTCAATATCAAAGCATTGTTTTAATTTACTACGCGAAAAATAAAAAAAATGTAAAAAATGGTGACCTGGCATATAAAAAGCGAAGCGGTCAGCCCGGAACTATTGATGACAGTCACATGGCTTAGGCTATTATTATAGAGATTTTCATAAATTGATGGAAGACCTAATTAAAAGTGCCATCACCGCTATTTCTGGAATAATTTGAGAGTTAAATTGTACGGGATACTATTTTTTGTTTTGAATGAGTCTACATTATATCTGATAAAAATACATAATTTCTATGTTAGCTTTATTTCTAAATAATGAAACATTTCATTTATTTTTTAAGGAGCCAATGAATTTTCTCAAATCCAGCGCCGTCGTCCGACCTTCCGAATCTGCAGTCTGATATCTAAAACATATGGTATTAGCTTTTAATTTTTTCATGTGGGATAATCCGCTATCGTGTCTTTTAGCGGTCCGGACGTCCAAGTAGGAACAGTGGCTTCGTAACCTTGTTCTGGTCCTCGTGTACCAAATGTCGAGAGGTTCCAAGATAATCCATTGATCTCTTATTGCAGTTTGAAGTTACAGTAAAGACATTTTGTTTAAAATTTTTAAACATCTTACGAAAAATTTAAATTATTCATATGATAATATGGGACAGGATTTTAAAAGATTATTATTACATTGAATGTTAGCAAAAATGTAATCTTTAAAAATTTCTGATGTTTAATATTCTTTTTAAAGTATCGATTCAGTTATAGAATTTAGTTTTTCAAAAAATTCCTATGGGATCTTCCTTGATCAGATCCGCTACCGTATCAGGTATCATAGTGGGCCCGGGGTCCCTCCTGTTCTTCGAGTATCGGTGATCGAGCAAATCCATGATCGTCTACTGTTTTAATTTTGGACATAGAAGTTTCATAATGCATTTTATTTACAGTTTTTAATCATCTTATGAAAAAGTTAAATTATCCATATGATAATATGGGACAGAGATTTTAAAAGGTTATCATTACTTTCAATGTTAAGAAAAATATAATCTTTAGAAATTTCTGCTGTTTAATATTATTTTTGAAGTTTTGATTCAGTTAAACTTATGGAATTTAGTTTTTATAATTTTCCGGTGGAATTTTCCGTGATCGCCTCAGCTAACATATCAAGTATCTTAGTGGGCCCGTGGTTCCGCCTGTTCTCCGAATATCGATGATCGAGCAAATCCGTGATCATCCGCTGTTCTCATTTTGGACTTGGAAGTTTCATAATACATTTTTTTTTTACAGTTTTTATTCATGTTGTAAAAAATTGAAATTATTTATATGATAATAAGTGGCACGTTTATTAAAAGAATAATATTACAGGGAATGCTAAACAAAATTTACTGAAGACTTTCTGAGCTTATCTTATTTTGTTACATAAATTGAAAAAAGACCTAATTTCCAGCTGAATGCTTATTCTTGCTTTTTCTTAAACAATTTTGTGATTACATTGTATGCTCTGTAAAAAAAAAAAAAAAAAAAAAAAAAAACACTGCAGATTTGCAAGCAGAAGGTGCTGGCAATTCGGACGCCAGCGGTTTGTGCTGTTAATTTTACGCAACTACTGTTATTTTCATGTTTATATAGTCAAGAAATCAAAGAAAGCTACAACATATTCAACTGTGATCGAGTTTGAACGCAAGATGAACAGTATTTTGTGCTGTAAAAATGTCGTTTTTTTTTTTTTTTTTTTTTTTTTTTTTTTTTTTTTTTTTTTTTTTTTTTTTTTACAGCGTGGGATAGTCTCTTTTGATTTAGCCGACAGTATATTTCATTCGATAGGTATACAAAAATTTTGGGTTCTGATTATCGTTAAGAAATCAGACATTATTTGTTTTCATATAGCAGTTGAAAGTTTCATAATAATGTAATAACATTTTTAATAAGAGATTTTAATAAACTTATCAGAAACTCAAATTATTCGTATTATAATATGAGACACGTCCTCTAAAAGATAAATATTTCTTAGAATGTTAAGCAAAATATACGCTTTATGAATTTCTGCACTTTATAGTTTCATATTTTCTTTGAAGTGTTGATTAAGTTCCTAACTAATTAAAATGTCTAGAAGTGATAGATGAATGGCGGTAAAAGAGTATTTACTTAGGAAGGTAAAAATATTAACCATATTCATCGTACTCGTAATATTTAGTCAAACGAGAGGATTTGTGACGCTTTTCTATAGGAAATTAATTATAAAATGTAATCTTTATTATCAAATACATTTATAAGTTGAATGCAAGACTTTAAGCCTATTATTGATGTGATGAAAATTGATTTTTTTAGATTAGTCTTAAAGAACTCGATTCATTTTACAATAATGACATAAATTTTACATTTATAATGCAATATTTGGAATTGTAAAGTTCCATAAATAAAGAGAAATGGAACATCTAATATTTATAAGTGGATGATTATAAATATTTTTCAAGCACTCTCAAAACCCACATAATGTAAAATAGGCAATTATGAACATTTCACTCATAATTATTTAAGAGGAAAAAAACATATGAAATAATGAAACATATTTTAATGTACATCGTTTTTTATATATATATATATGAATCTAGATTGAAATAAACTTTTTCAGGTCAAAAAACATTCCGTTAAGCATTTTATAATGTTTTTATCGCAGTAAAAAGAAGTTATAGAACGAAACTAGCGTCGAGTATTGTGATGATAGCTTATTTACGTTTAACAAAAAACTAAAAATCTCTTAGATAGAATGATTTTTATTAAAAATAGAAAATTAATGGAACACAAAACTAAAAAAAAAAAAAAAAAACATCTTAAATACAGTAGGTTAAATAATTAAGACATCTTTAAAATGGATCAATTATCTTTTTACCTCTGTTTCAGATGAATAATTTCGAGTAAAGTCTGAAATATGTTTCTTGAAAAATTTCTTAATATTAATTTAAATAGGATATTACAATACAGCATTTTAACGCGGCAGTAGTCGTGTGTCAGTCTTTTTGCCCTCCATAAAAATTTTCTTCTCCTAGCTCTCATACCCCTTACAAAAACAATGGGGAACTACCATAAATTTCTTCCTCACCACAGTGAAGCAACAAGACATCCTTCAGGTACGATTTTACAAGCAAAAATGAAATTGGCGGAAAAGTCTACGAAACGATCCGTAATGAAAGTTAATTTTTACTTCTTCCCATTATTCCAAATCTTCTGAATAAAATGTATAATTTAAGTAAACTGCAAATTTATAACATGATTGAAATTGAATATTCGAATATTAAGTTTAAAATATTTCTTATTTTACATTTTCTGTATGCAGGGGAACGGCAGCAAAAAGACCGAACGAGACTAATAACGTTATCTACGCGACTACTCTCGGGTTAAATATTACTCGAATTTACGAAACTTTGATTTGCCAATCTGACATGCTCTCTTTATGAATCAAAATAACTGGTCGACAAATGATACCCATTTATGAAATTGAAAATATACAATTAAAGTAATGCAAAATGTTGTCAATGAGTAATTCAAGAAATCCTCTCTTTACAAATTTTAATTGAAATAATAATTTACGTTTAATTAGTGGTACACAAATTATACTTTTCATTGTACTGAAGTATATTGCTGCGACATTTCACATACAGAGATTTATAAATGTAAAATCGATGCACAGGAAGAATGCAAATGAGGGGCAATCAAATTACTCGTCAAATTTAAATCCCATGTATATTTATAGACACTGTCATAAAATCATTCTGCTTTAATTAAAGTTGAATGTTGTATACTGAATTCGTTTTATAATTATATTTAACATATAAAATTAAAAATATATGTATAATAATGTGATAAATAGAAGATTGCATAAGAGTTTTTATGGAAAATGCTATTTTATTTGAAATCTTTCCCGTAGGTTTAAAATGGGAAAATAAAGCAGCGTTGCTTGCAAATTTGAATCGGATTCTTCCGATATGGCGCTTCCTTCATTAGATTTGGAGGTTCATTGGTTAAGTATAAAAGATGGAAAGTGGGGCAAGTTCCCTCCCCTTATTTTAGATAAATGGTTTTTCATGCAGAATTAACCAGTTTATTTTTTTTTCTATTCTCATCCTGATAAGGAGCTTTTCTGATTAGATTTGGAGGTTCATTAGTTAAGTAAAAAGCGGGAAAGCGATATGTTTTTTCATGAAGAATTAACTGATTTGCTTCAAATTTGGTATACCGGTTTATTATGTTAAGGAGCTTCCTGATTAGATTTGGAGTTTCATTGATTAAGTACAAAGGGGGGAAACGGGGCTAACCCCCCTATGAAGGCGCTTACCTTCAAATATTAATATTAAGACCTTTTCTCTTCCCCCCTCCTTTAAATTACATTTTTTAATACTTAAATTTAATTATCTGTATGCATTCGGATTCAATCTGTTTTTAGCGCTCTTTTCCCTTCATAAATTAAGCATTCAATTCTCAGTCTCTTTAATATTTTAACCGCAGCGCACTGCATTTAAAAGAAAAGAAATAAATTCCTCTTTTCGCATAGCAACTGGATTCTAATTTTCATCCTTCTGCTTAAGTTTTGATGATATTCAGAAATTAGTCAGACAATTTACTTCTACATTTTTATCCCTTGTTCCAGACGCAAGAGATATTAGTCAGTTCAGTTGTTAACCCTGCCTTTAATTTGTTTTATTTTATTAACGTTCTTTAGCTGGCATTTCAGTCCCGTGGGATTTCTGGTAAACCCCTATACAATCTTTGGTCGCGGTTTATAAGCTATATTTTCTATGTAATCATTTGGCGTTAAATATTTCTTATCACTCTGTTACATCCCCCATTCAATTTCAATTATCGTACTTTAACCGCATGTCTTTCTCTCTTTAATCTCGCCATATAGTATATGTATTTGGCGAAATTGTGTATGTACGCTTGCCAACACTCGAGATTTCGAGAAAGTGTATTTTGAGTCAGACTAGCTTCTGAACTCGCATGATGTGAATAAAAAGAAATGTAACTCTTCGCTCCCTTCTCCAACATTGGCCGTGTATTTCTCGGCGGTGGTGGAAACGATCCCGGTGCACAATAAAGACCTTCAGAAAATTGCTGCCTTCTATTATCTCAGCAGTTCCTTGCCTCCTTCTTAAAATAATTAACAATTGATTTTTTTGCCTTAGAGTCAGTATTGAAGCTTAGCAAAATGAACCACCTGTGCAACAACAAGTAACTACTTTACAAATACTTGGTGCTTAAAGCTGGCATTGCCGAGGTTACATTTGGAGAAGGGGAGCACGTGATATGTATATATATATATTTCTTATTCAAAATAATTACTAATACTGGATTATTACAAAAAAAACTGTTCAATTTCTTTAACAAAAAAAAAACTGCAAAATTCATGGACTATCAATTATGGACTATGCTCATTACAGTGGCTGTCTGCACGCTTATCTAGCCTGAAATGTCCACTACCCCGGTACTGAGACGCAATAATTATGACACCTGTAGTACCCGGTTAGCCAGTTTGATCTTTGAGTGTGCTATCCAAAACAGATGTCTGAAACTATTTTCTGCTATTCCAGAACAGAGGTTCAGTGAATGTTGCCTGCTATACAAAAAAAAACTGGTTCCCGTGATCCTGAATTAATGTGAAAATGAAAGACGCCCTCGTACAGCACTGTACCGCATATTTTCTGGTGGTCATCGGAAAATCCATGCATCCCCTTGCCGCGGGATTCCGTCACAAAGTCCGCCAAACACCTCCTTTTTATTTCCAGCAAGAAGAGAAAGGAATAAATTATCATTCAGGATGACTCAAAGTATATTTTTCTCTCGCCACCGAAGCAAGATTTTTGTTTTTTTTGTGTGTGTTGGATGGATGCGTCGTTTTACAAACTTTCAGTAGTCGCAGCCTTTTTAATTATTCATCGCTTCTGTGTGTTGTGTTTTGAGACATCTGCAAATGAACGAAGAAATTTAAGCAACTGATTGATTTCACAAAATTAACATGAACGTTTATATATAAAAAAAAAAAAAAAAAAAAAAAAAAAACTTTAAATACAACTAAAATTCACTGGGGGCGCACACAAAATAAATATTTTTTTCTTCTCTATTTAATATAATGTGAAAACACAAGAAATTAATTATATAAAAAAAATCATTTTTCTTGTCTTTAGTATAAAAGGTAAGCTATTCTTTTTTTCCTTTTACAGTATTCAAGTCATGTTATTCCCATAACTACATTTTATGGCTCCTATGATATAGAGGCATGCTATATTTGCGTAATTTAAAGTTGTATGGAATCTTGACAAATACATCATATAATTTTTTTAAAAGGGGGCAATGAGAAGAAATTTGAAATATTACTTTTGGTTCTTGTACCTGTATTTTCTTTAAGGTATAAAATTTGATAGTTAGATGGCAAGTTTTATATATATTTACAGTGTAAATTGTAAAGTATTTTTTTTTTCTTTCTTTCACTTTTAAAGGTAATGTTTCCTCTCTCCTTATCAGTTTTGTGCTTGTGCTAAAGGCAGAATTATACTTTTATGTTGATTCCTAAGTAATACAGTATAGATACTGTTTGATTAATTTTTTTTGCTACCTTTTAACAGTGGATATTGAAAATATTAAAGTATTTCAAATAATGATGTTTTAGTTACGAGGATTGATTTTGCTATATATATATTGAGATAAAAAAAATATGTAAAAAAAAATCCTCATGACTGGATTATATTGCTCTTTTAATATATATCTATATATATTAGTTTTGATGGCTTCTTACTAAAAATTAAGCATTTATTCTTATTAGTAACATGCTAAGATTTTGTATTTCTAGGGATGCACTTCATATCCAGTTCAGTTTCAAAGTTTTTTTTTAAATTTAGATAAAAGATTGCCCAAAATATTTTTTCTTTCTTTTCACATTTCCGATTCTTATTTAATTCATTATATATATTTTTCGGTGTGACACAATGCTGCAATTCTGAGATGAGATGTTGTTTTCCTTATCTCTATTGGCCTAGGATTGCTGAACATGGTTGCTCTCGCTTAATTTCTTACATCTTGGCGCTGGTCGCAGTTTTTCCCTATTAGACATTATGCGTCTGCAACAAATATGTGCCACATTGCATTTTATATAAAAATGTTATCTATTATGATCACAGACAAAGTTTTTATTATTTTGGTTCGTGTACTTTTAAAACTCAGCAATCCTGTTGTAATCAGGCAGTCTTCCCAATGATGGTGAAAACCTTGTTAGATTAAAAAAAAGGGGGGCATAGTGTATAAAAAAAGATAAATAAAATAACTTAAGGTAATTTTTTTCACAGAGCTTAATGTAATTTTGATGAAAAAGAAATGAAAAAGCTTAAACTGATACCGGACTGTTATTATTTTTGATTTTTTTTCTTACTTGTTCTGCTTAATATATTTCTTGTTGTAGCACTTCCTACAGGTAATTTCTTTTTATATATAACATTTTATATGTTTTTTATGTGTATATTATATGTTTTTTTATGTGTATATTATATGTTTTGTCAGTCATCCATATCAATAAGATATGAAACTTTTAATACTCTAGATTACTATAAATATAGGTCTTGCATATTTTATACTTAAGGATAAGCACTAGTGACATATAAAAAAAAGAGAGCGGAAGTAACCAGTAATTATATGTAAATTTGCTAATTTTCAATCCTTTCCAGATGGTTGCGACTAATTTAAGAAAATTACATTTGGCATCTATACAGTATACTTTTCTGTTTAGATAGATCTCTCATATTCCAGTTTACACGGATTTTATACATTTTTATTCACGTTTCATTAATTTATTTCTATAGCATAACTTAGGCTCCTTCGTTTTAAAATATAGCTCGAGTCATCATATCTTAAATTTCTTTCATAAAAAAAAGTCTATTTTTCCTTTTGATTTCTATTTATACTTTATAAAATTTTTTATAACATGAGTCGTAAACATTTTATGCATGTGTTAGATATCAGTATGCCTGTTACTGCATACACACACAATTTACACGCACACTACATTTTACATGTGATTATATTACTTGAGGTTAATTTTTAATTATTGTTTCCTGTGTTGTGTAAGTGCTTTTTTTCATTGCGCTATGATCCGGTAATGGCCCAATGATTAAACGTCTATGTTTCAGTTTTGGCTAAGTGGATCGGCCGTCCACTTTCTCAAAAATGGAATATGTTACTTACATGATAGAAATGGTCAATACCTCACACTAATTTACAAGGCGTGCGCGCTCTCTTTTCTTAAATGGATAATGATGTTTCATATTATTTGATACTCCGTACATGGTTTTTTTTCCCCACTCTAGCTTACTATGGGCGGATAGTGAAGTTAGATGGTGGTCTTCATCATTTTTTTTTAATCTCATGTACACATTTATTATGATTTCAGGTTTAACCTGGTACTACATACACACACATATTTACATTTGCACTTCATATGGTCTTGTTTTGTAATAATTTTATGACACTCACCTTGGTTAAACATGGTCATGATTCTGTGTGCTTGTACATTTTTTTTACATACTTTCTCAACATTAGTGTGCATTTTCACAAATACATAGTTTTACACTATTTTAAAGTTTGCGTATTTTTGTTGCCTTGTCATTTTTTTATTTTCGGAATGTTACTGATTTTTTTTTTTACATAATGTAATTCAATACAATGTTTGCACATGCATCTTAAATTTACATGCATGAGTTAATTTCTAGCTGGTATTTTTTTACACATTTGTTAATTTTTTTTTTGTTTACGCGCGGCTGGTGACTCGTTGCTATTTTATTTATAACATAAGGTATTTTATTATAACTGACATGATATTTGATATCTTTAGGGGGTTTTTTTATAAAATTTGTTCAAAGGCATAATGTGAGCTGTTATGTACACTTTATTTAAAAAAAAAAGGCTATTCACATATAGTCATTAAACTAAATCTTTGGCAATTTCTCAGATTTATATATTTTTTTAATTAGTGAGTTATATTCTCACAGGTGTCTTGTGACGGATACATACACTCATATACCATAAAGTATAATGCTTGGTATTTTGCTATTCATTTTTCTCTTTTCCTTCCCGTTACTTGGAACATGTGTGCCTTGGCAGAACTTCTACATTTTAGCGTAGAGTTATGCAATCTGTCGTGCACTCGTACATTTTATGCACGCTTCTTTTAACTTCATACAGTAACAACTCTTGCAAATACAACTTTATTTTAATTTTAACCTTTGTTACCCATTTATGCATTTTTTTTTCCTGTTCACAAACAGTTCATGTATTGAATATTTATTTATGTTACACAAAATTTGCTCATTTAGAATACAATTTTGGTCATTCATACACATACAATACACTAGTTCATGAGTTAATTTACATATTTTGTTCATTTGCTTTTACACGTTGTACTTTGCTTACGATCTATTCGACAGTATTCTTTTTGTTTTTTTTTTTCTCACAAGTAGTTCATTGAGTATAACACATATAGTTCATTGTGGCTGGTTTAGAGTATAACCAGAGTTTTCACACATTACACGGAGTTCATTACCTTTATTAACCCTTATTCATTACATTTTGGTGATTAACTCATTAAGTATGTAATTGAATCTCACTCGTATGCTAGTGTTTTGGGTTATTCCACACATACTGTCCGTATATTTTGTTGGCAAAATGCATAAAAATGTTAGTTCATTGAGACATTATTACAAGTAGTTCATGTGGAATTATACAATTTGTTCATGTGTTTACTTATACGTTGTGTATGCTTGCGTACACACTTGTTCATATGTTTTATTTCATGTAATTCATGAGTTTGGGGTTGCCTTTTTTTCCCTCCCTGCACACATACATTTTTTTCAGTTACTTTTCTATCTTTTAAACTTTATATCATGTTTTAATATTAAAAATATTTCATCAGTTTTTTTTATATATTTTTTAATTTTAAGAAGGTTGTGTTTTTTTATTTTTTTATGTGTTTGCATAATGTCATAACATATCGATGACACATCACTTTGTCTATGTACATATATTTTAAAGTTACTAGGAGTTATCCGTCACATGACATGTTAAATTACACATACATTTCGAATTAGTTGCCTTTTAACATGTAACTTTTTTTAACACTTTCATTAGATACCTCTTACTTGAAGGTGGCAGATCGAGTAAGGTATCTTGTCACACTATATTAAAGCGTATGCAATTTCTTAGTAGATGTTTTTAATATTTTTTACAGGAGTTAAATTTTAATAAATACACAGAAGGTCTATACATGAAAATTCAGCAAAACTAAAACCTTTACATTATCATTTTTTTGGGTGGCAAATTTCATTTACTGTGTTTTATTCTCACTGGTTATCGAGTGAGAAACATTTTTTTTTCTTTTTCAAACACATATGTCATGATTTTAAAGATTTCTTTGGGTAAACAACACTTCTTTATCGATATTTTGTAAGAGACAGTTTATCTTTTGCGGTAACACTCCTTTTTCTTTTTTTTTGTTTTTTTGTTTATTTAACTTAAAGGTATGGATCCTGTCAATTTTACACTGATGCGTTTTGAGTAGATATATATATATATATATTTTTTCAACGAATGCAGCAATATCTTATGACATTTACAGTAAAAAAAAAAAAAAAAAAATTAAATTTAACCCTTTGGTAACGATTTTTTTTAAATACGGTACACCTTTTTCTCTTCAGTTACATTTTGCTGTTTGGTGCTTGGTGCATGTAGAGAATTCTTGTTCATAGTTAACACACACAGTAGTTCATAGTTTATGTTATAGTTCATAGAAAAAACCTTACACGAGTTCATAGCTTTGTCAATTCTTTGCGTGCATCAGGGACTAATTGTCACAGTTTTTAGAACTGATTTTCAAAACACTTTGGCATTTCACTTCTTTGATACATTTCTTTGGTTCAGTGTTATATATTTTTTTTTAACTTGAGGTCACTGTGATACACTTCTATTGTTCATTTGTATAATAGCACACGTTTGTTATGCTTTGTGCTATATATTAAAAAAATGGTTTTTTTTGGTAACTTTACAGGACTACACTTTACTTTTTATTTATTTTTTCATTCGGTACCTTCCTTGGCTATTCAAGGCAATTCACGTGATAAGGTAGTTTTTCTTATGCACGATTTTCCAGTCACTCAGTACACAGGTGTGCATTATTTTTGGTTTTTGTTATGCTCATTGACACATGTAGTTTATTACTGGTATATACAAGTCGTAACACCTAACGGTGTTATTTATGACTACATTCACACACACACACATACTTTTGTGTCACCTGTTGTATAATGCTTATTAAATTTCATTAAATTTAATGTACATTTTTTTACCATTTTTTTCAAGGGGTACTTTCTTTGGAAAGTTCTTACTACCTCTTGTTTATACCTTATAGGAGTGCAATATGTTTTAAAATTCACTTTACTTAAATTAGGTTCTCAGTAAAACACATTCAGTCCTTGTTTACTAGATAACATTATGGCAACTTTCAATTTTTAACAAATAATTTAACCCCATCTTCCTCTCCTTTTACTAGTTACACTACTTTTAAAAACTTGAGATGACACAACTAGTGCTGAAAAAGTTACAATTTTTATATTTACTATATCATGTAATGTTTTGTCTTTATATACAGTTCATGTCTCAAAATAATTTTACAAGTTGGAGTATGACCAACTATTGTAGCAATTGTGATAATTGCTTTTGCTTGGACTGAAAGTTCAAGCAATTTTATATATTAAAATCTTCTGGAACTTTATAAAAAAATAATGGTGTGCACACGTTAAAAAAAAATTAAGAAAACAGCTGTCCAGAAGTAGTAAACTGCAGTTCATAAAGACTGCAGTTCATAAAGATGATTTCTAGGTATTTTTATTTTTGGCAAGTCTTTGGTACCAACTTGCTTTGTCATGCTTATAGGCATGCTTTTGATATGAGACATGATTTATTTGTTCTTTACATATTTAGTATTTCTGTATATGTTTATAAACTGTTGGTCACCGGGTTCCCACTACAAAAGATTACATTTTTACATATTTTTCTTTATGTGTAATGTCTTTGAGAGAAGACATGGGGTCAATTTTTTTTTCTCTCGCGGTTCACTTCGTTCTTTTTCGGCTGTTGGGGAGATATATGTGAAGGCTCTTACCTTCACATATTAATATTAAGACCTTTTCTCTTCCCCCCTTTAAAATTACATTTTTATAAATTCTTAAATTTAATTATCTGTATGCATTCTTATTCAATCTGTTTTTAGCGCTCTTTTCCCTTCATAAATTAAGCATTCAATTCTCAGTCTCTTTAATATTTTAACCGCAGCGCTCTGCATTTAAAAGAAATGAAATAAATTCCTCTTTTCGCATAGCAACTGGATTCTAATTTTCATCCTTCTGCTTAAGTTTTGAGGATATGCAGAAATTAGTCAGACAATTTACTTCTACATTTTTATCCGTTGGTCCAGACGCAAGAGATATTAGTCAGTTCAGTTATTAACCCTGTCTTTAATTTGTTTTATTTTATTAACGTTCTTTAGCTGGCATTTCAGTCCCGTGGGATTTCTGGTAAACCCCTATACAATCTTTGGTCGTGGTTTATAAGCTATATTTTCTATGTAATCATTTGGCGTTAAATATTTCTTATCACTCTGTTACATCCCCCATTCAATTTCAATTATCGTACTTTAACCGCATGTCTTTCTCTCTTTAATCTCGCCATATAGTATATGTATTTGGCGAAATTGTGTATGTACGCTTGCCAACACTCGAGATTTCGAGAAAGTGTATTTTGAGTCAGACTAGTTTCTGAACTCGCATGATGTGAATAAAAAGGAATGTAACTCTTCGCTCCCTTCTCCAACATTGGCCGTGTAATTCTCGGCGGTGGTGGAAACGATCCCGGTGCACAATAAAGACCTTCAGAAATATCTCTGCCTTCTATTATCTCAGCAGTTCCTTGTCTCCTTCTTAAAATAATTAACAATTGATTTTTTTGCCTTAGAGTCAGTTTGAAGCTTAGCAAAATGAACCACCTGTGCAACAACAAGTAACTACTTTACACCCCATTCATTTATTTTTTGAGGGGCATTATTCTTTGAAATGAGAGTATAGTATACAATTAGTGTGAATAGCCTGTGAGCACAATGGCATCAGTTTAACTGGGCACTTTTCTTTTTATTTATTATTCTACTGAAAGGATGGAAATGTGTGTAAAGATGGATGCGTAAAGAAAGAGATTTTTAAATTCGTCAAATGGAAGTTTATTATTTTATGATTCCCAAATGATTTATAAAGATATATAAGTTTTAAAAGGAAATGCACATTTATTTAAAATAAATTAAAATTTTAAATTGTGTCAGTCTATGCTGAATTGATTGGTGGTTTAAAAATATGTAAGAAGTTCTTTTTTCTTACATATAAAGACTTTTTTGGATATCTGATAATAAAATATCTACATATTTTCTCATTAGTTATTCATATATTTTTATTCCTAGCTTTTTAAGATTATAAAGAGAAATATAGTAACCTTTCAAAGGGATTTTTATTCTGTAAGACGTAATAATTTTGTAAATACACATTAGTTTATTCAAAGTTTTATAAGGATTAAAAACTAAAAGCACTTTCAGAGCTATATATCTATGTTAATTTTTTAATCTTAGGTATTCGCTTCGTAGATTTTGATTTTTTTTCAGTGATGCCATTTCGTAAATGGACCTTATTCTCAAAATATAAAAGTAAAACATTTCATCAAAGTAACTGTTTATAATTTTTTCTCCATTTCCACATTGCCAAAATATGATTATCAGTTAAAATGTATAAATGCGAGTGGTTTACCTTGGTACATGGTGTACTTTGGGACACGGTGTACCTTGGGATACGGTGTACCTCGAGACAGCTTCATTTCTTGCCCTGTGTTTTAAATTAACTCTTAACTCTTGCAGATGCAGTTAGATAGAAGCACAACCTAACTTTCAGACCTGTTTTGATTCCAGTGATGAAACACGCATGAATTTATTAAGATTTTTATTTCGCAAATATATCTAGTAACTTTCAATTTAAAGTTTGATAAGTTGCAAAGGGGAATTTGATTGAAAATATTTTGAAATAAAAAGCCATATAATGTAATTTAAAGCTTTCTCTATAAAATGGATGTATAATAATAGTTCTAGTGCTAAGCTTATCAGCATGACATTCTAAAATTTTATAGTGGGTATGTTGTGCCCTTTGGCACAGGAGCAGGTAGTGCATCTTGAGACAGAATATGGAAAACACAAAATACCTACTAATTTCTGCTAACTTTACCTTTTTATCGATGCTGTTGTTTAATTTTTTTTTATATTCAACTTCTCAAACAATTGCTTCTATCCGAATGTTTGTTATGTTTGTTTTCGATTTTGAATACAATAAACCCGTGATATTATTTTTACTACTAATTTTGAATTAATTATTTTGCCCTTCTTCAGCTTTTTATTTCTAGAAAACGCTTAAAATATAGAATCAAAAATATTTTTTTTTATAAACTTGTTAACTGCTGTATCAATTTAATATTAATTTTGCATTTCTTTATATTTATGAAACGTCTCATTTTTTTAGATTATTATTAAACAATTAAAGTTTTTAAATTTTTATTTCATTCCTGAAAAAATAAAAACTTTAAGCAGTAATAGTATGCATATTTTTGCAGATCTTAAAGGAGAAAATAAAGCATAAAAAAAAGCTAGATAGCAAAACTGGAAATACTTTGTTAAACTCTGGAAATACTTTGTCTGCGTATCAAAATCTAATTTATCATGGAATACGATAGTATTCCGAGTGACGCAGCCTTAAGCCTAAAATCGTATCGTATCGTATCGTAGAATTCGTAGATGGCGGAACTCATATATACAGCTAACTCGGCTTCGAAGAAAACGCGAAAAGCCGCCTTTCAATAACTCAGCAAATATAGCTCTTATTATTCTGATTTTTTAGAACAGTCTTATATCTGCAGTCTAATCCTATTCTAAAATTTTTACATTTCTACGTGCAGTATATTTTGAGATCTAAATACCCATTTTTAAAGCAAAAGCGATGGTAAAAATTCCTAATGTCGGTTAATCGAAAACGATCCGGGCAATTTTCTTTAAATTGATACATAATATGAATCTTTTTGGGATGAAATGAATAACACTTTCCTTTTTTCCTGGAAAACTCTTATTATTTATTTGATAATTCTGTCATTTTCGTTTCCCGTTAATGCGCAAAACGAAAGCAGTCAACCATTCAGAAGAATTTAATCTCTCACATACTTTTCTCATCTGTTATTAGTGAGTAGGTTTGACGTACCATCATAAGTGGGAGTAGTCACGATCCATCTGACCAATGAGTACGAAGTGCTATCTCAGGTTCAATCCGCAGTGATGCTTTTTTGCTTTTTTCAGATGCTTCTTTTGCTTTTTTATGAGTTATTTGTAATTTTTTATTGCCAATTTGATCATTAAATAAAATTTTAATATCTTTTTTAATTGTTATTAAGTTAAACAAAATAAAATTACAATTATAAATATGCTAAATAAAACTTCATTTTAAATAAATTTCAATAATAAAATTTGGCATTTCCTGCGGCTGGTAAATGTGGCTCCATCTATATTTTGGATAGAAACCTAAACTCTAACATTTTATATCGAATAGTGGGATATTCATTTTTTAAATAACGATAATTCGAAAATGCTATTCTATATTATTTCATAATCCTTTAGATATTTTGAGAGTATTACTGTCGCACAGCAAATATATCTACAACACTGACTTTATTAACTCGTAAATGTAATTGACTTACAAAAATCTTTATAGTCCAGGCAATAAAGACCGTACAGGCACTCTACCTAGCAAAACTCATGGTAGTTCTGGAAAAAGGCTTAATATATGTTTTTTGGGTCGCTGAATCCGAATTTTTAACTTCCCACCTAAATTTCCCCCAGCAACCCCCAAAAAAGGTTTTTAGTAAAAAAATATATTTTTTTATTGTTTTAGGGAAAAATATTTGGAAATTCAGAAAGTAGACAAAATTTGCAACAAATAAGATATATGACATTATGACGTAGGATGAATGGAGAGGGGGATCTGCCTAAGAACATGCACCGCGGTGCTGCGTGGACAAAGTTGTCCAATTTCACTTAACCACTCACATCGTTTACATTCGCCCTCACGTCTCCCCTCCGAACTTTCCTTATAAGGTTTACCTTGACTTTTTTGGGTTTCTGAATACGAATTTTTAACTCCTCCTCAAAATCCCCCCACGCCCGCAATACCTCCCAAAATAGTTGTTTTTAAATTAAATTTTTTATTGTTTTAGGGGAAAAGCATTATGAAATTCAGAAACTAGACAAAATTTGCAACAAATAGGATACATGGCATTATGACGTAGGATGAACAGGGAGGGGGGCTGCTGCCTCTGAACATGCACTGTTGCGGTACGTGCACGAAGTTATGCATGTCCAGGCAATAGGGGATTTTACCTCGGAAAATTAATACTAGTTCTGGATTTCGACTCACTTTATGTTTTTTGAGTCGCTGAATCCAAATTTGTAACTTCCCACCAAAATTTCACTCGGCAACCCTCCAAAAAATTGATTTTTGGAAAAAAATTTGGTTTTTGAGAACAGCGCGCAGGGAATGTTCCGAGGCAGCCCCCACTCTCCCCATTTATCCTACGTGATAATGTCATATATCCTATTTGTTGCAAATTTTGTCTACTTTTCGAATTTCTACATACTTTTCCCCTAAAACAATAAAAAATTTAATTTAAAAACAAGTATTTTGGGGGATTGCGGGGGGAAATTTTTGGGGAAGTTATAAATTCGGATTCAGCGACCCAAAAAACTTAAAGTAAACCTTATAGGGAAAGTTCGGAGGGGAGACGGGAGGGCGAATTTAAACGATGTTAGTGGTTAAGTGAAATTGCGCAACATAGTCCACGCAGCACCGCAGCGCATATTCCGAGGCACATCCCCATTCATCCTGCGTCATAATGTCATATATGTTATTTGTTGCAAATTTTGCCTACATTCTGAATTTCTAGATACTTTTCCCTAAAATAATTTAAAAAAATGATTTTTTTAATAAAAACCTTTTTTGGCGGGCATTTTACCAAATTTGTGGTGGTTGCCGAGGGAAATTTTAGTGGGAAGATTCAAAACAAGAACAAAAGTGACCCCCCCCCCCACAAAAAAAAAATAAATAAATAAGCCGATTTTTAGAACGACCATTAATTTTGCCAGGTAAAATCAATCCCCTATTGCCTGGACTATTATCTAAATTTAAGTAATGAATTTTGTTCTATGCATTTCAAATATTTTGTAACCATGTGTCTTATCTCGACATAAGAATTAAAAATCTCAGATTAACTGTTTCAGAAAGTATTTTCGCATTTAATTATGTGTTTACAAATAAATACAATCTTTTCTTGTCTGGTGTATGTATTTTATATCTGCTAAAAGATAAAAAAAAAAAAAAAAAAAACTAAAGTACTTTCCAAATAGTATTAAATTCAGACATTTTTCTCCTGGAAGGTGTGTGTGTGTGTGTGTATTAAAAAAACTGCAGAAATTACTTTTCCTATATTAAGGGGTATAAAAATTTAATTTAATTTAAAATAATAATCTCTTGAAATTGTTCTAATTATTTATTAAGGTTATTAACTAACAGCCATATTTATTTTTTATATATGTTTAAAATATCATAACTTAGACTAGATACTTCTTCTTCGTTTAGAGAAATGATGTAGATTAAAATCATTAAAAATTTACTGTTTAATGTGTTACATGGTAATTGAAAATTATTTTCTGACTAGCAAAATAATTTGTAAGTCTTCTTGTCAAATTGACTACTATTCAGTAATATGAGTATGTAAGAATATTTTTTAACATATTTTATAGAATTAACCTATAATCTATATATTTAGTGTTACAAATGCATTGCAACTTTCATCTTTTCCTGCTCCATGCTGAAATATTTAAAATTTGGGATGCAATTCTAATATTTTTCAAAAAGGCATTTTTTCAGTTTAAATTTCTGTATTTTAAATATTATTTTAAATTGTAGTTTACCTAATCTCTTTGTTGTAGCCATAAAAAATCAAATGATAATACCTATTTTAATTAACAAAATTAAAAAATCATAAAATGATGCATTTTTTTTCTTTTAGTGAGAAAAACTTTTTTTAATGCAAAAATTTTATGATTAAATCTTACTCGAAAATGTGGCTATTTTGATAGAAATTTGTTTTTTGCTATGAACTTAAATTTAAAAAGAGAAAAGAAAAACCTAAATCTTTATCAACCGGCTCTTTTTCTTATTTTCATTCATATTTATTTTATTAGGTCTCCATGAAAATTCTGTCGTTTTTATGTTCTTTCACTCCTACTTTTTAAAAATTTTGATTTCTTCATTGGTACCACTTTTTTGAAATGGTAAAATTCCGTTTGTTTTCACCGTAATGTCAAATGTGAAATTATGGGAATTTTACCATTTCAAAAAAGTGGTGCTAATGAAGAAATCAGAATTTTAAAAAAAGTAGGCGTGAAAGAACTTTAAACGACAGAATTTTCTTGGAGACCTAATATTTATGGTACAAATTTTTGAGACTGAAAAAGAAAATAATAAAATACTCAATGGCAATTGATGCTGCTATCTATAATCGAAAATTGAAACTGCATCTAATCTATCACGTGATCCACAGGCTGGTACCACTAGCAACACGAACCGAGATGGGGAGAATGGTAATGAATGGGCCAATTTTTGGGTTTTAATTTTTGTAATTTTTTTCTAATATTTTTTTTTTGGCTCAGAATTGTCTCTTCATTCACTTTACTTATTTGGTTATATAAAAATGTCATAAAAATTGGATTAGAAAATGCCTATAATGAATTTTCAGCCCCACCCATGGGGCTGAATGAGCCATTGAAAGTAATGAATGTGCCACTAAATGAATTCAATGAAAAATGGGGAATTAATCTTTTATTCACCAGATATGACAAAATGAATGGTACTTGACATGATATGATCATAGCATACTTAAATAATAAGTAATACACAATGCTTATCAAAATTTGTGAACATCAAAAGTGATATTATTAAATCACATATTTGTAGCAGAAAAATGACAAAATAATGAAATTATAAGAAAGAAAGAACATAAAATATACATAAAAATATTAGATAATACACATTATGATTTAACGAAATTTATATTTTCAAAATTAATATTGAACGACATGGTTGTAACAGGGTTGGAACTGCCTATTTATTGACTATTTAGTGTAAATTTCTGGTATTATTTATTCTACCCATCAGATTCAGAATATAAACAATTATTCTAGTTTTATATCAAATGGAAAAATACTGGTGTGTGATCAACAACTGGACAGTTCATCTTAATCATTTATACAATTTAACTCATGTTTCTAATAAATAACTGATGTTTCTTAGGGTGAAAATGTGCAAATTATCTTTTAGACATCTCTATAAACCTATTCTAACTAGACAGTAATTTAATCTAAATTCATTACAGTCAGTTATGTTTCATATTAAAAAGAAAATCAGAAAAAAGAAAGAAAAACCATATTTTCACGATCAGGGTAAAGGCCCATTCATGACCATGATATAGTGGCCCATTCATGACCATGATATAGTGGCCCATTCAGCCCCACCTATACTTCTGGAATATATTCAGGTTCTTTTAATACGTTAAATTCAAATAACATCTAAATACATCCTAAAATTAGTTTACAGATATGCAAAGACTTGCTAATGCACATATCTGCAATGAAATAATAGATACTTTTTAGCTTATTTATTTTACTGAGAAGAGAAAAAAATTACTTTTCAATCAGATTCTTGACCATCCTACTCTAGTGGGAAAATGGATTCTCCCAAACAATGGAAAATTTGATGAGTTAAATAGGACAAATAGCTTCATCTATTGGTGGCATCTAAAATAATTTTACGCAAATACTTTTTCATATTTTTCTAGTGACCCATTCATTACCACTCTCCCCTACTACTTTCGGGGTCAAATTCTGTAATGAAAAGCCTATCTTCGTTGTTCCCCCGTGCTTACAATTTTATTGTATATTAAAAAGGTTTAAAGAGTAATATTTCTTGATATTTTTTAAGAAAGTAAACTTTATACATAGTAAATTTTAACAAAGCCTTCTATATATGTGAAACAAACCATACCCCCCCCCCCCATTTTGTATATTATTCCATATCTTGCTAAAAAGTTCTTAAAAAATCAAATAGCACAGCACTCTTTACAATTAAAGTATGAGGTATGTTTTTTGAGGGGGGGGGGATTAAATGGGAATGAAAATCCCGATTATGAGTTCCTATCATTAGTCTTTAATTTATTTTATTATTATTATTATTATTATTATTATTATTAACTTAAAAAAAGTAATGATATCAATTTAAAAAAAACCCTTAACGGGTTAAAAGTTTATGACGCAGCACTTTATCTTATTGCTATAAGATTTTTAAATATGGAACTTAAAAATAATGATATAAAATTTTAAGTGACGCTATATTATTTATTTCATCATTTTATTTTTGTTTTATTTATAATTGCATGTTTAACACTTATGTTAAATTTAAAAGCATGCATAAAAAATTATTCATTGATGCATTATCATTCAGATCTTTCATAAATTCAAACTATGAGTTTTAAAAGATATGATACAAAATTTAAGAGACGCCTTGATGTAGCCTTAAACAATTTGTTTTAAAATTCAATTTTAATTGTTTTCGGTTTGGCTAAATATATTTACACATCTAATCAAAACTTTTAATTTTCCAATACACAGTTAAAAATATCACTCTCACTGAACCTATACAATGCACTGTAATGTATTTATATGAATAAATTGATTTATCTTTTGTGCCACGTTATCTCAAAATCAAAAGTAAAATTTATGTAAATGATTTCTTTGCGTTATAATATCCATTTACATACATTTCGCATAGTTTAGATACAATGACGCAAATAAATCATTTATATAAATTTTACTTTTGATTTTGGATAGCCTGGCACAAAATATAAATCAATTTATTCATATAAATACATTACAGTGCATTGTATAGGTCCAGTGAGAGTGATATTTTTAACAGTGTATTGGAAAATTAAAAGTTTTGGTTAGATGTGTAAGTATATTTATCCAAACCGAAAACAATTAAAATTGAATTTTAATACAAATTGTTTAAGGCTACATCAAGGCGTCACCTAAATTTTGATATCATATCTTTTAAAACTCATAGTTTGAATTTATGAAAGATGTGAATGATAAAGCATCACTGAATAAATTTTTATACATCCTTTTAAATGTAACATAATTCTTACACATGCAATTATAAATAAAACAAGAATAAAATGATGAAATGAATAATATAGCGTCACTTAAAATTTGATATCATTATTTTTAAGTTCCATATTTAAAATTCTTATAGCAATAAGATAATGTGCTGCATCATAAACTTTTAACCCGTTAAGGGTTTTTTAATTGATATAATTTACTTACGGTAATCGCTTAAAGGAACGCGCGAAACAATTAAATGTATGTCTTGTGTATGTCTTGTAATGTATATCTAGCTGAAAACAGATATATTGGCTTACTTTCTTAATCGTACCAGTTATATTAATCTGTTCTGCCAAAGCCATAAATCTAGTAAGAATATTATATTTAAACATAACAGGATCTAATAGTTTTTACTTTATTCATGTCACAAAAAAGTCGAACAAAAATAAAAATGATTCCGAGATAATTTGCAGGAGACAAATTATGGACTGCAGCTCAATGACCGGCATTAAAAATTACAATCAGACTACCACTTATCTCTCGCCGATAATATATTGATGCTCCCTAATGCTAGAAGCAGATACGCCTTCTGAAATTTCTTCAAATATCCTCTGAAAATTTGTCGAAGACATCTTTCAGTAATGTTACCTGCGTTCTCTTGTCAGCTCATTGTGATATTATATAAATACGTGTTTTAGGTCATAGAGAATAATTTCTGACACAACAATGATGAAAAAAGTGTAGGTGCAGTTTTTATCGATGTGAGATATATGGGTTTCAACTCTCACAAACATTTATAAATGTAGATGTTAACACTATTATCATTGAAATCGGTTTCTCATTAAAAGTAATAGGCTGCATGTACAAAACCATAGTCCAAATTCCAGACCAAATTCAATAATAGTATTCTATGATCGTTGCTTTTTGTGTTAGTGATGATATAACTGCAAATGCTCATGGTTGTTTAGGTTTTCATAAGCACATCCAATTTCTCTGAAGGTCAAAATGCGAATAACATATGGAATTTGAAATAAAGCCACAATAATCTATATTATAAAGGGGAAACAAAACGGAGACGACATTTTGATGTTGACAACATCAGATGATTAAATTTCGCATTTACGGATTGTTTTTTTAATTTCTAAACATCGCACATTTTTTTTTTTTTTTTTTTTTTTTTTTTTTTTACATGTTGAAACGAAAAAACAGTTTGTTTCAAATCTGTATTGCAATTTTTAAAAAAACAGCATCGTAACTTCATCTTATCCAAACAACCTTTAGAATATAGATATGCTTGATTTCAATTTATCATACTTTTCATTCTTAAATGCAATTAATTTTTAGTCATAACATTTTTATTAATTCTGGATACACAAGATTTCCGCATATTTCGATTCTGAAGCGCCATTGGATGCAAAAAGAACTTTTAATACATGTAGAATATATTTTGAGTAATTTAGTAACATGAATCGATCGTTGCCGATACGGTGGTAACTATTACTCTAACGTCCATCCACTGTACGTAAAGATGCAAGTATACACCCCTTAGTTGATATGCTGCCACCATCGGTATATGTACGTGATACCGGATATTATGTGAGAAAGTTGGAATTTACTAATTAAGATACTTTAAATAATATTAAGTGGAAAATTTATTTAAAAGATATTTGCACATTTACGAAATACATTATTTCCACTTATAGGCACGGGTATAGCAGATCATGCCAAACATTAAATTATACTTTATAATGTTGCCTATGCAATCGGTTATCTGAAACAAATACACCTTGCTCATCTATATGGACCTCTTTTAAAAAGCTTAATAGCTTTTTAAAAGAAATAACCACACAGGTTTCTCGCTGTCTCTCACATGGTACACTTCCCAAGAGAAACAAATCCGTGCCCACAACACCATTAGTTACTTTTCATCTTAAGCTTTTTGCGTCAAGCTTAATATTGAACTCCCTTACTCTCTAGTGATACATAAAACAGCAAGATTAAATTTGGCGAGAGAAGCAAAATTTTGAAAAGCAATTTCGGTCAACATTCATTTACTTTTTAAAAACGCCAAAAGTTTTCTACATATGAATGAAATAGCAATGTAGGTTTAAAATGCACAAACATTTTGTTTTACATTCCAAACATTGGATACATACATTCGGAATCGATTTGTTTAATTATATATAAAACATCTATGCAATAATTTAATCAAAATATATAACTTAATTAAAGCAGATAAGGTTAGAAATTTCAGCATTGTAGCATTCTATTTGCTTTGAAGAGAAATCGCGAGAATCTTCCTTAAGATCAAGTTTTTTTAAAGCTATAATAAAGAAGTAGCCAATTTTAAATTAAAAAATAAACGGCAATAAAGATGGATCATAAATTATATTAATACAAACAACTTTAATAAAAAAGAAAAAAAAATGACTCTATCCAGTGGAGTGGAAATCAGAGCTACCGTCAACCGTACTACCATCAACAGTGCTACCGTACTTTGGTCCTTGCGGAATACTTTGGTCCATCCCATAAAAAAAGGGTTTTATTCTTTGTATTGAACAAATAATACAAGATAATTTGTATTTTTTGCCCTTGAAAAATAATTAAAACCCGACTGTAGGGTATTTGAATAGTTTGTGGGTAATTAATTTTTTTTTTTTGGGGGGGGGGACGCTAAATGTGTTTCTAAACAACTATTTTCGTGTGTAGATTTTAACTGTCCAAACTTTCAATTGTGAAACAATTTTGATAAGAGTATCAAATAAAGTAAATGTCAAAATATTACCTTTAGAAACCTGTAACTCATGTGTGATGATATTTTTTCCTTTACATTTTTATTTTGGCTGAAAATGTTTAAGTTTTCATAAAGCTAGCATGAAAACTAGTGTTTCGGGAAACCTTTGTGCCAGGCCTGTTTTGGTTCGAAAATAGCCCCAATTACTTAGAAATGCCTTTTATACAGCCAAATCTCTTAAAACATTTTTTAAGTAACTTTTATTTTCAAATTTCACTATTGCAAAATGTTACATTAAGTGTTTTTGTTCCAGTTATTGAGGATAACATGACGAAAACTGTTTCTCGTTTCTTTAGTATTAACAATCGGTTTATTGTGCTTAAATGTTTAAAATATATATATATCGGTTTTGCAGTATTAATTTATTAGAAAAAGTTATTGCAAGGGGGTCTCCATAAAAATATATTCATTTACATATGAAATGTATTAATTTTATATGAAACTAAGTGAATGGATCAAAGAAGCCCCTAGCAGGGAGTGCCTTGTTCCAAAACTTTAAAAGTAGTTTAAAAAAATTTCTTTAAAAACATACAGTTTGCTTCACTGTTTCATGTTAATTGTTTACAACTCCATTTCGACGTTGAAAAATCACATAATATTTTTTAATAATGGAAATGTGAGTGGAGCCAGGATAAAGTGGCCGAAAGTGACCATACCTGTTTCCTTCTATCTAATAGGAAAACATTGGAAAAACGATAATCTTTATGTCCTGTCAATATAGAATTAAATATTATATTAAAAGTTTTATTAATACATCCACACATATATGCTTTTCAGAAATAAACTTGAAAAGAAAATATGTTGGCTGTAAATTTTATGTTGCTCATTCAACAAAATTTGTATCGATTGTTACATTTTCCAGTGAACATTATTCCCTCTGATACGAAAAGACATGTAGTTATGTTACAAGCATAGTGATTTATGTACCAGAACGCATGATCCTTTATCTTTAGCCGGAAATTCAATATTTTCTGCTGACGAAACACAAATTTTCTCTAAAAGAATAACACATTATCCAGAACAAAGCAAGTTTTATCACTTTATTTTCAGCGACATGTGTTTTAAGAAATATCAACTTTAGTTTGTGTAAAAATAGAAGAATATAAAATTTTGGATACTGCTGAATCATACAGTATACACATAACAATGGAGGAATATTTCGTGCGTTTTGTAACTAAACATTTAGGGGGAGGATCAGCAGCTCGATATTGCTTGATTTTAATGTAATATTAAAAAAAATTGAAGAGGTAAATATTTGTTCAAATTAAACATTTTTTAGAATAAATTACACAAATCCTTGTTTACTTATTCTTTTAAATAATTTTAATTATACATAATTAGAATTTAGTTCAATTTAGGCATACTAATTAAGGATTTTCGATGATATACATGTGTTGACCGCAGGATTATAAAAAAATTTATTCAATATATCCACTTAACATTACATATACATATTCTTACAACATCGTACTAACAACCATACATATATGTCTTGCAGAAATAAACATGAAAAGAAAATTTGTTGACTGTAAATTTTTTGTCGCTCATTCAGCAAAATTTGTATCGATTGTTACATTTTCCAGTGAACATTATTCCCCCTGATACGAAAAGACATGCAGTCCTGTTATAAGGATAGTGATTTGTGTACCAGAAAGTCTGATTATTTCTCTTTAGCCGGAAATCTGTATTTTCTGTTGACGAAACACATATTTTTTCTCAAAAATAACACATTGTCCTGAAAGAAACAAGTTTTATCACTTTATTTTCAGCGACATGTGTTTTAAGAAATATCAACTTTAGTTCGTGAAAAAAATAGAAGAATATGAAGTTTTGGATACTGCTGACTCATACAGCATAAACATGCCAAAGAAGAAATATTTCGTGTGTTTTGTAACTAACAATTAACGGGAGAGTTCAGCTACAGCAGCTCAATATTGATTGATTTTAATACGATATTTAAAAAACAATATTATAAATATATTTGTACAATTTATTCTAAAAAATATTATAACTATTTTTTAGAATAAATTGTACAAATCCTTGTTTAGTTATTACTTTAAATACTTTTAATGATATATAATTAGAATTTAGTTCAATTAAGACATACTGATTAAGGATTTTCAATGAAGCAAGTTTTATCACTTTATTTTTAGTGACAAGTGTTTTAAGAAATATCAACTTTTGTTTGTGTAAAAATAGAAGAATATAAAGTTTTGGATACGGCTGAATCATACAATATAACCATGGCAAAGGAGAAACATTTCGTGTGTTTTCTAACTAAACATTTAAGGGGAGAGATCACCTACAACAGATCGATATTGCTTGACTTTAATACAATATAAAAATAATAAAGCTGTCAATATTTCTTCAAATTAAACATTTTTAAAAATAAATTGTACAAATCCTTGTTTACTTTTTCCTTTAAATAATCTTAATGATACATAATTAGAATTTAGTTTAATTAAGACATACTAATTATACGAATTAAGGATTTTCCATGATATACATGTGTTGCGCGTAGGATTATAAAACTCATAACCACATAACATTACATATATATATTCTTACAATATCGTACTTTAACTTCAACCTAAAATAACAATCAAGTTTACAGATGAAATTTTTTTTTCAGGCAATTAAACTATAAAACGCAAAATCTATGGTAAAATTAAAATAAAAATAAAAAAATAAAATACACATATTACAGGTAATTACTTAAAAATAGGTAGAGGTTAAAAAGTTATATAAGATAGAATATAATTCCGCAATTTTTCAGTTGCTCTATTACTTAGTTTTGGAAATATGATGCAAGCAATGTCAAAAATATCTGATTTGAGTGAAATTCCTTTAAAATTAAAATGTATCTTGATTTAGATACGTATTGCTCGACATATTTTATCATACAAACGGTTTTAATTAGAGTAACGTCATAATTTTGTTTTAAGTTCGGTAATATGTTATTTTTTCATAATAGTCAAAAGAAAAAAAAATTGGACTATTTAAAAAGTTTTAAGATGATGTCCCTCCTTAAGGAGATTTAAATCTTTCTTGCATAATCCTAATGAATATCTTCATGCTACGGATGTGTGTGTATATAAATGACAGAATTAATTTTCATTTACCTGAATTGGATAATTTGGTTAAGTTTCTGATTCAAAGAGATAAGTAAATAATATATATTAAGCTTTTAAATACTGTTCTTAATACTTTAATATAATTTATTTTTTTATAATTAAAAATAAGATCAAAATTATATTTCTTATCTATTTATTATTATACATTAGACATAAGGGATGCTACTATTACTTTACCTTAAATTGAAAAATCGCTAATTATGGATAATGGTTACTGTCTTAAGATGAAGCTGAATATATTATGTGAGATTTTTGCGAATGTCTATAAATTAAATAAATTTTATCTCTCGATATTAAATGTGTTTAAATATACGAAGTATCAATCCTAGATGGGATAAAATCAAAGAATTCTATAAATTAATTTTATCTGTTTCAAATAAACTTAATTGAAGAGAAATTAAGAAACTAATATTTTCTTCTTTTAACAATTTATTCTACTAAGAGATCTACAACAGTAGAGATCTGTAGATTTATTCTACTAGAATCGGTGAGACAAATTCTGTGTTTATATGTAAATCTAGTTTTTTCATTCATGAACAATGGTATTAATTTAGATACTAAATTTTTTTTTTCTGAATTATTGGGAATTTGTTTTTGTGTATTTTTTTCTGACATACATATTGTTCATATCAAAACAAAATATGCGTTTGTAAATTTATTCTTCGTCAGCCTACAAAATAATAATAATAATAATAATAATAATAATAATAATAATAATAATAATAAAATTATTTTGCGCTATTGTTTTAGCTTTGTTTATTTTTCCGCAAAAAAGGAAAGAAAGGAAATCAGTGGCTTACTTTTTTACATCGAATCATAATATAATTCAATTTATGTGTTTTCTACCGTTATTGATTAAGAATTTTTAAAGGGAAAGGCTTAATACACAAAGGCTTATTTACATAAATAAAACAGGACGCAGCGTTCTAATTAGTAAAAAAATGATGAACTATTCACTGTGTTGGCACGAAATTTGGCACAGAGGTATATTTCAATGGGAGAAAGAATATAGCAACATAAAAATATTGAAAAAAAATTGTGAATTAAGAAGCAGGATATATCAAAAAGTGTTAAATCATGAATCAGAGATGAAGCAACTATCTCGGGAAAAGTCTGTCTAATGTGACTTTCTACTGTCAGGGGGTTACGCTGTGGAATGGCTCTTCCTAGACCATGCCAATGTTCAATAGGATTGAGGTTCAGAGACTTCGAGGACCAATTCATACTACGAATATCTGCTTCTTCGAGAAAATTATCAACATCATCCATAATCATGAAGTCCGCTCCTATATCATCCCGAAACAATCTCACTTAGGCTTCGAGGACGTCATCCCTATAGCGATGTGTGTTGACAGTACCCGCATCGAAGGCATCAGTGATGTACGACTGCCCAACATTATGCTGCCCCAAACAAGGATTATTTTGTCACCAAATCTGTATATTTATTTTACATAGGAGAGAAGATAGCGAGCTCCACCTTTTCCCCAGATAGCGATTCGATGCGAATCGCTCTGCGTGGTGAATATCGTCTCTTCACTGAAAAGAACTGGCCCCCATTCTTGTAGTGTCCAAGATTGATGTATTCGGCTCCACAACCGGACTCTCGTGTTGGATGCAGTGAAAGGGACACTCACGACTGCACGTGGGCGTTAGGGACGTGGTCCTTGACGCCTATGTGAAGTTGTTCCTGGGCGCTCTAGTCATGGACTTCATGTTTATAGGCGATAATGGGAAACCACACAGAGCTCACATTGCTGATGATTTTATTGAAGATGAAGATATTTGCCTTAAGATTTGGCCCTCGATGCATCCGGACCTCAATCCCATTGAACATGCTTGGAATGGTCTAGGAAAAGCCATAGCGCAGCGTAACCTCCCTTTCAGAACCCACCAGGAATTTAAAGCCGCGCTTTTGTAAGAATGGGCTTTGTTGTCACAAACATTTATTGACACCCTCATAAACAGTATGAGAGCTCGTTGTGAGGCTTGTATAGCCGTGCACGATATTCACACTCCACATTTGACAGACTTTTACGAGATAATTGCTTTATCTGCGATTCATGATTTAACACTTTTTGATATACTATGTTTCTTAATTCATAATTAAAATATTTTCCTTATTGTTATGTTTCTACATTCTTTCTCCCATTATAATATACCTTTGTGTCAAATTTCGTGGCAACACAGTGAATAATTCATCAGTTTTCACGGATTGTATGTTTTTGTGACCTTAATTTTGGACGTGAATGTAAATCAATTGCACTTCGATTATCGCAAAAATGTATGAAAATTTGTTAAACGAACTGGTAGGATACATACAAAAATATATCATAAGATCATAAAACTAAGAAAGAAAGGAGCAAGAACTTTTTAAAGAAGTTTGTCTGTTCTCTTCAGGCGCATAGAACATGTGCTATCACTTGAAACGCAGGAGCAAGAGATAACCTGCTTTTCTGCAATCTTGCACCTGCTTTCCGAGCTATAGCATGTCTTTTTTTCCAGCCCCGAAAGAAAGACAATGTTCTGACGAAAGGCCTTGCATTTTTCTTGTTTTTATGGACTTATTAAAGAGATTTTTTTTACTTTTTTTAAAAAGGTGTATTTTAATAATAACAGATATAAAATATGAAATACAACTGACAATGATAAAAAAACTTATTTCCAGTATTGAAATCATTGTACTGCCCAGAAAAAATTTGGAAATCTCTTCTCTCTAATACAATGTATTTTACACAGGGGTCATTCCATACAAAATGAGCAAATCACCTGTGGCAGACATGTCATAGATTTTAACGAAAATAATTTTGTAAGTAGATCATATCTATTTATGAGTAAATGTAAAATAATAGATTTTAGGATTGTTTATTTAAGTATTAAAATTTATATTAAAAGTGGATGCAAAATCGTGGTTCTGGCTACATGCTTGAAGTTTCAATTTTGGTTATTAGCCTTAAGAATGCAAAGACTATATTAAAAATTATTTATATCTAGGAATGAATGATAAGTAACAGATTGATGTAAGTTAGTAATTGTATTTTTATTCCTTAATGAGAAAAAAATTATTTTTGAAAAAAATTGAGGGAAAAATGCAACGTTTCTATTGAGATGAAGGACACCTCTGACAATATCAAAATTGCTTGACGTTATAGCTAAAAGTATATATATTAAATATTTAAACTTTCATTCTTGCCTTTTTTATTCCTTAATGAGAAAAAAAATAAATAGTAAAAAATGTTGAGGATAAAATGCAATATTTCTATCACTTGTTTTGACGTGAAAGAAAGCTTTTTTAAACTTTTAATTCTTTTGATAATTTAGATAACAGTGTATATTTTAAATATAAAAACTTTTATAATTGCTTTCAGTTTATTTTTTCCTCAAGAAGATTTTTAACTAAAGTAGAAAAAAAAGCTCAATTGAACAGGAAATTATATATTAATTTCTAAACCCACATACAGAAAATAGATGGCAGCACTAATTTTTTTTACCTTGAAATCGTGCAATATTTTAAGAAACGCGCGCGAATTTAAAAAAAAAATAGCTCATGGAATGTAGTTAATATTGCCTTTTTAAACCCAATTTTGTGACGTTAGGAATCAAAAAGGCATGCTTGAATTTTTTTTAGCAGATTTTGGACTTATTGATCTTTATGTCTGTGCAATAACTGTAATGTGGGACATTTCCTTCATTATTTTTTTTACCTGTCAATAAGAGGAAAAATTACGATTTTGTCATTTTTTTAAAAGTTTTTAAAAATTTTTAAAGGTGAAGGAAATACATGGCAACTTAAAAACTTTAGTAATTCGATCTTAATATGTAAAACTACATCAGGCATTAATTTCTCAGATGTTTTTGAATTCCTTTAATTTTTATTACGTTTTTAATTTTCTCAAAATTTGCAAATTTTCAATTTTTACAACCAATTAAAGAATAATCATGGTGTTACCAGATTATTATTGCTCAATAAATTAGAAGATAAATTTTCAGAGGTTACATTATTTAAAAAAAAAAAAAATTCATTTCAGTTAAATAGTTTTCAAGATACAGAACTTCAAACCTGCAACTTTGGACGATTGCACACATGTTATTCTTTATCACAAGTTTTTTAAATGTCCAAAACTGCTAAAATAATTTATTTTTTGTGAAGATATTTTGCAGAGCTCTATTTGAATATGAATTGAACCTGTATATCAAATTTTATTAAAATTTGTTACTATGTGGCCACGACTTTTTTTTAATTTTTGCTCATTTTACGTGGAATGACCCACAGATAAAAGTTTTATATGATAAGTTGCCGCTTTAAGAAGAAATAATAGTAATTTTTATTCCAATTGCTATCTTCTGTAATAATGACAGTTGTTCCCCCTTTGAAATACAGGAAAAAGAATTGAAAATTCAAAGTAAGATAGTCAATAGTAAGAAGTGCCAAAGTAAGATGTTGATATTGCTTCGACAATTTTCATTGAACCGAATTCTACTACATTTGATCAAGCATATGCATGTATTAAATTTCTAAAATCAAACATATTATAGTTACAAATTGCATTTTTCTACAGATATTATCAATAACATTTTATGAAAGGAGACTACTTTATAAAGTAATTTCCAAAGAGCACGAAATAATGATATTAAGTATTTATTTATTTATTTTTGTATGATGATTACATTTATAGTAGGATTCAAAAAGATTTATAAAACAAATTGAATAACTACAATTAATGATATATTAGAATTTAAAATATTTGAATTAAAAATAATAATGCCGTGTTCGTAATTATGATCATTGTTTTTTTTTCTTTTAAAAAACATGCGTGCTAACATTATACGCATACAGAAAAGATTAAAATTATACGTATGCACGTGTAAATATAAATTATTTAAGACTTATAAAATATTTAAATGTGAAGTTTCAGAAAATTTTCATTCATTAATATTCGATTAACTTATGTATAATTTCAGAACGTTCTATTCATATCTTTTATAAAATTTATATTTTATTCTTTATAAAATATCTATTTCTTTGATAAAATTACATCAAGATTTCCGACTTTATGCTCGAATTTATTTAAGGTTCATGTTTTACACCGTAGGTTATGTTCTCATGAAGACTTTTCCATTTTGTGCTGCTGTTACAGCCTTATCAACATTTGTGGCTGAACGATGCCAGACTGGCTATCATCCTCATTGCGCAAATGGCAGAGCATTAGAGGGTTATTCCAAGCATCCGGGTTCGATACCCGTCTTGGACGTTTTTCATCCTTGGAATCCTTGTACTCCGTTTGTTTTACGCCTAGTTAGCAATGTGATTATTCACATATTTAATATTTAATAATTGCGGGCATAATTTCACTGCTGAAAATTAATTGAAAAATATATTAAAAATATATAAAATAAATATTTAAAAAAATTAATCAATGTCACTCTGAATTCGTAAATACCAAATCCTTAGACTTAAAAGATGCCTGTAAGGGACTTTAAGATTCCATAATATTACCACATGCTACATCAATTGCCCCAAAATAAAAAGAAAAAGGTGCTATTGTTTCTGAATTTGCTTTGTAACGCTCGTTGCTTTTAGTGATATTTTTTACTAAAAAAAACAGAGGCAAATGTCACATTTATCATTTCGTTTAAAGAGAAAAAGGGAAATTCCGTGAATTCTAAACACTTAAGTTAAAACATGAATACATTAAAATGATTCTCAGTTTTTATTTCTAAAATAGGTGCTAAAAATACAATTAACAGGTTTTAAAACATTAAAACCAATAATCAGATGGTAAAAAACTTCCTGAGCGCTTTCGACCAAGCCCTGGTCATCATCAATGGGGTGAAAAATGAGATTCTCATTTTTCACCCCATTGATGATGACCAGGGCTTGGTCGAAAGCGCTCGGGAAGTTTTTTACCATCTGATTATTGGTTTTAATGTTTTAAAACCTGTTAATTGTATGTTTGGCACCTATTTTAGAAATAAAAACTGAGAATCATTTTAATGTATTCATGTTTTAACTTAAAGTAATAAGGTGAATGTGTCGTTTCTCTTACATATAGTTTTCTATATATATTTAATTCTAAACACTTTTCAGGTAAAAAATGATAGTGCCTTTAAGGGACTGTTAAAATTGGAAAAAATGAAACACAAAGATCATTTTCAGCATGTAATATCTTAAAATGCATTTGATATTAAAACACAATATTTATTGGGGATGAAAGATATAAGGTCTTTCATTTCATGTATTTAAAAATTATCAAGATGCAGAATTAGCATTTACAGGGGCCTCTAAATTGTTAGACATTTGAGGAGCAGAAAATTGATATAATAGTTTACGCGCAAGATTACAAAATAAATTTTGTAATTAAAATAAAAATTTTGATTTCTACTAATACTTCAGGTTATTATAATTACCCCGAACCTCAATAAATTCGACTTTAAAGCATTTTTATATTTCTAATATAAAGTTGTATTTATCTAACACGAAATTAAAAAATTTCAACAATATAATCACCAAAAAAGTATTTTTTTTTTTAAATAAAAATTAAATTTTAGGTTTGCTGTATACAGACTAACATGAAACATACGTTTTGAAGATTTCATGAAAAAATATTCAGAAGTTTTTGAGGTATCATGCGCGCTGTTCTCAGAAACGTCATTTGGAGAAAAATGACTTCGAAGTTTCGGAAACGCCGCTTCAGCTTTTGACGGGGAATATTTCTAAAACCCATAACTTCTGATCTAATGGGAATTTAAAGGAAACAATTATATCAAAATATTCAAAATTGATAGGAGTTTAACATAAAAAAACTGAAAATTTCGAAGCTTTAAGAGTCCTCAGACCACTTAAGAACGTTACATAAAAATTTTATAAATGGTTTCTCTACATTAATGATATAATATCTGCTGTCGTGAACCATCTGATCAAGGTCTCAAAAATTGCTAAATTTTTAGTACGTTGGTTTAGCAATTTCTCTATATTTAATAATCAATAAATTCTATTAAATTTCGTTATTCGGTTAATTAGAAATTACATTCCATATATTTTAATTATCGTAGAACAATACTAAAATAGTCATTCGATATAGAATTACGTTTTATGTCTATCTATGTTTAAAAAAAATAAACTTACAGGAACATTTCATGCTGAAGTTGTATCAAGCTCTTAATTCATCAATATAAACGCGTGGTTTTGACATCATTTTGACATTTTTTGTATAGTTTTATCTTTAAATACCAAACGGGAAGACATTCGGTCAAGTTGATTATGCATTAAGGAAAGTTTAAAATCTGGAATTATTTGTTTTAAATTCATATGTAATAATTACAAAACAGATTCCAATACGTTTAGTTTTTTTATCATAAAACAATAACTAGTGGACAAAACTCTAAATATGACAACTCAGAAATATAGCATTCAGCGAAGTAGTTTTTGAGTTATGCTTCACAAAACTAAGGGCATTGCAATCTGTATTGGAACGACAAAAAATACAAAACTTGTAACATTCATAATTCGTAAATGACTAGACCGAATGACTACCCGTGTGGTAAATTAAACCGAACGCACACGCGCCTATTTTGAAGATGTTAGCACACGCATGGGATAAATCTCACCCAATTTTGTCTCCCATTATATTTTTGGCTAAATACGTCTTAAAAATACATCTACTGCTATATACAGGGTGTTCCGAAAATAACGATAACAGGTGTTTAAAGAAATGCTCACCTTAGAAGAAATAATAGGCATCGTTTCCTGGAAACTGTGTGATAAAATATATGAAGAGGTGCGTCAGCTCTACCATCGAAAATACGGAAAACAGCCACCAACAAGGGCCAATATCAGACTACTTGTGACAAATTCAGATGAACCGGTAGCGTGGCAGCTAAAAAACGTCCTGGACGCCCATCAGCATCTGACGACACCATCTGAATTTGTACACAAGTAGCCTGATATTAGCCCTTGTTGGTGGCTGTTTTCGGTATTTTCGATGGTACAGCTGACGCACCTCTTCATATGCTTTATCAGCCAGTTTCTAGGAAACAACGGCTATTCTTTCTTCTAAGGAGAGCATTTCTTAAAGCACCTGTGGAAGAAACCAATAGATTAGTGTTTCCATAAAAATGGATAGATATTTTTTTAAACAACATGTATTGTAAAATGCATCACATCTCGTCTATTAGTGGGTAATCATGATTTTTATATTTATTTAGAGGTTTTGTAGCAGTTTCTATAATAATCACGTTTTTCTTTTGAGGAAATATACTATACATTTACAAACGATCATGGAAGACGGTAGTATTCCGAGTGACGCAGCCTTAAGCCTAAAATCGTATCGTAGAATTCGTAGATGGGGGAACTCATATATACGGCTAACTCGACATCAAAGAAAACGCGAAAAGCCACCTTTTAACAACTCAGCAGATATAAGTCCTATTGTTCTGATTTTTTTAGAACAGATGTTCTGATTTTTTTTATATTTTCTCCAGTCTAATTCTGTTCTGAAATTTTTACATTTCTACGTGCAGTATATTTTGAGATCTAAATAGCCATTTTTAAAGCGAATGCGACGGAACTAATGTGAAAATCCTAATGTGAAAATCTGGAAAACGGTTCTAACGATTTTCTTTAAATTGATATACAATATTAATCTGATTAAGATGAGTTGAATAAGACATATCTTTTATCTGGGAAAACTCATTTTATTTTTGACATTTTCGTTTCCGTTAATGCCCAGTCAACCATTAATCTCTGGTAATTTTCTCGTCTGTGATTAGTGAGTGCAAGACTAACATTAGGCTCGTAATGAGTAGGTTTGACGTCATCAGATCGCGCCAATGAGCGCGAAGGGCTGTGACTTTCAGTAGATAGATAATCCATGTTTATTTGTGTAGCGAGCAGAAATTACAAATTACGCTATAACGATGGATTTAGTGTTTTAAGTCGTTGTTTCCTTTCGGATTTGAAGTTAATTATTTTATATTTCCTTATTTACATTTAGTTATTCGCGTTTTTAACAAAAAACTCGCCCTCTAGCGATCTAAAGGGTACCACTGCTTCTTTTATCGCGTTAGCATTACTTACCGTGAGTCAAATATCATTTGGGATTTTTAATTCTTAATAAATATGAATAAAACCGCAAAAAAAAAGATAATAAATGCTGTTATGTGCCCCAATGCAACTCTAGATAATCGAAAAATCCCGATTTAAGCTTTCATTTATTTCCAAATGAAAAAAATAAAATACCTGTCGTCTCTAAAAACGGCAACAAAACTTTGATCACAGAAAATCCGATGTCTCGTTGAGGCTGACAGTTTGTTCAAATTTAATCGTGATTTAAATCAGATTATTAAAAAAATAATGGATTAAAATATTTTTTAATGATGTGAAAATATATTAAAATAGATGTTACCAGGTTTAAACGCATTTCATTTAAATCTTTAATTAAATCAGGTCATCGTCATAAAAACTTTCTTTGAATAATCAAATTATTCACTCTTTTTATAGAAAATAAGCACAACAAATAAAATATTTTTTTCTAGATTAAATAAAATAAATAAATAAAAGATTCTTATTTGTTTTTTTTTATAAATAAATACATAATAAATTTCAGGTAAAAGAAAATTACAGAATGGTAACATCTGTTATACAGTTATAGTAAGAGAATAAAAAAAAAAAAATAAAAAAAAATCTAATTAGTATAAAAATGTTTAGGAAGAACTACTTCAGTAAAAGTTTATAAAATATTTTCTACTTTTGGATTAGCACAACATATCAAAGAAAGCAATTGATAAAAGATGAAAAGTAACAAAACTTTTTTGCTTTTTAATTGGAAGAGCTACGTTCCAATCAAGGTTAATAAATATCACGATAATTTCAAAATGGTCAACTTATCGATGATTATAAATATTTTCGGAGTCCATACAAATTAGAAATTGAAACATAATGCAACTTAGCATGAAAACTAATATATTCTAAATGTCTTTCTTCTTCTTCTTTTTTTTTTTTTTTCCTCTGGAGACTGGTAGACGGGAAGTGCTGGGTTCGATCCCAATCGCGCCCGTCGGCCTAATCGTTCGGAGTTTTCGTGGTTTTCTTCGAACCATGGATTTCCATGCTTTAATACGGGTTAGGTTCCCTTAGAAAGACCCCCACGAAGGGCACTCCCCCTCGGGCCTATATCCCTAGTGTAGATAATCGGCCGTCACAAAATCAACCAACCAACCAATCTTCTTTTTTTCTTTAATATTTTGGGTAGTTAATGTTGATAGAAAGTATGACTAACCATTAATATGATTATATTTAGTCTCTGTGTATGTATGAATTAACAGATATTATTATTATTTTTGTTGTTAATGCACATATATCTGCATCAGCTTAGAATTATGCATCTGCAATAATTTTACAAATTACAAATGCATAAAGAACTGCCATGAAATTTCTTTTATTTGTTATATTCTAAGAATTCTATTAATTTCATGCATTAAATTACCCAATGAAATTATTTATTTATCGTTTTTATTATTTATCCAATTACCATCTATTATTTTAATAATTAACGATAAAAATATTCTTTAATATCCTAATTACCAGTTTGGTTGTTTTAAAAAATTACAATTTTGACGGCGATTAACCCTTTATGTCCCAAATTATGAATTCAGGAAAATTTCATCTTCTAAAGCATTTTTCAAGAATTTTTTTTTAACTATATTAGCAGATTTACATAATCATTTAATAAATTTTAAAAGGATTTTGCCAAATAAAATTAATTAAATTTGAATTTATTGAGATTTTGTGCAATATTTATAACTCCACTCAAATCTTTTATTTAAAAAATATTTTTTAGTATTTTGTAGAATTAGGAAATGTACAAATATAATGTTCTTACAATAGAAATATTTCCGAACTGAAACTCCCCCCCTCCCCCCCTCTAATCTCTTAACGTCAAGAAAACTGAAAAGATGCGAAGGCAAAAGAAATCATAGATTTAAAAATATTTTTGTTTTGTGCAAACAATAATGATTTTGAAACATGATAAAAATATCTATAGCTGATTCTAAACTGTATTACTACTAATCGATGTATTAAATGAATTTTATGAAAAGTAATTTCAATGGTACTTTAAAATATCGTCGGGACATAAAAGGTTAACGCAGAAAAACAATCATAAAAATCCATTTTTAATAATAATAATAATAATAATACTCATGTTTTTTTACACCCTACATTACAAACATACTAAAGTAAGCCGATTTTCCATTAAGAGACTTAAAAAAGCAAAATATTATTCCACAAGTAACCAATTCACACGAGGCAAACACAAGACACAAGCGAAAGCCAGCAGTGATAACCGCGTTCACGTGGAACTGTTTAGAAACTTTAGCAGGTCTAAAAGCGCCACATATCTTTGATTACAAACGCGAATTCCTGAGTGCGAAGTGCTGTCACTTTCAAGTGATAGATAATCTATATTTATTTATGTACTTCTTGCGAGCAGATGGATTTGAAATTAATTATTTACATTTGGTTATTCCTAATACTCAGAAATTTTGTCAGTCTTCGCTTGGATGAACTTCTTGCACCATGATAATATATTAGCATAACTTGAGCAGGTTGAAAGCTTAATCCAATTTGCTATGCTGTCAGATTTACATATGTCTCAGCAGGGCTGTACGAATGGTGAAGTCACCCCAGGCGCGGAGGGGGCGCCAATTTTATACTACAAACCTCGTCTTTTTCTTCCTTAAAAAAAAAAAAAAAATGTATATTTACATGTTGTTAATTTTTTTTCAGTGAAAGTACAAACATCTTTCGTTTCAAAGTTATTGCATACTTCTTTACCTCATACTGACAGAGGTGTCCCTACGTGTGTACGACAGGTGCGGCCGCACAGGGCCTCGCACCCGAAAAACCGTCAACCAATATTTTATGAATATTAGGCAGTTTTTATGTTTTTCTCTTGAAAAATTTTTTTTTGTCCTAGTAGGAAGGTAGCCGTTGACAATTTCTTAATAGTCACTTTTTACCATTTAGTGTCCCTATGGCAGGTGCGAATCCAGCAGGTTCTTATGGTAGGTGCAGGGGGATAATCACGCTGACCCCACCTCTCCAAAAAAATATAAATCCAACTTTCTTATGGCAGTTTTTGCGGAAAATACAAACAAATGGAAACCCGAAAGTTTTCGGGTACAGAAGTGGGGGGGGGGGGGCAAACGGCCCCGATCATCCTGCCTACCAAATAAATATATCGGAAAAACGCGAATTTCACTAAGGGATAACGAAAAAAAAGCGAAGTTCGTCAAAGGACTCAGAAAAACATGAATTTAGTCACTGCATCGTGGAAAACACGCGAATTTCATCAAAAAATTGCAGAAAAAATGAATTTCGTTAAAGGATCGTGAAAAACGAGAATTTCGCCAAAAGATACAAAAAAACATGAATTTCGTCAAATAATCAAGAAAAAACGCAAATTTCGTCAGATTATTGCAAAAAAATGCGAGTTTTGTCACAAGATCGAGGAAAAAGCGCGAATTTCACCACAGAATCGAAGATAAAAGACTAATGTCGTTAAAAATGCAAAATTCGCCAAAGGATGACGAAATAAACACTAATTTCGTCAAAGGATCGCGAAAAAACGCTTGTCACAGGATGGCGGAAAAAACACTATTTTTGTCACACTATTGCAGAAAAAGTGCGAATTTTAGCCTCAGGATCGTGGTTAAAACAATAATTTCACCAAAGGATCATAAAAAATGCGAATTTCGCCAAAGGATCACGAAATAAATGCAAATTTCATCACAGGATCGCCGTAAAACACGAATTTTGTCAAAGGAATGCCGAAAAACAGGAATTTTGTCAATGCATTGGTTAAAAACGTGAATTTCGCCAAAGGATTGATTAAAAACACGAAAAAAACGCAAATTTAGCCAAAGGCCGAAAAAAACTGGAATTCCGTCAATGGATCGCGGAAATAACGCAAATTTCGACAGATAATTGCGAAAAAACACAAATTTTGTCACAGCATGTTGAAAAAAGCACGAATTTTGACACAAGATCGCAGATAAAATACTAACTTCGTTAAAGGATTGTAAAAAAACACGAATTTCATCAAAGGATCACGAGATAAATGAGAATTTCGTCAAAGGACCGCATTGTAGTAAAAGCATTGTTGCAGTAAAAGATCTTTTTAATGCAATTCTCTGTATAACAGACAGCTTCTTTAATGTAAACAATGAATTTTACTCTTAAAAAGAGCCTGCAATCCATTTTGTAGAAATATTGCTACCCTCTAGAGCAGGGGTTCCCGAATTTTAGATCGACGTACCACTGAATAGAAGTTCATACTTCCGCATACCACCAAGTTACAAACTCCATGCTATTACAGAAAAACCTGTGTAAATAAAATATGTCTAAAACAAGGTATTTGTGCAGTCTTTTGTGCTCCGTCTAAGCAGATTTTACTGTATTTAATTGGATGATTTCTTTATTAAATTGTTATACTTAGATTGACTGCTTTATATTAACATTCAAGTAAAAAGTACTAGTATCATTATTACTATGTTATTAATATGTACATTATCAAAATATAGTGCTTTGATTTTTAAAAAAGCTACAATACTTAATGGCATATTGATGTAGATTGATACATATGCACTAGGATGACTATTAATTCTGCTGTATTGCTAATGATAAGGGTGATGCTTGCTTTAACAAACACATCTTCCTCATATCTGATTCAATCTTAGTTATAGACATAAATCCGATTCGATGTTTATGCTTATTCCTGTATTTGTTTTTCATATAAAAAAGTGACGAGAAAACATTTAAAACAAATATAAGTTGTGCTAAAAACAAGCAATAATTTTCAGGGTTGTAGTGGTTATCTGGCCGGGTACCTACCCAGCTACCAGCGTTAAATCTGCACATCATCACAGATGTAAACAATGAAACTTTCAGTTCAGATGTAAGGGCAAAATTACAGAATTTTTTAATTTTATATCATTCCGTTTGTATTTCAGTATGTAATTAATTCTCTATAATATGACTGAACTCATGATTTTTTAGGAAGGAAGTGGAAGTACAATTTATTTCTGAAAAAAAAAAAAAAAATTGGTAATCACAATCTTTTTATCAAATCTTTTTATGTATTTTAATCCAGATTTTTTGACTACTAAGACTGGCTAAACCTGAAATAAAACTTCCTTACTTTATAATTTTGATGCGAATTAATAGGTACCATTAGGAAGGAGGTAAGTTTCATTCAATAATTCAAGGAAAATGATTCTTATCTTTATAATGCAGATTTAATTATACATTATTATTTACTTGATCTTTACTTTTAATAATTTAATCATTTTTTAAATTATCTTACTTCTTATCATTTTAGTTTATTACTGTAATTAATTATTTTAATATTTTACTACATTGCAAGGATTTTTTATAACTTTGCATAAATACATTCAAATGACTGTTTAAAAACTGTAAACAAAGCAAGGACTAGAAATCTGCAAAATTCTAAAATCTGCACAACCTCTGGTCCCAAGTTGAGCGGATTTGAGGGCGTCTACTGTATAATGATTTTGTTCAGAGGTACTGTTTGTTTTCGTAAAGCGCAACCTTCTGCGCTTTTATGCATGCATCAGGACTGTTTTGATTTTATCAAAATATGGATGATCGGAGGCTGTTTAGCTGAGTGACAACATACAACTCGAACTTCGGCAAATACCCATCTCAGCATTACCACTTTGGATCGTAAAATTGTCTCTGAGTGTTAGGCACAGCTTTCGAAAACGAACTGTATTTTTGATGTGTTTATAAGGCATCATTTTGCTTACATTTAAAAACTTCATCTAAATAGATGTAATTTTTCTAATAAATATGTTGCATATAATGTATGGTAGTAATAATCAGTATATCTGATGAAAATTCAATTATTTTTTTAAAAATAAACTATATTTATTTAATGATTTTTTTTAATCCCTATTACTCTATTTCCTCAATAGTAGTTTAAGAGCCATAATTTTATATTGTAAAATTATTAAAGTATTCCGCAAGCAGTCCTTGTTCAATCACAAAAGCCTGCCACTAAAAACTTTTAATACAGAAGATGCATATAATGTTTTTCTCAGATGTAAACAATAAATTTTGCAGTTAAGAAGCACATGTGTTTCACAAATATTGCTAATTTCTTAGAACACCCAATTTGATACATTGTCTTCTTTAACGCATTATTTTGGAGCAATGAAAACAATATATTATTTTTTTTTTTTGTAAATGAGTGTTATAATCGGTGGCAGCTCTTGAAGGGTTTTTTTAAGCACTAAATTCATGCCTTCCAAAAGTAATATTTTTTAAAAAAGAAATTTTTCCTTATTTAATATAAGAAACTTCTGCCAAAAATAAGGCAAAGATTTCATTATTAAAAATAGTGAAAAAGGAATAAATTTGCCAGCAATGCATTTAGTGCCCCCAAAACTGTCAGTCAAGAGCTAAAGGTAATTTAATAATGTGTGACATGATCTATCAGGGCCGAAACTAAGGGGGCATGTGCCCCGGCGCCAAATGAAGGATTATACTTTTGGAATGGATCATTTTCTTCTGATGGATTGATGGCTTCCATTATTATGAAACAGTCGTTATAAATGAAGTGTTAGGTGAAGATGAAAGAGCAGTCATAAAAAGTTAGAACTCTGATTTTCTGGTCAGAATGGGGGTAAGGGAAATGGCCTTTTTTTACGGCTGCTTTTTCCTCTTTACCTAACACTTCATTTATAATGGCTGTTTCATAAAAATGGAAGCCATCAATCCATCAGAAGAAAATAACTCAGTTAAGCAGGACTTGGATAATCGGGACTCTACTGTATATTTCATTTTAAACATGCTCTTTAAAAAAATTTTGTTGGTGTTCAGAGGGGAATCATGACCCCCGTGACCTCCCCTTTGGACCCGCCATTGTAGATTACGTAGTTCAGAATAACATGTCTTATGATTACATACTTTAAATTTTAAAATAAGTCTGCTATTAGAAAATTAATAAAATTATCTCTGTAAATAATCTTTACAGAAGAGGGGGGGGGGGGGGGGCGCCAAAATCCATGTTTGCCCCGGGTACAAAAAAGGCTAATTTTGGCCCTGTGATCTATACCTATTATGTATAGGTGCAGATTCACAGTCGCCATGTGACGACTAAATTTTTTGCATCGGCCGCAAACTTTCAATGTCTCAGTCGCCATACGTTATACAGGGATACTCCTTTTCTGCTAATAGTAGATTTCTACCTTTTTTTAAAAAAATGAAATCAGTGTATTTTCTTTCCTACAGTCCAGAATGATCTGTTTAACACAGAAAACTATTGTATTACGTAGAAAAACAAACGTCTGAAGTGTGTTTTGATTTTTATAGCGCCAAATAATTTTTCACATTCACAAATTTTTTAATGTAATGTTATACGATAAAATCAAAATTAGAAATATTGTTGTCCTACTATTTCCCACTACCATGATTGCTTAGCTTTACATTTTTTTTAAATGTATCTTGTCCAACTATATCTTCTGAATGAACATAGTTTAAGATTTGTATTAGACTTAATAATTAAATTTAAAGAATTTTGTGATTAAATTAAACAAACCCATTTGGTGTAATTAGTTTGGGTTTTCTTGTACATAGACATATATATATATAAAATAAATTATTTTCCACTTTGCATTCAGTCCCTTACAAACACTAAATTCTTTTTATGTGTTTGTTTCACAATGAGGCCACTGGACTTTTTGGGTTTAGGAGCCACTTTCTCCTTCCAGATATTGAGAATCTGCACCTATACTATTATGTAAAATTTTATAATTTTCACTATTTCCAAGGAATGTAATTTAAAGCACGTTTACAAGGTAAATTTAATGATGAATGAAATATGATCTATATAATGCAAAATTCTGTAATATGCAGAACTCCTCATTCAAAGGTGTGTTATAAAGATATATCGTATTTATCTTCATATGTAATTCACTCACCAAAAACCCTAAACATTTAATATCTGCGAGTCCTTTTTTAATGGGGAGAGAGGAGAGGAGAAATGTACATTTGGGGAGTTAGGGCTTTATTTATTTATGTTAGTGAGCAACAAATATTGCAGATTATTTTTTTTTCAAACTAAAGTTTGAAAGATTTTAATTATTTAGGTAAGCTGGAGAGATGGGTGAGAATGGAGAAGTGAAATTTTTGGGGCTCAGGAGATTATTTTATATGATTTACTATTATTGCCAATAAAGAGCTTTAAAGAAGGATGGTGGAAGTTTATATATATATATATATATATATGTATGTTTAAAGAGCAATATTTCTTGCTATTTTTCTTAAGACAGTAATTTTTTATTTGGTAAAATTTAACATAGCTTTTTATATCTCTGAAACAAACCAACAGAAATACCATCTAAACATGCATGTTGTGAATTACTTCCATATTTACCAATGAGTGGTTTAAAAAATCTCATAGCACAGTGCTCTTTAAAATTGAAATATGAGTCATCTTTTTTTGCGAGGAGGGAGGTGGAGAGATTGAAGGTGAATAGAAATCCTGACTATGAATTCTTTGTCTGGTCTTTAATTTTTGTTGTTGTGTTGTTGTTGTTTTATTTTTTTTTATCATTAACTTAAAAAAGTACTGATATATCAATACAAAAACCCTTAACGGGTTAAAAGTTTGTGACGCAGCGCTTTATCTTATGCTCTAAGAATTTTAAATATGGAACTTGAAAATAATGATATCAAATTTTGAGTAACACTATGCTATTAATTATAATATCTATATATATATTTATTTCATAATTTTATTTTTTTTATAATTGCATGTGCAAAAATTATGTTCATTTTAAAAAGATGTATAAAAGTTTATTCATTGATGCATTATCATTCGTATCTCTCATAAATTCAAAATATGAGTTTTAAAAGATATGATATCAAAATTTAAGTGACGCCTTGATGTTGCTTAAAACGATTAGTTTTAAAATTCAATTTAAATTTTCTTTTGGCTAAATACACTTACACACTTAAACAATACTTTTCATTTTCAAATGCACTGTTGAATATATTACTTTCACTGAATCTATATAATGCACTGAAATGTATTCATTTGAATAAATTGATTTATCTTTTGTGCCACGCTATCCAAAAATCAAAAGTAAAATTTATGTAAATAGCTTTTTGCGTCATTGTATCCATACTAAGTTAAATGTATGCAAATGGATAATATGACGAAAAAAACTATTTACATAAATTTTACTTTTGATTTTTGGATAGCGTGGCACAAAAGATAAATCAATTTATTCAAATGAATATATTTCAGTGCATTATATAGATTCAGTGAAAGTAATATATTCAACAGTGCATTGGAAAATGAAAAGTATTGTTTAGATGTGTAAATGTATGTAGCCAAAAGAAAATTTAAATTGAATTTTAAAACTAATCGTTTTAAGCAACATCAAGGCGTCACTTAAATTTTGATATCATATCTTTTAAAACTCATATTTTGAATTTATGAGAGATACGAATGATAATGCATCAATGAATAAACTTTTATACATCTTTTTAAAATGAACATAATTTTTGCACATGCAATTATAAAAAAATAAAATGATGAAATAAATATATATAGATATTATAATTAATAGCATAGTGTCACTCAAAATTTGATATCATTATTTTTAAGTTCCATATTTAAAATTCTTAGAGCATAAGATAAAGCGCTGCGTCACAAACTTTTAACCCGTTAAGGGTTTTTGTATTGAATTATTTTACACTTTAAAACATGAATTATTTCACACCATTGATATTAATTACATTTAATACCCTTTTATCAACATGTACAAGCTTTTATTTTACTCTAATTAAATGATTTTAGCGTGTGTTATTCCGTAAGAAATGAATGTATCGAAATGAATCGTTCGTACATGCGGGGGAATATTTAATCCCAAGATGTATCTTTCTGCCTTCTTATCGAATTACGAAACGACATTCCATTTCCCACCCTTGTCGTCCTTAACCTTGAAAGGTACAGAGCAAGTCTGAAGCGTCCATGTGAAATCTATACATCTGTTTGAAGAAGAAATGTTATTGGGGTGAAATTTACCACGGCGCGTGAGTTTAGGGCTTAAGGAATTTTTATCGAAATATCCAAATAATATGTCGAAATTTCGTGCTCCCGTGGAGAACATCAGTTTTGATATAATTTGAGTATAACCCCTAAAGGACTATACTTATATATCGTTATAAACATTTTGCTAATTTTAGATCACCTTTCCCCCTTAGGATATCATACGTTATCATTCGTCCCCCACCCCCTCCGCCGCCGATACTATTATCCGTATCTAAAGTTTCTATGATTTTTTTATTATCTTTTTCTTTCTTTTTATACGCCTGCAGTGATATACACATATGACTATACATTTATTAGTTGCATAGTTTACGTGTTCAAGAAGTCAATAAAATATCAGAACATGAAATAAATTTTTATCAAAGTTACTATTTAAAAGTATTTAATAATAGCTTATTGTTATATAATGCATGTAAAAGTAATATTGTGTTCTTGCACTCACCCCCAACCCGGACGGTCAAAAGCAGAACTTATCAACAAAACAGTAGACAAAAATCTTTGTCGTTCTCGACTGGTAAAATCAAGTATGATTTTTCAAATATTATGCTCCTGATTTCTCTATCAGTGAATTATATGCACATGTGGCAGTACAACAGGAATGCCAAACGTTGAGGTATTCCAAATTTTGGAATGAAATGATTTTATGAACATTTAATGGCTTTAATAATAGCTTTGTATTTTCATAAAAACATAAAAAAAAAAGAAAAAGCAATTTAACAAATTACAACGACCATTTGGAAAATGATTTTTTCAAAGACTAAAGTTTAAGACATACAAAATCGCACGGAGTTGATCATACATTACGTAAGCCATGGATTACACATTAACATTCCTGGACCCATCATGAACAAATTTTAAAAGAAATTTCAGTTTTACAATTTTCGGTACTGTAAATTTTTAAACTTCTACGGAGCTGGTCATACATTACGTACGCCATGGATTAAACATTAATATCCCTGGACCAATTTTAAGGCTAAAATTTAAGACATAAAAAATCGCACGGAGTTGATCATACATTACGTACGCCATGGATTACATTTTTCGGTACTGTAAATTTTTTAACTTCTTCGGAGCTGGTCATACATTACGTACGCCATGGATTAAACATTAATATTCCTGGACCAATTTTAAATGAAATTTCATTCTTACACTTCTAAACATCCCACAATATTACTTTTTATACCGTCGTATAGAAAAAAAAAATGTATTTTTAAATGCAGTTTGTTTGAAAGCTGTATCTCAATTTGTTTCTCAGTTATTTTTTTTTTGTAGTTTTTATTTGTTTTTTGTCATAGTGGCAACAGAAGTATCCATCTCTGTTGAAAGTAAAGGGAAAATAGATTACTGTATAGACCAATGAGAAAACGAATAAAATGCGGATTCGACTAATAAAAAGCTTCAGATATGTTTTTGATTTCTTACCTTGACCGAGGACAATAACCATTTTTCCAAATGGTTAAAAATAATAATAAATGTAACAAGCTATTTGGATGTAAAGAAAAAGTTACTAAAAAAAGAAAAAATTGGCTACACAAAAATGATAACTATATCAAAAAGCAACCCCCTCTGCGGAGACACAGAGATATCTTACGATATCATGTGCCAGACTCCCTTTCCCCTAAAATGATAACGTTATATATGCATAGCCCCTAACCTTTTAAAAAAAAACATAGATTGAAAGAAAGCATAATTCCCCATCGAATGGCCATTTCCAATTTATCCAGCGCCTTTTTTTTTTATTTATTGAATTGCATGGAGTGATGTGTTGTCTTTTTTTACCAACTGAACTAGATAACAAGTGGAAACATCTGCAACATACTTTTTTTAATTTCTCAAATTTATCGTTGCTTAAGTAATTTACTGAATGAATTTGGATTTCAATTCTTCAACAAAAAATGTAATGAACAGATGGAAATGAAGTGATTCAGTCAATATTTTAAAAATAAGTAATTACTATCTCAAGACACTCATTATAATAATAAATCAACTTAAAAAAAAATACTATATTAAAGAGGAAATTTCCATTTCCAAATATGTTTCATTTTTGAAAAGTTTCCAAAGACTAAAATGACATTTTTAATGCATGCCTGTAAAATACAAATTATAATTGCGGAATCTGGGTTTGATAAAATTTGCAAACAAAAGAAAAACTTCCAAATTCTTTTGAGGCCCTTATCGTGTACAAAAATCTTGTTTGTGTAAAGCTGGATGAGAGATACGCATCATGTTTTTTGTTTAATTTTGCCCATCCAAAGGGACATAAATTTTGATTTATGATTTTTCACAAATACTTTCAAATATTTTTATGAGTTAAAAGAAAAATCAAGAAAAGGTTTTTAAAATATATAACTTAAAATTGCTGAAATATATCTGAAGTTTTGAAGTTTTGAAAAAGATGTTTGTTTGTTATTTGACATTATACTTAGCGCTGTGCACATTGTGTAATTTGAAATTATGCTTCTTTTTATGAAAGGTGTTTTACACATCCCGCGTGGGGGGCGGTGGGTAGTTAAAGAAAGGATTTAGCATTATAAAAGAAACAAATGTTGAATGCAAAATCACTGTAGCAATTGATGTATTCAGTTACACAAGGCTGTGTTATTTCAAGCTGATTTCACACATTTGTCCACGGTTATGTCTATAATTATAAAGAAAGTATTATAAAGATATTTTCACCAGAACTATTTTCCTTTGGGAAAACGTAATACAAGCACTACAAATTGCCGCTATCAATGTCGAAAAAGGTCTTAAATGCCTGTAGAAGATGTTTAATTTTTTTTTCAAAATGCATTTGGCATTGTGTCACTAGCCGAATTGCATAGCAAATTTTCATTTCTGTTTGAAAGGCAATCAAATCCTAAAACAAGGATTTTTTTATGAATTAGTTTTGCTGTAATATTCAGCCATATGTTAAAGAAAATAATTTCACAAATAACAACATTGAAATTAATCTTCTACCAATCACTGATTCATTTTTGCAGGTTTTCCGTTTTTGGATGAGCTTTATATGTTTTAATTTTCAGGGGTCGTTTTATTAACAATTATTGAATAATTTTGTGTACTTCTGTTCTTGCATAAAACTTGATTAAAAATAGTGTAAGTTACAATAATTGTCACACGAATATTGCTATAAATAAATGCAAATAATGCTTCTTTATGGAATATCATTTTCAAGTATCATATTTGAATATCACGCCTTGAGATCATTAGTCAAGTTAAAAGTATGTCTTGGATCTAATTTAACCCATTGATTTACGTTTAAATCATTATCACATTAATCAAATTATTAATTACCCGAACTTGCTTCTAGCATATTCGAAGAAAATTAATTTCTATTTGTAGCTTAATTAATTTACGCAAGGCGCATTGTCGACTGAAACATAACTAAAAAAATGCGCCCATGGTTATTTATAACGTTAAATTTTTTTACATAACAATTTCTCTAATTTTATTCCTACATAATGATTCTTATAAACGAAATAATATTTATTTTTGGCTTCAGTTTAACAACATACTATGTTATACATATGTGTGTGTCTTTCAGAATGTATTAACAACAAAATTCTAAACACAACTGAAATCACATAAAACTATTTGTAGTACTTTGTTAATTTAAAAATGTTTAAAATATCAGGAATTAAGATTCTTTTTTCTTGAGAATTTATTACACTAATTTTAATAATTTTAAAATTCTCACTGGAAATAGAAAAAGAATAACCCAAATATACGTAATATGACTTGGTTTAAACATAAAGTAGATTTTAGAAACATTTCATATAATAAATTCTGTAGTTTTAAATATCAAGTACAAACAATTTAATAAAGTTGAGTTTTGTATAATTCAAAAACGAAATAAAATTTATTTGTTGAAAAAGTATATAGTAGTCACATTTAACTGATAAATATATGATTAAGGTTGTTTGATTCTCTATGAGTTTTATACCTAATAGATGGCGTAACCTGTTCCACTGTCTCCTTTTCCCCTCTGAATATGTAATCACTTACTGATTTGTTTCCTGTAGTCGAAATAGAATTGTCAAAGCAGTTGTACTTTGCTTGCCGCGAGAGTTTTTAAAAGTGAAATGCTGCATGTAATTAATTGTGTGTTATATTAAATAAGTTGGTTTTTTAATAAGCAGCTATTATTTAAACTATTATACACACCATAGATGTTCAGAGACTAAAATGGAAAATGTTAGATATGAGGGGGATTTTAAACTTCTAGATATATTCAAGTCTAAAGGAAGTGAGGAAAAATAGTTTATTGATTTGGATAATTGAAAATAGATCAAATCATTTTTGGTGACCTGGACGTGATGAATATGCGGATTTTGATGAAAATTAACAGAAAGTGTGAGCAAAGTTGAGATTACGTTTATATAAATGCAATTAAAGTTAATAACGATTTTGTTTCTATGGAAATAAAAGAAAAATGATGCTGTTTTAACTGACCTTTTTTATTTGTTTTTAAATTGTTTAAACTGCTTTTTATTTTGTCAAAGTAAAGGTAGCATTGAAGGATTTCATATATTTGAACCTGTTATAGAACCCTTTGATTTAAATATGATAGATATTTTTAATTGAAAGTATATATATTACAAAAATGAATGATATTGATAAAACTAGAAAATTACATGTGACTGCAAACCATGAAACTGATATCTAAAATAGAAATAACTTTAAATGAGGGGGTTGAAGCTGCTATACCTAGTTTAAGAGTACTGTTGAAACAGTTAAACAAAAGATGTGAACTTTTGGTAAAATATGACAGAGAAGTTGAAGGGCTTATTACGAAAGAGGATGAGCTGGAAAACGAAGTTGTTACAGCTCAGGAATATCAGAATAAAATAATAAGCTGCAAGTGTCTAATTGAAGGGAAAATCATTAGTAATTCTAGATGTGATGAAACTATAAATTTCAAAATTTCCCGTAGCATATCACCTAGGACAAATGTTAAACTCCCGAAGTTAAGCATAAATAAATATTTTGGAGATCCGAGTAATTGGATTGAATTTTGGAGTCAATTTGAAAATTATATTAATAAAAACGACAGTTTAACCCTGATAAATAAATTTATTTTTTGAAATCCTTAACTGGCGGTTTGGCATTGAATGTCATATGTGGTTTAGCATTAAAAGAAGAAAATTATAAAATTGCAATTCATATTTTAAAACAACGTTTTGGTAGGACTGATCTGACCATAAACTCGCAAGTTATTGAAGCTTGAACGTGGGAGGAGTTCTTCAAATGTGGGTGCGCTTCGAAAAGTTTATGATGATATTGAAGTTAATGTTAGATCTTTGGAAACACTCAATGTCGTTTCTGCTTCTTACGATGCCCTTCTTTATCCAATTTTATTAAAACTGTTACCTGAAGATCTTGTACTGGAATTTAGTAGAAGGCAAAATTCAAAGGCTAATTCGAAAATAGAATTTGATGTTAGTGAGTTACTTGACTTTCTTGAAATTGAAATTTAGTCTCGGGAACATATTTATTCTTTGAGTGAGAGAGGCAACTCAGTTTAATTTAATCAAAATAGTAATAGGGATAGAACCAGACGTTTTCAAAATGATAATTATAAACAAGTAATATAAAAATTTTGTATTTAAAGTCAATTCCTATTTAGGTCATCAAAGAAAAATTTAATATAATCCCTTAAGCTAATATTAGTTTTTGTTGCATTAAAATATCTCAATTTGTTGAGTTTCTATAAGCAAGTAGGTTTACAATGGAAGTCTATGGGAATTTGGCGAAATATTAGAGATATCGCCAAGTTGGCGTCACTTTTGGCGACTCATTTTAGCCGCCAAATTTGGCGATATATCGCCATGTTGGCGACAAACTTGGCGGTATTTGGCGACAAAACAGGGTCCCCCCTATGGTAACCCCTTATTAAAAATACATTCATTGATCTTCAATAACCAATGGCCGCCCTTTTGTTTCCCATGCAAAACTAAAATTAATTAATTAAAATTTAATTAATTAATTAATATTTGAAAAAAACTGTAACATCAATTGTCATCCAGTACAAGTTTAAAAAAAATTACTTCAACTTGATAGGATGAATAATGAGTATTTTATTAACGATTGAAAATTTGAACAAGATAAATATATAAATAAATAAATAAATATAGGGAGAGTGTGATCTAATAGTAGGAATTGAAAAAGGAAATCCACCCACAAGTACGTATGCAACATATGTAAGTTATAACTGTGTATTTTGCGTTTCTAAGGGACATGGTTCAGAACAATGTCCTATTGGCATAGCACAGAGGAAAATTAAAGCTAAAAAACGTGGACTTTGTTTTAAATGTCTTCGTGGTAAACACATAGCTAAGGATTGTTGGAGGAAAAATGCGTGCAATATATGCAAGCAGAGTTGGCACAATACACTTTTATGCGAAAAAAGTAATGAAAATAAGGAGTTTAAAAATTTCCAGGCTAATACTAACATAGAAAATAAAAGCAATGATGCAATATCTACAACTGTTTCAACATGTAGTGCAAACAATCTAAATAATAACTCAACTTTTTTTTTGCAAACTTGCACTGCAATGATTTCCTCAAAATTTAAAAACATATTGATTTGGAGTTTTAGTTAGAATTAGAGATCTAGAATTTTAATTGATGGAGGCTATCATACACTATGACGCAAAAGTTTAGACAATGAAGAAATTCTTACATACTTTGAAAATTATTTATTCAATTTTCAAATCACTGCTTAAAATTAATGTGCTGTACATATAAACAATATTTATAACAAAGAAAAGTGGAATTGTGCATATTGCAATAAATTAAATGGTAACAAAAATAAACTGCTGTCTCAAAAGTTTAGACACAAATTAAATAAAATCGAAATAAACAATTTTTAAAACCTGGTTGCGCATCCATTCTTATGTATTACGTCATATACACGAGATTGCATGGAAGAAACTAAATCTTGCATAGTTTGTGGATCGATATCGTACCATGCATTCTCAATAGATGTCTTAAGTTCCTTTTCAGAAGAGTATTGTCTAACGTTGCTATAAACTTTGCGACACATGATGCTCCAAAGGTTTTCTATAGGGTTAAGATCTGGGCTACATGCTGGCCAGTCGAGAACTCTTATATTATGGGAATTAAACCAAGATTTTGAATGTTTTGCAGTGTGAATTGAAGCATTGTCTTGCTGAAATTCCCACTGAGGACCCCCTAGAAGCTCAGCAAATGGCAGTAGGTTTTCTTCTAATGTCTGTGTATAATGCTGTGAAGTTTGACGACCACTGGTGAAGGTCAGAGATACTTGTCCATTATAGCAAAAGGCTGCCCAAACCATCACCGAGCCCCCTCCTTGTCTGCGACTAAAAAAACGTCGAGGTTCCTTCCGCAAGTCATGCCAATACGATAAACAACCATCTGGACCATCCAGATTCCACTTTTTTTCATCGCTAAATATGACTGACTGCCATTTCTCTCCATATGACATATGCTTTCGAGCCCACATAAGTCTTTGTAACTTATGATGTGGTTTCAGAGCTGGTTTCTTCTGCATTTTGCTATAAACGATTGTTCCTTTTTCCAAAATTCGTCTACGAATCGTATCCTTTGATACAGAGAGTCCCGATGAGCTTTGAACTCCACGTACGCTCATTTGTTGAGTACTCGCTAGTCTTTGTATCAGGCGATCCTCTCGTACATTTGTCACACGTGGCCTCCCAGACCGACATTTTGCTTTATATTCGGAACCACTCGATAAAACTCGATAAATAGATTTTTTTGACCTATTAATAATAGCAGAAATTTCAGAAACGCTCTTCCCTTCACCTTTCAACTGCCAAATCCTTGAAACCTCATTCACTTGAATTTCTTTAGCTCTCGGCATGTCGACTATGAAGCGCAATCGTTTGCAGAACTTAAGTACTCCAAATTTGTGACATCATCGATTCTAAATTTGCATATGCCAGCGAATATTCAAAGAAATTTAGAATAGTGTCTAAACTTTTGCGACAAGCACATTTGAATTTTTATGAAAAAAATTAGTATTATAGCAAATAAAACGACTGTCTTTTGTACATAGCATTTTAAATCAGTGTTTGAATATATTTACAGGTTTTTGTAATTCTGACGTCATAATTCTACATTTTAAAGCTGAATGACGTCATTGTCTAAACTTTTGCGTCATAGTGTATATCATTTATAAGTAAGGGTTTAGCTGATAAATTAAAGCTTCACGTTATCGTAGTTAAGAAATTACAAATTCATGCTTTCGGTGAAGAAAGACCAAATACGGGTGAATATAATTGTGTCAGGGTCAATTTGCTAAATCCGCGCAATCAAAATGTGCAGGCTACTGTTAATGCATTAGTTGTAAATAAAATTACACTAGCCAACGTGGTGAACATACCAAGTGGATGGGTAAAGACAAAATTTAAAAGATTGTCCCTGTGGTATTCAGACAATAATAAATTGCTTATTAATATGCTAATAGGTGCTGACAGTTACTGGGAAATAGTAACAGGGAATATTGAACGTTTAAGTAAAAGATTGGTGGCTTTTGACACTATATTTGAGACAACTCTACAGGGTCGAGCAACTTTAAATACTAAACCTAATCCTTATGTCAGTGTACATAAAGTAATAGTTGATGAAAATAAAGAAATATTAAGTTATATTAAGGCAATTTGGGAACTTGATATGTTAAGAATAAAGCAAAATGAAAATGTAACTAATGAAACCGAAAATAGTGTGATAAAGTAATTTGAGAATAATATAGTGTATAAAGATAAGCGTTATGAAACCAGGCTACTGTGGAAGATGGATCCAGAAAATTTGGATTCGAAATATGAAATTGTTATACAACGTCTAAATGGGTTAAATAGAAGATTAAAGCAAAATATTTGGTTGTTTGAGCAATATGAAGAAATATTAAATGATCAGTTAAATAAAAATATTATTGAAAAATGTAATTTTAAGATTACTGATAAAAGTTGCTATTTTATGCCACATCATCCAATAATTCGCAATGACAAATCCACTAAGGTAAGAATTGTATATGATGCCTCTTCTAAGGATAAAAATAAATTGTCTTTGAATGACTGCTTATTAAATGATTTCAATTTGAACCCAAATATAATACATGCAATTTTAAAATTTAGAGAAAACAAAATTGCATTTACTGCTGATATTGAAAAGGCATTCTTACAAATTGGAATGACTGATTTTGATAGAGATTATCTAAGATTTCTGTTTTCTGAGGATTGTACTATTGATGAAAATTTAAGATGTTTTAGAATGACACGCGTAGGTTTTGGAGTTAAATGTTCTCCATTCATTCTTGCTTCTGTTATTAACACGTTCAATCTGGCGAGGTGGGTCACACCCGACTGTCTCAGAGCTGGCAAGTCTCCGGCCTTTTGGATACCAGTATTTTAATACAGAAAATGTTGTTTTATTTAATTAGAACAATTGGATGATTTAAAGGAACAACATTTTCTCTAAAATAATAGTGGTGTGCAAAAAGCTGGAGACTTGAAAATTCTGAGACAGTCGAGTGTGACACACCGCGCCGGCGTGAACGTGTTAAGCATCATATTAAGAAATTTGAAGAAATACATTTCGATGCATTTAAAATGCTTAACACTGTATGTAGATGATTTATGTTCTGGAGCTAATTCAGTTTAAGATGCTCTTAGACTTTCTACAAGTGCGGTAAACATATTGAAAGAAACTAGTATGAATCTCAGAAAATTCGAAACTAATTCAGAAGAGTTAAGAGAGAGTTGGAAGGAAAACAATATATTGATGGCTGATGAAGAAGGCTCAAACAAATTAGCGAAAATATTAGGGATAAACTGGGATACATGTAATGATAATTTAAGTCTTCCTATTAAGCCATTGCTACTGGCATTGAATAATGTTACTGATACAAAGAGATGTCTCTTAAGTTGTGCTGCGAAGTGTTTCGATCCTGTTGGCTTTCTTACTCCCTTTACAATGAGAATTAAATGTTTGTTACAGGAATTATGGATAAAGGGTTTGAACTGGGATGAAGTATTTGACAGCGAATTGATAAAATAAGTGGAATGAATGGTGTTCTGAGGTGAAACATTTGACTGAGTTTTCCATGCCGAGGTATTTCTTCAATATGTATGATAGCATTATGCGAGATAATATTGAACTGGATGCCTTCTCTAATGCCAGTTTGAAAGCCTATGGCGCTGTCGCTTATTTTAGATATGTGACCGAGAATAATAAAACAAATACTACTTTCGTTATGTCCAAGACAAGAATCGCTCCTTTAAAGAAAATAACCCTTCCCAAAATGGAATTGTCGGGTGCTTTAGTTACGGCTCGGATGGAAAAATACCTGCAAGATACGTTTTCTGGTCCAAGTGTCATTTATTGGACATATAGCACAATTACTCTCCATTGGATTAAGGGACTGCCTTCATGGTGGAAACAATTTGTTTGTAATCGTGTCTCAGAAATACAGGAATTCTGATGGTAAGAGTAACACTGCTAATTTATTAACACGAGGATGCTCTTCAAATGAATTGCTTGACGACGGAAATTGGAAAAGTGAACCTACATAGTTAATAAAAGATAGAACTTACTGGCCAAAAAATGAAGTGGAAGGTGAAAATATTATAGAGGAAGAGAATAAAGGAAATAATGATTTTGTCCTCGTGAACACAGTTAATGCAGATGAAAATTTGAATATTTTGACTAAATTCTCTTCATGGACAAAATTACAAAGAATCACGGCTTGGTGTGTAAGATTTACAATTAATTCCCTTTCTAAGAATCGAGAGGTTGGAATTTTGACTACAAAAGAATACGTTTTGCTACTGAGTTAATTATAAAAAACAATACAGTCTGTAGAATTCTCATATAAAATACAATGCTTAGAAAGACAAAGGCTAATCAGGAGTCACAGTAAAATTCTTTCTTTGAACCCAATTCTAGATGATATAATATTGAGAGTTGGTGGAAGACTTAAGAATGCTGAAGTTTCAGAAAGCTGCAAACATCCTATTATACTGCCAAAAATTATCATATTACAAAATTGATTATACAGCATTATCATGAAAAATATTTGCATGGAGGAGTTCAGCTATTGTTATTTGTAATAAGACTGAATTATTGGATTGTAAATGCAAATGCTGAAATAAAGAAAATTATTTGGAAATGTATGAAATGCTGCAGAGTTAGAGCCAAGACAGCGTCTCAAATAATGGCTGATTTGCCAGCTAGCAGAGTTGTTCCGTGCAGAACATTTTCAAGGGTAGGAGCAGATTATGCCATTCCTTATAAAAATGAGAATTGGTAGAGGTGTAAAACCTATAAAATGTTATGTGTATGTTTTCGTTTGTATGGCTACGAAGGCTGTTCATTTCACTGTAAAAAAAAATTTGTAAAGTTACTAAAATTTTTCTAGGAAACTGGGATTCCAGGAACTTTTTATGTAACGGCAACAAGAAAAATTCCTGTAACAGATGCTGTTACAGAAATTTTTGCTGTTGCCGTTACATAAATAGTTCCTGGAATCCCAGTTTCCGAGAAATATGTTAGTAACTTTACAGATTTTTTTTTACAGTGTTGGAATTGGTGAGCGATCTCACAAGTGAGGCATTTTTGGCTGCTTTGCAGAGATTCTCTTCTAGAAGAGGGACGCCTGGGGAAATAAATAGTGACCGCGGTACAAATTTTGTTGGGGCTGATAAAATCCTAAAAAAATAATTTCTACCACGTATAACACCAAACTGCGTGACTGGATTTTATCTGAGAACATACAATAGCGATTTAACCCTCCGGGAGATCCTCATCACGGTGGTCTCTGGGAGGCAGCACTAAAATCTATGAAACAACATTTACAAAAAACTGTAGGTAAGCAACTTTTGACGCATGAAGAATTTTTAACCTTACTTTGTCGAGTTGAGGCGTGTTTAAACTCAAGGCCTATAACTGCTGTTTCAGATGATCCTAATGGCATTACCGCTTTAACTCCCGGACATTTTTGATTGAAACTTCTTTAACAGATCTACCAGAAATATATTTAACAAATCAAAAAATAACTTCGCTAAAAAGATGGCAATTAACTCAGCAGCTGTATCAATCATTATGGAAACGTTGGTCAAAATAATACCTATATCAACTACAACAGCGATACAAGTGGGAAACTCAAAAAAGAGACATTAAATTTAATGATTTAGTAACCATACAAGAAAATAAATTGTCTCCCCTTCATGGGAAACTTGGAACATTGATCGAAGTTTACCCTGGTACCGATGGTAAAGTTCGTGTAGTAAAATTGAAAACTGTGCATGGTGAACTCAAAAGACCAATTACTAAGATTGCAATATTACCTATTGAACATAAGGATTAGTGCTTAATAAGACATTGAAATGTTACTTTATAAACTGATTTCTTTCTTTATTAGTACAGTTAGGACTTCTATTTAAGGACATTAAAGAAATTTAAATTAGAAGCAAAGAAATTATAAGTAAGATAACATATTACTGTAGTGGTGAGTTTAAAACTTTCTTGTTGTTTTAATGTTAAAAGTTAAGTATTAGTTAGGTTATAAGTATTAAGTTCGGTTAAGTATTAGTGGTAGTTAATTTGTATTGAATTTTGTTGTTTTTTGTTTGTTAATTGAATTTTATATGTATTTTATAAGAATCTTTTAATTGTATTAACATTGTTCATCGGGGGCTGGATGTTTGATTCTCTATGAATTTTATGCCTAATACATGGCGTAACCTGTTCCACTGTTTCCTTTTCCCCTCAGAATATGTAATAATTTTCTGATTTGTGTTCTGTTGTCGAAGTAGAAATGTCAAAGTAGTTGAACATGGCTTTCCGCGAGAGTTTTTAAAAGTGAAATGCTGCATGTAATTAATTGTGTGTTACATTAAATAAGTTAGTTTTTGAATAAGCAGCTATTATTTAAACTATTATACACACCATAGATGTTCAGAGGCTAAAATGGAAAGAGTTACATTTGAGGGGGTTTTAAACTTCTAGATATATTCAGGTCTAAAGGAAGAAAGGAAAGAAAATTTATTGAATTGGATAATTGAATACAGATCAATTCAAAGGCTTTTCTCTGAAATATAAAACTTATGGACCTTGTTACTGGACATAAATATATTAGTTATTATTCAAACACATTTTCAATAATTTACAAATGTAATTTTTCAATTGTTGCTTTAATAGTCATATGATCTCATATCGCGTTTTAATATTTATGAATTCCTTAGAAAAGTGTTATGAGAGTTTTATATGGCATTAAGAAAATGCGTTATTATTATTTTTTTATTATTAATATTATTATTATGTACGGAACAATGCAAACTTACATAAACAGTCTGAGTTAAATAATAGTATGATATTCTATAGAGGAAATACAAATGAAAAAAATGGTAAATAAAGAAATTGGAGAAAGAGGAAGTTATTGAAATAGTCTTTTTTGGAATTTCTTGTGCAATTATTTTTGCTATTAGTTAAATAAATTATTCTTTTAAAAGTATTTTTATGGCTGTACATTTTACAAAAAAATCTATAATATCTATTTAATTTATAATAATTTTATTAGATTTTTTTAAATTTAATGTATGTTCCATAAATGGAAATTTACTGTATAACATATATAAAACTCTACAAACATGCAATTATGAATTTCTTAGAAGTGCATACGAAGGAAATATTAATCTAAAATTCATTTTACATATGCACATAAAACTAATTTTATAACTGCATTTGCTTAAATTGAATTTTATGGAAAAATATTTAAATAAAAAATATTTTCTTTTTAGCTAACTGCGAAGGTTAAAGGTTTATTAAGATTAATGTTCTAAAAGTTTCATATTTTTCTATAAATAGCACTTTGTAAAGTCATAGAATGATAGAAATTAACAAAGTTGAATTCAGTTCGCTGTTTACGAGTTATCTAAATTTTAATCCATCTTATTTTTTAAATTATTTTTATAAAAATATAAAACTTTTAACTCTATATAGTTAATTCAGTCACAGTGGCTAGGTGTCTAAGTAAATTGAAAATGTTAACTCCCACAATGATTGTTTCGAATGTTAACAGCTTTAAAGTATAGTACAACATTGGGCAATACAGGGTGGTCATAAAAAAAAACTTTGCCGATATATGGGACTCTAGCGGCTGGCCCGTTCAACCGATCGAGATGAGATTCCAGATATAGTTGTTCAGAGGTATGAGCTCGGGATTCTGTGAACGGCATCAAATTGGTGCTGAGCATTTTGCGACGAAAAAAAATGGGCGTTGCCATTCAAAAATTTCGAGTTTCTGTACCTTTACCCGTAACCGTGAGCGCCAATTTGTTGCCGTTCACAGAATCTTAAGCTCATATCTGTGAATAACTATATCTGAAATCTCATCTCGATCTGTTAAACGGACCGGCCGCTAGAGTTCCATATATCGGCAAAATTTCTTTATGACTACCCTGTATTTAAATACTATATAATATGTGATACATTGCATAAAGCTTGTTCTTTCGTTATTTTTATTCAATTTTCCTTACATCATATTCTGCCAATCTTAACGGGGATTAGATGACATATATTTTTGGAAATATTTTCTTTCATCTTAATACTAGCATACATCAACTTTTTTGTTGTTGTTCTTGTTCTCTGTTACGTCAGTAAGGAAACAGAATGTAGCGTAAAAGGATAATAAAAATCATTTTGACATCGTAAAAATATACATAATATACATAAAAACAAATTTTTTCGTAATTTTTTTCTGCAGAAAAAGGAATTTGCTTTCGACTTGCTCTTTAAATCTGAAGAAAAAAGTAATGTATTTAATAAAATCTTATCGCATGCGCATTGATGTCACTTATTAAATCTATTTAATCCTCATTATTGAAATTTTGTATTTAAATATAAAATGGAACAAAATAAATTCCGATTTTTTTTTCATATCTTTTAATAAAAACTACAATCAGAACCGAGAAGGTACTGGTACAACAATCGTGATTTTAATCTGTTGGGAAAAAACGGAATATTTTTTACCATCTACAGTCCATGTTCCACCAGAGTATGTTATAGGAGGGGGTGTAACGTTGGTGCACATTGTATATTTGACGATCGGTTAGTGGCGTACCGTAAGACTTTTTATTTAATATCGCGATTAATTATTAGAATGAATGAAAAATATCAAAGTCAGGTGCATTATGAATTATCTTCGTCTTTCCTTATCAGAATTTTGAGAGCTACACGTGCAATATATATATATATATTTACTAGGGGAAGAGTTATAATTATATATCTCACTAGACCTCCCTAACAGACAGAGACACAAACAAATATTCTTCTTTTATCAATGTAGATTGTAATACGTATTTTGTTATTTACTATGAAAAGTGGAATTTAAGTGGAACTTAATTTTCTTTCGAGAAAGCCAACAACTTCATTAAATGTGGGTTTTTTTTAATTAAAATTAATGAAACTGAACAGTGTAACCAATTTGTTTTCAGAGAATGAAGAATATATTTACAAATTTAAATCACGATTTTGTAAGTATAAAGCATCGAAATAAAACTTTTTCTTTATGTTTGTTAAATGCAATCCCTAGAATTCTACACAATCATGAATATGTAGATTAAATAAATATTCAGATAAACGTGAAAAAGCTGTTTTGAATGAAGAGAATCTCATTACTTTAGTGAAAATAGGGACTAGACAATTTCTATTAAATGAGTGTTAAGCTCGATTTTTAAATTCCATTAAATGAAATAAAAATGTTATCTTAATTATTAAAATTATACAATACTGCATTTAAAACGCTGTAAAGTAACTCGATGTTGAAAAATTTCATCTATGCTTGTACAAATTTATTACAGAAATAAAAAATATATGCTAAAATTGTTATGTTGTTGTTAATAAACTTATATGCGATAGAAATTCTGGTAACTATTAGATTAAAAATTTACCAGAACTTTTTGCTCAACCTAATATTATAGATTAATTATGCTATAGTAATTTTATGTTTTTTTTACTTTATAAATGCCGTTAAAATCATATTAAGTTCATAACTGCATTTATTGTTATATGTTTACTTAATACTAAATTGTTATCGTAAGTATTCCTATTTTGAGAGGATGGATATATGTGCGCTTCTGCACATATTAAATTCAGGTTTTGAGGATTGAATATCTCTTTATTATAACTCTTCCTTATTCAGTGTTTGAATTTTCTAAAGATTTATCTTACAGATATAAATTATTTCGAACGTGTTCCATGAATTCGAATACGCGTTTCATAAATATTATTTATGGTTCTACTGCTGATTTAAAGAAGCATAATTTACCCATATGGAAAATTATTTTTTATGTTATATATTATTTTCGATAATTTGTTCGCCTGTTAATTTCGTTTTTTTACATCATTATAATAATCAACCAGAGGGGAAGTTGAACTTTTTACATCCCATGGTCACGAAAATATACGGTTTCACTAAAGCTTATAATTTATCTGGATTACAGATTAAGATGTGATACTTAAATTTCTGTAATGTATGATAAATACCTTGAAAAGTTTCGTCAGCTGAATTTTGAAACCAGAAGGGTTATTTTACAAGGTTATGGATTCACAATTTAAGTTCTCAGAGCTACTCTAAACGTATCCTTTAAAACGAAACGCAACTGGACGCAAAAAAATCTGATGGTTTAAAAAATAAGTATATAAGTAATAAAATAAAAAAAAAATCTTTGCTTATAATTTCATATTTCCTTATTACAGGTTAAACATTCATTATAAAAGTGACAAAAATATTTTTGTTGATATGCACGTTAATAGCACATACACTACATATTAGACTTATCTTAAAATTCTGATCCCAAAATAAGTGCAATGTACTCAAATGAAACAAAAATATATGTTTATAAACGTTTTTAATTTTTTAGATGGAAAGTAAAAGTGGAATTTTACGTTTCTGTTTTCATATACCCTTCCTTAATCCTTGTTGAAACCTCAATGTTTGTCTCAGAAACATAAATGCTTATAGATTACATAAATATTTGTGAACCTTTAATTGTTTAAAGTCGAAAAAAAGTAGCAAGTTTTTATATAAAAAGACATTTTACAGGAAATTATGTTTTTTTTTTTTAAATTTATGTAAATAAAATAAAGCACAAAAGAACATCTTCATGCTGAAATTGAACCAAACTCAGAAATTAAAAAAAATTAACATTTGATATTGACATCTTGACGGTTTCGGTTATGCATTATGCTGCTATCTATGCTCATTCTTCAACATGAAATTTATCCGTAGACACCATTGGACTTCTATTAAATGATAATTTACACTAATGATTAAAGAGACAAGCAAAACTAGAAAATGTGTACTAAAAAATACCATGAAAAATTAATGTCGTGCCCATTATAATTCATGCTAGCCAAAATTAAGATAAATGTTGCTATGAGCAGATAGGTCAGCCTTGGCAATGCCTTTAATTTTCTATTGTAAAGATTTAGAACAGTTTGCACACCAATCTCAAGCAGATCCGCGCTTAGATGATCGGTAAGACAAAGATGTGTGCTGCTGTCAAGTTTGTGGAGCGGCGTGACGAAGCTATGATACGTTTAGACATATATTGTTATTAAACTGTTAGTGTAGATTTTTCTACTATTCTTATTAAGTGTTCAGTCTGTTCATTTCCTTTTTATTTCCAAGACGAATTTTACGGAGGAGGTGGCGTCGGCCCATCGGAAGTTCCTATATCCTTTCCGACACTTGTTACATTATGAGCTGTATTCATCCCGTAAGCCAATGGTATTCATGATGTCCAATAAGTCATATCCAATTACTCAATCTCTTGTGTCTTTTCCAATCTTCTACATATGCTATCACTTTTCCTACACGTTTCAGGACATGGGTTCCCATGAATATCTGAACACTATGATGAACCTTACCTCCCCTAAAAATGTGTCGATGCATTTTTGACACATCTTGTCAATTAATAATATAAATATAAGTTTTTTCATTAAAATTGATTATATAAATTGGTACTAATAGCTCTTTTTGTAAAATATTCAAAAGAATAATTACATTATTCAATAAAAACCAGCGTTTACTATATGTAAATGAAATTTTTTTTTCAGTTGCAAATATTTCATCTAATATTTTTGATAAAAGAAAAGCGACATCAAAGTAAATGGGTGAAGAAAAAATCAACACTTTAATATTATTTAGCTTTGACTGTTTCGCTGTTCTCTCTAAAGGCGACGAAACAAAGTATTCTGTACGTAAAATAAAACCTACATTTATTAATAGACGGATTAAAAAATGTATTTAAGCTTCCTTAATTATACTTAAGAGTACCGCTGAAGCATAAAAGGGTTAATACGTACTTCTATTTCAGTGAACAACGAAAGTATGGTGGTTGAATAGTTTTTACGTATTTTTAATCTCTAACATAAAATATTGTTAACTTTTTTAAAAGGATATAACAGATTATAGGAAATCGTTGCAATATGATTCCCATTGCAATTCAATAAATATTAATATTTTTCAACCAGTGACTACTCTGTTTGTACATTCTAACATACAATCAGGGTAAAAACACATCTCGCCTCTTATTTACCATATTGATTTACGCTTAGGCCATTACTGCATTAATCAAAATATTAATTACCAAAAATTTCTACTAGAATATAAGACGTAAATTAGCTCATTTACGTAGCTCAATTAATTTACAAAATGTCCTTTGCTGACTGAAATGTAATACATAAAGTGCTTAGTGATTAATTATAAATTCAAAAAGTTGGAATTATTTACATAATGAATTCCTTAATATTACTGTTACATAATAATTCTTAGAAACGAAAAATATAATTGTGCGGCACGTTAGTTTAACAACATACTTAATATTAATCACTATGAAGTTACATTACACGATTTACTTTTGTTAATTAATAAATGTTTGAATTATAAACATTTCAAATTCGTTTTCTAGAGAATTTGTTGCACATAATTACTGAAATGTTTGATGCTGTTAACATTATTAATGTATTAATTTCACTCTAAATAACACTATTTGAATTATAACTATAAAGCTATGCAATCATCATTAAAATGTCAGAAAGAGAGTAAAGGCACTCTTTTTTTTTACATTAAAAGTATCAAAACTTGTAACACTACATATAAAGGTGATCTCGAAATCATCACATGTAATGATTAATATAGATATAAATATGACTTGCAAAATTTTCGTGAATGTTTTTGTTGTTACTATAGATGAATGCATAATATGAAAATACATATACTAAAGAAATTATAAGGGAAACTCAAGTTGAATTTGGTGGACGAAATTACAATTTTATTTGAATTAAACTGACAGAATAAGGATAATTTATACATTAAAATTAATACACTATACGAAATTGGTGAAATATAAAATAAGAAACACATATAATATTTCAGATAGATTTAAATATGAATTGCGAAATATTTGATAAAGAGCAGTTTCATAATATTATATTAAAGTTAAATACTTATAAAGAAAATTCAAGTTGTATTTCGAGATAAACAAAATACAATTTTCACTTTTCATTAAACTGATACAATAAGGATCGTTTTTGTATTAGAATAGTCAAGTTATGCTATGCTATATTCTTTAAAGATAAAATGGAGCACATTGTATATTATTTAACATAGATTTAAATAAAAATAACAACAACAATAACAACTAAATTTTAAAATAAAACAACTCTACATAATAAAACAAAATTAAAAGAATCTTTATGATGTTAACAAATATTAGATTACTGTAAACTTTCAATATTCAGATCTTCAATTTTAGCATTTTTCTATTTTTTATTTATTCAACTCTTGTAACACAATATTCTGTCACTCTTCTACAAAATTTCGTAGCATATACCAGTTAAAAGTATTTCTGGTCGTTTTGACACTATCATGTATCATCTTTATTTTAGATTCACCAATACTTCAACTGCCGTAAAAACTACAATTACGTACAAATGTTTTCTTCTTTTAAAGTAACTTTAAATTGTATCCTAAAATAATCATAAAAATTAGAATTTTTTTTCATTTGTAATTTTTTGAATCACTAAAATTTTTAGTAAACAATCTACCAGAAGGAAGACTTTTTTTTTTTTTCAATTTTATGCATTTCCGATACATGTGTGACATAAAACTTTTATGCAGTTGAGCATTTTTAAATATTCAATGTGTTTGGGTAACACCATACAAACTGTGGAGAACGGGAATCATTGGTTTGATTACATAAAAGCCCACGGAAGAACCATACCTGAACTATACATAGTTTCAAAAAATAGAAAAGTTCGAAAAGTATATAACAAAACTCACTAATTGAATGAACTTTATCACTATGAGTAGATTTCCGATAGTTTGACGTCGCCCGCCTTTAATAATGCGCTAAAAGAAATAGGGAGACCCAGCCAATTGTTAATCAGATAAGGTCAGTGCAGCGGGAGTTTTATTATATTTCATTCCTTTTAAGTTTTAGAAGTAAACTAACATGGTTGCTACAACCCTTAATGGACAAAAATGAAATTAAATAGCAACACAATTATAAATAAACAGTTTCTGTAATTGCCATTTTCCCAGTAGTTGCTCAATCGAAGAAATCAGTCGAAAATTCAAAATTTAAACTTTAAAATATCGTGCCTTGGCTGTTATTAACGATAATTCATATAAAACTATTATTTGAAATAAACAAGATGGAAGTGGATTATTTTAACTTACCGTAACTGTCGCCAATGAATGGACAACAATTTTTTTACATTTTCTAATAAAAAAAATACATAAAATGGCTTCTGTTACAGCAGGCAGCAGAGAACAATATGACAACAGGTGACCAAACATTCAAACAAAAATTTACGTCTAGTGCACGTGTAAATCTCATTTCCTTCAGAAATGGCACAATATTTCAAAAATTTGATCAACTACTGGAAAGTATCGACTACAAGCGGAGTCACTCTATATTTATTTGTATATTGTACACACGCCTACTTAATCCTTTTAAAAATTTTCCCTTTCACAGGCCTGTGAGTACGATTTAAATATTTTTTTTTATCTTTTCTCTTATGATATGTTGTTTCTCATCTGTTGTGCAGTTCCGAGTTTCGACACGGCTTATTTTGGTGTTCAGATATGATATCATATCCTTTTTATTTCGCTTTCTTGAAAATTATGCGTTTAAAAGGCATGTTTCTGTCATTGCTGCCGTGCTCTGAGGAAGAATTCGCATTCTGCAAAGTTTTTGCGTTGATATCAGAATACTCTATATTGATTAATTTTAGTACTTTTTAATTTAGTACTTAGTAATTAAATCTTATGTTCGGTGTTACGGATATGATGTCATAATCTTTTCTTTCGCTTTTCTTCTCGAAAACTATGCGTTTCGGAATCACGATTCTTTGAAAAGTTCTCAATTACTCTGAGCTAGGATTCTCATTCTAAAAAAGTTTGTGCTGTGGTATTACAATGCATTGTTTATACAGAAAGAGAATAATTCACGTCTTTAATGGAGGTACATTGTATTCCTCATCTTTTCGATAACCCCTTATAGACTTCTTTAAAATATGTGGCTTACTAACTAGTTATTCACGAGCTAAATAATTAATTTTAACTAATGCATCTCCATTTTAAAATAACTATTTTACACAAGTAATTTTTTTAATATTATTTCAATATTGTATTAATTCATTATACATGACATGGAATTTCTAAGCTTTAAATATTATCGTGAAAATTTACCAATTTATTATGTTTTGTTTCATAGAAAGTTTCATATATATTACATGTATAACTTTATTTTTTTTTAAGCTTTCGGAGATATTTTTACTTCTATTATTTCACAAAACTGAAACGAAAATCAAAAATATTCAAATATAAGCGGCATGTTATAAATGTTCATTTTTTAAAAATTATCGAAATATTCAGTTTAATCTATATTCAATATCATAGAATCAGTAGGGATTAAGCATCTCATAAATATTTAAATTGAATGCATATTCAGATAAATGTGTAGCAGTTGTTTTGTATAAAAACAATTTCTGCAATTTAATGAATACAAACGCTGAACCAATTCTATTAAATGGTTGTCATGTATTTTTCACTGTTTTCATTAAATTAAATCAAAGCTTTATTTAAACATTTCAATGAATATTAAAATCCTAAAATACTACGTTTTTGATGTCGAAATATTATAATTCTCGATACTAAAATTAAATGCAATTTACTCGTTATTGAATAAAATAGTTTCTATGTGTGTCTTTAACATATTTTTTTAACCGCATTTGTACACATTTACTTCCAATTTTTATGAAACAATTATTAAATAGGAATAAAATTTTGTAAGTGTAGATATACGCGCATATTTTGTTTTGTTTACAATAGAACTGAAAACTTAACTTGAAAACTTATAAATGTGCTATCTATACCTTTTGACTATTATTTTATTCTAATAAAGTATTATTTATTTACGAAATATTAAACACTAAAATTAAATTTACTTGAAATAATTCTTGGTTTAAAAACGTATAAAAGTGTTTATCTTGATTACATTTGAATCGATTATACTATTTAACGAAAAATACTTTCATTTTAATTTGTCTTTGCGAAAATTTAGAAACATTGTCAACAAAAACAACAGAAGTATTTTCAACTAATACATTGATTTAATAATTAAAAAAATACTAATACTATTTTTGAATGCTTAAGGCGGAAGTCGTGTTTTTGGTTGGTTATACTATAAATACAATATTTTAAAAGGTAACGGCAATTATTTTATTTTACTTATCGAAACTGCATTTAATAAAAGACATTACTTCGACATTTTGACAGTCATTATTTGATGCATTTTTCATGCTATTTTAACAAATCTATTTGTTGGTTTGGTGATAATCAAAACTTGAGGGCAGTTTTTAAAATTAAAAAACTACTGAACCACATGCTTCAATTTAGCTACTCGAATTGCGCCAGTATACAGAACTACAAGAGTAAAAGTATTAATATGATAAACGAAGTATACTCGCATTTTACCAGTATAGAGAACTACAAGAGTAAAAGTATTCATGTGATAAACGAAGTATACTTATTGTAAAATATTTCTCAATCTTTGCAATATTATAAAGATACCTATAAACTAATTAAATATATATAGAAAACTATATGTAAGAGAAACGACACATTCACCTTATTACTTTAAGTTAAAACACGAATACATGAAAATGATTCTCAGTTTTTATTACTAAAATATTTGCTAAAAATACAATTAACAGGTTTTAAAACATTAAAACCAATAATCAGATGGTAAAAACTTCCCGAGCGCTTTCGACCAAGCCCTGGTCATCATCAATGGGCTGAAAAACATGCAATCAATTCCACTTCAGATTTAATTAAAAAAATCGCAGATATTAAGATTGGGGATAATACAATTCTTGCAAGTTTTGACATTAAATCTTTATATCCATCAATAAATGTAAAAGAAATTAGGAATATCATTGAAAACCATATCAATATCAATTCATTACAGGACGACAGTATTAAAACCACACTTGTATCAGCTTTGAATTTAATTATCAATAACAACAATTTTTTTTTTCAACGGAAATTATTATAAACAAACGGATGGGGCCCCTATGGGATCTCCCATCTCTGGTTTATTAGCTGAACTGAAACTAAGGCCATTAGGGAAGCAGATTTTATCCACCGCCGAGTTAAAACCTGAATTATGGGTTCGTTATGTCGACGACATTCTTATAGTGTGGAATCATGGCATTTCGAATCTGGAAATTTTTTTAAAGCATACAAATAGTATCGACAACAGGATACAGTTTACCTTAGAAATAGAAAAAAATGAATCTTTGCCTTTCCTAGATGTAGAACTCATCAAGAATAAATTAACAGACAACATAGATAGGAGGGTTTATAGGAAACCATGTAGATCCAACAATACAATATCTTATAATAGTACAGTTCCAGCTAATTACAAAAAAGCAGCCTACAGATTTTACGTAAAGAGAGCATTCGAAGTATGTACTGATGCCTATATACAGGAGGAATTAACCAAGATCAAAACAATCGCAACTGAAAACGGTTACCCGAGAAAATTTATCAATAAAGTAATTAATGAGTTTAAAAGCAGGAATTGTATAAAAAAGAGTACGCATTTTTCAAAATTTTGTAGTGTTGATTACGTTCCTCAACTTTATGAGAGAATTAGGTATGCATTAAAAAAATATGATATAGCAATAATAGCTAAACCTCCGGCTAAACTGCAAAATCTAGTTCATAGAAAAGTCGATCCAGTTAATTCATATGACAAAGCAGGAATTTATATGATCCCATTCAGATATAAAAATAATAATAGAACTTATACATACATTGGAATGACAACCAGAAGGCTACAGGAAAGGTTGAAAGAACATATGGCTGATATAGGAAAGGGGAAACGATCTACAGCTTTAGCTCGGTTAAATTTAGAAGCTGATATTGACATCCTTTTTAGTAAAGCAAAGATCATCACACATACAAATCAATTTAACACATGTATCTTGAGAGAGTCTATTGAAATTTTAACCAGAGGTAGAAACACTTGTAATGATACATTGTCCTGTCATATACCAAGCATTTGGTTTGGTTTACTTGGAGTCAATGGAAACTTTGGATTGGAATGATCAATGTAGCTGTATGGACTCATCCGTCCCCCCTCCCCCCCACCCATTTTTTTACAGTTTTTGGAATCGCCCTGCGTTATTTATACCAGTATGCATTCTGAAGGTCGTCTTCTCATTTTTCACCCCATTGATGATGACCAGGGCTTGGTCGAAAGCGCTCGGGAAGTTTTTACCATCTGATTATTGGTTTTAATGTTTTAAAACCTGTTAATTGTATTTTTAGCACCTATTTTAGTAATAAAAACTGAGAATCATTTTAATGTATTCATGTTTTAACTTATACCTATAAACACTGAAAATTGATAATTTCAATTATAAGTTTAAGATTTTTTATGCGGTTATGTGAACATATTCATAACAAAGTCACTCTTATACATTTGTATGTAATATGCTAAGAACAAAATTTCGTGAAACTGTTATTGGTTTTAAAAATAACTTTAATCATCAAAGACTATTTCCATAACAATAGTAGAAAGAAAACATTTTAACGAGAAATAGTAACAAAAAATTTTGTCTATTTTTTCTACAGTTCCAAAGACTAGAAAAAAAACCGTTTAAACCTAGGAACATACCGAGTTTTTTGGGAATAAACTAGGTTTTTTTTTTTGACTACACCAAGACTTTTGGGAATAAACCTGGGAATCAAATGAGTCTACTGGAAATAAACACGAGAAGAAATTGTTTTTTGTAAATCTATTTTTTCCAAAATATAAAAAAGTACTGGTTAAAAAAGATACATCATCAGGAATGTATGTGAATATACCTTCTCCTAATATTTAGGTGTATGTTTTACTTGCCAATAAATATTGATGTATTTCTCAATCCAAATATTTTTATATTTTTATACTGACGAAATAACTTATTTTAAAACATTCAATTGAATAATTGCTAAAGGTGTGACGTCATAAAGTCAAATAGATCCAAGTACTTGGTTCAGTGTAAGCTTTTCATTTCCACTGTGTGAAGGCGTTACTGCTAGAAAATGCATTGCAACATGTTAGAAATGAATACTAAGTGTTTATATGGAACCGGGAAATGACGTCATAACTTTTAGGGTCTATAAATCCTAAGAAATGTTTTATCCAAAACTCGCAATAAGAAATGAATTTCTTACGTCTTTCATTTGCTTATTTTTCTGTCTGTCGCTTGTCAAGAAGAACTTTTTCTAGTTTCTGGCGTTGCACTTTTTACAATCGGTTATTGGGCCTCCTTGATCAAAAAAGAACTTGAAACAGAAGGATTGGGTCACTACCATCGAAGAATCCTTATTGCAAACATACAGTTATTATGAACGTGATGACCAGACGTCGGGATTGCGTATTTGCTTACTTATATTGTTTAGTTGTATGACTGACGTTAGGTTCTGACGTTAGCACAGTAGTCACGGCAATGAGCTTAATTTTAGTTGTTTTAATCTCATACATTTTCATAGATTGTTTTTCGACTTTTATAATTACATTTTTTTATCAGCATATTTTTTTTTTCACAAAAAATGAAATATATGGAATATTTTGTATAAACGTAAATTTTGTTATTAATACCACTAACAAATTTATTTATATTTTAATAATAAAATATTTATTTAAATACGATAATATGAGGTGTATTTCGATTAATTTTTTATATTTAGCTTCTTTTTAGTATTTAAAGTTTCATCCTAGTGTAGTTTTCTGAAATCCCTTAAACATTTTGAAGCAAATGAAAAACAAGTTTTGTGAAAAATATCTGTTTCAGAATACAATTATTTTTTCAGGTTCTTCTCTGAAGTACTTCAACTGTAAATTATTATTTAAAACAGAATGCAAATAACATTTTATAATTTAAAGGTCAATGCGGAAGATATTTAAAAAAAAAATTATAATAGATAGCATTGTTTTTACTAGAAATATCAGCACTTATTTTCGATAAAGGTAAAATAAATGTGTTATGTCATTTAGTTTTGTAATGAACAAAATAATAAAATACCGTGAGAATGTTTATGTATTATCTACTGAAAGCATGCGTAATTATTTTTCAATAACTACTACTATGGATTTCATATAATGAAATAAATGCCATAATTGTTTGTTTATTGTGTTTTATGATGTACATTACCCTTTTGCACGTAAGTTATTAAAATGTGCACTATAAAACATTAAATCTGGTAAATAATGTAATTTAAGCAAAAAACTAATTATAAGAAGTAATATTCTATTAGGTTGAGCAAAAAGTTCAGGGAAATTTTTAATCTAAAGGATACCAGAATTTGTATCATATATAGGAGTACTAGTAGTATATCTATTGGAGTTCTGGAGCTTCGGCTCCAAAATGCTTATTGAAAAATATGATTTGCGTGTGTTGATGAGGAATTATTGGAGAAAAGGTCTAACGATTCTGAAAGCCTGTCGATGAATTTGCACAGTTGTACAGCGTCGAAATTCTTCATCACCTCACCTACAGTCAAGATGTGGCTCCATACGACTATGGCCTCTTTCGATCAATACAACACTTTTTCAAGGGCGTCGATTTGATTATTTTAATGCAGTTGAAGAAACATGTCAAGAGTTTTTCGATTCCAAGGAATCGCCATGGTATTTCCAGCAAATCCGGAATCAGGCAGACAGACTTTTATTGTAGTCTCTACTTTGAAGATCAGTCCTTGTTGCTTTTGTTGTTAATTTGCGCATAACAACGCAATTTTCGCAAATTTCCCAGAACGTTTTGCTCAACCTAGTAAAACAATAATTTTGCTAATTAAATACTATAAATGTCTCGTAACTTTTGTTTTCGAAAAGATATTTTCATAATATGTTTATAATATTTTTATTAACATTTAACAAACTAGGGGGCTCAGCCCCCAGCTCGATAACGCCTGCCAACCCCCGTGAACTGCAACGTAATTGACATTGCTTTTATTAATCTATGAAAATATGTAACAATGAACGAGAATGTGCAATAATATCTTCCGAGTTATCCAAGAATTTGACAAGCGTTCTTTTACTTTTGAAATCACATAAACCAATATATATATTACAAATTTACACTATAATTTAATAAAAACAAAATTTCTTTTACTGCCAAGGAATTTCGGAAACATTTCCGAGTATTTTGTTTAGTGTATTACCCAGTTTTATCAAAGCGGGAGTTTTTAGGATTCTATCGATCCTCAATTAATCATTTTGTGCTGCGTAATAGAGTTTTGACATACCACAGTAACAAAAGCAATATGAATTGTGATTACAATGTTAATACAACAAATTTATTGCGTTTGTCTGAAAACATGTTTGTTAAACAAGGAAATGTTTACTTGAAAATTGATAGCATTCGGAAATCTAATATTCCTGTTCACAAAAACTGATTAACCCATTCAAGGCGGTGGTTCATTTTTGGATCACCTAATTTTAATCCCTAAATGGGACTTTGACACCAGATTTTTGGTTTGAAAATTTTCATTTTATTAAGTACGAGAAGAATAGCTTTTACTAAGTTTTCAAGTAAATTTGTTTGTAAATTCCAGTGGAAGTCATTCATTTCATTATTTTATTAATGAAAGTGAATCGCACCGGAAAAGGTTAATACACATTGAAAACGACTCAGAAGCAATTTTAAATATAAGTACCGGCAAAAAAAATATTTTTTTAAATGCTTTTTTAAATCTTGAAAATATATTCATTTCTCGGTTTTCTAAATATAAAGAACTATTTTCAGAATCGTGGGTAACTCGGAAGAGTCTATTATATATTTGCTTTTGTGGTTATATTTTCCTAGATTAAGAGACATTTGTTTGTTTTTAAATATATAAACATCCTATGTATGGATTTCGAAATATCTCTATAAAAATAAATAATCAGACTTCAATTTAAAAAAAAAAAAAACTAAAAAAAAATAAGATACATAAAAATTCAAATGCAAATTTAAATTAGAATAGACTTTTCGTGCTACAGACATAGCAGCTCATCAGTAAAAACATCAATATCATAAATAATTGCAACAAATGAATCAGTCATTCAGAAATAAAATTAAAGTTACAAAGCGAGCAAACGTGTATATATCCTTTGTAACGGATGCAAGCCTCATTAAGAGGTGGGTTTCTGAGGTTTGTATACCATTCTTCCAAAAGTATTCTGCTTGTTATATATGTTGCCATCTGATCTAAAAACAATAGCATTATATAAAAAATATCACCGATATACCTCCTATAGAACTGGAGTCGAGTACCCAATTCATGAATTAATTTATGTATTGAAAATAAATTAATTCTTAAATTGGGTACCCAGCTCCTAATTTGGAGGATATATTTATATACATTCTGTCTGGCAAAATTCAGGTTCTTGGTTATATCTCGACTTTAGCTAATTCAATCTCTAAACATATTAAATTTACAATGTAACGTGAAAACAACGGTTATTTGCCATTTTTTGATATATACATCAGTAGAGAAGAAGATGCCCACTTTCAAGAACGTATCCGAATTTCTTAAAGTGCTTGGGGATAAAATTCAACTTAATTTGTGAAATTTGAATTTAAGCTGTTCATAATTTTCAAGAGAAAGATTTAGCAATATTTTGAGTTTAGTCTAATGCTTTTCAGTCTAAATAATTGTCTAAAGCGTATTATTAATTTTATTTTAATCAGAATTTATTTGGGACAAAAAATCGTGAAAATTAAACAAAATATACTGATATTTAATCAGGTTAAAAAAAAGATGAAATAAAATAGATAAAGTATATTTTTATAGATGCATGGTTTTGCCATTAATAATTACAATTACTTAAAGAAATCACATTCGTATCATCAAATATTTTATGCCAAAAATGATTATCTTATTAAATACATAGAAGTAGTTTACGAGTATGATACAATTTTTTAATATATATTTATGAAAATATGTTTTACCTTAGAATTTTCTTTTACACTATCCATCAAAGTCAAACCGACGAAGTCTGGGATATTACTTCTCGAAAGAATTTACGCTTAAATACATTATTTTTCCTTTAAGACGTCAAACATGATGCAATGATTATTATTTTTTTGTAATAAGATATGTTTTAGAAAATTCTCAGTATCCGTGTTTATGATTAAAATATTAAATGAAACATGTTAAATCAATGTATTTTTTTCAATATTTTTATTTTAAATTTTCTTTTACAGAGGAATGTTTAGGAATAATAATTTAAGAGAAATCGGAATACTTATTTTTAGATATTTCCTGCCGTACGCATATTTCAAATTTGTTGACGTAATTTAATACTTGGAATATTACAAATGTTTAAGGTATCAAACATGGACTTTATTTTATGCATTTTGGCTACGAATGATTTAATTTAATGATCATAAAATTGAAAGGTTTTATTAAGATTTTTATTTTGATTATACATGAAGTCCTAAAGTGGGAAGTACGTTTTATAATACAATTAAAAAAAACTGTAACCTCTATTGAAGTTGTCCTAGCATAAAATTAACTTACAGAAAATCAATTTAAAAAAGTTTGGTACCTTCTCTATGATGTCTTGAAAGTCTGTATATTCATTAGAGAATATTTGTTGACTTGTATGCCAATCCCAAAAATGTGTAAGTGTGCGCTGTAACATTTTTGTAAATAAGTACCAACGGAGCAAATAATCTATAAAATCACCTGTTTAGCAGCTCTAATCGGTCTCACTCTAATGCAGTCGGTAATTACATTACTGAATTTCTTAAGGATGTAGGTTACCTTTGAATACGTCGAAAAAGGAAAAATACCACTATGTTCCAAGCTTCAAAACTTGTCTAATAAGTCAAAAATGAAAATCAAATTTCATTTAAATATAAAACTCATATTTATATTTATATTTAAAAAAATATATATACTTGTAAATTTATTAATAAATATTAAAATGATAAGTTAAAAAATATATGATAATAAGAGAAAAAAAAATATTGCGCGCATGATAAAATCTAAAATGTGCATATAAAGAGGGAATTTTGGTAAACAAAATACATAATACTGTTAACTTTATACTAAAACCAGAATATTTGTAAACATATTCACTAACTTAAAAAATTAACAAAAAATTTTTTTTTTTTTCCCTTTTTTAAAAGTATTTCCAAAGTAAAAAACTAAAACTAAAATAAAATCTTACTTTTTTCTGGTTTTAAGTTGTAGATAATACAGTAATAAATATGTAGTGAAAAGTTTTTTTGATTGTCATTCATAGTTTTTTAGTAACACTGCGCGCAGTATCAAAATTCATCATTTTGAATAAACGCAATGCAAAGTTTAATTATCCTATGTAGTCTTAATATATAGTCTTAATAAAACTGCCATAATTAGTAAACTAATGGGAATTTTTCAATGCGGTTTTTTGCATACGGTTCGAAAATGATTACGAAATCAAAATATGTATTAAAAAATTTTCGAAAATTTTGCAGGTTTAAAAGTATCCTACCCCCTTAATTAGTTCCGAATATTTATGGTAGACGGCCCTGCTCTGTCTCAAATTATTTTAACTCTCAGACTGAAATATGTACTCAGATTTATTAGTTTCCATTATTTGTTTTCTTGGTACCATAGTAATATTTAAGCTATCAAACGATTCAGCATGAGAATGCGCAGTTTTATTAATATATTTTAAAAAAAATCCCTGCCGGCTCGGGCCTACAGGCGGAGGTAGATTTCGAAGTTAAGTACTAAATTCACCAAAAAAACTTAAATCGAGATTAGAGATAAACAAAATTCCTTCACTAAGAATGGCACTAAGGCAGCTAAACATTTTGTGAAAATTCTAATATACACGAATACACACATGGAATAGGTTTAAAAATGGCTAAAACAAATTCAGAGAACCTCAAAGTGTTAAAATATGTTAATATTTCCATAGTCGTGTTTTTATTATGTTTTAATAAGTTTCTTCAAACTCGCATGACGTTACATATTCACCTGCTGAGGTCCATTATATTTCCAATATGACGCAATATATATATATATATTTTATTCGTCAAACTATTTATTTCATTTTGAATTTTCATGCGGATATCTTGCCCTAGAAAATTTATGACGTAATATTCAATTTGCTTTCAATTCGTCAAACTGTTTTTTTAATTTAATTGTTCACGTGAAATCTTGCAATAGAAAAGCAATTGTTGTGGTGAAAATTTTATTGCTTTTCTTTTAATTGTTGGCAACTGCTATAACGAAAAATATTTATTTTTTCCTGTCATTGTTGTGTAAGAGCTGGTTTTATCAGAATCATGTTAAGACGGTATTCAAAATTTTGAGCCCTCCCCATTTCCGTTCCCTTGGGCCGATTTTGCCCATTTTCAATCCCCGCCGAGATATTAACCATCTCAAGGTTGTTGGCGAGTTTGAAGACGATCCGTGCATAATTGCGACTTTTATCGTGCGGACAAAATTTAGTACATACATACATATATATATATATATATAAACTTTTTAGGTGGGGGTGGTTTTGGGTTCCTGGGGTCCTATAATGAAAAGTTATGAAGGAATTTTTCAAAAGTTGCACCATGGTAACGACTGCAATAGGTAGTATTTCTTACGAAATCTACCTAAAAATATATTATACATGGACAGCATAAAACTGACAGGATAATTTTACAATTGTATAACAAGTAAACAATAACAACTATTATTGTCCTAGCGTGAGATTAATTTGATAAGTCGAATTTTTCTCTTCTTTAGTTCCGAATATCACAAATAGAGGGCGCTACACTCTTCCAACCTGCTTATAAATAACCTTTAGTTTGTTTACCTCTTAAAACACATAAAAATTGTTGACATTTTCAAGTAACAAGGATATATTAACCACTATTACAGTTTGAAAAAGTGCTGGAATCTATATAGATTATCTTTGTAATTTAAACAATCAAGGATTAAAAAATATATTAATGAATTTACATATTACTCTCTTGTGTAAGTTATTTTAAAAGTTCGCGTACTTTACTTCTTACTGTATTTTTTAAAACCCGAGTACATTTTAGTCAGACTACCGTTTTAACCCTACTATTTATGCTTAGATACTGTATCTATGATAAATGAAAAGTTCAATACTAGGAAATTTTGAAGAAAAACAATATTTTTTTCGTCTTTTTTTCTTATGCTTCGAGGTTATCACACTTGCCGCTGGAGGCTATTATATGTTCTATAGTATCATTATTTTAACAACATTTCTTTTCCAGTTGTTGTAAAATAAAACGGCAAATATTATATCTTGAAAAAAGTTCTACGAACCCAACTATTCGTTCTGTCAACGTTGTTTGGTAACTATTTCAGTAGGTAGCACAAAGGTAGCCAAAATAACTCGCAGCCTTTCAAAATGTATCATCATGTAAAAAAAAAAAATCCTCTTGGTTCATGATTTTTGTTGTTGTTAATGATTAAAGATCCTAAATGGATAACTCAAAAGCTGAAAAATATGCTCTTTTCTATATTTATTAAAATCACGCATTTTTATATTTCCCCTGAAAGATTTATAGATAAAGCTGTGACTACAATCTGCCCAAAGTATTGCTTATATATAACTTTTTTTCTGATAGGGAAAAAGCGAGAAACCTTCCTTTCCATCATAAAGCAGGAATCAATTATGTATTTTCATACAAATTACTTTTTGTTACAAACTTAACACGTTCACGCCGGCGCGGTGGGTCACACTCGACTGTCTCAGAGCTGGCAAGGCTCCGGCCTTTTGGATACCGGTATTTTAATACAGAAAATGTTGTTTGATTTAATTAAAATAATTGGACGATTTAAAGGAACAACATTTTCTCTAAAATAACAGTGGTGTGCAAAAAGCCGGAGACTTGACCAATCTGAGACAGTCGAACACGTGTGATCCACCGCGCCGACGTGAACGCATTAATGAATAATTTTGCGTGACAGGAATCTCCCAATTTTTGATTACAACTATATTCGTACAGAAATACTCACTTTACGTATATATATTGCCATAATAATTGCCATTCAAAATTTAAAATTTAATAAAATACTGGTACTCTTCATTTCCGCGTTTAGTAAATACAGATTTTCAAAATTTCATTCTTCTGTAGACATAAAATCATGGTTGGAAAAGGAACATAAGGCTATTTATAAAATCTCTCATAAATGATGTCATCCTTTACAATGCTGTCCAATCGTAAATAACCATTCCTTTCACAGTTGTTTTTATGTTCTCTTTCAAAAAAAAGTATACTTTTGTTCAACCATAAAACGTTTTGAACAGTACCCACATTATTTTATTTAATACTATATTTTTAAATAATTGTTTTGCTGAAAATATTACGAATGAACTTAATCGGAAACTAAAATTATTTTTGACTTTGGTATTCCATACAAGCGATTGTTATATAAATGTGAATATATATATAAGTATGAACAGCAAGTAAATAATTATTTCAAAACATAATATTCTAACACAAAAACTGTGACAAGCACGAATATTAAACGGTGTACTTAATTTGTTTGCATATTTTATAGAATACTCCATGTATAAAATTTATTTAATTTCAATGAGAATTAATGAGTTGGAAATTGTTTTTCTAATGCTTAAATGCTTATTCATTTTGTTGGCAGTGAGAAAACTGTCAGCATACCTCTGTAAAAACCCACATATTGCCGTATATAAAATTTAAAACAAATCTTTAAGTGAAATAAAGTACATATATTTTTTAATATTATATAACAAAATAACGACAGCTGTAATATCGCTGAACTTAATCTTCTGTAACAAAATCAGTGACAAAGACGGTTTATAAAACTTATACCTAATTGCTTCTATATTTTATATAATTTTGCATAGATAAGTTTTATTTAACTCCATAGTATTCGAAGTTGTATTTCTAGTGTAAGAATTGTTATTAATTTCGTTAGAAGTAAGAAATCTACCAGAATGTCTCTGCAAAGAAACGTGGATTACGATATATAAAATATAAAATAATTCTTTAAATGCAATTAAGTATGTAATTTTTCAAAAGGTTCTTATCCAAAAAATTACATTTATTTAAGAAAAAATAAAATTAACTTCTGATTTATATTAAAGACCTTTTTGAAAAAAAATAAACATATGCATATTTTGCATATTTTTGTATGTTTAAATGTACACATGTCATGTATTTCTGCATTATGTAATAAATATTTTCATTTTTTCATATTACTAAATTTACCCTTAATGAAATTTTTGTACAGAACTGACGTCAATGTCACATTCCATCTCCAGTAAAAATTATAACTTTTACAAAATCAAGTAAAATCATTTCTAAAAAAAAAAAAAAAAAAAAAAAAAAAAGGTATTCTTACATGATTGAAACTATTTGTTATTTAAAATATTAAGTATATCAATTACATTTGTTATTTTTATCCTACTCTTATTAATGGTTGAAAAAAAAATACACTACTCGAAATATCCATGGGAATTAAATGACACCATAATACCCGTTAAGGTTAAGCGCTTTAAAAAGTTTTGAAAAATGTTTTTCCTGCAAAAAAGGTTGGTTAGAAAAGTGGAAATACTCAATTTCCACATATTAAGAAGCGTAACCCTTAAGGCTTTAAGTGCGATAAAAAATATAACAAAGTTTTATTACGTGGCGCTATATATAAAAAAAATAGCCAAGAACCCGAAAACAACGGTAAACAACACTGTAAACAAGTATAAAATAAACATTCCGCAGTAAAAAAACTTAACTATTCCTAAACTTAAAGCTTAGAGTTCCGCTACGAATCCGTAATTAGATACTTTAAGATAAAACAGAAAAATGATATGATACAAAGCTTAATTTTTATGGAGCAAAAGAAAAAAAAATACATATATAGTATATATATAAATTCGATTATAAATTTGTGAAATAAATACCACACAGCAATTTAAAGAATATAATCTAAAATATATCGTGAATTAAGTAATTTTATTTCAATTAATGTCGGCTGATCAATTTAATAATTAGCATTTTAAATATTGGGAAGTAAATGTCATTTAAAAATTATTATTTGAATTTTCGCGGTTTGCATATTTTACGACAAACACTCCGGAAACAAAAACGAAAATTATATGTATAATAACGCTACGTGCGTAACACTATCGGAGTGAACTCCTCCGGATCCCCGATAATCTATCGTTAAAATCCGCCATTTTATTTAAATTGTCAAAGATTTATTTTTATTCAATAAAGCTGCAAAAGATTAGCCTTTTTAGAAAGATTGTAAATAACAAAAATAACGTGAGTGATGAGCTACACCGAAATATGCATGTATTTCTATATATCTTGCGTTGAACATCGTATCACCAAGCAATCAGCGATGGTAAATTGCATGCGATTCATTCCTTTGAGATTCATTAAAATATAGATCATGTATGTAATAAATTTCCTCACGGCATATAAAACATACAAATCTAAAAACATTTTACTGTTTTTTTGCAATCCTTTCACGATTTCGAAAACAATTTTTAATTTCGAATGTTTCCGATTAGAATAAAAACATTGGTGATCATTGACAATTTAGCGATCTGAATGAACTCCATGTATTAAAACTTTAAGATAAGATTTATTTTTTCATAATTCTTTTTACAATGCAATACTATATAATTCTTTTAAAAATGCAAACACGTCATTCTGAGGGGCTATTTTCTAGTGTACAATAATAAGGCAGATAATCAAATAATTTAATTTAAAGATCATTGTCGAATGAAGAGAACACAATTTATGATAAAAAATAATAGCGAAAGAGAGGTAAGTAAAACAATATAAAAAGATTTTAAAAATAGAATAATGGCCAGATGAAATTCAACGAAATTTTTTTGGATAAAAAATTGTCCTGTAGAAAAAAAATTATAAAAGGGTCTTAAACAAGAACATATAATATTTCTAAGGTAATTATGCAAATAAATAATTTTTCAGATGTGTGAACTGCGACTGTGGAGCATAAGCATAACTATCTGGATTTTCTTCATATACGAAAAACAAAATACTGAAAATAAATTATTCATGATAAAGTATTAATGAATTACTTTAAAACATATAAAGCCCATGGTTTAAGTTTCAAATGGGATAGGAAAAACTTGTGTGAATCTTCAGCGTATTCCAAGCATGCACTGCACATGCATTTGCTTTAATTATAATTTTCTATAATAAGTTCAAGTAAATTTAACGTAAAATGTTATTCTAAAAGCTTTGAGTAAGTAAATGTTTCAGACTTTTAGTTGTAGGCGAAATGCTTTAATATCTTTAATATGCAAATATAGTAATTTGCAAGAACGCTAATAATGTACTAAGCACGCGCGCATTTAAAAGAAAATCAGTTAAAAAAATAAAGTAAAATTTAAAATTTTCTTGTATAATTAACAAGTATGTATTTATTCAACATGCGTGTGTTTTGTTTTATTTATTTTTTCTTAATACAGATTAAAACATTAAAAACTACTTTACTTCAATGGTTAAATTTAAAACGAAATTCTATAAATGTTAGACAAACATCAATTGATTAACGAACTATAGACGAATAACGAACTCTGTTAACGAATACCTGTCTTCAATTGAAGTAGACTGAGTTTTTGTTTCTAATAGTGCGTATCAGTCTGGAAATAATAAAAAGTTAATTTTTATTAATAATTAAAAATCTTACGATACTAATCAGCATACATGTAAATAAAAACTATATTAAAAATACATTACAAATAATTCCCAACGTTTCGTGCTCATTCTAACGAGCACATCATCAGGGGAGAGAGTCCTTGACCTCCTCGGAGCGAAGTCTCCAACATCACATTCACGACATCACAACTGAAAACATTACGGTAACTGATCATTAGAACAACCAAAATCAGTACTGCGCCTGATATGGCGCCATCTGTTGGAAGGTTAACACACTACGATAAGAAAATTGGAAAACTCGAAATAAACTTTACGAATGTACTTCTTTTAAAATATTCAACCAAACATTAGAAATTTGCAATGAAATATTGTCATTGCATACCTCGTTTTTTCTTAGACTTATTTCTATGGATTCACGTATAAGAGCTTTAAGTGGGTTGGAATATTTAGAGATAATTTTTACATTGTCAAAATGAACTGCCTTGACACTGCCTTTAAATGCTAATCTAGATAAAGCTGTAGATAGTCTATTGAATTTTAAATCACTTTTATGTTCTTTAATTCTTTCAAATAGTCATCGTTTTGTCATTCCAATATATGAAGTTAATTGACCAGTATTGAGATGAATAGGGATTTCGTAAACACCAGGATGGAATAAAATTGGTAGAGAATCTTGCTTTCTGTTAATAGCTGCAAACAGATTATTTGAGGGGGAGGCAACAAGAAGAATTCTGAATCTATTGAAAATTCTCTTTAATCTTTCAAACATTGCTATAATATAAGAAATTTTTCTATAAGTAGGACGAGTTAACTGAGTGCATTGTGGATAACTATTGAACTTCTCAATTAATATATGGATAACCTGTGGATTATATCCATGATCTATTCCAATCTTGACAATATGGTTTAGTTCCTCTTCCAGAAATTCATCCGAACAAACAATATATGCCCTCTTAATAAAAGAATTAAACGCAGACATTTTATAACCTCATGGGGTTGAAGCAGTAACAGGAATAATGCAATCTATTTTCATTGATTTTCTGAAAACTTTTCTTTTAAGCGTATTACCAGATTTTATAACCAAGACATCTAAAAATGGGAGGGTGTTATTGACTTCATTTTCTATGGTGAATTTAATATTATCGTCGAGATGATTTAAATCCTCAAAAAATTCCATTAAAGCTGGCTTTCCCTCTTCCCAAACTACAAAAACATCATCCACATACCTTAACCATAATTTGGGTTTATGTTTGAAAGTGTTTAAAATATAATCTTCCAAGGGTTTAAGCTTAAATTCAGCAAAGATACTTGAAACAGGTGACCCCATCGGTGCACCCTTATCTTGCTTATAATAATTACCGTTAAAATAGAATACATTACTCTGGTTAATTAAATTTAAACCTGCTCCTAACGAGATTTTAATTTCTTGACTCAGATTATTTAATTTATCTATAGACTGGTTAATAGTATTCATAACTTCGGAAATATCTATGGAGGGGAAAAGCGAGACAATATAAAAACTAGCTAAAATAGTATTATCTTTAATCTCCACATCTGCAATCCTGTTTATAAATTCATCAGTAGAAGAAATAGAATAATTTGAAGATGGGATAATCGTTTTTAGAAAACTAGCATAAGCTTTTTCAACATAATAAAGTGGACCTTGGCATCTCGGGACAATCGGTCTAAGTGGAAAATCTGGTTTATGATCTTTTATTCTAGCTGTAATCCTAGGCGTAACACTTGTATGGTAAAGTTTAATTTTATTTTTTATTTCATCGGGCCATTTACTATTTCTAAGAAGCTCTTGTGTTTTTCTGTAGATCCCAGTGTTGGGGTCTTTACTAAGGACATGACAGGACAACTGTTCTATACATTTTTCCATTTTACTTATATAGGTAACTTGATTCATTACTGCCAGTTTTCCAGATTTATCAGTTTTCATAAAACATAAATTCTTATCCCTTCTTAATCTACAGACTATGCCAAGCTGATTTTTATTCGCGTTATTTTGTTTCTTAAAATACTTTTTGCTTAAGTTACATACCTTTAATCTCACAATGTCTTGTTCACTAGTAGGAATATCTTGAATAACAGCTTCTAATTCTGTGCAGATGTCCTTTGGATTAAAGGAAACTTGAAAGTTATATTCTCTAGGTGGATATCTCTAGGTGGCAAATATAACTTTCAAGTTTCAATTAATCCAAAGGACATCTAAACCAGATTTTCCACTTAGACCGATTGTCCCGAGATGCCAAGGTCCATTTTATTATGTTGAAAAAGCTTATGCTAGTTTTCTAAAAACGATTATCCCATCTTCAAATTATTCTATTTCTTCTACTGATGAATTTATAAACAGGATTGCAGATGTGGAGATTAACGATAATACTATTTTAGCTAGTTTTGATATTGTCTCGCTTTTCCCCTCCATAGATATTTCCGAAGTTATGAATACTATTAACCAGTCTATAGATAAATTAAGTAATCTGAGTCAAGAAATTAAAACCTCGTTAGGAGCAGGTTAAAATTTAATTAACCAGAGTAATGTATTCTATTTTAACGGTAATTATTATAAGCAAGATAAGGGTGCACCGATGGGGTCACCTGTTTCAAGTATCTTTGCTGAATTTAAGCTTAGACCCTTGGAAGATTATATTTTAAACACTTTCAAACATAAACCCAAATTATGGTTAAGGTATGTGGATGATGTTTTTGTAGTTTGGGAAGAGGGAAAGCTAGCTTTAATGGAATTTTTTGAGGATTTAAATCATCTCGACGATAATATTAAATTCACCATAGAAAATGAAGTCAATAACACCCTCCCATTTTTAGATGTCTTGGTTATAAAATCTGGTAATACGCTTAAAAGAAAAGTTTTCAGAAAATCAATGAAAATAGATTGCATTATTCCTGTTACTGCTTCAACCCCATGAGGTTATAAAATGTCTGCGTTTAATTCTTTTATTAAGAGGGCATATATTGTTTGTTCGGATGAATTTCTGGAAGAGGAACTAAACCATATTGTCAAGATTGGAATAGATCATGGATATAATCCACAGGTTATCCATATATTAATTGAGAAGTTCAATAGTTATCCACAATGCACTCAGTTAACTCGTCCTACTTATAGAAAAATTTCTTATATTCCAGCAATGTTTGAAAGATTAAAGAGAATTTTCAATAGATTCAGAATTCTTCTTGTTGCCTCCCCCTCAAATAATCTGTTTGCAGCTATTAACAGAAAGCAAGATTCTCTACCAATTTTATTCCATCCTGGTGTTTACGAAATCCCTATTCATCTCAATACTGGTCAATTAACTTCATATATTGGAATGACAAAACGATGACTGTTTGAAAGAATTAAAGAACATAAAAGTGATTTAAAATTCAATAGACTATCTACAGCTTTATCTAGATTAGCATTTAAAGGCAGTGTCAAGGCAGTTCATTTTGACAATGTAAAAATTATCTCTAAATATTCCAACCCACTTAAAGCCCTTATACGTGAATCCATAGAAATAAGTCTAAGAAAAAACGAGGTATGCAATGACAATATTTCATTACAAATTTCTAATGTTTGGTTGAATATTTTAAAAGAAGTACATTCGTAAAGTTTATTTCGAGTTTTCCAATTTTCTTATCGTAGTGTGTTAACCTTCCAACAGATGGCGCCATATCAGGCGCAGTACTGATTTTGGTTGTTCTAATGATCAGTTACCGTAATGTTTTCAGTTGTGATGTCGTGAATGTGATGTTGGAGACTTCGCTCCGAGGAGGTCAAGGACTCTCTCCCCTGATGATGTGCTCGTTAGAATGAGCACGAAACGTTGGGAATTATTTGTAATGTATTTTTAATATAGTTTTTATTTACATGTACGCTGATTAGTATCGTAAGATTTTTAATTATTAAATTTTGACAGCGTAAGTCCAAGTTTTTCGTACTGTAATTTTTATTAGTTATTTTGAATATGAATAAGTTTGTTATTCTAGTGCTAAGTTATCTTTCGACATCTATGTAGAATTTTCCCTTTTTTTTTGTTTACTTAATAGTATATTCTAGTATAACTGAAATATATTTTTAATAAAATAGTAAATGAAATCCAAGAAGTTCTAAAGGTTAATTTTGATAAAGTTTAACTTCTTTCCTAAATCATGCTTTCCCATTGCTGAAATTCTTAGACAATATGATTTCAAAATAATTTTTGCCCTTACCAATAAACTCACCCTCTCCGAACTCAAAGAGCCTATTGAATTATCCAATTCATGGGATATCTACCATATTAATTGCCAGTGCGGCCTTTCCTGCATTGGACAAACTAAACGCTGCTTAAAATTTCGTATCAAAGAACATAAACAATCTATCAAAAAACAAGAAAACAGTAAATCATCTATTGAAAAACATTGATGGGGGATGAATCATACTCTTGACTTCAATTCGGCTAAAATAATCATTAAACCTACTTCTATACACGACATTAACTTCTTTGAAGCATTTCATATTTATAAAATTTTTAGAAATATTGTTAATAGTGAATCCGCTATATCCACCATTATCAGATTGTTTGAAATATCACATAAAAACTTGTTTCTCTTATATTTTTAAAGCAATTTCTCACAACTTCGGTTCCATTTCCCATCTATTTTTCTATTGGATGTTACCTGCAACCCTATGTTTTCCTATTGGTCAATAAACCTTTAACTTGAATCCCCATCTCCCCTATATATGTGAGCAAATTTTTGCCATCCTTAGCAATGAGGAATGCATGCTATATGCTGCCGAAACCGGTATGCTTAAAATTTAACGTTTTTGGTACTTTTAAGTTGTTATTTTTTATACTTCTTTTATACTGCACCAAGCTCCTTCATCATAATTATGAGAGAATTGGAGTTTCAAATGGAAGCATGGAAGAAAGGCAGTAAAGATTTTACACATTTGTTCTACGTCGTTTTAAAAAGTTGTAAAATGAAACAAATTATTTTGTCTACCCATCTTAATATCACTTTTCCTAAAGTTTAATAGTTTTATAGTTTATAGTTATAGTTTTAAAGTTATAATTTGAAGAATATATGTATTCTAAATTTTGAAGATTTGTCAGGTATGGCAAAATAACGATGTTGCTCAAGTTCCGTATTTTTAGTTGCAAAAACAATTAAGTCAATTTTTATTAATTTTTCCTTAAATTTTTATGCAAGTTAATCTGTTTATTATGTGTATATACATCTATACAACATACGCATAAAATGTATTCATCATAACTTTGACATCGCTCATTCAGCATAATTTGAGTTGCAGTTTTCAATAAACCTTATTTTCCTTGTTACTAAGTTTTCTGTTATAAACACTCTGATTTGTGATTCCAGAAACTTAAAAAGAATTGCTAACTTTTGTCGAAAAATTTAATGTATTCTGCAGACAAAACTGAAAACTTTTTCTGAAGGAAATGCTATCTTGAGTAAAGTGGATTTTACTACTTCATTTTTGAAACATATTTTTTCTTTATTAACCTAAAATCAGATTGGACAAAACAAAGTGAAGAATATAAAATATATTGAAAAGCTATCATAGACGTAATATTAAAGGATAGCGTAAATATAAAAGAAAATATTCTGGTTTTACCTTTATTAAAATAATCGCATTTTTTTACTATATAATTATAAAAATTATACAATTCTGGCTTTTAAAAATTGATCATGGTTAGTTATTTGATAAAACGCGAAATGGAATGAATGTAGAATAAAATAGCTTCAATAAATTAAGTAAAAATAGCCTGAATTGATTTTTATTTAGCATTTGAAAGATAACATTAATCTATAGCAAATAACACCTTATAATAATATATTAATTTCAAATGCTAAAAGGTGTAAATTAAAACTTTAAAACCAGTTAAAATACGTTTATTTCGACTTACCCCGAGTCATTTTCAAAAACAAATAAATAAAGCTATTCTAAATTTGCACGGTCTATGACACGTCATCCTTCAACTTTCCACGTATTCTTTCATATTATGCACGTTACATTTTTATTTTATATGAATGCTTATTTTATTTTATTTTCATACTCATTGGGTAGCTCGAGCCATATTTTTGGTAAGTGAAATGATACTGCATCATTACATATTGTGTTTTTGCGCGTTACAATCTCCATGGTCTCTCTTATAATGCATGGGTAGTATAAACTGGATGGGAAAATCATTTTACTTTTATTGCAATTTGCTTGGATGGTTTCTTCTTAGTAAAATCTTGCTGGGCCTGCAGTTTTTCTATTATATTTAATATCAGCTATATGTTCCTTTTGTCTATACTTAAATTCCCTGCTAGACATACGAATATATTAATTCTTTGACACTTCTGCTCTAATAAATGCTATTTCATACACGCTTGAGCAATGATTACTTGTATCATTATTTTTTTATAGAAAATTTTTATCATTACCGACGTCGAGATTTAAAGTTTATTAAATATGCAATTAGTTGGTCATACATAGCATAAAATATTCAAAACATAAAAATGCATTAAAAAATCACATCAAAACAATTGCATGCATTTTTAATAATATTGGAAGGATTGGTAAACTAACATAATATGAATTTTTGTTTTCTTTTTTCCAATAAAGAATTTAAAAGAGATCAATAAAAAGAAAATTCTATTTATTCTTATATTTCTGTGAAACTAGCAGCAGCCGGTTTTCTTTTGGGGAGGGGGATATCTTTTATATTTATCGCAAATTATAACTCGCATTATGCATTTTTATAAATGACGTTGACAGTTTTTTTTTTTCTTTTTTTGTTAAAATGGTTAAATATTTTGAAATGTAATCTGTCATTTTCACATTCTTTTTTCTAAAAAAGAAAGTATTGTAATCGAAATTTTTTTCGACTTTCGGTTTTCGACAGATTTACATGCTTTAGGGTTAAGAGATGCCTATAAACATGTTTATACAAAATTCCTGTCTGTCCATCTTTGTGTCCCTATGCCCGCTTTGTATCATCAGAAAGTTTATGAATTTATTCTTGGAATGTGGATTTGAACCAAATTTCTTGCATATGCTTTCCACTATGACAAGCAGTTCCTCCTTGAATTTGGAAATTTTCCGCGGAAAGGACACATTATAATAGTGATTTTGTGTCATTTTTATTATTGTATCATCGAAAATTCATGAAGTTGCACATAGAATTTAAGGAAATTCCATATATATGGTGTTATTTTCGGTATGGTAAGCTGGTTTTTCTTGAATTTGGAAATATTCCGCCAAAAAGGGGGTACTGTAATAGATTTTTGTGCCACATTCATTCCATCGAAAGTGTATGAACTTATGAATAGAAATCAAACAAAATTCCTAAATGAAGAGCTGAGTTTATGAACATGTTATGCTACATTTTCTAATTTTTTTTTTTTATTTTGGTTGAAAGCGGTATGAGGTATCATATCACATGGTGAAGCTAAAATACTAATATTCTATTTAGTCTTGAAGATTTAGGACATTATTTATTAGGACATAGGATTAATATTTTAATATTTAATAATGTCAATAATATTAATAATTTTTAATATTTGAAAATTAAATATGAATAACTTTTTCTGAGAGAGTTTAGTACCCTAACTGTTAATATTTTAAACACACGGTATCAAACAAAAAATAAATCATTAAAATTTACAGCAAAAACTTTCACTTCAAATTTCTTCAAATGTAATTTTTGTTACTTAACATGTTCTTCACTTAGCTCTTCAAATATGTAAGTATAATCAACTTGAAATTGCTAAAAATAGAAAGAAAGTGGCGTGGTATAGAACCTGAAAACTCACTGCCAAACACAGAGGGGTAACATAAGAGGTAGCCATATTTTGGGAAATATTTTTTAGATTCTTTATACGCTTGTATTTATTGGTATATAATAATAAACAAATGTGAAACTACAGGATGGCTACTCAATACAGTAAAAAATATTCAGTCATTTTATTTAAAAAAAAAAAGAAATGATAAATACACTAATATGATGAACATCAATGTTGAAAGGTTACAAGGAAATAATTTTACTCGAATTGACCGCCATCTTTATCGATTACCAATCACTTATGCCATTGCCCGAATGTGGCACGATTAATTTTAAGTGGTATTCGTTCCCATTCACGCCATATGGAAGCCTTGAGTGAGTCCAAACTTCTGTGTTGTTTGCTATTTACTTTAGCCTCTAAAATCTCCCAGACGCAATAAACTAAAGGTTTTAGATCGTGTGAAGAAAGAAGCCAATTTTATTGCATGATAAAGTTAGGACAATTGACATGGAGCAAATCCTGAGTTGATTTGGCTTTGTGCGAAGGTGCAGAATCTTACTGGAGTATCCACTTCCTTTTGAGATATAACCTGTCAGCATGTGGCAATAAATGTGTAGCCAATATGTCTTGTTTGTACTAATCCGCATTGATATTTATCTGTTTATTGATGAATTTCAAAGGAAATTTTCCATCGTTTGACACTATAGCCCAAACTATAACAGAATTCTTGTACGGAAAGTGTTTAACAGTTCGAATGGTTTAAGGTATATTGGGAATTCGCACAATCTTTTAACTTTCATGCCCCTGAATAATAATATTTTATTTAATGCACTTTTTTGTGTTTTTTTTATTCCATATACTTGGGAACATCCCATTGCATGATTGCACAACTATATTAACGCGATAAATAAGTTTTGGACGATGATGGGGGTTCAAACACATGGAAAAATCATCTACCGTCCCGTGTCCCTGATGCTGATTTTGAAGTTTGGAGCTGTCTGGATAAAATTGTTTCAATAAAAATAATTCGATATAATTTTTTTCTGAAACTGGAACTATTGTTTTATATAAATATGTAGCTAAAAATTAACCGGCATACATTTTTAGGGTTGATATTATTTTTTAAACTCTGTCCCTGGGTTTTAGATTTTTTACCATCCCTCTTCTAAAATTATACAGAAAATCACTTCATATGCAGCGACAGAATTTTTTTTCAAGTTTTTGCTCATGCAGAAGTATGCTAGAGAAAGAATATCTAAAATTCTTTGACAGGAAATTTACTGCAGAATATAAATCAGCATTTAAATATCAATATAATTCATGATTCAATGAATATATGATTCAAATATCAAAGTCTTACCGTCCCCAAGGTTTATTCCTGAACTTTTTGAGGTAAATTTAAAAAAAAAAATTAATTTAATCCAATGTTAACAACTGTTTCGAAAAATCAATGAACATTGTGGCTATCACTTAGTCTTAACATGATTTTCCTAAAAATAGGTGGTAATTTTCCTACCGTTCCATCCTTACCGTCTTTTTTCCATTTCGCCCCTTTTTTTACCTTACCGTCCCTTCTTTAACACCCCTTTAAGATAATTATATACAAAAATTCACTATTAAAAGTACTACATTTGTATTATTTCTTATTTGTATGTCCTGTGGGTACTATGCAAACTCATTATAAGTAAAAATGTAGAAGAAAATAAAAAGTTATAGGTGTAAAATGGTAAGGAAAATTAAACTCGCAAGTTTAACCTAAACCTTCGTTAAATAAAAAAATTTTCGCTGCTGACCATTTTTTCTTTATTTTGTATCATTAAGGCAATCGTCTATCAGATTAAAATGTTATTTTAGCAAGTTTCATTTCGCCAGATTTTTTTCCCCCAAAAGTCAAAAGATTGTGAGAATGCCCCATATACCCGAATGTTGCTGAATATATTCGTACATAATTTTTAGCACTATAACAGTGTTCAGAGAAAAAACTTCTCATCAGAAAATATTATGTCTACACTTTTCCTATCATGCCGCTTCAGCAATTTCTTGCATCTTTGTAATCTTTTTCATTCCTCGTGAAGCAGTGAAACCTTGAACTTTTCTTTTGCGATAAGGGCAAAAATCCAGGTCTTTATAATAACTTGCATAGATCTGCGACTCCCGTTTTCTTCTACAGCCATTTTATTTGCAGAGCGTTGTGGATTTCTTCGTATATATATTGCACCGATTCTTTTGTTGCTATCTTTTGTGCGAAATGAGTATAGACAATCAGACATAGGTTGGACTTTACAGCTATAAATATCCAATAAATTATTCATAATTCTATATATAAATGTTCTATAAAAATCAAGGCATTTTATTTACTTAAAGATTTTACCTGTTGAAAATTTACGATCAAAGAGGTTTTTAATCATCTTCTTTTAACTTCCATTCTTAAAATAATGTTAAATATTTCTTTATACAAAAATCGTCTGCTCTAATAGAAAATTTCCAAACGCTCAAATCTAGAAATGAACTGTTTACCAAAAGATAAGAAGGAATTCTTATTTTTTGGACTACAACATTATATAGTTGCCACCCTGTAACAATAATAATGATTATACTCATTATAATAATAACGTCTAACAAAAAGGAACAGTTTCTAAAATTCTGATTAAAAAATATATATATGGAAATAAATAAAGAAAATTTAATGGAAATTTATAAACAGAAGATAATTGGAGAAGAAAATTTTTAACTATTTTTCATTTATTTATTTTTAGCAGTATATATGTACGTATTTTATAATATTTATTTATTTATAAGAACACAATTTATTTGAATCAAAATTTTAATGATCGTTCCATTTTTTTTAATAAATAGGCTTTTTAAAAATAAGCAATCTATATTCATCCATCTTTATTCCACCACACTTCAATATTAATAAATTAGAATATCTTGAAATAAACATAATTCTCCGAAATAATTTATGTGTCTCTGCCTGTCTTTGGAAATCTATAGATGATCATTTCCATAAATAATTATTATGATTATATGATAAATGAAACTGAATGAGTTGCATTTCATTACACGTCTAGTTTGTAAATTTTAAATTGTCTTTGAAGACAGTATGAATGTTTTACTCGCATAAAAAATATTTTCTGAAGTAAATTTCTAAACAATCACGCGCAATTGGAAGAATTCACTACAAAAAAATAAACTAAGAAGAATAACCGTAAAAAATACTTAATACAATGCTACACAAAAATAAAATAATTAATTTTCTAAGTATATCCGCAATCATGAATGAATATAGTTAAAAGTTCAAACAAAACATGTGAATACAGAAATACTTTATTCTGAATGTAACTTTTATGCAAGTGTCCGATCAATTTACCAAATTAAGTAGACACGTGTGAAGTTACATCTAGAACAATAACATTTTAAAACACAATTTGGAAGTTATTGCAAATGAAATTACTTTCAAAACATTGCTTCTCAGAAATTGATAGCAAAATGCTCTTCAGATTAAAAAAAGTCTTTAAAAATGAAAAAGAAATAAATTGTATAATTTGAATTGATTTTCTATGAAATAATTTAATAACGTATTTTTTTGTTATATAATATGAAATTGTTATTTTAAATTCAGAAGAAGTTCATTTTAATTGTCGTTTTACTCTAAAATAATTTTAGCGATGTTATATTATCAGAGTAATCAATAATTGGATTACATTAATGGATAATACATTTTCCACGAGTATTACAATCAAATAATATAATTTAGTAGCCACTGTAACATTTATTGACGTGCATATTGTAGTTATCAATCTAACGCCAAATTTCTATGAACAATTTTGTTGACTGCTGTTATGGAATTATGTAGTCTAGAAATTTCTACATTGCATATATTGAAGTGATAGAAATATTTAAAAAAAAAAAAAAAAAAAAAAAATTAAAAATAGTATATTTTTTGAGAAAGGAGTGACTACCCGTCCAACATATATGTTTTAGATGAAAAACAGAACTTTTTATTAAAATTAATCTAAATACTTTTTATAAAGTTTTAACAATAATGTAAAAAAGGTAAACAATAAAATTTTATTACCAAAAGGACTCATTACACTGTATTGCAATAAGTAAAAATAAGAACGGCTAATCAGTGTATACAATATATTTAAAAAAATCTTTCATTAAAATAACATACTACTGCATAACATAAAAAATATATTAAATATAGTAAACTGAGCACAACCCTATCAAGACTTTGTTCCAATGGTGAAATAAAATCAATCGATTTTGGCAATGCAGGAATTGTTGTTCGACAAAGGAACCCCCACAAAGCCAAGATTCGTGAATCACTGGAAATATTAACAAGAAAAAACCAAGTCTGCAACGATAATGTATCCTATATTATGCCAAGCACTTGGATCGAATTTCTGAAAACTGTAATTACGTTTCAATAAAAATTAAATCGGATAAAAAAAAGTCAGTATTCGTTTTTGAAAATCGTGTAATGTAGATATTATAACGTGTTAGTTCCTCCTGGATATTTCCCTGATGATGAACAAGTTTTTTATTGTTCGAAACTGTTGGAATATATTTGTAATTTATTACTGTGAGTAGATACTGGTTATTTTAATTGAAGATTCATTTTTAATATAGTATTGTATACACGGCGAGACAAAAATGTATTTTAGCATTTTGTTTCTGGAATAGAAATGAAGATTTGAGCTCCGTATTTTTTGTATGGCTATTATTATGATTTGGAGAACATTTATTATTATTTTTTTATGAAATATTGATTTTAGGAGGGTGAGCTGGAGTTGGTTGGATGGATGTCCTAGCATTCGCGTTGTGCATTTCCAGTCAAGCATGATATGATAGACAACCAGATTTCTCAGCATTTAATTTTCGATAATGGTCATGAAGTTGGATAAAATTGTATGGAGCTTCAAGCGCTTTTAGGCTAATAGTCCAAGAGCTGTTAAACATTTTAGAGAAGGTATTTGAGGCACCCTGAAAATTTGTGCAACACTTCTTTTGTAATGTCTGAATACAAAATCGAATGTCTGGCTGAAGGATCGTGGCACATAGCCCACCCGTGAATTTTTAAATTTCCAAAATTTTCGCTGCAAAAAAATATCCTTGAGGCATTTTGAAATTTTAATGCCTTCAAATTTAAGATTTAATGAAATAAAAAATATAAAAGCCAGACACTTTAGTCGGCCCAAAAACTGCGCCAGACACGTGTCAAGTGCCATTTTTTGACTACCCAAAAAGGTATTTGAGGCACGCTGAGAATGAGACAGAATAATATTTATGCTTAGAAAAAATATTTTGAAAATGACAGACACTTTAGTCGGCCCAAAAACTGCGCCAGACACGTGTCAAGTGCCATTTTTGACTACCAAAAAAAACGATTAGAGGCACGCTGAGATTGAGACAGAATAGTATTTATGCTTAGAAAAAAATATTCTGAAAATGACAGACACTTTCGTCGGCCCAAAAACTGTGCCAGACACGCGTCAAGTGCCATTTTTTGCTTACCCAAAAAAGGTATTTGAGGCATGCTGAGATTGAAACAGAAAAATATTTATTCTTAGAAAAAAATATTTTGAAAATGACACTTTTGTTGGCTCTTTCTACTTGCCAGACAACATAGAATGTTAAACGAGAGTGCCAGTAAAACTGGATTTGCGGTGTCTCCCTGAAAATCCATTTACTGACTTACGATACATAATCAGCGTAAACCGCGTTACATCTTAAGATGAATTTGAACTGGATGCGTGCGCAATCACAACAAATCTAACTGTGATAGGCTCTCTCAAGACCACGTGACTCATAGCAAGCATGCAGTTGTGAACGTTTTGGAATAGTAATCATGGAAAGAAAAAAAAAAAAAAGTGTTATTTGCGCAAAAAGCGACGGAAAAATCACTGTTTTTACTGAAAAAACGCTACAAAAATGTTGTGAAGTATTGAAAAGTCGGCAAAAACATAGGTTAAAATATAAAGATATTATTTTACCATCCAATGCTAATCTGAAAGAGGGTTATCGTAGACATTGCTACAAAAGTTTCATCGCTTTAATGAAGAAATACGGGGTCGACAACGCTTCAGGAATATCCAATGTGCCTTCTTCTTCATTAGGTATAGTATAATTTTATTTTTATTCCTGTAATAATATATTCACAAATAGCGTAGGACATTCATAGTCCTTGACTAAAATAAATCTTGTCTATCGGATAGATGAAAACACTCTTTTTACGAACTATAGAATATATTTATGTGTACTATTTATATCTTTTACCTGTATAGCTCAAGACAATAGCTGTAGCATCAACTCGTCAACGAATTTATTCCCTGCATGAATTTCAATAATTGCCTCAATGAATCTAAAGAAACATTTTACACCAAATATTTTTTTAACATCATATAATTTAGAAAATTTTAACTAGGAAGGTTTGCATAAGTGCGTACCCAGAAAACTTCGGAAACTTTATGAAAAATACTCTTTAATAAAAACTTTGTCTACTCTTTATACGGAACTAGTTTTAGAAAGTTTAGCATAAATAAATATACTTTTATAATTATGATTTTGTCATATACATTTATATGTAATGAAATTTAACGATCGTTTAATGACGGTTAGTACAAAATTTAAACTGATTAAAATTGCTTTAAACTCAAAGTTAAGGTCCGATTCTGAGCACTGTCGCTTTGTCTCCGATAGTGTTAGTGTCGGAGACAACATGAGAAAAGTATTGTTGCCATAGAAACGACGACTTATTTAATTTCGAAATATATAATGAAATAGTTCTTAATCGGACAGTTACATTTAAAGTGGACTTAAATTTATCCAGCCGGTGAAACCGTCCAAAAATTAAATAACTTTAGAAAAGCGCAACTTGTATATATTACATAAGCTTATAGAAAAAATAACAAAATATTTCATTGTTTAAGTTTAAATTCCTTAAGTACCGCGCATTCGAATAATCATTTAACAAGCAGTTTTCAGATGCATTAAAATATTCCAGTTTGGTGAGAAAAAGTTTTACCCGCTAAATCACATGCACATTCGTCTTTTAGCACCAAATAATAGAAAATATTTTATTTTTAGCTCACAGGCTATCAAAGCCTGAGAACTTATGTGCGCGCCGGTTATGTATGTACGTAACTCTTACGCGATAACTTTTGATAGAAACATTCCATTTCCTTCAAATTTTTTTTCTAGTTTCATTCTGATAACGCGCTCCCCTGATTAGTTTTGGGGGCTCATTGGTTAAGAATACAGGGAAAAGGAGGGTTAGTTCACCCCCCCCCCTTAATTCAGATAAATGGGTTTTTCATGAAGAATTATTCTATTTGCTCCGAATTTGGTAAACCGGTTTATTATGTTAAGGAACTTCCCTGATTAGTTTTGGGGGTTCATTGGTTAAGGATAAAGGGGGGAAAAGGGGTGTTAGTCCACCCTCCCCTTATTTCAGATAAATGGGTTTTTCGTGCAGAATTATTCAATTTGCTCCGAATTTGGTATGCCGGTTTATTAAATTAAGAAGCTCCCTGATAAATTTTGGGGGTTCATTGGTTAAAGATAAAAGGCGAAAAGGGATGTTAGTCCACCCCACTTAATTTAGATAAACGTGTTTTTCATGCAGAAATATTCAATTTGCTCCGAATTTTGTATACCGGTTTATTATGTTAAGGAACTTCCCTGATTAGTTTTGGGGGTTCATTGGCACGCATCCAGTTAAAATTCATCTTAAGATGCAATGCGATTTACGCTTTGTTTGTATCGTAAATCAGTAAATTGATCTTCAGCGAGGCACCGCAAATCCAGCTTTACGGACACTCACGTTTAACGTTTATGTTGTATGGCAAGTAGAAAGTGCCAACAAATGTGTCTGTCATTTTCAAAATATTTTTTTCTAAGCATAAATATTTTTCTGTCTCAATCTCAGCGTGCCTCAAATACCTTTTTGGGGTAGACAAAAAATGGCATTTGGCACGTGTCTGACAGAGTTTTGGGGCCGACTAAAGTGTCTGTCATTTTCAAAATATTTTTTTCTAAGCATAAATATTATTCTGTCTCAATCTCAGCGTGCCTCAAATACCTTTTTTGGGTAGTCAAAAAATGGCACTTGACACGTGTCTGGCACAGTTTTTGGGCCGACTAAAGTGTCTATTATTTTCAAAATATTTTTTTCTAAGCATAAATACTATTCTGTCTCAATCTTAGCATGCCTCAAATATCATTTTTGGGTAAGCAAAAAATGACACTTGACACGTGTCTAGCACAGTTTTTGGGCCGACTAAAGTGTCTGTCATTTTCAAAATATTTTTTTCTAAGCATAAATACTATTCTGTCTCAATCTCAGCGTGCCTCAAATTCCTTTTTTGGTTAGTCAAAAAATGTCACTTGACACGTGTCTGACACAGTTTTTGAGCCGACTAAAGTGTCTGTCATTTGCAAAATATTTTTTTCTAATCATAAATACTATTCTGTCTCAATCTCCGCGTGCCGCAAATAGCTTTTTTGGGTAGTCAAAAAATGGCACTTGACACGGGTCTGGCACAGTTTTTGGGCCGCCTAAAGTGTCTGGCTTTTATGTTTTTTTATTTCATTAAATACTAAATTTGAAGGTATTACAATTTCAAAATGCTTCAGGATATTTTTTGCAACGAAAATTTTGGAAATTTAAACATTCATGTGTGGGCTAAGTTCCACGATCCTTGAGCTAGACATTCAGTTAGGGATTCAGACATTGAAAAAGAAGTGTTACACAAATTTTCATAGTGCCTCAAATACCAACCCTAAAATGTTCAACAGCTCTCCTACTATAAAAAGTTGAAAATCAACAAAGTCACGGCCGTTAAAAAAAAAAAAAAAAAAAAAAAAAAAGGTTTTTTTTTAATCAATTTTTCGCATTTTGGCGTGCTTCTAAAAATGCATAGTTTTTTTATAAAAATGAATGAAAGTGTTTTAATTTTAAATAAATTTTGTTTTCTTTAATTTAACAAAACATAGCAAGATAAGTTAAATAGTTTTTCAGCTCTGATTTCGCCCAGTTTGAAAAAAAATCATTTTGCGTATAATGCGTTTAGAGTTTTGCGCTATTTGTAAAATGGTTTGGAAAAGCTCATAGCGTGGTATCCTTTGCGCCCCCTATGTAATATTAAGATAAAATTTTATGCGTGGGTCGAAATAGAAAGTTAAAATCACCAGAGCGCACAGGTGCTCCGAAATGGGGGGGCGGGGGGGGGGGGTAAGCCGGCGCCTTCGTTTCGTTGAAGCTTTAATTAACTACAAAACGACTCACAGTGGAGTATTTGACCCGAAATCCTGGTCAAAAATATTTTTCGTTGTAAATGTAGTCCGATTGGCTTGAAATTCTTAAATGTTATTGGGTGTCACTATGAGATGTTTGGTATTGTAAATGAAGTCTATGGCCTTTACTGTTCATTTACAGAGACACCCGAAAGAATTCCCTTAAATTATGGTCTATGGGGAAAATCGTTTTCTCTGTATTTTAATGATATCACACTTTTAAACTTGTTGAAATTTATATACATCACTAAGGTGTACTATGGCACTTATTGTAGAATATGGTGTGCATAGAATATATCGTTCATTTACAGGGCCACACAAAAGAATATGGCTGAAGAATAAATTTAACTATTGAAGTCTATGACCAATAATTGCTGGAAGTGCGTTTGTACTTTTGATAGGAGATTTAAAATAGAACATTTTTTTTAAAAATATTACTTGGTGTGGATACATTCTATAGATCATATACAGGACTGCACAAAAGTTCTCAAGTACGTTTCCGTTTATTCACGGAAATGGTTGAATGGACATTTTTAACTGTGTTATGTGTTTCACTGAACTAACTTTTAGCATACTATGAAGTATACATACAAATCCATAGCCTAGTTTAATATTTTATATCTTAAAAGCTGACGAAGTGTAAGTAAGATTTTAACACTTCACATAATAATAATATACATTTTATAAATATTTTGATAATTAAGAAAAGAAAGAGTCATCATTTAAGAAGAGCACAAAGAAAAAAGAAGTTAAAATATTAATTTACTATGTAGATATTTTAAAAATACGAATAAATCACATTTTCATTATCTTAACATTACCGAAGGGAGTTAGGAAGTTGAGAGGCTTGTAACCTTAACTATTTACTGTTTTTAAGAGGAAAGTAATTGTTGATAGGTTTGTCTTATTCACTATTAATATTTAATTGAATGTATTTAATTTTACTATATATAAAACTTATTATTTACATTTAATAATGCTTATTACATTTAAATTACATTTAATCATTGCATTTAATTTATGTTTAATAGTGTTATATTTAATAGTAGGTTCAGTAAATTGGAGTGTATATAGCATAGATTGCTAGTTTTTGAATGTATTTAATATATTACCAGTTTCAAAATTACTCTTCAGAACTCTTCATCTTCTTCATCACTCCCTTTTTGGCTTTTATCTGGACTACCATCAGACCTTGCTGGAAGAAAAAGTTGTAGGGTTTCGCTACTGTATGGCTTGATCTTTTTAGTTGATAAACGGAGTTATTAGAAATATGAAGTTGCTTATTTTCACGTACATTATAAAAGGAAGTTTTTAATTAAATTTTCTTGGTGCCGATTTTCTGTTTCGGAATTAAAATTGTGTGTCCCTTTTTAAAGACACCGGCCTCGAAAGGGTTAATTCCCTCCTATTACTATTTTTCAATAAATAAGTATATACAATTTGAAGGCGATCGGATATTTCTATCAAAAGTTATCGAGTTGCGAACGTATGTACGTACTTACAGACATAAAGACAGAATATGTAGGTGCAAAAGCTCTCCGGTAATATCCAGTGAGCTAAAAACCTGCAATACGACAGCAAATATATAGTTCTTAACTCTTCAATTCGGTGGCCGCAAAACTGAACATTTAAATAGCCACACCGAAAAAAATATTATAAAAAATGGCAACAATATGCGGAAGATTTTTTTGCAGAAATTGACACTAAAGACTATAACTAATCCGATTATAATTCAAACATGGCTGGGCACATATTTAAAAAGCTTTCGATATGCATAAATCAGAGCCAAAAACGCTTTAAAAATAACCCATTTACACATTTAATGTTTTTTTATTACATTAAAAACGAAACTATTTAAATTAACACATAGTTTAACACTAAGCTCTGACCTTTGTTAAACACGTATGCCCTGTTTAGTTTCAATTCAACAATTCACTGAGCCACAAAAAAATTATATTTAAACATAACAACAATGCCAAAATACAACAAAAAACCACGTCTTCTCAGAAAGAAACTTCCTCTTCAACTGAGGCCAGGAGCCACCGAGTATAACTCAGGCTCCTAAAATAGACATAGATGGATGCACCAATTAATTAGCTATTAAAAAATATGATTTTTACAATTGCTGGCGAAATTTTAATTTTTGCATTTTTGGCCATGTTTTTGGGTCAAATACTCCACTGTGCGACTTCAAGTTTGGCCAAATCGTTTCACATCGATACAGTACAGACTTTAGGTAATAGAACAAATCGTAAATTATGAGTCAAATGTGGCAAATGAGAAGCGTTCGTACTATAACTAGTTTTATAAATATTCAGATCTTAGTGCAATAGCTGTTGCATGCTTATGCAAAAATGCATGAATACAAAATTTATTAGGATTATATGTATTCAATTCAGCAATACGGAAATAATATGACTCCACCTTAAATACGACATGATCACCAGGGCAACATAGATTCATTACATATCATGTGATTATCATTACGTATCATTGAAATTATTACGTATGATAGGATTTAGTAGAATGAAGGAAACTTTTATTAATTTATTTTTAAGGTTTTATTCGATTTTCATAAAATTTTAAATTACTCGACAAAATTTTGCAAAAAATATATATATTAAATTTAAAACCATTCGGTTGGGTAGTTTTTGCGCTGTTATATGCGGACAGACGGACAGTCAGACGGGTGGACCAGTCGACGACTATACTGTACGTACGTATATACAACTGTAACTACATATTTATATAAATACGAACGCACCTAAAAATGCAAAACAATAAAAAATAACTTTTTCAACTGAAAAAAGCAAATCGCCCCTTAAATGGTAATTAAAAGTATTAAATAGATTGAAATCTTATACACGTGTCAGCAAATAAATTATGCTATTTATTATATTTGTATATTTAGTATATAGGTTTAGTATATAGGTTTGGTAAAGTTACAGAAATCTTTATGCTTGCTAAAGTTTTATCTGTACATTGTACAAAAAAGATGTAAATATACAAAACTAGTAATTGTAAAGCTACAGAAATCTGTAGTTTTACAAAAGAATCCACTAAAATTACAGTAATCTTATTAAACTTTTATCTGTAACCAGGGATGTAGTTACGTAAAATGTTCTAGGCATCCCAGTTTCCTAAACAATTCTTAGTAACCTTACAGATTTTTATATTTACCTTGCAAAATCGTATCTCTTACATGAATTTTTGTTGTTGCGCTTACATAAAATGTTCTAGGAATCCCAGTTTCCTAGAAATATTTTATTAACTTTACTGTTTATTTAACAGTGCATGAATGTGCCTATTATGTTTATTTTATATAAATTAATGTTTTTAGGATATGTAACAGTCTCTAACATTAAATGAATCAAATAAGAAAAATTAAGACATTATGTGGTGCATTCATAATTCGCAGATATAATTCTTATAAGCTTCGATAAATAAAACACTCGTTTATTTAAAACTAAACACAATATTGTTAATAATGTTTTATACACATTTTCCATACAATATTTAATGTATTTGGTATATAATATGTATAAATATGTAATTTCGTTATGAAGAAGAAATCACATGAACAAAAATTAAATATATAGAATAGTAAATTTCATTAATACTTGGAAATTTTTCCAGAGAGAAAGATTCGCCTTGCACACAATATTTGAAATGAAAAGCAAATTTCAAATTAATTGCTTAAAATGCGCAAATGCCAACCAAGTGAAAAAGATTTTATGTCCGGGTTCATGTCCCGGCATGGAGTCTTTTTCACTAGGTTGGCCTTTGCGCCTTTTAAGCACTTAATTTGAAATTTGATTTCCATTTGAAATAGTAAATTTCGGTTTGAAAGAAATATTTATCTTAAATAAACAGAAAAAAAATCTAGAAATGGTATAAAAAGAACTTTATAGATAAAAATAATTTTATTTATTTAAAACTCTAAACTACTTACAAAATCTCTCTCGAGAAAATACATTGCTAAAGTGACAATATTTGTTCAAAAAGAAAAAAATATTGCGTTACGTTTATTTTAAAAATAAAGTAAAGTGGGTGTAATCTATCTTTATTGCCTTTTACAATATTTCACTTACTCGATTCTCTAAATGGCGTAGATGCAAGATTTATCTATGCAATCAGTTCTCTAACCTTAATTGATTTCGATAATGATTTATTATCAAAATCCATCTGGATATGCAGTCATAAATTACCTAACAGCAGGACCATCAAACGTTACAATTTAATTGCAATTTTGACATCTACTAACGCACATCTTGTAACTATCAATCTAATCCACAATTAGAATGAACATTAGAACTTATCGCTGTCATTATAATTAATGTTTGGTTCCAAAATTAAGATACTACTATTATTGTTCAACTGATGTACTGATTGAATATAAATTACATGTTAATCAGTGAAAAGTAACACGTGCCCGCTGAAATCAGATATTACAGATAGTGTAAAAACTCTATTGTATGAAAAAAATGCGTTTAACACAATATAAAATTCTACACATATAAAAATTTTAATTGTTAGAGGTCACGCATCTTTAAAATATCAACATTTACGAATTTTTGTTAAGGTTGATGTTTGAACGACAATTCGACCTAATAGTATCAAATTTGAAATACATATTAAAGGAATGTACATATATAATTTTAATTTATTACACACTTTATTTATATTTATAGGGCAATTTAGTCGTATCTGACGTATCATTTGATCATCGAATTTTGTTTTTAAAACTATGTAGAAAAATTACTAATTAAGTTACACCAATTTTTTTTTTTTTTTTTTACAATTTAAATATTTCTTACTAAGGACTTAATACCCAAATACCTGCAGATTATTTCAATCGCTCTTTTAGTCCCAAAATTTGCAATTCAAAATTATGTAACTGGCGTAACATGAAATATACAAACATTTTCTCTACCTTCACTGAAGTGTAAAAATTATCAAAAATTCCCGTTAAAAAGGTGATTTAATGTTCTCAACAACACTAAATAATACCAAATTACAACATCAACTTATTTAATTAATTTCTGAATAATAAAAAAGAAAACAAATGGCATTTACACGTGTAACTGACGTAACTTTTATTGTGTAACTGACGTAACATTATGACTTTACAAAGACAATAATGGTACTTAACTTAGTTTGTAACAAGTAATTTACAGTGCCTTTTTATTAAGATTTTATTATAGAATATAAAAATATCAAGTTTTTCTATCATACCCTTAAATTAAATATATTATAAATTTTATGCCCCTCCAAAAATGATAATTTTCTGTGGAACTGCCATATATTTCATTTTATATGTTTTCGTGTTTGACATTTTTCTTTGTTGCAGTTTCACAATCAGTTGGCCAATTTTTGTTAGTTTGGTTTCGCGCAACATTAAACCCGTTGTTGTTTTAACTCAAATACTGTTGTAACCATAAAGCATACCTGCTGATTTATCACCAGCGGCAAGTAAATTGCAACATGCCTTAAATAACTTATTAAATTATGATTAAGTTTTAATAGTCGCGAAATATTGTATCATCGTCAGAATCACTTGTGTAGATAATTTCTATTATTCAAATAAATTGCGGAGGGAAAGAAAAATAAATTACTTGGCGTGGTGGCAATAAGAAGTTTAGTGTTTCTGGGAATAACTACAGTTATGACACTTTTTCTGTTTCCAGATGCACGCAGTTCAGACAGATTAGTACAATAAAACACTAAATGATTTTTTTAATCGTGTCAGTTTTCTTGCGGGTAAGATATATTCGAGTGAATAATACAATATTCGATGTTTGTGTATAATTAAGTGTGCCCTAACCCTTCAGTAGATTAAAAAAAAAACATTAGTCTCATTTGTCACCTTCTTCTCATGGGCCGCCCAAAACCTTCTTCATTCTCATGTTAAAATTTAAAAAAGTTGTTACACGTGATAATTCTTATGAGTACTTACTTCAATACTACCGATGTAGAACAGAACTATGATAAGTCGAAAAAATCGCTATTCTAGCGCCGTTTTTCGCAGAATTTTCTAGAATTCAATGGGACCAAAGACATATACATGAAATTTGGTTCAATTCCATGCATACATTCATACAGTTTTCAAAGGTACAATAATGAAAATGGCTCAAAATTTGCAATCACAGTGCCTCCTTCCGACGGTATATTTCCAAACCATCACACCTTTATAATTATTATTTCATTTAAAATTATTATTTTGAATTTATATGAAATCTGTAACGATAAGCTTCTATAATTATAAATTTTTAACAAAAAAAAATCCTTCATTTATTTGATTTTACATTAAACCCTTGCCTGTGACGCCCAAACTCAGTTCAGGCAATACAAAATGCACCACTTTTGGAATACCCAACCTGGGATCGGATGAGTGAAAAATCGGTGTTTCAGTTACGTGAAGACCGAACTCAGTTCGCCCAATGCATAATATGTAATTTACCCTTTTCCCGATAGAGTGAGATACTTTCGTGCGAAAAGTTCGGCAGTTTCGTATCATTTGCCGGATTTCTCCTCAAACTTCATTTAAACCATTCAGAGAAAAGAAAAATTCCATTTTTGGCACGTTTTTCGCAAATATATTCCACAAGCAAGGGGTTAAATTCAAAAATTTCCCAGGGTCTTTTAGCCTCAAAATATAGTCTTCAAATGAAGCGACTGTACTGGAGAAACCTTGGGAGAAATTTTGATTTTTTAATTTATCTATCTATTTTACTGATTGTTTGCGTCGTAAGTGTTTTTAACAATTAAAACATTGCATTTTGGTTTTCTCTACAACAATCCTAGAAAGAAAAACCGCATAAACCGAGGTAAATCGCCGGTCAGAGACTTCGTTGACAAACAGATAGCTCTAAGTCACGATGAAAATCGTTGAAAATGATATATTTCAAATATTATTCTTTTGGTTTTTATTGAAATTCTAAAAATGTTCTGACGATTTTCCTTAAATTTAAACGGAATGAATACTCTTTCAAGTATTTAAAAAATCACATAAATTGATCCTGTAGTTTCGGCGTAATCGGTGAACGTAACATAGTTATTTCTTTTTCAACCTCTCATGGGGTGTAAAATAAATACAAGTGCGAATAACAAAATGGTTTTATAACCAGTAGTCAAGCATAATTAAAGTTACTCTTAAAAATAGACACCTTGAAGATTGAGATATATTTTGTAACACAGGGCGAGTTATCCAATGCTCTCTTAATAGAAGGTTGCCGCCTGAATCTTAAGAATAAGTCTGTATGGCGTCTTGGAGATTTTTGTTGGGATAAAAACGCAGCCTTCTCAGACTTGTCTTCAGTTCTTGAAAAAGGTAACAAATCGGTCCTGTTTTTTCGGAGAAATCGGTGAACAGAACATAGTTATTTATTTTTCAATCTCTGATGAAAGGAGAAGAAAGAATAAGATATATGAATAGAAGAAAGACAAGTGCAAATAACAAAATAGGTTTGTAACCAGGATTCAAGTACTATCAAAGTTAATTCTTGACATAGACATCTTGACGATTGAGACACATTTCTCCATTAGAGGAAGAATATACCAATGCTTCTTAATAGGTGGTTGCTGCCATCTTCTTGAGAATATGTCTGTACGACGTCTTGAAATTTTTGTGATATAAAAACGCAGCATTCTCAGACGTGTCTTCAGCTCGCGAAAAAGGTAAGACATAACCCATAAGACATAATAATAAAGGTAAGACAGACGGTCCCGTCTTTTCGGAGTAATTGGTGAACATAATATAGTTATTTCTTTTTCACTATTCTGATGGGGCGTAATATAAATAAAAGTGCGAATAACAAACGGTTTTGTAATTAGGATTCAAGTACAATAAAAATTTACTTTTTGACATACAGACCTTGCAGACTGAGACATATTTCACACCACAGGGCGAGTTTCCCAATGCCCTCTTAATAGAAGGTTACCGCCAGCGTCTTGGGAATAGGTCCGTACGGCGTCTTGGAGATTTTTGTTTGAATAAAAGCGCAGTCTTCTCAAACGTGTCTTCAGTTCTTAAAAAAAGGTAACAAATAGGTCCTGTTTTTTTCGGAGAAATCGGTGAACATAACACAGTTATTTATTTTTCGATCTCTGATGTGGCGTAGAAGAAAGACAAGTGCTAATAACAAAATAGGTTTTTAACCAGGATTCAAGTACAATCAACGTTAATTTTTGACATAGACATCTTGAAAATTGAGACATATTTCACATTACAGGAAGAATTACCCAATGCCTTCTTAATAGATGGTTGCCGCCATCTTCTTGATAATATGTCTGTACGGCGACTTGTTATTTTTGTGGTATAAAATCGCAGCATACTCAGACGTGTCTTCAGCTCACGAAAAGGTAAGACATCGGTCCCGTCTTTTCGGAGTAATTGGTGAGCATAACATAGTTATTTCTTTTCGAACCCCTGATGGGGCGTAATATAAATAAAAGTGCGAATAACAAACGGTTTTGTAATTAGGATTCAAGTACAATAAACATTACTTTTTGACATACAGACCTTGCAGATTGAGACATATTTCACACCACAGGGCGAGTTTCCTAATGCCCTCTTAATAGAAGGTTATTCCCAGCATTTTGAGAATAGGTCTGTACGGCGTCTTGGAGATTTTTGTTTGGAAAAAAACGTAGCCTTCTCAGACGTGTTTTCAGCTCTTGAGAAAGGTAATAAATAGGTCGTGTTTTGTCAGAGTAATCGGTGAACCTAACATAGTTATTTCTTTTTCAACCTCTGATGAGGCGTAAAATAAAAACAAGTGCGAATAACAAAATGGTTTTTTAACCAGGATTCAAGTACAATCAATGTTAGTTTTTGACATACACTCTTTTAAGAATGAGATATATTTTACATAGGACGAGTATTCCAATACCCTCTTCATAGAATGTTGCCGCCAGTGTCTTGAGGCACGTCGTCTTAGTGATTTTTGTTGGAATGAAAGCACAACCCTCTCAGATGTATCTCCTGCTCAAAAAAAAGCTGACAGTCAATAGGTGCCTGACAGAACTTATGGCCAAAGAGTATGTTTTATAATTTCAATGACAGCGTGCAATCATCCGTCGTACTGCCTTATCTGGAACCGAGCCACTTTTAAATTCTTGGGGAAATGAAGACAAGTCTCTAGAACAGTGCTTGTGCATAAGCGAAAATCTTCAAGGCGTCATGCAGATCTACTTCAACACGCTGGCGGCAGCTTCGATGGAGAGGTTATCGGAAAACTCATCCACCGGTATGACAATTGTCTATATCTTGCAGTGACTATTTCGAAAAGCAACTTTTATTGTACTTTACTCCTGGTTTTAAAACGATGTTGTTATCCACATTTGTCTTTATTTTATGCTCTATCGGAAGTTGAAAAAAATACCCCCCGCACGTAAATATAAATAAATATATATATATATATATATATATATATATATATATATATATATATATATATATATATATATATATATATGTACATATAAATGCGCGTCAAAATGAGAATCTCATCCTTTTTTTAAAGTCTGTAAACAAAAAAAAAATGATGGCAGTCTTTAGAAACAAGAATCAAACCTATTCCAAATCATATTGATTGAAAGCGATCTTAGAATTGTTACATTTGAACATTAATTTACAGCAATTTATTAACGAAGTTTAAATGGTTTCGGAAAACATGATATTTATTTTTGAATTCATTATGTATATATATAAGTATAAGGTTAAATTTGTTAAAAAAATTGTTGTACAGAAATATACTTAAGATCTTGTTGAATTTCCCTGGTATTTTCCTAGTCCTGCACAATAAATTAGCTTAACACTCCATTTAATCCGATTGTTGGTTATATAATATTCTATACATTAGACATAGCAAATCTTTTATTTATAAAGTAACAAAAAAATCAATAATAAGTAGATAAAATTCCATATTTAAGTTTTTTAGAAGTAGAACTAAGCTTAATAAATAAAAGATCTTGCAGATATTAAAGAATAAAGTATTTCTGAAGATTTAATGCTACCCGCGTATTATCAAGTCGCGCTGTATCAATTCTTTGATGAGAAGATGAAATTATTTACAAATTTTTATTTTACATAATTTTGAGGAATTTCCTTATTGCAGATTTTAATTGATTATCTAAATTAATTTCTTGACCTAATTATTCGGCATATATTTCAGAGATTATTCGTGATCATTTGAAAAAAATGTAGTAATAAATAATAGTGAAGTTTAAACGTTTTCAGAAGAACAAAATATTTAATTTAAAATATATCATACGCAGACAAGTTATGTTAAATTTGCTAAAAGGTATATTGCATCAAATTATGACCAAGATATTGTTCAATTTCTCTTTTTTCCCCTTTAGTCTTGCACTAGAAATTTGCTTACCATCCCATTTAATACCTTGAAGTTCGCGTTAAATTACGGTTTAAAAATTCAAATTGCTTATTGCAACCACTTTTTTGAAAAAAAAAAGAAATATTTAACTTATTTAATGACAGGTAAAATGATACCATAATAAAGCCAGATACACTATTTTATAAAACTGGTGGAGATCAAACAATCGGAATAAAAGGCACAGCTCGTGAATATTACGGAAGCGAGACTTAAGGTGTTAAACTGATTTTTGATAATATACACTCTATTCATTGAACATAGCAAAACTTTTAATTATAAAATAAACAAAAATCAACATTGTTTTGATAAAACTCCACATTTCAGTGTTTGTTAGTAAAAATAGAAATATATGTATAATAAATCAAAAATCCTGCAACTACTAAATATTTTTGCTGAATATGTAACGCTACTCGTATATTTATAATTTGCAGCCCATTAATTCTTTGATAGGAAGATGAAAAGATTTGCAATCTTTAATTTTTCATACTTATAAGAAATGTTCTTGTTCTAGATATTTATCGATCGAGATTTTTATCGAAATTTATTTCTTGACCTAATTATTTGGCAAGTACTTTAGATTCTATTCGTGATCATTTAAATATATATATATATAACAATTATATTGAAGTTACTCTTACTGCACAAAATTGCATAAATGTTCAATGGCATTTTCAAGCAGTCTTTAATTTTATTTAGCAGGATAATGTATTCCTTCTTGGAAAAGAGAGGAGTTTAGATTCCCATTTCTTTTTATTTTTAGATGACTATTTCGAATTCATATTAATTATAATTTTTTTATTTGACTTAAATATTTGAGATATGGATTAAAATGAATTTTTATTCCTGACCATAATAATATTTATAATAAGGAATCGGTCCTGTTGTTTCTGAGTAATCGGATAACAACCATAAAAAAATACCTAACGTCATTGTATCTAAATGTTACATTGTTCTTCTACCTAATATCTTAATACAAGAATCCTAAATAAATGCTATATAATGATACATCCGAACTTAAGAAAAAAACCCGAAACATTTTTAGGTATTCAAAACTTTTTCTTTAATAAAATTTCACATTAAATGACATTGTTCCTTAAAAAGCGCCCCCATCTTCCCTAAATGAGGCAAAAAATCCCAAAAGTGAAACAATTTTTTTTTTCTTTTTTAACTTTGAAGGTAAAATAACGCTATGGACGTGAAGGACTACAACTTGTGTTTTATTTACCTGAAGTTTAAAATTAAGAAATGGCGGCCAATTTTTAAATCAGATTTAAAAAATATTGTACGCATTTTGGCGACTTAGTTTTCTTCAGCTATCTATTAGCGACAAACTTAATATCCTAAATACGGAGAGACTTTTAGTGGACTAACGAGGTCAGTTTATAAGGTAATTTCAAACATTATTTAAAATAATGTGTAAAGTACAAATTGTGTTTAATTGTGTTGAGTTAGTAAATTAGAAATTTCAGCATGGTTCTCCAACAGTGTTTTTCTTTAACTGGTTACTTGAACATGTGTTTAAAATTATTAAAACAGAAAAATACTTGTCTTTAAAATTATTAATTAAAAAAGGCTTAAGAATAGCGGTGAATATTCAAGAGAGAGATTATGTAATAAATGTGACCATTTATGTGTGACAATTTATAATAACTCGAGTTATATGTAATAAATATTCTTGATAACAATGATATAAAGATTTTGTAAATACACTTTTAACCCGTAAACTCCACACTAAGGCGAATTCGCATTGATCAAAATTTTAAATGGCGTTATTTAAATCATGATTTAATTAATTTTTATTTTTCATTAACAAAATATTATTTTTTATAAAAAGCAATATCCCATATTGATTCCTTAAATGTTGTATAGGAATTATGTGTTATATTTCATTATCACTAAATTGCCAACAAAAGTGTAGCAGTTGAAGTTACTGAATCCCAAATCACACTACTGTGGCGTTTACGTGTTAATATTTACTCGCGAATCCCGCAAATTTTAAATGACATGAGCTTAACCATTAACTGTTTTTAGCGGCAGACCACTTCCTTTTAAAATTATCATGGATTAGCTTAAAATTTTCAATTTATCTATAAATATTTGTGAAATTTTATTTCGTTTGGAGCTCTAGTAGCTAGAGGCTTCTGAATATGTGATTTTAAATAATAATATGTGCATAAAGTTTCGTACAGAAACAGTATCCTATGTGTTAATAAAGCTTTTTTTTTTTAACTTTAAAGAAGCGGCCTCGGACTCCGTACTCAGTAGCTATTCGATAAATTTCCACTAAGGGTTAAATAAATATTTTTAGATAAATTAGCATGTATAAAGCGCATTGTCACATTTAGGACTTTGAACCTCTCATATAGGTTTTAACTGCCGTAAATGCGACAAAAATCACCTAAATGCGGCGATCGCATATTGTGAGATTCTACTACGGGTATTTATTTCATTTGTACAAAACAATAGTTAGTTTTGAACTAAAGGCACAGTATTCAATAATTTTCTGCGTAATAAAATATATATTTATTTACAGTAAACATCCTCTAATCCGGCATCGTATGGTCCGGCACGACTTTCGGAAAAAATGGTATTCCTTGTTTAATCACTCCTGACGTTTATAATAATCTGATGGAACTTCAGAATGAGGAATTACGTAACAAACCATTACAAATGGTTAAAGATTAAGAATCTATAAATAGCTTAGTCATCCGGTAGATGAGGGGGTGGGGTGAAAAAAACAAAGACAAGTTGAAACAGATTTTGTATGAATCGGCCTAGCCTTGAAAAATCTCAGTGAAAGACAAACTTAAAAAAAACCGAGTTAGACCAACTAGATTCGGTATTGTACAATTGGTTTTCAGCAGAATGATCAGAGGATAAACCCATAAATAGCCCTACTGTTGTTGAAAAAACTAAATACTTTCTACGGGATTTGAACATTGATGCCGATTGAAAAATTTCTAAAGGTTGGCGCGAGAGTTTAAAGACTCTTCATGGTATAAAAAAATAGGTATTCCTAGTGAGCTGAAATCTGCCAATGTTGTAGGTGGTGAAGACTTCAAAGTTGAATTCTACTGTTTCTGAAAGTGAACTTACAGCTGGCCAAATTTATAATGCAGATGAGACTGGCCGTTTGTGGCGTTACTACTAAATTCTGCCCTTGCTAGTGTGGATGAGAAAACTGTGAAAGATTTTAAGAAAAATAAAGATAGGTCAACAGTACAGCTGTGCTCTAATTCATCCGATGATCACAAAATAAAACCTTTTGTGATGGAAAAGTTAAAGAATCTTAGGGCCTTGAAAGGCGTGAAAAGCTTGCTTTTGATTTATGGAGCACAATCAAGTGCAGTGATGAATCAAGAGTTGTTTGTTTAAAATCTAGTTCTACAAAGACTTTGTTCCGGATGTTAAAAAAAAAAAAATTGAAGAATTGAAAATGCCTGAAGACAGTAAGGCTCTTTTGTTTTCAGAAAGTGTAAAACTCATTTAGATAAGGAACAATTAGGGTTTGGTAACATATCAGTAGCTTATTTTCCTTCCAGAGTCACATCGTTACTCCAGCCCATGGATCAAGGGGTGATCAAGAAATTCAAGTTACACTATAGACGCTACTTTTTGTAGAATTTACTGGTACTGGATTTCAATGTGAAAGATTTTCAAGGACAGTTTTCTATTAAAGGGGCTATCTTTGCTCCTGATTTGTCTTGGGGTGAGGTAAAACAGGAAACTTTAGAAAATTCAGTGTGTAAACTTTGGTCTGAAGTAATGGACGAAAATATTGGAGTTACTGAAAGCAATATAGTTGACAATGAACTAGATGTTTTAGGTTGTTTGCTTTTAGAGAACAATGCACGTTTTCATTTTATAGTCATGTATATATGTTGTACTTTACATTATTGAGTATTTTGTATTCTATTCAAGCTGTTTAAAGAATAAAAAACCTGCTTTACTGTCATTTTTTGTTTAATTCTAACTTCTACATGTTTTTTTTTCTAAGTTCATCCTGTAATCCGTAAAATTTTGTAATCCGGCATGCTTGAAGTCCCGAACGTGCCGGATTAGAGGAAGTTTACTGTACAAGAAATTACATGTCAAATTATATCTTAATTTGAAGTTTGATGAAACTTCATGCATTGGTTATTGAGATAGAGCTGTTGTGGGAATTCTGAAAAATGCTGCATAACAGCGCCACCTGTTGAGCGAATTATACCAAAACATAAACATCACTAATTCATATCCAGGTATATCTGAATCTGATGTTTATAGAAAATCCAAGCATTAGTTCTATTAGATATATAATCTAATAGATCTATAGAGATTCATGTCAAGGACTAACTGAATCTGAAGATTAATGAAGATACGTGCATTAGTTCTGGAGATGGAGCTATTGTGGAAATCGGGAAAATGCTGCATAGCGGCGACACCTGCTGAGCGATTTACACAAAAACTAATCAGTACCAATTTATATCAGGGACTAACTGAATATAAATTTTTATCAAATTCCGTCCATTAGTTCTTCAGATAGAACGCCCACCAAATTTGTTTCACAGACATACAGACGGACAGACAGGCCGACCGACAGACAGAGTGACAGACTCACAGACAGACATTTTCTAAAAACATGTTTTTAGGAATTTCTGACCCCTAAAACGTGTAAATCCGTCGAAAACCGAAAGTCGAATTTTTTTATGAATCCAATACTTTCTTCTTGTAAAGATAGAAGAAAGTAAAAAGAAGAGAAATTCAACAAAATTCTTGAGCATATGATGATGCAGTATACCTTTTAACCAGAAAAAAAAAAAAAAAAACCGTATCCATGTTTGATAAATTTCAAATTCAATATTATGTTTTTCTGAAATTGTTTAAATTTCAGTAGGATAAAGTGCCCTATTTCGTCACCTTTCCTAATGGCGTCCCCCTTAACTTCTCCGCTTCTGCGAAAGTGTCACCACTTATGACGCAAGGCACAGGGAACAGAAAGTAAAAGGGGCCAGTATTGAATGTTTCGTTCGCCAAGACGCATACATAAATTAAAAACGACAAATTTCCTATTTTTGGAAGACCTGAGTTCTTATTACGTCGTTTGTAGAATGTTATTTACTGTACTGTAAGTATTTATTTCTTATTCATTGCATGTATTTTACGTAGGTAAGATGCTGACAGTAGCTTACAGTGTGTTTTAGGACGCTCAGTTCATCTTACGGGAACTGAAGCTCCGTTATATTGTGAGTAATGTGGTCCCAATTTCGTCCCCCTTGCAGTTCCTATTTTTGTCCCGGGGACGAAATTAGGGGTGCTTTTACATGACAATATTTTCAATTTTTTCCTCATGTTTGGATGGCTAATGTTTCGTTATGTTATTCTTCCACTGATAATTAGTATATTTATTTTCGCCTTACTTTAATGTAAATTAAATTACTTACACATTTAGAAATAACTTTTGATTTAGTCATAAGTTAAGCCTCGGCGTATTGGATTTTTTGGGGGGATAGAATATGGGACCATTTTTGTTTCTTTTGCATTTTTTAAATACTTTTAAAAAACAATTTTTCACATTGTTCAAAAACTTTTGTACGATATTTGCTATGTTTCTATGTGAGTAGGTAGTTAGTGTATATAAAATCCAAATTTGGTAGTTTTCACTGAAAATTATAACATTTAGGACTTAAAAGTGACTGGGGAGACGAAATATGGATACTTTACCCTATTATTTATTATTACTTTTTCACATGATCTCGAATAGAACCTGAAAGTATATGTCGAATAATTAACTTAAGAAAGAAATTTCGATAACCAATAAAAATCTAGAACCATTTGTCAGAACTATGAAAAATTAAAGCTTTTAAATCTTTTCATCTTCCTATCAAAGAATTAATGGAGTGCAGTTTGTTATTATCCGGCTAGAGTAAATTCTTCAGAAATAAATTTTTCTTTAGTACCTGCAAGTTTTTTGATTTATTATACATATTTCTACTTCTAAAACGAAAAAATGAAATATGGATTTCATCTAAACATTGACTTTTTTTTTTTTTTTTTTTTTTTTTTTTTTGACTTCATAAATAAAAGTTTTGCTATGTTCAATTAATAGAATGTATATGATCAACAATAAGTTAAATGGAACGTTAAGCTAATTTTTTGTCCGAAACAAAGGAAAAAAGGAAATGAAATTCAACAAAATCATGAAAATATTTGGCTGCAACGTACCTTTTAAGAACTTTAACATAACTTATCGATGTATGATAAATTAAAAATTAAATATTATGTTTTTCCGAAAACGCTTAAATATCGGCAATACATGGTTGAAAATTGAGGTTGGTATGTAACAATTTTGAGATAGAAATCATCATAATAACGTTATTCTTGAATCATTTTGATTCATGTTTCGAGGGTTCGGGACTCAAAATTCGATTTTTTTTTTTTTTATTCATAGAGATTTTGTTACAATTTTTTTTCTGAAATATGTTTTAATATAATTATAATATTGCATGTAAAAAAATCTGAAAATTTTTATTTGTTTTTAATTAAATTTTAAAATTTTAAACATAATTAACTTTTGATATAACTCTCGAAGTACTTACTCGATTTACGAATTTTTTACACTTTTGTGTACAATAAATGTGTCATTTTAATTTGTCTTCGGGTTTTCTTAAAATGTTTATCATGAATTTTCTAAAAAAATAAAAGAAATATGTAGAAAAATTAAGTTTTTTTATGAGTGAGCTTTGTATCAATTGGCAAATTTTCACAATTATCACTTAAAATTAAAAATCCTGAAGACAATTTTTTAAAAATAAAGAATATAATCTCTGTTGAACATTGCATACATATATCTTGCAAGGAACTTTACATATATTCTTTTAAAGTTGAAGAATTGTGAAAAAAATTCATTCTGAGGTAAATGAAGTTAAAGTTCTCGTCATAGTGTAGCTGATGCATCGCCTCTTAAGGCAAATAAATGTCTGCCGCTAAAAGCAGTTAATGGTTAAACACTTGTCATTTAAAGCTGCAGGATCCGCGAGTAAATATTAACCCGTAAACTGCACAGTTGTGCGATTTGGAATTCAGTAACTTCAACTGCGTATATTTTTGTTCGCAATTTAGTGATAATGAAATATAACATATGATTCCTATACAACAATTAGGGAATCAATATTGAATACTGCTTTTTATCAAAAATAAAATTTTGTTAATAAAAAATACAAATTAATTAAAGCATGATTTAAATAATGCCGACATTTTAAATTTTGATTAGTGTGAATTTGCATTAGTTTGGAGTTCACGGGTTAAAAGTGTAATTAGAGAAAGTGTTTATCTCTGGGTCTAATGAAGACAAAAGCATGCGGTTTGCGGTATTTAACGCTAAAAAATCAGTATTATCAGTATTTAAGCCAATAAAAAAAATTGCATATTTTGAGAATTTTTAGCCCCGGACCGTCTTATGTCTACCATTTTTAAAAACGATTACAAAAAAAGAGCAGGTTCTCAATTCGACGAGTAAGGTCATTGTACCTAAATGAGACGCGATTCCCCACAGTTTTGACGCAATTAGAGTACATTTGACATTTTATTACAGTAAAATTCCTCTAATCTGGCACTTTCGGGACTTGAAGCATGCCGGATTACAGAATGAACTTCATAAAAAACATGTAGAAGTAGAATTAAACAAAAAATGACAGTAAAGCATGTTTTTTATTCTTTAAACATCTTGAATAGAATACAAAATACTCAATAATGTAAAGTACAACATATATACATGACTATAAAATGAAAACGTGCATTGTTCTCTAAAAGTAAACAACCTAAAACATCTTCTAGTTCATTGTCAACTATATTGCTTTCATTAACTTCAATATCTTCGTCCATTACTTCAGACCAAAGTTTGCACCCTGAATTTTCTAAAGTTTCCTGTTTTACCTCACCCCAAGACAAATCAGGAGCAAAGATAGCCCCTTTAATAGAAAACTGTCCTTGAAAATCTTTCACATTGAAATCCAGTACCAGTAAATTCTACAAAAAGTAGCGTCTATAGTGTAACTTGAATTTCTTGATCACCCCTTGATCCATGGGCTAAAGCAATGATGTGACTCTGGGAGCAAAATGGGCTACTGATATGTTACCAGACACTAATTGTTCCTTATCTAAATGAGCTTTACATTTCTCTGAAAACAAAAGAGCCTTACTGTCTTCAGTCATTTTCAATTTTTCAAAATTGTTTTTAACATCCGGAACAAAGTCTTTGAAGAACTAGTTTTTAAACAAACAACTCTTGATTCATCACTGCACTTGATTGTGCTCCATAAATAAAAAGCAAGCTTTTCACGCCTTTCAAGGCCTTAAGATTCCTTAACATTTCTATTACAAAAGGTTTTATTTTGTGATCATCGGATGAATTAGAGCACAGCTGTACTGTTGACCTATCTTTATTTTTCTTAAAATCTTTCACAGTTTCCTCATCCACACTAGCAAGGATAGAATTTAGTAGGAACGCCACAAAAGGCCAGTCTCATCTGCATTATAGATTTGGCCAGCTGTAAGGTCACTTTCAGAAACAGTAGAATTCAACTTTGATGTCTTCACCACCTACAACATTGGCATATTTCAGCTCATCAGGAATACCTATTTTTTATACCATGAAGAGTCTTAAAACTCCCCAGCCAACGTTTAGAAATTTTTCAATCGGCATCAATGTTCAAATCTCGTAGAAAATATTTAGCTTTTTCAAGAACCACAGGGCTAGTTATGGGTTTATCCTCTGATCGTTCTGCTGAAAACCAATTGTACAATATCGAATCTAGTCGGTCTAACTCGGGTTTTTTTAAGTTTGTCTTTCACTGAGATTTTTCAAGGCTAGGCCGATTCGTACAAAATCTGTTTCAACTTGTCTTTGTCTTTTCCCCCCCAAACCCCTTATCTACCGGATGACTAAGCTGTTTATAGATTCTTAATCTTCAACCATTTGTAATGGTTTGTTACGTAATTCCTCATTCTGAAGTTCCATCAGATTATTATAAACGTCAGGAGTGATTAAACAAGGGATACCATTTTTTTCCCGAAAGTCGTGCCGGACCATTGAATGCCGGATTAGAGTATATTTACTGTACTATTTAAATTATTTAATTTACGTGATTTATATAGAAGGAAGGATTTTTTGATGGTCACAACATACTAGTTTACTTTAGTCTTACAAAAGAAATTTGCTTAACAACTCTTTTAAGCAGATTGCTGATCATATAGAACCTATTCATTGAGCACAGCAAAATTTTTATTTATAAAGTTAAAAATTATTAAATGCCCATAGTGATTAGATAAAATTTAATATTTCAGTTTTTTAGAAGCAGAAATTTGTATAATGATCCAAACATCCTGCTTTTACTTGAAAAAAAAATATTTGGAAAGATTTAATTAAAAACTATCATTATTAACATCTTGTGTTCCGTTAATTCTTTCTTTGGAAGCTGAAAAGATTTACATTCTTTAATTTTTCATAGTTATGAGGAATGTTCTTATTCTAGGTTTTTAGTGTTTAGCGAAATTTCTCTCTTGAACTAATTATTCTACAAATACTCCAGATTCTATTCGAGATCATTTGAAAAAAGTAATAATAAATAATACTGAAATTGAAGCAATTTCAGGAAAACATAATATTTGATTTGAAATTTACCATGCATAGATAAATTATGTTAAATTTGTTAAAAGTTATATTGCATCAACATATGCTCAAGAATTTTGTTGAATTACTCTTCTTTTTTACCTCTGTCATGCAAGAGAAATTAGCTTAACACCTCATTTAAACAGATTTTTTATCATGTAGAAGGTATTCATTGAGCACAACAATACTTTTATTTATAAAGTTAAAAAATTATTAAATGCTAATAATGTGAAGATAAAATTCAATATTTCATTTTTGAAACAGAAATATGTATAATGAAACAAAAATCCTGTTTTTACAAAAGAAATTTTTATTTGAGAAGATTTTATGCTACCCGGATATTAACAACTTGCGCTCGATTAAATTCTTGGTAGGAAGATGAAAATATGTGCATGCTTTAATTTTTCATAGTTATGAGAAATGTTCTTGTTCTTGATTTTTAGTGTTTATCAAAATTTCTCTATCAAACATAGATAACTTACGTTGCATTTGCTAAAATGTATGCTGTATCAAAATTTTCTGAAGAATTTTGTTGAATTTCGCTTCTTTTTTTTTTTCTTAGTCTTGCAACTACGCTTAACACTCCACTTAAGCTGATTTGATATACATTCTATTCATTCAACATAGCAAAACTTTGATTTATAAAGTAAAAAAAAAATAAGAAAAAAAATGTCAATAATGTTTTGATAAAAATCTATATTTTAGATTTTTTTTAGAAGTAGAAATATGTATAATATATCCTGCAGCTACTAAAGAAATATCTTTTTCTGGAGATTTAATATTATCCCAATATTAACAAGTTGCGCTCCATTAATTCTTTGATAGGAAGATGAAAAGATTTACAACCTTTTATTTTTCATAGTTAAGAGGTATGTTCTTGTTCTAGATTTTTACTGTTTATCGAAATTTCTTTCATGACCTAATTATTCGAAAAATACTTCAGATTCTATACTTGATCATTTAGAAAAAACAATTAACAATTGAACATAACAATTCAACATATTGAATTCAGAATGAACAATTCAATATATTGAAGTGTTTCTTAACACAAAGAATTGCATAATTGTGGAATGGCATTTGGAAGTATTTTCTTTAGAAGAATAATTTGTTCTTTCTTATTAAAGAAGAGAGATTCGATGGCTGTTTTACATTATTATTAGATGACTTTTAGAATTCATGTTAATTAACAAAATCGTTGATTTAAATATTTAGCACATAGATTATTATGAATTGTAAATCACAAACATAATAATATTTATAATAATTATACAGAATGAATAAAAGTTAATTACGTTTCCCAATCAGTCGTTACTTATACGGTCAAGACATTTAGTTTCATTAAATATATTTTTTAAACTTATTTTCCCTTAATATTTATCTTCATATGTTTAAGAAATAATTACATAATGGCATGTTGCTAAAATATTGCTGTTTTAGTTACTTTTGCTTTATCTAAATTTCCTAATTTGTTAAAATTTTATTTTGCTGCGTTTGATTTTCATTTGTTTCTGTAGTCTGTTTAAAATCATTTTCTGCTTTTTTCATAAATATATATATTTTTTACTACTGTGTATTGCTTTTCTTTATAAATTCACCTGTTTTCTCCATATTGCTTGTTTAAATTGAAGGAAATATTAGAATAATAGCAATGTACTCAAACATTTATTATTAGTAAATAAATGTATTTTTTTATCTATTTTATTAGAAATTGATTTTAGTTTAAAAAATACTTATGTTTTGCGTTTTTCAAGAAAGGAAAATATTGTAGATCATAGTTTTTTATGAAAGTTAAAATAGTTTGATGGTTGTTTATATAAATATTAGATTTCCTGAACTTTATGCTTATTTAAATGTGTAATTTGTCTACTTCCACCAGTGGGTATTCAAGGTCATTTTATAAAGCTATAGAACGCATCTGCTTCAATACAATAAAATATTAAAAATATTATTTAATGTACAATTGAATGACACTTTAAATAGTTTAGCACTACTTGTAAAGAAGCCCTAAACTACATTTAATGTATTATTTATTTATAGTATATTGTATTTATTCCCTTTAAATTACACAAATTTTATAAAATAAAAATAATAATTATGTACAAATATTGAAGGAGATAAGGATCATTAAAACATAAAAATATTATATTCAAATAAATTTTAAAATAAAATAAATAGTTCCTTTTAAGGAACCTGTTACTGATGTAAATAATAAATATAAATTTTTGATAAAAAACATTTTCTGGAAGTGTATAGTTTGGCACTTTTTAAGATCATACATTTCCCAGGGATTTAGAAAAAAAAAATACGTGATGTAAACCATCGGTAATATCAGACCTATTCACAACCAACATAAATCTTCCTAATCGATACTGTACGTCATAATTTTAGTGAACGTTAGAAAATCTGATAACGCCAACAAAAAAGTTTGTGCTTTCAAAATAACTTCCAGGAATGAAATATAACTTCTTCTAAAGTATTTCCTGTGCAAAACAGCAATTTTTCTTCGTTACTCTGTTTACTACAGATGTAAAAAAAAAAATAAAAAATTAACTCAATCATTTTAAGATTATACGTGTCAACTTTTTTAAACATTTTCATTCTGTGTATGTTTATATTTTTTTCTCGTACATATTTTATATTTTTCAAATACGCAAAAAATGCAAAAAAACGTTAAGTTTTACTATATTAATATTCAGAAGTTGAAATAAATTTGAAAGACTGTGCTACAAATCTTTTAAACAAAGTAACATTTTGGTTAAATGATTATAATAGATATTATAAAAGTACTTTTTGATGCTATACATGTGAGTTAAATACCTTGAAAGTAAAAAAATTTCTATACATGTATATATATGTATATATATATATATATATATTAATTTCATAAAATCTCATAATATTATGCTTGTAATAATATGTATGCATTAATATATTTGTATTCATAATTTTTTCATTATATTATATGCATGTTTATGCACTTTCAAAATTCTAAAATAGGAGATTGCATTGTTTGTCCACATTTATTGTAACTCGCATTCTTTAAAATGTATTTTTGCCTATTATAAGATATCGGCAAATATTCGTCATATTATTGTCGTTTTTTGTGATAAGTACGCTTATTCATTATCCTAAGACCAGGCGGCACTCATTATTGTTTGTACAGTGGGAAAAAACAGTTAACAGCACGTACAATTTAATCACCAAATTGATCCAGTTAAAAAATTAAAATAGCCATTCGGTCGCAGATAATGTTTCATTTAACGAATGTTAAAAAAAAAATCACCTTAGAATTTAGTCTCATCTTTAAGCTGTACTAAATTCTGAAATTTAAAATCTGTGAAACACCCAATTTTGAGAACAAAATAGGTTTTGTTTTTAATCTTTACTTTTGAATGCAAAATGAGAAGATATTCGTCCAAATAGTTTTAGAATTCCAATTTCTAATTTCTTTTTATCCGTTTTACAACAAACTACATTAAGGGTAGTGTTTAAAGCATAACTCAAAACTACTTATCGAAATCAGTTGTATTTTTTTAATTTTAATATTTGAAACATTTAAAACCATTTTCTGTAAAAATTTCATTCTTTACAATTGAGCTTTTTTTAAACTAAATTTTAAAATAGGTTTATTTTCAAAAATACTAATTATGACAAACATATATTCTGAAATGTGTGGAAACGGTTGAATAGCTCCAGAAACACACATCGGATTGAAAAGCGGAAAAATACGTGTTAAATGTTTTTTTAAAAAGCTATTCAGCGATACAAATTTGAGCCCCAACCCCGACCCAGGTCTTGCCAGTTGTTTCGATTTTCAGCGGTTCCAAGACCCGTCTCGCGCAACCACTGTGTAGGACGTCAGATGCCGCGATTTTTCAAGATGTTCAAATTCGTTTAAATTTCTTTTCGAAACATATGCTATTCGTTAGTCTTCATCGAGTGCAGCTTAATGCAGTAAACCTGCGAAAACGAAACCTGTTTAAGAACGGAATTTGTCTATGAATATGCTGAAATTAATATCGTACAAATAAACTTGCTAAGACATATTTCTGCCTAATACGGAATATTTTTGCAGTGCATGCATTCTGATTTTAATGTTTTACTGTACAGTGTGCCTGTAAAGCAATGGTGCCCTTTTGGCCGGTCGCAGGAAATCAGCGAAACAAGGTAGAAATGGGAAATATTCACGAAATAAAAGAAAAACTCTTCAGATTTCATACCTATTCAACGCAGTTCGATGTGGCCTCCACACTGTAAAAAAAAAAGATATATAAAGTTACTGAAATTCTTCTAGGAAACTGGGATTCCTAGAAAGTTTTATGTAACGGCAACAACATAAATTCTCGTAACAGATACACGTTTGCACCGTCAATCAAAAAATGTGTAAGGTTACAAAGAATGTTTAGGAAACTGGGATGCCTAGACCTTTTTATGCAACTAAAACCCGGATTACAGATACATTTTTAATAAGATTACTGTAATTTTAGTAGATTTTTTTTGTAAAGCTACTGATTTCTTTAGCTTTGTAGCAAATTTTGTGGGCAAATTTTGATGTAACGGAAGATTTTTTTTTTTTTTTTTACATGTTTTCTTCCGTTTTTTGATCTGATGTGTATTCCTCGAATTTTTCGGCCGTTTCCAGACTTTTCGGAAACCCTGTACATATATATACATGAAAAAATACACATAAATTCATTTTCTGAAGCTCTAAATTTAGAAATCCCAAATTACAGCATATTCCGGCAGTAGTTTTGAAGATATGCTTTGAAAACTATCCGCACTGCAATCTCTTTTCAACAATTAAATATGATTGAAACATTAGAAAATTTCAAAACTTAAATTTCCATAATTCGTATAACATTTAAGTGATTGACTTTTCATTTGGCATTCTAAGGTATAAATTACGTAAACAAACATATTTGCTGTCAAAATTGGGAGTTTTATACAATTTTTATACGAAGCCGATCGCTTAAATTTATTCCTTTAACACAAAGACAAAAAAATACGACTTTCTCGTTGAAAGACTTTTTTAACGTTTCCATTTTTCTCAGGAATATCTTGGTGATTCAAATGCATAGGAAAATCTTTATTATGATTAATTCATGTATTTTTTCTTGCTATATATATTTTACCTCTGTTCTTTGTAAAACTTACTTTCAAATGTCTATTTCATCTGTCAGAAAAAAAAGGTATTAGTTAATAACTTAAACTGTGTCACAAATTTTGGCAACTTAAACAAAGTATCTATAAAAGGTATTTAAGTATTCTAAATCAAAATCTGCGTGTATTGTTTAAAAACTCTGAAGATGTGAAGAAAAAAACTACTTTTGCGGCTTGATTTATTTTGAAGAACCAACTTTTATAAATACTTTAACGGAATGAATATAAAAAAGTAATTTTTCTCACTTTACAAAGCATGTAGAAGATTCGAAATATAAAAATATTTTATTTTTGTCGATGAATCATATATATAAGAATCATTTCTTATCGGTTTAGAAATGTCTTTTTGACGCAAATTTCCTGTAGTTACTTGTACACTACAACTAGTGATTATTGTTATTTTCAATTCAATAATGCCAAAAGCAAAAATTTCTATTGAAATGAGGACAACCGTAGAAGTTCAGATTTGCTCTAGGGTTTGATGTATTTATTGTGATGTATTTATTATGATGTATTATAAATACAACCCCCCACACCCCATACCCCCCCCCCCCCACACCAAAAAAAAAATCCGTGCATTTTTTGAGAATAGCAATTTTTTATTTCTTTTCTCTTTAAATATAATGTAGTATTAACTAATTGATACGATTTTACAAGAGCAATCTTTTAATATGGTACACTTTTTAAGCAAGGGCATTGCAGTTTGTCCACAAATTTTTCTCGCGGTTACCTTTTCTCATAACTTTTTATATAAGAACATACTAGAAACTAATATTACATATTGGTAAAGTACAACTCAAAACATTATTCAATAACTCAATGTTTAATATATATAAAAATGCAATTCAAATCCTTACTAACTGTTAAAAATCCGTGTTGAAATGTTGCTGCGTTGAAAGATAAGGCCTTCTGATCGTACATAGAAGTTTTATTTACAGAGAGTCGATCACACACATGAAAATCAGAGAATACAGTGAGGCACAAAAGAAAGTAACCTATATTTATAACAATTGAAAGGATTCTAGGAAGGACAATAGGGGCCCTTTAATAAGACAGCCAATAGAAATTGATAATAAGAGAACCAATCAGTTTTATTTAAGTTAATGACGTGATAGAACCGAAACCAAATGATTTCATGAAATGTAATGGGCGATTACATCTCTCTAACACCCGCCCTTAATTGCACATCAAATCTCAAATTCTAAAATTTAAATTTTGAAACAACATAATTTTAAAAGTTCATAAAATTTTGTTTCAGGAAGTGCTTTTGTAAGCATCTCAGAAATTCGATCTTCAGTAGAAGTGTATTTTACTTTAATATCATTTCTACTGATAACATCGCAAATGAATTTCAACTTAATATCGATGTGTTTCATCCGTCCAAAATTATTTTCATTTGGAATACACTTAATGCATGATTGGTTATCTTCATATACTGTAAGATTTTTAACACCCACAATTTCATTGGCGATACCTTTGATCCATAAAATAACTTGAATTCCTTTGCTCAGGGCATTTATTTCTGCCTCTGTACTTGACAGTGCAATAATATTTTGTTTATTTACACACCATAACACAAGACAATTACAGAACATACTAATATAACCAGAGACAGATTTTCTGTCATTTGAGTTTGAACCCCAATCAACATCAACATAGAGAGAAAGATCCGAATCACCTAAATTTCCTTTCTTATAATCAATTTTGAATTTAGGAGTACCTTTCAAATATCTCAAGATTTTCTTTAAAGTACACCAGGCAAAATCAGTAGGTTGTTCCTGAAGTTGACTTAGCAGTTAACTGAAAATAAAATATCAGGTCTAGTTACATATGCTAAATAGAGTAAAGAACCAACCAATTCCCTATATGGCCTATTAAAGCGATTACCTTTTGCAAAATTAACAGCAGTCGCTTTAGTTTCAATGGGAATGAAACTGAGATTACAGCCCAGAATTTTGAATCTTTTCAATAACATTAAATTATAGGACTCTTGATCTAAATATAAACCGTCCGATGTAAATTCCATTCGGATACCTAAAAACTCGGATGCTTTTTCTGATTTTGACATCTGAAATTCTTTAGATAACATATCAATAATAACACTAATTTCTCGAACTTCATAACCTGCAATCAACAGATCGTCGGCGTAAAGAGCCATAAATATTCTGTTTGAATTTACATGTCTTATAAAAATGCAAGATTCAGAATTACGTTCTTTGAAACCTAACCTAATCACAAAATTTAGAATTTTTGATACCACTGATGTGGGGCTTGCTTCAAACCATATAAACTTTTCTTTAGTTTACATTTTCTACCAGTACTATAGTACTATCATCATACCCCTTAGGTCCATATGAATATTCTCATTTAATTCCCCATTTAGAAAAGCAGTTTTAACATCCAAAACAAAAACATTGAAATTTTCATTTAACATAATAATTAACACTAAACGTAAAGCAGGCATGCTTATAACAGATGAAAATGTCTCAGTATAGTCCACTCCTTCTTTCTGCATGAACCCGCGAGCTACAAGCCTAGCTTTGTACTTACCGTCTCTCTTTTTCCGCAGCACCCACTTGCAGGAGATGGCATTTCTGTCTACTGGCAGCTCTTCTAAATTCCACACTTCATTTTCTCTCATGGACTCCATTTCTTCGTCCATAGCTTCTTTCCACTTTTGTTGTTCGTTGTGAGACTCAGTACAAATGTCCTCAAAATTTAAGGTTTCTTCTTGAGTAAGCATTGCTTCATAAATTTCAGGTTCTAGAAACCTAACGGGATGGTTTTTTTCTCTGGATGATTTTCTCACACTTTTTTAAGCAGGATTTTCAGTTTTTTTCTCTAGATAGCAGGGAACTATCGATTACAGTTTCTTGAAATTGGATTTCGTCATCAGGCTCATTTTCATTGATGTTCCGGTATACATGTTCAAAATCATTGGAAGTTTTCTTCTCTTCGTTCAATTTAACATTTTTTTGATATAATGACGCGTTTTTTTATGGGATCTAGTAAGCGATAATCCATTGATGAATAGCCTTTAAAAATAATTTTCTTGCATTTTTCATCTATTTTCTTCCTTTGATTATTAGATATCAGTGTATAGGCATCACAGCGAAATACTCCAAGATTCTTCAAATCAGGATTATTTTTGTACTTTAAATAATATGGTGTGTAATTGTTAATGGATGCATTAGGCAGGCTGTTTTTCATGTAGGCGACAGTAAGAACTGCAAAACCCCAAAAGCTTTTAGGCAAAATAGCTCCAAATAACATCGCCAGCCTTTTTTCTAAGAGACTTCTATTAGCGCGTTCTGATACACCATTCAAACATGGAGTATACGGTGGTGAAGGATCAATAAGAATACCAGCTTCATTTGCAAATTTTAAAAATTCACCATCAACATATTCTTTCGCGTTGTCGCACCGAATTTTTCTTACTGTAGGATGAAGTTTACAGAAACTTTTATGTTCATTTGCTGCATCACTCTTTCGTTTAAGTAAGCGAACTTCAGCAAAACGCGAATAGTCATTTATTACAGTCATGAAATATTGCTTACCTGCGAAAGTCTTGGGTACTATCGTTCCACATATGCCCGTGTGAATCATCACCATTGGTTGGGATTATCTTTTTCTGGGGCCTTTTCCAATAGGTGTTGCACATAACTTTGAGCGCGTACATATTACACAAAAATTTGTTGAAGTCGGCAATCCTAACAGTTTCAGGACTTGATTGCATGAGTGCCCACATCTTATATGCCACAAATCGCTAACATCAATATTTGAGTTGAGAGCAGTTTCAATTTGCGGTAAAAAAATCACTCACATATTGACCGCAATTTTTCCGACGACCAAACAATAATCTTTTGTTTTCTTTTTCAATGAAAACTTCTTCATTTTTGGAGATAACACAAAATCCAGCAGTCTCTACATTTTTCACTGATATTAACTGTCCATTTAAATTTGGAACAAAAAGTACATCCTTTAAAATAATCTGTACGTTATTAGATATTTCACCGCGAATGTCACCAATACATTGAATTTCCAGAACTGCAGATTTTGAAGCACATTTAATAGTTCCTGTTGCTAGTTTCAGTGAGCTGAACCATTCTTTCCGCGAACACATATGGGAAGTAGCACCGGAATCAATGATGAATTTATCGATATCTAAAATTCCTACTGTGAAAGATATTTCGTAAGCTGAATGTTTTTCGTCCGAATTTGTTGTATAGTGCGTCTCATAAGTATATGGACAAGCGATTTTTTGAAATAGCAGCTCAAAATATGAAGCCATAATCACGAAAAAAATAATAAGCATATAGAATCATAATATATGTTTGTTACAACAACGAAATACAGTATAGGGTTTACAGAATTTTCGTAAAAAAAGTTAAATTCAAAATAAGCTGTCCCAAAAATATATGGACAATGAAGAGAATTGCTTTTATTTCCACCGTATCAAAAAATATTGCATTTTCTGCGTTCTGTACATGTGAAGTACCCACTGCAAAATATAAAATCACAGCTCATTCTTCAATTATCGAATAGTGGGAAAATGCCTCGCAACGTTCAATTCTCTGCTGCAGATATAGCTAAAATTTGGCGTTTAAAGACTCAAATGTTAAAATGTCTGATATTTCTAAACAAATAAAGAGTAACAGATCCGGAATTTATGAAAATTTATCAAAAAGTGACAATGCGATTGCAAAACAACGTTCAGGTCGACCAAAAAAAAAGCAACTATATACGACAAGACAGATAGATTTTTCGAGCAGTTTCAACCCAAAAGAAGTTTGTTCGTGAAATTTCGAAGACTTTAGCTTTTCCTATTACGAGATCTACTGTCACATTGCATAGGGGCAAGCAAAATTCATAAATATCGCAGAATGTGCGCGGAATGTATGTTGAAAGTGCACCATAGAAATGCACGCGTTCTTTGAACTAAAAACCACAAGCCTTGGGAAGATGAATTGTTGTTTCTTCAGTGACGAAAACAAAACCAATTTGGATGACCCTGGTGGCTGGGGATACCATCGGCATGATCTGCGACGAGAATCTCGGGAGTTCATTAGTCGACAACAAGGAGGGGATTCTCTCAGGGTGTGGGGGGCGATTTGGTTCAATGGAACAACGGATATTGCTTCTCTTAATAGTCAACAGTTCCCTGAGGATTATTAAAATGTCCTTAAAAGCAATCTACTTCCATTTGGAAACATTTTTGGAAGGGATAACTGAAAACTCCAAGAGGACAATGCGTCGATTCACATCTGTCATTCAACAACAGCTTGGTTTACACAGAATCAAGTAACTGTTATAGACAGGCCAGCTATCAGTCCAGACCTAAATCCAGTTAAAAACCTTTGGGGAGTACTCGCACGAGATGTATTTGCTCATGGTCGTCAATTTTCTACTATTCAGGAATTAAAGCAAAGCGTAGAGCAGAATTGGTTCTCTTTACAGCCACACATTTTCCAAACACTAGTTTGAAGCTTACTTGATACGGTTTTCAAGATAATTCAAAGGAACGAATCCAAAATTCGAATTTAAATGCAAAAAACTCGAAAAGTCCATATATTTTTGAGACAGCCTATTTTTATTTTTATTTTTTTACAAAAATTCTGTATAACCTGTACGGCATTTCTTTGTTGTCCTAAACTTGTATTATAATTCCATATGCTTATTATTTTTTTCGTGATTATGGCTTCATTTTTTGGACTGTTATTTCAAAAAATCGCCTGTCCATATACTTTTGAGACGCACTATAGGACTAAATTTCGAATGTCTGCAGTCGCGCTTATAGTGACAGCTATTCCCTCACTTATAGCATTTAGAACTTTTCATTCTGCAAAATTTTGACGTATGGCCTCTCTTTTTACAAAATTCACAAATCATCATCTTATGTGTAGCTGTAAAGCAAATGTTATCCAGCGAAGATTTAACGCAATAATTTTTATCGCTATTCTTTGAGTCATTCACCAATGCCTCAGCGTCTATTAATCTTTGAGTTACGAATTCTAAAGTTAAATTGATACTGGGTTGATTTTCTAACGCAACATTCACCGCTTCATAATCTTTCGGTAAAGACATCAGAATGTACACAATAGAGTCTGTATCCCCTACCTCAGCACCAGATATCCGTAAGTCCGTAATTAATTTCATAACTTCATCGATATGTTGTCTCAATGGAGTGTCTTTATTCTTTCTCATTGTGGCTACTCTTTTTCGAGTTAGTATTTGATTAACAGCTCCTTTAGTTTCATGCGTACTTTGAAGAGTTTTCCATATTTTGCACGCCGTATCCTCTTTTTGAAGCGAAGCTAAAATTCGATCATCTAGAAGCGTTAGCAATAGCCTTTTTTTTATTTACTTATATCTTCAGTTTTTGATAAATCTGCTTCTCTTTCTAAATAATCATCCAATTCTTTTGCAGAAAATATTGCATTTACCCTTCTGCTCCATATAGGAAAGTTATTGCCTTCAAATGCTGTGACTGTATATTCTTTTCCGTTTAAATCCATTAGTCGTATCTTCTCACTGAAGAAAAAAAACTCCCGAGCAATAAATCCTAGTGTGATTGGCCTACTTTTGCGATCAACGCATTGAAAGTCTTAGAGAAGAAGTAGAGAGAGAATTTTCTCGCTAGCCACGCTCTGCTGTTAAAAATCCGTGTTGAAATGTTGCTCGGTTGAAAGATAAGGCCGTTTGATTGTACATAGAAGTTTTATTTACAGAGAGTCAATCGCACACATGAAAATCAGAGAATACAGTGAAGCACAAAAGAAAGTAATCTATATTTATAACATTTGAAAAGATTCTAGGAAGGCCAATAGGGCCCTTTAATAAGGCAGCCAATAGAAATTGCTAATAAGAGAACCAATCAGTTTTATTTAATTTAATGACGTGATAGAACCGAAAAGAAATGATTTCATGAAATGTAAGTGCAAGTACATCACTCTAACACTAACGTAATAACTATTGTAATCAAATAATATTAAGTATTACAGTTTTATAAAATTTATGAAGAAGTTATTGAGAAATTTTTCATTTCTATTTATTACTACTCTACTGTCTAACTATGTGCTCACAACTCATTCATAACTTTTTCAATTTAATAATATTTAAATATTCAGTATAATTTTATTATAATTCTTATTTAATTAGTAACTTTTTGAGTCGCAACTTTACGAATATGTAATAATATGTTTCATCATGTTCTTAAGTCAAAAGTCATGAGGTAAAGAATCTTTCGCAATAATTTAATGGCACTAAGCACAATAATAATTCAGAATTTTTTTGTTCATTCACTGATTAGTACATTATTTAAAACGTGAGGCACGAAAGAATATAAACTCATAGACGTGCATTTTTTTTCTACGTTTATGGAATGTCAGTAAAAATGTATTAAGTATATTTCTACGGCACTGCATCGAAAGAGATTCAGATACCTGATTTCTTGTTCGAAACAGCCACTGAAATGCTCATCAATATTAAACCATTGAAGTGCTAATATGTAGACTGTCATTTTTTCAGGTCTAGTATTTACAGGGTGTCCAGCGAATAAGACCCTGATTTCAAAATTAAATATCTCCAAAACAAAGATCAATAGAATTATGCGGTAAACGGTTTGTTTATTAGCTAAGCTGTAAAAATGTTATACAGAAGTTTCAAAATTCAATTGCAAAAACCGTTAACAGATAGTGCTGTAATCACAATGCCTATAAATTATGCATCGAAGTCCAGAGCACTAGTGTCTCATTCCTAGATGCTACCTATGGAAGAACGAAAATTGGGAAATACCGCTTTTTGTTGGGGTGATGTGCAGAAGTGGAGACAATTTGTCACAGAATTATTGCATTATCAGCTTAGCTAATAAACAAACCGTTTATTACCGCAAAATTCTATTGATCTTTGTTTTTGAGATATTTAATTTTGAAATCAGGGTCTTATTCGCTGGGCACCCTGTATATGTATGTATATGTAATGTATATTATATTTATGTATATATATATATATATATAAAGGGAGAGAGAGAGACAGCAAGGGAGACAGAAGAACATGAATAAATATGTATATTCTTAGAGTATGAAAAATTTTTTTATTATTTTATTTATTATTTTACTTATTTTTTTATTTATGTTTAACTTATAAATATTCTATGATAAAAAGGGATTTATTAAGGTTTGAAGAAAAAAATAATACCGAGTAGAAGAATGCAACATATTTTTTATGCCGGAAATTATTTGTCGGAAAATTATACGAATTTATTGAACAGCACTGTATATCATACATAGATTTCTATTTACTTCATACCTGAAAAAGAAATAGTAAAAACTTGAAAATATATACCACAGTTGAAAATTCCCCTTCGGCAATTTCGGATAATAAAGGGAATTAATCATACCTGATTTTTTTATGCAAACCTGTTTATACAAAACGATTGGCATGCAAACAATTAGCTAAAATTAAAACCTGTACCGAAATTTTAAACAGGCTTCGAGCAATTAAGGCTCAAATACATTACTGTAACCGATTTCTTTTGTGTATACCTGTAAATGAACGATAAATTCTATGAAAGACTTATTCTATAATACTCGCCACGTAGTGAGATTCAGTGATTTATATCAATTTCAATACATTTGAAATAACGTAGTGTTGTAAAAATACTCTCAAAACAATTTTTTCTCCATTAATTATAATGTAAAGGAAATCTTCAGAGTGTCCCTGTAAATGAAAAAGTAGTGCAGAACTCATTTCAATACCAAAAATGCAACAGTAAAAATTCTTAACATACGCCAATTGTATTAAAATCCGAGTATATTTACTTGAGTTAGAGAATAGACAGACAGGCAAGTGGACAGACGGATAAACAGACAGATCGGCAGACAGTTGGGCAAACCGAATTCATAAACACTTTTAAACAATGTTGGAAAGGCGGATGGATAGGAGATATTGCCATAGCAACATGGCAGGCATACTGTGCAACAATGTTCAATGGAAAACTGATTGTTGATGATAATACCGAGTCAAAGAAAATTCAATAATCTGGTTGCCATTCATTTTACAATTTAGTGGGGATTGCTTTTAAATATGGCAACAACCCACACTACCGCTCAAGCTTACTGGGAGTTTCGTTATAATGTACAATCTAATCTATCATATATTACAAAATCTTTGATTTGCTAAAATTGCACCCAAAATGTTACTGTAGATCCCGGAATATTATATGCAGATATTCTCTAAATCTTAATCGGTGCATAGCATCTAATAGTAGAAATTTGTAATATTTGTTTCGTCCCAGTATATTTTTAAAATGGTGCTTTGCCATAGAATTAGAAATGGTGTACTTTCTTTTATCGACTGTACTTCCATCTTACACGAATTGTTTGGTAACATAACGTTATACTAAAATTAATATATCTATGTTTGATGCTTTCATATTAAACATTTTAATAGATTTGTAATTTATTACAAATATTAATATTATATATATATATTATATAAAACTATATATACGTATGCTATTTACTATACAGGATGTCCACTCTCAACAGTGTTCAATGGCTAATTCCTAAACCGTTAGTCATAGACATATAGATCCAATTGCAAAAATGTTTGAAATTAGGTAAAGAAATATTTTAAAAGCGATTTGGATCAATAAAAGCATTACTTAAAAATTACGAAATTTAAATTTTTGTATGGTACCCCGGTCCTGTAAGTTATATTTAGTAAAATTTTCCTGTTACACTGACAAGTAAGACAAAAACGTTCTGCTACTCTACGATTAAAATTGATCGAGTAATAGCTCTTTTATGTTGGACCATATTTCTTGCTGCAAATTACGGGTCATTCACAAATTTAGTAGAAATATAATTTCGACAGATATATTAAAAAATGGTTCATAGTAAAATTATCACTGCAATATAAATTTGAAAGTTTTAATCATTCTGACATATTATTACAAAGTATACAGTTTGTACAAAACATATAACAAGACAAAACATCCAGAATTTTTTAAAAATAAAATGATGAAAATTAACAGCCTCAATTCTTTACAAAATGATACATATTTTAAAATGTTATTAAATTACACTAGCCTGCAAAAGTTGGGTTATGTCGTTTTTTATTTAGCTTTTGATAATTGTTTCGTATGTAATCTGTGCCGCTGAATACAAATGTGATCGGATTTTTTTGCAAATCGTAAATATTAAATTTAAAAACTGAAAAAAAAGTAGATGTGATTGTTGTGTTTTTAACTTTTGATGATTGATTTTTATGTATTTTGTATCGCTGAATCCGAAAATGATCTTCATTTTTTACTATCACGTCTTGATTTTACGGAAATTGTAAATTTCCAAATTAAAAAGTTTAAAGTAAAAATTGAATCTTCTCCACCACCTCATCGAAACCCTCATCTGTTTAGCTGTAAGATTCCCAATCGAAAGCCAAAAAATTGAATAAAATATTGAATTAATTAAAATTAAATAAAAAAGTTTTACATATGTTTTGTAGTATCAGATTGCCGCTATGTTTTAACTTTGACATTTACGATTTGCAAACAAATTCTAACGTGATGCTTAAAAATGAACATCATTTTCAGATTCATTGCTAAAATTTACAAAAAAATCAATTATGAAAAGTTAAAAAACACAGCCATCTCCTGTATTTCAAAGTATCCGAATTTTGTTATTTTTTAACTTTGAAATTTTATGATTTACGAAATATCCTGACTTTATGGTTAAAAATTAAGGTAATTTTCGAATTCAGTGCGAAAAATTACATAGAAGTTAAAAAACCCAACCATCGTAGCCTTGTGTTGCCTAATCTAAATATTTTTCTTATACTTCTTGATGGTAATCTATCCGAAATTTCTGTGTTATACTGTAAAATAAATATAAGTGGTAACCACTGAAATTCACAATAATATTAGATTTTCATCGGATTTACGGCACTATGTAAAATTTAATCTCGATTGGATATTTGAAAGTGAAATAGAGTACACATTTTAAACTGGAAAAACATACATACGGACGTTGAAGTCAAATAACAACTTATAAATAATATTTGTTAAAAAAATTCATGAAAAGAAACTGTTTCAAATGATTAGAAAATAAAACATATGTTAAAATACAATTATTTTAGCCAATCTGAAACTTAACTAAAGTAAACGCAATAATAATACTTCTACGATTTTTTTCAAAGCACAGATACACATGAAATAAATTCTTCGAATATTTAAGCACTTGGTATATAACTCCTCAAACCATGGCCGAGCTGATTTGTGTTTAGAAGTGGAAAAGTGATATAAGTCATGCATTTTTAAAGTTTGATAACTCGGTCAGTTTTAGCCTTATATGAACGGGGCATTTTTTAGCTTATTTGTCGCTGTAATCGGAAAATTTTACTAAATATAACTTTTAAAACCGGGGAACCGTATAAAAATTTAAATTTCTTTATTTAAAAAAATATAAATTGGCCAAAATTGCTTTTTTTTTTTTTTTTTTTTTTTTTTTTTTTTTTTTTTTTTTTTACTCATTTAAAACATTTTTGCAACTGGAACAATATATCTATGAATAACGGTTTAGGAATTATTCAATGGACACTTTTGGGAGTGGACACCCTGTATATAAATATTTTACATGAAATAATTACATATTTTTTGCTAATTTCGTCCAGTTATTTGAATGTTCTAGTGCGACAATATTTCTATTTTGTGTTATTTATGCAATATATTGAAGATATTCGCCTAGAAGCATGAAATTTCGATCGATAATTTAAAATTACGTTATATTTATGAATATTCTCGTAAATTTTAGTATTCCACATTTTTATTTTTTATAGTGTTTATCATTGAGTATAAATTTTCTGTTTCCATTGATATTTTTTCTTATTAAACAATCCTGAATATGAAATTTCTAAGTAATAAATTCAATGTAAGAACTTTAAAAAATGAGTAAAGTATACTAAATAAAATAGAAAAAATCATGAAAAGAAATTTTTATTGTTCCAGTTGAAAACTGTGTTTTAATATAATATAGTGCCTTGAAGTTGAAGTCATAAAAATCTAGAACATCCCCAAGCAAAACTAAATACAATGTTCTTTTGTTCTTTCCTACGAAGCTATATTTCCTTTTGATGTTGTCTGTTGTTTCTTTGTATACAGCTTCGAGCGACATGTGACAAAATTATATTTCAAAAAGATAAATAATATTTGTAAATTGTCATATAAATGGAAAATAACCGAAAATCTCTTTATTTTCAAATTTCAAAAATGTTTGTCTTGAGGAAAACTGAGAAAGGTTAAAACAAATGTATTATTTGAAAGTTAATTTGAACATGAAATTTGTGAAAAGCCTACAACTTATACTTTATAATATAACTAGCAAAATTATTCTTCCATAGACAAGTTTTTCCGAATTTATCTATATTATTTTCGAATTTATTTACTACCTAAAATGAATATAATAATTAATAAATGCAGCGGTAGAAAAATAAAAATTAAACGCAATAGCTGTTCTACTTTTTTTTATCCGTTTAAATGTACATTTAAAGCTGAATTTAATTATTTAGCAATTCAATTTTCTACGTGGATGTATGTTTAGTTTAAACTTATGTATGTTTATAATATTGCTTATAATGTTTTACGTATGTTTATATGTTAAACTTATGTATGTTATGGATGTATGTTTAGGAAACGACATTTTATGTGTAGACTTTCGAATGCGTGGAAAGATGAAATCCATAAAGAATTGTCTAAAAACTCAAATCAAATTTAGCACAAATCACAAAGACAGATTTAAAGTATCCATTTGTTGTAGGCAAACATGTTTAAATTATTTCCTCCATTTATAATACAGGGCCTGTTACGTTGTTAATTCTATATCGCAGAACTAACGTTACTCCTTTAAAGACAAAACACGAATAGCTACAGGGTGTCCAGTGAATAAGACCCTGATTTCAAAATTAAATATCTCAAAAACAAAGATCAATAGAATTGCGCGTTAAACGGTTTGTTTATATGCTGAGCTGTAAAAATGGTATACAGAAGTTTCAAAATTTAGTTGCAAAAACCGTTAACAGATGGCGCTGTAATCGCAATGCCTATAAATTCTCGAAGTTCTATAAATTCTATAAGCCTATAAATTCTATAAGTTCTTCGAAGTCCAAAGCATTAGCGTCTCATTCCTAGATCGCTCCCTCAGGAAGAACGAAAATTGGGAAATTTCACTTTTTCGTTTGGGGGATGTGCAAGAGTGGAGACATCTGGTCACAGAAATATCGCATCAGCTTTAATTTTAGAGAATTTAAATTAACAGAATTTTCAATAAAAAGTTTAGAAAACATTATATAAGAACTTATTAAAATATTTTATTAAATTCAATTTTTAATGTCATATAAATCAAAGTGCATATTTTTAGAAAAAAAAATTTTTACTTTTTATTTATTTTTTATGTTTGTAAATCACGTCATAATATTTTGGTATTATTGTTTATACCTGATTTATTATAAATAAAAAAGTAATTTTGCACTTTTCATTTAGTTTAAAATCATGGCATAATATTTTGGTTTTAGCACAACACATATATTTCTTTTTTTTGTAAACAAAGTTTTAGAGACAGAAATTATGCATTAAATTATTTCATTTTTAAAAGGAATTGATGATAAGTCATATCATCAACGTCGAAACTAAAGTATTTTGGAGGCTGCATTCCTTTCCAACACTTCGGATTAGAGTCCTGCATCGGGTCGGGTTACCCGCTTTTACCCGAACCCGACCCGCGGTTCGGTTCGGGTAGGGTTGACGCTATATTTTCCCTTTTCTGGTCGGGTCGGGTTAACTTTATTTTTTTTTTGGTGCGTGTCGGGTTCGGTTCGGTTTCGGGTTTCTTTTTTACTCTTGCGGGTCGGCTTCGGGTTCACCCGCTTTTTTAAAAGAATGTGGAAAATATTTTTTTTGTTGAAAGCCTATATAAACCGCAGATCAATGTTTCACACAAACAAAATATGCGCCTGTCTGTTTTGTCTTTAGTCATCATTTCACGAGTCTTCCAAAGAACAAACTTTCCAAACTAAACTGGCCAACTAAAAATAATATATTTTTACCCTTTTTTAATTATATTATATAACATTATACAATATGCAGCAAAACGCTAAATGGTCCTTCCTGTTTAATGTATCAAGTGAATAATTTAATTGTGGTGATATGCGATGCACTATGTTAGACAGGAAAATTTTCAAAATAATAACTGCTGATAAACTAAAGGCAGGTGGCAAATTGTTTGAAACAAGGTGTATTGTTATAAGTGAAACTTTTGAAACCGCAACTAATTTTAAAGCATATTTAAATATTAGATTTTTAGTTTTATACCATTTAGAATCCTGCATTGAGTCGGGTCAGAGGTTTTACTATATTTCAATATTAAAGAATATGGTTTTGTTCATTCTTTTGTGTCCCCATTTTCGATCACTGTCAATGCCAAAATGCAACTTGCAATAGCGGTGTTTTCTCGATGTCTAGTACCACAAAGCCTATTTAAAGGCTAAACGGTTTGTGCGAAAGCCGGGAGACCCGCGTTCTGTAATGCGCACTAGGCTTGGCATCTAAATTAGTGAGCTATATGGCCCCCTCTGTTTTTTTAAGGTTCAGAGTTAGTTAGGCTTGGCTACTTATGCTATAGCTTTCCTGTGCTCGTTGGTACCCTAATACCTTTACATTCTCCGTTTTTGCTTACGCCAGTTGGTGGAATGACATCGAAGTATAGGACAACCAAAAAATTCTTGGATGCCATATGCGCCCCTTTTTCTGGAGGTTATATTTAACCTCGTGCTTCCAACTCTAGAATGGCCCTCGGGACTCCACCAGAGTTTCCAAATTATACTTTTAGGCCGTGCATTGTTTCGAAATTCATCCTTAGTTCATTTTCATATTATGTTGGAGGTTACGCGTGGCGCCATTGCACGCCGCGTTGGCACTCTTTAAGCACCCCGATGTCATGTCATGTTATGTCATTCTTTTACGTAAAACATAAAAATGGTATTAGAGAATTAGAGCCCGAAATTTACAGGCACGGGAATGGCCCCGCCCCGCCCCGTCCTGGTAAAATTTAAAAGTTTTATACGTGGCCGTTCAATTTTTTTGCCGGCCCGGCCCGTTTATTTTGTTTATGAGCCCGGCCCGTTGAAAAAACTGTCCCAATAAAGCGGCCTGGACAGTTTGAAATTTTGCCGCCCCGCCGGCCGGTCCGGTACTCTATTAGAGATACAACTGCAGATTATTTTTCATAATGGTACTAAAACATGGTTTGCTTTCCTTACACTCTAAGTTCGGGGTGGGTTGTTGGTTGAAATATTGCGGGTTCGTGTCGCGTGTGGGTTGTTGGTCGAAATATTGCGGTTTCGTGTCGCGTGTGGGTTGATATACCTCAGGTTCGTGTCGGGTTGCGGGTTCACTGAAATTATTTTTGCGGGTTCGGGTCGGGTTGAGTTAAAATGGAATTTGCCCGCGCAGGACCTACTTCCGATCAGATAGCTAGAGGCTGCATTATAAGTCTGTGCTCAATGATAAAAAAATGAAAAGGAGTTTTTTTAAATTAAACTGATTTTTTTTTACTTAATTAAGTTTAAAAAAAAAGCATTGTATTTTTTCATTCAAATTATTTTTTACAATTTAAAAACAATGATTTATGCATCATTATTATAAATGCTCAATTTTTTTTTAAAGGGTTTTTTTTTAGCTTAATTAAATTTTGAAACCAGAAACTTTGAATTTTTTTATTCAAACATTTTTTTCACAGTTTAAATAAATATTAAAAAGTAAAGATTTCCATTTTTTTTCAAATTCTCATCAACGGTTCATCGGTTCATTCGGTTCCACGATCTACCAATTAGGAGAAGAAAAAAAAGATACCAAAGAGTATCCGGACCGAAGTAGCTTATAACAAAATTTGAAACAAATCTCAATTCTGTCAACACATGGCTCCTAATAATATTTATAATAAATTATTAACCAACTAGTCAACGCTTTGTCTGATAACTTAAAATACTAGAAAAGCCTATGCAATTAATGCCTATAACTAAACATATCACGTTATTCAATTTTTAACCACATATTTGCATTTTCCCATAAATTTTTACTTTCTTCTATCTTCAATAGAAGAAAGTATTGAAATCGAAATTTTTTTCTACCTCCAGTTTTCGACGTATTTACACGTTTTAGGGGTCACAGATCACTAAAAACATATTTATTTAAAATGTCTGTCTGTCCGTCGCCATTGTATCATCAAAAAGTATATGAAGCTATGCATAGAATTGAACCACATTTTTTTTTTATTTTTGGCTATGGCAAGCAGGTCCTACCTTAATTTTGAAAACATCCACTGGAAGGGGGCACTGAAATAGCGATTTTTTTACAATTTTAAATATTTTACTATCGAAAAGTGTATGAAGTTATACATAGTATCGGACCAAATATTTTGTGTATGATTTTGACCAAGGCAAGAAGGTCCTCCCTGCATTTGGAAAAATTCCGCTGAAAAGGGGGCGCTGTAATAGCGATTTTTGTGCCATTTAAAATATTGTACTATTGAAAAGTGTATGAAGTTATACATAGAATTGAACCAAATTTCTTGTGTATGTTTTTGGCTATGGAAAGAAAATCCCCCCTGAATTTGAAAAAATTCCGCCGAAAGGGGCGCTGTAATAGCGATTCTTGTGCCATTTTGAATATTGTGCCATTGAAAAGAGTATACAGTTATGCATAGAATTGAACCAAATTTTTTGTGTATGTTTTTGCCCAAGGCACGAAACTCCTCCATGTATTTAGAAAAATTCCGCTGAAAGGATGCGCTGTGATAGCTATTTTTGTGCCATTTTTAATATTGTACCATTGAAAAGTGAATGAAGTTATGCATAGAATTGAACCAAATTTTTAGGTCCTCTCTGAATTAGGAATTCTGCCGAAAGAAGAGCACATAATAGCGATTTTTGTGTAATTTTCTTGATTTTTTGTAGTTCTATTATACGCCGGTGGCTTGTGAAGTTAAGGTAACTTCCCATTCTGATAATCCGACTATTCGCGAGCAGCAGATATATAGATATACAAAAGAATAACGGAAAACTATTGATTTTAATAAATATCATGATAGAGATTAATTTGTTTTTACCCCGATTAATTGACCGAAGCAGAAATTTAAAATGAAAGTCAAACTTTTTTATAGCATTGAACTAATAAATGAACATTGACATTTGTAACAACATTTTGCAATATTAAAATATAAGTGATAGAAGAAAGTTTCTTTATATTTATATTGACTTGTTCTTTATATTTTCGAAAACATGATAAAACTCTCTGATTTCTGAACAAAAAGCTCTGCTTTAAAGTCACTTTACTGCATTTTTGAAATATACGTGATTAAATCGCATCCACGACCTATTATTTAAAAAAAAAAACTAAAATGGAATACAGTTTTATTAAATTTATATATATACATATATATATATATATATATATATATATATAATAAGTTAGTAAAGTTGTGTGAATAATTTCAGCAATGTTTCGAATTGGAAGTGTTTTTATTTTCGGTAATTGGGAACATGACGCAAGTACTCATTAGTAACTTTTTCAGAAACTCTATTAATTTGACTTGTATAAAATAAAGATAACTATTAAATAATTTTGAAATGAACCATACATACTGAATAAATTTCTAAAAATGTAACTAAAACATAAAATAATTAATAATTTAGTCTTATAATACTTGTATCGATCGGCTTTTTAGCCCAGGTGTCATTTAAGAACACGTTTAAAAACGCAAATGGCTCATAATCTAGGAAAACATAATATAAACATGAACTTAAAGAGACAATAAAATTTTCCGATTTACCACGATTCTGAAAATGGTTCTTTGACTTTAGGAACCGAATAAACCAACATATTCTCGAAACCTAAATTTATAGAAACAAAGTTTCTTTTTCTGCCAACTAATTTTTGGACATGTTTCCCGAAAGGGTTTATAGTGTATTAATCAGTTTTCCCAAACCATAATACAGGTTTATCGGATGCTAAAAATTATCAAGTAAATATTTACATGTTTAACACACATTTTTACAAACAGAATAAACTATAATTAACGTTAATTATATGTTTTTACTCTTGCATGTGTAAATTAATTTTGAATAAGAATGAATAGTATCCTGAAAACAGAAACTCCAATTTGATGAAAAGTCATTAATACACTATGAAAAATACTCAAAACAATTTCAAAACATCGGTGGCAACAACAGAAATTATTGTTTTTATTAATGCTTCTTTAAATCTGAAAACACCTCAGTTTCTCAGGTTTCAAAAGGTAAAGCACGCTTTTAGAAACGTGGGTACCTCGGAACGGACTATTGTTTATTTTTGTTCCTAATTGTATTATATTTTCTTAGATAAAGAATCGTTTGTTCTTTTTCACAGTATGCATAGGTGGATACATATGCAGTACTAAGAGTTATAAAGTTCACCATTTTTTGTATTTAAGGAAAATACTCTTATAATTTCTTTTCAGTTTTTTTTTTTTTTTTTTTTTTTGAAAAGGATTTAAAATCTTCTGTGTATATTTTATTAAACCTATGCTACATATATTAATAAAGAAAACTTTCTTCTAGGAAAAATAGTTCAAAGACCATTTCAATTGTGTTTCAAACATCTCTTGTTAAATAGTATTCATTAAGGGTAAATTATAAAATTCATGTAGTTCTAAAGAAAAAGCAGAAAAAACAATTTTATACAAAGTATATAAGGTCAGTTGCGTTTCACAAACAATTTGTCTTATACAAACAGCCCAGGCAGTTTCATAAAATATTATCTTACAACTTGTTTTTCGTAACATCTGTGTTAATATTGTTGAAAAATTATTACATAATGGCATATTACTAACAATATTTCCTTTAACATATTGTTGCCTGGTAATTATGTAGTAAAACTTTGTTTCGAGACAATCCAAGCCGCACCTTTTCTGAAAATCGCTTGCGTAGACTCGTTTTTCAAGATTATCTGTCAATAAATATTTTGAGTGTTTTGATTTAATATGAATTTTCGTAAAATCCAACAAAAAATGGCCAATATTTCACAAGAAGACGTAATCTTTCTAATAAAAGCTTTCTGGTATTTAATTCAAGGGAAATTGCATGGCTGAAACTAAGGATCTAGTGGGCGTCTTTAGTCAACAACGTTTGATATTAGAAGCGCGAGTATACTCGTGAACGGTGAACAAAATGTTAAATGTGTTAATTTGTAAATATTTTCATTTACTGCGATTGATTTTCGCGTGACTTCTATGATTTAATTAAAATCTGTCGTTGATTGTTTCATAAATATTTTTATTATATATTTTCTAATTACTTTGTATTGCTTCTGTTTCAAAATTCCACTGAGAACCAATTATTACTTGTTTAAAATAAAAGGAAATATTAGAATCATTTAACTTTTATCAAAACATTTATTATTCGTAAAGAAATATGCTATTATGTCGAATTTAACAGATATTAGTTTAAAAGTAATTTACGTTTTGAATCGTTGAAGAAATGGAAATATGATAGATCTTAGTACTTTTTCAGTGAATTTAAAAATTCTTAAATTGTTGTTCGAAGCCCAGTAGCGTAGTGGTCAGCACGCCTGTCTGCCACGTTACAGGCCGCAAGTTCGGCTCCCAGCTTGGCAACCCTTCGGGGTCGATAGAATGAGTACCAAGATTGCTTGGGAACTAAACACCGAGGGTCTCGTATTGGGCTGACCACCCGGCGGGGGCACATACTGATAGTACCTCGGGGACCAAGGTAACGATAATTTTTCCTATAATATCCCAAAAATCTGACATAATATCATAAAGTCATAATTCTAATTATTTTAATACTTATTTATTTTCACTAGATGGCAGCACTACATTTTTGTATTCAAATCATTGGTCAAGTTTCGACTAATTATCACTTGCACAGGAAGCTTTCGTCTCTGAACTTTGAGCCTTATTACCATCATATTTTCCTGAAGATGGCTGTAGAAACAGCTCGAAACGTAGAAATTAACTTTTAGCTTATTAAAATTCGTGTTTGTGTACAATTAAGCAAGATTTTGTCTTTATTTATTAGAAATAATTTTCTTTATAAACAAAATTAAAAGAAAAGAATCTCCCTGATATCCAAGAATATCTAATATTTATATAAACTGCAGAGTAAAATAAATAATTCCTTTTAAGACATTCTCGACAGACATGGAAATTGAATACATATTTAGCATAAAAAGAATTTTCTAGAAATATATGATTTGGTAATTTTTAAATCCGTATATTACCAAGCGCTGTAAGAAAAAAAGTACGTGATATATATACACTATCGATAACTTCAGATCTATTCACAACTGGCATAGATCATATTTATCCATATTCTATAAGAGAATTTTACTGGGAACCGGAGAAAATTATAACGCGAAGAAAAATATTCGAGCTTTCAAAGCAAATGTCAAGGAAGAAATATAATTCCCTATAAAATATTTCAGGTGCAAAAAAGCAATTTGTCTTCGTTACTCTGTTTACCACTGATATAGAACTAAAAATTTAATCACATTGGTATGCTAGATTGCAATAACTTTGAAACATTTTTATGAAAGATGATTTTTTCTTACATTTAGAAATACATGTTATATTTTTTATCAAGTACGAGTCTAAGAACAAAATAAAATATTAAGTTTTACTACATTGTATTTCAGGAAGTGGAAAACAAAATAAAAGCAGTGCTGCATCTCTTTTAAATAAAATAAGTATTTTAATATTTTCGAAACGAAAGGAAATATTTTTTTTAAACTATCTGCATGAGTTATGTGCTATCAATCAACGAAATAATATATATTTGTAATTTTTGATTGATATAACCCTTATTTCCATAATATTATATGCAGCAACATACATTTATAAAATTTCGAAATAGGAAATATTTTTGTTTATTCTACATTTATTTTCAGACACAATATTTACCGTATATTCTCGCGTATAAGCCGATCCCAAATTCGAAAGAAAAAACAGACTGAACACATGTATTTTAAAAAAGTTATGTTCGTTTTATCTAAAAGCTGAATTTGTGAAAATTTTCTGATTTTAAATAAGGCAAAGATAACTAGTCCAAAATACTAGTGTTCAACTTTTTTTTTTTTTTTTAATCGAACGTAGAAATCGGCTTATACGGGAGGATATACGGTAAAACTCATTTTTTTCTATTTTATTTTATCCTCTAATATTCTTCATATAATATTCTTATATGTGAAGGTTACAGTTATTTATAACGGTACAGCGTGTAATTATTTTGTGCACAGTCGGTCAACAAAACAAAGAAACCACCGCACACCAAATTTTGACAGTTTGAAATGGAACAGATCTTCAACTGGAAATCGTACCTACTTTTAAGGTATGTTATAAAAATATGAGTTCGTCTTCACGCTGAAATTGCACTAAATTCTAAAATTTTCAATACCAACAATCAATTTTTACACCGAAATCGGCTATGTTGTTTTACCTTTGAAAACCAAACGGGATGTTGTTCGACGAAATATATTACAAATTAAAATTTTGAACTCCTAATGCTAAATTTCTTTCCAATCTCTTCAAAACAGACCGCATTCAGCGTAATTTTTAAAACTTTCCTCAAAATGTACTAAGCGGAATTTTTTGAATTTTTTTTCTAATATTTGAAATTTCTCGTAATCGATTTCTATTAAAAAATCTACAGGTCAAAAGTCGATTTTTATCTTCAAAAATAAGTTTAAAGATTTATTTTTATTTTCGTTTTTATTTTTATTTATTTTCGAAAGAAAAATTACGAATTATGAACTGTGGTTTTTCATTCTTTAAAAATATATAAAACAATATACAGAATATTTAAATTTACGAATTTTAAATTGCAGGTTATTCTGCTAAGATATTTTTGAGTTATGCTTTGAAACTAACAGCATTAAAATCTGTTTTAAAACGATTAAAATTGATTGTAACATTAGAAGGTATTAAATTATAACTTTCAAAATTTCTCTAATATGTTACAAATTCGTAATTTTAAGGGGTCCGGGACATTTTAAAATAATTTTATTTTTCGAGTCACAATTTTGAATTTTTTGTGATGATTAATCATATCATTTGTAAACAAAATCACATGCTAAATCTTCACATAATTCTTTATAAATTTAAAATTTAAAATTTATTAAAAAAGGGAGGTTATTTAAAATTGTTATAACTCGAATTATTATATGTTGATTTCAAATTTTTCTCATTGAAATAAACAAATATATATACATATTAATGTTGATTTAACATTTTTAGAAATATTAATTAAAAAAGTATTTAAAATATTTAAAGTAAAAAAAAAATAATATAACATTTAAAAAAAATCATATTTACAAAAGTAAATATTTTTTTCAAAATTTTTTAATCAAAATTAGAGTAAAACTATTAAAAAGACTTGTTCCAAGTTTGAACCATTCATCTTTAACGGTTCTTGACTTATAGCAATTTAAATATGAAAAATGGTGAAAAAACCATCATAAAGGAAAACGCATTTTCACCAGAAATCGTTTCCATGATAACCGTTGCTTGAAAGCTAGATTTTGAAATCAAACCAAAACAAAAAAGCTAATATTTCCTGTTTTAATTAAGACAGAAACATGATTTAAATGTTATTTTAAGCAGCAAAAGAGACAGGAAATTTTTAATGCAATAAAAGTTTTCCTGAAAAATTGAAGATTTTTGCGTTCCGGCACCCTTAAGGTATTAATTACTGCCCCCCCCCCCCCCAAAAAAAAAAAAAAAATATATATATATATATGTTGTCAAAAATGGGCGTTTGTGTCGAAAGTTTTTGTTCAATTTCACACTGAAAGCGACCCTTCTAAATATATTTATTTAACATAAATTAAAAGAAGGTGCTTAGAAGAAGGGTTACTTCCATTTTATTTGGAATTATCTCGCCGTTAAGATGCATATGAAGTTCGTTTTTTACAAGTGTACGTATCTGTTCTCTTTTCAATATAACACTTGCTTTCAAATGTCTAATTCATTAATCAGAAAATAGCGTCTATGACAATTTAAGCAGAGCGTCTGTAAAAAGTATTTAAAAATTCTACATCAAAACCTAAAAGTTTTTATTTAAAACTTCTGAAAATGCAAAGATATTTTTTTCCTTACAACGCTTTGATTTATTTCTATAACACTAACTTTTAAAATGCCTTTATCACAACAAAAAAGGAAAAGTAATTTTCCCCTCTTCTGAAGCAAAAATATTATCAGTACAAAGAAAATATTTTTTATTGATGAATCACAAAAATAAGAATCGTTTCTTATCATTTTAGAAGTGCCTTTTTGACGGAAATCGCCTGCAGTCACTTTTATACGAAAAAGAGCGATTATTGCTATTTTCCATTCAGTAATGCCAATAGCAAATATTTTCACTGAGAAGAAAACTGTAATAGTTCAGTTTTGCTCCAGGGTTTTGTGTAATATTCAAAGAACAATTTTATTTCTCAAAATAGCGCATATTTTGATAATAGTATTTATTTTTTCATCTTTCCTTTGTTTAAATATAATGCAGTATTATCTTATTGATGTGGTTTCATCACACCATGCCTTTTCAACTGATACACTTTTTAAACAAAGGTATCATACCGCTAATGCATCCCATTGCTTAATCAAATTTGGAAAAGTGCGAGAAATACTCGCAACCTGGGCTTCTATACCGTCATGTTATATTACTGTGATAAAAAGTCCCATTACTTTCAGTAATTGGCGTCAGTATTGATTAAGGAAATTCATGAGTTTCTCACATAAAAAAATGACATAATTTTATAAATTAAGGACTTTCGTATTTTTTACTTTTCTTGTGCTATACGACCTTCATTTTTGCCAAATTTCCGTTTTCTAGGTCAACCGAAAGTACCCTACAGCTTATTCATATTAATATTCAAAGCTGGAGTTGCACAGTTGAAGTTTATTCCAACAGAGATAAAATGTCCAGACCGGGAATCGAACCTCGATACTTGGCGTGCCGTGCCAAAGCTTTACTGTTAAGCTATCCGGACAATACCTGGCTGATATAATTCACTCTTATTTGCTTGACATGGCTGCGATATCCTGTATACCATGTAAATATTTGTTCTCTTCATTATACCCTACAGCTTTTACTCTCAGAACATATAAAGAAATAGACTTTCGGTTAATCTATTTCACATTTGGCACGAAGGAATTTCTCATAGCACATGTAAAAAAAAAAAAAAAAAAATCTGAAAACATTTATTTATAATTCTATGTCTATTTATTACAGGATTTTACATAATCGGGATTTTCAAAGCGAGAGTATAAGAATTCCGTTTTATTCTTTTCAGCGAAGCCCTAAAAAACTCAAACACGACTTGCAGAAAATTTCAAAGTGCATTGTTTTATACGTTTATGGAATGTCGTGAAATGTATTTAGAAGTTTCGTCATCACCGCGATTGAAATGTCTCATTTATTGTTCTAGTAAACCATTGAAGTGCTGAACCATATTGATCCATGAGCTGATATGTAGACTGTGGGTTTTTTATAGCCCGAGTATGCGCATGTTCTTCTTCCTTCAGTCGTTATCCTTCATAATACAGATTAAAAAATTTAGTATTCATATGAAAAACTTATTAATATGGATAAATATTAACACTAATAATCATTTGGCATACAGCTAAATAACTGACTTTGACATTAAATATTTATTTATAGTCTAAAGAAAAATAAAGATATCTTATTCTGACAGGCACTGAATTTTGTAACACTTGCATGAAAAATAATTCTTAATAATTTGAACTTTCAAATATTAGCTTTACGTTAACTCATATATATAGTTTGAAATTGAACTTATTAAATATACTTCTACCTAGTTTAAATCTAACCAGTTTTAACCCGGCAGGACGGGCGCGGGGTGTTTTGACACCCCACGCTCGAAAATATTCGCCTGCTGTCGTTGAGTGCTTTTAACTTATTGTTTATTAATTTTTAAAATTGACTATAATTTAACATTTCAGTTATCATTTTTCACGAGAAAGTGTGTAATTATCATGAATTTCACTAACAGACAGAATTCTAAAGTGCTTTTTCGTATTTATGCCACTTAATATGTTTGGGGTGTGCTGACACCCCATGCGCGTTCTCGTGTTACTTTTCGTGGAGCCCGTCCTCGCGGGTTAATATAAATTATTTAGAAAATTCAGCAAACTACAAAATGTTTTTTCCGATAACTTAAATTATAAAATCATTCAATTCTCATAACTAAATTTTTTTTATGTTATTAAATTTTTACGAGAACATTTAACATTACGAGAGTCCATACACGTAATTTGAAATTAGACTTTTTAAATATATTTTATCGAGTTTAAGTTAAATCATTTTAAAAGTTAGTAACTTAAAATGATAAAAAATGAGATTGTATGAAAGCTATAAAGCTAGCAAGCAAGCAATTTTAGTAGAGCGGAAGATCATTAAAACGTCTCTAACGATTTTCACTTAACGTACTTCTTATACTAATCACAGCACGAGAAAACCACCTAGCTGTATACGTAATTCGAGAAAAGGTATTTTTAAAGGTTAAAACAAACACAGCACGAAAAATACTGCTAAAAATTGATAAAGGTTGCAATTTTCATTAAATATATCTTATCTACTGGCTTTAACACGTGAAGACTATCGGTACCTTTGTATTATCCGCGTGCTAATGTATAATAGCAAAAGGTTTTTTGTCTAGTATCTTTAAATGATATGTATGTATTTATGTTTTTACATGAATTCTTGTTTATATATATTCATTATGTTTTTATGTATTTGTATATATGTATAGCATGGGGAAAAGTTCCGTAATTGGGCGTGCAGCGAAGTGGAGTAATTTACCCAGTGTAGCTTTGTGAAAATTTAATTCCATTGTCGTAATTTACTTCTATTTTGTGTAGGGATGACCGGGGCAAGTTTTCCAACTTTTTATAACTTTATTTTTGTATTGTTTTTATTTTTATGTAATTTGATATCTACAGGATATCATTGTATTTCCTAGACCTTTCTGTAAAAATTGGCACAATTATTATTCAAAAAACTACATATATTGTTTCACAAAAAATGGTTAAGTCTAATGATGTTTCGTTGGAAAATGTGCCTCGTATGCGGGGCAAGTTTTCCAGCCTACTAAAAATGGTAAGGGGCAAGTTTTCCAACTATACTTTAAATGGTGAGACACAGGTAATAAATCTTGCTTGTTAATTAATAAGTATTTTTTATTGTGAACTAAATGCACAGTAACATAACAGTAACATAAAAAAACAGTTTTAATCCATTTCACGTTTCAAAACGAAGGTCCAAACAGCTCCCTGGCCGGGATTGGATTTTGTTTTTTCTCGCCTCTTTTATATGAATCCCTTTGCAGTTTCCCTTTTTAGGTGCGTTCGTAATTATATAAATACGTAGCACCTATAGTCGTCGTTCAGTCCGTCCGTCTGTCCGTCTGTCCGCATGTAACAGAGCAAAAACTACCCAACCGAATAGTCTGAAATTTCAAATATGTGATTGTTGCAAAATTTTGTCGAGCCATTTCAAATTTTATGAAAATCGGATGTATAGTTTAATTACAGGGACAGTCAAAAGTTTTTCTTTACATTACGGCCAATGGGAAAAATTATTGCAAGTGGATTTTAATGATATTAGAGCCTTCCGAATGATCTGAAATTTTAAAGATATAATTGTTGCAAAATTTTGTCGAGCCATTTCAAATTTTAGGAAAATCGGACGTATAGTTTAATTACAGGGACAGTCAAAAGTTTTTCTTTACATTACGCCCAATGGGAAAAATTATTGCAAGTGGATTTTAATGGTATTAGAGCCTTCCGAATGATCTGAAATTTTAAAGATATAATTGTTGCAAAATTTTGTCGTGCCATTTCAAATTTTAGGAAAATCGGATGTATAGTTTAATTACAGGGACAGCCAAAAGTTTTTCTTTAGATTACGGCCAATGGGAAAAATTATTGCAAGTGCATTTTAATGATATTACAGCCTTCCGAATGGTCTGAAATTTTAAAGATTTAATTGTTGCAAAATTTTATTGAGCTATTTCAAATTTTAGGAAAATAGGATGTATAGTTTAATTACAGGGACAGTCAAAAGTGTTCCGAAAAAATTATTGGAAGTGCATTTTAATGATGTATCAGACTATGCACGTTATGAAGTGCAAAAAATTATACATTCAGTACAATATGGGGTGCAAAAAATAATTTTAAAACTAGTTATAGTACGAACGCACCTCATTTGCCACGTTTGACGAGCAATTTCCAACTTGTTTTAGATTGATCTTTTTTTCCATTTTCAGTTGATTTTTAACAGGACAATTAGTCAGTACAACACGTCCTATTTTTCTTTCTACGTCGGGTTTGCCTCCTTAGTGCAGTGCAGCCTTCGCAAAAGTCCTAACTTCTTCTGGTGTAGGCGAAGTTTGTTTGGATGTAGAAGGAATGCCTTTTTCATAAGCAAGAGAGAAAGTTTGAGTAAGAACTTAAGGAACAGCTTCTTTGGAAGTGCTATCCCTGCGTTGGTGCAGAAGGATTTGATGCTTTCGGAGAGTATTTTTGGGGGGAGGAGGGTGGGGACAATCGATTATTGAGGAAAGTTTGAAATCTTTTCAGGATTGTTGGTGCTTTCAAGATTTTCTACGGCAGGAGCTGGCCTGTCAGAAAAGTAGGATGGCATAAAAGCCGAGTCTGTAAATATTTCACGATTCACTGGGAAAATTCTTGAACGTTTAAAATCCTCCATAATATTGGCTGTAGATTAACGCCAATGTAGCATCTCTAAGCACGGTCAATTTGTTTTTTGAGGGATCCATACACACTGCGATCTCAGTGTTATATCTTATGACTATAAAGGCATAATTAACATAAAATGGATTCATTAAATGAACCCATTTTAGAAAAAAAATTGACATTTTATTATATTTTTTAATTTACCTTATTTTTTATATTGATAGTTTTAGTGAAATGAATAAATGATCAAACGGGTTCGTAGTATATATGGTTATTTGGCCGATTTTACTACACAATAAATGAATTTTTGATACAATAAGTCTAGCTGATTTAGGAGGTGGACGTTTTTCAGTGAGAAAGATGTTGGAAAACATGCTCCGTATGTTATTGGAAAACCTGCCCCGTCGCCATATTTGAACTTTTACATTACCTGGAAGAATAGCGGTGTAAATTATTTGCGAAACAAACGCATAGTTACCTAAAGAAATAAACCCTTTTTTAGTGCATGCAATGTCAAAACAGTAAGTTTAACGCTAGTACGTTTATTTTACGTTTTAATAAAGACCTGAAATTTTATTCGCCGTTGAAAAAAATGGAAAAAAAAAACAGCTCTCTTAATGAAGTGACAGCAGCTAACTAAACTATAAATTTCGTAGATGGGGTGTGAGATGTTGCCACTTCAGCCAGTTTACTCGCTAGCATCACCTAGCGGCTCATTTAAAAATTAAAATGAGTTGGAAACATGCCCCTACGGAAAATGTGCCCCAGTCTCCCCTATGTATGTGACACAAACATTTACACCCCCCATTGTTGCCGACATCACTCGTGTTTGACGGCAATTTTGATTGCAAACCCGATTACGAAAGTGCAGGCTATGTATATATTCATGCATTGGGGTATGTAAGGGTATATATAAGGACATTTAAAAATATTTATATAAATTTTTCTATCAGAAAAATTGCGACACTATTTATGCTTCAAATTTATATAATCTTATTTTAAAATTAAAAATCTCAATTTGATATGATTTGAGAATATCAAAAACATACATGTACCTAAAAGTGCATAATTACAGATTATTTCGGAAATTGCTTTGCCTTACATTAAAGTTTTATAGCCAGTTTTAAAATGCATTGAAAGAATTTTCAAAGAAGAAAGCGTTTCTAAGTACGTTTAATCAAATATATACTAAAAGCAATAAAATGAATTAATATTCAGTTAAACACAAAAAAACTTTCCAAACGATAAATATTTTAAGTATTCTACATTTGGAGCGAAAAAAGGCATTATGTTGACTGACGATACATTTTTTTAATGCTAGTATAATATTATGTTTACACTAAAACACTTTATAATGTTTTTCTTTGTATTAAATTGTTTGATAAGGTCCCTTATATTTTATTGTATAATATAAATATTTCATTGATGCCTACACTTGTATTAAATAAATATTTTTCTTTTATAAAATTGTAAGAGCAATTTGAATAATATCATGTGGAGAATTTATGTTGCTTCGAAATTATGCTGTTGAGACTTCACCAAAAGCCTAACTGAAATAAGCATTTGCAAGTAAATCTATGTAAAGAAATGTCACATGTGTTTAACTTATTACTCTTAACTGTTATGACACTTTCAAAAATAAAAATAAGAGAAAAAAGATTTCAGATTTTTCAAAAGTGATTTAAAAAAAGAAAGAATTCTTCAGGCGTCAGTTATTGGAGGTTCACCCTATAGATAACTTTAGTATGCGTGTATGTCTTTGAACAAAGGCAACCATAGATTGGAGATAAATTTCTGACTTAATCACATATAAGCTACAAATTTCAGTCCATCGATTTATCGATTTATTGACACATTAAATGTTTTACATTGCAATAAATGACAGTTAAGGGGGTAGGATACCTTTAAACCTTAAAATTTTCGAATTTTTTTTAATGCATATTTTGATTCCGTAATCATTTCTGAACAATATGCAAAAAACCGCATAATAAATTCCCATTAGTTTACTAATTATGGCAGTTTTATTAACACTACATATTAAGACTATATAGGATAATTAAACTTTCCGCTGCGTTTATTCAAAATGATGAATTTTGATACTGCGCGCAGTGTTACTAAAAAAGCAGACATGGCAATCAAAAGAAATTTTTACCACATATTCATTTCATTATTACCTACAACTTAAAACGAGAAAAATGTAAGATTTTATTATTTTTTTGTTTTAGTACTTTGAAAATATTTTTTAAAACTTGAAAATTTTTAATTTTTTGTTAATTTTTTAATTTAGTCAATATTATTTACAAATATTCTGGTTTTAGTATAAAGTTAGCACTATTACGTATTTATTTTGACCAAAATTTCCTCTTTATATGCATATTTTCAGATTTTACCATGCACGTAAGATTTTTTTCTCTTATTATCATATATTCTTAAACTTATCATTTCAATATTTATTTATGAATTTACAAGTATATATATATATATTTTTAAATATAAATTTAAATATGAGCTTTATATTTAAATGAAGTTTGATTTTTTTTTTTTTTTTTTTTTTTTTTTTTTTTTTTTTTTTGATTTATTACACAAGTTTTGAAGCTTGGAACATAGTGATATTTTTTACTTTTCGACGCGTTCAAAGGTATCCTACCCCCTTAAAATTCTAGTGCTATATACACCCAGGGCTTAATTTCTAACAAAAAACGTCCCGGAGCCCTAATATTCTTCGGTACCGGTACAACAACCGTACCGCCCCTCCCCCTCCCCCATCACTCCAATATGCATATTTATGTTTCGTACAATATTTACAAAATTTAAAGCATTTTTCTTTAATCAGCAAAATAAAAAATTAAAATATATCTATCAGTATATACTTAGCTGTCAACTATTCCAATTTTTAGTTATCACTCCTTCTAAATAGTAAATTTTGCCTAATTTTAATGTTAATTAATTTCAGAATTCTGCGATTAAATATGGTAAGGATTGTGATTAGGAAATAGTGTTAACACAAAAAAGGGATAGTTTGCAGCTAAGCATTTTTAAGAAAAAATGACCGAAATTTACAAAAATCAATATTCTTGAAGATTGGAACATTGAAGAATGAAACAATATTTTACAGTTTCCTATAAAAGGTGCACATCTTAAAGTATAATCGATACCTCCCCATAACATGTTTTTGTGGTGTGTCCCTGAAAATAAGATTAAATTCAAAATTTGACACCGTTATCGGAAAGAATCGATGCTTTTATAGAAAAAAGAAAAACACTGCTCGATTACTTTCTATCAGATTAACAATACATGGCAATTATCTCTATTTACAAATGAAAGTGACTTTGCATATGTACAGTGCAGAGCCTTAGCAATGGTACCATTCATGATACAAAATAAACAGAAAAATCACTAATGGGACTTTTATACTCGTACGCAATAGAAGACAAAAAAACCTCAAGCTCGTTGGTAAAACAGAAAATATTCTTTTCAGGTTAGCTATCTAAATAAAATTTTTAAAAACCAGCCTATAAAAATTTATCCTACTGTCACAAAAAAAAAAAAAAAAAAAAACTCGCACTGAAAGCAAATTCATTGTTCAGTCTCTTGAGTGGCGCCGTATCTACATGTCGCCCACATAAATTTGAAATAGTAAAACATAGTTTCTGTTTTCCCTTCATTCTTATCAAAATAGCATTAAAATGATTTTAAATAGATTATAATACATAATTTTAAAGGAGAATTTTTTTCTTCTATGCATGAATAAATAAAATTTTAAATGTAATACAGATTGAGCTCGAGGCAGTCCAAGCCCAAAAACTGATATAAAAATTGAGTCCATTTTATCTGCATCTCCTACGCGCGCGACATTTTACGTCGCATATAAGTGTTTTGATAAAAAAGAAAACAAAAGCTTCGAGATGGAAAGGAAAAGGCAATTTAGGCTTCGTTTTTTTGGAAGCGCTATTGCACTGAGCTTCGGATCCCTATATTTATGAGCTCCGGTGAATCCCGACCAATATTTAAATATTTACCATAAACGGAAAAGTACCGGAGCCGGGCTCCAGTGGGCTCCGGCGCAAATTAAGTCCTGTATTCACCTTGAGTTAAATAATTAAAATGCATATAAAAGCACAAATATTTGTATAAAAATTCAAGTGCATAAATATAATAGAATGATATTTAAAATACAAATTAAAAATATCTTAAAATACATCAGAAAAACCTAGAACTGTTTCCACCATTACACGGTTTTCAACAGTAGGATTTAATAATAATCGAATAATCGCAAAGAAAAGAATAACGTTTAAATCCTACTGATGACGACCTTGTAATGGTTGAAAGCGTTTTAGGTTTTTCTGATGTATTTTAAGATATTTTTAATTTGTATTTTTAATTTGTATTTTAATTTGTATTTTAATTGGTACATTTAATTTGTATTTTAAAATTCATTCTATTATATTTATGCACCTGAAAGAAATTTTTGTACAAATATTTGTGGTTTTATATGCATTTTAATTGTTTTACATTCAATTAATTGATAAATGATTACTCCGAAACCCCAGCACGATCACGTCATTGTACCTAACTGCTGTCTATATCATTGTAACACATATAAAATCAGCAGTCTCGTTATATACTGGGTATTTTACATAATGTAACGAATTTAAATTGATTCTTAAAGTGGTTTAATTTATAATCCTGTTCGTATTAGTAACTTTAGTACTCAGATGCTCCAAATAAGAAGCTTTATATATATATATATATATATATATATATATATATATATATATATATATATATATATATATATATATATATTATAGGGCGGTAGGGTGGATAGATGTTAGAGTACGGAGGAGTGTGGCGTTGTCTGGATAATACTCTATGGTTAATTTAAAAAAAATGGGGCATTTGATTTATAACTACGTTGCTAATACACATTTTATAATGGATGTTGATTCGATACTTTTATATGTGTAATGGTGTAGATATATTTATTTATATATCAATTCATATTAAATTTATTCATATTCATTACTATTTAATAAAGTTAACGATTAAATTTTAGTTAAATTTTAGTCTACTCGGGACAATACCATATTAATTTGTATTAGTATACTATGTTAAATTAGAATAAAATGTATAATAAGTATATTTGTTGTACCTAATGCTATGATTTGTGGCGTAGCCAGGATTTCGTTTCGGGGGGGGGGGGGATCCAAAATTTTTCCTTCAGGTTATATATATATATAGTAAAACCTGTCAAGATGAAATCGTAAATATTGCTGAAAAATTCCGTTTTACACAGGTTTTTGTATTATTAGGTGTATTTGTATAGTATTCTTTTCCGTAGCACGGAAGATTTCTGTTCAAGGCAGAATTCCTTTATAGGCAGGTTCCATTTTTACAAGTTTTGTGTATTTATATAAATATACTTATTTATGTCATATAAATAGAATAAAACTTGTTAAAATAGTAATTGTCTATAACAGGATCCTGTCTTTAACGGAAGCGTTACATGGTATTAATATGAATTGCGATACAATTAAATTTGCTGAAAACCTGTCTGAAAAGGGATTTTCATTGTTCTTTAGTGAAACATAGTGAAACCTGTGAAAGTGGAATCTTTCTATAACGCAATCCTGTCTCAAACGGAAGAGTATCAGAATCCCTGCGAAACGAACAATAGATCTTATCGAGGTTGTGTATCTCAGAAGCATAATTAATTACACTTCTTTCTATGGAAACCTGTCTAAAATGGAACTTTTTACCAGTCCCTTTGAATCTTGTCTTGACTGTGTATGTATAATAGAAGTATTTCGAGTAACTTTAAGAATTTAGGTATAACCTTATTTAATTTCTTAATAATAAAAAAAAAAAGCATGGATAAAAAATGTAAGGTCAATCTCTATAACTGCAACTAATAATACATTGAAGTTACATTAATATTTACCAATGAAAAAGATTCACTATGATGAAAAAAGCTGAGAGCATACTGAAGAGTTAAACTTAATTAACCCATTCGCTGTCATCCACGAGTATACTCGTGGCTTTAATTTATTAATTACTTTGTCACCACTATTTTAGAATTAAAAAAAATGCCTCATTTATTGGCAGAAACTTCGCTGTATTAGTAAAGCGAAATTTACCTTTCTGAATTTGTGGTAGCAAACGACTTTTAACAAAAAAATTGAAAATTATTACTTTATAGTTTTGGCAGTGAATGGGTTAAATCAAGTTTCATATTACATAACATTTGCCTACAATAAAGTTAGGATCAAGTGGTTAAGTTTAAAACAGCAATTTCCATGTTTAATTTCTTGTTATTGAGTTAAGAACTTGTGCTGTAATAGATACTGGATAATGATTTCACATAAGTGTCAATCCCATGAGACATTCATGCGATCCGCCGCGCTCCCCATGCGAGCTTTTGAAATAACCCAGATAGCATGAACATTAGCAGCAAGTTTATTTTTTCTGATATTATCTTGCCGTGACAAATTCGAATTGAGAAATTCGCAGCAAATCTCCCGCAAGGTATACCATCACGCACCTGCATGAGTAGTTTGTTGTGAAACTGATGCAAGACTGTCTTTAATTCACGAAAGTGACGAAAGCAAAAAATCCCTCTGTTGAGAGAATAGACAATCAGCACATACACAGAAATTGCAGAAATTTTATTCGGTAGGCACCGCTTTTTCTAAGCGCTATACTTATTAAATACCAAAAAATGCTCGAAATGAAAAGTACAAATATTACCTAAACTTGTTTGTGGTGATAAAACCGATGCATGCACCTTCTGACGGCGCTTTCGCATCACTAGACTTGATCAGGTTTATGGACCCCTTCGAAGGTGTTAAACTTATAGTGTGACATGGAAAGATTACTACTTTGCAGTAAGTCTGCAGCATTTTTGATTACTTGTTTGCCGTTAGTTTGCAATGAATTTGATACAGTATGAATTTAACTTGCACGACAAGTTAGCTGCAAGTTCAAATTGTGGTGACTTCGGAGTTTGGGTTATCTTGTTATGACCTTTCTGTCTTGTCATGCTACGCTTACTGCAACTTTGCAGGTTTTCAAAGCAAAACTGTTGCAAATTTTCTGCAAACTAAAAATGCTATGTGGGAAGGTTTTAACTTTAAAAAAAATATCTTGTATTTTCAGCTACAGAAACTAGTAATGTAAGAAGCACACACATCAAATATAGTTCATGCTGGAAAAAGCAGTTTTCTTACAATTGTCTTATTCAGCCATAATTCTGTTGGGTTTCCATGTTTCATGTCTCGATACTTTTGATACCATATTCGATCTAATAGTTGCTTCCGATATCTGGCCGTCTTTAAGGAAGTTAAATTTTTGTAAGAAGTTTATTTGTGATGGATTAACACTATTTTGGAAGTATTAGAATGTGTAAAAAATGGTTCATGGTGGTTTCTGTTTTTGTACTTCCCAGCCAATTTATTTTAGATGGTTCAAAACAGTTTTAGAACATTCTCCAAGTTCAGCAGTAAGCTTCGGACGGGTCGGATTTATGCAGCTCTGGAAGGGATACTTAGGAGTTCCGTGGAAGGGGGTAGCGCCCTTCTAGACCATTTATAATCATAAAATTCCGAATCTCCCGATTGCACCCTTAAACAACTTGACAGGAGAGTCAAGAATCTCAACTCTGTATATTTCAGCATTCACAGTTGCACTGGTAAAAATGTGTCGGTCACTGCGGCAATTCAAAATGATGTCCGTCTATACCACAATTCCACGACCTTGTATCGATGCCTTTCACGGATGTTTGCAGCCTTATTGCATGTGATTTTCTCCCTCCATATGGTAACACATCTGTGGTAACTCTCTCAACAAAGTCGGGATTCATCGGTAAAGAGAACTCGGCTCCAGTCCGTGGTACTCCAATGACGATGATCTCTGCACCACTTTAACCGGGCGCATTTTGCTACTGGAGTTAGCGGAACACAAATTAGAGGTTTCCTTGCATGCAGCCTGTCACTCACAGTAAACCAGGATAGTCGAGTTCTTGTTGCTGCAGCAAACTCCCTGCAATCTGAACTGACGTCAGTTGCCTATTTCTTTTAGCAATCGTTGGCAAATTACAGTCCTGAGAGCCTATTGTGGTGCGTTTTATACCTTGACCTGGTTGTCTGTGGACATTATACCAGTGTCTTTAAACCGTTTACAGATTCTTGACATGACGCTTTTGGCTATTTATAAGTCTTTACAGACCCCTAAGAGTGTCTGTCCTGCTTCCATTCTCCCTATCGCCCGCAATTTCACAAAATCGGTCAAATGTCTTCTGGACGACATATTCTACCTATTAGAAGCAAGGTTTTACCTAATTTCACGTACATTCCTTAAAATTAGACTTCAAATTACCCACATGCGCTCCTTTTCACACGTGAACCGAAAGAAGGGGCTGAGGCTAAAACATTTGCATATATTTCTGTAGCGAATGTTAATCCCATTGGACTACGTGATAACGTTGACATTGAGTTACCTTTCTGGAAATTCCCTTAATAGAATTAACATAAAGCACCTTTTTATGGTTGTTCTTTTATTTTTTCTCGCCAGTGTATTTTGAAAGTGGTAACAAAAAACCGGTCCAAAAATATAGTTACTTTTATTAATTGCAGGCAGTAGATTTAAAGTAATTGTTAATATTGTCCGTTATAATGTGAACAAAGATAAGGGTCACGAAACTCAACCAATGTACCGTTATTGCGTTCGTATAAACTCGTTCTTTCCCATAAGGGTCAACAACAGAACCCCATCGAAGTCCAAGATAAAGAAGTTTTACATTTAATCTAGTTACAGTAAATTTGTGTAAACGGAATAGCAGGTATACTTGTTTAGTTATCCTTCCGTCTCGGGACATTAAAATGTTTTTTTTTTTTTTATGAGAGAATTCCGTGTTTTCAGAAAACCTGCCAAGAAGGATTCACAATTGGAACAAATTTCATTTCAGATAGGTTTCAAACGTTAGCAAGCACAAATATATAGTGTTGTTTTCATCGAATCTTGAATTGTTTTCATTTGAGATAGGTCATCTTCACACATTTTCCTGTAATAGATTTATGCTCTTCAGAGGTTGTGTTATAGCAGCGGTTTCCAACCTGCGATAGCGTATCCCTGGGGGTACTTGGCGGGTCTGCTGGGGTATGTGAAAATAATATCGGTAATGGAAGTCACAAAAAGGTTGGGAATATCAATGTAATTTGCATCGATTTATTATATGGTTGTGATAATAAGATTACTAATGGAAAAAAGCATGTTTACGTTATCTCCTTGAGTGGGGGGGTGCGGGAGGGGGACGTGTTTTTGAGAAATGGGGGTACTCCGAAATGAAAAACCTAAGAAAGGAGTGCGTGAAAGAAAAAGTTTGAGATGTGAGATCGTTTTAGCAGTTTTAAGGGATACTGTGAAAACGGAAAGTGTTTATCACGGAAACCTGTCTAAAACGGAAAAGTTCATAGTCCCGAAAAAAGACATACCTTTGAATTATACCTTCTAAGACGAACACCTCTCTAAAGCGGAATTTTTTATAGATCCTTTGTGATTCTGTCTTAGCAGTTTTTACTGTTGTATTTGTATCCATGATTCAGTAAACCAGGTCAACTTTCGGGGGGGGGGGGTCCGGACCACCTGGAACCCCCCCCTTGGCTACGCCACTGGCTATGACAGTATGTATTATAATTTGGTAATTTGTTTTTTATTTTTACTCTATCCTTTTCAACCTTGTTGCATTTTGAACTTAAATGGTGTTCAATGGTTTATTTCTCGGTTTTTGATGCGTGGCAATCCCAAATTTATATTCTTTAACTTTTTTATGGCTAATATGAAGATGAAACCACACACTTTATTTATAAGACTTTAGGCATTTCGGACCTGAAGATTTTGTCTAAGTTCTACAAAGATCCATTTTTCTTTTTCGTTTCATTTTATTTATTTATTTTTTATGTTTGATGGTAAATATTTTTTAATGGTTATATATATATATATATATATATATATATATATATATATATATATATATATATATATAATGAGTATATATTTATTAAATTGTATTTTTAAGTCAACTTTTCAGAGAATTCTTTATTTTTTATTCAAATTGCAATCTGAATATAAAATACTTGACTAAATGGTAACATTGTTTGTCATTCAGATAATATGGGCTAATAAAGCTTCTGTCTACAAAACACATTTCGCTCCTACATTGTCAATATTTCTATTTAAAAATCATTAAACTAGACCCTTATCAATAGAAATATCTTTAGTAATACGAGCGTCGGCTGAAAAGTCCCAGGCCCGACACATAGATATCACCACTAGGGAAGTTATACGCTAACATTGCATAGCATTATCCCTGACTAGCTTATACCAGTTTCAGATCAGTAGCTTGGTTATTGTTTGATTGACAACAGTTAAATCAAGAGTATTTTAGAGCTTTTACGAAAATGGAAGATTTGGAAAAATGAGCGGTAATGAAATACTTGCATTTGAAGGGTTTAACGCATAAAGAAATCAAGAAGGAAATGAGAGCACACTTAATGGCTCTGCCCAATCATATTCAATATTTAAAAGATGGTTTGCAGAGTTTAAAATGGGACGAACGAGCATAAGTGATGAGCCACGCTCTGGGCGCCCTGTGGTAGTGACAACTCTTGAAATTGTTAAAAAAATTCATCGAATAGACCTGGAAGACCACCGATCAAAGTTGTTCAAAATAGAAGAGGCTATACACATATCAAAAGAACGTGTAGGTATTCTAGGCATTATTTTAACTAATATTTTGGGCTGTGTAAGGTAGGTCCACGTTTGCTGACCCCTGAAAAAATGTTTCATCGGGAAACCGTTTCAATTAAGAATTTTGAGTTATACCATAAAAATCCCAAAGAATTTTTGAGACGGCTTATAACTATAGATGAAATTTGGATTCACCACTACACTTCTGAAAGCAAATAACAGTCTAAACAGTGGACTCCACCGGATGAACTAGCTCCAAAAAAGGCAAAGTCAACTTTGTCAGCTAACAAGGTTATGGCAAGTGTTTTCTGGGACACAAATGGAAATATTTTTATTGATTGCTTGAAAAAGAGTAAAATTATCACTGGTAAGTACTACTCAAGTTTACTGCAACGTTTGAGCGACGAGGTTAAGAAAAAATGACCTCATTTGGTGGGTGAAAAAATCTTGTTTCACCATGACAATGCTCCAGCACATCGGTCAGTCATCGCAACGGGTAAAATCTACCAATTAAGGTTTGAATTGCTCCTACATCCACCCTATTCGCCAGATTTAGCACCCAGTGACTACCACTTATTCTCTAACCTCAAAAATTTACTTAGTGGACGAAGATTTCATAGCAACGAGGAGGTTATTGATGCTGTAAACAGCTATTTTGAGGAGCTCGACTAATCGCATTATAGAGATAGTTTAATTAAATTAGAACACCATTATGATAAATGTATTAGCCTTTCTGGAGATTATGCTGAAAAAATAAACAAAAAATATCATAAAAAATGTTGTTTTCTTTGTCGGGCCCGGGACTTTTCAGCCGACACTCGTATCACAACATAACCAATTTTGAATTCCTTGAATTCAATTTGTTTGGAATTTATGAACGAATTTATATATTTTTAAAGCTTTATATTTTTAATATCATTCTTTATTTATTTTTAGTAAATCAGAAATTCTAAGAGTCACACTTGTTTTTATTTACATTACTGTATATTTAATGACTTTTATATTGTTATAAATTATTTGAAATCCTAGAGGTGAGATTAATTTTTCTTTAACTTGTAACTGATAGATTTTTATTTTCAAAATTTCCACATTACAGAATCCTTTATTTTATACTTTGATATTGAAAGAATAATGTACATTTCTTTAATATAAGCATGGTGTTTACTCAAGATGAGTTTAAAATTTAAATATTTCTTATAAAAATCAATTTAACGGTATTAACACATTATTTAGCCAAAATATGTAAGAAAATAGTTAATGAATATAAATAACAAAAGTACTCTTAAAAAAAAAATATTAGAACGCAAATGTTTAAAAAACCCCTGATCTTTAAATGTTATCGTTTTTTTATTATTATTATGAGGTATGCTTTAATTTTGTTCGCATTTGTCGTTGTAAATACTTTAATAAAATATCAATTTTTGATATACAGGGTGTCCGAAAAGTCTGGAAACGGTCAAATAACTCAAGAAATACAAAGTAGATTGAAAAACGAAAATATACGTGTTAAATATTTAAAAAAAAAGCTACTCAGTGATACCAAATTTGACTCCCGCAACCGACCGCCCGGGGGTCAGAGGGGATCCAACTTTGAAGTCTTGAATGATAACCCGACTTTTTTATTGCAGATTCGTATTCTACGGGCAAAAATATGTAACTTTTGTATTTAACATTTTTTTTCGGATCCTCATTGATCACGATGTAATCGAGCATATTCGACAGATACATATTTTGGTTTTCCCATCTCGAAATCTTATTGGACGTCAAAGTAGCCGTCTTTTGCGGGAATAGTGTCTCTGGATAACCATCAGTGGTGGTTGTTTCGATGACGCTTTGCAGATTTTTTTTTTAATCCAGTCAATCATTTCTAAATAATAAACTGCGTATTTTAACTTTTTAACGTGTAAATATACACCTTTCTCTTCGAACAGAAAAAGGATAACCTTACTTATTTGGTGGCGGGATGTGCAGATATTCTGCGTTTCGATGGCTTCTGCTATTTTTTTTTTTTTTTTTAATATCATCTAATTCAGGAGGCTGATGCGGGTGTACAGTTTTTTTTTTAATTATTAATATAGGATAACATATAGGACAAAATAATAATAAAAAAAACATATGAAAACTTTTTATGCTGGCTGAGCAAAGTTTGGGGAAGTAGCGTAAATTTCAGTGGGGGTGGAGTTATATGTTTTGATGATTGATTAGTTACTGTAACTCCAAATTATCAAGTCGGGCAAAAAAAAATTCAATAATTCTTATAAACGTAATAATTTATTGCAATTTGCAATATTTTTCAATTTAACATTTTTTTCCATAATTTTAAACAATTTGAATTTTTTTTATCTTTTAAAATTTTTATTGAAGAAATAATTAAACTCTTTAAGCTCTCTTGATTCTTTCCTGCGGGAGACGACGCTTTAATTTTTATAGGGGAAGGATGATGTAGAAAATTGTTTAATTATTTATTTATAATTACAATAAAATATCAAATGGGACAAAATACAGGGTGTCCTAAAAGTGTGGAAACGGTCGTATAACTCAAGAATAATATTGAAAAACGAAAAAATATGTGTTAAATATTTTTTAAAAGCTATTCCGTGATACCAAAGTTGACACCACACCCGAACCACCTGGTGGTCAGATGCGGTCCAACTTTAAAATCTTAAATGATTATCCAATTTTTTTTATTTCAGATTCGGATTCTATGGGAAAAAATGCGCAAATTTTGCTTTTAACGTTTTTTCTCGAATCTTTGTAGATGACGGTGTAATCCAGCAAAATATGACAGATACATATTTTGTTTTCTCAACCATGTTTTGCAATCACGGAATGTGATGGGCCAAAGCTTTCGTCCCCAAAGTGGTCGCCTTAGCTGGAATTGTGTTTGTCGAAAACTATCAATGGAAGTTGTTTCGAAGACAAAAATACTTTATATGCTTTTGCAATGAAAATTAACAGAAATATGTTGAATTAGATTTCTATTTGTGTTTTATTTTATCCATTCAAACCATTCTAATCAATTAACCTGCTTTTTTTATATTTTATTGTGTAAACATGCCCTCCTCTTCGTTAAGATAATCTTCGTTATTTGGTAGAGGTAGGCGTGGATATACGGCATTTCGATGGCTTCTGCTGTTTTTTTTTATACTCTAAATTGATTATTGATCTAAATTGATCATTGATTAGTTACTGCAACCAGAAAATAACAAGTATTGAAAAAAAAATCAGTAATTCTAATAAATGTAATATTTTTTTTTTTAAATTAATGTATTTTTTTCAATTTAACATTTCTTTTATAAATTTAAACGATAGAAAAATTTTGATATTTAAAACTTTTTAATTAAAAAATAATTTAACTCCTCGTCAATATTCATCGTCAAAAGGTGTATGTGGAATTTGTTTTGGACACCATAAATAAATGAATAATAATATTTGACTTTTTTAATTAAATTATTTTTTGGTATTTCACAAGTAAAGGGGACAGTTGAAAAAACACGGGGTATTCCAAATAAAATTTGTGTACTCGATGCGGTACGAAAGAATTAAGGTGTAATGATTATTTGCTGTGGTAGACGACGTTTTAATTTTCATAAGAGAAGGATAATGTAGAAAATTGTTTATTTATTATTACCATAAAATAACCTATGTGACAAAATATAATCTAAAACATAATTGGCAGCAAAAATTAAAAACATATCAGTTTATTTTCTACATTTCTTAAGCCCTAGAAGGGGCATTTATTAATATATTTCATTCAGTTAGTTCTACGTTCAATGTTACATTTTTGTTACAAATAAACTAAACCAATTGAACAATAATAATAAAAAAAAAAATCTTACAATATGATACATAAAACCCATTAAAAATGTAGGTACCGTTAAAAAGAAATCTAAATAAATTTTGAACTTTTTTTCATTTTTAAGTTGCAAATATTTGTATTGTAGATTTTGTATTATTCTTATGATGAGTATGTACAAAATGATAAGGCACATGTAAAATACAAAAAAAAATTAAAAAGTCTAAGATTTATTTCGATTTCATTTGAAAGGAACGTAAGTTTTTATGGTATTTAAATTATCATATTTTTTAAATTTCGTTTTCATTTTTTAATGTTCATTTGGTTTAACCCTTACCGGCGAGGAGTAATTCTTTTTATAAACTGATGAAATGACAGACAGACATCAGAATTTATAAAGAGTTTATTGGAAAATACAAACTTACTTATTTTCAAGTACGTCATAAATGGAAAATTTTAATTAAATATTCTGGGTGCCAGTAAAGTAAAAATTAGTTGACCTTTTTTTAAGGACACTGACCGCAAAAGGGTTAACTTATTTGTTACAAAACTTTCACGTTAAACGTCGAACTAACGGAATGAAATATATGAATAAACGTATCCTTCTCGTGCTTAAAAAATGTAGGAAAAAAACTGATTCGTTTTTATTTTGTTCTGCAAATAACGTTTTTGTTTATATCTTTTTTCACATTTGTTATATTACTGTAATAATTGTTAACCCCTTGGGGACGAGCGACACGTATACGTGCCGGAAATAGGCCTAAGGATCCTCGTTTATTCTCACCAGCAAAATTTTACTGTAAAATTTGCCTTATTTAATCCGAGCATTATCCCGATTTGAATAGGCACAAACTTCTGTTTTTTAAAACCGGTAGCAAAGTGATAAACATTTCGTAAAAGGCTCCCGTCGCGAAGGGGTTAAATAACTAAACAATTTTCTACATTATCCTTCCCCCATGGAAATTAAAATATCTTCTCCCCCAGGAAATAATCAACAGTGCTTAAAGAGTTAAATTATATTTTTAGTTGAAAATTTTTAGATCAAAATTTTTCAATTGTTTAAAATTATTGGGTAGTTTAGAAAGTCGTGTCCGTTTGGGAAAATCAATTCGCACCGGAAAATTCTATCATTTAATTATTAGACATTGATTCCGATATCTAATGTCTAATAATTAGCGCGTAGGATATTCCGGTACGAATTGATTTTCCGAAACGGACACGACTTTCCGAACAACCCAATTATAAATGATAAAGACCCAATAATAATTATGAAAAAAAATGTTTCAATGGAAAAATATATTAATTTACAAAAATGTATTACATTTATTAGAAATTTCGAATGTTTTCTGCTCTACTTACTAGTCATTAGTTGCAGTAAATAATCAATCATCTAAACCTATAATCCCCCCGCCCACCTGAAATTTACGCTACTTCCCATCCTTTGCTCAATCAGCACAAAAATATTTTATATGTTTGTTTGTGTTTGGTCCTATATGTTATTCTAAAATAATAATTAAAAAAATCTCATACACTCCCATCCGAACCCGAGTTAAGTGATTTTTGTAACAGCAGAAGACATCGAAACACAGAATACCAACACACCCCGCCCCCAAATAATGAAGAATATCATTTTTCTGTTCGGGAGGGGAGGTGCTTATTTACTCGTTAAAATGTCAAAATACGTAGTTTGTTATTTAAAAATGGTCGACTGGATAAAGAGAAATGCAAATAGAAAACTAATTTAATATATTTCTATTAATTTTTATAGAAAAGTATATAAAACGCCATGAAAACAATCTCCACAGATGATTTTCGAAAACACTATTTCCGCAAAAGACGGCAACATTGACGTTAAATGTTCTGGCCAATGAGATTTCGAGATGTCAAAACCTGGTTTAGAAAACCAAAATATGTATCTGTTTCATATGCTCGATTACACCGTGATCAAAGAGGATCCGAAAAAAATGTTAAATACCAAAGTTACGTATTTTTGTCCGTAGAATCCGAATCTTCCAATAAAATATGGAGGTTATCATTTAAGATTTCAAATTTGGACCCCCTCTGACCCCTGGGGGGCCGTTGCGGGTGTCAAATTTGGTATGACTGAGTAGCGTTTTTAAAAATATTTAACATGTATATTTTCGTTTTTCAATCTGCTGTGTATTTCTCGAGTTATTCGACCGTTTCCAGACTTTTCGGATACCCTGTATATAAAATTCATAATTATAACTAATAAAATATATAAACTTGTTTTGATTATCTGCAACTTCACTAAAGTATGAAAATGATGCCTTTGGTCTTTAACATTCTTACGTTTTCACGGAATTTTGTAAAGCGAGTGATTTCCTGTCAAGAGAAAGCAGGCAAGCGGAAAAAAGTTTCACTTCCGTTGACTAAACTTTGTGGCAGGAAATTGATGTTTTTAAGGAAAGTAAAACGCCTCTGTTACTGCCTTTGATCTTTTTTTTTTTTTTTTTTTTTTTCATAATATGCAACCTAAGCTATTTGTTGAAAATGAATATAAAATACGATATCTCACTATTTGAAAATAATTTATTTTTATCCACGTATTAATTTTAAAGAAATGAGACGTTGTTTTTGAAAGTGAGACAAGTTTACATTTTTTTATTGCATTTATTGTTAGATATTTTAAAGGTTTGCATTTGAAGGTGATTAAAAATACTCGTAATCATAATTATACTTATTTTACATTGTTTGTAGTGTTATTTCATGCAAGGTACTTGTACCCAATATGGACAGTGCTCTCAATATGGACAGCCCTAATATCTTTAAAAGTAACAATTTTGATCGAGAAATGACGCTACATGCCTGTGAAAAAAAGCAGTTCAAAAGATAATTAAGCCTGGAAAGTGCAAAAAAGCGTGCTGTTCGCCATTTGGAAGGAAACTTATTGTTTCGTGGTGTGCTGATCGTAATTACAGTTAAGTTTAAATTCTTATTAGGTATGGTAAAATTACTTTAAATATTGAAAAGTGAAGTGTTTTAGAAAGCTGATAAAACATATTTTCGATTGCTATTGCGTATATTGTTTAATTTTTTTTCTTTGTTTATTTATTACAAGATTAATAACACTAAGCCCGATTCCCAATATGGACACCTTATGTCCACATTGGAAATGCAGTCACAAATTTGTAAAATATCTGTTTAATGTCATCTGAACCACCTGTTCTCCAAGAAATCTCCTCTAAGAAAAAAAAAATCCTCCAAAAAGCCCTTGGAGAAAAATCAAAAGAAGCCTCCCCTCAGTAGGGTATCTGTTGGCGAAATCGCAGGTACCAGCGGTATGACATCCTCAACAAAGGAGAGCTGGTACTGCTTCTTATGCAGTATTGATGCTGTTGCAGACATGTGGCTATGCATCACATGCGGCAGATATGTCCTTGAGGACTGTGTGGCACTTACCGCCCATGATGAAGAAGTTTTCATTTGTCCATCCTGTGAGGACTGAGTAATAACATATGTAAATTCTGCAGAGAAATGCAATAAAGGCAAGCAAAACCAACTTTATTACTTCATTTTATTTTGTAGTAACTGAGGTGCTTTGCATGGGTTTTCGAAGAGCCACAACTGAAAATGACCACCTCCCCCCCTTCTAAAGGGCATGATCTGAAGATATTTACTGTGCCCCCTCCTCCCACGCAATTCTTTAAGATATATTTCTTTAATCCCGTCTCCTCTAAAATTCCTTGGAAGAGTGGCTCTTTCATACACCCTGTGTAGTAGGTCAATAAGGAGCCACCTGACCCTAATATGGGCATGGATGTCCATAATAAGGGCAGGTGGTTCCTTATATGGACACTTGTAAACTTTTTTTTGTTTTTATCATTAAAATTAAACCAGAATAATTACAAGGTCGCTAATTTTAATAATGATAGTCAGCAGTCCAGGGATAGTGGTCATATATTTTTGGAGCCCTATGACGTGTACACGGTAGTGAAAAAAATCAAATTTTCTTAGGGTGTTCATATTGGGTACAGGTACCTTACATATAATTTAAAATGGTAGTTATCCATGTCAACTGAAATAAAAACATGGTTCTGGTATGCGCCATTGAACTGGTATCACTTTTAAAGGCAATGATTTGTTGCCAACGTAGATTTACTTTGAATGGAATATAATTAAAATATCATAAAATGGATATTTTTTTTTCATTTACGCAATGATTTAATTATTTTTTGAAAAGTTTTATTAAATCAAAAAATAAATTTATTTTTATAAGAAAATTTTCAAAATGACAAAATATTCAGTAATCAGTTTTATGCATATATTTCTTAACACAGGTAGAAACGTTTTTAAAAATATTCTTGGTAAAATTCAGATTGTTTTTTATAAATATAATGCAATATAATAAAAAATCTATTCAATGTGTACTTGCCTCACTTTCAAAACCAGCGTATTTGAAATATCGTTGATCAAGTAAATTACTAGTACCAAATTTATACCGATAATTAAAATATATATATTATTAATACCATTTTTAAAATATATATTTTTTGAATTGATTACAAAAGTAAATTTCGTGTTAATTTCTAATGAGATTTAACTTTTTTTTCTACACAAAATAGACTTGCCCCACATACAAAATAAACGACTCAAATAGCAAATATATATTTCATAGGCATATCTCTACTATAAAGATTTTTTTTTCTCTATTGTTGAAACATGAAAATACAACGTGTAATATCAAATCAGATTCATCAGTAGAAAAAGTTTATATAACCTTAAATATATTTTATTATATTTAAATATAACTTATTGTTAAGTGTTAACAAAAAATTCTTCCTCGATAACTTTACACGTTAACATTCTTGTTTGTTACGGAAATTTCTAAAAAGTATGATATCCGGTTAAGGGGAAGCGGGCAAATGGAAAATTTTTCACTTCCGGCAACAAGACTTTGTGGCAGGAAATTAGCGTTTTTAAGGTAACAGCAAGAGAAATTCTTATATTACTGTCTGCTGTAAAACAAAATCTTTTTACCCTCTTAGCATACAGCTGTGAGGGGAAATAATTTGAGGGGAAATAATTGCTTATTTCGCCCATCAATTGCATGAAAAAAAAAAAAAAAAAAAAAAAAAAAAAACTTCTAAGTTTCGCCAGTAAGTAATGGTGAAAAATCTGGAAATTCACCAACTGTTTACGTGAAAAATTAATGAAATTCATCAATCGGGCATGGGAAAGATCAACAAAATTAAACTATCTACAGTAGGAAAAGAAACCCACGCCATGGGGAAGATCCGCAAAACTCAATTATCAAGAGTATGGAAAAAACCCACGAGTTTTTTGAATTCGCAAGGAAAAAAGGAATTCGCCAATCGACATAAATAAAATATCGCGAAATTCATCAATCGGTGGCAAGGATAAACTTTTCAAAAATCATCATGCAGTCGTCGGAAAAAATTATGGAATTCACCAGTAGGGGGAAAAAAATCATGAATTTCAACAGTCAATCGTGAGAAAAAAATCACACAATTCTTGAGTTAGATGCAGGGAAAAATACGAAATTCGTCGATCGATTGGAGGAAAAAAAAAATCATTAATCAATAAGGGCGAAAATCCCAAAATTTATATCGGTCATAAGAAAATGTCGCAGATTTCACCTGTAAAAAAGGACATTAAAGGTGCCCTTTTTGAGAATAGTGTCATTTTTTAAAAATTGTCACACGGCAGCCTTTTTTCTAGAGTCACCACTACAATCGGCAGAGGGAAAATAATGTGACATTCATTAATATACAAATTCTTCGTTCAATCGTAAAAGAAAATTCTCAGTTGTTCTTGGAAAAAATCTTTCTTCTGGAGTCAACACTGAAAATTGCATACATAAACTTTGTTTGGTAAACATAAACAGAAATATGGAACTAAAAACAGAAAAATGCATCTTTAACGAGGAAAAACTGCAAAATTCTATAAAATTCCAAGTATCACTGGTAAAAATTCTGCATAAAACTATTCAATATACAGTTAAATTAAAAACAGCAAAAAGTTCAAAATAGAGTTTTAAATATTTTTCCCAAAATTATATTTGTTGCGGCTTGCAACTGACATGGAAAACAAGTTAGAAATTGCATGTCAAACGTGACAAATGAGATGCGTTCCTGCTATAACTAGTTTTATAAATATTTTTTTAACCGCATATTGTAATAAATGTATATTTTAGTGCACGTAATAAGTGCATATCAATTTCATTCTGTTCGAAAGGCTGTAATATCATTAAAATACACTTGAAATATTTTTCCCCACTGGCCGTAATGTAACGTTAAACTTTTGACTGTCCCTGTAATTTAACTATACATCCGATTTTCATAAAATTTGAAATGACTCGACAAAATTTTCAACAATTATATATTTAAAATTCCAGACCATTCTGTTGGGTAGTTTTTGCTCTGTTTATATGCGGGCGGGCGGACAGACAGACCGACGGACTGAATGACGACGATAGATGCTACGTATTTATATAATTACGAACGCACCTAAAAAGAAGCGTTTTTTACTCAATGGATTTGTTGCGTTGTAAATGAATTTTCTTTTTTAAGAAGTGTAATATATTTGCCCAAATTATTTGGTTTTTGCACCAAACATAATTGCTACAATTTTTTATGAATACAATTGAAGATTCAGCAATTAAATGAGGTGGTTTCTCTGACAGAATATCTTAATTCGAAACAGATGGCAGCCATGCAAAGAATGAATCAAAATAATTTTTGCCACTTAAGGTCTGGACTCTATAAATACGGAAATATCTAGCAGCCAGTAAAAGATTTGTGCTTATCCACTCCCACCCCCATTACACACACACACACACACACACACACACACACACACACACACACACATAAGTATTAAATTAGGGATTTTCATAGATAACAATTTTGAATGGATCGAAGAATTGTTACTAATAGTGATGTCATGGATGTACGTATCATTTAAAATGAAAATTCGAGAATGACATAAAAGACTAAAAAACATTCCTCAAAATTAATAAGTGTTCCAGGATTTAAAGAAGAAATCAATTTAATTTTTTTATTGGAATTTATCAAGTCCATAAGCATAACACTAGAGATAAGAGGAATTTATTTATATAACCTAATAGAAAGACATTGAAAACCTATTAATTACAGCCCCCCCCCCCCCCCCACAAAAAAAAATAAATTGGTTTCTATCTAGAATTTTGCAATTTCAGCTTCATATGGACAGCTCAAAAGAAACTGAAAAATAAGTTTAACCGATTGTATTTAAAATTCATTTACCGTTTACGGTAAGCAGTAAATAGTGATTCAAAAGGGTCAGCCGAAAAACAAAATTAGTATTTACACGTATGCACGTATTACCTAATAGGTTTAACTGAACATTTTAACTGAAAACCTATGGATTTTAGCAGCCCCCCACCCTCCCCCAAAAAAATCACTTCCAGCTTGAAGTTTGCAATTTCAGCTTGATATCGATAGCTCAAAAGATATTGAAAAATAAATTTAACCGATTGTATTTAAAATTCATTTACCGTTTAGGTAAGCAATAAGTAGCGATTCAAAAGGTTCAACAGAAAAACAAAATTAGCATTTACATGTATGCACGTATTACCTAATAGGTTTAACTGAACATTTTAACTGAAAACCTATGGATTTCAGAAGCCCCCACCCCCACCCCCACCCTCCCAAAAAAAATCACTTCCAGCTTGAAGTTTGCAATTTCAGTTTGATATCGATAGCTCAAAAGAAATTGAAAAATAAGTTTAACCGATTGTATTTAAAATTCATTTACCGTTTACGGTAAGCAGTAATTAGCTATTCAAAAGGGTCAACCGAAAAACAAAATTAGTATTTACACTTATAGACATTGTAATTGAAAACCTATGGATTTCAGCAGCCGCCCCCCTCCCTCCAAAAAAAATCGTTTCCAGCTTGAATTTTGCAATATCAGCTTCTTATCGATAGCTCAAAAGCAATTGAAAAATAAGTTCAATCGATTATATTTAAATTCCTTTACTGTTAACGGTAAGCAATAAGTAGCGAATCAAAAGGGTTAAGCTGAAAACAAAATTAGTATTTACATGTACGCAATGAAAATGAAATCCTTTATAGACAAAAATAACGTCTATAATGAGAGTGCAAACATGTAAAAATTAGTTAAACGATAATTACAACTATCAAAGGGCTTAGTATTCATAATGCCGAAACATTTTCACTAAAGTAACAAAAAATGTAAACATTTTCGATGCCTAGAATAAATGTATTATTACACAATATACACCCATGTAAATAATTTATATTGATTTATAATTTTATCGGTATTCAAAGTACAGAAATCCATTGTTAAAAGTGAAATGGTTTAATTCAATATTATAGTTTATCAAAGATATGTGATCCCAACGTACGTCCATTGATTTACTAAAATTCATACAAACAGCATACATTTTAATCATGCATTTATGGTACTTCTTAGTTATCGCGTCGACAAATTTCGCCAAATTATACACATTGACATATTTTTTATTTTAAATAACGGAAGAACAAATAAATTAGTAAAACATTAATAAAAATATAAATAAAACGTCGAATTAATTGTTTTATTGCCCATTATTGACATTTAATATTACAATTAATTAATTAATGGCAACCATTATCGGCAATTAATCTTAAAATTTTGCGACAGTAATTTGGTCGACGGTATAACTAAGAAGTACCGCATTTATTTACATTCGGTAAAAGAAAATGAAAAAAATAACATACCTGTTTTGCCCATTATTGACATTTAATCTTACAATTAATTAATGGCAACTATTATCGGCAATTAATCTTAAAATTTTGCGACAGTAATTTGGTCGACGGTATAACTAAGAAATACCGCATTTATTTACATTCGGTAAAAGAAAATGAAAAAATAACATACCTGTTTTGCCCATTATTGACATTTAATCTTACAATTAATTAATGGCAACTATTATCGGTAATTAATCTTAAAATTTTGCGACAGTAATTTGGTCGACGGTATAACTAAGAAGTACCGCATTTATTTACATTCGGTAAAAGAAAATGAAAAAATAATATACCTGTTTTACCTTGTTTACCTTCTTAGAATTTCGAGATAGGTAGGGGTAAGATCATCGGCGAGAGATATGGCGATCTTAGCACTTGTACGATACAAGAATGAAAATGAAGAGACCACGTTTCGCGTTTCGGTGTTGTTCGGGTTTCCACAGAAAATAAAATGGCGGCGTTTGGCTGTTGCCGCTTTGATCAGGAACGTTCCAGAAATAAAAACCGGAAATTTTCAGGAAAGTGTTAAATTATTATGAAAACGCAAGGAAAAGGAGTAGCGTTCCTGAAATTTACGTAGAACGTTACCATTTTTTTTTTTTTTTTTTTACAGTGTACATGAAACATGGTAATGCGAGTTTATTTACTCCAGTTAGAGTTTAAAGAGATGGACGGCCTGACATATAGAAGTACAGACATACCGAAGTCATAAGAATTCTTCAACTACGTTGAAAAATGTTAAAAAAAGAAAAAAATATTACACAAAAATAGTAACAATTAATAAAATTCGTAACTCTAAAATTTTAAAAGAATTAAATGGAACTTAGTTTGATTAAAAGTGGCACAAGTGTCACATTTAAATACTTTGTCTTATTATATATGTTTCTAAATACTATATTATGAACTATAATTATATTTATGTGAGGAAGCCAAATAACTAGAATGGTTAGTAAGATTAAGTTTAAGACAATTTAGATAAATGTCAATAATAGTTTTATGGTGGAATCAGTACAAAATGTACAAATTGTGGTTAAATCATCCTTATATCTGAAATCAATAGTATTTTCATTGCCAACATTTAATTCATAAAGATGGAGATAAATCATACACAATGCATTATAAAATAGTTTTTCAAATGAAATGTAATTTTCATAAATAACCTATTTTTTAAAGGATAAAGTTTTTCTTTTTAAAGTCAGTATGGAATTTTTCCATCTTACAAAACTACAACAATCTAAAAAACCAACCAATCTAAAAAAAATACAATAAAAGATGAAAAACATACATCTTATGATAAATTAATTATAAAAAAAAGAACAAGTGAAAGCCGTAGTAGAATTATGAAATCAAAATCCCTATACATTCCACAAAACGTGTGTAACTACATTCTTGCACGAGCTAAATAATTTGAAGTAATAAGAAAACTTATCTTAAAACATTATTCAGAAACATTTATACATATATGAAAAAAAAACAGTTAAAATTAAAATGTAAAATAGTATTACAAAATTAAAAATCTTGAGGTAATAAAACGATGCACTGTTTTTCTGCTAAATAAATTAATTTTTATTTTGGTGTTATTTGCAAAATTTTTAGCGAAATAAAGGATGGCTTAAAGAAACTCTCTGCAGACGTATTTGATAAAATTAGATTTATTACGTAAAACATTTTGTAAATATTTTTGGTCAGACGTCGTTTTGAACCATACTTTACCAAGCATCCCATGAGGATGAGTCATGATGTCTACTCTTCTAAATTTTGATTTAGGATATCTTCACAAACATTATATATCACCTTCATTCATATTTTACAGGATAATATTAGAGAGCGCGTGAGATCTCAGCTGCGTTCAATAGCCAGTGAAAATTTCCGATGTGACAACGCAAAAGTTAGGAATGAAAAATATATTTTTCTCTCGTATACTTCTTGTAGGAAAGCAACTTGTCTTCGTTACGCAATGTTGTTTACGACTGACATAAAAAATAATATATTAATTCAATTACTTCGATACGTTGCTTGGAAATTTTTATATAGTATTTTATGATAAATGTTTACGCACATTTTGGGATAGATATTTTACTTTTTAGGAGCATAACGGACCAGAGTTACATTGTATTTGCTGCTGTATAAAATAAAGCTATATTGCACATAATAAATTAATTTTTACAAATTCAAGTAAATTATACATGCAGTGATATAAATTAACATTAGTGTAACAAATATTTAAATATGGATACACTAGATAGCAGCACACGACCGTCTCTAATTTTAGCGGGCTGCCAAATAGGTTTTTCCCATGATTCTATGCGGATTAACTTTCCCGCAGATAATTCTGAGACTCGCAATGGACAGGTTTCGAAATGCAATCGGTCTTGCTTTTAAATTTCCCCGGAGTTTTGAGAGGCGGGAAATGATAAAATGTTTTCCAGATCAGCGGATTTCTTCTGAGCTTTGCGATGTAAATATGTACAGTAATCGCGTAAATAGTATGTCTTGTAGTACAGAGATTCATTAAACATTACTTTGTACTAAAGTATACAGTGGCGTTTCCTATTTGAAGTGATGAGTACATTTTTAACGATTGTGGTGCCTATTTTCATGGAAATCGGGTAGCTATATTAGTATATATTTTTATATAATATTTGCCATAATTTTAATTATACAGTTTAGGGGTAATTAGGTTCAGGAGTAATTGGAATCAGGTGCACTTTAGAGGCAATCCATAACAAATAAAAAAGTGACGATGCTAATTATGAAGTCTGATTAATATTCTACATGTGCAATTTTTTTGGACGGAAAATGTATGTTCACTGTTTAAACTGAAAAGTAATCACTGTTTCCCAGAACATACAGAAGAACATTGTCCGTCAAAGTGAAAAAAATTAGTAAAAAAAGGGCTGTGTACAAAAATGTAGGACTATTGAAATATAGCTATGAATTTGAATTTAAAAAGTTTGTTAAAAATGACCATTTTAAAAGGAAATGTTTACATTTTGCAATAGACGAAGTATAATGTTAATAATCTGCATGATTCTAACAACCCCAGAAATTGGACTTTGTGGGTAAGTAGGGCCATAGATTTTTTGGGTTAAGGGTAAATACGATCGCATACCCCTAGTTTGGTTTACTCTACTGCACATTTTGTGTTTGCAGAACATTTATTTTACAATTTTATTTTGCATGTATTTCACATTTTAGCCTTGGCTGCATGTTTGTCCTAATTAGATCACAACACTTTCACTGTAAATGAAATTTTGCGCCTTTACAACATATGAGCTGTTGCAGATCGTTTTTCCCGTTGCTTGCGTTTCATGTTATTTTGGAAAAAAAATGATTTTTTCTTTTTACTTAAAAAATGAGTTCTTTAGCAATACAAAAAGGTTATGAATTTTCAACAGAAAATTTTGCGTTTGGTTTTGTTTTGTAGACACAGTGTCTAACATATGAATATTGAAAATCCCTTAAAAAACGTTTTTTCCAGCGTACCGATCTTTCCAATACTGTATCTTTGAGAATAGTTGTAAAACCACAATTATCTTGCTCTATAGCCCACACCTACATCTTTTAATCCAATTTACCTATGATTGTGTATCTTGTAAGGCATGAGAGAAAATACCACTGATCTTAATTACCCCATTTCACGGTTTACTTGGGATCCAAGCCGTAGTATTTTGAAAAAGATGGTACTAATATTCTACAATGTACAATATTTTAGAGGGAAAATGTATGTTTCTGTAGAAGTAATCACTGTTTCCCAGAACATACAGAAGAACATTGTCCGTCAAAGTGAGAGTTTAGCTTGTGCAGGGTAGCATGGTTATGTAACGGTGTTCAGTGGGATGATTCACTTAAATGCAAAAACTCCAACCATATTACAGGAACTATGAAAATTTATTTAACATTTTTAACTTTAAAGTTACAAAAAGAGATCATACTCATAATTAATTAAGAATGAGAGAGAGTCCATATTTACAAGGTACGCCTGGGCGTGACCCACAGACCATGAAGGTCTTACATGCTTTTTGGTCGAGATAAAAAAGTTGAGTGATCGTGATTTAGCAAGAATCATATAACACTAGTCGCTACGCTTCGCCAAATTCAAACATTGGCACCCTGAACGAACTGTGGACAAAGGTTTTATTCGCGAGCCAAATGATTATCCCAAAAAATCCAGCAACCCCGATGAGAACAACTAAACGCGTGATGGAAAATGGTTGCCAGTCCACAAATCCTGGGAATCATTATCTAACCGAAATGATTACGTTAAAAATTGCCCGCAACATACAATCGCGAAATGCCAAGAAAGGCATCTGGTAAATCAACTGACAAAAAGATTTAACCTCCGTGAAACATGATTTTAAAAACCGCATCTCATTTCGATGTGAGAGACAGCAGAAACATCTGGGAGGTGTTTATATTACAGACTGGCATTCGCTTAAACAAGTGTTACTTAAAATTACATACTGCAAAGAGATGAAAGGGAGATATGCAGAGAATCGCATAAAATACATTCCTTTCACGTTCGTTGTTACACGCTTTTCAACGGTTCCATCTTAGCAGTGATAAGGAAGCTTTTCACTGCGGTGGGCAAAATCCGGTGAAATTACATGAAGAGATATTGTTTCTAGCAAAAGCGCCTTGTGATTTTTATTTATTTCATTGCACTGGGAGCGGAAACAGACAGATAAGGGAAAAAGGGAAAAAAAGAAATGAATCTTTGAGCGGCCTGAAATAAAGATGTTTTTAGAAAGAAGAAAGAAAACACATTAATAAAAATCTGGATGGTTTTGAGAAATGAATTTAATCACATATTTCATTATAGGAAAGAGGGGGGGAGGATAATATGATCTAAAAGTAAAAAAGTTATGTTTTAAATTAATTTTGAATAAAAATGATAGCTATGGGAGAGAAACGCTGTCACATAACTAAGCAACAAAATGTGGAACAGATAAATTAGATAAATTTTAAAAGGCTATTGTTTGTCCAATAGCGACAAGGAATGCAAGCGCAATATCTTTCAAGATAAATGTTAAACCCAGAAAATCCTTGCCATGCATGAAAATAAAGAAATAGCACTTACCTTTTAAACATTAACTTGCAAAGAGCAGCTTAGAATTATATCTGCAAGTATAACGGTTTAATTTTTTTTTTTTTTTTTTTTTTTTTTTTTTATAAAGCCGATATCTTCTCTCTTCTGGCTATCACATTTTTATAAGCAGCCTTAAAAAAACTATATGGAATAGTGTGGAGTAATAAAATTTTAAACAAGTATGAATATAGAAACATTTATCATAGCATGAAAAGAGATGAAACTGAAAAAACTATAAAAAGGAAAATACTGTATTAATTAAAATTAAGATTTTAAAAAGGAGAAAAAAATGTTCATGTTGAAATTTGTAGTGTATTCTTAATTTTTTTAACACTACATAGAAATGCACTTTTTAACTGTAGTAATTAACACAACTAGTGTCACACTATGTTCACTTTGAGATTTTCATATAAGTCACAGAAAAGCACATACTTTTTAAATGATGCGTCTTTTATATTTTAAGTGAGAAACAATTTTTTTTAGATTACCTTGCGTAAAAAACACATTTTGAAAAGAAAAAAAAACATTCTATCACAAAGGCAATATTCGGAATGAAGCACGATGAATTTTTGTCATTGTCAGGTGCACTGTTTTGTAGGAATCACTAGATTTAACTTTTTTCTTTTTTTTTGCTATTTCACAAACAACCAACAATGATGTGTGATGAATGTGGGCATTAACAGGTGCCCTTTTTTTGTCGAGTACACTGGTGCAGAACTATGACTCTTTTTTTATGTTGACACACTTTTTTGAAGAAATAACAGGTCGAATAAAAGAAAACACGAATCGCAGGAAACACAACTGCCGTAGATGGGAATTACAGGTGAGATCCACTATTTGAGAGACTGCATAGCATTTTTGGAAACATGCATGGATCGCAGGAGTGAGCACAGCACTGAGTAGTAAGCAGTTTGAATTAAAAAAATCCCAGCGTCGCGCATCACAGGCACATCAATCAGGCAACCATGGCTCGTCGCTTAAGTGGAGGGATGATGACATACTCTTGATTCCAACATCACTAGACACAGAGACAGGAACTGGCAGGGAACTTGAAGAAGACAATTGTCCTTTTAAAATCTAACTGGAATACGTCGAAAGATGAGCATACATCCATTTTCAAAGTGGGGGGGGGGGGGGATTTCTCTCTCTCAACTATATATATATATTTTTTTTTAGGTTGGAGAAAATACCGGCCGATGGGCCAAATTTATGTAACGGTGTTCAGTGGGATGGTTCACTGAAATGCAAAAACTCCAACCTTATTACAGGAACTAAGAAAATTTATTTAACATATTTAATTTTAAAGTTACAAAAAGAGATCATACTCATAATTAATTAAGAGTGAGAGAGAGTCCATATTTACAAGGTCCGCTTGCGCGTGACCCACAGACCATGAAGGTCTTACATGCTTTTTGGTCGAGATAAAAAAGTTGAGTGATCGTGATTTCACAAGAATTCTGGTGACGATCCATCACCAACACACTTGGTCACGCGACAATAAAGTGGTAGTACAAATGATAGAAATATTACCCGATACGCGTTGTGAAGGATCAAAAGAGGGTAATATTAATTAATAAAATAGGAGGAGAATAAATTTTGAATAAAATTATACGTCAATACTCAGAATCGACTTATTTAACGTTAAAATTTATATTCAGGATTCAGTGGGTTGCATAGATAATTATTCGATTTAATATTTTCTAAAATTAAACTCTTAAAACTCATAAATTTAATAAACCTCTAAAAAGAAAGAATAAGAATAATGCTTCAAAGAAAAGATAGGAAACGCACATATAGAATCAAATTTTATTATTTTCAAGCACATAACCTCCATATATCAAACATAATTACTCTTAAATGCATATTAATTTGACAGCATACTCAGTTACATGAGATCTCATAACAAGATAATTATGAGTCATATCTTTGTGGAATTTTGGATTCAAAACGTTGGTTGGAGTTCTCACAGCACAAATACATGGGCTTCTTAGCCAAGTTATTGACAAATTTCCAACGCTGATATTTTAATGTTATGATTAGTCCATAATAATGACAAATACTCATAACTGCATTAAAATTCAGCAGAAAATCCTACGCACACAACATAAATATATAATAAAATAATGGCCATATATTAAGTAATGAACTCACCATATACCTCAGACGAAAGGGGCGAAAACACTTCCTGTAGAGCACTGATAGTTCTTATCACTAGGTAGATTGGGTCCGCACCTTTCAAATTTTGAAAGTCACTTTTGACAGAGCACATTAAAGTTCATATAGTCTCTTTTGGCTGAACTCTTTATACAATCACGGTGATAACTGGAACTTTTCGGTGTGGCATCCCATCTCATCCGCTAATGGCAATCAGAAAAATGGTGGTGTGGCATCCCATCTCCTCCGCTATTTGCAATCAGAAAAATGGTGTCGCACTCCTAGGTCAGAGTTCTGTCCATAATCAATTCAGGATGATGAAAAGTTTTCGCAGAGTTCCATCCATCAATAGCCATTAGAAATGTTGGAGCCCTCCGAGATCAGACTTCTTTCCATATCCGATACAGGGTGAAGCAGGATTTCGCAGACTTCAGCTTATCAACCTAGCCCTTTTGGTCGCAAGACTAATCCCAGAGCTTCCTTCAGGAGGAGCGACATAGGTGAAGACAAAATCCAAGTGTCTCTTTTTTTTTCAAAATCTTCCTCCACAAAAAATGGACCTATTTCATTAGTACAATATGATTTTTTTATTCGTCGATTGGTGCTTCTCTCTTACTGGTGCGCCTGATCTCTTGGCTGTGGTTCGCTTTTGATCCCCTCTTCTGGGCGTCTCCGTATTTTTCCAACGCATAGCTAATTTTTTCTCTTCGTTTACGGGGATCTGACGTCACCTGTGAGCTTCGGAACCCTTCTGCCACACACGATGATACCAATAAATAGTAGCCCTGTCAGTGCTAAGTGCATCATAAATAATTGTGACTGGCTTTATTATTAACATGTCTTATATGGCGTCCATGTGCCCTTCCTATAAGTTTTATTGCCCTATTTTCGTCTGAAGTATATGTGAATATTTATCACACTATTAATTTTCATATAAAATATTACAAAATTCTTAATTAATTGCCATATTACGAAATAAATTCAATATTCACAAACCTTAAATTTTTACAAATGAAATGATACCAAAAACATATATATGCATCCATATACTTATTATAAATTATTATTTTTCTTTATCTAAATACTCTTAAGATTTTTTTCAAATTTACTTTATTTATTTTATAAAGAAATATTTGTCAAAATGCCATTTATTATTTTCCCTTGAATAATAATAGGTTGTTCTGCTTTGTATAAATATTCTAATTGTATAACAAGCTGTGTGTATAGATTTCTATACCACAAGAATCATATAACACTAGTCGCTAAACTTCGCCAAATTCAAACATTGGCACCCTGAACGAACTGTGGACAAAGGTTTTATTCGCGGGCCAAATGATTATCCCAAAAAATCCAGCAACCCCGATGAGAACAACTGAACGCGTGATGGAAAATGGTTGCCAGTCCACAAATCCTGGGAATCATTATCTAACCGAAATGATTACGTTAAAAATTGCCCGCAACATACAATCGCGAAATGCCAAGAAAGGTATCTGGTAAATCAACTGACAAAAAGATTTAACCTCCGTGAAACGTGATTTTAAAAACCGCATCTCATTTCGATGTGAGAGACAGCAGAAACATCTGGGAGGTGTTTATATTACAGACTGGCATTCGCTTAAACAAGTGTTACTTAAAATTACATACTGCAAAGAGATGAAAGAGAGATATGCAGAGAATCGCATAAAATACATTCCTTTCACGTTCGTTGTTACACGCTTTTCAACGGTTCCATCTTAGCAGTGATAAGGAAGCTTTTCACTGCGGTGGGCAAAATCCGGTGAAATTACATGAAGAGATATTGTTACTAGCAGTCGCGCTTTGTGATTTTTATTTATTTCATTGCACTGGAAGCGGAAACAGACAGATAAGGGAAAAAGGGAAAAAAAGAAATGAATCTTTGAGCGGCCAGAAATAAAGATGTTTTTAGAAAAATGAAAGGAAACACATTAATAAAAATCTGGATAGTTTTGAGAAATGAATTTAATCACATATTTCATTATAGGAAAGAGGGGGGGGGGGAGGATAATATGATCTAAAAGTAAGAAAGTTAAGTTTTAAATTAATTTTGAATAAAAATGATAGGTATGGGACAGAAACGCTGTCACATAACTAAGCAACAAAATGTTCAACAGATAAAATAGATATTTTTTAAAAGGCTATTGTTTGTCCAATAGCGACAAGAAATGCAAGCGTAATATCTTTCAAGATAAATGTTAAACCCAGAAAATCCTTGCCATGCATGAAAATAAAGAAATAGCACTTACCTTTTAAACATTGACTTGCAAAGAGCAGCTTAGAATTATAGCTGCAAGTATAACGGTTTAAAAAAAATTATTTTTTTAAATAAAGCCGATATCTTCTCTCTTCCGGCTATCACATTTTTATAAGCAGCCTTAATAAAAACTATATGTAATAGTGTGGAGTAATAAAATTTTAAACAAGTATGAATATAGAAACATTTATCATAGCATGAAAAGAGATGAAACTGAAAAAAATATAAAAAGGAAAATACTGTATTAATTAAAATTAAGATTTTAAAAAGGAGAAAAAAATGTTCATGTTGAAATTTGTAGTGTATTCTTAATTTTTTTTTCATACTACATAGAAATGCACTTTTTAACTGTAGTAATTAACACAACTAGTGTCACACTAAGTTCACTTTGAGATTTTCATATAAGTCACAGAAAAGCACATACTTTTTAAATGATGCGTCCTTCATATTTTAAGTGAGAAAAACTTTTTTTTAGATTACCTTGCGTAAAAAACACATTTTGAAAAGAAAAAAAAAACATTCTATCACAAAGGCAATATTCGGAATGAAGCACGATGAATTTTTGTCATTGTCAGGTGCACTTTGTTGTAGGAATCACTAGATTTAACTTTTTTTCTTTTTTTTGCTATTTCACAAACAACCAACAATGATGTGTGATGAATGTGGACATTAACAAGTTCCCTTTTTTTGCCGAGTACACTGGTGCAGAACTATTACTCTTTTTTTATGTTGACACACATTTTTGAAGAAATACAAGAAAACACGAATCGCAGGAAACACAACTGCCGTAGATGGCAATTACAGGTGAGATCCACTATTTGAGAGACTGCATAGCATTTTTGGAAACATGCATGGATTGCAGGAGTGAGCACAGCACTGAGTAGTAAGCAGTCTTGAATTAAAAAAAACACAGCGTCGCGCATCACAGGCACATCAATCAGGCAACCATGGCTCGTCGCTTAAGTGGAGGGGTGATGACATACTCTTGATTCCAACATCACTAGACACAGAGACAGGAACTGGCAGGGAACTTGAAGAAGACAATTGTCCTTTTAAAATCTAACTGGAATACGTCGAAAGCTGAGCATACATCCATTTTAAAAGTGGGGGGGGGGATTTCTCTCTCTCAACTATATATATATATATTTTTTTTTAGGTTGGAGAAAATACCGGCCGATGGGCCAAATTTATGTAACGGTGTTCAGTGGGATGGTTCACTTAAATGCAAAAACTCCAACCATATTACAGGAACTATGAAAATTTATTTAACATTTTTAACTTTAAAGTTACAAAAAGAGATCATACTCATAATTAATTAAGAGTGAGAGAGAGTCCATATTTACAAGGTACGCCTGGGCGTGACCCACAGACCATGAAGGTCTTACATGCTTTTTGGTCGAGATAAAAAAGTTGAGTGATCGTTATTTCACAAGAATCATATAACACTATTCGCTACACTTCGCCAAATTCAAACATTGGCACCCTGAACGAACTGTGGACAAAGGTTTTATTCGCGAGCCAAGTGATTATCCCAAAAAATCCAGCAACCCCGATGAGAACAATGAAACGCGTAATGGAAAATGGTTGCCAGTCCACAAATCCTGAGAATCATTATCTAACCGAAATGATTACGTTAAAAATTGCCCGCAACATACAATCGCGAAATGCCAAGAAAGGCATCTGGTAAATCAACTGACAAAAAGATTTAACCTCCGTGAAACATGATTTTAAAAACCGCATCTCATTTCGATGTGAGAGACAGCAGAAACATCTGGGAGGTGTTTATATTACAGACTGGCATTCGCTTAAACAAGTGTTACTTAAAATTACATACTGCAAAGAGATGAAAGGGAGATATGCAGAGAATCGCATAACATACATTCCTTTCACATGCGTTGTTACACGCTTTTCAACGGTTCCATCTTAGCAGTGATAAGAAAGCTTTTCACTGCGGTGGGCAAAATCCGATGAAATTACATGAAGAGATATTGTTACTAGCAGCCGAGCCTTGTGATTTTTATTTATTTCATTGCACTGGGAGCGGAAACAGACAGATTAGGGAAAAAGGGAAAAAAAGAAATGAATCTTTGAGCGGCCTGAAATAAAGATGTTTTTAGAAAGAAGAAAGGAAACACATTAATAAAAATCTGGATGGTTTTGAGAAATGAATTTAATCACATATTTCATTATGGGAAAGAGGGGGGGGAGGATAATATGATCTAAAAGTAAGAAAGTTATGTTTTAAATTAATTTTGAATAAAAATGATAGCTATGGGACAGAAACGCTGTCACATGGTACATTGAAATATAATTCATTACACATTTTAAGAGACAATTACCTACTGAGTAATGTTATGTATAATACTAGTGTGTAGTTTATTTCATTCCTGTCAATTAATTGTCAAAGTTCAAATTTTGAAAAAGTGATGTTAACTACATCTACCTCCCCTATATGTACATATTAAGTATTTTATTTATTTTTTATTAGATATATTAAAGAAAATGTCATTAAAAAAGAAGAAAATCTAATCATTTTGCTGTTCATATATTGTGTATACTTTCAATTATGTAGTATACTATATGGTAATAAATATTTTAGTAAATATTACACTTTATTTATTTTTCTACTTATCATCATTTTTATACACGTTCGTATTTCATTTTAGATAATAAAAATTATATTAATTTCCCTGTTTTTTACTTAATGGTTCATTTATTAATTTTTCTATAGCATCGCATCATAATTTCCACAAAGTTTACTTTTCGGTTCGAGGCTGTATTCAACTGTTTTATCCTGTTAAAAATCTTATTATATTTCTCAGAGGATATTGTTTTTATTTATACTGGAGAAGTGTATTGAACGATTTTGGTACATTGTTTTTATTTATGTTCTTGCTTAATAACGATTTAATAAAATTTGTGTTACTTTTACAAAGCAAAACCCTTATGACCCATATCTTCTTAGCTGAACTTTAATTTAAAAGTTGAAATATTACAATACTCTACAGTACGTTAAAAAGCAATCTTAACGAATGCTATAATATCAGTTTTAACAAATGCAAGAAAAAAAATAAATGTATCATTTCGATTAATATAAATTCCTTTATAAATGTGTATGGTTTATTATGCGTACGGGATCATCTATAAATTAAATTGAACCTAAATTTAAAACGTTCAGTGGGCAAAACATAGTATTATTTCATTTTTCTTCAATCAAATTTGTTGTAGAGAGTTAACGTTGAGTTAGTGAGATACAAATTAATGAAAAATGAACTAAACTGTATTAAACATTTATGTCCGCGATTTTGATGTAACTTTAGAAAGTATTTGTGCATCTCATTAGTTACATTTGTAAATGATACATTATAGAAGCCTAAGCATGACAAATTATCAGCAGATATGAAAATTAAAATGCTCTAATTAAAATTAAAAATGAAAATAGCCTTGCTCCCTTTTCATGCACATTAAATTCAACAACAAAATGATATATTTATTGAGTTTCACATACGTATTTTATTATTGCTAACAAGATTTTATTTTCATTATTGCTAACAAAGTATTGTTTCATAATTGCTCTTACCTTTTCACGTTAAATACTGCAAGTAAACAATATATTTATGGGCTTGTTGATGCTTATTGTTATTATCGTTAACACAAGAATTCTTTAGAAATGGCACTACTTTTATTTTAGAAAGGGCACAAGTCACATTTGTTTCAAATCTATTTTTTGATAAATATATATTCTGTTGGGATGGCCGTATTAAATTTCAAAAAAGGCACATTTCTATCTCGACTTCATTCATTCATTGTTATGGACTTAAAAAAAAAGAAGAAAATGTTTATATAGGCAAGGGCACATAATAGGGATATGTGTTATTAGAAGAATTATTAAAAAGAAGGACAGAGTGTACACCCCAGAAAAGTGTGAAACACTAATAAAAGATACCTCAGTAGGTAAAACCGAAACATTATTACAAGATATTATTACAAAATAGTAGCATCATATTGAATTTTGATTAGTCTGTGGTCTGAGTGTTTCAGAAATTGCGTAAGTTTACCCTGTAAGCGGTATCGACGTATTTTTGCGTTTTCCAAAATGACTTAAATCTGTTGTAGAAAAAAATATTTTAAACAGAATTGTATTTAAATATGTAATATCAAATAAAGATGCATGAAGTGTATTTTAGAAACAAACAGGGAAAGAAAATTTACATTAATAACATTTTTATAAACTTTTTTATGAAAGTGCAAGAAAGCCCTCAACACGTTCGGAGGGAACTGAAACAGTGACTGACAAAAATAAGAAATAAAGTTTTAAAAATATATCTGAACTATACTACATTGAAATGGACAAAGGAAATGTTATGGGAATACCACATATAAATAGGCTTATTAAAATTGCCTATTAATTTTAAAATTGCTTATTAAAATTGCCTAAAATTTCATCTAAGAAGTCTAATATAATAGGTATTGCTTTTTCTAATGGACGAGCTTTTGAAAACAAAAACACTATTGACAAAAAATACACCTGAAGATGTTAAAAAAAAAAAAAAAAAAAAAAAAAAAAAAAATTCTGTGACGTGTAAGCGAAGAGGCAAATTCCTTCTTTGGCAACATTGACCGGCTACATCAGTAGTCAGTGAAGAGCAAAGCTTTGCCATGGCAAAATGTCATACACAGGTCCATTGTCTTACGTCTGCAGATAATGATGACACCTGATTTTAATTGGTGGAAGAGATCGTTTTTGCAATTTGATAAAAAATCAATGCTTTTGTTGAATTATGAATGGCTTTTCGATCTTGTAATTTGGGTTTTTTAATTAATAACGTTCATTAATTATGAGTTTTTCAAAATTTTACCATTTGTCGTTTGATGGGATGTGTTCAGCTATAAGTATGCAAAATTTCAAGTCTCTAACACATATAGTTTCTGAGAACGAGCTCTTTGACAGACAAACAGAGGAGTGAGACGAATAGAGTTTCGTCAGATGAACGAAACCCTAAAAAAGAAAAAAAAAAGGGGGAGCGAGGGAAAAGAAAAAGGGCGTTATAAAGAACATTTGGGGAAAATAGTTTTTATCACTCATTTTCGAACAAGGTCTTCCTATTTTCACGCTTTCAGACTTTAGCATCCAATAATTCAATTTAAATAACATGTTTAAAAGCGTTTTTTTCTGCTTATTACATTTGTTTCTTCGAATATTTAAAAATAAGATCTTTATTTACATATTTTAATTTTTCCTATATTAATATAATAATTACATGTGTTTAATTCTGTAAAACCGATTGTATCATAAGCAATGTATGTAGATTTAAGAGAGAATGGAAAATAATAAAAATTTCTAGTAGCAGATGAAATTAAAAATTGAATTGTTATTTGCCCTCGAAAATTTCTGAAAAAAATAAAAGCGTTTACAGCCTCTTATTTTCACTCGAAAATATTCAGTATGATAAATTCACGCTTTTTTTTTGTTTTTATAGTAATATGCTGTTTTTAATTTTACGTATCATTATCAGACTTTAGTATACCAGTAGCCAGTGTTTCACGTACTGGTACGCGTACCATAGATTGGGAAGACCTGGTATACAGGGTATAAAGTGAGAGTGACTATAGTGACTCTAGTTGGGAAATTTTGAACTTATTGACCCTATCTCAAAAATATGAGAGATAGCTAAAAAAAAGGCCAATTTCAAAATTTTAGTATGTTCTTGATTCAGGATGAAGTGATGTTCTACATGTAGGTACAAATTTATCAACAACCTAAAATGTTATTTTTTAACAACCAACTAACGATGTAACAAATATATGTATATATATATATATAAATATATATATGTAACAAATAACTAGAACAAGTGTTGCATTAAAAGGAGGATGATTTTATACTAATAACATTGACACATGTCTGCAAGTACAATTTCTTCGAATAAGAAAATAAAATTATGTATGCCCAATTTTTTCAGCAGTGACACATATTTCTGCAGTTTATGTGTATATAGCACATATTTAGTTTTCTTTGAATTTCCTGTTCTCGAACTTCAAATAAATCTCCTGTTATAATTAAAGCAGGATCAGGCAGACATCAGAAGAAAATTGCGAAGAAACAGAATTGAAATGGAGAGAATTTTCCCAATTATATTTAAATGTCTATAAAATTGCAGAGTACTAGGCTAGCTTTATTTACTGCAATGTACAATAGGAAAAATTAAGAATTGAACCATATGTTGTGCAAAGAAGGAACAACGAGCAAAAGAAAGTGATAATTCGTCCATCTTTCCCTACGGCAGTATAAACATACACAAAATGAAAAGAAAAAGATTAGCATGCGTGATCAAATAATAGGTTGGGTTTGCTAATTTAGCGGGATGTTTTTATTCAAATACCTACACTACTTCGGATTATCAATATTCACTTTAATTAATCTGACCTTAAATAGAGGAATATTAGTATTAAGAAATAGTACCAGAAACCTAAAAAAAATATCCCACGAAACAGCCATCTGTGATCAAGAGAAAGAAACTCAGATCTTGGTAGAAGATTCCGTATATTAATCAGGATTTTTATTTTTTACCTCAATGGCCGGAAACTGTAAGCGTATTAACCAGGATTGCTTAGCAACCGTTTGCGAATTAAACTTGATATTTTTCCATTAGTCTTATAGGCTATGTTCAAGAGACCAGTAAAATCAGCGTATTTAGTGGGATCGTGTATAATCCGTGACCATCTGAAGCCCCGGGTTCGACTGTATTACTATGATAAATATATTTTATTTTGTTAGCTTTCAATATAGTACATACTTTAAAACTGTTTTATAGAAATATAAATATCAATAATTATAATTACATAAATATCTACATGTTGTGATTGATTATCTTCAACATCAGTAAAGTTTGAAAATGATGCCTTTAGGACTTCAGCGATAACATTCTTACGTCTTTTCGGAAATTTCTAAAGCGTACGATATCCCGACAGGATAAAGCGGCTAAGCGGAAGGGAATTTCTCTTCCGGCGACTATACTTAGTGGCAGTAAATTTGTGCTTTCAAGACAAGCAAAATGCTTCTGTTACTGCATTTGATAAAAAAAAAAAATGTTTTCTTTCATAAATTTTCGTCTGCAATATTTATGCAAATCTGAATATAATGTATGATATTCTCATTATGAAAATACTTAATTTTTTTCAGTCTAACAATTATAGTGAAAATTAGTAACAGAATTTTTAGGCATATTTTCATATACATGATTGTTTATAGTATGATACTGAAAACATTACAAATCCAACACAGCAATCAGTAAAAATATTTTTTTTAATTAATTTTTGTGGTTGAATAGAATTTATTTTAAAAAGTTTACTACGATATGAAAAATAAAAGATAATTTTTACAAATCAGGTTGATCAGCTCTATCCATAAGTATTTTATGTTAAGGCAAGACATCTAACTTACATTCAATAATTAAAAAAAAAAATACAATGAATTGCAGAGAAATACCTGTCGGAAACAAAGTTTATAGAAATTGTCAAAATTTTGCTGTAGGTTTTTTTGTTTATCTACTGCAAATAAGTAGACAAATAACTTTGAATGTTAATTTCATATAGGTTGGTTGGTTGGTTGGTTGTATTTATGACGGCCAATTATCTGCACGAAGGATATAGGCCCAGGAGGGAGTGCCCTTCATGGGGGTCTTTCTAAGGGAACCTAACCCGTATTAACGCTTGGAAATCCAAGGTTAAAAAAAAACCACGAAAACTCCGAACGATTAGGCCGACGGGCGCGATTGGGATCGAACCCAGCACCTCCCGTCTACCAGATTCGAGAGCAGAACCTCTCAGCCACTGGTGGGGCCAATTTCATATAGGTCAGAAGACATAATTTCTATAAACTGAAAACTATTTTCATTATACAAAATAGTTTTGAGATATTTTTATTATATAAGATCCATTTTATTCTTAAACTCTTTTGTCTCACCTAACTTGATTCATATATATAAATATGAAATTCTGTAACCGATTTTTCTTTTATTTCCTCATATACGAATATTATAATAATTATGTACGCAAGTGTGTTTTTGCACTCAATGAAATATATATATATATATATATTAAGTATGTATTAATTTTAATTCATTTTTTGTGAGGCAGTCACATGGGAAAAATCGACAAATGAAAACTTCATATACAAAACTATATATGAAAATCACTTGAAAACACCAAACTTAATATTAGCTAGAAGTTATAAAAATCCCTTCAAAAGCAAATAAATACCTTTATTTATTCATATCGACTTGTTTCATTTCTCTGATGACGACAATCTCAAGATCTATAATGATAGAAATATTTTCGCAAAAAATTTTAAATAGAATAGTGGTAAACAAAAATCCCGCGATCTTATGCATAAAAAATTAACTGAAATATCAAAAATTTATATTTGTGAACGTTAATTAATTTATACTTTTGATTCCCTATTCTGCAGAGCATCTCTTTCCAAATTTTAGAAACTTCTTGGAGGCTGAATCATTGAATATATTCTAACTGCGTAAAAAGATTGATTCTCGTATAATGGATTACAAATAAAATCTTGATGCAATCTTGACATCTTTGAGTACTATTTAATTTGAGGTTTTTATCACTGCAACTATTTTTATACAACTATTGCTTACAAAAACATTTTGCCACTTTCTTCACTTCAATTCTAATTTTTGTAGCAAAATAAACAACCGATTATACTCAATTCACTTCAATTATATATAATTATTATTATTATTATTATTTTATAAAGAAAGATAAAAATAGAACTGTTCTTTGTAAAATCTCTTATAACTAATCAGAACATACATTGATTAATTCTATAATTCAGTTGCATTAAACAAAAAAAAAAAAAAAAAAACTAATCAATTTTCTATAAACATTTACAATTTATTGTTAAAAATGTATTTGAAATTTAGTGATTTAACATTTATAAAATTATCAAGTTAATAATGTATGTTTAAAATGCATAATTTGAAACAATAAAATCTAACAAATGATCAAGAAATATATTTAAAAATTACTTTCGATAGATTTTAAGATGGAGCAGGCCTTGTTCCAATTATATATACGTATATATATATATTTAAATATTGGGGTGCTGATATAAACATGCCTATCATTATATATTTACTTATATTTATCAAATAATATCAGAAATTTTTTTAATAATAAACGTTATATTTTATCATACATTAACATAACTTTTTTTTTATATATAAATTATCAAAAAATATTCCTATATTATTCAGTAAACTGTCAATGAATTTGTATTACAACAATTATCTTTCATAAGTTTAAAGATTTTGTGTAACACAGGAAACTTATAAAAAACATTTTTAAAAACACTTTCATTTTTAATTAAAAAATATGTAATAAACAATCATCATAATTTGTAAAAATCAAACTTTTAATGAAATTCATAATTGAAAAATTGACTTAAAGTGTAGTATTCTATAACGGGCATTTTCACCATTGCCAAAATGAATGTTATTAACTAATATACAGGTTCAAGGAAAAAACTAAGAATCTAAATAATATTGAATAATGTGTAGTAAAATAATTCTAGTTAATAAGCAAACAAATTTCATTGTGGTGTGCATCTATATTCTGAAGTGACATTAAAAAAAAAAAATCTTATATATTATAAGAAATATCTCTCAAAAGGAGTGAATAATATTTTTGTTCTATATTTTGATGAATGTGCTGAAGACTACTATTTAAAAAGCATTTTCTCATAGAATATATGAAAGTTATTTTCACAACTTCGCTAAACAAAAAGAATTTTTGAACTGTAGACGTAAAATACTATCCTAGCGGTGAACCCCATATATGAGCATCATTACTTATCATTTTAGAAATGTCTTTTTAGACTCGTATATTGCCTTTAGTCTTTTTTACACAAAAGAGAGATACGATTGCTACTTTCTCCTGAATAACGTCTATAGAAAATATTCCCATTTGAAAAAATGAAAACAGTATTTGCTCAGTTTTGGTTTAGGGATATATACTTACTGACAAGATTTTTTTTCCAAAATAAACTATATTTTCAAAATAATGTGGTTGTATTTTCTCAGTTCTTTTCCTATTAATATAAGGCATTTTTAAATCATGTTTATTAGGTTACACCTGCTAAACATTTTTTATTTTTTAATATTTTCGAAAAGTACCTGCATCTTATCAATAACTCTGACAAGCCATGTGTAAAACTTTAATGAAACTTTGGAATTGTTATTTTATTGACGACCAATAACATTACGGATATTTTAATATGTACACATTGATTCGAAATCGAACAACGGTAATGTTTTCACCGTCATACCATGAAGGCGTCAATAGCAGATTTTTTAACTATTCTGCACAGGGCTATTCTGACACTCACCCCATTCTATTAATTAGGTATGTGAGACTAAGGCTGATAACTTAACACAACAAACCATTCAAATACCAAGACAAATACAAGCATTTAGTAGGACGTAAAATATACAAGTAACATTTCAATAAATACACAGTAAAAAATGACAAATGCTTTTTAATCTACGAAAACGTACAATAATCACGAACATAAATGTATAATAACCTGTTCCGAGTCACCCAATATTCCAAAAAGTGTTCCTTTATCTTTAAAAACCTCAGAAAACAATTTATTTTCGAAATTTAAAGAAGAATTTACGAAAAAAAATTATTAGCTGGCCGTACCTTTCGTAAACGTTTTCTAGTAGATTTTACAATATTTTAATCAATTCTCTTTGCCGGGAAAATCGGTTTTTCCGATTCTGTCAATTCTCAAGTAATCATTTTCAGCTGCATAACTGAATTTGGGCATGTAATTGTAACAAAATAATGTTAATTTTCATATTAATGTTAATGTTGTTAATATTGCATGTTTGTCTGTTAAACATGTTCTGTGAACATCAGTATATTTACCTGAGAATTGATAGCATCCGAAAAAGTGATATTCCGATGTGAGAAAACTTATTATTGCACTGTAAAAGCTACTCAGAAACATTTCCGAAACTGACGGGCAGCTAATAAAAATTTATTTTTCTAATTTCTTCTTTAAATTTCGATAATAAATAGTTTTCTGATGTTTTTAAAGGTAAATGAACGCTTTTCGGAAATTTCGGTGACTTGGAAGAAGTTATTGTATATTTTTGTTTTGGATTAAAACATTCTCGCAGATAAAAAAAAAACATCTGTCATTTGTTACAGTGTAAATAGATGATCACAAATGAATAATAGTGGCATTTTTCGTATTCTAATGCACAACAAATGAATGCAGAGCGCGCTTTTGCTCTGCTTTATAAGTAAACTTTGCCAGATTTTAAGCCTTGCACTCTTTCTTTTTCACACCGTTCACTATAGATGTCCTTTTACTTATCATCTGATTCCATTCTCGTGGATTGCTTTCAGATATATTGTGAACTCTGACCCATTGTTGATGAATTTATCACAGCCCGGGACTTTTATATTTTATTCATTGTCTGCTTTTCGTGTGAATGTTGCTATTTTATTCAAACAGTTATGTGTCCAGTTTTGCTTCCATCATATGTGGAACCTCTATAGACCTTTGGATGTTCCTCTCCTAGATGGATTGCAATGTTGCAGTTCCGATTGATATTCGAATCATATTTTCTAACAAGAAAAAAGAACATGCGCATCAGGCATAGATTTTGAAGCACTTTTGAACTGTAACAGAATATTATTAAGAAATTTAATTTTATTTCAAACAATGAATTGAGATATCGAAATGAGCAATTTATAAAACACAATAACGCAGTAAAAATAAAATTTTTAGCAATTGCTGCCCATATGCAGTAATGTTGTTGATATGTAGTAATGTTGTATGCTGTCACGAAGTCTTGCATATGATTTTAAAAATTTATATACACTAAATATAAGGCAAGCGCACTTTCAGAAACTATCTATCACAGTCAGTCCTGTAATAGTCCTGTAACAGTAATTTTTTTAGCACCTATGTAAAGAAAATATAAATGGTATGAACTAAATCTTTTATAGAAAACATATTGTAGTGCACTTCAGTGCTCTTTTTACATTTCATTATTTTTGAAATATCATAATATAATTAAAATGCAACAATAAAAAATTTTCCCCGATATGTCATAATTTCATGAAATTCTTTTGTGCGTTGCTGTAATCGAATAATAATTTCTACTTGTTCTATAATGCTGATAATGCATCTTGTATTTAAATTCGGGGATGCGTATTACTAACGTTATGATTCGATATTGTAAAGTCAATAAAATGCACCGTTATCGATTTTTCTCCATAGACTTTAATGTAGCGAATATGTTAACGATATATAAATGAAGAGCTCAGATAATAAAGGCAGTGAGACAAGGATGACACAATCATCATTTGGAGAAACTCAGCTGAAAAGTTCCAAATATGTATTTGCGTTTATTATCAAATGTGTCTTTTATAAATTAAAATCTTTGTGTGTAAAAAAAGGCCGTCTGTAACATATAAAATTAGTTAAAAATACCTTTGTTTTGACATTCTAAAAGTTAACAGAAAATGCTCATACAATTTCGTGCCCGTGTCTCCAGATATTCAAGGTCAAATGTCACGAAAACCAGTTGTTTGCTTATATCTCGACAACTGTACATTTTATTGCAAAATACTAAAATTAAAGGAGAGAAAATTTACTATAAAATACAAGTATTAACTTTAATTTTCTGGCAAATAGTTTTGGCATTAGAGTGCGCTGAAGAAAGGCAACTTTTGGACCTTATGACTAAAACTAAAAGAGAAACCTTCGCCTATCATCGATGTCTCCCAAACTATGCATTTTGTTTGAAAAAACAGAAATTTCAAATTCAAGTAGTCAATATTATCAACATAGTTTATAAAATAAATTTAATTTTCCGACAAAAGATTTTGGTTACTAGATCGCGCTGAAAAAAAAGACCTTTGAGCCAATACAACAGAAACGCTCTTTTCTAACCTCGATTTTTAGAAAAATATGCGTTTTATCGAAGAAATTTAATTACAGCATTAAAGTGGACTTTATTTTCTAAATAGTGCAAAAACAATTTTAATTTTCTCACAAAAGGTTCAGACGCTAGGGCGCTCTCAAAAGGACGAGATTTTGACCTTCTGGTCAAAACGAGAGATACGCTTTCTCAAGATTGTTTTTTTATGTTTCAAATGATCTTTGAAACTATTACAAAGCTTATAGAGCATACAATTTTTTACAAGTTTGGTCGTAAGGGATTACAATCATTAACGCACAAATTAACATATCTTAAAAATTGTCCTCGAAATTGATATATATGTGTAGAAATGCTTAAAATAAAAGTATTTTAAAAGCATTTTGAAAAATTTAAATTCAACCATATTTTTTAACCCGTCCTCATTTAATCACGCTGGGAGTTTGTATGTAAAAACGTAAAATATTTAAAAATGAAAAATTTTTACATAAAATTATTTAATTTAACTATATAAATAAACTTATGAGCAAAATAGTGTTAAAAATCAAAATTTATATGTTGACATGTAAGATTTTTTTTTTCTTTTTTAAGGTGAATTTTTTCTGAAAAAAAAGAGAAAAAGATGGTATGCATAATGTTGCATTGCATTTCATACAATATGTTCTCGGCCTTGAAAAACAGTTATCATATTGGGAATGCCTTGGTTTCTTTATTTTGCATTTATGTCAGGAAGCACATTGGATCTGGATGTTATCTACCTTTGTACTGGTCTACTAATACAAAAAAATACTAAATCAATAATGTATGAAATATTTTATGCTGCGCTACTCGGAAATGTATAAAAAAGGAAAACAAATAATCTAAAGAAACAGAAAGTAAAGTCCCATCTATGATTTAATTTTTATTACTTTCTTCTTTAAAATGTAATCACACAATATTTTAGGGTTGTAAGAACTTTTCAAATTTAAATATATCTTAAAAGGAGAGGGCCAACCTTAGTAATCACAGATTTTGATTATTTTAATATATGTTGTAGGGTAGAGACCCCTTAGTCTCATGTTCAACGGATTTTGTACAACGCTCCTTAGTTCTTGAGAAATCAGGGGATCTAATATTAGTACACAATGTAAATACTTACTTTGTAACAAAAAGGACAGGTTGTTTGTAGTTCAGTTGGTACGGCGTTTGCTCGCTGATTCAAGAGCTCGGGTTCGATATTCGAACGTTCTACTTTTGTTTTTCTCATTTTTTGTTTTATAAATATACTTCTAATTTTAACTTAATAATCTCATCGGCAATTAAAATTTATAATATTTTATATTAATTATAATTTTAACCTATTTATTTTTACTTTTAAGTGAATAGTTGTATAAAACATAATAAAACTGTTATTTTTTTTTAAATCATTTTTTAAAAGTTGTATTTCATATATTCTTTATCGATGCAATGATATTAAACAATTGTGTCATTTCGTGATTTTAAAGAAACATTATTTATGCATTGCTTTAACAAGGGAAGTAATACAATGATACTATTACTCTTTTTTTTAAAGTAACAAGCATGATTATATTAAAAGTCAGCATCAGAATTAAATTACAACCGATGTTTTGCATATTAAAGATTTTTAAATTTGTAATAAGTATGCTTGCGCGTTCAATTATTTTGCTTTTCCCTTTAGCTTCTTGCTGATTTTATTTCTATTTTATTTGAATATGTTTTATTTTATCATAACTAGATGCCGCCACAACAAATTTGGTAACGATTTTGGAATTTTTGTTTTTCAGTAATAGATGCAATTTCTTTTTAAATCTCTTTAAAGGGTGAGAAAGGATAGTTCAAAATAATAAAGATAAAAAAATAATAAAAAATTTTAATTTGTTAACATTATGATTAATGTACGATATTAAAAATTTTAATTGAGATTATTAAATTATAATTCTAAGAATATTTATAACACAAAAAATGAGAAAAACAAAGTTAGCGCATTCGGGTATCGAACTCGGGCCCGCAGATCAGCCAGCAAACGCCGTACTAACTGACCTACGACTAGCCTGTCCTTTCTGTTACAAAGTAAGTATTTAAGTTGTGTAGTAATATTAGACCCCCTGGTTTCTCAAGAACTAAGGAGCGTTGTATAAAATATCCGTTGAACCCGAGACTAAGGAATCTCTTACGCACAACATATATTTAAATAATCAAAATCTGTGATTACCAAGGTTGGCCCTCACCTTGTTAGGCCCTCACCTTGTAAGAAGAAAATATGTTGAGCAAAATTACAGAGACTTATTATGTGTGTAAATATAACGTAAAAAGTCTTTATTCATAGCATTCCCGCTAACTTGAAGCCTAGATAACTCGACAATCCCAAAACTCGGCATTTATTATTTAATTTGTTCATGATATGTTAAATTTAATGAGGAAGAATTTCTCTAACTTGATACGTTTTGGATTGATTAAATTTTTTTTTTAATTGATTAAAGTTGATTAAAATTTGAACAAATATATCTCATCAAATCCTTATAATTGTTCATACATTTAAGATAACTTTCTAATTAAAGCTCAATCTTTGGTTTTATAACCCAATTTAATTTTCTATTTTATTTTATCACTTCTGTTGTATAAAAAATTGTATATCTTTTTCATTATCACTTATCATAACATTCTTATTTAAAAATAAATAAATATAAGTTCGCTAATTGTACTCATTAAATAGTAGTCGTTATTAATTCTATAATTTAAAAAAATTAAGTAGTACATTTGCACTTATTATTCACATTTTATAATTAGAAAAGCACAATACTTAAATAACATTAATTAAAATAAGTATGAATGTATGCAAAACTTAACCACAGATTTTGTCAAACATTTTTTTATCTTTTCCGGGAGTAGTATGTTCATCATGATTAGAAAATTATTATTTTTTTCATGTACCCTGTATGTATAATACAGGTATGTATACAGGTATGTAAATCATGTATAATAGATTACTAAAAAAATTTAATTACAAGATTCGACTTACTAGAATTTAAGTATTACCAGATTTATTTCACTGATAAATATTAAGTTTGGCGTGGGCACATACTACAATATCGCCAGGAATAGCGTGTTAAGTCAGTGGGAGAAAACACTAGATTAAATACCGTCCAAACACTCGGTGTTTTTTAAACACTTTTAACATTATTATTGACGATTTTCTCTTTTATATTTATAATGTATTACATTAAAAGTAAAATGTTTGTTAAATAGTTACACCGCTATTAAATATATAAAAGCATTATAAAATTGTACTGTCATACAAAATTAATGTTTTATAAAAATTTATGTTGTACTATTGGGTAACGTGTAAGATAATAAATAATGTTATAAGACAATTACAGAAGTCTTCTGTTCTTGTTTAATTACTAATAATTTACAGTTTTAGAATAAAATCATAGTATATATGTCCGGTGAAAGAAAAATTATTTAGATCATTAATTAAACGCACTCAAAGAAATCAAATGTTTCATAAAAGATTTCAAGAATTCCGAAATGCATGAACATAAGCATTACTTTAACGTTCGGTATATGAAACAAAATGCTTTTGTTATTTATATGCCATCGAATATGCAATTGAATTTTTTGAGAGAGAAGACAAAAAGCAAAATGGAAAATTATTCAACTGTTGCAAAATAAATTTCATTTGCTTCTCTCAATCAACATATTCAAAATGTTCTTAGTGTTTTGTTTTAATTAATAATATAAGGGATTATTTTTTGATTGATGTGTCTGATTTTGTATGCTAAATATTTCATTAATGTCGGCAGTAGCATTCAGTGACGAAACAAAATTATTAAAAAAAGGGCAATTTAACAAATTGCAACAACCATTTGGAAAATGATTTTTTCGAAGACTGAAATTTAAGACATAAAAAATCGCACAGAGTTGATCATACATTACGCACGCCATGGATTAAACATTAATAGTGTTATTTCACGTAAAAATTGCAAGCGACAAAAATTGCCTGCGATCCGTCAGATTTCTTAAAACTTACGTATTATCCACCTGAAACTTACGTATTATCCACCTGAAACTTACGTATTATCCAAGCATCTCATTGGCTGTTCGGGAAAATGATTTTCCATCGTCCAAGAAATCTGACGACCCATTTTAAATGAAATTTCATTCTTAAACTTCTAAACATCCCAGAATATTACTTTTTACACCGTCGTATAGAGAAAAAAAATGTATTTTTAAATACAATTTGTTTAAAAGCTGTATCTCCATTTGTTTCTCAGTTATTAATTTTTTTTTTTGTAGTTTTTATTACTTTTTTGTCATAGTGGCAACAGAAGTAATCCATCTCTGTTTAAAGTAAAGGAAAATACAGATTACTGTATAGACCAATCAGAAAACGAATAAAATGCGGATTATAACAATAAAAATCTTCAGATATGCTTTTGATTTCCTACCCTGACGAGGACAAAAACCATTTTTCCAAATGCTTAATAACAGCCACACTTATTTTAAAATACGCTCTTTATTTTTCTGAATTTTTAAATGCACAAAACAGAAATGCAAATAGATTTATGAAACAATAAATAATATAATATGATCAAGTTTAATGAATAATACTTTCTTCTCTTGCTAATGAGCTAAATGAATTTATAGTCTACGAAAAAAATACTAATTCATATATTATTTTAGTTTAATTCTTAGAAAGTTAATATAATGTTTTCAAAAATTTTTTTAAGCACACGAGCATACGCGTTATATAAACATTCTTTATGTTCCATAAAATTCTGATTTATTCATATGTCTTCAAATTCACTGTTTGTGACTGCAGTCAAAACGTCGGATGCGAAATTCCCCACCTGTTTCAAAATATATTATTTTCATTTATTCCTTGCAATCAATTTGCTAAGCAAATTAAATTTCTTGAAAAAAAAATCTACAGTTATTTATTCATATTATATTCAAACGTTTTAAAATACATTTACCTTCTGATTTTATATATAAAAACTTTTAATTAAAATTATAAAATATTACAAAATAAATAAATAAACAAATGAATTTGATTGTATTTTGTCTTAAGAATTACGGTTTCAACGATTCCTCGATATTAAAGGAAAAGTATTTTTCCAAAATATTATTAAATTATAACCCATCTATTAAGAAATTTGATAACCCGTATATATTTAATATTAGAAAAGACGTTTATGTTGTAGTAAGCATTAGAAAATATATAATAAGGAAAAAGAAACAAGTATATTGAATATTAAATAACACATTATTATACAGTTTAATAATGTCTCAGTACATAACAGTATGTATTACATAAACGTTTTCTTATATTAATTAAAATGCTACTTAATTTATACTCCATCAAATTCATTATAAATTTTTCGAGAGTGAAAAAAGAAGTCAAACATTAATTTATGTATTTCGACAAATCAAATATTTTGCTATATTTTTAGGAATATCTCAACGCATAAGAGTAAAATTACATGTAAACATATTTTTTACATTAAGTAAAATTCCACTTTATTTACGCTTTCTAAATTTCTTATAAATTTCCTTATGAGTAATATAATAGTTCAAAAGATTTATTTAAATTACCCTAACAAAAAATTTATTTTTTATTTTTTTTTACATAAGAATAAACTTTACGTAAACATATCTATTCACATGCCATTAAATTATTATATGTTCCTCGCAATCATTTCGCTATAATATTGGCAGTAATTTCCTTTGTAAAATAATAAAAAATTGCCTCATTTAAATTTATTTTATCGGAATGTTTTGGTTAATGATTTCTTTCATGTTTTCAAAAACTTTAAACACAAATATTTTACGAAATTCTTACGTCACAAAATGATGTTATTGCATGGAGAATTCATGTTACCGTTACTGAAATACGAAAAATATATAAAGTGATTAGCATTGAGAAAGAACAAGAAAAGGATTACGCTTTGGCTTAATAAATAATGTTTCTTTTTCTTTTTGGAAAAGCAAAAATATATGCTTTAACATAATAAAATCAGATTAATATATTAATAATAAGATTATCAAATAGGTTAATTATAAATTTATTTCTGGAATCTTTTTTCAGGAAATTTTAAATGCACGAGAAAGAGCATTATGTAAAAAGTTTTACATTAAATTAAATGCCACTTTAAGATATGTTAACGAATTCAGTGTTTAATACTAAAAACAATACGTGGAACGACATATTCTTTCTCGTTGCAAAAAAAAAAAAAAAAAAAAAAAAAAAAAAAGAAATTTAACAAATTACAACGACCATTTGGAAAATGATTTTTTCAAAGACTAAAATTTAAGTCTAAAATCGCACGGAGTTGATCATACACTACGTACGCCATGGATTATATTTTCCGTACTGTAAATTTTTAAACTTCTACGTAGCTGGTCATTCATTACGTACGCCATACATTAATATTTCTGAACCAATTTTAAATGAAATTTCATTCTTAAACTTCTTAACATCCCACAATATTACTTTTTATATCGTCGTATATATAAAAAAAAATGTACTTTTAAGCTCAATTTGGGTGAAAGCTGTATTTCAATTTGTTTCTGAGTTATTAATTTTTTATTGTAGATTGTATTACTTTTTTATCATAGTGGCAACAGAAGTATCCATCTCTGTTGAAAGTAAAGGAAAAATACAGATTACTCTATAGACCAATCTGAAAACGAATAAAATGCGGATTCAACCAATAAAATGCTTCAGATATGTTTTTGATTTCCTACCCTGACAGAGAACAATAACCATTTTTCCAAATGGTTAAAAAAAAAAAAAAAGTTCTTATCGTTTGTAATCAATAATCTTGAAAATTAAATTTTGAAGCATACATTCCTGGACCACTAACAAAATACTTAAGTAAATATAAATATATATTTAAATATGCTTATTCTCATTTTAAATGTAGTAAGTAGGCCTTAAAATTATAATCGTAAAGAAAAAGAAAAAAATCTTATATAATTCATATCCGTATGAAGTGAGTAAAATCAATATGGGCATATAAATCAAATAGGAGTTTCTCATAACTAATTTTAATATTATATATACTTTTCTTTTGATTACCAAATCACACAAAAATAAAGTGGAAAACATTATTGATATAATTTAAAAAAATAAAATAAACATTACATCGCCATTTTACATAATGTCTTTTACTCGACCGAAATAAGATTTGAAATATTATGTTAAATCTTTTCTACAGAAAACTAATGTTTTATTAAATTTTTCAGGAAGTTCCACATACAACAGAATATACATTATATATACTTTATTTAAACTATGTAAAATGCTACTTTATTCATATGTCATAAAATTCATTGTTTAAGATGTGAATCAGGAAATGGAATGAGAAATTCTACACCTGTTGTAAAATATATTTCTTTCATTCATCCCTCGCAGTCAATTCGCTGGAAAAATTAAATTTCTAAAACATATGTTTGTGGTGATAATACATATTTTAAGTCAAAGATACCTTATGAATTTTGTTGTGGAAACTATTTCTTTAAATAAATTTCATTTCCTTTTCCCTGGAACAACAAAAAAAAATAATTTATAGCATACCTTGTATTAATCAATGCAGATCTTGACAAGATTATAGAAGATCATTATCGCATCGTGAAATATTCTTAGAAAATTTAATTCGATAAATACATTCTCAGAAACTATGTTTTATTGAATAGAAAGAAAATTTAATTGATTATTATTTTTATACATGTGCATTATTTTTATAAAAATTAAATAAATTTCCACTTATGTTCAGACATTGGATAAAAAGTATTTAAGGACTTTTTAATTGTCTGTTTTTTTTATTTGCATTTTATTAAATATGTTTTTACTTTTAGTTTTCCATTTTCATATTATGAAAAGATTCAGCAAATCCATTAATATTAATCGATTGAAAAATATTAAGTTGATATTTTATGGATCATCCAATTGCCAAACATAGTTCGAGAAAATTTTAAACTTACTGTTTTTTTAGGAAATTTAAATTAGATTTTTCAAGGAGTAATTTTTAGGGGACTTTACAAAGGTAGATAATGCTTCATATATTATATAACATATATCATAACATATATCATAAATGCGCATATATACAATTACATGTATTAAATTGAAACAAAATTTACCACTTCACTGCGTTTCAATTTTATCATTTCATTTTTCTGGAATACATTTGATACAATTCTTTTTTTGGCTCACCTATATATTTATTAATTTTCTAAAATAAAACATTTTCTTGAATGTCAACTAAAAAGAAAAGTAGAAAAGCAAAATGCATCAAGCACACTGAACGTTTTATTCATTTAGTAAATTTCAGAGCTATTTTTACGTCAACAACTGGCAAGGTTGTGCATGGCTCCCAGGAAAATTGTGCAACTGAATCTTGTATACCAATGATTCAGAATATAATTATTCGCCTTGTTTAATTACAAAGAAATTGCTATTAAACAATGCGAAATATACTCAAAGGAAATACAGTATCCAAAATTCTATTGTGGCATTTTCCCTTAAAAGATGCAGAACTTTGCCATTTATGGACGTGGAAATAGCTTTTAAGTTTACAAAATGAATAAAAAGTTCAGTAGGCTTTATGCTTTTCTTTTTACTTACCCTCCAAGAAAACGCTCTACCTGATATTGTAATGCGCTCTGAAAATTATCCGCGCAAAAATAAAATTTAAATTTTCCAAGAAAGAATAAACTTTAAATTTTCTTCAGCTATATTCAGCAATATGTATAGATTGGATTGTTAATATTATATCAACTTAATATGTTTCAATCGATTAATTTCTATGCAATTGATGAATCTTTCCATAATCTAAAAAGGAAAAAATTAAGGTAATAAACATTTTTTAATAAAATGCAAATTAAAAATATAAAGAGAATGCCAGCTATGATGACTCTAAGAACATTTAATTTATCATTGAAAACAGCTTTATAGGTTTCCCCGTTTATAATCATTGATAGGTTTAGAAATTCATACATTAGGAACATGTTACAGTAAAACTATCGTGAAAATCAAGATACAATTTTGCAATAACTTTTTCAAGGTGTAATAATCCAAGCTATATATTATTTATCAATTAAAAAAAATGTTTGTATGATAGTTTTTTATTGTTTATTTGTAAATTCTTACTAAACAAGACACCAAAGCGCAATATATTAATAAAACTTTAGCATTTTTTCTAAAATTTTATATAAAATTTAGACTTAGGTGATAAACGTATCACGTTCATGTTTTTTTATTTATTTCTGCTACTGAATTATTAAATTTGAAATTTAGGTAGTCCTTTAGAAAACACAATATATTAACAAATACGTATGGACACTGTTTTTTAAACAATTTTTCTGTATTTTTTATCTAAATCTTTGTTAGATATTGTAAGATAAAACATATATTATATAATTTACCCTCCGTCTACCAGACGGGTCCATTGGACCCGACAGGTACATACAAAATATTCATTCAAACCAGAAATTTCTTTAAAATAAACTAAGTATATAAACCAGACAAAAATAAGGTAAATAAATAAGTTAAATAGTTTTAAATAAAAATTCTGGTGTAGAACGTTTTATTAAAACTTGAATAAATTTCCCGGTAGATCTAGGGTTAAAAATGCCTACTTTTATGATGCCACGAATGTATACGGAAACACAATTATTTTGTAATAACTTAAAAGTATATTTTATTTTTATTTGCTCTTAGCAGCATCGATCAATGTCAAAAGGATGAAGCTTTCGATATTACAACACAAAATAAGTTATGCTTGAATGCGTCTTTATTTTTTTTAAGCGTATCTTGACTTACACAACTATTCTTATCTTATAGAGCAATAACCGCAACCGGGAATAGAAAGAAGGGTTGCTAAAAATTAATAATATTAAATAATTTCTCACATTTTTGTCTCAAGGAACATGGCAACTTTTTAAACGCATTAATTTATATTTTCAGAAATAAAGTAAATAATTTATAAAGAGACAACATGTAACTGCATATATTGAATCATTTATAATTATATGCTGTTATTTTACACCTTACATGAAGGGAAACATGAATCCATTACAGATCGAGTTAAAATATCTGTCATTTTAATTTTAACATTATAAATGAAATACTTAAGAAAACAGTTCCACATTTGTGAAAATCTTTCAGAATTTTATATTTTTGAGCTTTTCTCCGTTATCATTAATTAAATGTTAATAGGCAATATAGAAAGTGTTTACTTTTCCTAGTATTACAATATATATATATACTAGAAAGGTAGCCCGTCAAAAATGACGGAAATTTAGATACAAAGATATATACAACTCATGTGCAAGAATATCAGTTTTCTCGCTTGTTCCGCAATGATAGATGAAAATAACACATTTTAAGAACGAAACACATTTATGAAAAACTGCGTACAGTAGAAGACCACTAATCTGCACAGTCTGGTTCCAAGTGTTATGCAGATTTGAGGCTTTTTGCGGTCATGTCTATTCAATCTTTGTTTACATTTTTTAAATTCATATATTGGACAATTTAGATTGTTGAGCCTTAAAAATAAATAAATAACACACTTGAAGTAAGGTTCAAAACTATTAAATTATAGTATACGATTTCATGAAATGGTATTATATGGTATTATATGTGTGTGCTTCACGATCTTGGTTACGACGTTGGCAAAATTGGCTGCAACTTGTCATAATCCTAATAGTGTGGGCCGCTATAACAAAAAAGTAACCAGTTTTTAGTAAAATTTCTGATATAAAGTAGCTTTCAAAAACTTGTGTAAAATTGCAGCCCGTTCTCGTGTTATGTCAGTCCTAGGAATAATATTTCTAACACTGAAGATTTTCCATGTATATATGGAATTTAGAAAAGTTTCTCCAAAAGAAAGGTCTTGAAATGACATTGTAATTCCTCTAACTTCAAAGTTTAATCGGGCCCTGATGTTGAGTACTGAAATCTAATAAATACAGTTATTTTGAACATTACAACATAATTAAGCAGTTAAACTTATTTAACTTAAACCCGCTGTTACTTTCCGATGTTATTTTTTAGTATTAAGAAAGAAAATTATTTAAAATTTTCAAATCATGCATTTATGATTTTTTTTCCGTCTTTAATAACTAAATAATGAAAAAATAGGCTTTTGTTCTGAGTTCATAAATATGACAATAAAATAATGTAACTAAGAGACATTGCAAAATTAAATCTTTGTGATTACAAACCATAAACAAACGATACCGCCACCATTTTACCTACTATGACGTCATTAGAATATTGCCCATTGATTGGTGGAGAACTTACTTTATGAATGATTACCTCAATGATTTAATATTTTTGACGTTTCACGGTGAATGAATCACTTGTGTTTGTTTAGGTTTATGGAATGAGATATTAAGCTGTGAAACTAATTTCAATTGAAGTTATCCAAGGATATATGTATTTTTAATCGAAATTAAAAATAATGCTTTGATCTCGAAATAAAAAGTTTTAGTTTGTATAATTTGTTATTTCTGTTAATTATTTATTTAAGTACTTTTCCATTATAGCGCATTTTAAAATAAAACTTGGCACGATTCGGGCATCAGAAAGTGAGATATGTTGGGAAATTATATAAACAGCTATGAAAACAAATCTAATGAACTTTTATCGGAACAGATGTCATATTCGCCCCATATTGGCGCGATTTTTTTCTGTCGCCAATATCATATAGGCAACAGGTACTTAACTTGCGCCAAAGTGTCGTTATTTTGCTTGATGTGGTAACCCGGATTATGTTGTGGTACAGATGTCAAATTCGCCCCATATTGGCGCGATTTTTTTTCGGTTGCCAATTTGGCGAAAACATCAACATAATCCGGGTTACCACATCAAGCAAAATAACGACACTTTGGCGCCAGTTAAGTACCTGTTGCCTATAAGATATTGGCGACAGAAAAAAATCGCGCCAATATGGGGCGAATATGACATCTGTGCCTATGTTGTTTATGCTGCTGATGTTTTCGCCAAATTGGCAACCGAAAAAAATCGCGCCAATATGGGGCGAATATGACATCTGTACATTTTTATCTTTGTTCATATATGCACTTATATGCATAAAAAAAATAGTTTCTAAATATATATATATATATTTTTTATACAAATTACGGCATAGATTTCGGATATGAACCGGGATACCTAACTGGCGCCAAAATGGCGTTATTTTGCCTGCTATGGTAACCCGGCTATTGTTTTTGATTTATTAATAGTTTATTTACTTTTATTTTCTGTTTTTTAATTATATAAACTGCTTTTTTCTATAGTTATTATTCAAACTTTTATTTATTTATAGTTATTTCCTTTTCAAAATGATAGCAAATAATTGAAAATTATATAAGTAACTGGTATTCGAAAGCGAGATTTCTGCCAAATTGGCGTCATAGAAAAATCACGCCAACCCCAATGCGTATATGACATCTGTGCAAAAATTACTTCTGTTTCTTTATAAAAATGGGTAAATAGCTTTTTTATATTAAATTATCGGCACAGATGTCATATACGCCCATATTGGCGCGATTTTTTTTTTGACGCCGATGTCATATACGCACCGGGTACTTAACTGGCGCCAAAGTGTCGTTATTTTGCTTGTAAAGGTAACCCGAATGTTGTTTATGCTGTTGGTGTTTTCGCCAAATTGGGGTCGAAAAAAATCGCCCCAATATGACATCTGTGCCAAATTGTATACATATGGAAAAAATTGCTTGTGAGTATGAAGCAGTAAATAGGTTGCCAGAAAATCCGTTGGCAAACTTCTTTCTCGCCAAAGAACTTTTCTCCGATGTATTGTACATAAGCAATGATTGCTAGAAATGCATTTTTAATTATGATATGCGCTTTTATGTTTCACTATATTTATGCATACTATACTGTGTGTATAAATGCTACAGTTCATATGCAGGGCCACACAAAAGAATTCGTAATGGTTACTGAGTATGAGAGTAAATTGCTTAAAGGTGGTTTTTAAAGGAGTTATGCATTTTTACGCTGAACTGCATTTAGTTTCCCAAGAAATGTTTGTGGAATATAGATAAAATGATACACATGGTCACGCAAAGAATTGGAGGTACAGATGTCATATTCGCCCCATATTGGCGCGATATTTTTCGGTTGCCAATTTGGCGAAAACATCAACAGCATAAACAACATAATCCGGGTTACCACATCAAGCAAAATAACGACACTTTGGCGCAAGTTAAGTACCTGTTGCCTATATGATATTGGCGACAGAAAAAAATCGCGCCAATATGGGGCGAATATGACATCTGTTCCGAATTGGATACATAACCGTCTATGGATGATAATATCTGGAAATGTGATTTCAGTAGTTTTAAGAGTAGTTTAAATTAAATTTTAGCTAAATAGTGGCATGTAATAATGGTACTATTGGCTGTGGACGGTAACTGCTGAAATCAATTTTAAAAATTTTTTATGCGTTTTCTAAAATGTTTACTTAGTTATCTGGTACTTCTTAGCTATCCCGTCGACCAAATTACTGTCGCCAAATTGTAAGATTAATTGCCAATAATGCTTGCCATTAATTAATTAATTAAATGCCAATAATGGCCAATAAAACCATTAATTCGACGTTTTATTTGTATTTTTATTAATGTTTTACTATTGATTTGGCGATTTATATAATTTGGCGAAATTAGTCGACGGGATATCTAAGAAGTAACGTTATCTTATTTACCTTATTTCCCTAAATAACGAAGTTTTGTTAAAGCATTCAGGATGTGTTGGAAAGTGTTTCATATTCTATGCTTAACGCATGATTTTTCTTTCTTCTTTAGTCTTATTTTGCATTTATTTTATTCTTAATTTTTTAGTCTTATACTGCTTTATAGAAACTTTGGCGCAGTTGTCATATACGTTATCATATATTGGCGCGATTTTTTTTTCCGACGCCAATTTAGCGAAAACATCAACAGCATAGACAACAACATCCGGATTACCATATCAAGCAAAATTATGACACTTTGGCGCCAGTTAAGTACCCGTTGTGTATATGACATTGGCGTCAGAAAAAAATCGCGCCCGTATATGACATCTGTGCGGAAACTTTAATATTTAATGTTTAAACTCCTCGCTCCACTCCCCTTGCATATAGTACAAACTATAACACGGATAGCGCAAAATAATAGACAGTTTGGTACTTTTCCACTGTAGGGGCTTTGGCATTTAAAAAAAAAAAAAGCTTGGTGTAATTTGGGCATCAGAAAGTGAGATTTGGGTACTTTTCCGTTATGCGGACGCCATTGTCGCCAAGCGTAATAGTTGGCGCAAAATCGTGAATTGAAGCATTTGAAAAATAAAAGAAAAACCATTGTCGATACTAAAGTGAGCATTTAAAAAATATAACATTTGAAAATTCCAGACTTTTACGAACTATTTCATCAAATCACAAATATATACTTAAAATAAGTGAACAAATAACTGTTATAAAATAAAGCCATAAAATAAAACTCATATTAAACTGCTGGCATAAAATTACAAATATCTTTTAGCATTTTGAAATAATTGGCGCATTAGCATACATTTTGGCATGGTGTCCGTATAACGGAAAAATATCGAGATTTGTTGTCGAATCATATAAACAGCTATGAAAACAAATTTGATGAGCGTTTTTGTTTGTTTTATATGTATATTATTGATGTTTTTATGTACAAATTACATCTGTTTCTGTATAAAATTAGAGAAACGGCTCTTTTATGTTAAATAAATCGTATAAATATCGAAAAAAATGCGTGTGTATATAAAATGAAACAGTGAATAGGTTCCCGGAAAATATGTTACCAAATTTCCTTTTTGCCAAGGCACCTATACTGGAAAAGCACCTAAAGCACATTAAAATCGCGCAGTTAGGAGCTCATACAGTACAGCGTCGTCTATTGGCGGTTATTTTATTAGTAGCATCGGGAGGAAGATGTAAAGATATACTTTAAATTCTCACCCATAGATTTTGAAAAAATATCTTAAAAGAGCGGAGTTTAAATTAAATTTTGGTGACCTCCTTTAAGAAAGATTAATGGTTTTAAATGGGAATTTCGTCAAATGAGCCAGCTATCGCCAAGTTGGCCAACATTTGGCGCTACTGTGGTAACCCTGCATTAATATTTTTCAACAATTACTCATTTCAATGAGGCGGTCCTACCGGAATAGTGAGGGACACACAGAGACTTGGATTTTATATAAATAGATATATATTAAATGAAATTTTTGAGATATCACCTGAAAATCAAATCAAGTAAATGAATCAAAATACTAATTATGTAAGAATCTCACATGCGTATGTTATGTAGTCATTTTATAAAAAGTATGTTTAGCAAATTGATGTGATGCATAAACATCTTTGCGTCAGTTGGGGGTAATTCGGTAAAAGCGCCAATAATTTTTCGGTGAGAGTATATGATAATAAAGTGAAGCAGAAAACAAAGTTTTCTTAGGTTCAAAGTTAGAATTTCATGCCCATATTCCCAACTCCCGATTGTCCAGTTTTACAAAAGGCACGTGACCTTGACCAACACCTGCCCAGCTGAACAAAAGTCGTACCCCTAAGGAATGCAAACATCCCACTTGTTATAGATAAGGGTTATTGTTGTACTCTCTCCAGACCCAGCAAGGCAAGTTCTATTCCTGGCAACTTCTGTGCCTGGATTTGTATCGTTCACTAGCAGTTCACAATGACTTCGTGTAATAGAAAATCTCTGTTGTTGAAGGAAAAAATGTGCATTTTAAAAAAAGTCGATGAAAACCAACATCTAAAAAGAGTGGATCTTGCCAAAGAATTAGGTTTATCGGTTTCAACTTTAAACACGCTAATTTATAAGTGTAAGATAAACGAGGAAAGCCATCATCAAAGTGGATGTAGTGCTTCAAAAAAACTTCGAATTCTTTCTTCTCTTCAAAGTTAGGACCTTCTCGTCGTTTCTAGCTCGCGGCTATGAAGTTCCTTAATAGTTTAAAGTGACAAACATGTTTGTAGTGCCTGTAAATATTCTTCTTATTTTCCGTCAGATAAAATCAAGGAAAATCGTCGTTCTTAATCAATGATTGTTAAGTTATACTTAGTCTAGTGTTACTCATATAGGGGTCGCTACCTTTGACGTATCCGGTGCTCGCACACAATGCGATCTTGACATGTGGAAGTTGTTTTTAGATAAATGAACATTGAATTTATGTATTTCTATTTTATTTCTTTCTAATAGCTACATCTGTTCTGACACTTCTGATATTCATTTCCTAATTTATTATAGACTTTCTCTTCAGATATTGTAATTTAGATTGATAATATAATTACTAATGTTCTGTTGTCCTTCAACTTAATTTTATTATTCAAACTATTTTATATTAATCGAAACATATCAAGCCTACTAGTAATAATACATGAATTTATAATGAATTACCGTAACATACATATAAACTCTTATGATGATAATTTGATAGCCAAATTTGACTTGGTATAGTAAAATTGGCTAGGGACACTAAGTGATTTTTAAAGCTTTTATGTACACACTATATACTTCTGTATTGATTGTTTTCGAAACACAAGACTAGCAGAACGTTCTCAAGTTTAGGTATAGAGTACAACTAAGTTTTTTCGTCGTTACATGAGCAGCTTTATTCCTGCGATGAAGAATTAACAAAGTAACAGACATTGTATTAAAAGTTCAGGAAATGGCTTTAAAATAATTGACCTTGACCAATATTTGGATGCTTCCAATCTGTCCATGAGATTTGTGCTAAATTTGAATTTTACTTCTTTTAGGCAGTACTTCATGGATTTCATTTTCCTAAGTATACAAAAGCTTACATATAACACATAGTTTCCTACCGTTAATTAGTTTAAACTAAACATACTTCCGCGCTAATTTATTAATTTTTCTGTAAATAGTTAAATTTAAATTTTAAACAAAATTTTAAAAGGTAAAAACGGTAGAAGTGCAATTGCGTTTAATTTTTAATTCTTTTATTCTTAATGATTATTTTAATTTTACGTAGTAAATGCAGTAGAAAATAATATATATAAAATGAGAAAAAAAATTATTTACAAGAATATTTTTTCTAGTTATGCAAGTATAATTTGTAGTACAGTCATATAATTTGTCAAGTATAATTTGTAGACTTTTAATGTTCAAACTATTTTTGCAAATAATACACTTATCTTAACTTTTCTCATTTTTCCTTAAGACAACGATTTTTGAAAGTTTAAAATAAAGAGTTTTTGGTCATTTTCCATTTATATGACAATTTGCAAACGTTAGTTATCTTTTTGAAATGTAATTTTGACGGATGTCGCTCGGAGGTGTATACGAAAAAAGAACAGACAACGTCAAAAGGAAATGCACTTTCACAGGAAGTAACAAAAGACCATTGTATTTAGTTTTGCTTGGGGATATTCTCGTTTTTTACGACGTAAACGTATAGGCACTATATTATATTAAAACACAGTTTTCGACCGAGATAATAAAAGTTTCCTTTTGATGATATTTTTAAATTTTATTTATTCTACTTTACTCATTTTTAAAGTTATTACATTGAATTAAATTTACTACATAGAAAATTCATTCACAAGATTGTTTATTACGACAATATATCAATGGAAAAGAAATCATATTCATCGATAAATATTATTTAAAAAAACGAAGAAGAAAACACCGTTTGCGAGAATGTTCATAAAAATAACATAATTTTAAATTATCCATACATATGGCATGCTTCTAGAAAAATATCTTTTAAATTTTACTAATTATTCGCATGCTACTCGTTTTGCATATATTCTATACCTCGTTTACAGAGCTGCATAAAAGGATAAACGTACGAGTAACAAAAAAACAATTAATTAAATTTAAAAGCGCATAACGGTATTCAAGTGGCACTTCAAACAATGATATACGCTTCATATTCAATACCTTACATGCCATAGGAAATATTATCAACGTTATTACAGACGATCAGTCAGAACAAATTCATGAACACTTTTCAACTTATTTTGTTGGTGTTAAAAAGAAAAGTTGTAAAAAATAAAATGTGAAATATATAATCAACATTTGCCTTACACATTATTATCGGAAATTGCTAGAGGGGATTTTTCAACTGTGGAATGTATTTCCTAATTGAACTAAATATTTGCATGCGTATATTTTATAGGTACAAATCTATATAGGGCATTCTCACAATCTTTTGACATTTGGGAAAAAAAAATCTGGCGAAATTAAACTTGCTAAAATAACATTTTAATCTGACAGACGAATGTCTTAATGATTCAAAATAAAGAAAAAATGGCCAGTAGCAAAACTTTTTTTATTTAACTGAGGTTTAAGTTAAACTTGCGAGTTTAATTTTCCTTACCATTTTACCCCTATAACTTTTTATTTTCTTCTAAATTTTTACTTATAATGAATTTTGCATAGTACCCACAGGACATTCAAATAAGAAATAATACAAATGTAGTACTTTTAATAGATAATTTTTGTATAACATTGTCTTAAATGGGTGTTAAAGAATAGATGGTAAGGTAAAAAAAAGGGACGAAATGGCAAAAAAAGGAACGAAATGGTAAAAAAAGGGACGATGAGGATGGAACGGTAAGGAAAATTGCCACCTATTTTTAGGAAAATCATGTTAAGACTAAGTGATATCCATAATGTTCATTGATTTTTAGAAATAGTTGTTAACGTTGGATTAAATTAATTTTTTTTTAAACTTGCCTCGAAAAGTGCAGGAATAAACCTTGGGGACGGTAAGACTACCAATAAACCAACGATGCTTAAAATTGATGTTTAAATGCCGATTTATATTCTGCAGTAAATTTCCTGTCAAAGAATTTTAGAAATTCTTTCTCTAGCATACTTCTGCATGAGAAAAAAACTTGAAAAAAATTCTGTGGCTGCATCTGAAGTGATTTTCTGTATAATTTTAGAAAAGGGATGGTAAGGAATCTAAAACTCAGGGACACAGTTCAAAAAATAATATGAACCATAAAAATGTGTTCAGGTTATTTTTTTGCTACATATTTATATAAAACAATTGACCCAGTTTCGGAAAACAAATTACATCGAATTACATTTATTGAAACAATTTTATACAGACAGCTCCAAACTTAAAAATCAGCATCAGGGACACGGGATGGTAGATGAGTTTTCCTGGTATTTGGACCCCCAACATCGTCCAAAACTTATCTATCTCGTTAATATTGTTATGCAATCATGCAATGGGGTGTTCCTCAGTATATGAAATAAAAAAAAGACACAAAAAAGTGTATTAAATTAAAAAATATATTATTCAGGGACATGAAAGTCAAAAGATTGTGAGAATAACCCACATACAACATACAGAGCTGCTCATATATTTCGGATAATTTTCCAATTGTAGATGGGAATTGCTGAAATTGGGTTTTAAAATGTGCTACGCGATTCCAAAGTGTTCAATTAGACATCATATTTAAACTTTTTAAACTGTGAAGTTTTGTTAAAATTTTCAGAATATGTTGGAAAGTGTTTCATAATATATTATTGATAGATGATTGTTTCTGTTTGGTTTTATAAGTAAATCAGCTTATAAAATGTGTTTAATATGGTTTTATTGACTCATGGTTTAAATAATACACTGTAAATAATGCACAGCAAATTGCGTAATCAGTCAATTGTTTTTAGAGAAAACAGTTACATAACAGGAATTTATCTCAATTTTGAGCAATGAGAATGCTTCAAAATACGGTCAATTAACAGTCACTCATAAAAACAGTTGAATAGCTAGACAATTTACTGAAGATTTTTAACAGCGTGACAGCGTTTTTAACAGCGTTGAGCTCTAAATACATATTTTTAATTATAATCATTGTGTATTTGGAAACTGAATGTTTTTTAAAGGTCGTTAGTTACCAGGGAAAATTCCTTTAATTTCCAAAGATTTCTGTAAAAAGTTACTGTTTTAGTAGATAATATGAAATCTTTTTCCGTACATCAAGTTTAACACTAGAAGTGCCAGAACAGTCATTTATTTTTACTGTTTTAATGAATGAAGTTGAAATTAACGAAGATATTTTTAATTATACCTAGAAGCGCACGAACGGCCAAATAATAAAAAAATGGGTAGAATCATCTTGTTTTCTCAATCCGAAAACACTTTTTCTAGGAAAAACATATTCCCCACACATTCCTTTCATTCGCTGTTTCCAAATAACGAGAAACGGGTTCCATCTCTCCCTCTCCTTTTCTACTGTCTACCCCTTTTTTGCTAAATCTACCAAAACCCATTTCCCTTACAAATTTCTTTTATACACCGTGTCTTTCCAAAAAAAAATACTCCCCTCCCCCCCCCCTCCTCCAAATCTTTTTTTGAGAAATGTAACAGTGAACAGTATGAAGCAGTTGAGTCAACATTCGTGGCATTTCATTTTTTCAAGCACAATATGATGGCCACTCGAAGATGACGCTATCTAATCCAGAGAAATTGTGGAACTTTTACAGGATATATCTGAAAAAGTATCTGATAAAAAAAAAACAAAAAAAAACATATTAATGATGATTTTACGAATTACTTTGAAGCAAAAAATACTTCTGGTGATTCTGAAGAAAGCATGGATGAGCAATTCTTCTGCACAAATATTCATTCTGTCAGAATTTTCACAGCAAATATTTCGTCTCAGTACCTGTAGCGTGCACATCCGCCTAAGCAGATTAGAAACATTCTGTTTATATACTGATAATTTTTGTGACAGTCAAGAAGTCGCATTTTTATAAATATAATGAGCCATTTATTGTGAAAAAACATTCATATAATATTTTTTTAAATTTTATATTCCAGTAATGGACAAGGTAGAACATCGAAGAGAAAACATATATACGACTTGAAAGATGGAACATCGAAGACTGTGACGTCAACTTCGTACATACAGTTGTGAAATATGGAGAATGTGTTAAAAGAAGTATTGAGTCCAACGCCAGAGGCAAAAATAAATGGCTTGGACAGCGGTCCTGTGCTTGGAGGTTGTTTGTAGATGAATCCGTGTTACGCCATTTAAAAAGATGCACGGAAGCAGAGGCTGTTTTGAACAATGAAGAAAACTTGGAATTATCTTTAGAAGAACTTGATGCTTTTATTTTTATTATTTATGTAAAAAGAGGATACTGTTGAAATAATATGGATTTTGATTTGCTGTGAAATAATATATGGGGTCCTCCTTTTCTTCGAGTAACGATGTCTCGCAGTCGATTTCGAGATATAATGAAAAACCAAAGGTTTGACTTAAAGTCAACTACGACTCAGCATTTAGAAATTGATAAGTTTACTATGTTTTCAGATATTCGGAATACATTTACAGAGAATATGCTATTTGATAAAAGCTGGAAAATATCTAGTTGTGAATGAGCAGTTATTTCGATCAAAATGTCAGATTTAAGTTTATACAGGATATGCCGAATAAACCAGACAAGCTCATAGCATCAAATTTTGGATGCTAGTTGATGTAGGCTCGAATTTTATGTGCAATGCTTTTCCATATCATTGAAATAATAAATCACGAAACTAAACTGAACTCCTTCCTGAAATTAAAGTAATACGTCTTCTAAGCCCCTATCTCAATACTGGTAGAAATGTGACAGAGGACAATTATTATTCCTCAGTATCATTAGCTAAAACAGTTAGAATGGAAAAAGTTTTGTGGGCACAGTAAGAAGATACCGAACAGAAATTACCAGTTAAGTAGGGAATTCTAAAACCCAACTGTATGAAACTGTTTTACTAAAGAATGGAGAAACTACTTTGACAGTCTATCAGGATAAAATCGATAAAAACGTGCAGGTACTCAGAACCTTGAAGTCAAATGTAAATGTTAAATTACAAAATAAGATTAAACTTCCAGAAACATTAGAGTTCTACAGCAAAACCTAATGTGAAGTTGGTATCGTTGAGCAGATGACGCGTGAATATTCTGCTCGGGCTGCTTCAGGTACATGGCCAATGCATGTTTTCTACAAAGTTCTGGATTTAGCAGGAGCAAATGCCTATGTTATCCACCGAGAATTGACTGGTAAAAATATTTCAAGGTATACCTACCTATTTTAATTAGCGGAGGAGTTAAGGCAGCTTCATTAGAATAGAAAAACAAGCTTAAGATTAACTCAGGAAATTGCCAACACTAGTAAAAGTGTCTCAAAGAAAAGATGTCAGCGCCAGATTGGACTTTGTGACAACAACAAAACAATTAATGTAAGTAAAAAGTCCTTATTACTTATTTGGAAATGCACTTCCAGCATTGAAAAAGTAGTGCTGTGTAGAAATTGCAAGTAGCAATAAAATGTGTTTTATTAAAGGTAAGTAGAAAATTATTACCAAATTATGTGTATTTTATAAAAAATATATGTTGTTCTTTGAAGAAATTCTTAGAAAATAATTAAAAGTAATTAAAATATTATAAATAGTATCATAAAGTAGTAGAGGTCTGCACGGGCCGACATTTCCAGGCTCGGGTCCGGCCCGACTCATAAAGAAAAAAAATCGGCCTGGCCCGATACAAAAATTAAAAGTTCGGCACAGAACCCGGCCCGGCCCGTAGAAAAAATAATATTGTCCCGGCCCGACCCGATAAAAAAATTAAATGTTCGGCCCGAGCCCAGCCCGGCCCGGAAAAAAGTTAAAATCTCGGCCCGAGTGAATTTCCACAAATCATTGATTTTTACGTCAAATTGGTTAAAAATTTGTCTCGTATGAGGAGTTCTGACCAAAAATATTTACCTTAACTTTTTTTTTTCATGTTTACAATCTTCATTTTTACAGCCGCAGGCTGCGATATTTTTTTTTTTTTTTTTTTTTTTTTTTTTTTTTGATTAATCTCTATTTCTGGTATGTAAATGTTTCAGTTATCATATTGTTAATCCATATTCCATGTATAGAAGTGTTAAAAATCTCAAAAAGGCGATACAGTAAAATCTTCTATTTATTTTTTTAATGAATCTCTATTTCTTATATGTAAATGTGTCAGTTATCATTAATATTGTTAATCCATATTCCATGTATAGAAGTGTTAAAAATCTGAAAAAGGCTATACAGTAAAATCTTCTAAGACGGAATTGCATAGAAAAAAAATGCGTTATAGACAAGTTCCCTTCTTAGCAATTGTAAATGTATTATATGTTATTTTCTTACTTATTAGTATATTAATTTTGCATGGATCAACACGTTTTTCCGTTTAAAACAGAGTTCCGTCATAGGCAGGTTCCTTTTCACACATTATACTATATTTTAATTTAGCTATATTTTAATATGAGTAGTAATCTAATATTGTTTAACAATAATAAATTTTAATGTTTAAGTGTAGAATAATGGCGATTAAAAAATGTATGCTTTTTTTGCAAAATTTTTTGGGCCAGGCCTAATTTAACTGACTTTTAAATGGAACAGGCCACGCTGAGACAGTGATTTTCATACGAGCTGGCTCAAAACTAGGACTGAAAATCTGGGGCCTAGAAGACTAGGAAAGAAACCAGGCCCGGCTCGGTAAAGAAAAATTAAGTTAGGCACGGCCCGGCTCGAGTGCCGTGAATGAAAATCGGCCCGAGCCCATCCCGCAGGCCGGGCCGGGCTCGGGCTTCGGGCCGGCCCGTGCAGATCTCTGTAATGTAGTATAAAACATTTAAGATTTATGTAAATGGTTTCTTTGCGTCATTGTGTCCAAACTACATGAAATGTATGAAAAAGGATAGTTTGACGCAAATAAACCATTTACACAAATCTTACTCACAATTTTGAATAGCGTGACACGAAAGATAAATCAATTTATTGAAATAAATACATTTCAATGCATAGTATAGATTCAATGAAAGTGATATATTTAACAGTGAATTGGAGAATTAAAAGTATTGTGTAGATGTAAAAAAATATTTTAACCAAGTCAAAAATAATTTAAATTGATTTTTAAAACAAACCTTTTAAAGTCACATCAAGGCGTCACTTAAATTTTATATCATATCTTTTAAAACTCATATTTTGAATTTATGAGAGATGTAAATGATAAAGCAACAGCGAATAAAATTTTATGCAGCTTTTCATGTTGAACATAGCTTTTGCACATGCGATTATAAATAAAACAAAAATAAAATGATGAAAAAAATACAAATATATTTTTTAAGAAATAGCATAACGTCACTCAAAATTTGATATCAGTATTTTTAAGTTCCATATTTAAAATTCTTAGAGCATAAGATAAAGTGCTGCGTCAGAAACGTTTAGCCCGTCAAGGGTTTTTGCATTGATATCATTACTTTTTTGAGGTTAGTGATAAAATGATTAAAAAAAAAGATACTTATGGGATTTAATGCAGATTTAATTTTTACTATTTTATTACAATTTACCTTATAGCAGTTTGTATATAAAAACAAGTGGGTAAGTATAATCGCAGATAGCACAGAGGGTTTAATTTGATATTCCTTTAAAAACACTTTATCCTTAAATTAATAAATCCAAAATGTTAATTTATAATTAATAAATCCTTACGTAGATGGTGCACCAATAGTTCCAATTTTCATGGGGCAGGGAACGCACTCTTTTAAACAAACCACCTTCCAATTGAAGTCATCAAAAACCAAGTTGAATAAGCCAGACCCCGTTGTATTGTTTAACAAGCAGCAGTCTCATGTCCCCTCCTTTCCCCTTTTTCAAAATTTTTCAGACCAGTACCTAAGAATGGAACAGAAATAATTTTTTCTCTTCAGAAATTACGATAAAAATAGTATGCAGTACTCATAAATTTACTTTAATGCTATATAGGGTGATTATTAAGTTAATTATAACGTCTGGAATCTGTTGCATTGATGTCCGAAAGGCAGTTTCTGAGTTATAGAAGCTGGACCCATAAGGCGCCATAGAGGGACGAAGCCCGCTAGTGTCTATCATAATTATATCTGCCATGTGGACTAATTGCGATATTTAATCAAAATAGTCCCCCCCCTCCTCATCCCCGGAAATATAACAAATACAAAATGTGTTTTTATAAACCTATCGTCAAATAGGTTTTTATTTCTTTTTCCCTAAAAAAAAAACAAAAAAAACATGATTTTTATATCCGTAACGTAAATAGCGGACGAAGCCCGCTAGTTCCTATCATAATATATATTTTTAATAATTTTATATAGTCTATAATAAAAAAAAATGAGACTTAAGATAGTCTAGTTCCATGAGTACTTGTAGTGTCAGTTACATGCTGCGATTTTTGGATACCAGTATTTTAGAACGGGAAAATGTGACTTATTTTATCGGAGATGTCTCATTAATTGAATAAGGCGAAGCAAACTTTTTGAAAAAAAGGTGGCCAACAAGCATGGCATTTATCAGCTATGTGACTTTGTGCTATAGTCCATTAATTTGATCTGTTTTAAAAAGATTACGGAAGATTGAATTAAAGTAGAACCTGGATTAACCGAGCTTCGATTAATCGAGGTTTCTGTTAACCGAGCCGATAACAAAGTCTGATTTTTTTCCCTTTTGAATGAGCCTTAAAAATAACCACACTCTTTAGCTCACTGTCCGTGCTATACAGGCCCTTCTGCCCCCAAAAGCACTCAACTCCAAAGAAACATTGGACCCTGAGAAGTCAATAGCGAACAATGCTTTGTTTCCAGTGGCTGTGTGAACTTTCGTAAATTTTTCAATTTGCATTTTAAAATTTACTACTGGTAGTTGATTTTCTTTTTAAATTTGTTAAGCTGTGAAACAGAACTTTACATATATTTATTTTTATTATTTAAAAAACGTTCATTTTATTTTTTTAAAAGAGATGTTAAATTCGCAAGCACGGCGAGTTTTTACACACAGTTTCTATTAACCGAGATTTCCGATTCCGATTTACTAACAGTCCCTATTAGCTCGGATAATCGAGGCTGTTCTGTATAATTAAAAAATAAATGGCGATCTTACTGTAAACGGGTTTCCCTTTTACTGGGGGATTTCAAGACCGAATCAGCTGATGTTAGTTGCTGTTTCCGTGCTTGATTAAATAAGATTAGTTAAACATTTGAAAATTACCAAATATAAAAGGAACTAAGTCAACAGAGTCTTTGCTTTATGGTATTTTTTGACAACGCTATAAGAAAATGATTTTAAATAAGAGATTTTAAATGTAACGTTTTAAATCTGACATAATTTTCACCAAACTTTCCTTTCTCTTTGTAACATTCAACTGAAAATATTTTTATTATTAGAAAGATAATATTATTATTTGCGCTACCTTAAAATTGGCAACTATAGTTAAAAATATCATCTCGAAATTTGAAATAAATCTCTCATATAAATATATTTTTTAATTTAAACTGTTTTGCAATATTATTATTTGGCCACTTTGGCCAATATGACGTAATTTCCTCCATTTACGACTTTTAACACATATCAATGAATTTATTATTTAAAAATTTTCTTTTTCTTTTAATATTCACGTGTAAATATAATTTTTATGACGTAATTTTCAATGTTTTCCTGCTTTTAATGCGTAATCATTTAATTCTAATTTGAAAATAATTGATTATTTTATAATTTTCTTTCATTTTAAGTAAGCATGTGTAAAAACAATTTTTATGACGTAATGTTTAATATTTTCCTGCTTTTAACACGTTATCATTTAATTCTAATTTAAAAGGATTTTTTTCTGTTTATAATAGTCACGTGTGAATATTTTTTTAATTTAAAGGATATATTATTCTTTGTGCTGTTTTAACAATTGGCAACAATTTAAAATAACCTTTTCTAAAATATGTAAAAAATATCTCTGAAAATTCTGAAAATTTCAATTTAAAATTGAAATAAACCGTCAAAAAATTAGGCAAGTTAAAAATAATAAATGCACTCTGCAAACTTCGAGTTTCTATTGAATGATTAAATTGAATGAAAATGATTAAATTCCCATGTATATTTTTTTTTTACTATGAGACTTTTTTAATGAGACAATTTTATCCAGATTTAACATTAAATATCTCTGAAAATAATTCTTCGATTTAAAAACTGTCTACTTCAACGTTTTTATCAAAATTTCTCTATAATACTACCCATTTTAATATTTTTGTATGCAGTAATTTTCTTAATATTTGCGAAATAGACCTCTAGTCACAAGAGATTCTTTCAAAGCGGCGAAGAGCGTTAGTTTTTTTTCCGAATAAGAGACAAAATGTAGTACGCAATTGCGTCAAAAGATGGCGACACCAGAATTCTGATATGCTTATTATGTAAACTGTAAATATTGCAAAGTTAAATAAAAACAATTGTCTCGGTGTTATCAAACTTCATTGTTATTTATAAATGAAACATTTGAACTAAATTATTTATTATAAAAGAATTATTGCATCACAATAGTTTTTATGCAAGGAAAATAATAATTATAATAATAATAATATTATCGATGTCAGTGATTATATATTGATTGACCGTTATAATAATAAAAAATGATATTATATAAAGAAGAGCTGAAATGAATTATTTTTTTACGTTTCTGATCGTGTGATTTATATTCAAATAATAATTATTAATGTATATTTTTTGTAAAGTGATTGAAATTAAATATATTTATAAAATTTATGGTAATATTTTTATTGTTGAAAAATTGCCAAGAAATAATCATCATCAAATTGGCGTCATTATAATTGTAATTTTATTTAACTTAATAGCAATTAAAAAATTACAAAGGAACTGAGAATAATGGTCAACTAACAGACTTTAAAAGAAAAAAAACACACACATTCACATGCGAAAACAAGTACCAGGGAGTATCGAACTGCTTATCTTAAGATCAGTAGACGATCAGTAGCCCTTAACCACTCAGCCAGTGGGAAGACAAAATTTTTCTCCCCAAAAGTTGTTAAAAAGAAAGCATGTGTATGAATACAGTGTCATGCATTTTCGGTGAAATTTTCATAGGATGGCGAAGATTTATAATCCGATTTTTCATGCGCATTATAAAACGAACAAGAGTCTTGCTGGAAACAAGTAAATTGTTATTTGGTTCATCTGAAACATATTTATTTGATTTTTAAAAAATCGCCCGTGTCATTTTCGAGAGAAAAAAAAATCGAATTATTTAACGAACGAGAGTTTTCCCAGAAAAAAGAAAAGCGTTATTCACCTCGCCTTAAACACATTTATATTATGTATCAATTTAAAGATAATCGTTAGAACCGTTTTCGAGATTTTCAAATTAGGAACTTCCTCGATATCATACCAACGTTTTCACTTTAAAAATGGCTATTTAGATCTCAAAATATACTGCACGTAGAAATGTAAAAATTTCAGTATACGATTAGACTGCAGATATAAGACTGTTCTAGAAAATTCAGAACAATAAGACCTATATCTGCTGAGTTATTAAAAGGCGGCTTTTCGCGTTTTCTTTGATGTCGAGTTAGCTGTTATGACAAGAGAGTTTTAAGTGACTTCTGTGATCTAAATAATTTTAAATAAAACGTATAGTGGTTCTTAAACAGGTTCTTTGTAAATTTGGAATTTGATTTTTCGCTGTTGTAACGTCATACGATGGTTTCATGATGCCTTGAGAACTTCGGCCACGTGCTTGCTCCACGTGTAAAAAGGGCCGTAAATTTTAAAGTAAAATAGTCTTAAATACCTTACCTCTATATATTTGTTGAAAAAGACAAAGACGAAAAGCAATAATAACATCGACAGGCTTGAATGACCGAAGATTTTCTTTATTCGCTGTTAGGGCACGGGAGTCTCCTGGTACTGTCCCACGTGGTAACTGCTGGTCTTGAGAGAAAACACTACTTCTTAAAAAATAAACTAGAAAGATGCCCTACTCCTATTAACTAAAATTTTATGTTTAAATAACATAATTTAAACGAAGGAAATTGCCTTCGAAGCCGCGATGCTTGCATCTACCTTGCAACGCTCGCGACTTAAAAAAATTCATCGATTAGGTCGATGACAAAAAAAATACGACGTTACTGCACGGGTCCGTGGATGCTACTGGCGAGAAAACGCTCTACAGATCGCTAGGCGGCAAGTTGGCGAGAGACGTATCGCGCCAACGCCAGAACACGCGCCCGCGAATGAAATCGCTGGGAGCAAGCGCCGTGCATGACGACACAGAGCCACGCCCCGACTCCGAAACGTGAATGAACGATCGGGAAGGACGCTGCTCCAAAATAGCGATACGGGAATGAGAAAAAGCCGGCCGCGCGATACTTAAAACATTAAAAAAACGCATTACAAAATAGAAATGTAAAAACGTAATAAACTGGCCGATTTAGATGGGAAACGTGTCAAATTAAAGGTATTAATTTACAACTGATGATAAGATAAGAATTTTAAGAATAAATTTACTGGAAAATTAATTACGATTAAAAAACGGGAATAACGATGTCATCTATCATGACATACTCCCCGAAAAAGGGGTAGAAAAAAAAACTAACCACACCGTAGGTCAGCACCAGGAGTATACATGGGGATGACATTCATCGACATCCAACATGTCGGAATAAAGTAAACCTATAGAAAAAATAAGTTACATGAATTCCTGCGTACACTTATACAGCTATAACAACTTCCTTCTACAACATAAATAAACAGAAGAATATTTATATACTTTCACAAATTCAGTGAAACTGCAGTTTCAGTACCCAATGCTCAATATATTCTGGATTTTACGCTTTAAGTATGATCATACTAAACACTACACTAAATAAGACAATTGCATAAACAAGCAGATTTTGTACTTTTAAACCAGAATTGGAATGTATGTATGCCTGTGTACAACCTGAGACTGAACATTTGTTTTTGGTACCAAAAAAACACATACATAAACAAGGAAAACATAAGAGGTAATGGGAAAGACAAAAAAAGGGGGGGGGGGGGATTTTGACGTCAAAATGAAAAAAAAGGGGAATACGTACAAGAAAAAGGAACTTACATTACTGAAGAATCACAAACTATATACAAATGAAAAAAAACAGTTAATTCTGTATTATTTCTAAGAATAATACATTGTACCTGGAACATTACTATCCTTACAATTTACACAACTTAAAAATTACAACTTTTGAATGACAAACAAAAACTTTATGCAAACAATCCTAAAATGCCTTACCACACTTTCAACCAATACATAACAGATAATTACTGACAGAATAACAGCATATCACTAACACAGCTTATCTGAAAAAAAGGAATAAAAATTAGAAGAACAGTTTTTATGCAGAAACATGAATTAAGCACTACTGAGCAATTCTGCCTGCAGAAAAGTCCTGTAAATGAGCAGTTCAATGGATAAGACTTCTTAAGGTGGAAAACTGATGCATCATAAACGAAAAAGTCTATCTTCTACACTGTCTGTTCAGAGCTTGGCGGGATCTAAGATTATAATTACTGGTTATGGGAGTCTGGGTTTTAGCAGAAGTGCGCATATTCTTTGCATTATGAACACCTGTTGCAGTCTGGACACCAGCGGTAGCAGGAACCCTCACTGCTGCAGTCTGGACACCAGCGGTAGCAGGAACCCTCACCGCTGCAGAAGCATCTGCTGTCGTGGAAGACGGATCATCTGCTTGGGAACTTATCCCAGTTGACTGGTTATCAGGGGACGGTGAATTATCAGGAATACTGGATCTTGTGTCAGGTCTGGTATCAGGTAACGGAGTTGTCTGCGTGTCATTCAGTTCTGTATGCAAAAGGTTTGCTTTTCTCTGTACAGGTACAATAAGTCTATTGATATGTACAGTTTGCACTCGCGCATCAGGATCATGAGCATCTTGGATCTTAAATATTACTTTGGAACATTGTTTAACTATTTTCATTGGATTTTTTGCACATGTTTAAATCTTCCTCTGTTGAGGAGAAAAACAATATCCCCAACTTGAGGATGACGCATTTTTGCTTTTTGATGCTGTTTGTTGTTTTACATTCTTTGAAAATTTTGTAAATTGCTGTATACTTTCTCATAAAGATTTTGTAAATTATTCATCAAGACAAAGTAATCATTGTGAACATCGAGTCGACTTTGGTACTGGTCTGACTGGAAAGAATCAAAGATATTGGCAATCTCACGACCAAAATGAACATTGTTTGGGGCTGTTTGGATGGTATTGTGAAAAGTGCTATTGTAGATACTTTCATGTACTTTGACAGCGTTTACGAAGTTGTAACCATCTTCCATCAACGCCTTGACAGTTGCTTTGATAGAAAAGTTTATTCGCTCCGATACTGCGTTGGCTTCCGGGTGAGCTACCGTTGTGTGACGTAGATTCACACCCAACATTCTGTTGAACTCATGAAATATATGGGAGTAAAACTGCATGCCGTGGTCTGCGAGAATCATCTCAGGGCGACCAAAAGTAACCATGTAATCAAACATTGCATTTACGGCGGTCATTGCAGTAATATTTTTCAAAGGATATAATTTTAAGTGCTTGGAGAAGTGGTCAATAGCCGTTAAAATGTGATAACCATTTCTGAATGGGCCTACGAAATCGAGAGATAAAAGTTGGCCAGGTTTTGTAGGGATTATTGTGTCTTGAAATGGAGCTGCTGGGATTCTTTGAGGTTTATTAGTGATACAAGTATGGCACGACTTGACAAAATTTACAACATCAGCATGTAAACCCTTCCAGAAAAATTTTCTGCAGATGTTTCTGTATGTCTTATCAATGCCATAATGTGGAATATGGTGAATTCTTATACACTTGGCTTGAAGAGAGCGTGGAACTACAATTTTATATTGTGCATATTCCTGACCGAGGTCTGATATATTGCCGTTATAGTGATAGAGTAAAAGTTGAGATCTATCACATAAAATATAATTCTTGAATTTTGGGATGGGATTATTATTTATATCTTTAATTATCTTAAGAATGTATGGATCTTTACGTTGTTCTTGAAACAGGGTGTTTTCTGAAATCTCATTTACGGCATCTTTAGGTGGGATTGCATTATTTGGAGGAAGAACTGTACTATTATGATGCATAGCATTTACATCTTCTTCGATGATTGGCAAAATTTCTCGTGAATTTATTAGATTAGTGTCAGATCTTACATTACTAGAATTATCAGTTATAGGTGTGCGCGATAAGAAGTCAGCCAGAATATTTTGTCGACCAGGAATATGATTGAACGTGAACGTATATTCACCAATATCTAAAAGCCAGCGGGTGACTATGTCAGCCGGTGAAGTTGTACGCTTGTAATGCTTGAGTGGCTTGCTATCGCTTAACAGATAAAAATGCCTGCCATACAAAATGTTGCGGAATGCAGCCATTCCTTTGGCAATTGCCATGAGTTCCAACTGAATGGGTGGATATCTAGTCTCGGCTTTCCTGAGGGCCTTGGAAAAATAAGCAACCGGAAGTAGGTCATTATTATGTTTTTGGAGAATTACAGCACTGATTGCAAACTTGGATGCATCAGTGTTCAGATAAAAGGTATCGTTAAAATTGGGCTGCTGTAAAAAGGGCTTCTTAAAGAAAATCTGTTGTAAGTTCTGGAATGCATTTTCTTCACGCTCAGACCATGAAAATGGTGACTTCGGTGATGTCATTGCAACCAGAGGTTCTGCAACTTCTGCAAACGACGGAATTAAGTGTCTGTAAAAGCCACACAGACCTAAGAAGCTTTTAAGCTGCCGTTTGGATTTTGGCACAGGAAACGAGTTAATCTTTAAAATATTAGCGTTAATTGGATATATCTTGTTGTCTTCAATGTGAAATCCGAGAAAGTTACATGAGGTTTGGTGAAATGAGCATTTATTAAGATTTAACGTAAGGTTATACTTTGTGAATACCTGAAGGAATTTAGATAATTTTTCAGCTGTCTCTTGAAATGAATTGCTACAAATTATTACATCGTCTTGATAACTAAAGATGCCAGGTAGGTTAATCTCTTCAATTACTGCATCAATCATCGCTTGAAACGTACTAGCTGCGGTTTTTAAGCCGAATGGTAGACGTTTGCATCTATATGTACCCCAAGGCGTCGTAAAGCAAATCTTGTCCTGGTACTGTTTAGGTAAATGGACTTGATGGTACGCCGAGGGCATATCGAGCGAAGTGAAATATTTGAAGTTAGCAATGTTGCTAATAAGGTTCTGTATCTTTGGTAATGGATAACTGGAATGCTCAATAATAGTGTTGATTAGCCGGAGATCCAATGCCATTCTATATTTTTGTTGTGATTGCCCATCCGATTTTTTTTAACGAGCAACATGGGACACGCCCATGAAGACACGTTTTTTCAATAATATCTGCCTCGATCATTTCATTAATCTGCTTACGGGCTTCTTCCTGTAGGGCTTGAGGGATAGGAAAGGGTAGAGCTTTAATTGGATAGTCACTATTAAATTTAATTTGAGGTTTAACTAGATCCGAATGTCCCATGGTCTGGAGAGTGGATGAAAACGCCTGAGAATGGCTACTTAAAATTTGTCTTAAATTTTTCTCTTCCTGTTCATTAAGATGGGATAAATTTATTTTTGCGTTTTTAAATTCTAATTTTCGCTGATTGATTACCTTCTCTGATGGTTGAATTAAATTGACCAACCCTTCACTAGTAGGCGGAGGGCTGCTAACAATATTCTCATCGTTATCAATTGCTGGTTTGTGGTGGTCTATCATATTCAGTGTTCCAATGCGGGAATTTTTATTTAAATGAATGGTTTGTTCCGATTTATTTTCCATAAAGATATAAAAAATTTGTTCCAGTGAATTGCTGTTTTTTGTGAGTAGCATCTCGGGTTCCCGTGCAGAACCACGACGAAACGAAATAACAGCATCTTCACAGATACCATTTTGTTTTTGATCTGGAATGAACAGTAAATCCTTTTCAATGAGAGAATTATCCACAAACGTTCTCGTTTTTATGTAAGCACTCTCATTGGGCTGAATAACTGTTTTGTTGAAAAGAGTCACTACAGGTGGGATATTTGATGTAACTTGGATTTGTTTTGATGGAATAAAAGGGGGAACATGCAGTAGTTTAGAGAAGTCAACATCTGATGGTTTACTATTAACTTTAATCTTCTGTTTAACTTTATCTTCCAGATGTTGATTTATATTAAAATTATAGTGAGAGTCTCTGTTAGAGAAGTAGATGAATTCATCTTTAATTTTGCAGACTTCCGTTTCCGGAAATATAATAACATTAAACTTTCTTATGAAATCAAAACCTAATAATCCAGTAAATTTAGATGAAGATGGTAAAGTAAAAAGATAAAGAGGATGTCTGAAATGCATTGATCCAATCTTGAAGGAAAGTTCAACACATCCGTTAAAATTAATCTGAGCATTTATCGTAGAAATTTTGCAATTCCTAGATAGAAATCTATACTTAATTGTGTTTGTTTTGGTCAAAAAAAGATTTACAGATTAAAGAGATAGAACTACCAGTGTCAATTAAGAAGGGTGATGTAAGGTCATTAACTTTTACTTGAATTACGGGGATAGCTGGTTGTTAAATGTTAACATTGGCAATGATTTCTGAAAATTGTGATGATACATTATTTATGGGATCTATTGCCTGTTGGACCGAATTATTGTCATTTTCTGGAGTATTTAGATCGTGAGAAGTGTGCTCTCCAGGTTGCAACTCCTCACTTAGGCATTTGGGTGATCAATTGCTGGAACAGAATTTTGCCGACAATTTAATGCTGGTGCTATGCGACACTGACGAGCAGAGTTCCCCCAGCATAGGCATAACTGGCATTGAATATTGGCACCCTGATTACCTTGGTCATACTGCCACTGATTGTTTTGATCATTAAAGTTAGTGTTGTGCTCATTAAAATTGCTGTTATGGTCATTGAAATTCCTGTTGTGATCATTAAAATTCCTGTTGTGTGTCCCTCTATTGTAGTTATAACTTCGTGGTCGGCGAAAGTTTCGTCGGTTTCCACCACGATGAAATTTTACTCTATTTGCATTACAATGACCTCTATTGCTAAAGTTCCTACGTGGAGATCTTTTATTATTAACGTTGGACTGGTTATGTTTATTATCTGGTTTGTTTAAGTTTTCGAGGGTTTCTTGTATACTATGAATCTGTCCGTTAATTTCAGATAATTTTGCATCACTAGTGTCCTCTGATTTACTAATAATTGAACTTTCACTCTCACAGTCTTGGGCAAGAGTTGCCTTTGCTACCGCAGATTTGAAATCCTCAATCTCACTTTGTCGAATGAGGAGTCTGTAACTATGGGGAATTACTTGTAACAACTTGTTGAATTTAATTTGATCGAGTGCCTGTCTGTCTGTAATTTTATTATATGCTTTGTGTACTAAAACTTCTAACCTATGTGAAAGATTTGCAATTTTTTCATCTGTAAACATTTTGAGATTATCTAATTCTTTTGCATGGGCAGCTACTGATCTCTGAAGGAAAAATGTCCTCAATTCATCAAAAATATGTTCGGCTGATTCAAATTTAACAATTTCAGACCTTTCAAAAAAAAATTTCTTTGCTCTGCCTCTTAAATTCTGGCTGATAAACATCATGAAAGATTCATCAGACAAATTATACATTTTTGCCATATTGGTTAATTGAGTTATGAAAAAGTTAAGTTCTTCAGCATTTCCATCAAAAGGCTGAATTTGGAGTGATGGACCGTTCATTCGCGAATTATTTACGGGCAGCTGAGCCTGCGCCGCTTGTGGCGTTAAAATCGGCATTGTTGCAATTGAACTATCGTTACTGCTTGCAGTGCTTGCCGTATCGGCTCTACGGCCTCTCCTTCTTACCATATTGTACTTTAAATCTTATGTTTTATGCCTTATAAAAATATTACTCTTCTGAATTATTTAGTTAATTATTATCTACAACACATATATTACAAACACAAAAACATTATTACACTATTAATACTTTTCTATTTCATTTACGAACTAATATATTTTCACAAATTAATACACATATAATATATCTTCAAATATTCATTTTTCTTCAATTAATCATATTTTTCATCAGTTATTACTAGAGTTCTTTAGTTATTAGTATGATAAACTTTGTTTGAGAAACCAGGTACTAAAGTACGAATGACGTCACGTGCGAAATGGTAACGGCGCCAAATATGACAAGAGAGTTTTAAGTGACTTCTGTGATCTAAATAATTTTAAATAAAACGTATAGTGGTTCTTAAACAGGTTCTTTGTAAATTAGGAATTTGATTTTTCGCTATTGTAACGTCATACGATGGTTTCATGATGCCTTGAGAACTTCGGCCACGTGCTTGCTCCACGTGTAAAAAGGGCCGTAAATTTTAAAGTAAAATAGTCTTAAAAACCTTACCTCTATATATTTGTTGAAAAAGACAAAGACGAAAAGCAATAATAACATCGACAGGCTTGAATGACCGAAGATTTTCTTTATTCGCTGTTAGGGCACGGGAGTCTCCTGGTACGTTCCCACGTGGTAACTGCTGGTCTTGAGAGAAAACACTATTTCTTAAAAAATAAACTAGAAAGATGCCCTACTCCTATTAACTAAAATTTTATGTTTAAATAACATAATTTAAACGAAGGAAATTGCCTTCGAAGCCGCGATGCTTGCATCTACCTTGCAACGCTCGCGACTTAAAAAAATTCATCGATTAGGTCGATGACAAAAAAAATACGACGTTACTGCACGGGTCCGTGGATGCTACTGACGAGAAAACGCTCTACAGATCGCTAGGCGGCAACTTGGCGAGAGACGTATCGCGCCAACGCCAGAACACGCGCCCGCGAATGAAATCGCTGGGAGCAAGCGCCGTGCATGACGACACAGAGCCACGCCCCGACTCCGAAACGTGAATGAACGATCGGGAAGGACGCTGCTCCAAAATAGCGATACGGGAATGAGAAAAAGCCGGCCGCGCGATACTTAAAACATAAAAAAAAAACGCATTACAAAATAGAAATGTAAAAACGTAATAAACTGGCCGATTTAGATGGGAAACGTGTCAAATTAAAGGTATTAATTTACAACTGATGATAAGATAAGAATTTTAAGAATAAATTTACTGGATAATTAATTACGATTAAAAAACGGGAATAACGATGTCATCTATCATGACAGCTGTATATATGAGTTCCGCCATCTACGAATTCTATGATACGATACGATACGATTTTAGGCTTAAGGCTGCGTCACTCGGAATACTACCGTCTTCCATGATAAAACATTTAAGGTATGCATTTAATTTGATTGAGCAGTCTATTTGACTGCTCTTGGTGCTTATAGGTAGGCAGAAAGCTTAGAGCCAGTGTTAAACGACACATAATCATTTGAATCCTTTGCAGAATAATGTTTTTTATTCATAGGATATGGAAGAGTATATACTAGATATACATTTTTTAAATTATTTATGTCATTTCCAAGCTCGCTTTTAGTAGTAACTGTGCAAACATTAAAATATTTTTTAAATATATTTTACACTTTTAACCGTGTAAATGATGCTTTTAACTTTTAAGCAAATTACAGCGCAGAACCTTTTCTTTAAAAGTGAAAATTTGAAGTGTCAGAAAAATAAAATTAAGAATATTATTTCCCAGTTAATAATAATAGCTCATATTTTTCTAACAATCCATGTTATAATAATAATCTATGTCTAGTTATAATCTGTGTTATAATAATACGATTTTTTTTATAAACCCGTCTTTTGGTCAATAGCAATTAAATGTATCCTTCAATTGCATTTATCTTTCAGAATTAAAGTGATGTGACTATTCAGTATGCAATGTATTTGTTTTGTCAAACAGCTCAGTTTTATGCCATATAATTATGTAATTTCCAAAAAAACCTTCTCCTAAAGATTTTGTAAGACAACTCAAAGGTATTTTTATTTCGAAAAAGAGAAACATATAAATTTGTTTGCTGAAAAGTGGGCGTATCATTTATAGAAAAGTATGTAAAAAAGTACAAAATTTAATTTAAAAATATAAATAGCAACATTAAAGAATTTTAAAATTAAGCCATGTGATCCGGAAGTTACATTTTTCCGGTGAATTGATTATAGAACATAAACGAAAGTAATATAGTTTCCAACAGCTGAAAGGTTTCTCATAACACATTCTCCTTCCGTTAGTAACAGTAGAGATAACATATTAGCAAAGGATTATTTTACGTAAAATATACGTTGCATGCTTCTACTCTGTATTAATTTTTTTCTTGAAACTTTAATCAATCCTTTTCTTTTATTGAATATTTATAAGATAAACGTAAATAAAATAATAAACAAAAAGTATATATATTATTCAAGAATATATATTTGTTTATTTATGTTCTTCACTCTATATATATACAGACAACTCTGTGAAATCCGCTGATGTATAATCCACAAATGTCTATTATCCGCACTACAGATTGGAATCTAAACAATGAAAATTGTTATTAACAGTTAGACTCATAAAGTTAGGTTTTTTTTTTTCAGTTATCAATTTTTGAATGATTAATATGTAAGTATAAATTGGATACAAATACTTAAATTTCCTTGGGTACAGAAAAAAATTATTGACTACAAACCAATACTGAACCTATCAATGTGTTGTGTCAATGTTTACAATAATGCATAATCAGTAAACTTTGTATTATATATAATTTAAATTTTCTCTAAATTAACTTAGTTATTAAATACATTAAACCAATGTTGCATTATGTTTTTCTTTTCCATTGCAATTGTAATTTTTGTACAGTTGTTCTTAATTTGTAGTCAGACTGTAAAAAATAAAATTTAAACAAAGGGATGATCTATAATCCGCAAAAATGTATAATCCACAAAATCCTCAGTCCCTTAGTGTGCGGATTTCACAGAGTTGATTGTATATATGCGTGTGTGTGTATGTGTGTGTGTGCACAAATATTTTATATACATGGTGATTAAAAAAAGTTCACAAAATGACAGGCATACAAAAAGGGTAAAAAATCACATTGGAACATAGGATTGCAAACCTACTTATTTAGTCACAAATACAGGGGGGGGGGGGATTCAGCCTAACTCAGTTTGGGTTGACGGTAATAAGTTTCAGAAAACTGAAGTATATTATAATTGAACGTTTAACAGGCAATCTCAACTTTGTTGTCAATGTGATAAATCCAAACAAAAGTAGTAGAAGTTTGCATTTCACGCGCCAGCAGTATACGCTTGACGCCCACATTTTGGATTGTGATGATTAATTCATACTGTATCATCTATTGCTTGAGCAACATAATCCAGATCTTTAGGTGATGCTATTACATTTCATACAAAACAAGGTGCATATTGTTGCATTTTCATTACAATGTTTGTATTTTTTTCTCGAAATTATTACCGTCAACCTGTGTTCATTGTTTGGATGAAACACCCTGTATTTGTGGCTAAATATGTAGTTTGCGACCCTATGTTCCTATGGGATTTTTTATCCTTGTTGTATGCCTGATTTGCCATGTCATTTTGTAAACGTTTTTTTTAATCACCCTGTATAAAGGGTGTTACCGAATCCGATAGACAAATTTAGAGGTGTGATAGTAGGCATGAAGGGGATGAAAAATTACCGCAGAAGATGGGGTCGCTAAGCACTTACATCACAAATACAGGGTGTTTGACCTTAATTGAAATCGGGTCGACGGTAATAATTTTAAGAAAAATAAACGTACTGCTACGAACGATTTGTACCTTTGTATGAAATGTGAAAACATCACGAAATTTTTTGGAAAAACATGGTGCTTACGCAATCAATTATACCGTATGAAAGGGTAATCGCAGAGCTAAATGTGAAGCGTCATGGGCATACTTCTCTGTCTATATTTTGAACCACAAACGTACTCATCATTAATGCAAAGGCCAGCTATAGAACTATCACTTAAAAGGTATGATTACTTTCATTGAGATCGCTTATAACGTCGCTTCTAAATTTCTCATAATTAGACTTTTTACAAAATTGACTAAAACAAAAGATGTATTTTTAAACTTACTTATTTTTGCTGATTTAATACGGCCTTTAAATATTTTAAAGCATAAAAATTTATATTCTATCAACATAAAAAATATAAATATTATTTTCACACTTATTCATATTTATTATTCATAATTTATTATTCCACTTACTCATATTTATTATTTATTAATGTAAAGTAATAGTTGCCCCTAAAATTAATAATATTCCAGGAAGGGAAATGGTGAAAAAAGAATCTGCCGTACTACAATTGGCAATTATTCAATGAATCTTGTGATGAGCTTCATCTTCTGGGTAAAACTAATCGCTAATAGAAAACAAAGTTTCGACCACATTTGTTACACAAAAATATACGAACTGATATAGGAAAAACAAGGAATATAAAATGATCCCTTAAGCATAGATTATGAAACAATTTCCAACGCATTTAGAACACTGTAAACTTCATCTTACATAAACTGAAATATAATGTCTAATTGAGCCATTTGGAAACGCATAACACTTCCAAAAATCCAATTTCATTAATTCCCATCTACAGTTAGAAAATTAACCAAACTCATTTAAAAGCCCTGTATGTAATGCATAGATCTGAATCGATAAACTGCGTTTGTACAAAAATTTAGTTGAGTTAGAAAATACATACAACAATTCAAAATTCCCCTTCAGCAATTTCCGCTAACAAAGAGAGGGGTTCATGAAATCTTTTGTGAAGCCCTGAATGGGAGGTAACGCACTTCTATCAACTATTGCTCAAAGACAGTACTGAAACCGATTTATTTCTGTGTCCCTGTTAATATACAATAAATGGTATGAACGCCCTATTCTATAATAATTATCTTGTAGTGAAATTCAATGATATTAATTTTAATACCTCTGAAAATAGCCTTACATGATTATAATATGCTGAAAATGATTTCCCCAATTTTTCATTACGTAACGGAATTCTTTTGATTGACCCTGTAAATAAACTATTACTGCTACACACTTTATATTCAATACTGCATATGCCATTTTAAAATCATTAACATATATTAATGCATGAAAATACGAGCATATTTACGATCATATTTAATTTAATTTATTTTTTTTCATTTATATTGAATTATGATACACATTTAAATGCAGTAAAAGTTGCATGCAAAATGAGCTTACACACACACACACACACACAAAAACAAACAAGTGTGAAAATTTTTTCAAGTATGGATATATTGTTCAAATGTTGTCATATTCGAAGCCGTCGTTGGCAGAAAAAAGCCAATTTCGAATTAACTTCAAATACGATTTTTTTTCATATATTACCGTATTTATGATTAAAGTACAGGGTGATCTTTTTTAAAGTGACTGTGTTTGGAGCGCCCTATAGCGCGGTCTAATAGCCGAAATGGCACCAAACTTGGTATTTAGACTGATCAAGACATGGGAAAAAGGATCCCGTGAAAAAAAATTGTTCCGAAAATCGCCACTAGGGCATTTTGTGGCGCTGCTGTAGTTTACAATAACGAGAATTAGCATAAAACACGAGTATCAAAGAAAAATGCAAATGTTGTGCGATAACAGCGCCAGTAATAGTTGCTATAAAAGCAAGTAATAGACAGCTCCGACAAATAATCTCAGCTGAAGTAAACGACCTCCAATGGACATGCCTCTCACGTTACAGGAACGTGCGTTACTGGTGAAGCTGTATTATATGAATCAATGTAATGCATCCGCAGCTCTTCGGGAATTTCGAACCAGAAAAAAATTACGAAAGGTGCCTCTATCGCTGAATGGTCTTAAGAAAAGGATTAAGAAGTTCGAGGAAACGGTGTCACTGACCAATCGCGCTGGGAGAGGACGTAAATAAGTATCAGAAGATGTAATAACTGATGTGGCAACTGCAATTGTCAAAAGATCGCAGGGAACCGTTGCTGGTACTAGCAGCGCCCAGGGTGTAGCTCGGCAATTGGACATGAATTATTCCACGGTATGGAGAGTTTTGCGGCGCGTTATTGTATTTTACCCCTACAAAATCAGCCGCTTGCACGAACTGAAACCAAGTAATTATGATAAGCGCGTGACGTTCGCTCCATCGTTTCTTGCCGGGGTAGAAATTGATGATGCTTTCCGATGGCACATTCTGTGGGGAGATGAGTGCCATTTTTATCTCAATGGGTCCTTAAACACACAAAATAGCCGAATTTGGGCTTCTGAGCAGCCCCACACCGTGCATGATATCCCATTAAATTCCTCAAAAGTCACTGTTTGGTGTGGTTTCACAGCCGAATTCGTAATTGGGCGATTCTTTTTTGAGACCATCACTCCGACAGGACCCGAAACGTGCACCATATTGCATCCATGCGATTGTATGTGTTAGTAATTTTCTTTTCTCACATTTTATACATTGCAAAGCGCCACAAAATGCCCCAGCGGCGATTTTTGGAACTATTTTTTTCACGGAATCCTTTTTTCCCATGTCTTGATTAGTCTAAATGCCAAGTATGGTGCCATTTCGGCTATTAGATCGCGCTACAGGGCGCTCCAAACACTGTCACTTTAAAAAAGATCACCCTGTATTATTAATAAAATAATAGCAGTTTTTGATTCTAAAAAACATACTTCAATATCTCTTACGAAATAAATAAGAAATTAAGTAAAATTTCTCAAAAAACACTTTACAATGCTCAGAAACTTCACGCTCTCGAATAGACATGCATTTCTCAGACATGTATACATTCAGATACACACCACACATTCACGCCCTTATAATAATTTTATTTATTGAAACATAAACTAATTATTCACAGTTGTTTATGCAATACGACATTACAGGCATTTTAAAATAAATCTACATAATATAAAATGATTTTCTATTGAAAAAAAAATTAAGAAGTAAACATAACATTAAACTTTTCTCATTTTACTCAGTACAACTTTTCACCGACTGATGATATTTTAATAAAACAGAGAAAATTTTTCCAGTTTTTCCAAAACAAAACGATAATCTTTTATAATGTACTCTTTTCAATTTATTTTCAGTACAACTCAAAAATAGTCATTATTATCATATTTATAACTATATAATATTAGAGAAAAACTTTCTAAGACAAAATCGCAAAGATAAAGAAGAAAATATGTTTTTTTTTTTTTTTTTTTTTTTTTTTTTTTATTATCATTTCTATGTCATCAAGCACAACGCCTTTTGTAGTTGAATCCTACTGTCTCCTTCGGGATCATGATTTTTTTTAAGGTTTAAGTCAGGATTTTTTTACAGGTTGCACTGTATGGGAGAAAATAGTATATGCATTTTTTTCAAAGCAATTAAATATTTTCTTACAAAGATTTCCATTAAAACAATTAGAATTTACACTTTTTTTGTTTTATAATAAATTTATAAAGAAATATGGTCTCTCCAAGTAAGAGTCAGAAACAAGAAAATCCTTTTCCGAAGTAACATAAATTCATCCATACTTCAAGTTATAGAATAAAAGAAAATGGAAAATTGTTTGGACGTAGAAGAGATTTTATCACATGCCAAAATATCATTCGTCCAACACTTTGCATCCTGCAAGGATCACTAATGAAAGATGTATTCGATCTTTTAGACATGGGATTGAAAACTGTATTATTTTTTTATACAGGGTGTCCGGTCTCAACGGTGTCCAATGGCTAATTCCTAAACCGTTAGTCATAGACATATAGTTCCAATTACAGAAATGTTTTAAATCAGGTAAAGAAACATTTTAAAAGCGATTTGGGTCAATAAAAACATTTCTTAAAAAATTACGAAATTTAAATTTTTATATGGTCCCCCGGTCCTATAAGTTATATTTAGTAATTTTTTCCTATTACACTAACAAATAAGACAAAAAAAGTCCCATTCATATAACGCTAAAATTGAGCGAGTTATGAAACTTTAAAAATGCATGACTTATGCCACTTTTCTACTCTGAAAACAAATGAGTTCGGCTTGGCTTTGAGGGATCATATACTAAGTGTTTAAAGTATTCGAAGATCTTACTTCATGTGTATCTGCGCTTTGAAAAAAACCCCTACAAGTATTATGATTAAGTCTCAAATTGGCTAAAATAACATATGTTTTATTTTGTCAGGATTTGAGACTGTTTTTCTTATGATTTCTTTTAACAAAAATTATGTTTTTTTTATAAGTTTTTATGTTACTTCAACAATCGTATGTATGTTTTTCCAGTTCAAAATTTGTACTCGAACTTTAACCCACTTTTAAATATCCGATCGAGATTGCATTTTACATACTGGCGCAAATCCGATAACAATCTAATATTATTAAGATTTTCAGTGGTTACCATTTATACTTATTTTACAGGATAACACAAAAAATTTCGGATAGTTTTCTGCCAAGGAGTTTAAGAAAAAGTTTTAGATGAGATAGTACAAGACTGCGATTGTTGGTTTTTTTAACTTTTATGTATTTTATAGCACTGAATCCGAAAATTACCTTAATTTTTAATCATCATGTCAGGATATTTCGCAAATCATAAATTTTCAAATTTAAAGAATAAGAAAAATCGAATACTATAAAGTAGAGGAGATGGTTGTGTTTTTTAACTTTTGATAATTGATTTTTACGCACTTTTTAGCACTGAATCTGAAAATGATCTTCATTTTTAACCATCACGTTAGAATTTTTTTGCAAATCGCAAATGTGTAAGTTAAAATATAGCGAAAATCTCATACTATAAAACATATGTAAAACATTTTTTATTTTATTTTATTTTATTTGATTAAAAAATTTATTCGATATTTTTGCTTATCCTGGTATTATTACAGCTAAACAGCTGAGTGGTCCGATGAGATAAGGGAGGAAATTCAATTTTAACACTGAACTTCTTAAATTTGAAATTTGCAATTTGCGAAAAATCCTGATACGATAGTTAAAAATGAAGGTTAATTTAGGATTCAGCGCTACAGAATATATAAGAATCAATTATCAAAAGCTAAAATACATGACATAACCCAACTTTTACAGGCTTGTGCAATCTAATAATATTTTAAAATACGTATCATTTTGTAAAGAATTGAGGCTGTTAATTTAGAATAATTTTAACAAAAATTCTGTTTTTTTCTTTTTCTTAAATGTTTATTACAGATTGTATATTTTCCATTAATACGCCAGAATGATTAAAGATTTCAAATTTATATTGCAATGTTAATTTTACTCCCAAATATTTTTTATATCTGACGAAATTATATTTCGACTAAATTTGTGAATGACCCCCAATTTGCAGCAAAAAATATGCTCCAACTTTAAACAGCTATTACTCGGTCAATTTTAATCGTAGAATAACGGGACTTTTTTTGTATTACTTGTCAGTGTAAAAGGAAAATTTCACTAAATATAACTTATAGGACGGGGGGACCGTATAAAAATTTTAATTTCGTAATTTTTTAAGAAATGTTTTTATTGACCCAGATCGCTTTTAAAATATTTCTTTACCTGATTTAAAACATTTTTGTAATTGGAACTATATGTCTATGACTAACGGTTTAGGAATTAGCCATTGGACACCGTTGAGACCGGACACCCTGTATAAGAGAAATTCTTAAAATGCTATTGTTTTCTTCAAAAAAAATTTCTATAAGTTGTATATTCTGATAAGAATTTTGTAAAACAAATTACGTCTTCATTTATCTGGATCACTAATGAAAGATGTATTCGATCTTTTAAACATTGGATAAAACTGACTTCCATTGATAAATGAAGACGCAATTTCTTTTAAAATGTTCTTATCAGAACATACAACTCATAGAAAATCTCTTTTGAAGAAAAAAATAGCATTTTCGGTAATTCTCTTATATAAGAAAGTAATATAGTTTTTAATCCAATGCTTAAAATATCGAATACATCTTTCATTATTGATCCTTGCGGGATGAAAGCGAAGTGTTGGCAGGATGAAAGCAGTGTTGAACGAATGATATTTTGGCATGTGATAAAATCTCTTCTATGTCCACTTTCTTTTATTTTGGTATTAAATCCATTGTCTAACACTATATTTTTTATTCTGAAGCTAATATTCTTAAGGCTTCTTTAGTAATCTCTTATTTTATTTATGGAAAGGAATTGTTTATCAGGGATTATTCCTGGTTTAGCCTCATAAAGTACTCCGAAATCGAAGTTATATAAACCTCCTTTATTCAGTCTTTGGCTAGTTTGAGCTTCTGCTTATCTACAATGTTTAGTGCACTAACATTCTATACCTAACTATAAATAGTGGTATTTAAAGATTTATTGAATTATTTGTACTCTAAAAGTTCGTTAAAATTAAAAAATATAATTAAATAAAGAATAAGTAATTATAATGAATGCTATTTGCTTAGCTATAATCATGAAAAGATGTGTTTTTCTTAAAGTCAATAAACGTTTCAGTTTTCAAAGTCATTAAGAAAGTGCGTTGAAATGCAAGGTATGCAGAATATTAATGCATATCAGGTTATCAATTAAAGACCTAGATGCACTTGCACTTTTTTGTTGTTCTTGTTAACAACATGCTATCATTTCCAGGCGCATATTAACACTTTTGCATGAACAGATACAGAAGCACTGCGAAAGGACACCATTCGCACAGAAAAGTGTTCGGTTAAATTCAGGGTTATTGAAGCTTGTTCTGTCTTTATAGCTCTGTTATTTTTTCCCTGCTTATTGGTTATTTTAAAATATTTAGTTGTATGTATCTGATTTATATTTTGCTAAGTACCCTCTATCTCCGAATTTTGTAATTTTAATAACTTTTAAATAATCATTCTTCATGTTCCATAAAAAGTTAATTTGTTTAATATGTCAAGAAAATTCATTGTTTGAGACGGGGTTAGAAAGAAGGATGTCAAATTCCCCACCTGTTTAAAAATATATTATTTTCATTTATTCCTTAACAATTTGTTGAGTATATTAAATTTCTTGAAAAGAAAAGAAAAATCTACATTTACTTATTATTTTCAAATGTTTTGCACCACATTTTCCTTCTAATTTTATATACAAATAAAACGTTATAAAAATAAAAAAGCATTTATATAAATAAAGCTTATAAATGTTACAAAAAATTGATTGTATTTTGTTTTTAAGAATTATGGTTTCAACGATTCCTAGAAATTTTAAAACAAAATATTTTTGCAAATTATAATTAAATTTTTAAATAACTTGATACCCGTATATATTTAATATTTAAACAGAATTTTATGTTGTTATAAACATTATGAATGAATAATAATTAAAAGAAAAAAAACAGGCTTAATATAAAATAACAACTTATTACACAGTTTATTTGATAATATATATATATATATATATATATATATATATATAATGCTATAATCATGTAATATCTGGAACAAGGGAAATAAAAATTTAAAACGTTGATTTAAATTATTCCAGCAAAACAAATTTTTCAACAATGTCTAAATACGTAAGCATTACATGTAAATTATTTACATTAAGGAAATATCTACTTTGACAAACGAACTGTTTGTTACTATTTCAGGAATTTCTCAATATATAAGAATAAGCATTACAGAAAAATTTCCCTACACTAAGTTTCCTCACGAGTACAAACATTAATTTCAAACATTAATTTATGTATAGTTTGTTAATTGTTTAGGAATGTCTCAATACATAAAAATAAGCATTACGTATAAAAAAAATTACGTTATGTAAAATTCTACTTTAATTACGCATCCTAAATTTCAATATTATTTTTTATGAGTGAAATGAGGTTTCAAAATATTGATTTAAATTATTTTCACGAAACAAACCCCGTTATTTTAAAAATGTCTAAATTTATAAGAATCATCATCACATAACCCTATTTTACAGCCAGTGAAATTCTAGTTTATTTACTGATCTTCAATTTCTTTATTATTTGAGGATCCCAGACGTCAACGGATACAAGTGACAAAATTTAGATTTGAAGTAAACTGAGTTCAAAGTTAAACATCAATAGTAATTGACTTAATCAAAATGTGAAACTCTTGCTTATTTCACAGCGGTCTTTGAATTTCTTATTTCAATAACAGTGAAAAAAAAAGTTCAATAATTTTTAAAATATAAGTAGAGGTTAAAGAGGTTAAATGGTTAAGTAGTTTAAAGAGATTAAGTAGTTGACCTCTAGATAACAGAACATAATGAGAAAATAAATTATATTTCTGCACCTCCAAACAAATAGCCTTATTTCCAGATAGCTTGTGCACTTAGCTCAGTTTTTTGATTTTGTCACTTATATCCCTTGGCTTCTGGAGTCCTCAATTACCTTAGCAGGTAAATAATATTTCAAAAGATTGAATTAAAATACTTTGAGAAAGGGAACATTTTTTAACGAATTTCCCTACACATAAGAATGGATTTTATATAAACACTCCTTAAATTAAATAAAGTTCTACTTTATTGACATGCCATCAAATTATTATTTGTTTCTCGCAATCATTTCGCTAGTTAAGTTGGCAGTTTTTTGTAAAGTAACAATAATATGCCACATTTAAATTTATTTTATCGGGATTTTTTGGTTAGCTATTTATTTTATGTTTACGCCAATATTACAAAATTCTTAAGCTAGAAAATGCTATCACTGCATGGAGAATTAATATTTATGTTACTGAAATGCGAAAAAATAAAAAACGATTAGCCTTCTGAAAGAACAAGATAACGAACTTCATATTCAACTGTTTCACTTTAACTCGATAAATAATGGTTTCTGCTCTTTTTAGTATAGACAATATGTATGATTTCTCATAATAAAATGAGATTAAAACATTAATACTACGATTAAAAAAATTTATTAAATATTAATTTATCGTATATTAAAAAAAATCAAGACATTTTAAATGCACGACAATAATAATTATATAAAAATGCTTTTCATTAAATAAAATGCTTCTTTAATAATATGTTAAAGAATTCAGTGTTTCATACAAGAGACAATATGTGGAACGTCATAATATTTTACATTTTAAGTCATACGTTTAATTCTTTGTAATCAATTCTTTTGAAAATTAAATTAATGAAGCATATATTTTCGGGATTACTAACAAAATTATTCTTTATCTTTAGATATATATTTGCCTTAATATGCTTCTTCTCAATTTAAAAGTAAAATCTATGCCTTGAACAGATAAACCATATAAAAATATCTTATTGAATTCATATCAGTATGAAATGAGCAAAATTAAATGGTCATATAAAGCAAATAGGTGTTTGTCACAATTTACTTTATTTTTCTATACTTAATTCTTTTGATTGCTGAATCATAAAATATAGAAAATAGAAATCTTTATTGATATTACTGTAAAAAAATAATAAAATAAACACTACAGAGTTCTTTCACAGAATATCTTTTCCGCGACTAAAATATGATTTTAAACAATAAGTTAAAGCTTTTCTAAAAAAGCAAATGTTTTATTAAATTTTTCAAGAAGTTCCAAATACAATAGGGTACACTTTATATATAAATACTTTCTTCAAATTAAATAAAATGCTGATTTATTCATATGTCATCAAATTCATTGTTTGGGACGGGAGTCAGGAAATGGAATGAGAAATTCTTCACCTGTTGCAAAATATATTTCTTTCATTTATCCCTTGCAATCAATTCGCTGGAAAAATTAAATTTCTAAAGCACATATTTGTAGAGATAACACATATTTTACGTCAAACATTCCTTATGAATTTAGTGATGGAAACTATTTCTTTAAATAAATTTCATTTTTATTTCCCTTGAACAGAAATATATTATAGCGTAACTTGTATTAATCGAAGCAGATCTTGACAAGATTAAAGGATATTATTTTAAAAATGATCGCACCATGAAATGTTCTTAGAATATTCAGTTCAATAAATATATTCTCAGAAACTACGTTTTATTTAATAGAAAGAAAAGAGACGTATTAATTTTATAAATGTGCATTATTTTTATTAAAAAAAGAATCAAATTTAACTAATTAAAAGACGTGGGATAAAAAGTACTTAAAGAGTTTTAATTCTCTTTATATTTTGAATTTGAAATTTATCAAAAAAAATTTCTTTTAATTTTACATTCTTATATTATGAAAATATTAACCAATTACATTAATATACATTAATATTAATCGAAAGAAACATATTAAGTTGATATTTTATTAAACATCCCAAAGGATTCCAATTCACGAATTTAGTTGGAGAAAATTAAAAATTCATTGTTTTTAGGAAATTTAAATTTTATTTTTGGTGAAGTAATTTTTAGAACACTTACAAAAGAAAATTATAATAATGCGTTTTCTTGAATGTCAACAAAAAGAAAAACAGAAAAACAAAAAGTATCAAGCATACTGAACTTTTTTATTCATTTAGTAAATTTGATAGCTATTTTCACGTGAACAACTCTCAAGACTCTATATGGTTTCCAGTGAAATACTGCAATTTAATTTTGTATACCACTTATCCAGTATGATATTATTCGTCTTGTTTAATTACAAAAAAGATTGAGATTAAATAATGCGAATGTAGTGTAATAATGTAGCTAAATGAGTAAAAAGTTCAGTATGTTTTATGCTTTTCTTTTTTACTTGCCCTCCAAGAAAACGCTCTATCTGTTTCTTTAAACCACTCTGAAAATTATCCGCGCAAAATTAAATTTAAATTTCCCAAGAAAGAATAAACTTTAAATTTTCTTCAACTATATTCACCAATTGGTAGCGATTGGATTGTTCATAAAATATCATCTTAACCTGTTTCAATCGATTAATATTAATGTAATTGATGAATATTTTCATAATATAAAAAAAAAGTAATTTTATTTTTTAATAAAGGAAAATTAAATATATAAAGAAAATGCCGGGTATTAATCTCAGACATGGGGATGTAAAATTTATCTCGTAAAACAGCTTTATAGGTTTCCTTATTTGTACTGTTTATAGGTTTAGAAACTGAAACATTAGAAAAATGTGACTGTAAAATTTTATCATGAAAATAACGATAAAATTTTACAGTAACATTTTCATTATATAACAGTCCAGCTTATTTATTATTTATTATTAAAAAACTGTTTGTATGATAGCTTTCTAAAGTTAATTTGAACATTCTTACTAAACATGACACCAATGCGCAATCTATTGATTAAACTTCAGAATTTTTTATATATAAAATGTAGAGCTACTTCGTAATAACATCACGTTTATGTTTTTATATTTGTTTCTGTTACTGAATCGTTAAATTTTAAATTTAGGGAAATTCATGACAACACGATATTATAACGCATAATATTTTTCCTGTATTTTTATAAACTAAATCTTAGTCATATATTGCAAGATTAAAAAAAAAACTTGATTTTATGATACCACAAATTTATATAGAAACAAAATAGATTTTGTGCTAACTTAACCTTTTCGGGTCCGTTTTTTTTTTTTTTTTTTTTTTTTTCAATTTGGAGAACAAATTTACTTTTACTTTAATAATATTAATCGTAGGTATCCAAATAGATTTAAGGAAGTTTAAGGGTTATCTCATTATCTGAAAACTAATAAATGTACTTATTTTGTGTACTATTCAATTCATATTTATATGATAATATGTTAAGGAAGAGTTCTTGTAAATGTTTGCGAAATAACATATTATAACAGGGTTTGACAGCATTAGAACTTTCCAATGTTTTTGCGTTTTATCACACATGATTTGTTCAGACAAATAACCTATAATGTAAATTTAAAGAGGGAAATATATGTATAAAATAAAGGAATCGTGAACGGTGCAAAGAGAATTAAGCAAACTTTTATGATTATTGTTATTACTAAATGTCAAGACATAAATGAAGTCATAATAAGAAAAGCATAGCCATATAATATCATTGCTGTATGTAAGTAGTAAAAAAAGAAAAGACAAAATAATACTTGATGGAAAGGCATGTACTATTGATAGTACATCAGACACGAAATGGTTAAAAGTCTATTTTACTTTTATTTTCTCTTAGCAGCATCGATCAGTGTCAAAAGGATAGAGCTTTTGATATTAAAAAGTGAAGTAAATTATGCTTGAAGGTGTCTTTATTCTTTGAATCGTGCCTTGACTTAAACAACTATTCTTAACTCGTAGAGTACTAACAGGGAATAGAAAGAATGCTTGATATAACTTATTAACATTTAAATAATTTACGAAATATTGTCGTCTTAAGGAACAGGAAAAGCTTCTAAAGACATTGGGATTTCAGAAATAATGTAAATAAAGAAACAACTTGTAACTACATATATTTATAAAAGTATGTATGATAATCACTTACAATGAAACAAACTAAGCTAAAAAATGCTATAAAAGCGATAAAATACCATTATTTAGATTGACCTACATAGCAAAGCATTTTACCCACAAACGGCAACATTTTCAAAATAATTCTTGATAGAAATATTGGTTATAAATATTGGTTAATAAACTTGGTAAATATCTAATTTCATTTAATTTTATTTTTGCACTGATTTTCACTGAGCATGAAGTCTTGTGACATTATTTACCAAGTTTCATGTTGTTAACAAAATTGTGAAAATATTTCTATCAAGAATGATTTTGAAAATGTCGCCGTCTCTGCGATGAAATGTACATTAATCTAAATACTGTAAAAGAACTTATTTTCGCGAGCCGTAATTTTCGCGAAAATGAAGATATCGGTGATTTCGCGAGCTGAAAATTTCGCGAATTTTATATGAACAGAACCGAAATTTGAAAAATCCCGAAACTACCTAAATAAAACCTTTTGCATAAGGCATTTTAAGAAACTTCATTTTGTCCGAAAAGTTCGTATCCCCTCCCCATCGCTCCAAAAACAACACTCAGTACTTATGAACTTTGACCTTGGTTCAACACGCGCATTCCAACCCAAACAAGTTTATTTTCTTTATTCCTTTTTTTCCCACGCACTTTATCGAACTAGGGACTTCTGAACCCACTCTTTTGCATCGAGAGTGTAATCACCCCCAACCCCTTTGCTTTTCTCGGATTCAGACCGTCCATGTCTGTGAGGTGAGTAAGATATAGAAAAGTGAGGAGAGAGTACATACCATCAGTGCCATAAGAAAATATGGAAATACCTGTATAATTCGACGGACAATGGAGAGAAAATTCCTATAAGAGGTCAACGTTCACCACCGGTAGCACTTTCGGATGCAAGAAACGCTATGTCCTTTGTTGAATCAAAAGGAATAATATCTTCTAATACCGAGGTTTCTACTGCTTTGAAAGAAAAACATGGCGTGAAACGTGTGCAGTGTGCGGTATACGATGAAGTGTTGAGGTTCAAAAGTGGCAGATATGCTGCTATGGGCGGTAATTCTCCATCAGTGAAGCATTTCACCTCAGAACTGGGAAGGCCGGTGAGTGAATCAATCGCTCGCAGCATAAAGAAACAGTACATTCAGGCATCGAAACAAGCTAAAGCCGATGTAACAAATTTGCCGCAAGGTAATCGCGGTCGTCCCTTAACACTTGGTGATTTCGACGCTAGTGTTCAAACATATGTACGTCATTTGCGGATTGTTGGTGGAATAGTGAACCTCACTACTCTTATTGAAGCTGCAAAAGGAATTGTGAAATCACATGACACATCTCTACTAAACTCCTTCGATTTGAGCCCCAGTTTGGCCAGCAGCCTGTTGCTAAGAATGAACTGTGTTCCTAGAAAGGAACCAAAGCTGCACAAAAACTGCACCCAGACTTCCCAGCTATTCGCGACGAATTCATTATAGTCCAGGCAATAGAGACAGTATAGGGACTCTACCTAGAAAAATTAATGGTAGTACTAGAAATCGGCTTTCTAGATGTTTTTTGGGTCGCTGAATCCGAATTTGTAACTTCCCACCAACATTTAACCCGGCGACGCCCCGCCCCCAAATTTTGGTAAAAAGCCCCCCCAAAAAAGGTTTTTATTAAAAAATTCCATTATTTTTATTATTTTAGGGAAAAAGTAGCTAGAAATTCAGAAAGTAGACAAAATTTGCAACAAATTAGATACATGACATTATGACTTAGGATGAAGGGGAAGGGGGGATCTGCCTCGGAACATGCGCCGCAGTGCTGTGTGGACTAAGTTGCGCAATTCCACTTAACCACTCACACGTTTACATTAGCCCTCCCATCTTCCCTCCGAACTTTCTCTATAAGGTTTACTTTAAGTTTTTTTGGGTCGCTGAATCCGAATTTTTAACTTATCCCCAAAATTTCCGCCCCCGCCCCCCCAAATAGTTGCTTTTAACTTAAATTTTTTATTGTTTTAGGGGAAAAGCATTACAGAATTCAGAAACTAGACAAAATTTGCAACAAATAGGATATATGACCTTATGACGTAGGATAAACGGGGAGAGAGGGGGCTGCCTCGGAACATTCCCCGCGCGCTTTTCTCAAAAACCGTATATTTTCAAAAAATAAATTTTTTGGGGGGTTGCCGGGTGAAATTTTGGTGGGAAGTTACAAATTCAGATTCAGCGACCCAAAAAACATAAAGTGAGTCGAAATCCAGAACTAGTATTAATTTTGCCAGATAAAATCCCCTATTGCCTGGACTTCCTAATTTAGTGCACGTAGCGCCGCAGTGCATAGTAAGAAAATAGTGTGCTTAATAGCTATAGTTAAATTTAGAAAAATTTGCTTGTGTCACTAAGTGATTTTTGAAGCGTGTATATATACATATATACTTCAGTAAGCATTGTCTACGATACATGACTAGCAAAACGTTACCGAAACCTGGTATACATTATAGCATTCGTGTTTCGTCGTTAGATAAGTAACGTCAGTTTTGCGATACAGAATTAACAACGTCTATTAAAAGGAAAGGAAATGGTTGAAATATATTTTTTCACAGCAGATATTTGAATACTTCAAATCTGCCTCTGAGATTTTTGATAAATTCATTTTACTTTTTAGACGGTTCTTCATGGATTTCCTTTTTCCACGCATTCAAAAGTTTTCATATAAAATGTAGTTTCCTGCCGTTAATTAGTTTAAACTGAACATACCTCCACAAATAAAAATAAATAGCTAACGTATTTGTAAATAATTAAATTTAACTTTAAAAGTGCATTTAAAAGGATAAAATAGCTGCCGGCCCGGCCTACTGGGGGAGGTAGATTTCGAAGTCAAGTATACTAATTTCACCAACAAAAACTAAATCATAATTAGAGATAAACCCATTTTAACAATTTTATCTGGCCTCTTTTGACGAGTTTTTATTTCATTTTTATATAATGGCTGGTTTTATCAGAATCATGTTAAAGAGTATTAAAAAAAAATACTTTTCCATGCTCAAAAACTCGAAATTTTCTGGCACATTTTCAGTTTAATTTTCGATAGGAAAAATATGGAACTTGCTGACGTGATTTTTGAAGAGATTTATCAGCGAACTGTGTTTTTATTTTTCGTTCAATTAATTGAAACTTGATTTATAAACAATTATTTTCTCAGTAGAACAATATTTTTCGTTTCTAAGACAATCACTTCGGGAAATTCTGTTCAAAATTCCCAGTTTGACATCATTTTTTGAAAGATATTCTGCCTCTATCAAAAAATCAATCATTACGGTACATTATTTAGTTTCTGAATAAGAAAAAGTACCAATTGAATGCGTTTGAGAACAAAAATGAATTTAAAAATGAGTAAGAAAATAAGCAGTTTGGATTTAAATACACCCTTAATAAGATGATTGTTTTCTTCAACCGCTATGTATTTTTCATTTATTTTTGCTGTAAGAATTGGTCCTATTAAAAGCTTGTGTATATAAATGTTGTAGACAATATAAAAAAGATATAGGATAAATTCTGGGGATTATATGTCTTGTGAATTGACGGAATTATGGATTTATTTTCTTCTTCACCCCCCCCCCCCTTTTTGTTTTCGTTTTTATTTTTTATTTTATTTTATTTTATTTTATTTTATTGCGGTACGAATTGGTCCTATCAAAAACTTGTGAATATAAAAGAATATAATATTATGGAGATTTATGATAAAAATAATTGTATTTGATATCTTGAAAACTGACGAAGTTATGAATTTTTTTCTCCCAAAAAACCTATTTTTTGGGCCCCTTGAGCCCATTTTTAATTTTATCAAAAATCTGTGATACATAAACTTTTGCCCCTATTTTTAGAAGTAACAAAAACTTTAAACTGATTTTATATGTACAAAAATTAAGAAGTTATGGGTTTTTTTCGGTTTTCACCCCCCCCCCCCCTATTTCCATCCCTTTGGTCCAATTTTGCCCATTAACGAATTTGACCGAGATTTTAGGCCCCTTGATTTTATGTATCAGTTTAGAAAATATTTGTGAAGAATTGTGGAACTCATCGTGTCCAGAAGAAAGTTATATATATATATATATATATAGATAGATAGATAGACAGATAGATAGATAGATAAAGTTTTCTAATGAGGGTGATTTTGGGTTCTAGGGGTCATGATCGGTGTATATCTGCAAATATTTTTCAGAAATTCCAAGGAGAGGATGTAATAGGTAGTATTTCATACGAAATCTACCTAAAAATATTAGAAGGGCTATTGCGTTTAATTTTTATTTCTATAACTCAACATTTATTAATGATTATCTTCGTTTTAGGTAATAAATAAATTCGAAAATAAAATATATAAAATTGGAGAAACTTGTCTATTCAAGAATACTTTTGCTAGTTATGCTTTGAATTATAAATTGTAGACTTTACACAAAATACATGTTGAAACTTTTTTTCAAATAATACTCTCATTTTTTCTCATTTTTCTCATTTTTTCACAAGACAAACATTTTTAAAATTTGAAAATAAAGATATTTTCGGTTGTTTCCCATTTATGTGATAATTTACAAACATTACCTGTCTTTTTGAAACATAATTTTGTCACATGTCGCTCGGAGCTGTATACGAAGGAAGAACAGAGAACATTAATAGGAAACGTACTTCCGTATGAAGGAACAAAAGGACATTGTATTTAGTTTTGCTTGAGGATATTCAGGTTTTTTTATGACTTGAACTTCAAGGCACTATATTATATTAAAACACAGTTTTCAACTAGAACGATAAAAGTTTTCTTTTCATGATTTTTTTTATTTTATTTATTATAGTTTACTCTTTTTTTAAAGTTGTGACATTTAATTCAATTTATTACTTAGAAAATTCATACGCAGGCTTGTTTAATAAGACAAAATATCAATTGAAACAGAAATTTATACTCAGTGATAAACATTATAAAAAATAAAAATATGAAATAATAAAATTTATGAGAATATTCATAAATGTAGCATAATTTTAAATAATCCATAGAAATTTTATGCTTCTAGGAGAATATCTTTAATATTTTGCAGAAATAACATAAAATAGAAATATTGTCGCATTAGTTCATTCAAATTACTGGGCCGAATTAGTAAACAATCTGTAAATAGTTCATAGAAAATATTTAGATATAGTACATAGTATATATATATATGTATATATAGTTTTGTATAATATATACTAGCAGGCTATGCCCGCTGCGCTGGTTAATATTTCCAAATGAACCTTGGATTAAACTAAATGGTGAATTTCTTCTTCACATACCGACATATGTGAGTGAGAGATGCCAAGCTGGGCATCGTCCTCGTGGCTTAATGGTAGAGCACTGGAGCGTTATTCCAGGGGTCCGGGTTCGATTCCCGGCTTGGTCATTTTTCACTCTGTTGGTTTACGCTTAGTTAGCAATGTGACAATTCACGTCTTTAATATTCAACAGTTACAATACCGCAATTTATCTGTATTCGCAGCAATGGGAACGCTTCGTATTATGGTCAAGTAACAATTACTCATAAAAAACGGTTAAATAATTGAACAATTTGCTGAATATTTTTAACAACGTATGTATATAAAATGGTCTTTGATATCGGGCATTCTGTAGAACTCAGCTCTTTAAACGTATTCTTTAATTATGGTCACATTGTATTTGGAAACTGGATGTTTTAGAATGGTTGTTAGTTACTATTGAAAATTCCCCTAATTTCCAAAGATTTAGAAAAAATTTTTTATAGCAGATTATGTGAAATCTTTTTCTGTAAATCAGGGAAACGACATATAATAGCTTAAAGCTATTGCAGAGTTATGCTTGTTGCTTCATGGGATACGGATGAATACATACAATATAGATGTTTTTTATTTAAGTTATTTATGAATTTCGATTTTAGTGATTTTTGGTAGTAACAGTCCAAACATTAAAATTATTCTTTAATATATTTTATGTTTTTAATGACGTAAAGAATGTTTTTATCTTTTAAACAAGATACAACCCAGGAGCTTTTCTACAAAATTGAAAATTTGAAGTGTCAGGAAATTGAAATTAAGTATTTTATGTTCCACGTAATAATAATAAATAATCCATAATAATAATTTTTTTTATAAACCCTTCTTTTTTTCAATAGCAATAAATTGAATTTATCTTTCAGAATTATAGCGTTTGGCATATCAATATGCGAAGTATTTGTCTTGGAAAAATGATAACTTTTTTTGCAATATAATTAGTTGCTTTCTAAAAATCTTTTCTAAAATTTTTAAGACAGCTCAAAGGTGCTTTTATTTTGAAAAAGAGAAAGCCATAAATTTGTATGAAGGAAAGTTCTTGTATTTATTTAGAAAAATGCATGTAAAAAAGTAACGTAGTTAAATAAATATATAAATAGCAACATGAGATAATTTTATAAGTAAGTCATGTGTCCGAACATTTAATTTTTCCGATGAATTGAGTGTATAAAATAAATGAAAGTAGTATGTTTTGCAGCAGCTGAATAGTTTCTCATACCATTATTTGCTTCCGTTAGGAGCTCAACAGATAACATATAAGTAAAGGAGCATTTTACGTAAAAATTTTGTTGCATTCTTGTACACCATATTATTTTTTTTCCTTGAAATTTTAATCAATCCTTTTCTATCAAAGAATATTTATAAATTAAACGTAAATAAAAAAATATGTAAAATAATTAAAAAAAAAACAATAAAAACAAATTTTGTTATTCTAAGAATACATAAATATTTATTTCTGTTCTTCTGTCTCTCTTGCTCTCTCTCTCTCTCTCTCCCTCTCTCTCTCTCTCTCTCTATATATATATACATACATAAATTACATATTATATATATATATATATGATTGTATGTGTGTATGTATAAATATAGGGAATTTAGTATAACGAAAAAATTTTATATTTTAAAGGCAGTTGATTTTTTCTCACTTTTGAATAAATTAGAAATATACGGGTGTCTAATGAATGCATAAACATTGAAACCGAAAAGAATTAACTTTCACCAACTTGAAACTTGTTTTTATTATTTATCTAGTAGAGTTATACAGACAATGTAAATTTCAAAAATGTAAAAAAAAAAAGTGGTATTATTTTGATGAAATAGACCAGCCATTAGTTTTCAAAGTTACAATTCAAAATTTTTATACAGTTGCTGTGTGCTATAACTTGTATTTTGATGAAAATATATGTACTCTGCTCGATAACTCAACATTTATTCCATTTTTCTACAACTAAAGCTCAACGTATTATGATACATTGAATGTTTTGAAATTTCAGAGTAGTCAAGCACTAAAAACAGAAACATATGTCCTTAGTACTGGATTTCCCGAAATTTTAGTCATTCCTTTTATGGACCATTTAAGGTGTTCGACAGTGCATCATCATTTTCATGAAAGCTGTAAAATCCAAATACAAAAATGGCATATACAAGATTGTTCAATGTATCGGTGATACCGAAAAATTCAAGACTGTGTTAATATGCATTGAGTGTGGTACAGAGCGAGACTTTTTCGGATTACTTTTTTTTATATAAAATTGGCATGATAAATGTTCTGCAAACAAAATCATGTAAAAAAATTCTGTGTTTTACAACAAAAGATGCTGGTACACTGACTGCCGACACAGTTGTTGTCAAATATTTAAGTCGATGTCATTAAAAGTGCTGTAAACTTTCTGAAATCTTGGAAAAGTCGCATTTATATTGGATGCGAGATGCACGTGACAGATAGAATTCGATTTTTATTTCTCTTGTTGCTTTTGAGGAATGTGGGAATTGGCTTAGCCGGAATTTGAACAGGAGGCGGGAACGCTAGCGTCAAGTAAAAGGCCAAGCCAGTTACTCTAAGGTAGTAACTCGCTTTATACTGATCAAGTGAGATGAGATGTTGAGTGTTTGCCCGTGTCACCAATGAGGAGAGAGATGGATTGGCGCTGATGGTATTTGAACCAGGGATCGTATGATCAAGAGGCGAGAACATTAGTGTCAAGCAAAAGCCTAAGCCAGTTATTATAAGTTAGTAACTCGCTTTATACTGATCAAGTGAGATGAGATCGCTACACTTTAATTCACTTTCACAGCATCGGTGCTTAAAAAAGTACAACGTAAAGTGCAGGAAAAATCATAACGTTTTTTAACATTGTAAAAATTGAAGATTTTAAAAAAATATTCCGTCGATTTTGTCTAGCTCTTAAAAATTTATGTATAATAATCTGTCTCTGTTTTCTACTTCCCCATGTGCATATGTGTATATATCCATTGGTAAATAAATGAAAATGACAATTGTTTTTCAGCACAATGTGCCTTTTTCAACATCTTCTCGAAATTACTAGCAGAAATATTTTCCGAGTGACATCAATTCACAGTTTTCTTGAGTAGTTGATTTGGTAACTTTTTCGATGGCACGCAAAGGATGTTTTTCTGTGTTTCAGCTGATTTTCTAGGAAGATCGGAAATTTTAAACCTATAAAATAAAGTGAAAAATGTACATTAGATTTATATATTTACTTAAAAACGGTGAAATATGCTGGAGAAGTGATTAATTGCCAATTCAAATTATTTAAATACAAGCATGTATGTTTTTTATTTGTGGCAATTTTTAGGGAGCGTTGTTGAATCTTGGGGAGGGGGGGGGGATAAAGAACCTTGAGCTGTTTTTTTATTGGTGCAACAGCAGAAAAAGATATTTCTTAAAAATAATTAGAAGTGTAAATATTCTTACAGCATCATATCGTTAAATACTTTAAAAAATGGTTTAACTAATAATTTATATTTGTAGTTTTCCTGTGTCTTACTCTTTGGAGCCATTTCAGAAATAGAACAAGTGACATGAGGTTATCCTTGAGAATAGTGTCAGCTGGGTTGTCGCCTAGACAGCTCAAGCGGTAGAACTTTGCTAATGGAAGCCAGTAATTCTGAATTCGACTCGCATCATGAGCACTTTATCAGTCGAAAATTATTAAAACTCGTGGGATTTATTTCCAACTACTAGGATACAATAGAAAATTTCAAGATGCTTAGTTCATATAATACCGTGAAAGCTCTGATTTTTGTCAACAGGGTCAAAATGTCTCATCAGTTTTGAATTTGACCAAAAATATTGGTATATAAAACGCATTGTTCACCAGCATTAAAATTAAAACTTAATTCTTGTCTTAGGCAGCGAAATATATATTAGAAATAAATGAAAGAAAGTATGCTTTATCCTATTATAACAAACGTAATGGTCTTGTTTTACATTCCATTCTTATTTTACTGTCTAGTTTCGTAAACGTCTACTTAAAATAATAGTCTAACATTTCATGACTTCATTTCAATTAAATACGAAATTTACACACAAAAACTTTGCAACATCAAGGAAATTCTTTTTCCACTTTAAGATAAAATTAATATTGTATATTCTTGCTGCAACTTCTACATACGCAAATATTGAAGCCCTAAACATTCAAAGAAATTTCCTAGTCGTAATAGTCATAAGTATGTAAGCTGGATAGTATTAAAATTTCCATTACGATTAATTAAATTTATATGAAGGAAATATGAATTATGCATAAGCATGTCCAAATTCTATTCTGAATGCATTTACATTAATGTTTAATAAATGTTTAAGATATTTTTAACTTAAAGTGAATGTTGAATGTTACTAATAACATGCATTAAATTCATTTTAATAAAGACTGCAACACAGAAAATGTAAAATATCCATATTTTAAATGTGAAATATTCCATATTTTTGCATTTAAGTAAATAAATAGGGAGCATTTCGAAGTAAAATAAAATGAAAATTCAAAAACACAAATTTTTCTTATCAAAAAATATATTTTTTCCTTCTTTATTAGATCTGGATATTTGTTACCTGCGATTTTTCCCATATGTAATTTGCATTTTTAAATTTAAATTTTTAAGAATACAATAAAAAATCCTTGGGAGTGACAAGATTTTACTGCAGAAGAAATAAATTTTAGAAAATATTCTTTTTTATAATGCATATTTGTTCTGATGCATAATTTTTTCTTTTTTTTAATATTGTATGAATATTTGCATTTTTATTTAGTTTCCACAACTGCTTTTACTTGAGGTAAACAAACGGTAAATACATACACCAAATTGTGATTTTTCCTTTATACATTGGCAAATTATAATCATATTTTTCGAATATAGTTTAAAACAAGAAAGTTTTATAAAAATATTTTACACCAGAATTTTAGTTATAACTGTTTAGCTTATTTATTTAACTTTTTTCTTCTTTGCATCTTTTAAACTTATTTTATGTATAAATTTGTTGTTCGAACCGAAATATATACGTATGGTAGGGATCAAAATGACCTCTGACGGTCCTTCTGTGTTATGCATGTGTTCAGATGAGGCTTTAGAAAGAAAAAATTAAATATTTACCATTCTGGACAAGTGTAACTTATAAATACCAATTTGATCGTAATTTTTAGGGTTCCGTACTTAAAAAGTAAAACGGAACCATTATAGGATCACTCCTGTGTCTGTCTGTCTGTCACATCCTTTTTACTCGTAAACTATGCATCGTGGGAAGTTTAAATTGGGGGAAGTAATAAAGATTATTACCCACATATTTACTCATTAATAAATATTCATAAATATAGTTAGAAAAAATTTAGAGGGATTAATTAAGTTACTTGAAAATAAAAATCTTGTCTTTGCATATCGTGTGGGGTATCATGTGAAAGCTGTCGTAACGCTGAAATCAAAAATATATTTAATTTAATTTTAGGTATTGTATTTTCAAAGTTATGGTGGAAAATGTAGTGCAAAAATATGTCCCCCCCCCCCCCCCCATCTAATTCCGAATCTATTGAAACTAAAATTATGAAAAAATTAGAGGTAGTAGACATTAGTTTAACCCTTGCAGGAAAATTATAGCGATTACCCTTGGCACATAGTTTTTGAGGAAATCGCATTTTTCCTTTAGACTCAAATTTCGATTTACGGGCTTCAGCAAACGTTTTGAGCATAGCTCGAGATACCTATCGTAGAAGAAGTACAAAAGCATTGTTTATCATGATTTCGGAAAAATCGTCGGTAATTAGCCGAGATATTAACCCTTAAAGACACGGACGGTTTAGACATACATAATGATAGCTACTGCGTACACTATGCTCCATCGGCTTTTAAAGCCTAGATAAAAAATTGTAAGGATATATTTATGTAATGCAATACCCAATAGCAGTATAAAAACAAAAAAATATGTCAAATTTTTAAATATAGGCTAATTTAATGAGAATTAATCACATAAATACTATGGGATTCGCGACTAGTTTCCATTGAGTGGCTCTCTCAATACACCTACTATGTCTTTAAAGGTTAACTAAAAATCTATATGGAATAACAAATATACAGTGTAGCTATATTTCCTATTTTTTAGGTTCCATATATCTTTGAACTTTCATGTTATATCCATTTATACTTTTCTAGTATACAGGGTGCAAATGAAAGTCCCTTTAACCTGAAAATACTTGTGAACAAAGAGAGCTACAGCTATGCAAGTGAGGTAACGGTATAGTAAAGCGACTACGCCCGATTTAATGAAAACAAAAGCAACGTCCGTAGTGGCGAAATTTGGAAGATAGCCACTGCAAATCGAAAACGAAAAGGGATAGAGTAAAATTTAAAGTTAGAACGTTTTAGAGAACCAATTAATTAGCAGAATACGACATTTGGTTAACATTGATAAGATATATCTTCTCCTGTTTATCCAAAAATGTCCGAAATTGACGCACTCCATTTTGTGTAAAGGCTTGAATGGAGTAGTCAGAAGTATGAAGAAATACGCACAATTTGTGCTATAAATACGTACTTATCTCAATACATTTTGATAACATCACACACAAAGACAAACTGTCTGACAGTGACAAAAAGTTAATATTCAGTATGTTTGAAACGTTCGCCATTGCTCACGATACACGTTTGTATTCTTGAGAGTAATTCTGCATGCACATTTCTCAGCATTGGCCGTCTATTGCAAGCCTCTTCAATACGACGACATAGATCTAACCCTTTCAAGGGCGGTGGCTAGACGGTCTAACCACCTAATTTTAATTCCAAAACTGACAAATGGCACCAAGAATATTTTAAGAAAATTTTGCTTTTGTAATGAAAGTGCAAATTAGCGGGGTTTTGTTTTCTGAGAAAGTAGTTTGAATATTCTGGTGTCATTCAATTATTTCATCAGTTTACGAACGGAATTCTTCTGGCCCTGAAACGGCTATTGTAAAATGTTAAATGCATTGGAAATTAAATCTTTACAGACATTACCTCACAGCACAACGTCACAATCTTCAATTGTGCACTGCAACATTTCCTGAATGTGAATATGCAAAGATGAATAGTCGCTCATCGATTTCGGACATTTTTCGGTATACAGGCGGCAATTTATCTTATCCGTGTGAACCAAATGTCGTTTCTTACTAATTAATTGATGCTCAAAAACATTCTAACTGGAAAATTTGCTCTACCTCTTTTCGTTTTCGATTTGCAATGGCTATCTTCCAAATTTCGCTACTAGGGGTACTGCTGTTATTTGCATTAGGTCGGGCGTAGTCGCTTTACTGTACCGTTACCTCACTCACTCCTTACTGTATCGTTACTGTCTCCGTTCGCAATTATTTCTAGGTTAAAGGGACTTCCCTTTGCACCCTGTATACTATGCAGCTATACCCAACCTTACGTTGTATACTTTTTCCAAAGTCTTAGTATTCGTTTAACAACGGTATTTTCTTAATAATACACTTACTAATTCATATGTTACTGTACGGAACCCTCTGTGCAGTTTATTTATAGAAATTCAACTAAAAACGTTTAAGTGTTCTACTTAAAACCCTTTGATGCTACATATTTTAAATTATGTTTTACCTAACTGCGAATAATTGCATAGTTTAACAGAGTGCATAAACCTTATTTAGTAACAGCAGTCCTCACATAAAACCACGGTTTTTTAAAATAATTTTATTAATATCATTTCTCCATACTTAATTGTATGGTGCACCTTAATTGTTTCATTGTCAGCCATATCACGGAACATATTATACCTATTTCAAATTTTTATACTGAATTATCTATATTATAAAACACAAGCGTATCTATGATTAACGCAAAGACTAGAAATAGCACTATCACTTAAAATGAGTCATTATTTCCATTTAGATCACGTATAACGTCGCTTCTAAATGGCTCATATTTAGACTTTTTACACCATTAACTGGAACAGAAGATGTATGTTTGAATGGATATCAAGTGAAAATTACAACTTTCCGTATATTTCCGTGTATAAGCCGAGTATTCGACTTTTCAGTGGGAAATCACCAAAAATATGAAACCCGTACATAAGCCGATGTTTCTGAAAAAATAATGAAAAATTCAGCGGAGGAAAGCTAACAGAAAAGATTAAACAGAAAATATGCGCTCCCCGAAATTATTGATCTTTCATATTCTGTTTTAGCGCGCCAGATATGCGTAATTGGGTTCCGTTGGACGTTTTTGTAAATAAGCCGTTAAAAAAAAGAATTAAAAAAAATCTCCGTTTAAAATGGACAGAATGGATGTCATCTGATGATGCAGCAGTGATAAATAGCGGTAATCTAAAACAAGTTGGAAATTGCTCGACAAACGTGGCAAATGATGTGCGTTCGTACTATAACTAGTTTTATAAATATTTTTTGCGCCGCATATTTTAATGAATGTATATTTTAGTGCACTTAATAAGTGCATATGAATTTCATTCTGTTCGAAAGGCTGTAACATCATTAAAATGCACTTGAAATTTTTTTTTCCTATTAGCCGTAATGTAACGGAAAATTTTTGACTCTCCCTCTAATTTAACTATACATCCGATTATCATACAATTTGATATGACTCGACAAAATTATGTAACAATTATACATTTAAAAATTCAGACAATTCGGAAGGCTCTAACATCATTAAAATGCACTTGCAATAATTCATTACCATTGACCATAATGTAACGGAAAACTTTTGACTGTCCCTGTAATAAAACTATGGATCTGATTTTCATAAAATTTGAAATGACTCGACAACATTTCGCAACAATTGTTCATTTAAAATTTCAGACCATTCGGTTGGGTAGTTTTTGCTCTGTTATATGTGGACAGACGGACTGAACGAGGACTATAGGTGCTACGTATTTATATAATTACGAACGCACCTAAAACGTTGGCGGCATTGTCACTACCTCTGAATGGCTGAAAGAATCTTGGCTTTGATTGCCACAAGAAATGATCGTCCGATCTTTCAAAAAATGTTGCATCAGTAATGAATTGGATGGAACTGAGGATGATGCCATTTTTAAAGAAGATGGTGATGAATTAAATAATAATGATATTCATCGTGATGTATCGATGAAAGAGAGTGATTTGAAGGAGTTGCTTGAAAATTCTAATAATGCCTTAGTTATAGGGAATGATGACTGGTGACTTTTTGTACTGTAAAATAACGGAGTATTAAAGTATTTTTATAAATTTGTAAGCATTTTTTATGGTTTTTATATTTAAAATCTTTTTTCATTTTAGAATATCAATTAAAAAATATATCTTAGGCACGTGTATAAGCCTCTACTTAGGAGACAAACAAATTCCCGAAATTTCTCGGCCTATACACGGAAATATACGGTATTTTGCTGATTTAGAACGATTTTTAATTAATCTTAAAGCATAAAAATATGTAATCTATTAACATGTAAAACAGAGTATTATTTTGCCAGAAAGATGTAAAGTAACGTTTGCCTCTAACATTAATAAGTAATATTCCAGTAAGAAGAATAGTTGTGAAAATAGCTGCCCTATCACATACAGCAATTGATTAGCTAAGCTTGTTACGAGCTTCTTCTTCTGGCTATAAAAGAAATTAAAGTACCTATCACAATTGTTACGCTATACAATTGCATGAGAATTGATAGGGGGAAAAAATCATTAATATTAAATATTGCATTATATGAAAGTTAAAATTCTAGTGCTTTATTCAACTTCAGTTAAATAATTAGAATACATATAGAAAAGCACAACTAATTGTACAAAAATTACTTTCAGGTGTGTACGTATAATATCAAGATATTTAAAATACATTAAAAATACCTTGAAATATATTTAAAATGTCTTAAAATACTTTAGACCCAGACAATTTTCAGCCATTGCAATCAGTGGGATTGCAATTTTTTCTTCTGGAAAATTCTCGAATAAACGCAAAGAAAATAATAACATCATTTAAATCCCACTGATGACGGCCTTATAATGACTGAAAATGTTCTTGATTTTTCTAATGTATTTTAAGATACTTTTAATGTATTTTAAATTTCTTAATATTGTATGTATTGCATTGTATTGTATTGTATGTATGCACCTGAAAGAAATTTTTGTAAAATTATTTGTGCTTTTTATATACATTTAAATTATTAAATATTGCATTCTGATCTATATTTAAATACAGTAATAGTGGCGTGCAAAATGAGCTTACGCACACACACACACAAACAAACGCGTGCCAACATTTCGTCAAGTATAGATATATCGTTTAAACGTTGCCATATTTGAAGACAAATGTACGGTAGAAAAAAGGTCAGTTTCGAATTAACTTCAAATCCGATTTTTTTTTTTCATATTAAACATATTGATGGTTAATATATATTTTAATAAAATAAATCAAATTTTTCCATTATTAAGTCATTTTTTAATATCACTAACATAATAAATAGGTAATTAAGTAGACTTTCTTAAAAATTCGCAAAATTTCACATACATTGAATACGCTTACATATTTCTCAGACATTAATATATTCAGATACACACCACACATTCACGCACTTAAAATAATCACAAATATTAATTGTATTTAATGTAATATATATATATATATATATATATATTTATCCTCAGTTGGTAATGAGATATGACATTAGAAGCATTTAAAAATAAATCTGCATTTTACAATATGATTTCATAAGAAATAAAGAAAAAATTAAACTTTTCTCTTTTTACTTATTACTTCTTTTATGCGACTGATAATGCAACTATTTTAAAAGGGGAAAACCATTCCAGATTTTCCAAAATAGAAAGATATTTTTTTCTAAAGTCGTGTTTTCAATTTGTTTTCCATACAACTCAAAAATAGTCATTATTACGGTATTTATAACTATATAATTTTACGGAAAGCTCTTCAAAGACGAAATTAGAAAAAAAAATGATAGAAAAGAAAATGGAAATATGTTCCTTTTAGAATCATTTCTATCTCATCAGGCGTAACGATTTTTTAAGTTGAATCCTACTGCTTCCATCGGGATACTGTTTTTTTTTTTGTTGTTGTTGTTGTTTTTTGTTTTTTGTTTTTTGTTTAAACCAGAATTCCGTTACAGGTTGTACTGTATGTATGTACGGGAAATATTATATGCATTTTTCGAAAACAATTCAATATTTTCTTAATTTATAAAGAAATATTGTCTCGCCAAGTAAGAGTCAGAAATAAGAAAATTCCTTTTCTAAATATCATAGCTACACACATGCTTCAAGTTATAGAATTAAAAAAAATTGAAATACTGATTTTTTGGACGTCGAAGAGATTTTATCGCATGTCAAAATATGATTCGTCCAACACTTTATATCCTACAAGGAGCAATAATGAAAGATATTTTCGAGCTTTTAAACATTGGATTAAAAACTGTATTATTTTCTTTTATAAGAGAGTTTTCAATGTCTTTTTCAAAAGAGATTTTCTTTGAGTTGTGTTATTATCTTTAAAACAAAATAGCCTATATATATCTATAGTCTATAAATAGTTATCACGTGATTACATTTTGATATTGAATCTATTGTCCAACACATTTTTATTATTATTATTATTCTGAAGCTAATATTCTTACGGGTTCTTTCGTAATCTCTTCTTTTATTTATAGAAAGGAATCATTTATCAGTGATTATTTCCCTTTTAGTCTCATAAATTTGCCCGAGATTGGAGTTATATATAAATGTCCTTTAATCAGGTTTCGGCTAGTTTGTGCTTTGGTTTAGTTGCAATGTTTAATGCGCTAACATTCTATAGCTAAGACTAAATATGGTATTTAACGATTTATTGTATTATTTGTGCTTTAAAATTTCTTTAAAATTAAAAAAAAATAATTAAATAAAGAATAAATTATCATAGCAAATGTAGTTTGCTTACACATAATCATGAATCAGAACGTAAGATGAGAAAGTTTCTACCTGTTACAAAATATATTGTTTTCATTTATTTCTTGCAATCAATTTGCTGATTAAATTGAATTTCTTGGGGAAAAAAGAAAACAACCCACTTTAACTTTTTGCTTATAATATTTAAATGTTTTACATAAATTTTTTCCTCTGATTTTATACGTAGAGATTTTGCATTAATATATTTAAATATCAGAAGAAAAATAATTTAAATTTGATTGTATTTTGTTTCTAATAATTACAATTTCAACGATTACGCGAAATTAAATGAGAATTTGTTTTTTTTTTACAAATTATAATTCATTTTTGAACTAATTCGTTACGTAATATTTAAAAATAATTTTATATTGCTGTAAACATTAGGAAATGTATAATAAAGAAAAAAGCAAACAAGTATACGGAATAATAAATAACAGCTTACTATGCAGTTTAATTAATAACAGTTTTTTCATTTTAGAATATAATGATAAAATATCTGCAACACGAATGAAATAAAATTTCATCCAATAATATAGTAAATTATTCCAGCAAAACAGATATATTTTTAAATGTTTCAGGAATGTCCAATACACAAGCATAAAATTACATACAAATAACTTCCAATAAGAAAAAAATTCTATTTTGAATATCCAAATAGTTTCTTATTTTTAAGGAATGTTTCAACACATAAGAATGAGTATTACACAAACATTACCCCACTTTAAAGAAAATTCTACTTTAATTATAAGTCATCAAATTCCATATAAATTTTCTCACGAGTAAAATAAGATTTTAAACATTAATTTATGTATTTCGACAAATAAACTATATTTTGTTAATTGCTTAGGAATGTCTCATTACATAAGAATGATCATCACATAAACAATTCTCTAAATTAAGTAACATTCTACTGTATTTATAAGTCATCAAATTCCTTTTAAATTTCCCTCACGAGTTAATTAAGATTTCAGACATTAATTTGTGCATTTAGATAAAGACAATAATTTGTTAACTGTGTGGGAATTTCTCAATACATAAGAATAAGCATTACATAAGTAAACTTCTACATTAAGTAAACTTCTAGTTTATTTATAAGTCATCAACTTCCTTATAAATTTTCTCACGAGTGAAATAAGATTTCAAACATTTTTTTTTATTTATTTAGGCAAGAAAATAGTTTGTTAATAGTATAGGAATGCCTCAATACATACGAATAAGCATTACCCAAATCTTTCCCTACATTAAGTAAACTTCTACTTTATTTATAAATCATTAATTTCCTTATAAATTTCCTCACGAGTGTAATAAGATTTCAAGCATTAATTTATGTATTTCGATAAAGAATATAGTTTGTTAACCGTTTAGGAATGTCTCATTACATAAGAATATGTATTAGATAAGCTACTATATTAAGAAAAATTCTACTATATTTATAAATCATCAAATTCCATATAAATTTCCTCACAAGTGAAATATTGTTTTCAGATATTATTTTATCTATTTGGACAAAAAAAAAATAGATTGTTAAATGTATGAGAATGTCTCAGTACATAAGAATAAGCATTATACAATCAGATTTTACAGTAAGTAAAATTCTACTTTATTTATACGTCCTCAATTTATTTAGGAATTTACTTATGTGTAAAATAAAATTTCAAAAGATCGATTTAAGTTACGTTGAAAAACAAACCTTTTTAATTACTATTGTTCCTTGCAATAATTTCGCTAGTAAAATTTTCAGTAATTTCCTTTGTAAAGTAATAAAAATATGCCCCGTTAAAATTTATTTCATCGGGATTTTTATGTTAACGGCTTCTTTCATGTTTACGCCAATATTAATATATATATATATATATATATATATTACAAAATTCTACAGACAGAAAATGTTATCATTAGCCTTACGAAAGAATAAAAAAAATGTATTATGGTTTGGCTTGATACATAACGTTTATTCTTCTAAGAATGAAAAAATATATATATGGGTTTTATCACAGTAAAATCAGATAAAAACATGAATAACACTATTAAATATAGATTAAATATTCATTTATCATACTACACTGTAAAAAAAAATCTGTAATCCTACAAAACTAGTTTTTGTAAAACTACAGAAATCTGCATGTTTACTAGAATTTTATCTGTAACCGGGTATAATATTTACCACTCGCATAGTAAAAATACATGAAATATCTTAGTGTCAACTGTCAGCCAATGAGAAAGGACTTCAATGATGACGTAATGACTATTCACGCAGCCACAGAGATGTTCAAGGCATCCATCTTGATTATGATTTCAAATTAGGACGCAAGTAAATATTTCTACTTTATGAGTTAAATTTTGTTATATTTCCATTCTTATATTTCCATTCCTTTAATTATAAAATTGTTTCTGAAAATTATGTTTCTACATTGTTCAAGGACAATAGAAAGTATTTCATTTTGTATTCTATAAATTGCAATATTGTTTTTGTGTCAAAGTTCTTTTTCTTATTTTTGTAAAAGGTGTCCCATTCCTCCATACTCTCTCCTATGCTTTTACCTCTGAATATTGGGCATTTCTCTATCTATACACACGTATTATGGGTATTTGTTTTAAAACTATCAGAAATATTATACATGTGTTTGCGTGTATATGAAAAATGAAATGTTGGTAATATTTTTCCTATTCCTAGAGAAGAAAAAATCGTTCTTAACTGTGCTTTAAATAAAAATAATTTATCACATTATTTATATACTTTTTATTTCTTAACCTTTAACTGATGTTACCGGTCTCTCAGACCGCACCTTTTTTTTAATTTTTATAGTTTTGCAATTTTTTATATACTTTCAATTTTCAGTTTAACTACAAACACTACCGAAATTTTGTTCCGTTGTGAACTTAGTACCATCACCAGACACTTTTGAATAGGTGAATTTTAATTATAACAGTCCTGTACAAAAAGTTTAGTACAAAAACACCATCCTATGAGTTAATCGTGCCTTTTATTCATCTTTCAATAAAGCGGTCTCACAGACAACTTCACACTAGTTGTCTTCACACTAGTTGTGACAATTTCTGTGACATCAGTTAAAGGTTAAGGAGTAAATTTAATAACTCATTCATATTGAAATATGTATTTATTTTATCTGAAAAATTGTTCTGCTCAAATTTTTTGTGAAAATCTTAGACTTGGAAAAAACCTAAATATAAACATTTGCATTTTACGTGAGTTTCTGAGCGATAAAATGCCGAGTTTTTACTTTCTCATGCAAAGAGAGATGCAGGGTATGTAGGGGTAAAGATACGAGTGGAGCAAAAATACGCACCGGCTGATTTCATATGAAGTAACATTTCTGCTCTCTTGGCCAATAGGTGGCAGTTTTGTTTCAAGTGTACTAGTCATTTGTTTAAACCTTTGATAAAAGTAGCAATTTGTGCTAAGAAAATGAGGAGTTCAAATTTTCGAATTTTGATCTAATATTTTTAAAATTTCACTTTATTCTTTAGCTAACAGTACCTGGAATTTTTACAAATCCAAAATTTTAGTGGAGATCGAAAGATTTTTAGCTTCTAAATGCCGCAGTTTACCTCGATCACATTTGTTTATACTTATGCGTAGCCGGTTAAGCAAAATATTGCAGAATAGGATAAAAGTACGCATCATCCTTGGGACAAAGATACGCACATGTTTAAGATACGGGACTTTGCCCTATCGTTTTAGCTAGATGCAAAGCTTTCCACAATTTCTAAATTTGTATTATATAAAATATAATAGCTACTTAACTAATATAAGTTAGTAAACTACATTTCCCTTTTTCTAGAAGTTTTTAAATATAGAACGTATGTACCTACCTACCTCCTTTTAAAAATCAATATTCTTATTTCATGAATCGCTTTTGTTTTAAACCTTAATCCTTAACTCCTGTTAACGGTCTCACCGACCGCTGTAATATTCAGTTTTCACAGTTTAACTTGTAACTTTCAATTTAAGTAGTTATGTTAGTTTAATTTTGATTCGTTTGGTAAATTAGAAGTATAGCTGAAGACTTCTGAATGCGGGAAATTTTACTATAATAGCCCTTTGCATAAAGTTTAGCGCAGAAACCGCCTCTTATGAGTCAGTCAACCATTTTATTCAATCAACGATTAAGCGGTCTCGGAAACCGTTTACAGTATTTATGAAACAATTTTTATCACAACAGTTAGAGGTTAACTGCTATTTGCGATCTCGCAGACCGCTATTTTTTTCATGGTCTAGTTTAGAATTTTCAGTTTAAATACTATCGAAATTTACTAATGCTTTTACATTACTCATTCATTTTAGTGAAAATGGGGCAAAATCCGGCCGTAATGGGGCAAAAATGCGCACTGTGTATCTTTGCCTCATCACTGCGTACTTTTAGCCCAACCATTGGGGCAAAGATGCTCAGAGCAATGTTTTTTTAAAAATTACAATTTCTCACGGAATTATAACTTGACAGAATGTCGTTAGATAGTGGAACGTGCCTAAGGTTTTAATACAACTTTTTAATCAGTCGTCACATAAGTTTAGATCAATGTGTTCATTAAAAATCAAAATTAATGATAAGTGCGTAACTTTAGCCCCCACCTATCGTACATCACTTAGGTGTGTCATGCGATTGTGTGCCATGTGGACAACTTGTCACCAAGCGCCATTGAAATCAACCATGATGGTGAATATCGATGGCGCTTTTTAACAAGCTGTCCTCACTTCAAATACTTGTGGGCATGATACCCACATATGTTTGAATATTAAAGTATTTACATTTGTCCATTTTCCTACATAAAACATAAATTGTTATTAGAGATGTAATTGTATATTACATTTCATAATATCAATAAAACACGATTTCCTTTCCTTTTATTTCGGGTTCTGGTTGAAATAAGTCTGGGTTGAGTTGCAGGTTGCCGAAAATTATTTTGGCTGATTCTGGTCAGGTTGCGGATCGAGGAAATATTTTTGGAGTGTTCGTGTCGAGTTGCGGGTTGGCTTAAATATAATATTCGGTTTTGTGTCTTTTGCAACTTGACCCGTGCAGGACTACTCTGTAGTCGGGAAATTTTCCATATATCAGGATTCGTACGGTCCTTAAAAGTACTTGCATTTTTCAAAAAGGATTTTTTTTGTGCTTGAAAGTGCTTATTTTCATACAAAATTTTTTTTAAGTCCTTAAAAGTGCTTTACTGTCATATTATTTCTTAATCTGTGGTGGAACTCTTCTGCATTTCTTTTCATTTCTTATTTAAAAAATAAAGATAAAACCTCCATAGCTAACCTTTCTTCTGAAATTTCACCTCCCCTTTTTACTCCCTTCTCCACAATACCAAAGTTTAAACTGTTTAAAACTTTTTTTTATCCTTTAACTGATGTTACCGGTCTCACAGACCACTGCTTTTTTCAATTTTCATAGTTTAACTTGCAAATTTCAGTTTATCTACAAACACTACTGAAATTTTGTTTCGTTTGAAACTTTAGTACTAACACCAGAGACTTTTGAATAGGTGAATTTTAATTATAACACTCCTGTGCAAAAAGTTTAGTACAAAAACAACATCCTATGAGTTTATCGCGGCTTTTATTCATCTTTCGTTGGAGCGGTCTCACAGACCGCTTCACACTAGTTATGTGATAATTTCTTTGACATCAGTTACAGGTTAAAAAAAATTGCTCTACTGTATTTGTTACCTTAAGTGAATAAATAATCAGTCCTGAATTTCATTAACTATTCATTCCATCATATCCATTTCATTAAAATTTTATCTGAATTTCACCTTCAAAATTTCGTTTCCCCGTTTTCTTCACCTGTCACAGTAATAATACTTAAAGATTCAAAACTCTTTAAAATTGCTTAAATTAAAATATATATATATATATATATATGTTCTGTGTCATTTTATTGTCACAATAAATAATCAAGATTTTTCTTCCCACTCGAAATTGGCATCCCCCCCCCTTAAAAAAAAACTTAGAGCGCATAGAATTTTAAAGTCTTTAAAACTCTTTATAGACCAATGGTAGGGGAGGAAAAAAGGGCCGCATTCGGAATTAATTAGGGGAAAGCTGGAAATTGTTTTAATCCCTTTACTTTAAGTCTAGAATGAATGTACTAAGTTTTCCCCCTCTTACTAGGTGAGTGGTTGAAGAAATGTACAGATTTATAGTCAAAAAACACATTTTTATTAATTACCATAACAATATCTAAAAAAAAACTAACTCTATTAAAAACATTGTCAATACAGATGTTGTAGAGGTTGAAATTCTGATTGAAATGTGTACTTAATATTTTTGTTGAATTTTTACAATTATATTGCAAAGTTTTGCCTAATTCGTTAATCAAGTGATTGAAGCCAGAACAGACGTGGTTATCAGTTTACCCTGTTTCTAATTTATAGGGGAGATGGGGGCACATGTGAACAGGGGGCAGATGTGAACATCGCAATTTTTCAATGGTTATTGTAAGTTATTTTATTTGAAAAAAACTACTAAAGATGACAACACCTGTAGACATACGGTAAAATTTTTTTGAAGCTTTTTGACCTTTTGTTTGTCCTCTGTAGCCAAAACACTGTTTTTAGATCTCAAAAGTCAAATCTTTGTTCCGAGTTCATAAGCGTTTAAATTTATTTATTTATTCATTTATTTGAATTTGAGTGTTTTAACATGCACTATGAATATTAATAAATATTTTTAATACAGTTCTTTTTCTTCTAAATTTGAGAAATGTTAATAATTTATCAATTTAACAGAAGCAGCAATGTGGGGCACTTGTGAACAGACAAGTTGGGGCAGATATGAACAGTAGGGGAAACCGGGGGAATGTCGCCAACCCGGGTTATGCCGCCACCCCACCTAGTTTAAAAACTAAAGGCAGTTTGATACAGTAAATGTGCCTGCACTATAGCGGCCAACAATATAAACAGTGCCTAAAGTGGGAGTGACTTTGCTGTACGTCGTTCGTCTGTTCTGGTGAAAAATGTAGTTTTCATCTAGTTGCTTATTATTTTGGAGATTCAAATGAGTAGAGATAAGCACCTTTTATTGTAACATTAGGTATTTAAGATAATATGACCCGTAATCTACATGCATTCGCCGACATTTTGATGCAATGTGTTGAACAAGTTCGGTTCTTGTTTCGGCTTTGCTTGGGGATTTCCGCCATATTGTCCTCTCGGGGTAATGCCGCCGCCATGCAAATCGGGTGAGAAATGGCCTCATTTCAATGTAGTGGAGCCGATTCAGCAGAGTGACTTTTGCAATAGGAAGTAAATTGTAAGCTTAACCATTATTCTGCTCAATTACATTACTTTCTAACTATTTTCAGTAGGTTGTGTGTTTCCTAGTATCCATTTGATGCATGTACTAGGTCATTAAAGAGTGACGGCATTACCCCGGTACAGTGGCGGAATTACCCCAGTGTCCTGGGTAATCCCGCCACTGTGCAGAGGTTTAAAAAATATTTTTTTATATATGCTTACTTTACAGTTATGATTACGGTTAAATTTATACAGGTACTAAAGATCATGATTCAGCTTTAGAATTTTTACTATTAAAAAATAAACATTTTTTCGAGGTGAAAAAATTTAAATTCCCTTAAGGTGTCGCCATTCCCCCGGTCTCCCCTACTTAAGTGCCCCAATAATCATTCTGTGATTCTGTTCTTTTCAGTTAACTTAATGATAAATAATGTCCGTTCCATTACCTATAATTTTCCTGAAATAGAAGACATTTTCCTCACACAAAGTTGATTTTGCATTGAAACTTCATCAAACACATCTTTCAGCAAATACATAAAGAGCAACAAGCTCGTTTACATTCAATTGTACTTTAAATATATTCAATGTTTTCTAAAATCCAGTAAGTGTAATATATTATTTTACTAAACAGTTTACAACAATATTTTTTATGCATTGTTAATACAAAAGTATTACCCTGAACAACTTTGCAAATTTTTGTATTACATTTATTCTAAACTTGCAATGATGGCTTACTTCCATATCTAAAACAGTTATGTATATGACGCTTTGAATGGAGATACATATGAGTAATATTTTAAGAAAGTAAAATTTTTAATCTGATAACTACCGTAAAATCCCTATTGTAACCCCTCTCTCTTTCAAAAGGAAAAGAAGTTAGGGGAGGGGGGGGGTTATAGTCGAGATTTTTTTAAATCATTAAAAACCCCTTCTTTATCTATAATTTACAAGTAAATAAGGCAAATACAGCAGTGGGAATCTTTCGTATTTCGGCAGAATTGAGATAAATAGTATGTAAACGCCCCCTCCCCAAAAATTTTCCCAAACAAAAACCCCTAAGCAAAATTTGTTTTAATTTCTTTTTTAAAATTGCTTCTGTATTTTTTTATTTTATTTCAGCAATACTTAATGAATCATCTAAGCTTCCACCCCCAAAATCTACTTATTTTCATTTTATAATATTTTGCTTAAACATATCACGCAGAAACTAGAGAAATGTGTGTATATATATATATATACTTTTTTATGGCGAATTTCACAGGTAATTAACTAATCATTACGATGACAAATGAATAACAGAATAAAAAGCATGTCAAAGGATATTTTTCCTTGTGTTCACATGTACCCCACGTGTGTTCACAACTACCCCGCTGATGGGGCACATGTGAACAATTTTTCGAATTTTTAAAACTATTAAAAAATGTAAGAACTATACAGGTTATTTTTAAAAAAATACCATGTATAAAAGAAAGTTCTATTTACTGTATTGAGTAGGTTTGGTTTATAGAAATTAGTCCTGTCATGAGAAAAAGCTATATTTATGCGAACTGTTCACATGTGCCCCCAACTCCCCTATATACATTTTAATTTATTGAGGTACTATTTGAGGATTTTAATTATTTTAGGGTTTATTTTGGATGTTTTCAGAGTTATGGCTTAAACTCTTGATTACGGATTATAGCCCAGTGGTAGGAAATGAAAAAAAAGGCCGAATTCGGAATTAAATACGGGAAAGCTGGAAATTGTTTTAATCCCTTCGACATAGGTCAAAAATAAACGTACTAAGTTTTCCCGCCCTACTAGGTGCGACTTTTTCGCTACAAACAAATAGATAACTTAAAGTGCATTATTTCAAGATTTTTAGCATATTTCAAAAATGATTTGTAAATGATGGAAAATATTGTCTATGATCTCTGATTGTATTTCAATTATGCGTCGTATTTAATTTGACATATATAGCGAATAACAGTGCGTATGCATCACATTTAAGGAGGTCGAAAATAGTGGGGAGGAGCGAGGGAACAAATGAGTGTGCAGGATTATTGTCGCTAGAGGAATTATAGGTCAACCAATAGCACGATTTTAAACTGCGATATTTAACGAAAAGGACTAAGATGGTTTTAATAAAAATTATTTTCGACTAGTATACGAGCATCTTAAGTTAAATTCATAAAATTTTAAAACCTAAGGAATATTAATAAAAAGTATTATAAGCTTTACTTTTTTTTTTATTTATTTATTTTTTTTTTAAACTAAGGTTTAAGGTTGACGATATCAGTTGAGAAATGGCATGTAAAACGGCTGTCAATTATGTACCTCTTTCCTGATAACTACTAAATTATAATCCTCAAAATATACAAAATAAAGCATTAATATAATTACAGAAACATCGCGAGGGCCTCAACAACTTAAAGAAAATGCATGTATGTAATAAACGGAGGCAGGGCGGATTGATAACTCTGTCTCCCTCTTGATTAGCGCGGTTAAGACAAAATTTAGAAATAGAATTGCGACCCTAATGTTCAGCAAAATTATTAATATGGGTACTCATTTTATTCAGAATTTCAAATTCAACGACATTTGTATTAACAATGTTTTTCAAAAGAATTGTTCTGAGATATTGTTAAGATAATTTTAAAAAAGTGTTTTTTGACTATAAATATGTACATATTTTCTAATGTTCGCCTAGTACGTGGGATAAAACTTAGTACTTTCATTTTAGACCTAAACGGAAGGGATTAAAACAATTTCCAGTTTCCCACCCACTTAATTGCGAGTTACATCCCCCGATCACTGGTCTTTGAAATAGAATTGTGACAATGTTCAACAAAATTGTTAAATGTAGTTCTCATTTTACTCGGAATTTTAAGCTGACGACGAGCTGAACACGGAAATTGCAAAACCTAAATTTCATTCCAGATTTCAAAGTGCTGCCATTTGCAAAATGACGTCAGCGTTACGCACAGATATATTTGTTTTTTATAATATAGATATAGATTTTATTTTCATATCAAAATCTTGGTGGGGTTTTTTTCTTTTCAAACTAATTTTTTTCACCCTTAAATCCATTTATATCTGAATCAAATGAATACTCGATCATTTCAAAGCTACTGTATAACATCGTGTATTTTAAAATAATATATAAGTAATGTGAGTCGTACAGTAAAATGCGCAGAAAAACAGAAAAGTGACTTCGGACAATGATTTTTTTTTTAAGATTATTTTTGTATTTTTTTTAAATGTATTGCAGTATTTCAAACAGAATTGAATGTATATGCTTTTTGGTATTGTTATTATTTGGTATTAATATTTTGCATAATTTGATTTTTGGAGTCTTAGGTGTAATTTTGAAATATGCTTGGAAAGGGAGGTGGGGGAGGGACAAGGTTCTTCCAGAATTTTAAATTCTTAAAGTTTGCCGTTATCATCCAAACTCTTTGAAATTTTTAGATGTTAAAAACATAATGTTTTCGTAGCCCGAGGGAAAAAATATTAATATTTAGTGGGAAAAAGGCTGGTAAGATTTTTACCACGATGTAACTGAGGTTTTTGCTAATTTTGACGAAGTTTTTGCACATTTTATTTAGTAAAAAATATTTATATTTGTCCGAATGTTTCGAAATTTTCGTAAGTAAATGTAAATCTGGCCTGGTGAGTTGCTCTAAAAAAGATTGTCTTAAAATACGGACGTTTAGTTTTATGGTAGAAAAATATAGTCTTTGTGAGGCGCGAAGTGACCTACGCTCACCAATGTATTTGAAAGAGTTAAAACTCTCAGTTAGAAGATTTTAACTTTTAGAGCATATATATATATATATATAATATATATATATATATATTTGCCGATACTTCTAAAATATCATCCTGCAATAAATTGCTACAAGTTTTCGGAAAACCTTTTTTCATCTTTTTTTTCAAAAGTTTAACTGCTAGGTGGGGAGAATATCGTAAATTTAATATCGGAATGTATCAACGTGTTAATATTGGTGATATATCGCGATAACTACCGTAATGTGTATGCGAATAGAAAAATTGCTTATTTTAAAAGATAAAAGGCATGTTACCAAAAATTTTAGTAGAAACAGATGTAGAAAAGAGCTAATAAATGTTTCATGCTATTTTCTTCTACAGCATCCTTTAAATAAATAAATATATATAGGGGAAGGTGGGGCAAAATTGGGTACCATATAAGTTTGTTAGTCTCAAATGCTGTGAAATGGGAAAACAAACTTTGAACACTGTTTTTAATGTAAAATGAATCCTTGGCTATAATAAAACATTCTTTTCAAACAATATATATATATAATTGTTTATATAAAAAAATAGCTTTTTTCAAACGTATGCAAAAATCCGATTTTACCTCGCTGGTTGGGTAAAACTGGGTATCCATTTAAAACTACTGGAAAACTCATTTTGGTCAAAAAGGTCTTGCTTAATATAGTAAAAAATACATTTTTATTATTTTTAACAAAACGAAATTGCACATGTGTTCTTCCATGTGTAAAAAAAAATAATTCGTTGGAAAATTTTCTACGTTGTATAGGCCTGCTTACTTTACACTGTACGTTTAAGAGTTCTTTTAGCTTCAAAAATCACAGATGAATTTATCATCATATTCTTCTGATATACTACATGCTTCGTGTGCCTATCCGTGGCATTTCAAACATCGTATTTGGATTTAGAATTTGAGTAAAGTTCATAGCAAAACATACAGGTTTCATTGTCCTCTTCTTCTGAAGATGTTTCCGCAATCTTTTTTTTTTAAAGAAACTTCTTTTTCCGTCTTGCAGTTTGTTTGGCTTTTTTCTCCTTAATATCTGTTTCGACCTGTAATTTATAGGGAGAAGAAATCAAAATAAGTTTTTCCCTTTCTTTACTCAATTCTAAAGCCTTCCTTAGAAGGGGATAATAACTTTTTAGGCGAAATTGGAAATACAGATTGCTAGGCTATATAGTCTGAAGATGTCGAGTGGATAATTTTACTAATGTATTCTGTAGATGTAAAATTTTGAATGAGTGATGACGTCTGTGACTGTGATCTTAACTGCTGCATCTGGAAGCAGCTCGACGTGAAAGACGCTGGATGTTGTCAACTCGTTTATGTTCGGAAGGTCGAGCTCCATTATCCTGTGATGTTTCAGAAATATTTATTTCTGCAGCTATGCAAACCTGGGGTTGCATAGACCTAGGTGTGTTATCATGACTTTCATGGGTTTCTCTCTCACTTCCGAAGGAGCAAAAAGATGGTCTGGAAAAACATTGTTGTAGGGAAAACTCCCTGTTTTCTCGAACCTTCTGATTGCAGTATTTACAATTGCTGCTCTCGAAAATGCAGTTTTAAATAATTTTCTAATTTGGTAAATTGTTACAGATCGCGCAGAGTTGAAAAATAACCACTTCTTCACCTCTTGTTCTTAGTATGAGCTTAGAGATGCATGAATGACACATCAAGGGGTTGAAATCGATGCGTTGCGTAAGGAAAGAATCATATATAAATACATTGCTTTCTCTTACTAGATTAACAGGATTCTTTTATATGAATTGAACACCTGTTAAGGATTTAAAGAACGGGCTTTTCAGGACAAGGATTGGAAAAATCTTTTAACCAAATAAAATAAAGACCTAATTTCGTAATCCATCCACTCCTATTATATACAGCAAATGAGTCTGGGAAAGTTTCATTCATCAAGAGGTTTTTTTCTTGCCTGCTTAATATTTGATAAAAAAAAATCCTGTTATAGATTATATAGCCTAGTTATATAGGATTGAGATTTTATGGATTATTTGTCAATTTGGGTAGATTATTTTATTTAGAGAAACAAGTCACGAAATATTTTTGCATTTTAAGTGGACCTATAACGCAAGTTATTACACCTCAGATTAGAAAGTTATTTATTAAAATGTAATAGGCATAATATAAAATTATGCTTAATTAGTACCATTATTTTGTTCATTAATAATTGCAAATTATTTAATTTCATAAATGTAAGTTAAAAATTAGACCCACTTTTTAATATAAAACAAAATCAAAATTAGTTTTTTTCATTATAACTAGATATATTTAGAATTGTATTATAACTTTACAGCATTAAGAATGCAATTTAAAATTCCATGCTAATTTATTAACTATACTAAAAAACATTCTATGAGTGTCGGACAAAATCGGGAATACCCAGTTTTGACCCACTCTTAAGTACCCGGTTTTACCCCAACATGACAGAGTTTAAAATATGGCGTCACTACTCTTAATTCTATAAGCAAAAGATCAGTAAAATTTTTTAAATATTATCAGGAAAGGAAAGAATTAGATGTAGTACTCAGGAATATTAATTATGCTGAAAAATAGTGGTTATACGCGTAAAATCTAGAATCAAATAAAACAATTTTTTAAGAGTAATTGAATCTAATTACAGTACTATAAGCGAATCCTTTTGTCCCCCCCCCACATAAATAAACTATTAAATTAATGCTATGTTCATCATGTTCCATAGTAAGCATCTTTTTGTACATTTCAGTGATGTGTATCAATTTCCATATGTTTGAAATAGTGTAATATCATTCCAATATACTACAAATGATTTTTCCCTACAGGCCATTGAAATAGACCATAAAAATCATCGATGAAAATTACAAATTTTCTAAAAAAAAATCAGTTGATTAAAATCATGATTTAATCGTTGATTAAAATCGTTAACACCCTATTGCAGCCAAATGGCAAGCATTAGTTTTTGTTAATCACGATTGATTGACGATTTTTTTCCCTCAACAACCAATTGACGCTTTTTGAAATATTTTTCCACATTTGATTTAAGAATTTCACAATATTTTCCTTCTACCTAACAAATGGAGAATTTTGCAGCTTTTTCTTACAAACTTTCTTTGCAGTTATCCAAAATTTTCAGCCTAATAAAATATAAAATTATAACTAAAAATTAAATAAACAGCACATAAAGAAAAACTATAAAATTATTAATTTAGATATTTTAATTCCAATATTTCAATTGACTAAAGTTCAATGCAGTTTTATTTATTTTTTAAAATAAATAAAATTCTGTGATTTGTGTTTGGTTGCCGTTTTCTCTGAGACGGGAAAATTTAAGTTTACCTGTGACCCTGTAAGAGAGGGGTAGGGGGGAGTTACTGTTCCTGCTGACCACTAAAATTTTCAAATTGGTGGTCCGAATGAATTTTTGTTGTTCTCGGACCAGCGGACCACCAATGATTTCGAACACTGATTTTTTAAATGCTGAAGATTTCCTTGTAAAAGAGATTTGAATTGATATACTGTTTAATTTTTTGATTAATTCCCCTGTGTGAAATTTGATTATTGTTATGTCTGCACAAGAAATATTTTATGTCTTAAAATATTTACTCTTTCATTTAAAATAGGTGGATAAATTAACCTGATGCTTGGATCTATTCCTGACTTGAAATCCTGATTCAGAACATGCTAAGCTTCAAGAATTCTTTATATTTGATGACCTGAATAGTCAGAGAGGGTGCAGCACCCTCCTAAAACTGTCTGAGAGAAACTCTATGTGAAATTATATTATATTACAGTAAATATTAGTCTGACATACTATACATATAATTTAATGATTATATAATTTGTATTTTCAATAAATGGAGCGGCATACCGCAAACCAACTTAAATGTGTTGCTATTTAATAGTGTCTGTAACCATTTCTTTTTCAGCTATTGCAAGGCTGCTGCTGGTGAATATTTTCCTTTTTTACGAGTACTGTTAAAAAATAAATAAATCGTCGTCATAGATTATCAATTAGGAATACTGAAAAAATACTTATATGTAAGAATAATTAGTCGCTTGGTGGGGACACTGCTGTTATTAAATCAACCTTTCAAAGTAAGTATTTAATATACTATAGAAATACATTGTGTATTTTAAAAAAGCTTTGAAGTTTAAAGTAATATTTTGTATTAGCTAATATTAGAGGTTAAATGGATTCTGCTACTTATAGCTGCCTTTTTAATGCTGATTATTTCAGTATTTACGCATATACTTTGATTATGTATTCGTTATGTTTGTGCTTTATTTATTCAAATGTGTTATATTCATTATTGAATGATAAACAGAAACAAATACTAAACTTTTTTTGTTGTTGATTTATATTCAAATCAATTAATTTTGCATAATTGAGCTGTGTTGCAATATAAATTTTAAAAATATTTCTATTTTATTTTTTGTTTTGTGAAAAGAAGGTAAAAATTTGAAAACTGTATAATATGAAAATTTCAGCATCTATAGATTCACAAGAATTAAAGAAAAAAAAACAGATCATGAAAGTAGCAGCTAAGTGCATTATGCAAAAAACCTTTTCAAACTCGTGCAAAAATTAATACTGGTTGAAGAAATTTATTCAGCCATTGTTTAAATTAAAACAATAATAAAAACAGGGTATATATTTAAATCTAAAGAAATTTTTTTTTATATTTTCTTTGTGAATAAGCAAACACTAAATGGACTATAAGTGTAACTGAGTGCGAAGAAATATTCCAAAATGTAAAAGGACAGAAAGATAATATTTGTGGTGAAAATAATGCAATTATTTTGTGAAATTGGATCAAATTGGTTTACATTTGTTTTTTAAATATATTTCAAAGACAATAGAATCAATAATTAAAACTTAAATAATTTTCGGTTTAATAAAAAAAAAAAAAAAGTAAGCTTTCCTACTGCAAGATAATCTCGCATAATCTGAAATTTGGTTTATTACACCATAAAATGATAAATTGAAAACCCAAAGTGAGGGGGGGGGGGGAGAAAGCTACAATCCGGTGTAACCATTCCACATAAAGATGAGAGAAAATCCTGAATCGTGATTCAAACTTTTAGCAAAAAATTGGAATAGAGAAAACCTTGAATTATGATTTAACCTTTCACCAGAAAATTGGATTTAAAAACAATCCTGTTTCGTGGTTCAACCTTTTACCAGAAAAATTGATTAAAAAAAAACTAAATTATGGTTCAAACTGTTACCAGAAATTTGGATTTAAAAAGAAAAACTTGATTTATGGTTAAACCTTTTATCAGAAAATTGGATTTAAAAAAAATCCTGATTTATGGTTCAACCTTTCACCAGAAAATTGGATTTATAAAAAACCTGAATCATTGTTTAACATTTCACTAATATAATGGTATTTGAGAAAGCACCAATAAACTGGTAAAACTTATCGCCAATATCTTGGTTGCAGCTAAATTTCAGCGACTTTTCACCATTTTCTTGGTGAAACATCACACTTTATTTTTAACAGTGTATCGATAACATTAAAAAAAAAAAAATTAGGCATACTTTATAAACTTAGTACTGATACTTTACATTCATTATTGTTTCTATTCGCTTTTTTAATTTAACTAATAACCGTAAGATCTGATTCTGCTTATCTGCTTATTTACTGCTGTTGTTATAATGCTAATTTAATATGGAACTTATGTAATTTAATATTTTGTACCTATTTGAATATCTACAGTGAAGCTTCAGTCAGTTTTTTAATGCATAACATACAAATATTTCTGGCAATTGCTGTGGTAATACTGAAAACCACGTCAGGTCATATTACTTATTTTGATCGAAGAATTTTGACTTTACTGCAAATCTCTTGCACGATTACAAAAAACTTTCTGGCGAGAATACAAAAACTGTGTTAGATACAACACTAAAAAATCATTGGTAATTTTTCTGACATTACTTTAATAAAGTTACCAAACATTTTTTGCTGAAGTATATGTAAAGTTTTGGGTGCAATACTAAAAAAATTCATAGTAAATGTACTATGAAATCCTTCGCAAATTTACAAAAAAATTTCATAGTCAATGTACTAAAAATTTCTTTGTAAGTGTACTAAAAAATCATTAGAAAATTCACAAAGTATTCTTTAGGAAACTACCGAAAAAAGTCGTTAGTACCTTGACTAAATAATCCTAAGTAAATTTACGAAAAATTCTTTAGTAAACTCCCTAAAAAATCGTTAGTAAGTTTACTGAACAATATTTAGTAAACTTACAAGGAATTCTTTGGAAAACTCTCTAAAACATCCTTAGTACGTTTACTAAACTATCTTTGGAAAAATTACCACAAATTCTTTAGTAAACTCCCTAAAACATCGCTAGTAAGTTTACTAAGAAACATTTAGTAAATTTACAAAAACTAATTAGAGAAACTCCCTTGAAAAACCGTTAGAAATTTACAGAACAATATTTAGTAAATTTACAAAAAAATTTTTAGTAAACTCCCTAAAACATCGCTAGTAAGTTTACTAAGAAACATTTAGTAAATTTACAAAAACTAATTAGAGAAACTCCCTTGAAAAACCGTTAGAAATTTACAGAACAATATTTAGTAAATTTACAAAAAAATTTTTAGAAAACGCCCTAAAAATGGATAGTACGTTTACAACATATTCACCGATAAACTTACTAAAACTTATTTAGTAAATTCCCTAAACAAGCATTAGTAACCTCACTAAACAATATTTGGTAAATTTACAAGAGTGTTTTGGGGAAACTCCCTAAAAAATCACTAGTACGTTTACTAAGCAATATTTAGTAACAGTTACTGAAGACACTTCTGTAATTTTACATGATTATCTTATGTTGTGATTACATAAAAAGTTCTAGGAATCCCAGTTTCCTACAAAATTCTTAGTAACCATACAAATTTTTTTTTACAGTGTAGTAGCGACCAGAACCTCCTGTTCGCTACGTTCACCAATACCCCGCAAACCAATTCCGGTCTGTATCGCGAAGCAATCCCTATTTTCTAGCCAACCCCAGACGTAGTTGTTTCCCGTTTCCATACCTTTTTATTTTCTCTGCATTCAATTTTTGGATTCCAAACGCAGATCACCTCACTCTTTTCTCATTATTTAAAGGAAATTATCATCTTTCTGTAAAAATGACTTTTGCAATCAACACCTAAAAAAAAAAAAAAAAAAAAAAAGAAGTCTATCAAAATGCAGAATATTCTTCTCTTTCCCCGCCCATCCTATCTAAATTCTGTACTTTCATGTTTTTCGACAGGAACAATTCACGCTATAAAAAGTCAGAAAGCTCTGACCAATCAGATGAGTTTCTCGGTATCTACGCAGATTTTCATTGCACCATTTCCAAAACTTTTGGCCCATTTTCAAATCGTAATTTATATATATACATATATATATATATATATATATATAAAGAGAGAGAGAGTGAAGGATTACATGAAAACAATCTTTTTCAGGAAATTTTAAATGCACGAGAATTATATAAAATACTTTTTTATTGAATAAAAAGCTGTTTTAATCATATGTTAACGAATTCAGTGTTTAATACAATAAACAATACCTGGAACGACATGTGCTTTATTGTTGGAAAAATTATTAAATTAGAGTTATTCACCGTAATCAATTCGTTTGAGAATTAAAATTTTGAAGCACCTTTTTCCTGTACATCAAACAAAATTCCTCTGTATCTTTAAGTATATATTTACCTTAATGTGCTTCCTCTTTAATTTTCTATACCATTTTCTTTTGATTAAAAACTCATAAAATTGATAAAATTGAAAACTTTATTTATATCACTTTAAAAAATAATAAATTAAACATTACAGCACCATTTCACAGACTATCCCTGTAATCAATTATCTTGAAAATTAAATTTTTTAAGCACATTTTTCCGGTACAACTTACAAAATTCTTCTGTATCTTTAAATATTTAAATTAATATATTTTTTCTCAGTTTAAATGTAGAAATCATACCTTAAAATGGTACACATAATAAAACTATCTTATTGAATGATTATCAGTATGAAGTGACTAAAATCAAATAGACATATTACACAAATAGAAGTTTCTCAAAACTTACTTTAATTTTCTATACTATTTCCCTTTTATTACTTTCGAAAACTATATTTATATCACTTTAAAAAATAATAAAATTAACACTACAGCATCATTTCACAGAATATCTTTCTCGCAACTGAAATAAGATTCCAAACATTATGTTAAACATTTTTTAAAAAGGCGAATGCTTTATTAAATTTTTCAGGAAGTTTCACGTACAACAGAATATACATTATATATATTTTATTTAAATTAAATAAAATGCTCTTTATTCATATGTCATGAAATTTATTGTTTGAGATGTGAGCCAGGAAATGGAATGAGAAATTCTACACCTGTTCTAAAATATATTTCTTTCATTTATACCTCGCAGTCAATTCGCTGGAAAAATTAAATTTCTAAAGCACATATTTGTGGGGATAACACCTGTTTTCAGTTAAAGATTCCTTGTGAATTTAGCTGTGGAAACTATTTCTTTAAATAAATTTCATTTCCAATTCTCTGGAACAATAAATAAAATAATTTATAGCATACCTTCACTCTCAAAAAAACTTTCTTCAATTCACGGAAATTCTACTGGAAGCAGTGCTGCAGGCAATTTTCCGTGAACTTACGAATAACCGTTTTTTTCCCCTCTGTTACAGGAGGTAAAATATCCGTCAATTGAAGAAAGTTGGGAAAAAGCAAAAGCAGCCGACCTTGGATTTGAACCAACCATCTCAGCGTTAGCGTCTGAGCTATAGTTGTACAGTAGCGAAACGCTTTGAAGTAAATATGTTTGCTTCAGATTGGTATGACTTTATCAACTTCTTTAAAGCTTTTAATTTTGAAGTTCATTTCGAGAAAATTTCATCTTTAATGAGATTGTGGCTGTGTATTCTTACTTTAGTATTAATCTACCCTATATATATAAAATCCTAATCAAACGAATTTATGAAACGGAAGTATGAATCGACTGATTAAACAACTCATTATGTTTCACGGCGATTTCTCCTAAAATATGGAATACTTTGCAATGAAATTAACACCAAAAATCAATATTGATCCGCAGATTTCAAAACTGGTATTAGAATTTTTAAACTCGAATTAATTTTCGAAATATAAATTTTTTTCTAATTTTATATGCATTTTTTCTAATGATGGCAACTCAAATTTTAATCAAACATATATATATATATATATATTTAATTTTCAGAAAAGGTTGACATGGTAACCCGGCTATTATTGTTTATAGATAATATAGGTTTGTTTACTTTTATTTCTTTTTACAAATTATATAAAATATTTTGTTCTATGATTATTAATTTTTTTTTTATATTTCCTTTAGAAAATAATAGAAAACAATTAAGAAATACGGTACTACTTAGTTATTCCGTCGACCAATTTCATTAAATTATATAAATCGCCAAAACACTCGCCAAATTATACAAATTGACATAATTTTTATTTTAAATAACGAAAGAACAAATAAATCAGTATAACATTAATAAATATACGAATAAAACGTCAAAATAAAAATCACTTGATGACGTAAACACGTATAACTTGCTTAAAGTCAAGTGAATGTGACATTTACGATCAGCCATTGTTGGCATTTAATCTTATAGTTTGGTGATAGATTTTCGGTCGTCGGGATATCAAAGGAATACCAAAAATGCATATGTAACTGGTATTTGAAAACGATGTTTTCGCCAAATTTTCGTAAAAAAAATAAAAATCACGCCTAACCTGTATATCTGTAACCGTGTATATCTGTAACCTGTATAACCGTATCTGGCCAAATATTACCACTCGAAAAAAAAATGCTAACTGGCGAGTTGAAAAAAGCTATTGGCGAGATTTGTATCCTGCTAGCGTAACAGTACCTAGAATACTTTGCGACCATGGCAACTTTTATGTAGTTTTATTCGAAAAAAATGTTTTGACTTTATAATCAAAATGGAAAACTTACGGTCCCATATTCGCGCGATTTTTTTCTGACGCCAATGTCATATACGTAACGGACACATAACTGGCGCCAAAGTATCGTTATTTTGCTTCATTTGGTAAGCCGGATGTTGCTGTTTATGCTGTTGATGTGTTCCCCAAATTGGCGCCGTTAAAAAATCACGCCAATGTGGGACGTATATGACATCTTTGCCAAACTTTCATATGAACGACGAAGGGATCAGACCGTATTTGTTTGTGACAGTTGATGACTTGAACTATTATAATATAGATGAAATGATGACGATAGAATAATATTTGGAGACTTATCACCTGTGCCTGGCTAACATTAAAGTATCAAAACGACACCTAGAGTATAAAAAGCGAAGTGGTCCGCCTGGAACTGTTGATGATAGTCACATGACTTAGGCTATTGTTATAGAAATTGTTTTAAAATACCGGAAGACAAAGACTCTTATACTTAATTTATTTTATTTTAGCTTCTTTTCAAATGTTTAACTGATCCTCCTTAATCAAAAACGAAAACATCCATTGGTTGTCTTAACAACAACTGATTCGCCCTTAAATTTTTGCAATCAAAGGCAATTGGATGGAAACCTGTTTACATTGATATCTGCACAGCTTTTTTCAGTATAATTCAATCTTCTCTAATATTTTTAAAACCCATCAGATTAGCGTGTTTTTAGATTTTGGGGTGTCTGAACGGGGGTTGGCGAACGTAGCTTGCAGGGGGCAGAGCCAACCTAGTATGGTATAAAAATATGAATTTTAAATAGTTTTAGGTGCATTGTTAGAGGCAAAATACGAATATTATATTTTTATTCGATAAGATTTTTTAAAAAGTAATATCGATTTTTTTTCCATTTAATTTTCTTAAGTAAAATATCTTTTAAATGTGTTCATTTAAAGTATATTTTAAATGCAAATATTTATTTATAAACAACTTTATAAATTCAATATTATTTAACGATATTCAACTTTAAAAAGTAAATTGTGAGTACTATTGAATGAATGATAAAAGTAATTGTTATTTATTTTGAAATTCGAAAACTTTTTTGTCTTTTTAAATTAAATTAGGAATCTTAATTTATAGAATTCTTGGGTTTTCATTTTAAAAATAAATTCGGATTTATTACTAATAGACCCAATACGCATGCGTGTTAGGAATGAACGGAATTTCTAATACAAGTTTTCTAAGAGTACGGAAATTATTTGTTAAAAATGAGGTATAATTTAGTGTATATTGACGAGTTTTTCTAACAGTGTTGTATTAATCAAAGCAAATTTTGACAAGATTAAGAAAGATCAGTTTGCATCGAAAATGATCGCATCGTGAAATGTTCTTAGAAAATTTAATCCAATAAATACATTCTCAGAAAATACGTTTTATCGAATAGAAAGAAAATCGATGGATTATTATTTTTTATACATGTGCATTATTTTTATAAAAAGTAAATAAATATTCACTTAGTAACAGACGTTGAATAAAAAATATTTAAGGACTTTTTAATTCTATGAATTTTCTCAATTTGCATTTTAATAAAGAAAATGCTTTTTTACTTTAATTTTTTTTTTCCTTTTCAATAATTCCATTATTATTAATCGATTGAAACGTATTAAGTTTGTATTTTATGAACCTACCAATGGATACCAATTACCAAATATAGTTGGCAAAAATTTTAAAATTGTTAATTTTTAGGAAATCAAAATTTTATTTTTGGAGAAGTAATTTTTAGAACACTTTGCAAAGAGAGGTAATGCGTTTTCTTGAATGTCAACTAAAAAGAAAAGTATCAAAATAGAAAAACAAAAAAATTAACTTTTTATTTGTTTAATAAATTTCAAAGCTATTTTTACGTCAATAACTGACAAGATTCTGCATGGTTCCCAGGGCAACTGAATGCAACTGAATTTTGTGTTTTTGGTTTTGTAAGAATAATGCTGTATTGTTACCCGACTGAAAAGAAGGTTTATGTGTTTCACGCGTATCAGTATGTGTGGATTTCTTTATAACATCGAAACATCCCAACGTCTCGATGTATTTTAATGAATGAGGTCCCTATCAATTCGTCTTAACGGTACGATGGTTACAGGCTAGGTTTTGTTTTCATAAATTCAAAATTGCGGCCGTAAAATACAAAATGGCGGTAGAGACGAAAAAAAAAATTACGCACCCTATTGAGTGGCATATTATTGGATAGATCTTTCAAAATGAAAACGATGTTTCATTGACTATTTTACAGTCAGAAGCTCCGTTAAAATATAATACAACCTGGAAGTTGTGTATGTATTGTGGATCTCTAACTTTACTGCAACTCTAACCATCATAGACATCTATAGACCTCATCAAAACAGTGTTTATAGATAGGAACTAACAATTAAACATAACTTAAAAGTCATCAATACAAGTAAATAAAAAATAGGTAAGTAATATAACAAGTAATATATAAAAAAAATATTTTAATTCAATCCCTACTTAAATCAATAAGAGAAATTTTTTTCGCCCATTCTTCTCTCTTCTTGAGTAGCGCTTAAAACGCCTTGATCAAGAAGAGGGCTCTCTCGGTCTTAAAATACCTTGATCAAGAAGAGGACTCTCTCGATTATTGAAAATTAATTACTTTAATTAAATTAATGAATTAATTTTTGAAAACTGGATTAACATCAAGTGTCATCCAGTATAAGTTTAAAAAAATTTATTTGAGCTTGATTGGATGAATAATAAGTATTTTATAAACGATTGACAATTTGAACAAGATATATATAGCAAGAGTGTGAGCTAATAGTAGGAATTGAAAAAAAAGTTTCACATTGATGAGAAATAATTAATTAGCTCGCAGTCGGGTTTTTTGATTTTTTAAATTTAATTGTTTATTATAAACTAATTTTTTGTTAGATACTGTAAGGTAAAAAAATATATTGTAAAAAAAAATGGCTATATTTATGATGCCACGAATGTATACAGAAACACAATAGATTTTGTTTTACCTTAAAAGTCTATTTTATTCTTATTTTCTCTTAGCTGCATCGATCAAAGTCAAAAGGATGAAGCTTTCGATATTAAAACATAAAATAAATTTTTCTTGAATGCGTCTTTACTCTTTCAAACGTGTTTTGACTTACACAACTATTCTAATCTTATAAAGTAATAACAGGGAATAGAAAGAATGGTTGATATAACTTAATAATATTAAGTAATTTCTCAGAACAGAATATCCATTATATATAGTTCATTTAAATTATATAAAATGCTACTTTATTCACGTGTCATGAAATTCATTGTTTGATATGTGAATCATAAAATAGAATGAGAAGTTCTTCACCTGTTATAAGATATATTTCTTTCATTTATCCCTCGCAGTCAATTCCCTGAAAAAATTAAATTTCTAAAATAATATTTGCGAGGATAATACATATTTTAAGTCAAAGATTCCTTCGTAATTTAGTTGTAGTAGCTATTTCTTTAAATAAATTTCTATTTCCTCTGAACAAAAAAAAAAATATATAGCATACCTTGTATTAATCAAAGCATTTCTTGATAAGATTAAAAGAGATTACTTTAAAAATGATTGTACTATGAAATGTTCTTAGAAAGTTTAATTACATAGATATATTTTCAGGAACTACATTTTATTGGATAGAAAAAGTACTGATGGATAATCATTTTTACAAATGTGCATTATTTTTATAGAAAATGAATAAAATTTCCCTTATTAAAATACGTTGAATAAAAATATTTTAATTGTTTTAATTTTCTTTATATTTCTTAATTTGTATTTTATTTTTAAAAAATACTTTTAATTTTGTATTCTTATGTTATAATTTTTTTTTATTATTATTAAATTCATATTAATCGTTTAAAACGTAATAAGTTTATATTTTATGAAAAATGGGTGCAAATTACCGAGAGAAAGTTTAAAATTTATTGCTTTTAAGGAAATTAACATGTTATTTTTGGAGGAGTAATTTGTAGAAAAAGAGGAGTAATTTTTGAAAAAACAGATATTGCGTTTTCTTGGAAGCAAAAAGGAAAGCAGAAAAAAAAATCCCTGCTGGACCGGCCTACAGGCGGAGGTAAATTTCGAAGTTAAGTATACTAATTTCATCAACAAAAACTATTTGTTGACAACTGACGGGTTTTTATTTCATTTTTATATAATAGCTGTTTTTATCAGAATCATGTTAAGGTGATATTCAAAAAAAGAAAAAAAAAATACTTTTCCATGCTCAACAACTCGAAATTTTCTGGCACATTTTCAGATTCATTTTTAATAGAAAATATATGAAAACTTCCTGACGTGAATTTTGAAGAGATTTGTAAGCGACCTGTTTTTTGTTGTCGTTCAATTAATTAGAACGTGATTTATGAACAAATATTTTCTCCGTAGGACAATATTTTTCGTTTCTAACACAATCCCTTCAGGAAATTCTGTTCCAAATTCCCACTTTAACATCATTTTTTAAAAAATATATTCTGCCTCTATCAAAACATCGATCATTAAGGTACATTATATAGTTTCTGAATAAGAGAAGCAGCAATTGAATGCATTTGAGAGCAAAAATGAATTTAAAAATGAGTAAGAAAATAAGAAGTTTGGATTTGAATACATCCTTAATAAGATGATTTTTTTCATCAACCGCTATGTATTTTTAATTTGTTTTTGCTATAAGAATCGGTCATATCAAAAACTTGTCTGCATAAATGTTGTAGATAATATTAAGAAGATATATGATAAATTCATGGTGATTTTATATCTTGTGAATTGACGAAGTTACGGATTTTTTTCTTCTTCAACCCTTCTTTTTGTTTTCGTTTTTAATTTTTTTTGCAGTACAAATTAGTCCTATCAAAAACTTGTGAATATAAAAGTTGTAGATAATATTAAGGAGATTTATAGCAAAATTAATTGGATTTGATATCTTGAGATTAACTAAGTTTTGAATTTTGTTTTCTCCCCAAAACCCTATTTTTTGCACCCCTTGAGCCCATTTTTAATTTTATCAGAAATCTGTGATACATAAATTTTTGGCCCTATTTTTAGAAGTAATAAAATCTTTAAATTGATGTCATATGTACAAAACTTAAGAAGTTATGGGATTTTTTTCTGTTTTCACAAACGGCTCCCTATTTCCATCTCCTTGGTCCGATTTTGCCCATTCACGAACTTGACCGAGATTTTATGCCCCTTGATTTTTTGAATCAGTTTGGAAGAGATTTGTGCATAATTGTGGAAGTTATCGTATCCAGAAGAAAGTGATACAGTAAACTCCCGACTATCCGGCTCGCGACTATCCAGCCCTCCGTACTATCCGGCCTGGTAAAATGTTGAAAGTACTACTAACACTTGCAAGTGCAATAGCTGAGAATTCGGAACATAGTAATTGCAAGGTCTTGAAATATTCTTTGGACCATAAAGGAGGACATAAACCCGTGTGGAAAACTTAAGTGGAAGATGAGAACTACAAACTTCTTTCGTTGCTGAAAAATATGCCGGGCTCTGACGATGTCAATGCGGAGATATTACAGAATGGATGGCACGCGATGAAGTTAATGAATTAACTGACAACGATATTGTAGAAATGGTGTCAGAGGGAGAAGTAACAGAAGACAAACAGGAGGAGGATTACAGGAAAAATCTCATCCCACATTCGGAAGTGTTCAAGACGATTGAGGCAGCACTGCAGTATATTAGTCAGCAGGAGGAAGCGCCACCAACTGATATCATCTGCTTGCATAAATAAAGGGACATTGCTTCACGGAAGAGGGTTAACAGAGAGAAGCAAAAAACACTAAACGCTTTTTAAAAAACTAAAAACAGTAAATTTTGACTTTTATCTTATACATAAATTTGCATATTTGTGCAATCATTTATTAATAAACACTAAAATAAGATTTACTCATTTTTTGCGAATTAGTTTTACGTTAATGTTTTGCTTATTCTAAAACTTTACGTACTGTATAATATGAAATTTATCTTAAAATGTGTATAACACGTATTTCAAATATCATGGCGAAGGGAAGGAGGAAAGGAGTAAACATTTATAGAACTTCCGCCTATCCGGCTTTTTCGTTATCCGGCCTACCCTTCCGCCACATTAAGCCGGATAGCCGGGAGTTTACTGTATATATATATATATATATATATATATAGAGAGAGAGATAGAGAGATAGAGAGATAGAGAGATAGATAGATAGATAGATATAGATATATATAAAGTTTTCTTTTTTACTGAGTGTCGTTTTGGGCTCTAGGGGTCATGATCGGTATAGATCTGCAAAAATTTTCCAAAAATTCCAATATAGGGGGGGGGGAATGTAATAGGTAGTATTTCATACGAAATCTGCCTAAAAGCATCAAGCAAAGTGACATTTTTATTCATTAAGTAAAATAAAAAAGCAATTTTCACGTCAATAAATGGCAATATTCTGCATAGACTCCAGTGAAATACTGCGGCTGAATTTTGTATACCTCTGATTCATTAAAAAATTATTAGTCTTATTTAATTAGAAACAGATTGAGACTAATTAATGCGAATGATACAGTACGCAAGCAACAGTATTCGAAATTCAGTTGTGGTGTTTCACTATGAAGAACCATGCCATTTATTAGCATGAAATAGGTTTTAAATTAAATAAATGAACACACATTTCAGCATGCTTTATGCTTTTTTCTGTTTTTAATTTTACTTGCCATCCAAGAAAACGCATTATCTGTTTTTGTAAATTTCTGTAAAAAGTATGTGCCCCAAAATTAAATTTAATTTTCGTAAGAAAAAATAAATTTTCTCCAACTATATTCGGCAATTCGTATCCATTGAAATGTTCATAAAACATCAATTTATTAATATTAATGTAACTGATGAATCTGTTCATAAAATATAAATAAAAATTTAAAGTAAAAGATATATTTTAATAAAATGGAAAAAATAATATAAAAAAAATGCCGGTTATGATGTCTCATGTATTGAGAATATTAAATTTAACATTTAAAACAGCTTTATAGGTCTTCCCGTTTATACATTTTTACAGGTTTAGAAATTCAAACATTAGAAAAATGTTTGCGTATTAGCGATTTAAACTTAATTTAAACTTTCTCACTGAAAGAGACACTAAAGATCTATCTTTTGATCTAATCAGGACTTTAAATGTTGATTAAACTTTTGATAAACTTTGTTTAATTTTATTTAAAATTTTGAGCTTCTTCATAAACATATATCGTTCATGATTTCATAGTTATTTCTGATACTGGATTATTAAATTTTAAATTTAGAGTATCCTCTGGGGAAACGGATATAATAACCCCTATGTATGGACAGCGATTTTGTAATATATATATTTTTTGTATTATTATAAATTAAAACTTTGTGAGACATTGTAAGACAAAAAAAATGTCCATTTTTAAGATACCACGAATGTATGCAGAAACACAATAGATTTTGTGTTAACTTAAAAGTCTATTTTATTTTTCTTTTCTATTAGAAGTATCGATCAATGTCAAAAGGATGAAGCTTTCAATATTACAACATAAAATAAATTATGCTTGGAATGCATCTTTACTCTTTGAAGCGCGTCTTCACTTGCACAACTATTCTTGTCTTATAGAGTAATAACAGGGATTATAAAAAAGACTTGATATAACATAATAATATTAAATAAATTATATCATATATAATTTTAATTAAGTTTTCAATAAATTTTCAGCAGTGAAATTATGCTCGAAATTATTGAATGTTTAATAACATCATATTAATATACATGCATAATATTTAAATTAGTTCGTTCGATGCTTAGTTAGCAATGTGATAAATCACGTATTAAAAATTCAATAATTTATATCATGTTTTTGTCTCAAGAAACATGGAATGTTTCTAAACACGTTAAGTTAAATTTTCAGCAGTAAGCTTTTATAAGCATAAATAAGCATTTATAACGAAAAAACAAGTAACTACATATATTTAATCATTGGAAAATTACTTGTCACCTAACATGAAAGGAAACGTGAATCCATTAGTGATACACTTTAAATATCACTAATTTAAATTTTAAGAATATAAATGAATTACTTAAGAAAACAGTTTGAAATTTCAGAAAATTCTTCCAAATTTCATTTTCTGAATTGTTGAGCTTTTCTCGGTTATTATTCATTATATGTGAATATGCAAGATAGAAATCGGATAACTTACCTAATATTACAAAAAAAAAATATTAAGTGAAAGTTTTGATGTATCACCCGGAAATCAAATCAAGTAACTGAATTAAATTACGAATTATATAAGACTCTCATCTGTGCATGCTATAAAGTCACTTTGTAAATTTACATGTGGTTACAAAACTCATCTGATGGATAAACATCTTTGCGTCGTTTGGTGGTAATTATGACACAATTCCCAACAAGTCCCAGAAATTCACGTGTGAGGGCAGCTGATACTAAAGTGAAGTAGAAATCAAAAGATTTCATCTTTGATTACAGTATAAGAGCATTCCCGCCATTTCTACTTCACATTTGCTAAAGTCACTCTCGGTTATGAAATTCCTTAATAGTTAAATGTGAAAAACAGTTTGTTAGTGTCTGTGAAAATTTTTCGTTTCAGTCAGATGAAATAAAGGTATGTAGTTCTTAGTCAATGATTATTGTGTTATACTTACTCTAACAGAATATCACTTACGTTTTTGCTCCAACTCATTTCCAAGGACCTAGAGAACCATGTTCATAATTAACCCACACTTTTTACTATACGGGTAATTATGAACAGTTTTTTCTTACAGTTTTGTTCCTTTAAGGTAGTATTAGGGTTCATATGAAACCATAAGTGGCTGTACAGTTGAACGAGTAGGTTTTGAGAAATTAAATATTCAACCATTATAACAAGGACTGTTTGTTTGTTTTTGTCTGATATAGAAGACATTCAGGGCCGCAACGTTAGGCATGTTTGGAAAGATTTTCCTTTAAATATATAAATTCAAAACAAACACGGCTTATATATGTACGTTGACAACGGCAACCAACACTACGTTCGTTTAGATAGATTTTCATTTAAAGTAAAATACCTCAAATACATGATAGTCGGTTCCAGAACGCAGTGGGTCTTCCAACATTAGGTTCGTTTGAAACGATTTTCGCTTTAAAATATAAACTAATCCAACACTGATTTTAGGTATATTAAAGTGTACTATCATCGGCCCGAGCAAGGACGGGAGGCTCCGCGCGTTGTAGAATAATGTAATTATTAACTTTTTTACGAACGACATTTGTGTATGAATATTATATTTTTTGTTGTATGCCTTCCCAACATAAATGTACATGTTTAAAATTACCCCGTAGTCCTTGTGGATAATTATGAACATTTTGAGTAATTATAAACAAGCAATTTTAGGTATTAAAATACACCCCAAATAACAAATTATTAATTGTAATTGTATTAGAGCAATACAATAACTTTAGGTGGTTTTACGAAGTTTTACCTGGATCGAGGTTTTAAAAGTAATCTTTAAATCTCTTAGTAATTGAACTTAATAATTTTTTGTGCACAATTACTTCATTTCAGCCTATACATTATAAATTTCTAAGACTATCAAATGTGCACATATGTAATAATTTTTTCGAAAGTAAGTTTACTGAAATGCTGCGATCTGTGAACTTTTGATACCGTGTAAAAATGTCAGCTTTGTTCAAATATTAAATAACATTTTTATTTGATTTTAAATTTGTTATTTACAAAATATATTATATTGTTTTATTTTGTCATTAGTGAAATAATTGTTCCAATTTTAATTCATAATAAATAAATAGTTTAAATGAAAACTGTTTGTGATAAGAATGAAATTTTATGTCAAAATTATATATATTTATTAAAAAAAGTAATCGGAGAAACTGTGAGAAAAAAACTTCACTGGTTATTTCTCTCCGCAGATAATTATTATTTTAAAAATTCAGTTATTGTTTATTAAATGTGTTTCAGGAAATACGAATTATAAAATTAATCGAATTAGACGTAAATCAAATACTGAAAATGCTGGATTAAATAATTAAAGAATTAATATATTTTCCTTTAGCTTTAAACTAAACTTTTCAGCAAACAATTACTACCATTGAAAGAGTAATAAGAAAAAACTTTATTTAATGTGTGTATCATTTCCGTAACATACATATTAAATAATTTTTCATTCAACTAAACATGACTTTGGCCTGCTTTTAAAGGCACTAGACGACTTGCTGAGTGTTTCGGCAGATCTTCGGCATTATTTCAGCCAGATAAAGGTAAAACATTTTGATTTGGAAAACAATGTCCTATTGAATATCAGTACAATTTGACGAAAACAAAATATTCTTCGATAGTAACCAGAGTCCGTAAATAACTATCTTTTGTGTCCCTCAGCATGAATTCACAATTTCACGTTACTAGCTGCACCCGTTGAAGAGTTATTTAAGTAAAAGATTGGCTACACACTATGATGTTCCCGGTGTATATACTGGTGTAATGTTTGTATTCGACACAATACTAGTCAAACGTTACCAATCCCTCGAATACAGTATAGCTGATTTTTTGCGTCATTAGAGGAATAGCGTTAATTTTGCGATGCAGAATAATTTAAGTAACAGTCATTTTAATAAAAGTAACGAAAATGGTTTTAAAGTAATTACTTACGACAAATATTTACATACTTTCAATCTGCCTATAATATTTTGTGCTAAATCTGAATTTCATTTTTTAGACAGTTCTTCGTGGATTTCATCTTCCCCCGCATTGAAAGGTCTACATATAAAATGTAGTTTCGTACCTTTAATTTCTTTAAGATGAATATAACTCCATGCATAAAAATGAATAGCTAACGTCTCTGCAAATAATTAAATTTAACTTTTAAAAAAAATTTTAAACATAAAAACAGTAGAAGTGATATTGCGCTTAATTTATTTTTCTTTATCGCAAATTTATTCATAATGATTCTCTTCATCAATGGTCACATGATTATATTAAATTAGACTTTATTCTCTGTCTAAATCTTATTTAGACAGAAAATAAAGTCGGAAATAATATACATAAAAATATAAAACTTTGCTTTACGAGAATATTTTTGCTAATTTTACTCTAAAGTATAAGTTGTAGACTTTACATAAATTTCATGTTCAAACTGTTTTTCAAATAATACACTTATTTTAATTTTTCATGTTTTACCTCAAGACAAACAATTTTGAAATTTGAAAATAAAGAGATTTTTGGTTGTTTTCCATTTATATGACAAATTACAAAAATTAGTTTTCTTTTTGAAATGTAATTTTGTCACATGTCGCTCGGAGCTGTTTAAGAAGAAAGAACAGACAACGTCAAAAGGAAATGTACTTTCACAGGAAGCAACAAAAGAGCATTGTATTTCCTTTTGCCTGGGGATATGCTCGTTTTTCATGACTTGAACTTCAAGGCACTATATTATATTAAAACGCACTTTTCAACTGGAACAATAAATGTTCTCTTTTCATGTTTTTTTTTTTTTTTTTTTTATTTTATTAATTCTGCTTTACTCATTTTTTAATGTTATTACATTGAATTAAATTTATTACTTATATAATTAATGCGCAAGATTGTTTATTAAGACAAAATATTAATGGAAACAGAAATTTTATACATATTGAAAAATATTATAAAACAGCAAAAGAAAGAGTAATAAAAGTTAAGAGAATATTCAGAAAAATAACATAGTTTTAAATAATATATGCGAAATTATGCTTCTAGACGATTATTTTGCAGAAATTTCATAAGATAGAAATATTTTTGAACTAGTATATATAAATTACTGGGCGAAATTACTAAAAAAAAATTATTTTTTGTTCATAGATAATATTTGTTTTTTAAATGAATTACATATATAATAAATGTTTAACATTAAAGTCATAAAAAACATGGGTGTATTAATTTTTATATAATTTAATGTTCGGAGCAATATGTGTAAAACGCAAGAATAGTCGATAAAAGGAGATATAATCTTTCTAATTCTACCTCAGATCGTCGTTTTAAAAAGATACTGGCACAAAATCAACGTTACAAACATCTACTATTAAATATTATACACCGATTAAGATTTATCGACTGTCTACATATAATAGTCCGTGAGCTACATTCAAATTTTAGAAAGCAATTTCAGCATATCTATTTTTTTGTAATATATGATTAATTAGATTGTATATATAACTTAAATGCCAGTAAGCTGGAGAAGTAGTGTGAGCTGTTTTCATAACAATACACACTCTTCTAAAATGTAAAATGTATGGCAGCCTGATTACTGAAGTTTCGTTACTCCATAGCATCATGAACAATCGGTTTACAATTGAAAATTGTAGCAGAGTCTGATATACTAGATTAATTTTAACGCAGTTTTCCTAATTGGTAATTAAATCATATGAGTTTTAATTCTCCAAACTGGGCGAAAAATTCCCGGAACAGGATTCGTTCATATAGCTGAGTTGTGAGGGCATTGGCAGCTTCAGCCAAAATATCCCGGGTTCAAATCCTGTTCCGGATATTTTTACACCAGTTTGGAAAATTACATAGCATATGACTGATTTACCAATTAGAATAATTACGTTAAAATTAATCTAGTCTAATTACGTATCAAGCATTTACTGGAGTTCCATTATTCTGTTGAGCTGATTCATGTATTAGATCAAATGGTATCATTAATAAGGTTATTTGGGTGATTTATGCCCTCAAGATTCATCTGGCATTACATTGTTATCTTCAATCAAAAGATCCCTGGTTCGGATATTTTTCGGCCATTTTCAAAAAATTCAATTCATATGATTTATTTACCAATAAGAAAAATTGGGTAAAAATTAATCTAGAGTAATTACGCATCCAGCGTTTACTGGATTTCCCTTACATGCATACAATCTATTGGCCTGATTCATGTACCAAGATCAGATGCTATGATCAATAAGGTTAGCTGGTTGAATTACGTTGTCAAGAACCGTTCTGAATAGCTCAGTTAGCAGAACATTGTTACCTTCAACCAAGATACCCCTGGTTCGAATCCCTGTCCGGATATTTTTTGGCCATTTAAAAAAAATACAACTCATATGATTTAATTACCAATTAGAACAATTGCGTAAAAATTAATCTAGTGTAATTACGTATCAAGTGTTTACTGGAGTTCCCTTACCTGCGATTTATTCTATTGAGCTGATTCATGTGTCAGATCAGATGCTATGATAATAAGGTTACCTGGTTGAATTAGGTCATCAAGATTCGTTCTGAATAGCTCAGTTTGTAGCCCATTGACAGCTTCACCAAAGAGATCACTGGTTAGAAACCTGGTCCGAACATTTTTCACCAAACTGGGAAAATTACTAGTCAGAGTGTGCTATGTTATTATGGCAACATTTTCGCCCATCCTCTGCTAATGTGAAAGGCACATGTTCATTATAAATTTCAGATTTAATTTTTATAACTTTTCTTTTTTATTTAATAATTCAGCTTATAAAATGTGTTTAATATGTTTTTTTAAACTCTCTTTTAAATAATGCACTGTAAATAATACACAGAAATTGTTCAGTCATTCAACCGTTTTTATAGAAAACAGATACATAACTGCTATTTATCTCTATTTTGAGCAATGAGAACGGTTCATAAAACGGTAAACTAACAGTTATGCACAAAAACGGTTGAATGACTAGACAATTTGTTGAATATTTTTCAACAGACTCATACGCAGTAACGCATGTATAGAAATAGGTATTGCGTTGGACTTCGGAGCTCTAAACACATATTCTTTAATTATGCTCACATTGTATTTCAAAACAAAATGTTTTTAAAGCTTGTTAGTTACTACCGAAAATTCCCTTAATTTCCAAATATTTTATTTAAATTTGCTTTATTTTTTAGTAGATTACGTAAAATCTTTTTTCGTACACCAATCTTAACCGACATACCTAATCACTACTAGCTATTGGAGAATAATACATATTGGTTCATGGGATAAGGATGAATTCTACATAAAAAAGATATATTTTTTTAAAAAATTATTTATGCAATTTGCGATTTGGGTGTTTTTTTTTTGTTAGTAAATGTCCAAGCGTTAAGAGGGCACAGAACCTTTAAACTTTCAAAAATTCAGTTTTCAGTTTTTTTGTTTATTCTGGATGTTTTAAAATTTCTTAATGATATGTAAAAACTCCATTAAAAAATCTGCATTTTTTCTTGAGTTATAGTCATTTATAGACGGTGAGTATAATGGAATGACCGTAGATATTGACACTTTAAAACCCGTTTTCTCAGATTATTAGATTTGGAGTTTGCGCGCACTGTTACTTTTAAATTATGTAAGCTACAGATTAAAAAAAAAAATAACCAAATATGCATTTCTTTATAGCATGCTAAAACAAAAAAAAAAACTTCACATATTTTGGTTATTTATTTTTTGCATTTGAAAAATTTGAAAAAAAAAATTGAAAATTTTGAACTTTTTACTTTATTCTCTCTTCAATAGAAGACAGTAATTTAATCGAAATTTTTTTCGACTTCCGGTTTTCGACGGATTTACATGTTTTAGTGGTCAGAGATCCCAAAAAACATGTTTATAGAAAATGTCTGTCTGTCCGTCTGTCCGTGTGTCCGTCTGTCTGTCGCCATTGTACCACCAAAAGTGTATGAAGTTATGCATGGAATTGAACCAAATTTTTATTTTAAGTTTTTGGATATGGCAAGTAGGTCCTTCATGAATTTGGAAAACATTCACCGGTAGGGGGCGCTGTAACAGCGATTTTTGTATATTGTACCATCCAAAAGTGTATGAAGTTATGCATAGAATTAAACCAAATTTTTATTTTAAGTTTTTCGCTATGGCAAGCAGATCCTCTCTGAATTTGGAAATCATTCGCAGGTAGAGGGCGCTGTAATAGCGATTTTTGCGCGATTTTGAATATTGTACCATCCAAACGTGTATGAAGTTATGCATAGAATTGAACCAAATTTTTATTTTAAGTGTTTGGCTATGGCAATCAGGTCCTCCCTGAATTTCGAAAACAATCGCCACTATGGGGCGCTGTAATAGCGATTTTTGTGCGATTTTGAAAATTGCACCAACGAAAAGTGTATGAAGTCTATACACTTTTGTACTACTAACTAATCACTACTACACACTACTAACTACACACTAATATAGTCATAACTACACAGTAATATATACTAAACTAACTACACACTAATATAGTCTTTTTAAGTTTTTGGAAAGACTATAAAGAAATGCATATTTGGTTATTTTTTTTTTAATCTGTAGCTTACATAGTTTAAAAGTAATAATACTTACATAGTTTAAAGCATAGAATTGAACTAAATTTTTATTTTAAGTTTTTGGCTATGGCAAGCAGGTCCTTCCTTAAGTTGGAAAAAAATCGCCGGTAGGGGGCGCTGTAATAGCGATTTTTGTGCCGTTTTGAATATTATACCATCGAAAAGTGTATGAAGTTATGCATAGAATTGAGCCAAATTTTTTGTGTTTGTTTTTGGTCATAGCACGAAGGTCCTCCCTGAATTTCGAAAAATTCGGCCGGAAGGGGCGCTATAATTGCGATGTCTGAACCATTTTCATTATTGTACCATTGAAAAGTGCATGAAGTTGTGTATATAATTGAACAAAATTTTTTGTGCATGTTTGTAGCTACACTGTAAAAAAAATCTGTAAAGCTACTAAAGTTTTTCTAGGAAACTGGGATTCCAAAAACTTTTTATGTAACGGCAACAACAAAAGTTCATGTAACAGACACACTTTTGCACCGAAAATCAAGAAATCTGTAAGGTTACTAAGAATTTTTTCGGAAACTGGGATGCCTAGAACTTTTCATGTAACTGCAACCAGGGTTACAGATAAAATTTTAGTAAGATTACTGTAATTTTAGCAGATTCATTTGTAAAGTTACACATTTCTGTAGCTTTACAAAAACTAGTTTTGTAGAATTGCAGCTTTTTTTGTACAGCTACAGATGAATGTTTAGTAACCATGTAACTTTACATCTGTAGAACTACAGATTTTTTTTTTTACAGTGTATGGCAAGCAAGTCTTCCCTGAACTTGGAAAAATTCCGCCAGAAGGAGGCGCTATAATTGGATATCTCTGTCATTTTCATTATTGTACCATCGAAACCTGTATGAGTTTATGCATAGAATTGAACCAGATTTTTGGTGTACTTTTCTGGCTATGGCAAATAAGTCCTCCTTGAACTTGAAAAAAATTTGGGGCGCTGTAATAGCGGTTTTTGTGCCATTTTCTTTATTGTACTATCGAAAAGTGTATAAAATTATGCATACAATTGAACCAAATTTTTTGTGCATGTTTTTGGCTTTGGCCAACCGCTCCTCCTTGAATTTGGAAATATCGCGCGGTAAAGGGGCTTTGTGATAGCAATTTTTGTATACTTTTCTTGATTTTTCGTAGTTCTATTGTCCATCGACGGTTCGTGCAAAGGCGGGAACTCGCTTCCTGCTAAGCCGGCTGTTCGCAAACATCTGATAACAACAAAATAAGGAAAAACTATTAATTTTAACAAATATCATGATATAGATTAACTCGTTTTCAGTTCGTTTAATTGACTGAAGAAGAAATTTAGCATGAAAATCAAAGGTGGTATAGTATTGAACTAATAACGTTGAAGTATTAACATGTGTAACTAGTTTTTGAAATATTACGATGCATAAGATAGAAGAAAGTTTTGGGATTGGCACATCCAACTACTTTTATTTTGTGCTAATATTAAATTTTAAACAAAACTTTTTGCGTATATTTTGGTTTTAAGTTAGAAGTAGGTGCGTTATGGTTCTATTTTGTTCAAAAATTGTTTTCAATATGCATAATTTAGAGATCCTGCGCGCACCACTTAATCACGCATTAGTGAGATGAATTTTAAATTTTAAAATTTAAAAATTAATTTTGTACATACAACATGTATTTTTCTGTATAATATAGTTAAGGATACATACTTTAGGCAGGAAAGGGGTGCTCGGGCAGATTTTCACTCACAGAACTCTGTCCGGCCCCTGCGCCACACTTTGTTCTCACGGCTTAGGCCGGGCCTAGCTTATTTTTTCTGTACAAAGCCGGGACTGGTTCTTTCCGAGTCTTCACGACCCAAAATTTTCAGTCCTAATTTTGACACAGCCCGCATGAAAATCATTGTCTCACCGTGGCCTGGTATATTCAAAGGTCAGTAAAATTAGGTCTGACCCAAAAATGTTTGCAAAAAATGCATACATTTTTAAATTGTCAATATTCTACCCTTAAACATTAAAATTTATTATTTTTAAGGAACACTAGATTTCTGCGCTTATTAAAATATAGCTAAATTAAAACAAAGTAAAACGTGTGAAAAGAACCTGCGTATGACGGAACCCAGTTTTAAACTCACTAACGTATTGATCCATGCATAATTAATATACTAATACATAAGAAAAGAATATATAATACATTTACACACGCTAAGAAGGGAACTTGTCTATAACGCATTTTTTTTCTTTTCTATACAATTCCATCTTACTGTATAGTATTTACCAGATTTTTAACACTTCAAAAAAATAAAAAATCAATGTTTTGTTGAAATTCATTGGAAATTTTTAATTTCTGCAGTAATTAACTTATGTACTTAACGTTTATTTTGATACTTATTTTTTTATATTTTTTCCTAGTGTGAAAAATAAATTTAAGTAACATTGTTACCATTTTTCAGCAATTAAAATCTAGATTTAAACATTACATCCATCAAGAGACCACCTCTCGGAGAGACCAATTTTTATGGGAACAGTACGTGGTCGTTTTAGGGAGGTTTTACTGTATAATAATTTTGTAAAGTTGTATCTAAACAATTTTCTGCAGGGTTATGATTTTAAAATTTCGAGACTGAGTAATATAAAAAAAATAATAATTAAAGACATTCTGCTTCAGTTATTAAATTTCCTTCAATTTAAACGCATTTTCTGCGTTTTTGATGCACGTAATTTTTGGCACTAAAAAATAAAACATGATATTTAAGCATTGAAATAAAATGTTTTTTATGCCTGTTTTGAAGTTTATCGATAAGACAGCTTTAGTATATTTTTTTAAAAAGTTCATATTTTCTTACATGATTTAGGACTGAATATTTTTTAAAGAGATTAATAACTACTTTTTTACATTAAAATGTTTTTCAAACAATAAGAACTTTTGTATGCAGTCATTCACTTTATTTTTATTAAAATGCATACAGATACAAATAAATACAATGTGTTTATTTTTATAATTATGTTTTTCTATTTCCTTGGTCAATCTTTTCCTATAAAACATATCATATCTATTTTGCTCATATTCCCAAAATACAATATCTACGGGAATAAAAAAAATTAAATTAAATATGACTTACCGCGTCGTTTCATTAATAAGTATTGTTTTCAACAATAATGGGCCAAAATTAGAAATCATGATTAAGTTAAGGAATATGTTTAAAAGACATATATATATACATATTCCAGAGAACTTAAAATTTAGACTACATGATCATATTAAATAAAACAAAAGCAAATCACGGCGGAAAAAAATACGCCTTCTTAATATTTAAATCATACTTAGAACTCGTTTAAAAAATATATGTAAGTTTATAAGCATTGTTTTTAAGTAAAAAAATGAAAGATATTTCAGAACAATAGGACTTTGCAATAATTTTTGCAAAAAATAGCAATAATTTACGGAAAAAGTACGGTAAAAAGATAGGAATTTATATTTAAAACCAAAAATTAAAATGACATCAAACATATAATATCCACCTATTAAAAAGTTATTTATAAAACTTTAAAAGTCATATTTTTATAGGGTATGCAATAAAAGCAATACACAAAGGATAAAATTGGAATAAAATATATTAGTTTGTTTCTGTCAGTAATCTAAATTAAATTCATATGTAACATCAACTGATTTTTTCCTTAAAAGTTCAATAGGTGTTACAAACTATGAATTAAATAAATATTGCTGATAAAGTATTTTATTCCAATCTTCATTACGCTTGTATCTATTTTCATTGCATGCTGTAAAAGATGTGATTCTTTTAAAATGCCCATAAAAGCAAAATAAAAAAAGAATTGACTCCATAAAAAATGAACATTCACTTCTATGAAACAGTGACTATTCACTCCTACCAGGAGTGAAAAACCGCACTCCTTTAGCAGGAGTGAATAGTCACTCCTCCGAAAGAGTGATTATCCACCCCTGTTTAGAGTGAATATTCACTTCTCAGGAGTGACTATTCACTCTTTCAGAGAGTCAAAAATTTCACTTTTGCTCAGAGTGAATAGTCACTCTAAAGAGGTTGGGCATATTTTGACTTTGCGATAGAGTGACTATTCACTCCTTTTTATTTAGATTGTAGACTACGTGAATTCTTTTTCCGTACATCAAGCATAATCACTACCAGCTACTGGAGAATTATATTTATTGATTCTTGGTATAAGAATGAATACATACAATAAAAACTTTTTTTTTTCAAATTATTCATGTAATTTTCAATTTGGATGGTTTTTTGGGAGTAACTGTCCAAATGTTAAAGTAAATTTTTAACATACTTTATGGTTTTAATGGTGTAAATGATGCAACGGTGTAAAGGATGTTAGTTACTAATGAAAGTTCTCTTAATTGCAAAAGATTTTATTTAAATTTGATTTTATTTAAATTCGATTTTTTTTTTTTTTGTAGATTACGTGAAATCTTTTTACGTACTTCAAGCTTAAACGACATACATGATCACTACCAGCGACTGGAGAATTATACTTATTGATTTTTGCGATAAGAATGAATACATACAGTATATACATTTTTTTTCTCAAATTATTCATGCAATTTGCAATTTGCAGGATTTTTCGGAAATAGCTTTCCAAACATTAAAATAATTGTTTCATTCAGAATTCTTTTTTCTTAATCAATCAGAATTTAAAAATTTAACTCTTCATTATGCTATGTATTTGTCTTGACGAATTGCTAAATTTTATGCATTATAATTAGTTGCTTTCAAAATAACCATTTTCTGAAGTTTACGTAAGACAACTCAAATGCACTGTAAAAAAAACGACATTTTTACAGTACAAAGTACTGTTTATCTCGCCCACAAACTCGATCACAGTGAATGTGCTGTATCTTTCTTTGGTTTCCTGACTATATTAATATGGAAAATACAGTAGTTGCGTAAAATTAACAGCACAATGTGCTGGCAATTTGGACGCCAGCAGTTTGTGCTGTAAAAAAATGCGTCCAAATTGCCAGCACATTGTGCTGTTAATTTTACGCAACTACTGTATTTTTCATGTTAATATAGTCAGGAAACCAAAGTAAGATACAGCACATTCACTGTGATCGAGTTTGTTCTGGCAAATCTACAGTGGGTTTTTTTACAGCGTATGTTTTTATTTTTAAAAAGGGAAACAACAGATAAGAACAGAAATACATGCATTTGTTTGAAGAAAAGTACGTAAATTTACAGAAAAATATGTAAAATAATAACGTATTTAAATAAGAAATATGAACAGCAACATTAGAGAATTTTATAACTAAGCCATGTGATTCGGAAATTTAATTTTTCCGATGAATTGATTGTAGAAAATAAATGAAAGTAATATCTTTTGCAGCAGCTGAAAAGTTTCTCATACCATTTTCTGACTCCGTTAGTAATAGAAGAGATAATATATAAGTAACGGAGTATTTTACGTAAAAATTATGTTGCATTTTGTTGCTCTCGGTATTATTTTTTTTCTCGAAACTTTATTCAAGACTTTTCATTTATAGAATATTTATAAGTTAAAAAAATCAAAAGATAAATAAAATAAATAAATAAACAGTATTGTACGAATATATACCTATTTATTTATTATCTTCTGTCTGTCTGTCTCTGTCGCTCTCTCTCTCTATGTATATGCGTATATATATATATGTGTGTGTGTGTGTATTATTATTATTATTGTACATATAAATAGTATTTGTGTGTATTTTGTATATATATATATATATATATATATATATATATATATATATATGTGTGTGTGTGTGTGTGTGTGTGTGTGTGTGTGTGCGCACGCGTTTATCTATATATGCATGTACCGGGTGTCCTAAAAATGACTGACTGATTTTAAAATTCAATAACTTGCAAACGGTGACAGATGTTTAAAAAATTCTTGCAGGAGGGTTATGCATAAGGTCAAAAGTTTTTTTTACAGTGATTTTTGATTTTAGTTCGAATTACAAACAATAGATGGCGCTGTAAGCAATAGGCGCTAAAAACAGGCTCGATAATTTGGCCGATCTCTTCTTCCATGCGGAAAAAGGAGATGGAAATATATTGAATAGGTCTCGAAGGACCAAAAATCGAGCCTGAAATTAGCGTCTATTGATCGCAGTGCCATCTAATGTTTGTAACTCGAACTAAAATCGAAAATCACTGTAAAAAACTTTTGACTTCATGCATAACCCTCCTGCAAGAATTTTTTAAATATCTGTCACCGTTTGCAAGTTATTGAATTTTAAAATCAGTCAGTTCTTTTTAAGACACCGGTATATAAACATAAGGAAATTAGTGTAATGAAAAAATTAGACATTTTAAGCTATTGGTTATTTCACAACTTTTAAATAAATAAAAAAGCATACGGGTATTTAATGAATGTACAAAAATTGAAACAGACGAAGAAGTTGGCACGATTCATCAACTTGAAACTTGTCTTAATTTTTTATCTGATAGAAAGACATTGGCGTGTGGTGTGGGGGAAAAAAGTAGGATCATGTTGATGACATTGATCTGCCATTAATTTTCAGGTTTACAATAAAAAAATGTATATACGGTGGCTGTGTGCTAAAATCGCATTAAAAATTATTATGCGACCTGCTAAATAAATCAATATTAATTATATTCTTTTACAACTAAATTGCACCGAACTCTGATGCTTTGAATATTTTTAAATTTTAAAGTAGTCCAGCACTAAAAACAGAAAAAAATATATCTTTAGCACTGGAATTTCTGAAAGTTCAGTCGTTTCATTTTGGGACCATTTACAGCGTTCGATAGTTACATGGCAGCTCAGAAATCCGGGTACAAAAATGTTATATACTAGATTGCTGAATGTATCTATGAAACCTAAAAAGTCAACACTGCGTTAATATGCATTAGTGCCTTATAGTGCATTTAACCGAAGATTTTTTTTTTTTGTAAAATTGGCATGAAAGATGTTCTGCACTATAAAAAAATATGTATTTTACAACAAAGATGTGGCATCGGATGCCAACACAGTTACAAGCTAATGTCTTTAAGAGTTCTGTAAAATTTCTAATCACTGGGGAAAGTCGCATTCAGTGTTGAATTCAGATTATTTTCTCAGGGGCGGATTTCTGGGGGCAACATTATAGAATTCATGAGGGGGTGGGTTGCAATTTTTGACCATTGAAAACACAAAATCTCAAATCTAATCACCCATACGAATGTATATATATATAGAGAGAGAGAGATAGATATTCGTCCGTAATAAATAAATAAATATGGAAATTGTTTTTTAGCCAAATGTGAATTTTTTTATCGAAATTGCCAGCAGAAACATTTTCCGAGTGACGTCAATTAACACTTTTCTTGAGTAGCTCATTTGGTACCTTTTCCGAATTCTCGAAAAGAATATATTTTTCTGTGTTTTCGCTGATTTGGTAGGAATATAAAGAAAATGTACTCCGATAAAATTACGTGAAAAATGTAAATTACATTGGATTGCCTTGTTGTGCTTAAAAAAAGGTGAAATATGCTGGGAAAGTGAGTAATAACCTATTCAAATTATTTAAATAGCAGCATGTATGTTTTCATTACATGCTAAATTTTAGTAAGCATTCTATTTATTTTTTAATGTCTTTTAATGGTGCCATAGAATAAAATATATTTTTCTTTAAAATAACTGGAAGTGTCAGATTTCATAAATAATTATGGCGTTTAATATTTTCAGTAAAAGGGTAACTAATATTTCTTTTTTTAGTTCCTTATTCTGTAGAGCTTTTTCAAAAAGAGTTCGATAAGGTTTGCCATGTGAATTGTGTCTATTGGATTGTCACCCAGGTAGCTCAAGTAGTAGATCGTTGCCAATGGAAGGTCAACAGTTCTGAATTTGACTCCCAAAATGAAGACTTTATCTTCCAGCCGGAAAAATTACAACTCGTGGGAATTCTTTCAAACTAGTAGGATTAAATTGAAAATTGAAAAATGTTAAATACATGTAACACCGTAAAAGCTCACATTTTTGACAAAAGTGACAAAATGTCGCGTCAGTTTTGAATTTGAGCAACACATTTGTAAAGGAACTGAATAAAACTGTTCACCGGCGTTAAAATTAAAACTTAATTCTTGTCTTAGGCAGCGAAATATATACTAGAAATAAACGAAAGAAAGTATTCTTTATAAGAATATAACGAATGGAACGGTCTTGTTTTACATTCCATTCTTATTTTACTGTCTAAATTCGTAAACGTCTACTTAAAATAATAGTTATCTAAAATTGCATGGCTTCACTTCTTTTAAATGTTATATTTAACACATCAAAACTTTGCAATATCAAGAAAATTCTCTTCCCACTTTAAGGTAAAATTAATATTGTAGATTCTTTCTGCAACATCTATTTACTCAAAAAGACCTAAACTGGCAAAGAAATTTTCTAGTCATAATAACAGTATATATGTATGCTCATTAGTCTCAAAATTTCCATTACCGTTAACCAAATAAATATGATCAAAGCATGAATTATGCATAAACATGTCTAAATTATATTCTGAATGCACTTGCATTAATGTTTAATAAACGTTTAAAATACTTTTAGCTTAAAGTAAATGTTGAAGGTTACTAACAAAATACATTAAATTTAATTTAATAACGTAGAGACTGCAAGATAGAAAATGTAAAATTCTATATTTGTGCATTTGTGTATGTAAATATGAAGCATAGCATTTTAAAGTAAAATCAAATTTAAATTCAAACGCACAAATTTTGCATAACAAAATAAAAAAATTTTCTTCTCAATTTCAACTGTACATTTTTTGACTGCGATTTTTCTCCCATATAATTTGCATTTTTTATCTTAAATTCTTAAAAATACTATAAAAAATCCTGGGGTGGTTTGGTTTTACTTCAGAAGAAATAAATCTTAGGAAACTTACATTTCTCTAATGCATATTTGTTCTGATGCATAAGACTTTTTTTAAATTGTATTAATATTTGCATTTGAATTTGGTTTCTACGACTAATTTTAACTGGGGTACAACTATGATTAACTGTATGCCTTATCAAGGCTTATAAACCTTAATTAGTAACAGAAATATCCACATAAAAAGAAGCACATTTGATGTAATTTTGTGGAAATTTTCAAAATGTGATGCCAAATTAATGTCATTTTTCAATTTTTAATTTTATAGTAAATATTGTTCGTTATATTAAGTTACATGTCATAGCTATTTGAAATATTTTACTAATCTATCTACAGGGTGATACCGAATTTATTGTAGAAACTTTAAGGGTTGGTACAGGGCACTGTAACAATAATTTATTATACAGGAATGGATGTTTGCACGTCAACACAGAGAATAAGGCATGGAAAACAAAGTGCTTATTGACAGTGTCATTACAAGTGCAGTGTTTACAATAGCTACAAACAGTACATACAGTACATACAGTACAAACAGTACAGTTACAAACAGTACAGTTACAAACAGTAATAATACTTGGCATCGTCACTGAAGCTATTGGTGTACACATCCAAAATCCAGGTATTTCACTCACATGTGCAACGGCTACAAACATTCAAGCCACTAGATTCTAAACTTTGTCAACTGGAGTCGCATAAACAAGACTTTTCAGATGTCCCTATAAAAAATATTCGAGTATTGATAAACCGGGAGATCGAGATGGAAAAGTGTCTGGTTTTCCACATCCAATCTATCGCACCACCGAAGTAGCATTCATCTAATTGCGCACATCAGAGATGAAGTGGGCTAATGTACCATCAAGCGGAAACCAAATTCGGTTATGAATGACGATCAAAACATCTTGCAGCAGTTCTGGTAAAACCTATTAAAGAAAAATAGGATTACAACGGCCATCAAGTCGCTTCGGTATTTTGTATGGGAAATGAAAAAGGCGTTGACCAGACAGCACATTCACAGAAACCGGCTTTGCGTGGGAATTATCGGTTGCCCACACATGCAAATTGTACGCATTAAATGCACCCTCGCGTGTAAATATCACCTCATGTGTAAATAGTACATGATCTGTGAAGTTCTGTGTGCAATGCATGAGGCTGCAAAACACACATGCAGATGTTCTGGTGCAAAGGAAAGTCTTCTGGATTCAAAGCTTGTACTTGATGAAAATGATAGGAGAATAAGCGATTTTCGTTAACCGTTTTCGAATGGTCTATTGACTCACAACAACATTATTCGCAACAGCTCTTTCACTTGATTCGGGTCTATCAGCCAGAAAGTTCAATATGCTTTCTACCAGATATGGACTGTATTCATCTAGCTCGTCGTTGACTAACTTTATGTCTGGTATCGTGGAAAGAGGCTCTTTCACAAAATTGACGATGTAACCGCTGAAAAGTACTGTGATCCGACTCGTGTATGAGGTAACTATTTCTGATACATTCATAGCGCAGCTATGGCATTACCATATACACGTCCATACATGAAATGCATGTCTGTTTTTTGGCATAAGAAAAGTTGCCCAACACGGACGACAACATAATTTAGAGTGGCGTCTTCCCAAATTTATATACTTAGTATTGAGGGGCGTCTAACCACCGATTGTAACTTTCATGTATTCCCTGTGTTAACTCCTCACTGATTTTTCGGAATAAGTAAAGATTCCCATCACGGACGACAGCACAATTCAGAGTGGTGTCTTCCAATTTTTAGATGCATGATATTGAAAGGCGTCTAACCACCAACTGTCACTTTCCTGTATTCCCTGTGTTTGGACCTCACTGCTTTTTTGCCTAAGTAAAGTTTTCCGTCACGGACGACAGCACAAATTAGAGTGGCGTTTTCCACTTTTTACATGAGTACTGTTTAAAGACGTCTAACCACCGACTGTCACTTTCATGTATTCCCTGTGTTTGCGCCTCACTTCTTTTTCGGCATCAGTAACATTTTCCATCACGGACGACAGCACAATTTAGAATGGCGTCTTTCCCTTTTTAGATGCATAATGTTGCAAGGCATCTAACCATCGACTGTCACTTTCATGTATTTCCTGTATTTGTGCCTCAGCGTGTCACTTGCGCCCATACATTTTTATACAATAAATGATTGTTACACTATCCTGTACCAAACCTTAATGTTTGCATTATGAATTTGGGTATATTATAACACTGTATATTATAATACACAAATGCATCCATCATTAACGCAAAGACCAAAATTACCACTATCACTTTAAAAAAAAAAATCTGCTTTCATTTAGATCACAAATAACGTCCCTTCTTAATATCTCAGATTTATACTCTTTACAAAATTGACTAGAACAGAAGATTTATTTTTAAATGAATTTCAAGTGAAAACCGCAATTTATTATATTAATTTAACCTAGCATTTAAATTATTTTATAGCATTTTTTTTTCAATATATGAACATATACAAATAAGTATTGTTTCGGCACAATAATGCAAAGTAACATTTGCCACTAAAATTAACAGATAATATTCCAGTAAGAGAAATAAAGCAGAAAGTAGCTGTCCAACCACAATTGGCAATTGAACAGCGAAGCTTATCGAGAGATTCTTCTTCAAGCAAAACGCTAAGAGACACTAAAGTACCGGCCTCATTTGTTACGACATAAAATGGCATGAAAACTGATATAGAAAAAAAGTTAATTTTAAATATTGAATTAGATACACAGATAAGTATAAAAATAGTTGCGTTGAAAATGATCTTACACACAGGCACACACACATACACAAACAAACATGTGGAAAAATTTCGTCAAGGATGGATATATTGATTAAATGTTGCCGCTTTTGAAGTCAAATGTACGGTAGAAAAAAGGTCAATTTCGTAATAACTTAAAATCAGATATTCATTATTTTATTGTTATTCATACATTAACATATTTTTGATTAAAAGGTTTTTTAAGAAAATAAATATCAGTTTTTAATTTATAAACCCCATTATTTCTAAAGTAATAAATAGGAAATTAAGTAAACTTTCTAAAAAAATCATAATGATGCCCAAAAACTTTCACATGCACTAGAATAGGCTTAGCATTTCTCAGACATTTAATCATTCAGATACTCACCACACATTCCCGCAATTGTAATAATATTTTATAGTAATTTTATTTATAGTAACAAAAACAAATTATTCAAAATTCGTAATGCTATACGACATTAGTTGGTTGGTTGGTTGTATTTATGTCGGCCAATTATCAACACGAGGGATATAGGCCATAAGGGGGGAGTGCCCTTCGTGGGGGTCTTTCTAAGGGAACCTAACCCGTATTAACGCTTGGAGAACCAAGGTTCGAAGAAAACCACGAAAACTCCGAACGATTAGGCCGACGGGCGCGATTGGGTTCGAACCCAGCACCTCCCGTCTACCAGCTTCGAGAGCAGAACCTCTCGGCCACTGGTGGAGTCTATACGACATTAGAAACCTTTTAAAATAAATCTACATTTTATAATACGATTTTTCTCTGTAAAAGATTTTATTAGAAATAAAGAAAAAATTAAACGTTTCTCTTTTTGCTCAGTACTACTTTTCAGTGACTGATGGTATTCTATTTCAACAAAGAAAAGCATTTCCAGTTTTTCCAAAACAAAACGGTAATTTTTCAAAGGTAGTCTTTTCAAATTATTTTCAATACAACTCCAAAATCGTCATTATTACCATATTTATAACAATATAATTTTACAGGAGAACCTTCTAAGTCTAAATCACAATCAAAGGAAAATGTTAGTTTTAGAATCATTTCCTATCTCACCAGGCATCCTTTAATTTTTTTTTTTTTTTTTTTTAGTGTTTCGTACTTAAAAAGTAAAAACGGAACCATTACAAGATCACTCTTGTGTCTGTCTGTCACAGCCATTTTACTCGTTAACAATAGAACGTGGAAAGTTCAAATTGGGGAAAGTAATCAAGACTAATATTACTAAACATTTACAAATATTTTTTAGGAAAAATGTAGAGGTGCTAATTCAGTTACTTGAATTTTTTTTGTCGTGTGGGGTATCGTTTGAACGCTTTCGTAACGCTGAACAGAAAAATACATTTCTTTTAATTTTAAATACTATATTTTTAGGGATATCATTGAAACTGTAGCGCAAAAAAATGTTCCCCCACTATTTCCGAATCTACTGAAACTAAAATTATGAAAAGTCAGAGGAAGTACACGTTAATTTAAACCTTGCAGGACAATTATAGCGATTACCCTAGGTCACATAGTTTTTGAGAAAAGCGCATTTTTCCGTTACACACAAATTTCGATTTGCGGGCATCCAGCAAAGGTGTTGAGGAGCGCTGGAGGTGCCTATCGTAGCAGAAGTATAAAAACATAGTTGATAATGATTTTTGAAAAAAATCGTCGGTAATTAGCCGATATATTAACCCTTAAAGACAAAGACGGATTGGACACATATAATGACAGGGGTGGCGTATTCTATGTACCACCGGCTTCTAAAGCCTAGGTAACAACTTTTAATGATACATTTGTGTAATACAATGTCCAGTAGCAGTATAAAAGCAATAAATGTCAAATTGTTAAAAACAGACTGATTTAATTAGAATTAATCACATAAATACTATGGGATTCGCGACTAGTTTGCATTGAATAGCTCAATACGCATCCCGTGTCTTTAAAAGTTAATTAGAAACCTATCTGGAAAAACGCGGCACGGTGTTAGGTGGCATTTCTACTTTGCAACCTCCTTTCGAAACGGGCTTAGCAAAATGCCAAGTTTAAACTTTGAACAAGGGTTTTGTTTTAGTTACTCTATAAAAAAAAGATTCTTACATTGCTTAATTAATTTTTATGAAATGCCAAATGAAGTTTCAATATGCACTACTTTTATTGTTACTGCCGAAATAAGTTCAACATAAACAATTTAGAATAACATTTAAATAAGATTTATACAGAATAGCAATAGTTGATATTATTTAGGCTTCATATCGCTTTGAACTTTTACGGTATATCCATTCATACTTTTCTAGTATATATACAGCTATACCAAATTATACATTTTATAGTTTTTTGCAAGTCTTATTTTTCTTTTTGTAACGATTTTTTAAATAATACAGTTAACAATTCATATATTTACTGTACGGAATCCCCTGAGCGCGAGTAATACTCGTGCTTGACCGTTTATTTTTTAGTCGAGATTCTGTTACGTGTATGTTAAATATTATATGCATTTCTTTCAAAGAAATAAAAAAAAATTCTTACAAAGATTTCCATTTAAATTATTATTTGCACTTTCTTGTTCTATAATAAATTTATAAAGAAATATGTTCTCGCCAAGTAAGAGTCAGAAATAAGAGAATTCCTTTTCTAACTATCATAAAGCGGCTTCATATCATACAGCCATGCTTCAAACTATAGAATAAAAGAAATTGGAAGACTGATTTTTTGGACGTAGAAGAGATTTTATCGCATGTCAAAACATGATTCATCCAACACTTTATATCCTCCAAGGATCAATAATAAAAGATATTTTCGATCTTTTAAGCTTTGGATTAAAAACTGTATTCTTTTATTTTATAAGAGAGTTTTTGAAATTGTTATAATTTTTTTCAAAGCAGATTTTCTATGAGTTGTATATTCTGATAAGAATTTTTTTAAACAAAATAACTCTTTATTTATAACAAAATTTTATTTTAATACTGAAACTATTGTCTATTTTTTATATATATATATATATTATTACGGGTTCCTTCGTAATCCCTTCTTTTATTTATGGAAATGAATCATTTATCAGGGATTATTTCTATTTTAGTCTCATAAAGTTCTCCGAAATATATAATCGGTAAAATATCATTTTTTTTTCTTACCAAAGTTGGCAATTTCAAACAAAAGTTATAGCTAAAGGTCGTTGTCAAGCAATGCATGAAGAAGATTTACGCAAATCAGTCTATCAATTACAGACTTGGATACACTTGTGCTTTTTCTTTGCTGTTGTTGTTTTTGACAGGATAGATTACCAGAAACATTAATGATTAACTTTTCTACATGCTCAGATACAGAAGCACTGAGAAAGGACGGATTCGCAAAGAGAATTTTCCATTAAAATTCAGGGTTACTGAAGCTTGTTCTAGCTTTACAGTTACATTATTTTTTCCCCTCCTCATTGTATTTTATTAAAAACTTTATTTACATATATCTGCTTCATATTTTACCTAAGCGTCCTTTATCGGTGAATTTTGTAACTTTTTTTTGTTGTTAATTAAAATAAGCGAAATAAAAGTAACGAGTTTTTCACTTACACGGAATAATAATTTTAAATGATATATACAAGAAACATACAACATACAAATGAACAAAAATTTCTAATAAAATTCAACCGACATTTCACCCATTTTTTGAGCAACTTTTGTTATGTAACTCAGGTAACTGTTATGTAACTGTTATGTTATGTAACTGTTATACATTGCAATTCAATGTCACTTTTTATGATTTTTTTTACTATGCAATAAATCAGTATTATATATTAGTCGCTGATAAAGATTTTTCAGTAATTGAAAAAATATGAAAATATGAGTTCCTTTTCATAGAATTGCAGAATTGAATGACGTCTTAGATAGTAGAAGACAGATTCAAACAAAATTTAATTTTGCGTCCAATAGAGTTTTTCATTTAAATATATCCCATAACATAATTAATTATTTTTCTATCAGTGTTGATGCTGTCTTTATTAAAGAAACAATATTTTCAAGGTACATTTAAACGGTAATTGCGCAGAGTGACTCAGGAGTTAGATGATCTTTTTTGCTATTTGGTGCTTTCTATTGGTCTTTTGGTGAGCTATTATGTGTTCATTTCTTGCGATAACATGCGTGTAAGGTCATGAGGTCTGTTTTCGTTCAGATTTGTTATAATGGGGAGGCCATATCATATTTTGTTGATACAACTTGCAATGCGCTCGATTAGTATTTTTCTCTATCTTTATAAAGTAGTCATTATTAATTCTGAAAACTATTAAAAACATTATAAATATTATTATGTCGTTGAACATTTGACATTGTCCAGTGTAAACATTTTAAAGTAAGTATGTAATTTGAAATTACCATTTTTTGAGGAACTTTTGTTTTGAAACTCTGGAGTGATAGTATGACATTAATTCCAACACAAACGTAAATATTTTTTTGCGATCTTTCTAGTGGACAATTAACAAAAGTATGCTCAAATATAATGTTTTCCGAACAGAAAAATCGTACATTAAAGTCTTAACAAAACACTCTCATGTAGAGCACGCTAATCTATTTTCGTCTCCGTCTTAGTGTGTTACATTTTAAAAACCTAAGTCATCGCTGCTGAACCTATCGTTATAGGACGAATTAGTTTATTTGAATTATACGAGTAAAAACACATAGGCTTGGCGATGTCTTCCGATAAGACTGGTTTTGGTTTTAATTTCTCTCGCGCAATTAAAATTTTCTACTGTATGTTCTAATCTCATAAATGGGTTGGGTTGATTTTTGACGGCCAATTATCAACACGAGGGATATGGCCCTGAATGGGGGGAGTGCCCTCCGTGGGGGTCTTTCTAAAGGAACCTAACCCGTATGGAAATCCATGGCTCGAAGAAAACCACGAAAACTCCGAACGATTAGGCCGACGGGCGCGATTGGGTTCGAACCCAGCACCTCCCGTCTACCAGCTTCGAGAGCAGAACCTCTCGGCCACTGGTGGGGCCTAATCACATAAATAAAGTTACACTATTCTGTAGAACTGCACCTGTATTAATGTATATATATATACAGGGTGTTCGACCAATATTTTCAGAGGTGTGATAGTAGGCATCAAGAGGATGAAAAAATTGCCATACAGAATTGTGTCCAAGCCACATATTTAGTAACAAATGTAGGGTGTTTCAACCAAACTTAACTCAGGTTGACGGTAATAATTATGAAAAAAAAAATACTGTAATGAAATGAAACGATGTGTACCTTTTTTGGTGTGAAATGTGATAATATCACGTAAAAGGATGTAAAAACAGGGTGCTCACGCAGTCGATGATACCGTATGAACTGGCAATCGCAGCCGAAAATGTGAAGCGTCAAGTGCATACTGCTGGCGCGTAACATGGAAACTTCGCCCATTAGTTTGATGTTATCACATTTACAACAAGAGTGAGCATAGCTATTAAAAGTTTCACTATACTTCAGTTTTCTGAAAGTTATTACTGGCAATCCAAGTTGAGTTCGGATAGTACACCTTGTATTTTTAATTAAATAGGCGGTTTGCGACACCATATTCCAGTGCAATTATTGTTCATCTCGATGTTGTAAGGCAGCTATCACCTCTCTGAATTTGTCAGTCGAATTTGGTAACACACTGTATAATATTATCATAAGAGAAATTTTAATGTTTGTAAATGCAAAGTAATATTTTCTGAAAATTTTGAAAACAACTTTACATATCATGAATACACCATGTTCCGATGCAATTTTTTTTTTCCTCTCGATGCTTACTATCACTTACTGAATTTGTCGGTTGAATTTGGAAACACATTGTATAGTATTATCAGAAGAGAGAAATTTTATTGTATGTAAGAGTTATTGTAAATGCAAAGTAATATTTTCTGCAAATTTTGAAAAAAAAAACTTTATGAAACATGTAGTATTCAGGAAGTGAATCAATATCATGAAGTGAAACAATATTCACAATATCATGAATACACTATTCCCATAATATTTAATACTTTTTAGTAGGAGCAATTTCCACATTAATTAAGTAAAAAACGGTTCAGCATTGAAGATATGATATTTTTAGTAAATTCAAAAAACGGAGAAAATAATTTGTTTTTTTAGGCTCTTCTGAAATTATAAATTAATTATATTTATACCCTTATATTTATAGATTCATCCTCACCATTAATAAAATAAATGATATAGAGCCTTACAACAATTTTCAGACTATTTACCAATGTTAAAAATATTTTCTCATAAAATATTTTTCATCATCTTATATTATCATATTATGATCATATTATCATCACGTCATATAGTTTTTATACGTGATCTCAAAACTCCGAGAAAAGGTAAATTTTTAATCTGAACAATTGAAAAATAGTACGTCATGCCAATTAAACTAATGTCTTTCAAATATATAGTTATAGCAATTTAATGACTCGAAATTTAAGTTAATTAATACAGAAATAATATAAAATTAATGAGTCAAAGTCTTTAGAAATTTTATTTAAAGATACTGAAAAATATAATGTGAAATATTGAAACGTACCGAAATTAACTGAAAACAGCATATTTCGGATAATGAGACGTGCTAACTACCAAATATACTTCAATTTAAGTAAGTATTAATGATGATTTAATGGTTCTCAGGTGTATATAATTTAGGAAAATCTTTCTGCAGATTTTTAAGCTCATTAAAATTTTGACAATTCATAAAATCTTTATAATAATACGTTCGTTTCGAGCAATACGTTTATTATCAAAGATTTTGATGTTACTTTTTACGAGAGTCTAATGAATTTAAAAAGTATAAACGATATCCACGTTCAAGAAATTTTAGGTATATTTTTTTAAGCTTTTTCTTCAATAAGTTGTATAGATTTAATCAGATTTTTGTTTTATTTCTTTATCATATTTGAACATTTAATGCGTATGATATCAGAATGAAAGAGCTATTTAAAAAAGAATTGCAAAAAGGAAAAAAAAGATGTTAGTGAAAAACACATCTTCTACAATGCAATATTTACCATTTTAAAAATAGTGATACTATTGAAAATGTCCTGCTTTTAAATTTAAATGTAAAAGGTATTCGCTTATGGAGAATTCTCTACAAGGGAAATTTAAATACAAAGAAGTATTGATAATGCAATATTGGCATGATACATGTGGAAAACAATTTGTGGTGATATGCATCATTTGAAATTAATTCTTTTTAATTTATCGAGTTATATAGGAATAACAGTACATTTTCATCTACAACAATAAAGTTAGGGATAACGTAAGTCTTTTGTTTTGGTAAAAACAATTGGCTGACGAAAATCCTGAGTGCAAAATGAACTGAAGAAAAACAGTTATTTTTTAATAACGGACATCTCGGAAGAGTTGTGAAAATTTGGTGTAACATTGTAAATATTTATGTAACGTTACTCCGTAAAATTGGTGGCAGCAATGTGCCACCAATTTTATGGAGTAATTTTACGCATTTTTTTTCTTTTAACAGTCAAACGAACAAATATATAGGTGCTTGGATCGACGAAATGCCCGCCAAATAAGGTTTTCCGCCGCCATTCATGAATGTCCGTTATAGAGCTTTTGCAGTACAGTAAATCCCCCCCGAATGGCGGATATCTCGTTATCGCAAAATTTGACCGCTATACGGAGATTTTTGCAATTCAGAGATGAAAACACAATGAAACAGGCGCTCTTTAAAAAATGGTGGCGATATTCGGATGTGTTCGTTATGGCGTTTTACTGTACTATAAAACGAATGTTGTTAATGAAAAAAAAATTCTGAATAACTCGATAGACAGTATTAAAAAGATATTTAACAGTAGGACGAACAGAAATTTTAGTCAAGACTTATAAAAATACTTTACACGAGAATTTTTATTTAAAACAGTTTAACTTATTTATCCGTGGAACATATTTAACTTAGTTTATAAAGAAATTTCTAGATCGAATCGAAATAGTTTTATTTAGGAGCGATCGAAATGGCCGCTATGGAAGTTCTAGTGTTAAAGGTGATATTAGAATTTAAATGACTTCCATTCTAATTAATATCTCACATACGTTTCAAGGAAACAACTCCGTCTTGAGTTCCGGTAAAATATATTCACTTATAGAGAATTTTTTACAAAGACAGTTCAAATACAACGAAATATTAATAATGTAAAATTGACATGATACAAATGAAAAATAATTTGTGCTAATATTCATCCTTTGTAATTAATTCTTTTTAATTTCTTGAGTTATATAGGAATAACAATACATTTTGTTCTACAACGATACAATTAGGGAATAAATTGCTTATTTATGGTCAAAATCATGAGTACAAACTGATTTAAACAAAAACAGTTACTTTTTAATAACGGACACCTCGAAAGTACAGAGTCTGTCCTACATTCACAATTTAAACACTGTAAAATATGGTGCAACGTTACGCCATAAAATTAGTGTTAGCAATGTACCACCAATTTTATGGATTAACTTTACACCAAAATTTTTACAGTGAAATGTACAAATATATACGTGCAGTGGATCGACAAAATGCACGCCAAACAGAGGTTTTCGCCATTCATGAATATCCGTTGTTGAGATTTTACAGTAGAGTAACTCCGGGAGAGTCGTCAAACGCACAGTATAGGTGCCCAATGAGAATATTTTAACCAGTGTATAGCGTGAATCCCATTTCGATGTTTACTTGTAGAAGCACAATCCTTAATTTGACGTAAGTGCATGATTGCACTGTCCACACTTTTAAACATGTTATGTTTAAATACTTTTCATACACTAATTTCTGCATGCACGATTTGGAAGTCAAAACTAAGTGTAGAGCTTGTTTAGAGTACTGTGTGTATGGTTACGCCATTCCTCTTAGCGATGGCAGGTAACTGTGATGGCCGAAGTCTGCACAATGCAAAATGGGATACCTGCCGCACTGCTATTCCGGTATACATGCCGCAGTTTCTTTTGTACGGGGTGGTTAAGTGTTATTAACTTTTCCTTTTCTTTTTGCACAGACTAACCATGTTAGACATGTTATCAAGTTTACTAAAACCAATGGAGAAAAAGGGGAAAATAAAAAATAAGAAGGGCAAGAAAGATGCAGAGGAAAATGAAAAGTAAGAAGGGCAAGAAAGATGCAAGTCAAGATGATAATAATGAAAAATTGGATTACGCGTAACGCAAACGAACTTTGCAAGAAATGTTTTGAAAACTACTCCAAAAAAGAGGAAATGTAATTGGCTTCGTTGAATCATGTGTTTAAACGTAGTTACATAAAGACTGTACATTTTCGGCGCTTTTTCTGTAGATTGTAGTCGAAAAAACAGGTCTCTTAACCCATTCGAGACCATAGGTGCATATAAGCACCTTCATAAAGAGCTTACAAAGTTTGTTTCTGGCACCAGTATAAAAGAAAAGTAATCTTTGCTTTGTTCAATTAGAGCATTTTCATGATTATTTAAGTAAAGGTAACTTCTTTTAAAAAAGTGGTACCAACCGAATAAAATTTGTGGAAAGTCACCGATCCCGAAAGGATTAACAAATAAATTATGTCAACACAATTTTACTTTTTTTCTTTTTCTTGTCTAGTACATTGATGTTATGTTGTTGCTGAAATAGCAATTAAAATTTAATGTAAGAAAAATAAGTCGATAATTTGAATAGTGAAAGTAGGCAACAATTATTAATTTGAATCTACTAATAAGTGTCATTGTACTCATTTAGTTTCATTTTGTTATTACATCGTGGATTATAGTCCAGATATGAATATTTTTTTAATTTTTTTTTATTTATAATTTCATTCTGTTCTTATTACAAGCGCGGCATAACTACCGCACAAGTGTGGCGTCTCAAACTTATTGTACGGATGAGGCGCCGCAGTGTAATGTTTTAGAAAACAATTGTTAAAAAATATTAATAATTTTTTTGAGATTTTTTGTCGCAGTACACGTGTTGTATATTTAACATTAAATACCACAGCATGATTTTTTTTTCTGTTCACCATGGGACTTTATACACAAATTAAAAAAAAATTGCGGCATAAATCCCGGAATTACCCTACATTAACCCTTTATCTACTGTCGGTACTTATAAGTACCACTCACTTTAAACTTTCATCCCATAGTGAATATGACTTATATTCTAATGGTACTTTGCAAAAAACGCTGTTTTAACTTCACTTTATCCGAATGCATGGCAACAATAGTTCTAGATTTGTTATTTTAGAGAGGAATGAGGCTATCTTTGAAGCAGTCGATGTGTTTTGTGCCAACATTTTGTAGAGATTGCCACGCTCGCCTTTTCATTGCGGCGAACACAGTAAAGGATGCAAGATTAAGTGTTGAATTTTTTTTATGTGTTAATTATGATATTAGAATACAATTTGACTAGCTATTTTAGGAGAACTGTGTATGTATTTGATTTAACAGTTGAATTACTCGGTGGTACTTATAAGTACTGTCAGTACACTGGGTGTTGTAGAAAAACTTCTTGTTTACTTTTCGTTTGTGTAGTTATCCATCGTTTTCAACTGCTTTAAACTGTAATTACTAAAATGTAGTGTAATAATGATTTCCCTGATATTTCTTTTCTGTTTCATTGTTATTTTTTATGGGAAATGGAAAAAGTTGTGGCACCGACTCGGTTTTGCTATGCTAGAAATGGCATATGTAAATTCATATTTTGCATATGTGGAGATGCGATAGTACATGTTCTCCCTGGAATATTGACGTCGCACAACTAAAGGACTGCTAACAAGATCAAAACCTAAAAAAAAATAGTTTCTTAGCCCTTTCAGGAGCAAAGCATTTTCAATTCTAAAGTGTTGAAATAAATAATTTGCACCGGAATTTGCCAAACGATTTATTTGTAAATAAGAAAAAGGGCCTATGTTACACGCACTTATTAAATTGAAAATATTTTCTGGTGCCAGTTGAAATACCTTGTGGGTTTTCTGTTACAATATTTTAATCATAGTGTACTGGCGATACTTTAAAGTACGACTTTAATTAATTGCCTCTAAATAATTAAATTTCTCACGGGTGAGTATTTTTTTATGTTTATCCTTTAATTTTCATTGTAGTAACTGAAAAAAAAATATTACATGAAAAAAATTGCAGTAGATCATAATGCCGTAGATAAAGGGTTAAATTCCCCGAATAGCATCTCGGTATCGCAAAATTTGAGCGCTATTTCGGAGATTTTCGTAATTCAGAGATGAAAGCATACTGAAACAGGAGATCCTTAAAAAATTATGAGCGATATTCGGGTGTGTTCGTTATGGTATTTTACTGTACTATATATGGAATGTTGTTAACGAAAGTAAAAAATTCTGAATAACTCGATAGTTATTGTATAAAAGATATTTAACACTAGAACGAAAGGAAATTTTACTCAAGTCTTATAAAAATATTTCACACCAGAAATTTTAATTAAAGTAATTTAACTTATTAATTCGTGGAACATATTTAAATTATTTTATAAAGAAATTTCTAGTTCGAATTGAAATAATTTTATTTAGTAGCGTACAGATTGACAGCTATGGTCGTTCTAGTGTTAAAGGTTATATTAATATTTAAATGGCTTCCATTATAATTAACATACTGAAACAGGAGCTCCTTAAAAAATGGCGTGCGATATTCGGGAGTGTTCGTTACTACTACTAGTTGTTTCTACTATACTATAAAAGGAATAATGATAAGGAAAAACAAATCTGAATAACACGATAGACATTGTATAAAAGATATTTAAAATACTATAACGACCGGAAATTTTACTCAAGTCTTATAAAAATACTTTACACCAGAATGTTTATTTAAAACAATTTAACTTATTTAAGGTATTTATTTGTGTAACATATTTAACTTATCTTATAAAGACATTTCTACTTTGAATCGAAATAGTTTTATTTCGTATCTGTCAAAATGCTTACTATGGTCGTTTTAGTGTTAAAAGTTATATTAATATTTAAATTACTTCCATTGTAATTAATATCTAACATATGTTTTAAGGAAAGAAGTGTTGGTTTGTGTTCCGGTAAAATATTTTCAGTCATTTGTTCTGTTTTTCGTTCTGAACCTAAAATCTGAATTGCTTCTACAAAAAATAACAAACCATATCTCAAATAAGTTCAACTTTTAAAGATGTACAATAGACACACCTCAAAATCTTCTTTCTGAATGTGTTTGTTCTGAATATGTTTTTTGTTCTGAACAAAAAAAAAAAAAAAAAAAAAAAAAAAAAATCAACTTCTTCTAAAGAAAATAACAAACCACATCTCAAATAAGTTGAACTTTTAAAGATGTACTAGTACACACATCTTAAAACCTTCTTTCTGAATATGTTCTAAATATGTTTCTCGTTTCGAACCTAAAAAAATTGAATTACTTCTAAGGAGAATAACAAACCACATCTCAGATAATATGAATTTTGAAAGATGTACAATAGACACAACTTAAAACCTTCTTTCTGAATACGTTATATACACATTAAGATTTTTCAGACGACAATAAATGATTATTTTAACAATGGATTTTGTATTTCTCTATTAATATTTTGATACAACAGGTCATATGATATGAAATCACACATAATCTTTCGTTAAATGTTTATTTTCTTTGTGAGGGTTAACTGAAAATTCAAATTGCAGCAAAATAGACTAAAATCAAAATCTTGATTTTAAAATGTTTTTTCAAATACATAAAAAATTCATTCTCGCTATTGAGAAATTCATGATATTGAATGTTGAAATTTTAATTTTTCCCTTTCATGTTTTCTTAAATAATATTCAATAACTTAGTCAACTCATTTTATTACTTCTACAGATTAATAATAGATATATTAGCTTTTTTTTAACCGCAGAAATCTGCGATTAAGTAAAGTGAGTATTTCTGTACAAAAATAGTTGTAATCAAAAATTGGGAGATTCCTGTCACGCAAAATTATTCATTAACACGTTCACGCCGGCGCGGTGGGTCACACTCGACTGTCTCAGAGTTGTCAAGTCTCCGGCTTTTTGCACACCACTGTTATATAAGAGAAAATGTTGTTCCTTTAAATCCCCCAATTGTTCTAATTAAATAAAACAGCATTTTCTGTATTAAAATACTGGTATCCAAAAAGCCGGAGACTTGGAATTTTTGTGACAGTCAAGTGTGACCCACCGCGCCGGCGTGAACGTGTTAAATATAATTTTTAAAAACGCCTTTTCGGAAATATTACAAAATCGCAATATAATAGGAGTATATGTTTATTTTTAATTTATTTACTGTTAAATTTAGTACAAAATTTAAATGATAGATTTAAAAAGATAATAAAATGTAAGGTGTAAACTGAATAAGAAATAATGAAAAAAATAATATACATATTAGAGGAAAAGGTCCAAATACCGGCTACCACTTTTGTTTTCAATCTAGATCATACAATTTTCAAAATTAATAAAATAAAAAATGACAGCAGGGTACCTTGACACGTCTTACACCTCTTTAGAGAAAAAAAAATCAGTTTAAAAGGCGTTTTCTGTTTATAAGAAGCAAAATTCCGAAAGTCATCAAATGTTAAGTTTTTTAAATAGGGTCTAAATACCGGCTACCTAAGTTTTTTTTCTCCCAAAAGATCACACAAATAGACCTAATGACAGTTATTAAGCAATAATAATATTATTTTAATAAATTGTATTGATTAATACTGTTTCTTATGCACAGAAAAAATGCGCAATTTTTAATAAATATGTATCTTTGTCAAATTTCTAAAATTCTTTTTGACTATCTCTCACAGTCTTCTTCCCATTATGTTTCTAATTTTGTTTTTTAACGTGTAAAAGAAAAAAAAAGCTTGCTGATTGAAATGAGAATTATTTTATCTGAAAAAATCAAAAGCATAATATCACTCTCTGCGTCGGTATAGTCCCTATCAACACACATATCGCATTCTTAACCCATTAATGCCGGTTGGTACGAAAATCTGCCACTTAAGTAATACGAAAATTTTAAATGTGAAAACCAGTATTTTAATGAGGAAACTTTCATATTACTTAGTTTCAAACTTTGACAGAAAAAAATTAGTTAAAATTACAATATGGGAAAACTGGTGTCAACTGGTACCTAGGTATTAAAAATGTGCAAAAGAAACTCGTCATTAATGGGTTAACACTGAACCCAGAATCCCCTCCCCCATTCTTGTCCACAGAGAAAGCACCCATGCAGAAGACACAAATTTATCATCTTCCTCTGTTGGATATTTTCCTTTTTCACTTTTTTAGACCTCTTGCTGCGTAATTGGTTTATCCAAATAGCTTCAAAAATTGCGTATTTAACCCCTTCGCGATGAGCGTCTTTTAAGAATTTTTATTCTTTTGTCACCGGTTTTTCAAAACAAAAGTTTTTTGTCTAATTTAACCGGGAAAATGCTCCGATTAAATAAGGCATAATTTACAATTAAAAAAAAAACTGGTGGGAATAATCAAGTAAGGTTAATTAGACGGAAAAATTCATCCCCGAGGAAATCTCGGGTGGCACAAATTTTGCTCATTTTACGATGCCCAAGGAAATCTCGTGTTGCGCAGCGAGAGGGTTAAAATCAAATTTCTGACTCGTTCGCCTGGTTTACTTCGTCATTTTTTTCTTTCTTTTCACATTTATTACAGGCAATTTTGTAGTGTCCAACAGCTCTTTTTTGGAAAGTGATCCGGTAACCATTGTCGGTCCTGAAGAATTACGGCCATGGTTGCTTTTTTCATATTGCGAAATGGGACGGGAACTATTTCTGAACCATTTAAATTAATTTATTAATTATGGAACTATTTGAATTAATTTATTTTCCTCCCCTTCAAGCAGAGCAACCGAGAGAGGTCCAAATACCGGTTAGTCGGTATTTAGACCACTCTAGGTAACCGGTATTCGGACCACTGCTATGTGTAAGTTAAAACCGGTATTACTCATTCATATAATAAAATATCAATACTGTGCGCGTGGCAATTGAAAGCTAAATATGTCTAGAAAATAACTTAATCAACAATTCAAGCCAATATACGATCAGTATATTTTTAAAAAATGAGAAACACATATCTGAAAAACTTTTGATGCACCAGATTACGTAGATTCGACAATTTTGCATTTACTATTTGTAAATGACACAGACTTCAGCGACGTACTTTTCGCAACTTTCTTCTCTCAATTAAAGTTACAAACTCTGCCTATTACCGCTAGGCTGCGCTGCACTCAGTTCTCAGAACACCTAGTAGCCGGTATTTGCACCTTCTCCTCTAAACAAAAAAAAGAGAAAGAAACTATGTTAATTTTTATATGAATTTCAGTCCTGTACGAAATAGCAAAATGAATAAACTTTCAGAGAACTTATCCTACCGAAAGTGTTAAACGAAATATTTTTCATTGGTGGTAAGAACATTTAATATTGAAAATCATAATCTATCCTCTATTTGGAGAAGAATGTGGGAAAAAAAATCATTTACTGATAAACAATCAATCATTCTGGAACAAAGGCAGAAACACACTGTTCTCATCATCTCTTTGTAATTAAATGTGAAATAAAAATAGAAATGAAAAAGAAAAACCTGCATTCCAATCAATAATAGTGCATAGTATGTTCATAAGACAGAAAACTAGGTACTATTGTTTGATGGCCATGACATGTAAACATTCTAGTATTTAGAATCGTTTAACATTTGTAAAAGAAGTGCTCATATAATATACAGTAGTATGTGAATATATGGTCATCCTTCAGATATAAGTATATTTTCTATAATCTTAGTTTTATGCATGTAGTATAAAGAAAAAAGTACATTTATAATGCATTAATTTAATATGTTCTATAAATATGATGAGAAAAGTTAAAAAAACATTTATACATTTAATTATTTAATTTTTTAGATTTTTTTGTTAAAATTTTATCTGTAGCTAAGTCAAGACTCGAAGGCATAAAATGTCAGTCATTGATATTGTCCAGAACTTATACATCATTGTACGCTAGATTGCTTTCACAAAAATCAGCATTTGAACTGGGAATTAATGATATTGCTTCAGAATGTTAGAAAATCACATTGAAACTTGTAAGTTTCGCAGCATTCCTAAAATTATCGCACTTTGCTACCAGTATTTTAAATAAAATTATTCTTGGTAGATTGCTTTAACATCTATAATAGAATAATACTATAAAGATTATCGTTTTAAAGTGAAGTTTAGTGGTAGTGAAGTCAGAAAATTTCAGGAACGCTGCGAGCACTCGACTTGTCATAAAGAATTCTCTTCACTATAATTCTCTTACACATTTCTAATTGGGTGTTTTTCTATTAGCTTTCTTACATCTCACGCATTTATAAGAAAATGTAAAATATAAATATTTTTTCAAATAAATAGAACAAAATTCGCTGCTGAGTGCACACAAAATTTTCTAAGGTAGAATAAAAATTATTTGTCAAATGTTCTTTTCTTCCTTTAAAGAAATAAATTTTGCATGTTTCTTTTAATGCAGGTGGCCTTTAAGTTTTTCATTCCTTTCCCTACAAATATTTTTAAGGACAGCCTCGTCATTTAGAAATTTATTCAAGTTGATTTAAATTAAATTTCATATAATTAATATTTTTTCTCGATTTATATTAATGTAGCGCTCCAGACTGCAACGATTGTTAGTCGAGTATATATCCTTACTTCTCTTAAATTGCTGCATACTTTCAATCATATGAATAACAACAACCGTCATTGTCTGCATCCAGCTAATGGCCTTCCCCGCTTACCTAAAGATAGAAAATGCCTGGTTATGAAGACAGATCTGTAGGATACTCTACTTACTCGTAAAAAACTGCAATATTTTCTCTATTTAAGTAAAAACGAAAAAAAAAATAAATAGCAACATCTAAAATTATTAATAATTTCTGTTATAAAACATAGCTGATCAGTTACACTCCTCCGAAACTTCTGCTTTGTGTATAAAGCAAATTCCCTGAAAATGTATTATTTCTGGTAACTATTGATCCATTAAGTGTAATCGTTTTAAAAAATACAAGTATCATAGAACGTCTTACGGCAAGTCATAAATTTGTTTTACTTATAATAATGCTTAAAATTAGTTTGAAATGAAATTCTCTATGTTAATATATCATGATTTTAATGCACACAAATTAAAAATTATATTTTTATTCAAAAACGTGAGTTTAATTGTGTGTATAAATGATCAGAGTAATATGAACTAAGAAATTTCAGATTTTAATTTCACAATGTAGAATTGATAAAAATTAATTAGCCAATAATTAAAAAATTAAATACAATGACATTACGATGCGTAATTGAATACGATACATTTAAATATAAATATAAAACAATTTAATCCTATTGGAAGTAATAAGTTTAAAAGATGCATCGTAACTAATAGGGTATCGATTATCAGTTCCCCTTAATTAAGATAAAAATTATTGTTATATCTTCAAAAAATTGAGGAAATCCTTAATTAAATTGTTTATGACTAGCATAAGTTTGGATGCTTTTTCGTTACAACAATTTGAAATATTTCCTCTATATTGGAAGTTGCTTTTAATCATCAGAGTTCAGATTATTATGTAAATACTATGAAAATGAAAGTTTAAAAGTTTATATTTATTTTTTTTCGTTTATCAATTCAAGAACTTCACGAATATATTTTTTGTTAAAATCTAACGAATATAATTATTGTGCTTGCTATTTCTATGACAAAAGGCTAGGAAAATGTTTTTGAAGACGTTTAGAAAATGGTTTATTAAAACAGAATTACACACGCGTAACAAATGTCTAATATCCCCGATGTAAAATTTAAAGTTCAAGTAACTGAATCCAAACAATGTACGTAGACTTAAGCAAACTTTTATTATTATTATTGTTATCAGTATTACTAAACGCAGAAAAATAAAGTCCAAATAATAAATGCTTAGACGCGTACCATCATTACTACAGATAGATATTAACAAAAATAACAAAAAAAATCTCCTACTAACAGAATGCTAGATCCGAACGAGTTTTAAGTTCAGCATTGTAAAAAGCATTTGATTAAACAACTTTCTTTAATAACAGAAAAATTAAAATAGGACTGAGCATATGAATAAAATATTAATTGATAGAATTATTAAACGATAAGGTTTTTATCTTTACATATTACTAATTTCTCATTCATATGTCGTATGGAAAAAAAAAATATTGAAAAATAATTCATCATTTGAGCACAAAACAGCAGTCAGTGTGTTATCATTTACATTATAAAGATTGTTGAGGATATCTTAACCAATAGGATGTTGCAACAGCAAATTTATCATGTGAAAACGGTTTATCGACAGCATTGCACAGCAGGCACAAATAGCAAAATCGAAAGAAGAAACTATAACTCAAGTAGGATTGAAAACTGCAATAAAATGTACAATACAAATAAATAAAATTAAAGAATTTTTAATTTTATATATAACATAAAGACTTATTTATCTGATTAGTGACTGAAAAAAAAATTGGAAAATAATACATCATTACAAATTAAATGAGATAACGTTCTCAAATTAACTGTGAAAATTAAAGTGTAAGAAACGCAGGTAAAAATATTACTTATATATTTTAATCAATAAAACTCTAATACCTAAAATTTATGAAATAGAAAAGTATTATGTTCTAGAGTACATATAAAGTGAGATGATTTTTTCTTAGATGTGATTAGAAAATTACGTTGTGATTAGAAACTTACGTTGTGATTAGAAAATTACGTTAGCATATAAATAGCGGTTTATAAATCTAATATTAACTAACCAAAAATACAAAAGAAAAAACTTTAACCTTTACACGGGGGCTCGGCCAGGTTTGCCTAAATTTTCGGACAGATGCTGTCCGAACCCCGTGTAAAGGTTGAAACAAGTTAGGCAAAATTAACCTAATCCACATTCGTGTCCTGCCTGTCTCCGTACATTTATAGAGATAAAAAGACATCTAAATAATGATGAAATATTTGTTTTCAGAAACATTTAGCCTTAACCCCTTCACCCCCAGGCTTTATTTCACCGGTGAAAGACTATAAACCAGGCTATGCGTTGTGAAATGTTTGAGTCAAGAAACTCGCTGTCGACCAATGACCTGTTATATCATTTGCGTATCACAGACCAATCAGTACGTCATGGTTGTTGAATACTGAAATGAGAGGACGAGAATCATGGAGGTCAAGGGGTTAATATAAGGTAAAGCTAGGAGAGCCTTCGCGCAATTCATCAGAATATTAATATAAAATCTTATTTTTTTGCTATACATGAATTATTTTCACTTCATTTGGTTTTTATGCATTTCCATTATCATTTTGTTGTTATGCTATAAGTTTATAGAAAAAATGTGATAAAACCAAGAAAGCTATTTTGCGCAATCTGTCCTCAGAGGGTTGGCGTGATTGCGTCTATCGGTAGGAGAGATTGTTATTAATAATAAATACAATTAAATTCTTGATAATAATAATTACATTTAAATACATTATTGTAAAATTTTTGTGATAAAATATTATTGTATTAGGATAGAGTATTTCAACTTAATGATTAAAAAATCAGAAAAAGAAACGAATTTTAATTAAAGAAAAAAAATAATCAGAAAAATCAAACAACTATAATCTTGACAAATAACGTAAAGTTACTTGATAAATTATTTAACTTAAACTTAGTTCATTTTCATTCCCACAGTTTCGGTGTATTCTTGTTTACTGACCGAAGTTGTCGTCTGGAATCTATGCACTTACTAAATGTTGCAGCTTTCGTGCAATCACCTGCTACAAGTAATGCAGTGAATACGTCACTGATCGAACTTGTCTTCTGATACAGTTTCAGACTTTCAGCGCACTCATTCTCATTGGACTTCGTTTTCTTTCCTTCATTTTTTTTACCCTTCTGCCCTAACTCTTCTAATATCTTGAGCTTTCATGACACTTAACACAAGATGTCTTCGCATAAACGAGGATAAACGCAACATTTTCTGATAACTTATTAACAAAAATTAACCCTTAAATCCCTGATTTTCAAAAAATCACTGTAATAATGTTTTTCGGCTTTCATTTTTTAAATAAATCATGGGAAAAAAACTTTTAAAAATCATATTTTGTTTTAAGCATAGTTTACGGCTAAAAAACAGTTTGTTACTAATCGGCAATACTGGTGTTTAATTGAAAAAATAATCTCCCTTGATAAAATTCTATAATACTAAACACGCAAGAATTTTAGGAACTATAATTAGAAATAAATGTTACTTGCTCACTGCAGGTCAAAATAGGGTATTTCGCAAGCTTCCAAACAAAATAAAATGAACAAGTAGCAACAATTGAAAAAATAAATCTATCTTTATTCTTAAACAGCACACAAGTGTTGCCATCTACATGTTGAAAATCGATTTAAAAATATCTTCAGAATATATTTTATTGGCAACATTAGGCATTATTGCTTCAATATTATTCTAATAATATTTTAGAGCTTAAATTGGGTATGTTGCCGAAAAGCAACACCAGGCATTTAAGGGTTAAAAATTAATTTATTTGAAAATGTATCTTTAATTAACAAAATTAATCTATCAGCAAATTAATGGTTCATACATTAACAATACATATATAAATAAATTATTAACAAATATGCTATTAATTTGTTAACAACTGTATTATTAATTTATTAAAAAAATATCTGAGAAAGTATATTTTAGTAAATGAATTTATTGCCAAATTTAGTTTCTATAATTAAGTGAGTAGTATATGTCAGCTCACATGATAAGAGACAGCTCACTCTACTCTGTTTTAAACCTGACTCAGTTTTCCATCCTAACTCAGTTTTGCATCCCCACTCAGTTTTCGATCCACACTCTGTTTTCATCCACACTCAGGTTATGCTGTATCTATCCAGACTGAGGTTGAAACTAGATATTACGGCAATGAAATGTTTAATTTTTTTTAAACAAAAAAACAAAAGGCCCAGGCAATAAAACTTAAAAGAAAAAAATACTCTCGTCAGCCTTATATTTATTCATTCAAAAAAAAAAAATTGAATGCAAAATTAAAAGCGACATCTGTTAAGGAAAATCCCTACTACGCCAACAACAACAACAAAAAGACATACCGACCCACATCGTGGTTGCAAACACTATATTAAACATAACAAGCATAAAACTATCGAACGCATAAAACTGCATAACACGATATAATTTCCCCACACTCTGGATTCAACCGCAGTCTGGATACAAACAGCATAACCAGAGTGTCGATGAAAACAGAGTGTGGATTCAAAACAGAGTAGGGATTCAAAACTGAGTTAGGATGGAAAACTGAGTCAGGTCTGAAACAGAGTAGAGTCAGCTATCTCTTATCAGACATATACTTCTTATGTGTTTCCAAAAATTATTTCGAAATAGATTCATCCATATGTTTCACATGTAATTTGCAATTTACGCGATATTACCAATAAGCTGCGTGTGCGTAATCTCTTCTAGCATGGAAACTAACGGGAATAATGCGCCATCTCTCCTAAGTGGCGCATGCTCAAACTCTCCAATATTCGTATGAGAGATTGCGCTGCCCTCTATTTAATCCGGCAGGACGGGCGCGGAATATACCACGCCCGAAAATATTCGTCTGCTGCCGGTGAGTATTTTTAATTTATTGTTTATTATTTTTTTAATTAACGATCATTTAACATTTCAGCTATTATTTTTCACGAGAAAGAGTGTAATTATCACGAACTTTACTAACAGACATTATTCTAAAGTTTTTTTTTTTTCGTATTTATGCCATTTAATATGTTTGGGGTGTGCTGACACCCCATGCCCTTTCTGGTGTTACGTTTCACGGCGCGCGTCCTGCCGGGTTAAACTTAGTCCAGGTTAGTAACATATGAGAAATTGTTTAAGTTTAAAATATTTTGCACCATTGAGATTCTATAAAAATTATGAAAAATAGTTATGAAATTCAAGCTCATACCCTGACCAAAACAAAATAACAATGCTTTATCCTAGACGATCGAAACAATTAACATGGGCATTTGAGTATGTACTCCTCTACTGCTCTTTTACAATTACGAGCTACTGCGCGCGCGCTCTACTCATTCTCACCGACAATCTTTGTGCGCAATCTCTCCGATCACGCAACCACACCTGGCATTATCTTATATAGTCGTGTATTTAATTCTTCCAATGAACTGTTTGCCAATGAACAGCTGAATCATACAATTTTTTTAATTATTGCATTGACACTCTTTAGTAAAAAGGAATTAACAACGACTAAAAAATGGTAACATAATCAATGCATTGAAACTCACTCTTTAAATAATAAAAACGAACATGCCTTGCGGCAAGTCACCTCGCCAGGCTAAGCTCAAAAGAGCGCGTATGTGCAGACGGGTCTGGCGTGAGCCTCCGTAACGCCACCCCGATCCGCACTACTTGCCAATTGAGAGCCGCTGCTACAGTACCTCGCGTACTCAAGAATTAAGCGTCGTAGATCGAGGATCACACCCCCGATCCCAATGGAAGCCTCGGGTATACCGGACACTGATCGGAGTACCGGGAACTTAGCATTATACCCAGGTTTCACGGAAATGCTCTTGCTTTACAAGCAGCTTCCGGAAGTGAAATCTACAGAGACAGTCACAGGCCCTTCTGCAATGGTACCTATAAAATGATAGATTATATTACTATGTATATTAATAAAAGAGTGATGTTTAACTGTGTGTCGGATTTTCTACGACAGAAACTGAAATATATGGCCCGTAGAAATCTGCAAATTTGATTCTGAACAGGACGAAGGCATATACCAATAGACGCGAAATCAGATTTTTCATTTTTTTTTAGAATTAGTGTACAGTACATATTAATAAATGTGTTTCAAAGTTTTTTAATCACTCGAAACCTATTGAGTGTTTCTGGTGAATTTTTGCACTATCCATTTTTTTTTTATTATTATTTAGTAAGATTTTTGACTATGAGCAATTTTATTATGAAAATATTTAAAGTAGTTGCTATAGTGATTGAGGTTCTAAAGATCAATCACTACGATACCAAAGACACAGGGAAACTCACCAATTGGTTCTATTGCGTATGAAATTTAAATTTTAAATAATTTTTGATAATTTTGTTTTAATTTTAATTAATTTTGAGTATTAAATTATAAAATTGTTCCGGATTGAATTTAAAGTAAAAAATAATAAAACTAGGAAATAACATATGAATAGGCACTCGAGTATCTTGTTTAAATTGAAAAAAAAAATTAAAAATTTTGTTTTAAACAAGTATGCATGTACGTTGCTTTTTATCAATGAAATGAAACATTAATAAAGTTTTGCTTATACATAAAATATAAACAAAAAATATGTAAATTCAATAGTGAATTTAGATAGTAATTGTTTAACAAATTTTAAAATTCATATTTTAAATTAAATTTGAATTTCTTTTAAGCGTTATCTTTTTCAATTGGCATTAACTGTAAATTTGCAAAATATGTTATATAGTTTATGAAAATTATTTTGTAGTGCAATCAGATTTCTATAGGATGAAATATTTAATTAATCTATTATTCTAACACTGAAATTGAACAAAATATGGCATTATTAAAAAACATATGTTTTTTTTTTTCATTTATAAAAAATAATACTTATACTTTAAATTTTATATATTTTTGAATTTTGTAATCCTTCAAACATTTTTTAATTTTTAAAAAGCATAGTTCATTTTCTTCCGAAGTTTCTCAAAAATTCTTATTAATATAAAGGAATTCATTACAATTTTTATGTTGTAAAATTTATAATTAAAGTAATTGGTTTGAAAATTATTTAAAATAAGCATAGTTCATTTTCTTCCGAAGTCTCTCAAAAATTGTTATTAATATAAAGGAATTCAATACAATTTTTATGTTGTAAAATTTATAGTTAAAGTAATTGGTTTGAAAATTATTTAAAATAATACTTATTTTTCAAAGGTATTAATCATAAATGTAAAATAAAATAAGAATAAAAAATAATCAAATTGGAATGTGTAATCATCCGTCAGTAAAACAAAAAAATAACATTCCTAAAGTACGAGTAGTTACTTAAATAAAGATAATTCAAATATGTAATTTATTTCTTCTAGTTAATTTCATTTAGTTATTTTTGAAAGATATTTCGTAGAATTTCTTTTATGACAATATATAAAAGAAATATACACACTATTTGGAAATATAAATCTATAAATTGTAATATACGTAAAGTATATATTACATTTTCGCAATTGTGATAAATACATTTTTTAAATATTATGTTGCTAAAAATTGTAACTCGTTGTTACCTTTGAAGTCTGGATTTAAAAACCGTTTATATTTGAGAAACGTTATGTAGTAAGAAATGCTTACGTTATTTATTTATTCTAAGCACTCTCTGGAAACTGCTACATTAAAAGTCAAAATAGTTTCGTTTATTTACTTTACCGGTCTCTTGATTAAACATACGTGCTATGAATAAATTTAATTTTTTCCATAAAATATCCTTTATGTCGTTAAATATACAGAAGAAGCTACGGAATTGTAAATAATTTTAAGACGTTTTCATTAGAAACAAAATGTTTTACTCCAAAATATCTATTTTAAAAAAATTAAAAAGTAATATGTTTTACTTTAATTAACACAAATTAAAGAAAACAGAATAAGAAATTTATGATATAACGAAGATAAATCAAAACAACGTTTAACTGTACTCTTGTTTCCATTGGTAATACGAATTAAAGTGTGCCTTGTAAAAGAAAATTCGTTTATATACGGATGATTTTATGAGAGATTCTTATAATTTAATTCGAAGTTTTTATTTTGTGTACAAAGTTTTTCCCGAATAAACGTGATATTATCTTTTTATCCCTGTACTGAGAAAAAAAATACCGCCTTCAACTAGAATGAATATGTAGTCATTTTCGGAATCCCTAAACTATAAATATAGATTTCCGAGCTATGCGAAAAAAGTAAAGAGCTAAGCTGAATAGAGGAAATGATCTATAATTTCTAGTCTCTTGTTTTCTAGGTGATGAAACGATAATGAATCGTTTCAGTAGCGAGAAATTATAGCTTGATTTCTGGAATGGTTTCGTAAACTAGAATTATAGTCACTAAAACTAACCTCTTGCGTTCGCATCTATTTGCAGAGATTTTTAAATAAGTTTGACCACGAGAATGTACAAACATGCTCTTGAATTCAACTAGGAGACTCTTGAACTCTCTGGCAAAGCGAACTAGAATTAATACGGATTACATGGAACTATTTTTTCTAGAGCCACAATTAAGATTCTAGATGCCAGAACCATATTTTTTTTCTCAGTGCACACATTGAATGTTGAAAACGGAAATGTTAACCCAAAGAGAAACAAACAGTAATGTTCATTTGCAATTGAGAGAAAACGTAAAAATTCAAGTTAAATTTTCGTAAATGATGTTTTGGTCTAAAACGAAGTCATTGGATCTTGCCACTTGGTGGAGGGCACAAGGTATTTATTCTGAAATAGCCAGTACCAAGGTTCGAGTGCTGAGAAAAGAGGAGAGATAAAAATCGAGTTCGATAATAAACATGTCAATATCTCTCCAGAAAATATGTATCAGTGTATACAGGGTGTCGCACAAAGACCGCTCAAACTCTGCACAGCGGAATTCGTCATTTGGAGTACATAAAAATTTCCAAAAATTCTACACCATTAGGACCCATAGTTTTCGGGGAAAATGGAAAAGAAAAGTATGACGTCATATCCGGTGCGTAAAGAAAAGAAATATTGGAAACATGAACAGGCATGCATGACCGCGTAGTTGAATGACGTAAAGCAAACTTTTGAATCATATTTAAACGGCTTAATCTACTACCTACTGGTAGTCTTCTCATCATTAAAATGTATTTGATTCGTGAATATTGCGACATGTAGTTTATCGTCAGACAATATAACGGTATATTTTTATAAGTCATATTTTTTTCTTTTTCATTTTTTCGAAAAGTATGGGCCGTAACAGTATATTTATTTGGACATTTTTATATGTACTTCGATAGAGAAATGTGTCAGTTTAGATTTTGTGGGGCATTGATGGGATACCCTGCATCATTATTTAAATTTATATTTTATTTCTCACATTTATTTCTAAAAACAAAAATTCCGGTCTTGAATGGCGTAAAATGTTCTTCTTGTACATGGAGAAATACCGAACAGAAGCTTCGTGCAAAAAAAAAAGAGAATAGACGGCAACTTTGCTGCCAATACAATACAATTTCCGTTTTTTCGCGGATATGTTTTTTTCTTCTTCGTACTTCTCCATCATCACGTCAACCACTTCCCATGAGAAACAACTATAGCCAAACTATTCGCAAGACTATTACGCCCATTAAATAAATAGTAAAATATAATGGTAATAATAGTAGTATATATATATATGATAGTATATATATAACATATACAGGGGTGGGGAATTTCTAGAAAATCTTACCAGCCAAGGATTTATTTCACCAGCCAGTAAAATGGAACGTACAGTTGAAAATTTTTATGACAAAATTTACGCAACTCAAAATAGTTGGTTACTATTGCTGTAATGCATTTTGATATATATTTCTGTAACATTAAGAAATATAAAAAAGAGATGAAAGTTTAATATAAAATAGAACTTGGTACCATGTTTACATCGCAGTAATTAGGAAAGTTGAAAAATATAACTAACTACTTTAAAAAGAAATTGCATATCTCTATAGTTTGCAGTTTTCAAAGACTACCTAAAAATGCACTCGCCCTGTCAGAAAATTCACTCGCCAGTGGCGAATAAAGTGGTGCATTTCCCCAGCCCTGAACATATATAATAGTAATAATAATAAAAAATGCTGCAATTGCAATCTCAAAGAAAAAATAAAAATAAAATCAGAAAAAGAGCTTCTTTCTAAAGTTTCAACTAATAGCAACTTTAAACAATAAATTTCACAATATATTAATGAAAACACAGAAAAATGCTTTTATATTCATTTATCTACTTTTTTTAATCAGCCCTATCGGCTGGTGAATGCTTCTGACATTAGTTGAATGTAATTTACTGTACGTAATTATGCATCGCTATATTTATTCAATGCTTTTCCTCACTTAATATAATGACAACGCCGTTTAAAGACATACTTAATATTTTAATTAACTACCGTATATTTCCGTGTATAAATCGAGAATACGACTTTTCAATGAAACATCGTCCAAAATCCGAAACCCGAATATAAGCCAATGGTAAAAAACCGTGACGAAAAATTCACCGAACAAAAAGTTAACACTTTTCTGGGCATAGCTAACAGAAAAAAGCATTCTTTGAAAATGTTGACCCCCCTATCCTGTCTTGTCGCGCTCATAGATCTATTAAATTGGGCTCCGTTTTTCGTGTTATGACTTGTTCGTTCATTAAAACCAAACTTCCTATTTTTGTAAATGAGAAAACCTTTTACTACTTCGCGTGACTGCTATCTGATATAAAAATTATACTGTAATATTTACTTACTTTGTTTTAAGGAAAGATGCGTACACAAAATCGCACGACTGATAATGTGGGTTTTTAATTGAAAGTCACTAATTTTGCTGAGTAGTCGAATAACTCAGTGGCTACTCGTCATTTCACGCTCAATGAAAAACAACTGGGAGAATGGACAATTTCAAATATTTCAAAAGTGCACGTGCGCATAAATATGGCGTCTTTTGAAAAAGGTGGCGTTGATGTTGATGATGAATTACTCACTAACGATATTCATCCTGATATACCAGTAATTGAAAGCGTTTTTGAAGAGTTACTTGAAAATAGTAATGATAACTTTGATAGTAAATGGTGATTGTTGACTTTTGTATTGTAAATGAGTGGAATATTTAAGTATTTATAGAAAATTCTAAGTATTTCTTATGCATTTTATGTTTACCATATTTTTTATTTTAGAATATCATTTTTGGTAATTTTCTTTGACTCTTGTGTAAGCCGATTCCCCCGCTTTGAAGCCAAAAGAATGTCCTAAAATTCTCGGTTTATACACGTAAATATACGGTAAATAACTAATAGATTATATCATAGAAGATACAGATAAACATAGAATTAAAAGTCAGTCAGTTACATATCAAGCACTTGTAACTCATTTAACATCAAGTGAATGCGACGCAACGATCATGCATTTTTAGCATTAAATCTTATGATTTGGCGATAGATTTTTAAAAATGAAAATTGGTCAACGGAATAATAGAGAAGCACAATTTGTTTTATTTTAAACTTAAAAAAAACTGAAATTATAGTATTTCATCTGATCTCTTTTAAAAGGCATATTATTAAAAATTGTTTCTTTAAGGCTAGTTTCTAGAATATCCAAACAAACACGCTGTTCGTGTATTTTGACTTTTTGACGATATTGGCAATAATCAAGGATATGTAGGTAACCATTAACTTTTTCTGAATGATTATTCTTTGAAGATTGTTTTAATGTGTTCAAGAGATTCAGGAACTGTAAGATCAGAAACGGTGATTTATTTAGCAATTTTTAATGTATTTCATTTCTATGAATTAGACGATACAAGTCGGACTTCACGACTTACAGAATGGAAGTGCAAACATTTTCATTGCAACATGTCACAACATACATTTTACAATATATATAGTTTTTTAGATTAGCTTCTATCAAAATCAAAAAAACATTTTTATAAGACAAACATAAATTATGTATTCAAATAAAGTTCTCAAATGTACTGCAGACGATACTTTAATATTAAATTAATGACATAAAATAATAGCCAATGAAATCGACAAAGAATTTCTTATACTTATATTTTTTACAGTGGTGAGTGGGAGGGAAATTTTCGGAAGAAATTGCAAACGCCTTAATTAAAACGCGTTCTGGTGGTTTTACCCTTCTTAAGCACGTTAAAACTGCAGCCATAGCTGATTTTCAAATTACTAAATTAAGGCGTGTGAAATTTTATACTGAAAAATTTCCAATATGTATAGATATATACCTGGGACAATCCCACGCTTAGACACTTTTTCACTCGGTTGGTTTTACGACTCTTAAGGGGTCTCGGGACTTTTAAAATTGGAAAAAAATGAGAAAAAAGACCATTTTCAACATTTAGTATTATAAAATGTGTAAGATTTTTAAACACAGTTTTTGATGAGAGGAAAGGTATAAATGTATTCTTTGATTGAATCTTTTTAAAATAATTGCAAGATGCAGAATTAGCATTGATATGTTGCTCCAAACTGTCAGATGTTTGAGGAGCAGAAAATTGGTATATCAGCTTAGGCGCAGGATTATAAAATAAATTTTGCAACTAGAATGAACATTTTTATGACTACTTATACTTCAGATTGTAGCAATTACCCTGATCCTAAATAAATTTGTATTTAAAGCATTTTTATTTTTTTAATACACATTTGTGTTTAGTTAATACAAAAATTTGAAAATTTTAACAGTATAATCACCTAAAAAAATATTTTTTTGAACAATAAAAAGGAAATTTTAGGTTCCGTTTATGCAGACTAACATGAAACATATGTTTCATGTTAGTATAAATTTCATGAAAAAATATTCAGAAGTTTTCGAGACATCCTGCATGTTTTGTCCAAAAACGTAAATTGGAGAAAAATGAATTCCGGAAACGCCACTTATTTTCGCCGCTTAATTTCGGAAACGCCGCTTCAGCTGTAGAGCGAGTATAATTCTAAAAGCCATAACATCTGTTCTAAAGGGAATTTCAAAGAAACAATTATATCCAAATGTTCACAAAATATAAAAGTTTAACATGTAAAAGAATTAAAATTTCGAAAACATTGAAGCTTTAAGAGTCCCGAGACTCCTTAAACAAGTTCAAAATTCTACAATTGCTGATTTTCTAATTAAAACGTATTTCTCTTCTTATGTAGCCTGTTAGACTCTGATAATCTCAGTTGTGTAAACTCATTTCTGATAATCTCAGTTGTGTCATTGTTTGATTACATATACGTTTAAATTTCATTTTATTTATGCTATTTTAATTTATTAATAATTTTTATTTTTTGATGAGGTTTGAATTTAGTTCACGAATATCAGTCGGGCACGGTTCACAGTCTGAACATTTTGTAGGGTTTTAAGTGAAAGTGGATTAATCTTTCCTAATGAAGATGAACGCGATAAAGATGGATTTTTAAAAAGCATGGTTTAAAATCACTTTTAAAAAACATAAAAATTCAGGAAATTGAGATACATTTGTTAAACATATTTCACTTGAAAGAAACCTTTTTTTCCTATTGGAAAGTGTAAAAATTGGAATTGTGCGATGTTTTGAAAAAAAAAAAACACTAAACGCGTAATTATTGGGTCAAGAATTGCCACTTTTAAAATGACGTCAACGATATTCACAAAAGTGTTTTTGCTTTACACTACAGGTTTGATTTATTTATATGCAGAGTTCTTAACATAATCTTTATATTTTACATTTTTTTAATTTAAAATACATATTTATATATTTTAAATTTATAAATATATATGTAAATATTGCGATGGTGTTTTGATTGCATCACATAAAAAATAAAAAAAAACTCCTGATTGAAATACGTTAAGGATTTCTGAAAATGTGTATACCTACACAGGCGCGCGCGCACGCACATGGACACATTGGTATATATATATATATATATATATATATATATATATATATATATATATGTATGTATGTATGTATGTATGTATGTATGTAAGTTTCGGAGTCTTAAATATTTCAATTATAATTAAATCACAAGTTATTTTAGAAATTACGTAAAATGTAACTCATTTTTACTCTAAATGTTTAAATGTCTATAATTGTCTCATTTATCTCAATTGTCTCATTGCGTCTTTTTGAATCAGATAAATTTGAGCATCTATTTCCATAATTCTCAAAAAATGGAAAACAGATTTTTTAGTCAAATTTCGTGAATTTGAAAGTCTACTGTCACCTTAAAGATATTTTCATACACAATTTTAAAATATATGCAACACCAGATAACAGTCAGTATCGGTTATATGGTCACCCATGCGGTCTTGAAGAATATGACCTTATAAGCAGGGTGACATTATATGTGGTGTAAGCAGGAATTTTATTTTAGACATTAAAATATTATTAATAAGTTAGTTATATTAGTACAATAATGTACAAAGAAGCTATAAACATATAATTTATAAAACAAGAGGTATAAAAAAGAATTGCTTTACAATTAAAATTTCAAATTGATGAGTATATTCCAAATAGTAAAAATAATCTTTTATGCAGGTTTGTTTGTTTTTTTATCGTAGTTGTTAAAACTACTTCTTCTTATTCACGAGCAATTTTAAAATGTTCCTCTGTGCCTTTGGAATTGGTAAAAAAATATCTGAATGTATATAGTGCTTTGAGAGCTTCTGCTCGCGTTGTCGGTTCAGCTTAGAATTCACTGTCATTATCATCGTTTCCATCAATGTTTATATTTCAAATTTCCGAAACTATTTCCAGTTTCATAAAAATAGCAAATAAAGCCTTTGTGCAACAATATTAAAAAGCAGAAAAACCTACGTTTAAAATGCACAAATAATAAATAAAAAGCAGCAAACAGCTGTTTCGAATCTACTAGCGAGATTCTTCTTCAGTGCAAGATAGGGAAAAAGGAACAGCGTGCTAGAAAAAGCAAGGCTGAGTAAGCCTTGGCTCAGCCTTGATTTTTCTAGCATGCTGTTCCTTTTTGCAGTTTCATCATGGTCACGTTAGCTGTGGATATCTAGAAGAAAAACACCAACATAGGTGAAGAACATAATAAGCAGTCTTTTTTGGAAGGTACATACCCGCAAAGGCGTGACTGTTGCCACTCGTGGGTAAAATAAATCAGTAGCGATCTCATTGTCAACAACTGCACATGTTCGTTCGTTATGTATTGTGCAAACGGCATTCCGTAGTTCCTGTGCAACTTCAAATAGAAACACATCATCACCATAATCATCATTGTCGTTGTCTTCGAACGATAAATCTTCACATTCTGGAAGCCGAGGATGTCAAAAACAATTTTCAGTGGTCTGCTTTGATACCATATTCCAACTCTTGTCTACGTAACATATGGCATATAACACAGTCACGCGAAACTTCTTTTTTTATCAATGGCAGCAACGGCATCTTTTAGAAGCAGCTTTAGATAATTTATCTTAATATTTTTAATAATCCATGGGTCTAATTGTTGCGCGATACTGGTTCAGTTTGGAGGCAAGAAAACAAGTTCAATCGGATTTAAATTGGGAATCATGCAATGGGCGGTACAGTTGTTTGCGATTATAGCCACTTGTCTAAGCAAATTTTATCGAAACGCCAAATTCCCCCCCCCCCCCCCCCAAATGCTTATTGTCATCCAGACCTTTCAGTTCGCAACGTAAGATACATGCAAAAATTTGGAGTTTTCAAACAAGAAGTGTAGGGGAATTTACCAACAACTAATGGAGTCAATTTCTCTGAGTCATCCATCCATATTCGCTGCTAATAAAATGACCAATATTTTTATGCTTATCTTCCCACCACTTCATTTTTAGGGTTTTGATCATCTGACGAAACCCTATTCTTCTCTCTCCTCTGTCTGTATGTCCGTCACAGAGCCTGCTTTCAGAAACTATATATGTTGTACACTTGAAATTTTGCATACTCATAGCTCAACACCTCACATAAAACGACAAACAATAAAATTTTGAAAAAGTCTTATATTTACCCGCCTGGGCTCTAACTTGTGTATTTAAATCTTTTTGTTCTAACTGAGCCCCTAATTAAGTTGAAGACTTGAATTTTTGTATACATATAGCTGAACACATCACATCAAATTACAAATCATAAATTCTTTAAAAAGTCTTATATTTACCCGTCTGGGCTCTAACTTGTGTATTTTAAGCTTTTTTTTTTTCTAACTGAGCTCCTAATTAAGTTGAAGACTTAAAATTTTGCATACTTATAGCTGAACGCCTCACATCAAACGACAAATCATAAAATTTTGAAAAAGTCTTATATCTACCCGTCTGGGCTCTAACTTGTGTATTTTAATCTTTTTGTTCTAACTGAACCCTTAATTAAGTTGAAGAGTTGAAATTTTGCATACATATAGCTGAACACATCACATCAAATGACAAATCATAAAATTTTGAAAAAGTCTTATATTTACCCTTCTGGGCTCTAACTTGTGTATTTTAAGCTTTTTTTTCTAACTGAGTCCCTAATTAAGTTGAATACTTGAAATTTTGCATGCTTATAGCTGAACAACTCACATCTAACGACAAATCATAAAATTTTGAAAAAATCTTATATTTACCCGCCTGGGCTCTAACTTGTGTATTTAAATCTTTTTGTTCTAACTGAGCCCTTAATTAAGTTGAAGAGTTGAAATTTTGCATACATATAGCTGAACACATCACATCAAATGACAAATCATAAAATTTTGAAAAAGTCTTATATTTACCCTTCTGGGCTCTAACTTGTGTATTTTAAGCTTTTTTTTCTAACTGAGTCCCTAATTAAGTTGAATACTTGAAATTTTGCATGCTTATAGCTGAACAACTCACATCTAACGACAAATCATAAAATTTTGAAAAAATCTTATAGGTAAGTCTTTGGACTCTAACTTGTGTATTGTAAGCTTTTTTTTTTTCTAACTGAGCCCCTAATTAAGTTGAATGCTTGAAATTTTGCATACTTATAGATGAAAACCTCACATCAAATGACAAATTATAAAATTTTGAAAAAGTCTTATATTTACCCCTCTGGGTTTGTGTGTGTTAACTTGTGTATTTTAAGCTTTTTTTTGTAACAGTCCCTAATTAAGTTTAAGACTTGAAATTTCGCATACCTATAGCAGAACACTTGCGATCAGACGAAAAATCATAAAAATTTCAAAGAGACGTATAATATACCCCTCTGGGCCCTAACTTTTTTATTTTAACCCTCCGAGCGTCTTGCAAAAGGTTAAAATTGTAATGTTGTTTTCTTTGCAGTTTGTTTTAAATGCTAAGAAAATATGATTCTTTCAATATAAAAAAAAAAAAAAAACTCAATTACAAATATGAATGTAATCCTTGAGAGTGTTAATCATTCTTCAATGTATTTAAAATTCATTAAATCTACAGAATTATATTATCTTAAATATTGCTTGTATTGCTGTGAAACCTGCAGCTTAGTAAACGGAATATTACGCCCCAAACACTTAGAGGGTTAAAAAATTTTTATAACCTTCCCCCTTTGCATCCGGTGAGTACTTTTCTATCTTTTGCCGACACCCACTTTTTACCGCTAGGGGGCGCCTACCTATGTCGGGTGCTATGGGCCCGATCCCTCTCGACTAATATATCTACAGATAGGTTGTATAGCGGAGTTTCGTTTCGGATAGAGGTTTGCGTAGAATAGAGTGCGCCCCCTGGTTGCGAAATGTGAAACTAACAGATTTTGCAAAAGGATAAAGTGTTTTGAAAGGAATATTAACCGAAACCATCTGTGCGATCTGTGATCACGCTTACCCACTTGTTCGTTCTTAAAAGCAACAGTTTTACTGGCAAAACATGAAAAAATATAGCCTAAGTTTATAAAAATTAAAAATATCACAAGTTCTGTACCTATTGAGAATGTCACTTAACAAGTTAACAGCAATTCCTCCGATTCTTTGGCAGTAAAATTCGGTTTTTCTAGTTATGCAGCAATTTTCAGAGATTTTTCTTTTACAATAGTCCATGTATTGGAACATTCTGCAATCTGACAAATTTTATCCAAGCGAAAAGATTTTTTTCAACATTCTGAAATGTTGAAACATGTTCCTGCTTTCTCTTTTGATTGATCACATCTTCTATTTCATAAGATTTGAATACTAAGACGTTATTCAGTGTCGCTCTCTCTATTCCATCAAACTTCCCGAGAGCTGCTTTCGATACATTCGATTTTACAATGTTTTCTACTAATTTTTTTTTCCGCAATTGTCAAATTTTTCAATTAACAAACAAACGAAGACTTTACAAGTAACGAGCGACAAGTAATGAAAATACATAAAACTAAAAATGCGTGAGTTAATTTTTCTCTGCACGGAGGGCAATTTTCATTTTGGTCGCAAGGGATGATGACATATTTTCCAAGAATCGGTGTCTAATGCGACAGTTCATCGACGCGTATCTAATCACGTGGTATTCAATGTTATTGCGATCTCTAAGGATCTGTTTAAAAGGGAAAAGGTCTCCCTCCCATCCTAAATCTATAAAAATATCAACTGGCTTTTCTTTACCATACGGAAATTAGTACTTGTGGATTTTAGCAAAAGCACGGGAGATTCGACCATGGAAAAAGGGGAATATTGACTAGAAGGAAAGAAGTTCCTCCTTCAGGATGTCCAACCACTTCTTTCTAAAGCTATTAAAAATGAAAAGCAACACATGGCCAATACAAAGAGGCCGACAGTTGAAGATACTTGAATGTGAACGATACGTCTATTCGGCACTTTACACCCTAATAAAGGGAAGGAAAAAGCATGAAAATATAAGCTATTTTGCAACAAAAAGGGAGACAAAATATGGCCATATGACCATATATCCGATAGTAGCCATTGGAAACTGACCATATAGGCGGTGTAATTTAACACGTAATACCTATTCAGTCAGTCCGGACTTATGAAAAGTTACCTTATAATCAGGGTGACCTTATAAGCGGGTGACCATATATCAGGTACTGACTGTCATTGTATCTTTTAATGGTAGGTAATTCCGGGATTTATGCCGCACATTTTTTTGAATTTGTGTATAAAGTCCCATGGTGGACATAAAATTAAAAAAAATCATGCTGTGCTATTTAATGTTAAATATACAACGCGTGTACTGCGACAAAAAATCTCAAAACAAATTATTAATATTTTTTAAGAATTTTTTTCTAAAACATTACACAGCGGCGCGTCACCCGTACATTCAGTTTGAGACGTCACACTTGTGCGCTAGTTATGCCGCGATTGTAATAAGAACAGAATGAAATTATAAATAAAAATATTAAAAAAAATATTCATATCCGGACTATAATCAAAGATATAATAACGAAATGAAACTAAATGAGTACAATGAAGCGCATTAGTAGATTCAAATTAATAATTGTTTCCTACTTTCACTATTCAAATTATCGACTTATTTTTCTGACATTAAATTTTAATTGCTATTTTAGCAACAACATAACATCAATGTACTAGAAAGGAAAAAGAAAAAAAAAGTAAAATTGTATTGACATAATTTATTTGTTAACCCTTTCGGGATCCGTGGCTTTTCCACAAATTTTATTCGGTTGGTACCACTTTTTTAAAAGAAGTGACCTTTACTTAAATAATCATGTAAATGCTCTAATTGAACAAAGCATAGATTACTTTTCTTTTTTACTAGTGCCAGAAACAAATTTTGTAAGCTCTTTATGAAGGTGCTTATATGCACCTATGGTCCCGAATGGGTTAAGAGACCTGTTTTTTCGACTACAATCTACAGAAAAACCGTCAGAAATGTGCAGTCTTTATGTAACTACGTTTAAACACATGATGCAACGAAACCAATTACACTTCCTCTTTTTTGGAGTAGTTTTCTAAACATTTCTTGCAATGTTCGTTTGCGTTACGCGTAATCCAATTTTTCATTATTATCATCTTGACTTGCATCTTTCTTGTCCATCTTACTTTTCATTTTCCCCTGCATCTTTCTTGCCCTTGTTATTTTTTATTTTCCCCTTTTTCTCCACTGGTTTTAGTAAACTTGATAACATGTCTAACATGGTTAGTCTGTACAAAAAGAAAAGGAAAAGTTAATAACATTTAATCATCCCGTACAAAAGAAACTGCGGCATGTATACCGGAACAGCAGTGCGGCATGTATCCCATTTTGCATTGTGCAGACGTCGGCCATCACAGTTACCTGCCATCGCTAAGAGGAATGGCGTAACCATACACACAGTACTTTATACAATCTCTACACTTTGTTTTGACTTCGAAATCGTGCATGCATTTAGTAATTAGTGTATGAAAAGTATTTAAGCATAACTTGTTTAAAAGTGTGGACAGTGAAATCATGCACTTACGTCAAATTAAGGATTGTACATCTACAAGTAAACATCGAAATGGGATTCACGCTATACACTGGTTAAAATATTCAAATTGCGCAACTATACTGTGCGTTTGACGACCATTTATCGATAATTACAAGAAATACAAGGGATGCGGCATCTATCTCGTATGCAGCGAGTCTCCCGGAGTTACCCTATAAAAATCTCTATTATTTCGCTGGTTATTATTGTATTTTACAATTTTTCATAACGCTTCCGATTTATATCTGAATGAGCCTTTTACTTTTATTCGCTCTCCTATATGCCACACGAAGAATCTTTTGCACGTGCAACTACTTAAAACATATATAAATACGTCTTTCTTGAACATAATTAATCTACTAAAATATATGAAATATCTGAAGGTCGCACTTCTAACTTTATAAATTTTATAAATCTGAAATTGCATTAGAAAAAGAAATGGCTAGATAGTAATGGCTCTGGTGCAGGCATCCTTCACAGGAAATAAATTTGCATAATGCATTTTAAATTTTAAACGCATGGGAGACAATTAATGGGCCTGAGAAAAGAAAATCAGGAAAATTGTGTTGTTATGGGTAATAATGGCTATTTAAAATTAATACAGGTGAGAATCCTTGAAATGCTTCTTGTATATTGAAATAATTCATAGAAAGAAAATTTAGTAACCACATCTTCTCTACCAATTCTTAATAAGTTACTAAAATAAATTATAAAATGTGTGAATGTTATCAATTTTAATGCTAAATGCAAGTCCCTCTTCAATATATTTTGTGAAGATAAAAATAGAGACTTTTCTTTTGTATTGAGGTAAATTGGAAAAGTAATACAAAACTCTCTTTGTCACATAAAGGAAGATGTATAGTCTCTTTTTATTTATAGAATTATATAACAAAAAAAAAAAAAAAATTAACAGAAGATCCACCTCTTTAGGAAAAATATGAAATTAATAATTACTTTAAAATCTTTATTACACTTTACCTCTGTAAATAAAGTTCACTTTTTAAATAAAAAAAACCCACATAATTTACAAAACCACTGCCTTAGGGTATGTATTAATAAAGGAAAATTGCATGGAAGTTTCTGATAAATATTCTATTCAATTTATGTAAATAAAACTACACAAAAAATTTCCAGAATATATTTTATTTCTATATGAATATATTATGCACAAATAATGAAATATTTTTAAAGCTATTTTTTAGTAAGAATGTTTCCAAAACTGGTATTTATACATATTATTTTTTATCATGTGTACTGTTTAGCCAAATTATGTTAGTATAACGGTTTTTACAATTTATCTTTAAAAAAAGCATTTTTCATTTTGAAGTTTAATCAAATAAAGTTACGTTAATTTTTTTATGTATTTTATTCATAATTACCAAAATGTATTTCTTGTAGAAATCGTGTCTGGTATTTCTTCTCTGTAATACCAGTGCTCGATATCCCCTTTTTAGTAATTTTCAAAGTCTTAAATATTCGAAATTTTCATATATTTTATTTAAAACATAATAACATCATAACATATTGTATTTAAAAGATATAATATAAAAAAACTTTTATTGAAAACTTCAGTAGCACTTTTTAATGGAATTAAAATCGTTTTTCGGGAAAATCTAATTACACAAAACAACACTTTCAAGTAAACAATTAAATTTAAAAAATCAAAAAACCCGACTGCGTAAAAAGCGAACTAATTAATTATTTCTTATCAATGTGAAACTATTTTTTTTTTCAATTCCTACTATTAGCTCACACTCTCGCTATATATATCTCGTTCAAATTTTCAATCGTTAATAAAATACTTATTATTCATCCAATCAAGCTCAAATAATTTTTTTTTATGTTAATACGGTTTTACAAATATTAATTCATTAATTAAATTAAATTAATTAATTTTCAATAATCGAGAGAACCCCCTAGATCAAGGTATTTTAAGACCGAGAGAGCGCTCTTCTTGATCAAGGCATTTTAAGCGCCACTCAAAACTAAAGAAGAATGGAAGAAAAAATAATTCTCTTATTGACCGAAGTAGGAATTGACTTAAAATATTTTTTTATATTACTTTTTTATCTTACTTACCTATTTTTTTATTTGTATTGATGACTTATATGTTTATTGATGACTTATATACTTATGTTGTTTTTAATTGTTTGTTCCTATCTATAAACACTGTTTTGATGAGGTCTAAAGATGTCTGTGATGGTTACAGTTGCAGTAAAGCTAGAGATCCTACATACACAACTTACAGGTTGTATAATATTTTAACGGAGCTTCTGACTGTAAAATAGTCAATGAAACATGGTCTTCATTTTGAAAGCCCTGTTCAATGATATACCACTCGATAGGGTGCGTAAGTTGATTTTTTTTTTCGTCTCTACTGCCATCTTGTATTTTACGGCCGTCATTTTGAAATTGTAAAAACAAAACCTAGCCTATAACCATCGGGCCGTTACGATGAAATGATAGAGACCTCATTCATTAAAATCCATCCAGACGTTGGGATGTTTCGAGGGTATAAAGAAATCCACATACACAGATACGCGTGAAACACATAACCCTTCTTTTCAGTCGGGTAACAAGATAAAGGAAGATATACGCGTCGTAATACAGGGTGTCCAGCGAATAAGACCCTGATTTCAAAATTAAATATCTCACAAACAAAGATCAATAGAATTATGCGGTAAACGGTTTCTTTATTAGCTAAGTTGTAAAAATGTTATACAGAAGTTTGAAAATTTAGTTGCAAAAACCGTTAACAGATGGCGCTGTACTCGATATGCCTGTAAATTGTTCTTCGAAGTCTAGAGCGATCAGTTCGAGGCACTTCACTCATTTTGAGGAGTCGATGCTCAGTCGACTCACTTGATTGATGAGTCGACATAGTGAATTGACTCTCAACTCACTTGCGCAAAATGTAAAGCAACTGATCTTGTAAAACTTGCCGCATCTGTTAGTATGAATATTGAAATTTGCGATGTAAGCATCTCAGTTAATGTTTTATTATTTAAATTACTATTAAATAAAGTTTATTTATTACTTCAATAATAAGTTAGTTATCTTTCAATTTTATGTATTTCAACTCTTTATTAACACTTAACTGTTAGCGGTTTCACAGACAACTACATTTTTTAATTTTCACAGTTAAACTCGTAATTTCCAGTGAATACCATGAAATTTTGTTTCATTTGGAGCCCTAGAACTATTGCTAGAGATTCTGAATATGAGAAGTTTAATTATAATAATCCTGTACTTAAAATTTAGTACAGAAACAGTACCCTGTGAGTTAATAGAGAGTTTCATTCATTTTTTAATCAAGTTGTCTCGGAGACGGGTTAAGTAATTCGAAAAAAAATTGTAATTACCCTAAATGCGCTGCTTTTTTTTTTCTTCATAGTTTAACTTGTAATTTCCTGTTTAACTATCAATACAGTGAAATTTTGCTTCATTTGGAGTCCTAGTACTATTGTTTGAAATGTTTGAAAAAGCGAAAATTTATTAAAAATATTACTGTACAAAGAGTTTAGTGCAAAAACAGTATTTTAAGAGTTAATCGCGCCTTTTATTCATCTTTTAATCAAATGGTTTCACAACAGCTTACAGTTGTAATGTGGCAATTTTCTGTCACAGTAGTTAAAGGTTAAATGAACTTTTTCAGATGAATTGTCATGCATAAAATTCATTGTCACTTTTAGGACCATGGATGTCTTATTCAGGTTATAGCTGCCGTAAAAGCGACAAAAATTACCTAAACGCGACAATCATATATTATGGTTTTATACTAGAAATAATTATTAAATTTATACAAAACAAGTTAGTTTTGAACTAAAAGTACAGTATTCAGTAAGTTGTTGCTTAATAAATTATATATTTATATAAATATAATAAAATGCCAAATATACCCTAAATGCGACAAAACTATGGGGAAGCGCGTCTCATTTAGGCATAATGACCTTATAATGCTATTTTAATTCCGTTTTTTAAATAAAAATGTTCGCAGGTAATATTAAATGGATATAATTTACATATATTTTTTTAAAGTTTAGCCAATTGATTTTTTTAATTTCCCTTATTTAAACACAGATATGGAATATATTTTCGGAATCCTGTAGCTACCACCCCCCCCCTTTTTTTCGTAAACAGCTAGGCTGTGTGTTTGTCTCTATGGATGTATCTCAATACTATATGGATATATATTATCGTGGTTTTCAAAATAAAATTTTGAAAGGGAGTAAATTAAATCAAAAACTATAAACATGAGAAAACAAGGACATTTTTAAACTTAGTCTCATCACCCCCTCCTCGGGACGGGCGGGGAACTCATTATTGAATTCATTTGTATTCGGAAACGCGTAAAATTGACAGGTGTTCTTATTTAGGAATTATGTGGCGTTTTCCATTTTTTGCCAAAATATTTTAAAAAAAATACTGTCAAAGTTGGAGTTTTTAATCGAATTTCCGTGCGCGTTATCACGGAAAGAGAAAAAACTTGCCGTTACGTGACAAAAATCGCATTTTACTTGATAAGCAATTTATGTTAAAAAATATGGAAAACGTTATTTGATTCCAAATCGCCTCAATAGTCAGGCCTGTCAAATTTATAACTTGATAGTTCAAAATGCTGCCTCTGAGCCCCAAAAAGTAAAGTTTGTGTGTAACGGAAAAATACGATTTTCTCCAAAACTATGTGACCGAGGATAATCGCTATAATTTTGTAGCAAAGTTTGAATACTATGGCCCCTAATTTTTTTTCATAATTTTAGTTTCAGTACATTCGGAAATACACTGTTAAAAATTTTGCAGCATTCTGGCAGGTCATTCGACCGTTTTTTGAAAAAACGGTTTCATAACCATAATTTAACTATATTCTGACCATAAAATGGCCAATAATATGGTCAGAATAGTGTTAAAATTACGGTTGTGTAACCGTTTTCGGAAAAAACGGTCAAATGACCTGCCAGAATGCTGCAAATTTTTAACAGTGTAGGTTAGAAGGGGGGGGGGGTGCTCCCCGCGCGCACACGCACACACACACAAAAAAAAAAATCCGTTTCCCGTTTTGTTTTCATCATAGAAAATTTAAACTTTCAAATTTTGATATATATAAAAAATAACTCCTCAAAACCTTTCACTCCCAGTTAAAAAGAAGGTAATTTTTTAGACATGGGGGGTACGTGGATTAAACAGGAATATTTCTATATTTTACAATTTGACTTAGAGGTGTTCACCGGCCCAGCCCGTAGGCAGGGCTAGGACCAATTTTTCGCAGCACTGGGGTCGGGCAGGGCTTTACTTCTTTTCTGAAGGCTTGGGGAGGGCCTAGGTATTGCGCTTTCACGACAAGGCTAGGGCCTTTCTTTTTTATGAAAGGATCGCGCCGAGCCGAACTTAATTTTTCAGTACTGATCCGGGACTGGCTTCATTCTTCCAAGGTTTGCAAGGGCCGACATTTTAAGTGCCGGCCCAGCCCGTACGAAAATTATTGTCTTGGCCTGGTCTGGTCCGTGCAAAAATAAGTAAAATTTGGCCCGACCCAAGACTTTTGCAAAAAATGCATATATTTTTAAATTGCCATTATACTTATTGCCATATTACTGTACAATTAAACTTTAAAATTTATTCTTTTTAAAGAATAGCCATTTCTAGACAATAAAACTAAAATTCAATAAAACATGTGAAAAAGAACTTGTGTATGACGGAATGCTGTCTTAAACTAAACAATGTGTTGATACATGAAAAATGAATATAATAATATGTGAGGAAAAGTATATAATACATTTAAACCTGCACAGAAGGAAACTTGTCTATAACGTATATTTTTTCATTCACAAGCAATTTCGTCTTAGACGATTTTACTATATATAATTTTTCACATTGTTAAATCTCCAATGCATAGAATATGGATTAACGATATTAAATTTAACTGAAACATTTACATACAAATAGAGATTCATTAAAAACATAAATATCGTAGCACAGGTCTCTTCTTTAAAAATGAAGATAAAAGCTAAAATAAGTATTTTTGGTCAGAACTCCTCGTAACGAACAATTTTTAACCATACTTACGTAAAAATTCATGTTTTCTAGAAATTTAGAGGACCGGACGGCCTCAGTCCGATATTTTAATTTTTTCCTGGCCGGATCAGTTTTATACCGAGACGGGCCATTACTCTTTTGTACAGGTTGAACTTTTAAATTTCATATAGAGGTGGGCCGAATTTTTTTCTAAGGGCGGGCCGGAGTAGGTCTTATAAATTTGGGCCTTTGCAGACCTTTAGTTTGACTGTTACCAGCTCCCATCCAACAAAGTCTAATATAAAAAACTTCTTTTATGTAAAATTAAAACCAAAATAATTCAAGCATACCCTCAAAAATTTTCTTATCCGCGATGCGAAAAATAGAATTGCGTCATCTTTACAACCAACCAATGTTACTTCCGCAAGTGAGTGGAGAATCGAGTCACTATGTCGGCTCATCAATTAAATGAGCCGACTCAGCATCGGCTCCTCAAAATGAGTTGAAGTGCCTCGAACTGATCGCTTTGGACTTCGGAGCACAATTTATACGCATATCGAGTACAGCGCCATCTGTTAACAGTTTTTGAAACTAAATTTTAAACTTCTGTATAACATTTTTACGACTCAGCTAATAAAGAAACCGTTTACCGTATAATTCTATTGATATTTGTTTGCGAGATATTTAATTTTGAAATCAGGGTCTTATTCGTTGGACACCCTGTATATATAAAAAAGGTAATTAACAATAAAAATGCTTTGCAAAATTTTCCTTGTTTTCTTATTTATTATATTATTTCTCCAAATATTTTTCCTCAAATGAATTTTTCTTTAACAATTAATTTGTGTTATCTCATTATAAATACATTAAAATATACATACATACACATAATACAAATACTACAAATACATAAAAATTCAAATACATAAACATAATATAAATACACATAATGCACATAACATATTTCAATTATAAGTACATTAATTAGATAAGTACTTATTAAAAAGTACCATGTCTGTATTTTATTTTTAAATTATATTTTTTTTTAATATGATTTTATAAATGGTAATTAAAAAATATATATATATATATTATACCTTGTATTAAATCATGTACATTTATACTTATCCTTTAAAGGATATTTTTGCACACAAGATTAATTTAATCTTTTTTATTTTGAAATGGTTTAATAAAATTCATAGACTATGTTATACAAATAATTTTAATTATTCCATACAATCAGTTTCCAGAATATATGTTACACATTAGCTTTATTTTTAAAATAACGGTTTTATTATTTCTCTTTTTTTTTAACATGGTTAAGCACATCAGACATTATTTCTATTTCTTTAATATAAATAAATACTATAAATAGAAAGTTTTAATTTTCAGACAAACGTTAATAATTTTATTTATTTTAATGCTCACGCTATTTTTGGTGATTTAAATTGTCACTTAATAAAAAAAAAATCACGTCATTAGTTCAAAAGTTTGTAATGTAACTTTCAGTTAAGAAACAATCCCCATTTAACGCACTTTTCTCGTTATAATAATGAAATCCCAGATTCAGTTCACTGAAAAAGCACGTTTTGTCAACATCATTTCACCTACAAACTTTAAATCCCAAAATTGATCTGAAAGTGGATTTTTTTTTTTTTAATCAGTTTTTCTGCAGTCTATTTTGTTAACTAAAGATGCAAATAAGATATCAAATTTAAGAAATGTTGAGGATTATAGTTAAATTATAGTTGTAAAATTAAGGAAGTTATTATCACATAAAAAAATAAATATTTATATTAATATACATGGTTTACCGAAAACATTGACGTCAGCATTTACTCCTTAACGCCTTGGGGGACGAGAATCTTTTACAGAAATTTTAATCTTTCATCACCGGTTTTTCATAACAGAAATTTTGGCCTATTTGAATCGAGAAAATGCCCTGATTAAATAATGTCAAACAAGGTCAGCTGACTTCTCTTTTCCAATCATAATCGTTTTAAGAGGGATTTTTTAATAGTTCCGGTGGAGTAATATTGTGGTGATTCAGCTTCCGTAGTACGAAAACTTTTTTGTAGCATTTTCTATATCCTCCTACAAAATACACAAGGCGTAAGTAAAAATTAATCTCTGTGATCTAGAGTGCGGGCTAAAGATAGATTTTAGCCTACCAGACGTTAATTTTTACAGAAAAGAAAAATGAATGTATCGCCGCAGAATACATTTTAGAATATTAAAGCTTTGAAATATTATAGTAGACACTTTGGCATTTTAAATAAATACATTTTTTAGATGAGAAAAATTGTGAATGATGATATTTTAGCAATTAAATAAAGAAATTAAAGAGGTTTGATGTACCGGCAAATAATGCGAATTTAAATGATAAAAGGGTGTAATTTAAGGAATATAAGTAGTTAGCACCATTTTTTAGATTTAAGCAATTTGGAATAAATATTATTAGATGAATTAAGATCTTATACCTTTACATATGGAGATTGATAGGTTAGTTTAAAAATAATGTTTTAACTTAATAAGCCGGTATAATATATGAAATATTATTAAAGAGGAAAATTTATATAGAACAATGTTATCCTTGGCGCCAAACATTTGAAATTTTGTAATATATACATAGGCTGTTGCTAAATTTTACCGACATATTCAGAGTGGGAATAGTAAGCATCAAAGGAATAAACAATTGCAATAGAACAAGGAGCTGCAAACTACTTATTTAGTCATAAATACAGTGGTATTTTATCCTAACTGAATTCTGGCTGGTGGTAATAATTTTGAGAAAAATAAAAATATTGCCTTGGAAATGTAACTATATAAGTCTTGTTCTGTATGAAATCTAATAATATCGAGAAAAATTTGGAAAAACATGGTGCTCACCTAATCGGTGATAGGTTATGTACTGTTAATTGCAGTCCCAAATATGGAGAGTCAAGATCGTACTGCTGGTGACTATAAAGGAAACTTTTGCCACTTTTTCTGATGTTATAACATTTACAACTGAAGTGTGCATGTCTATTAAAAGATTCATCATAATATTCATCAGTTTTTTGAAAATTATTACCGTCAACCGAAGTTGAGTTACGGTACAACATCCTGTATTTTTGATTAAAAAGGTTTACGACCTCATGTTCTATGGTAATTTTCAAGCCTCTTGATGCCTACTATCACACCTTACAATTTGTCGGTCGAATTCGGCACACTTTATATTAAGCACAGATACACTGTAAAAAAAAATCTATAAAGTTACTAAGAATTTTCTATTAACTGGGATGCCTAGAACTTTTTCTGTAACGGCAACAACAAAAATTCATGTAACAGATACACGTTTGCACTGCAAATCAAAAAATCTGTAAGATTACTACGAAGTTTTTAGGAAACTGGAATGCCTAGAACTTTTTATGCAACTGCAACCCGAGTTACAGATAAAATTTGAGTAAGATTACTGCAGTTTTAGCAGATTTTTTTGCAAAGCTACAGATTTCTGTATCTTTACACAAACTACTTTTGTAGATTTACACCTTTTTTGTAGAGTGTACAGATAAAATTTTAGTAATCATACAGATTTCCGCAACTGTACATCCGTAGAACTACATCTTTTTCCACAGTGTAGCGAACAACTTTAACAAGGTCCAGTGTAATTAATTCGTGTTCCGATAACGAGATGGAAATTTAGAACTTTCTAAAATTACCTTTCGACTTGTATCAAATATTACACTCCAGATATTAAAATATCTGTTATGATATTTTATCATATAACAATTAAGATTTTTAAAGATAAGTTGAAATGACTATTAAATATTTATAGATATGTAGTACCTGCTTGAATTAATCGTGATTAGGTATTTTTTTTAACGCTTTTAGTCGATATTCAAACACTGATTTTTTAATTTTTACAACTTTAACGATCATTCTAAAAGGCCTAGCGTTTAAGTATTAGAGAACAATGATATTAATACTGGAACTACAGGAAATTAGAGAATTTTTACAAAAATATTTCATTCCAGAATTTTGATTTTAAACAGTAACTTTATTATTTAGCGTTTTTCTTTCTTGTATCTTTTAACCCTTTCCGGCACAAAACAATTCTGTTCCTAAAATGATGAAATGATTGACTGACACCGGAATTTACAAACGACATTTTAGAAATTAATAACGCGTTACTTTAAACTTTTATTGTAAAAGAAAAAAAAATATTAATATATTCTTGGTGCCGTTTGTAAGTTTGGATTTAAAATTAGATGGTCCTGGGACCACTGCGTCAGAAAGGGTTAAACTTATTTCATAATCAAATTTCTGGTTTGAACCGAAACATATTCATATGGTAGCCTTCAAAATGACAACTCACGGTAGTTCTAGGGTTAAAATTGCTTTAACCCCTTAATTCTCGCTCCCGTGATAACCACGGCATGTGTCTTTTATTCAGATTGTTTGATCCCCACCAGTTTTATAAAATAGTGTCATTGGCTTTATTATGGTATCATTTTACCTGTCATTAGATAAGGTGAATATTTCTTTTTCAAAAAAGTGGTGTCAATAATCAATGTGATTTTTAAACCGTAACTTAATGCGACTGTTAAGGGATTAATGGTGGTATGTTTTTAACGTTGCCGTCCAGTCTTATTTTAATGCTAATTTATTACTTCATTTTATTAATATTTATTTATTTATACAAATTTATAAAGGAAATTTCCTTGAAATATTACAAAAGTAAGTTTTATACAAACATTTTTAATGCAATGTCTAGTGTTACGCTCAATAACATATAAAGAACTTTAAAATTAGAAATTAATCGCGTTTCATAACTAATATTGTTGTCATATTTAAAATTTCTATATTTCAAATGGATAAGTTGACACTTTTTGCATTATTTTTATTTTAATCGATCTGACTTTATATTAAAGGAAAAGCACAAATGATTTAAATATGCCCAAATTAAAACATTTCGCGCACACTCGCACCTGTTTTTATTTTGTCCAATTAATTTTCTTTTGTCCTTTTTTTCGAGCTATTAATCTTCATTACTATTCTTTAAAATTAGTTATTTTGAATGTCTTTTAATAGATAAATGTATTTTTGAACGCTTTTTTTTCTACAGAAATAAGTGCGACAAACGAATAAAACTTTGAATGAGAATGCAGGGATGAGATTTCCGACTTTTTGCATACCAGTATAATCTTAGAGAAAATGTTGTTCTCTTAAAACGCAGAAAAAATTTCGATTAAATAAAATAACATTTTCCCTCAGAATATAATGTTATCCAAAAAATCGGAAATCTCATTCCTGGAATGTGATAATTAATTACACAAATAATTAAATAAATAATTACAAATATTCTGCTTCAATGGTTTCATTTCATACTTAAAATTTGTAACTACAATTTTAAAACAATGTTTTAGATTATGACTACAAAGTTTAAAAAACCTTAGAAATTCTTTTGACAGTGAACTGAAAAATAAAGCAGAATACCTTCGATATTATTTTTATATTTTAATTTATAAAAAATGGAGTTTAAGGATAGATGACATTTAAAAATTATTTATCATAGGTCGAAGTTTAATCTAAAGGGTTATTATTCGACATTATGTTTCATTTTTCTTAATTATGTGATGTTACATAATTTTTCTATGAACTTGGAGAACAATTTATTTTTCATAATATTGTTCAGAGGATTTTCTATCTGAAATTTTGAATTATTTTTCGTAATATAGGATTTGTAAAATGTTAAATCATAAATCATATTTTGTAAAGTTTTCAAAGTGTTAAATTGCTGTAATTATGGTATTGAAACTTGGATTGTAATACGGCATTTCAAATTAATTACCCGTTTTTGAAATAACTAATTATTAACTAAAGTATACTTTATGAAATATTCTACGATCAATATAGCATTGGAATATTATAATTTGTAAATCGCATTGACGGTTTAAATATTATTATTTTAGTTTAATTTAAACATTTGAATTGGCACATAATTGGACACACAATATTATCAGAAATAATTTTGAAACTTTAAAATTAGACTTTTAACGTTGTGTGGTAATCTAATCCGTATAAATATTAAACAATAAAATTGAATTACAGACGCAATTTGTAAAAATATATGGTGTCATTAAAATTATACCATAATTTCGCCAACTTTATAGAACACATAGCTTACTTTCAGTAGTAAAATACAGAGATATGTATGTAATAGTAATGCATAGAAAAATGTGTAAGACGTGAATAGGAGCATTTTTAAACGGAGAAAAAATAGGGCTAATCTAGACGATTAAAAAACAATCCGATAAAGTTTTAACGCCCACTGGCATTTGCTAATTATTTTGCAATTCATCAAACGATGACAAAATCTTCATTAAGGATAATTAGGTATGTGAGGATAAACAGTTGTCGTTTGATTTTACGTTAAAAATGAATTTATCATTATTTGACTACTTCTGGAGAAAAAAAAATCACTTCTGAATTAAGATGAAACGTATTTCAACGCTAATGAGGAATCTATTTTAATTTGCATCAATGCATCTTTAATTAGTATCTTTTCGCCAATTGTTATTACAAATTAATTTCACAAAACATTTTTTTATATTAATAATCTAATATGTAAAAATGAAGATTTGTCTGTCTGTAATTCTATAAAAATCCGCAGTTTGGAAGCTAGAATTGTGAAATGGTACGTACATGTATATTAAAACACAGCCGAGGCAAATAAAGTAATCCGGAATCGAAATAAGTTATAGTTTATTTTTAATTAATAAAAAAACCAAAAATTAACATCAATTTCCAGTCAAATTGAAACATTTTTCGTTATAGCTGGTTGGCAAAATGAAAAATCCACTATAAATTCTTACCCTAACAATTATTTTCCTATTGCAAGATTTCCACGTGGAAAAATATAATAAATGGTTTGACGAATTTAAAAAAAAAAAACGGCATATTACATCATAATTTCTCTACTGAAAGATTTCTACGTGAAAAATGTAAATAACATGAATAGTTTGACGAATTAAAAACAAACGTGAATGTTACGCCATAATTTCTGTCTTATGATTTCATGTGAAAAATTGTAATTATTTAATTAATTTGACGAATAAAGAAAATGAAACATTACGTCATATTGGAAATATAAAGGGCGTGGTGATTGTATAACGTCATATAAGTGCAAAAGATGCATTGAAGTATGATAAAAACTCGATTATGGAAATATTGACGTATTTTAACATTACTGCTCCAATGATGAACGGAAATAAGTTCATTTATAGCTGTATTATTTTACGTCTGTTATATAAATTTGTACATTTTTATTTTGGGTTTTAATTTGATCCATGTGTATAACACTTCGATTGATATTTTTTTTAATGCTGTATGTTAAATTTTGAAATTGTATTTTCAAAACAAACATTCTTAAAATTCCGGGCAACGACGGTACTTTAGCTAGTTATATATAAATTCCCACTAGTTTGTACAGTTTATAATACAATCGGGAAAATTGGGCAGTGCATTTTATGAATAAATTAAGAAAATAACTGATTTGAACTAGGAAACTAAATACAGTAACTATGGGAGGCTTTGCAGGTTTGACCCATCTTTTACAAAATAATTTTTTTTTTTTTTTTTTTAATATTGAACATAGAATAAAGTTACATATGACATTTTATTCGTTATACAGTCACTTATCAAAATAAAATTGCAAAATAAGTGTAATATATATGAAATACGAAAAAATGAGCTATTTTAATCATGAGAAAATGATTGGTCAAAGCTCCCCACATATGGGAGGCTTGCTCCTCTTTATTTTATATTGAAATATTTGTTAAGGGAAATAAAATCAGTTTTTAAAAAGGCAGAATAACTTTATGCTTCATGATTTACTTATTATTAAAAAAATTGGTAAAATGTGATGTGTTGAGACGGATTTCAAGGCACAGAAGAAAAATTCCGTTTTAAACAACCATATTTTGTAACATTCGACATGGCAACACTAGTTGCCACATAGATTGACTTCATCTCCTTGTGTTCATCTTGGTGAAATTATTCTACATACCTTCCTAAAGTGTTTTGATAAATGTTTTTTTTTTTTTTTTTTCAGACGCAAGAATATTTAACATTTCTTATGGCTGCTGCTTTCACCGTCTCTAATCTTTTCCATTATTTTTTATTTACCTACAATAAGTACTATTTAAATGAAATAAAAGTTTCTATCAACTTTCGAATTTATATTTCATAATTTTTTTTCTGGCTGCTATAGCAAACTTTCACATCTTTCTTTAATAAATTTTAAACATTTTCCTTTTTATCACCCCCTTTTAGTGTAGCTTTACAGAATCAATTTATATTATTTTAGAAATATAACAATTAGCCCTTTATTATGTGCAGTGTATAATATTAAGATTTCGCTAAGCAGTTAAATAATGGAGCCTTGTCAACCCTCCCTCACATTGATTGAATTAAGCCTCCCCACATAGCTACTTTTTAAAGTATAGCACATGGTTATGTCTAGCCTAATTTACTGTACCATCTTTATGTCTGGAATGATAGCTCAATATCCCTGCATTATTTAAAATACATTATATTATATATATTACATATATATATATTTTATCTGGGAAATTTTTTCAAAATGATTCTAAAAAAATACACTTTATAAGTTGAAATCTCTTCACAGTGGATTTTCCACCTGTTTAAATTATCTTCATGAAACAAAGTCTATGGTTGCAGCATTTCATTAGCTTGAGTTGCCACCTATTGGCAGAACTCTGGAATTCTTTTAAATATGAAACTGAGGGGTAGGTCAAGCCGCCCCTATGATGAACCCTCCGCAGTCATTGGAGAATAGATGCAATCTGTAAAAATACAACGTGAAATTAAATCTAGCACACTAATTCGCCACCTCTTTTAGAAAATCAGCTTACTTTTAATAGTAAAAAAGTATATACAAAGATAAAGGATTAAATACCAGTTAGTAAAATGCAAACGCCCAGTAAAATTTATTGAAATACTATTATTCTTCAATCGATAACAAAATCTTCATTAAAGAAAATTAAATATATTAAGACAAAGATTTGTCGGCGATTTTCCATTAAAAATGCATCAATCATAATTTTAATAGTTCATCGAAAATAAAGTTTTGATTTCTGCATTAATAGGAATCCTAATTGGATACTAATGAGAAATCTATTTTAATTTGCATCACAACTTTTACTCATTTTAATTTAATTTATTTCAGGAAGCATCATTTTTCGTTCAATTAATTATATATATATATATATATATACAGTGGGTTGCCAAATTATTAGGGACAGTCATGAAGTATATATTTTTTGTACAATATTAGGATATAATTTGAAAATAAGCACTGATTTTAAGTTTAAAAAGCTTTATTGTTATACTAGTTTAAGTATTTACGCAATATTATATGAAAAAAAAAAACCCAACAAAAATATAATACAGTCAATTTACCAATGTTATGTAAAGAATATTAATATTTGGTGACATTTTCTTTGGCTTCGAGAAGTACTTCGATGCGTCTCTGCATGCTTTCTATGCAATTTCTGGCACTTTCTTTTATTTTAGGGTTTTGATGCCATACATTTACTAGTTTTTCGATGAGTTGCACCTTGGTTGTAATCATATCTTTGGCGATTTTCGCCTTGGTGATCTCCCATAAGTTTTCTAAGGGGCTCAGGTCAGAATAATTGCCAGGCCAAGGTAAAACTGGGATATTGTGGTTTGCCAAAAGCTTTGTAACACTTCTAGCTTTATGACAAGGCGCTAAATCATGCATAAACATGAACTCTTCACCACCTGGGAGCTATTCTTCAATTTGCGGCAGCAGCCGAGTTTCCAGAACTTGCCTGTACTGGTCTTGTTTCATGGTTCCCTGGACACTGTAGAGGCGTACAACCCCTTTAGCGCTTATGACAGACCACACCATTATTTTATAAGGGTGTTTAATACTTTCCACGAATCAGTCAGGGCGGTATTTTTCGCCTGGAAGTCGCCTGACAAAGCTACTTTTGTCGGCTAAAATTTGAAAGGTTGATTCATCTGAGAAACACACCTGAAAAAAAATTAAATATGTTAATAATTTAGAAATAAATGATTTTAAATAAAATAAAACACAATTACCTTAACAAATGACCTTACTCCAGTCATCAACTGTCTTCTGGCGGTGTTCACGAGCCCAGGCAAGGCGCTTCTTCGTCATCGCTTCTGTCAATCGGAGTTTCTTGGCTGGACGATGACGTGAACCCTTCCTCCGCAAATCTCCGCTGCACAGTTCTCTTAAAAACTGGTATTCCAGATTCTTGAGCGATCTGAGTAAGGAGTCCTACACTTTTCATTCTGTTTCCTAAACAGATATCCTGGATTTTCTATCGGTACGTGGAGTTGTTATGCGTTTTCTTCAACTTTTACCTTTTCGTTTGGGGGAAAGTGGCTGGTTTTTGTCCAGATTAATTTTTACCCTGTTGACTACTGACTTGGAAACTCCAGCAAGTTCTGTTATGTTCGTTTGGGAATGATTCGTATGTAGAAGAAGGGTTTTTACCTCAGATTTTTTTCTAGGGGACAAACCAACCCCTCGATCCATACTGAAATCAATAAAAATAAAAAATAAATTATAATCGTAAATAATTTCGCAAAAAACAAATATTTAATCAATAAGAGAAAGATAATACTCACATATAATTCATAACTTTTCCAAAAAAAAACCCCCAAAGAATTTTCTTTAAATTAAAGAAAAGGGTCTTCCACTATTGCGTGTGTAAAAGACTCAGCGTCTCTCTCGCTATTAAAATATTTATAGAAATCAAACATACCTTTTAACATACCAAAAGTACTTAAAAGTTTAATTATACAGATATTGACAACGGTAAAATACATTCCTGCAACACTTAAACCACTTAGAGCCGTAGTCAAGTGCACCTAAAGTATAAAACTAACAAAAACTAAGACTGTCCCTAATAATTTGGCAACCCACTGTATATATAAAGGCAATTTAGACTACTTAGTTTTAAAAGCAAGTATGATTGTAAAACATATAAAACAGTATCGTCCGATAATTTTCTTGGCACAGATGCCATGTACGCACCTGGTTTAGCGCGATCTGTTTTTGACGCCGATTTGCGAAAACATTGTTTTCGAATACCAATTACATGTGTATGTTTAAATTATGTTCTATTACTTAAAAATGGAAATAGCAATAAATAAATAAAAAGTATCATTAAGAACTATAGAACAAAGCAATTTATATAATTTTAAAAGAAAATTAAAGTAAATAAAAAATTTATTAATAAATAAACAACAATAGCTGGGTTACCATGTCAAGCAAAATAATCTATGTTGGCGACAATTAGGTACCCCGGTGCGTATATGACATCTTTGTCATTTTCTTATTACTTCATGATATAAATTGACATCCTGGTTCAGCGTATAAACCTGAGTTATGTCAATGACTTTATAATAAAGAAAACCTTAAATTACTCATACTAGCCGCCCTTGGCGACCAGTTTCGTCTCCCTTAAAATTTATGTTTGGGAAAGCATGCTAAGCATTGTATCCTGTTACTTTTATTCATAATTTAATTTACTTGGACTCCCTTAACCCTCTCGCTGCGCAACCCGAGATTTCCTCGGCCAGCGTATAAGCAGCAAAATTTTCGCAATCGAGATTTCCTCCGGGATTCATTTTTTCCACTGGCGACTATTTTTTTTTTATTTCAACTCAGAGCACTTTTTAAATACAAAAAAAAAAAAAATCATATAGACTTTAACAATATCTACAACAGAAATATATTGCAAAATTGATTTTCTTACAATAGTGGTGCAAGACTATAAAAATAGTCTCCAGTGACAGCCCTGATTTCGCCTAATTTCTAATATCATATCCCATTTAAGATCTTGAACTCTTTTACAAAAAATGTTTACATATTTAAACTCTAAGCTAGGGATGCACAACCTGTGGCCGCGGGCCAAAAGTGGCCCTCGAAGGCTTAACGAGTGGCCCGCTAATTTCGTCAATTTAAAACTGGAAAAAAATTTCAATTTTTTTTTCCATAGGTTGCAGGGTAAAGTCTTGAATTTCATCAATTTGCCTCGAAATTTTCGTCGGTAAGATAAGAATCGCGAATTTTGATTATGAAGCTCGGAAAAATCGCGAATTTTGTTGATCGGGAACGGAAAAATCACGAATTTTGTCGATCAGTCGCAGAAAAATCGCAAATTTTGCCGATTAGGCGCGGAAAAAATCGTGAATTTCGTTGGTCGGGCACGGAAAAATTGCGAATTACGTTGTTCGGGCTCAGAAAAAACGCAAATTCCTTCGATCCGGTGCGGAAAAATCGCAAATTTTGTTGGCCGAGCACGGAAAAAATCGCGAATTTTGTCGATGATGCGCGGAAAAATTGAAAATTTCGTTGAACGGTTGCGGAACAATCGTGAGTTTCGTCAGTTTATAGCGAGAAAAAATCGCGAATTTCGTCAATTTGCCGCGGGAAAAATAGCAAATTTTGCCAGTCAGTTAAAAATTGCGAATTTCGTTGGTCGGGCGCGGAAAAATCGCGAATTTCTTCCATCAAGGGCGGAAAAATCGTAAATTTCATCGACGGAGCACGAAAAAAATCACGAGTTTTGTCGATCGGGCTCCGAAAAATAGTAAAATTCGTTGGTCTAGCACGAAAATATTGCGAATTTCATCTATCAAGCGCTTAAAAATAGAAAATTTCGTCGATCGGACGCGAAAATATAGCGCATTTTGTCGATCAGGCACGGAAAATAGAGAATTTTTTCGATCAGCTTCGGAAAAATTGCGAATGTTTTCGATCGGCTTCGGAAAAATCGCGAATTTTGTCTATCGGCTTCGGAAAAATTACGAATTTTGTTGATCAAAGTACGAAAAAATCTCAAATTTCTTTGATTGGCTCATTTTCCCCCTTTCGTTCATAAAGCTCACATATTTTTTTTGGCACAGCCACCATCATGCCTGTGTTTGTATTTTAGCACTTTTAATGAAACAAAATTTACTCTCCCGAATAAAGAAAAGGAATTTTATCACTTCTTGAAAACAATCCTTGCTAAATATGTTATATATACAAAAGTAAACATTGTTGATATATTCTTACCAACTGAATTGGATATGTTGACTGAGTAGGGGGAACCTAGAGAACCCCCCCCCCCCCCTCTGAAACCATATTTTTTTATCTCATTATATGCCACAGATCACCTCCTCGAAATAGAATTATCTCCATGTTACCATGTGGCCCTCGACAACCCAGGCATTTTTGTAAGTGGCCCTTCTCTTAAAAAGGTTGTGCACCCCTACTCTAAACTATATATAGATTTGAAATATGTAATGAAAGAATGCGTTATTTTTAATCCTATTTTGATTTTTAAAAAAAACGCAGCGGGAGGGTTAAATATAATTAATATAATTCTTTAAGCTAACAATAGTTTTTGTTTCATTAAAATATCTCAATTTGTTGATTTTCTGTAAGCAATTAAACCCTATTGGTTTACAATGGAAGTCTAAGGGATTTGGCGAATTATTAGAGATATCGCTAAGTTGGCGTCTCTTTTGGTGACAAATACGGTCCCCTACGGATGCCCCCCTTATAGGTATAGAGATGCATTAAATGCTGTTCAATAACCAATGAGATGCGCTTCATTTGGGCGTTGCCATTAACAATTAACAAATAATTGCGATTTCTGTGCCACGTACGGTAACGTAATATATATATATAGATTGTCTCTTATAAAATGCGATAAACAATTGGTTTATTACATATTTTTTTTAATTATCGGATGGGAAATGCTTTGCTTAATTAATTCACTTCTTCTTTTTATGTCACGTGAACGACGTCACGGGTAACAGCGAGTACTTTCATAAATCATACATTTTTACACTCTATCAATAATTTTCTGCAGTTTATGACTTCTAATTAATATTTCTAGATTTATTTATTTTTTAATATATGAGCCTGGGGTGAACAATGGCAGACATTGGGCTACCTTCATGCAAATTTTCAGCCTCTTGCGTTTGGTAGATTTCCCTAGCCATCGCACCCCCCCCCCCCACACACACACACACACGCACAGACAGAGAGACAGAAAAAAACCTTCTTTTATTAATAAATAACCTTTTTTTATATCAGAACAGCAGAGTAGATACACAATGAGGCACGTCTCACTGTGTACCACAACAGTGTGTCTCACTGTGTATTTTCGTTACCTTGTAACAATATGGATGCCATATCTGTTTCATCATCAATTTCACAGCTTTGAATGCTTGTGTCGTTTTGTCGACATAGTCTATCATTAGATATAACTAGGTTTGATTAAGTAAATTTATGCTATAATGAAAGAAATAAATTCTAATATGGACGTTTATGTAACTATAACCCTGTAAAATAAATAATTAGTTACTATTTTGTTGGACGAGTAACCGAAGTGCCGAAACTACATCCACGTGTTGCATAAGATGAGGTGGTTTAGTGTGTGTTCGAGCTAAGAGAAAAAGTTATAACTATATGTCAAAATGGCTGCTGTCTCACTGTGTACTCCCCTACCCTATATAAACAAATATATATATATATATATATATATATATGCATGAATATATATATATATATAAACATTTAAACATATAAAAAAAATAAAAAAAATACATAATTTAAGCTAGGATATAATTTCAGTACCAGGTTGCAAAAAATGACAATAAATGTATTTTGGGGGAAATGCAACATTTTATATTTTTTAACTCATAATATACAATTTATTGTAAAATTTTTCGGAAATGTTCCGCTACCTTTCAAAAGAGGAAAGATTCGAAACTTTAAGTGGTTATTTCGTTCCCTGCATATTACGTTTGAAACGAAAGATTGTATAATCCAACCTGGAAACGTAAGTCTTTCATTTTACGCTTTCGTGTAGAATATTACTATGCATATAGGCTTTCAGAGAAGAATATTTTATGCTAACATTAACTGTTCTAGTATTTTATTTTTTTAAAAAGATCACATTTCTATCCAAAAGAATTTAAGCATTTATAAAAGAGTTTAAGATCAAGCGAAAGAAAAATATGTCTACATAAATTGAAAGGAGGAAGGATTCGAAACTCTATTTTATCTAGATAGTGCCCGTCAAGATTTGACGGTAAATAACTTGAATGTTTCATTCGAAAAATTCTTGAATTTTTAATTAGTTGTTTTGAAATTAATTATTGAATAACGAATTTCGTGACGAATTTCTATATTGCATAAGTGATTCCTATTTTCCTAAGGCGGTAGATTGTGCTGTCAGTCTAACCTATTCAATGAAGCGAAAGTATTTTAAGTTTATAATTTACAACCACTTATGCTTGCTTTTTATCAGAAATTCACCTAAAAATACCTGGTAGAGAATTTATTTTTATTTACTACGGCTTCATTTTTTTGTGAAAAAATAACAATATTTATTTTCATTCATTTATTTATTTTTTAAACTTCATGACCATTAAAAGCTGCCATGAATTTTATTTTTATCTGCCTCATTCCCTAAAAACCTAAATTTGAAACTTGATGCAGCTAACTATTTATAATTTATATTTTTTATTACTTGAATTATATTTTACATTTTCATATTTTTTTAAATATTAAACCTGGATATCAAGGTTAATTTCCCTTATAGCTTTTATACGAATATATTTTTTCCCTTCCGTTTTATTTTTTACGCAAATGAATGACAAACATTTCTTTCTAACGCACACAAATATATATTCTTGTTAATGGTCAGAAAATATAACGGAAATTGTAGATGAGCTCAATTTATTTTATTGATAATTACATGCAAAATATTTTAGGTTGAATATTTTAAGTTTAAAATCATTATTTTTCAAAATATTATTGAGTGTTAAATTTTATTTGCTTATGAAGCAGTCAAATGACAATAATGATAAAATTAAAATCCTATAACTTCTCTTCCTAATAAAATATGTAATTATTGAAAAGAATTATCAACAAAAATATTGCACATTTTGCTAGGTTTGGGCTCGAACCTGCGTCCTCTACAAAAATTCAAAGTCTTAAACAAAAGTTCTTACAAAAGTTCTTTAATGCGCTACGCTTAGAGGAACTCGTTTTTCTTCCTTCTAAATTGAAGAGGTTGGAAAAACATCTGACGCATACGCAATTGTCTCGAATTTGAGTTCTGATATTACAGAAACAGTTTTGCGTTTTAATATTTATGATACCTTATTTTTTTAAGAAGAAGCTACAACTTAACATGCCAGTTTCCCAATCTTCATGTGTAAATATTGGCAAATCGTAAGACGGATACCCAACCCAGCCATAACTTTCAGTCTCAAATCACTGTGTTTATCTTCTGTGTGTAATATGACCTAAACAACATGATACCCCCCGAAATAAACCTTATCTAGCTCTTAATATCGACACAATAATTTTTTGAATTGTTGATAATGCTGAAAGAGCCAAATAATATTAACTTTATGAAAGACAGAAAAGCTTGTTTACAGTTAAGATCGAATAGCAGACAAACTTAAAGCAACTTCTACCTGTGATGTGCGAGCATCTTTGCGCATGTGCTGCGCATCACTTCAAAGGCAGACTTGTACTTATATACTGCGCATGCCCAACTGTAGAATTTAAAATTAAATTTCGGCTAATTAAATATTTGAACAAACCAAAGTAGGATAACAAATCTGTGGCCAAATAGCTTTCATTAAAAAAAAAAAAAAGATTGGTGTAATTTCATGCAGTCGTTTGTTCTCACGGACTGTCGAAAGAAAAAAAGGCCTTCCGGCCAGTGCCGGGAGGAAGAGGTAGCTTTCATATTCCTTATTTTTAAAAAGCCAACTTATATTATTCAAACACACGAAGCTCAATTTAGTGGAAACCGAATACAGGAGATTCAATACTAATTTTTATCAATACTAAATCATTACGAATGAGAATTTCGCAAAATTAGTCAGCTTTATCCAAGCTGCTTTTATTTAAAGTAACTTATATTTGGCTGCCAAATTCGGCGATTTCTTAAAGTGCCTGCCATTTTAAGACAACATGGTGGATGAGGCTAACCAGTGAACTTGGTCGAGACCTTAGTAATTGCTGTGCACATGCTCACTCACATCGGAATCGGTTGATATATACGAGTGCTGTCGCAGGCAAAAAATCAGATTTTTCAAAATGTCACCCACATTAGAAATTGAAACGGCTATATCTGAGTCATTTCTTAAGATAAAGACAAACAAAAAATGCTCCTGAACCATTATATCAAGGTCAAATACTTAAGAAAGAAACATTTTTCAATTTCTAATTTTTTTGCACCTCACTTTAAATATATATATATTTTTTTTTATTTAATGGCCGCCATTTTGAAACAAGATGGCTGATGAAGCTGGCAAGCGAACTTGGTCGAGATATTGATGTATACTATCCACATGCCTTCTTCCATTGAAATACGCGAATACGTGTGTTATCGCGTGACAAATACAAGATCGTTTCAAAGTGTTAGCCATGCTAGAAATTCAAAGTGCTATAATTCAACCATTTTTTAAGATCTAAACAAAAGAACAAATTTTCAGAAACAAAAACTGTTCCAGAATCTTTGTATCAAGGCCAAACACATAAAAAAAATCTTTTTTATTTTCCAATTTTTTAATACCTCAATTTAAATTTTAAATTAATTTTTTTTTTTTAAATAGCAACCCTTTTGAAACAAGATGGCGAATGAAGCTGGCCAACGAACTCGGTCGAGACATTGGTGTGTACTATGTACAGACCAAGTTACATCCAAATCGGTTCATAAATACGCCTGTTATCGCGTGACAAAAATCAGGTCGTTTTAAAATGTCAGTCACAATAAAAATTCAAAATGCTATAACTGAGCCATTTTTTTAGATATAGACAAAACAAAACCTGTTCCGGAATCTTTGTATTAATGTCAAACACATACAAAAAAATTCTTCTTCATTTTCCAATTTTTTGGTATCACATTTTAAATTTTAATTTTTTTAAATGGCCGCCATTTTGAAACAAGATGGCGGATGAAGCTGGCCAACGAACTCGGTTGAGATATTTGTAAGTACTATGTACACACCAAGGTACATCCAAATCGGTTCATAAATACATCTGTTATCACGTGACAAAAATCAGGACGTTTCAAAATGTCAGCCACGCTAGAAATTCAAAATGCTATAACTCAGCCATTTTTTAAGATATAGACGAAACAAAAACTGCTCCCGAATCTTTTTATCAAGAGCAAACACATAAGAAAAAAATATTTTTTCAATTTTCAATTTTTGGTACCACATTTCAAATTTAAATTTTTCTTAAAAATTTAAATGGCCGCCATTTTTAAACAAGATGGCGGATGAAGCTGGCCAACGAACTCGGTCGAGATATTGGTATGTACTATGTATAAATGAAGTTACATCCAAATCGGTTCATAAATACGCCTTTTATCGCGTGACAAAATTCAGGACGTTTCAAAATGTCAGCCACGCTAGAAATTCAAAATGCTATAGCTCAGCCATTTTTTAAGATATAGACGAAACAAAAACTGCTCCGGAGTCTTTGTATAAAGGTCAAATACATAAGAAAAAATATTTTTCCATTTTCAATTTTTTGGTACCACATTTCAAATTTTAAATTTTTTAAAATTTTTTAAATGGCCGCCATTTTGAAACAAAATGGCGGATGAAGCTGGACAACGAACTCGGTCGAGACATTGGTATGTACTATGTACACACCAAATTACATCCAAATCGGTTCATAAATACGACAGTTACAGTGTGACATAGGTCAGATATATATATATATGATATTGTTCATGATTTTAAATTGAAACAACCAATGGGTTATGGTACTAAATATAGACTTCCATCTAAATTTAATGTTAAATCTATTATCAAACAGTTTACATATGATATTGATATTTTTATTTATAAAATTTCTATCTCTTATAATAAGCCTATTGAATTTTTTAATCAATGGAAGATATTAGTAATTGAAAAATTATCTATGGCTTTAAAAAATAATATTGCTGATTTGGTTTCTATTAATACACAGCATTATTTCCAACAAATTACTAAATTACAAAAAAACTTCGTTATTACATATGTAGACAAATCTCCTAACAATTATGCTATTATATGTAAATCATATTATCATCAACTTCTTACAAATTCTATTTCTTCTAATAAGTCTTTTCAAAAAACTAATGAAAATGTAATTGTAAATAATCGTAAAATTCGAAGTTATTATAAACTTTTAAATATTTTATCTACTAATTTTAATTATCCATATTTAGTTCTTATTCCCAAATTTCATAAAACTCCTATTAAATTTAGGACTGTTACTATTGGTTGTAATACATATAATAATAAAGCCAATACACTTCTCTTAAAAATTCTTAATCAAATATATGTACTTACTACAAACAATGATAATACACATTGTATAAAAAATAGCTATCAACTTGTTAATATTTTAAAAAATCTTCATTCTGTTTGTAATATAACGACATATGACTTCAAAGATCTTTTTAATAATATAGACCTATTAGATTTACATAAAATTATAAATGCATTATTTAAAAAGTATTATAAAAAACTGGAATTACCATCTAATATAGATATTGCATATTTTAAATCTTTAACTAACTTCATTATCTATAATAATTATATATTGCAAGATAATACTTTATATTTACAGCATGTCGGTATACCACAAGGCGGTTGTACTTCCAGTTTACTCTCAGACTTATACTTATCTCATTACGAACGTAATTTTACTAATAAAAATCTACATTTATATCGTTATATTGATGACATCATTTTAATTGAAACTGATCAATCTGCAATTACTCGATTTCCAGTTGATTATCCCACTAATTTGGAATTAACGGAAAACCTTTTATCTAACAATACAATTAACTTCTTAGATCTTAAAATTACAATAAAAGACAATAAAACAATCACAGATTTATATGACAAACGTAAAGAATTTAAATTCACAGTTAATACATTTACAAATTTTAAATCTTGTCTACATCATTCTGTATTTCGTAATATAATACTTAATCATTTATATAGAATAAAAAGTTTATGTTCTTCTCCTCTAATTAACAATAATATTAAAAAACTAATTTATGATGCATTAAATCATGGTTTTCCAAAAAAATTCATATATTCATTAATATACAATTAGTACTTTTCTTACATGATCTATAAACACAAATTAACACATGCGTAAACAAAATTACAAAAAAATTATAAAATAAAAAAAAATAAAAAAATATCTATAAAAAATTAAAAATTGTAAAATAATATAAAAAAAAATATTATAGGTTGGTTGGGTGGGTAGATGTTAGAGTACGGAGGAGGGTGGTGTTGTCTGGATAATACGCAATGGTTAATTATTTATATTAAAAAAAAAAAAAAAAAAAAAAAAAAACTGGGCTCTTGTATTATTACTATATTTTTGTTATGTATTTTATGTGGATGTTGATTTGATATTTTATATGTAAATTGGTTATTTTCATTAATATTATAATTAGCTTAATTATTCATTAATCTAATTTACAATTATTTGTTATTAAATTTTAATTTACTAAGGACAATATCATATTAATTACTAATAGTATGCCACTCTTAGTTTAATGTTTTTGAATGTCCCACATTCATACTTTATGGATTTTTATGGATGTCTGAAAATAATCCTCATTCTATATTTGTACTTTTTAAGTAATGGGATTTTAAGTATTATTTAACCTTCTATATACTTCCACATGTTTTTTATTTCCTGTTCATTTTATAAATATCTTGTATATAATTCATTAAAAAATAAATTTTAAATTATTTTTAATAATTATTTATATTAACTATTACTGAATTTATTTTGTTTTATAGCATATAGCTATATGCTATATATTATCAATGTTCTAGCATTATTTAAACTCTTAGTTTAGTTTAAATCAGTTAGCTAATAGAATATATTGTATGCTTTTAAATTTTATTAACAATAGTTTTAAATACATTGTGTGATTTATATTAGGTTTATAATTCTCTATATATAAGGATTTGTTTGGTTTTGCTGTTTAAACAGTTATTTACATTCAAAAGCTTACAAATTTTTATCTTGCGATAAATGTTTAATATAATTAATAACAGATGGCAGCACCAATTCTCTTGTCTCTTTCAGATTGCTCTAATTTTTATTTTTTCTAGCTCCATTTCAGTTATAATTTATACACCAGGGTGTATTTTTAGCTAAATTTTGACGATATTGTTAAACTGTTATCTATTAATTTAATAGTGCATTTTAAATAATGGAATTAATATCTATTTATTTTATATTAGATTAAATTTGTTTTACAAGGTATTTCAAATTTTATTTCAAAATGTATTAACTGCATCCTTTGGTATCATTTACTGTGATTTCTTAACTGTTTTATTCACCTTAATCTTTTTGATATACTGGTTGACATGTGCACATGGATTTTTGTAAAATACTGAAATATCAATCGGTATGGTGTTTATTATTTATATTTTATATCCTATAAATATTTAAATACGTTTTATTGATTCTTCCATTTCATATTATTTGTTTCTATTCTGCTTTCATTTTTAATCAATTCACTTGATTTTTGTGGTTGTTTGGGCACAGGGGAAAATTAATTTTAGCTTTAGCTTATTTTTCCCACAGAAAACAACCATTTTGCTTATATCATTGAATTCTGTGCCCTTGATAACGTAACTCAATGTATAAGCTTTTCAATTTTTGTCGGTGTCCACTTTTTTCTTCCATAATAATTCTTATAATTTTTTTTTTTTTTTTTTTTTTTTTAATACTTACAGCTTTAATTCATAATAATTGACGGTGGTAGGTTATGTTTAATTAATGTAATATATATATATATATATATATATATATATATATATATATATATTACTAATTAATATTATTTGTAATATCAGTTAATAAATTTATTCTATTTTGATATTAGTATTAACTTAATACTAATATCAGAATAAATTTATTAACTGATATTATAAAATAATACTAATAGTATTACTATTAACTAATATTAATAATATTATTATTTATTATTATTAATACTCTTATTAATTAATAATAATACTAATAGTATTATAATTTACTGAATACCGTCTTTACTCGCGTAATAGTCGCACCCCCGATTTGAAGCAGAAAAAATTGTCAAAATATTTTCTTCGCATAAATTGGATGGATGAAAAAAGGATGAAAGATTGGGCTCGCAATGTTTAGAAGAAAAGGTCTGGATCATTTATTGTTCAAAGAACCAGCCATCCTGGTACTCAACAGCTTTCGATGACAGCTTTTTGATGATGTAAAGAAGGAACTTTCAGAAGGCAAAATAGATCTTTTAATAATTTCTGAAGGAATCGCATCGATTCTGCAACCTTTTAAAGACAGTATAAGAAGAGTATAGATGATATTTGATGGTCAATGCGAACAAAGGAAAACTCCCAGTGGAACAGTAAGGTGTGCATCCCTGAAACTAATGTGTTGTTTGATATTACAAAGCTCGACTTTAATGACAAGCGGTATAATTTCAAAAAATTTTATGAAGACGGTTATCTCCGACGCTTTGGACAAAAGCAAAGATGAGATTTTATGAAATGACGGAGATTTTCAGACACTGATTCACATTACAATAGTGATACTGATACATTCAGTGAAAGTGATTTATTATAAGAATTTTTTGTCGAAATTTTCACAAAGATTATTTGTAAATTTTACGTCTATAAAAATATTACCATAAAAAGAAAAATGATATTTAATAAACAGCACATAATCTGTAAACATGTGGTAAGTTACTAATTTTATTACAATGTGTTTTTTTTATACCAGTGATGTTTTAGCATTAGAGTGTACAATATTGTGAAGTAGATTTCCCCGCATAATAGTCGCACCTAGACTTTTACAATGAAAAATTGGCAAAAAAAGTGTGACTATTACATAAGTAAACACGGTACTATTAAGTGATAAAAGAGAGTTCTTATCTTATCACTTTTAAATACATTTTAGTTGTCATAATGAATAATTTATTTTTATTTTTGTAGAAACTATAATAATTAAAGTTACTATAATAATTAGTAACTATAATAATAAAACTAGCTGGCTTCGCACGCTAGCGGGGCCCTCCTTTTATTGGGACCTCTAATAATATGAAATCTCGAAGCGAACAAACCTCGAATCGGGTCCCCACTGCTTACAGCACCGTATAGCAGGGACACAAGGAAATTATACTGAAACGCTACAAACAGGTTATCAGGACTGAGCATTTTTTAGCTAATATAATGGATGCAAAGGCTTAATTCAACGGAAGTGGAAGAAGCTGAAGCATGGTAGTGCAGTATTATTCAAAATGGTTACCTGCAATATTGGCATTTAAAATTAAAGACATAGACTATTTTCCTAGATCACTTCTTTTCTCAGAAAATATTGTGTTAAAAATTTTCAGCTTCAAAATGGTGGGAAATTCTGAAAGAAAAAGTACAGAAAAAGAAAAACAACAAGTTAGATTGTGATTTTTGACGTTTTTCCGATCTCTGCATTCTGTTCCATCTAGTTATGCTTCCATCAAGAGAATTTTCTCTACATTTGGATTCACATCGTCTAAATTGCGGAACAAACTAGGCTCAGAGCAGTGTGAAAAACTAGTAAAGATTTATAAATATTACCATAAAAAGCAAAGTGAATGTGATTTTGATTGGTAAACTATAAAAAAGATCAATTATAATTATTTTAAATATGTTACATTGTGTAAGTAATTTGAAATATATTTAAAAAAAAAAATATTCTGAAATAAACTACCACCTGATTACCCCAAATACGACTGATTTTTATTTAATTATTTTTATGTAATTTTAATAAAAGAAACCACCAAGGTTTTGAGCTTAAAAGGTAAACTTGTATTTTGTATTTTTAAATACTATAGGAGGGATTTGCAGATTCAGAAAGGATTTTTTACAAAAACCCAGGTGGGTTTTTGTTGGTTGACCCGCCCACAAAAACCCGGGTGGGTTTTGTGGACTATGTCCACTTTGCCAACCTTGCGTACATATCTTCAAGGATTATACAATTAAAAAATAAGATGAATCTATTTGAACTACAAGCAAAAGTTTTAGATGTAAGGGATATTACAGATATGAGAACGAACTGACACGCTTCTTCATTATACAGGGTGTCCATAAAATCACGATCCAGTTTCAATGGAATATTTTGAAAATTTAATTCAGACTGTTTACAACAAACCATACATCAAGTTGAAGGTAAACTAACCTAGTTTTCCTTACAAATGTTCAATAAATGCACATTTAGTTATAAGGCGCACATCCAACCTAAAGTCCAATTTTTCCCACATTTCGGTTAGCAAGACCGGAGCAAAAGCCTTTCCATTTCTGTGTCTTAACTCTGGCAAATCATTAGCTAGCGGCAGAACGTAGACACGATCTTTTTTAAAGCCACAAAGGAAAACTTCGCATAGCGATATGTCCGGTAGTTCTGGTAGTCCGCTTTGAACGCAGCAATAACACTTTACGCTCAGGGGTCGTCATTTTGTGTATGTGGTACTGAAAACCGGTAGATACCAAAGCGATACTCGCGCATGCGCTAATCTAAAACTGTTTGTGTTGCTCTTTATTTGTGACCTTGAACCAACACTGTACAACGTTTACAGCTCACACTATTGAAATTTAAAAGTGGAACATTCTTTATAGATACCCAGTATATTACGAAATTTTTACATTAGCTAAAAAAAATTATATATTTTAAAGCATTTCTTTTAAAAATAAGAAACATTGCTGAAAATAAGACTAATTGAAATAAATAACAATTGTTTTGTTTTTCTAGATGCAACTATTGATTGATATACGGGGTGTCTACGGATTAGTTGGGCAATTTCGTAAGTTAAGAACTTCTGAAAAATTAAATGTAATTAACTAGCTTAAAGTCAGACTAGTAGTTATGTTGCCGATGTTTATTCATAGATGGCGTTAGGTGTCGTAATTGACGCTATCGATAGCGAGAGGAAGTGTTATTCAATAGCCACCAAGATCACAAGATCTTTCACCGCTTGTTTACGGTGTATGCGTTTTTTTAAAGGATCAAGTGTACCAGTCGCCACTTCCTACGTCCATTCCTGAACTAAGAATATACACTGCAATTAATTTGATCGATGGAAACATGCTTACAAATTTGTGAAAAGAAATGATTTACCAATGGGACATTTGCAGAGTCACGAAATGAAGTCATATCGAACATTTGTGGTAATGGTAAACTTGAAATATTTTTCTATCATACAACAGTATGTACTTTCATTTTTTTCCTGTCAATTATATTCAATAAGTCATTCATTTTGCCCAACTCATTTGTAGACACTCTGTATTTGCCTATTAATTTCCCCATACAGATACAACAAACAACAAACAACCACTTTACAGTTATTTTATTTATACAAGTGAATTTATGTACACATATATCAGTTTCAAGAATTAATGCATATTTTAGTTTTACACCCAAGTAAAACTTTAATTCTACATCTATCCTTTAAATCTGAATCTGCTTTTATGAGCTACAAATTAATGGCTAATATGTTTTAAACTAGTCAATTTAACATCTGTTTGACAGTTTAATTTATATTCATTATTTATCCAGTTGAACCGGAATTTGATAATGACATCATTTGCTTGCCAGGATCTAGTAATAATGAAAATTTTAAACTGTTAATAGGCGTTATTAGAGTGACAGTTATAGATATAGGTGTTTATCAGAATTAATGTTAAAGTTAATATTTATCCGGTGTGAAAGGCGGAAAAAGGGTCTTGGTTGGAAAATCCTTTTGTAAATAAAAAATATTTCTGATTTTTTTTTTATTATTATTCCAGTGAATATTATTTAAAATTAGGTTTTTCAGTTTCTTTATTAATTAATATCGATAATGTAATTTAGGTTAACGAATAATATTTAAGTAAATCTGAATCTGTTAAAATATTTACAAAACTTCAGAGTTGAACTGAAGTTCTCATAAACTACTTAAGTCTAATTTTTAAAAATGCGTTTTATTATTATTATTATTATTATTATTATTATTATTATTATTATTATTATTATTATTATTATTATTGGAAAAGTTCTTTTGAAAGTAGTCCCCCATCTGCACACAGAAATTACACATATTTAGTTATCATTCAGATATTCAATTATTATCATTCAGAAAAAATATTAAATATTTTAAGATGGAATAAAAATTTAGAATTTCTTTATATACATAATTTAGAATAAAAAATATTTTTTATTAATTGGACTCCTTCTTTTTGTGACTTATACACAAAACTGTATGTAAAGTTTTTTTTTTTTAAAACAATAGAATACCTTTCAAAGGGGGAAGGATTCAGAACTTTATTTTAAGTGATTTTATTCATTCTCTGTGGAATTTCTTTTGAAACGAAAGATTGTATTAACCAACCTTAAAACGCATTTTTTTTATTTTATGTTTCTCCTGAACAACATTATTACGTATATGGGTTTCAGATAAGTAAATTTTATGTTATTGTTAAGTGGATTTTTATTTTAGTACTTTCTAAAATAGCTGTTTTACGCTCAAAAGATTTTAGGTATCCACAAAAACTTTTAAGTTAAAAATGACTGAAAAACTTATGAAATATGTAAATAAATTTTATATGAAATGTGAAGTCTTATGTACATAACCCTCACATAATAAAAACAATATATAAATAAATATGTATGAAGTATAACATACCATGTACATATTTTCAGGAATTGCATCAAGTATGTGTTTATCTAAATGTTCAACAAAATTCCTCGGTAAAACATATTATCAAAATTAGAACGAAGCGGTTCGCTAAGTCAAATCAAATGTATAAAATTTTTTCATATACAAAATAAATGTCATATACAAAAATTCTGATTAACTGAAAAAATATATTTTTTGAACCATTCCTTTAAAAACGTATGGGACATTGCTTAAAAAATTTTATAATCCTGACATTAATTTTTTAAAGACTAAAATAAATAAATAAATTTTATTTTGTGAATGCACGCATGCAAGTATTGATACGGAATATTTTCGTATTACTTGACACCTATCGTGTTAAAAAGCATCTCGTAATTCCATACGTACAACTGAATTCATGTACACATCTCTCAGTTTCTTAAATTAAAGAATATTTTTGACAAACACTAAACTACAACTATACTTCTGCATACACCATTTAAACGTTATTCTGTTTCAATAAGCTACAAATTTAACGCCTAGCATGTTGCAAACATGTTTGTAGCTAATTTAACATTGCTGTGACAGTTTGTTTTCATTAGGCATCATTAGCAGAATAACGGGAATATAAAAATAAGAACAATTTGTTTCTCTGTATCTGTTAAGAAATATATTATTAGATTGTTAAAATGTCCCGTTAGGGAGATAGATGTTTACAGCTGTTTCGTCGTAAATATAGTTTTCTGGTGCTCTAAATAACGAACAACATCTTCATCGGAGGGATTTTTGAAAATGTCAAATATTTCTGAAATTTTCAAGATTTCGGTGAATATTATTTAGAATTTGTTTTTTCAGTTTTATTTCTTATTAATTTTTAACTTACATTAACGAGTAAGAAAACTAAACCTGTGCAATTATTTGGAAATATTTCGGATTTAATCGATGATTTCAAAAACTACAGAAGTCTACTTTTTTGAATTTCATGTTTTCTATCCTTGAAACATATCCTTGAACGTAGTCATGTATGTGCTTATAAAAATTACACAGATTTATGTACACTATATGGCCAAAGGTGACCGGTCACTTGCGCTTTTAGACGTTTTGTTAAATATCTAGAAAAATGGATGAGGGATTAACCTGAAAATGCAGGTGTATAAACAGTATAGTATTGGTCATATATTTCCGCGAAGATTTTTTCCCTAAACCCAATAGTGGACCTTCAACAAATGGAAAATGAACGAATATCTTTTGGATAACTCTGTAAAAACTAATGTAGCAAAAGCGTTCAAACTCGAGATTATTAATAAATGGCTTATTGTAATATATTGTGTTCCTTTTTGTGAGGATAGCCTGTATACTTGTAGAGAAATTAAAGCTTTTATAAAAACAGTCCCAGATTTCTCCGGGTTTTTTGCTTATAATTTGCAGCGTTCTTAACATAAAGTAAATATGACAAACAAAATTGTACGCAACACTCTGCAATCACAATTAAAAAATAATGGAAATTGAATGAAAAATGTGCAGGTTTACTAAAAAATGTTTCACTGCGCGCGAATGCAATCAAAATATAATGTGCATAATGTATCAGTTAAGTATATAGAGCAACTTTTGTGAAAGTCTCAAACTCATAGCTTGAAAATTCTGAAATTTACCGTCGATAAAATGAGCATGAAATCCGTTGTTCTCAAAAGGAAGCAAAAAAATGAGGGGTTGTATCCAAATACGTGCAATATTATGTACGCTAGCTTAGCACTATTCAACAGATATTTGATACAAACCCTCATCTTTTGCTTCTTTTGGGGAACAACGGATTTGGAGCTTATTCTCTCGACGATAATTTTCAGAACTTTCGAGGTATGATTTTGAGATTTTCACAAAAATTGCTCTATATACTTAACTAATAAATCATGCATATTATATTTTGATTGCATTCGCGCATGCCCAGTGAAACATTTTTTGGTAAACCTCATTTTTCATCCAATTTTCATTGTATTTTAATTCTGCTTTCAGAGTATGGTGTACAATGTTATTTGTCATATTTTTTGGAAAAAACTTTTCTTTATGATAAGAACGCTGCAAATTGTAAGCAAAAAACTTGATCAAATTTGGGACTGTTTTTATAAAAAACTTAATTTCTCGACGAGTATACATGCTATCCTCCTAAAAAAGAACGCAGTATATTACAATAGGCCAGTTATTAATAATCTCGAGTTTGAATGCTTTTGCTACAGTATTTTTTACAGGGTTATCCAAAAGATATTAGTTTTTTTTTCAATTTTTGACGGTCCGTTATTGTGTTTCGGAAAAAAACTCTTCGCGGAAATACATGACCTATACTATACTGTTTACACAACTGCAGTTTCATGTTAATTCCTCACGTATTTTTCTAAATATTTAACAAAACCCCTAAAATCGCAAGTGACCTGTCACCTTTGGCCATATAGTGTATATCCGGTGCCATTTATTGCAAAGACAACATTAATAAATGGGAATACCAAGAAATGCCACAATGGTAATTTAAAATACTACTATTTTCTAATAATAATCATCGCATTATTAAATGGCAGACTTATGTGATTTAATAGGGTGAATATTAACCCGTCAATAGTCGTACGTGGTCTTTTCCCCGCCAAAATTCGTTATCTTTCTGTAACTGATTTCCCGTTAAAGTTACAACAGCCAAATTCCGTGTAGCTGACCTTGAGTGTTCACACTCATGTGTAGTAAAATTACAAGCCATTCCTGCTATTTCTTGGCATTTTATCGCATTCTAAAGTTTCAATTGGTCTAAATGACCGCCTTGCGACCACTTGTGTTCGCTAATTTTTCGCTCCGCTGGTCATTATTTCCATTTCGACGAAATCTTGGAGGGAAAGTTTCTTCGAAGTGCGGACTCTCTGTCTCCTGATATTTCGTCTACCTTTTTTCGCTATTTTACCCGTTCATAGAGTACTTGTTTTACTTTTAGAATGCCACTTAAAATTGTTTAACTGTTCAGGAAGCGTTACAACTTATTTATAATTTATAAGAGTATTATATTAGTTATGAAGAAGTTAGTTGTGAAGAAGTTAGAATGTTAGTTCTCACGAAAAACTGATAGACAGCCATTTACATTTTTTTTCATTGTCAAATATAGCGGGAATAAATTCTCAAATTGATATTCTTTTAAATATGGAAGAAAATGGAAATTCATCATTATTACTCGTATTTGACAGTACTTGCTTTCAATTTATTAACGGAACATATAAATGAAAGAAAACAGACAATAACACTGCCAAACCATTAAAAAAGGTGAAGAGAATTTTGTGATAATCAGTAAAAAAAAAAACGCCGTATCACCAAAATCTGAAAGGTATCGTTTTTGTACAACAAAACAAATTCGGAAAATAAAACAATTTTCTCAAAAATGTATAATGTATATCTGCGAAGAACATACATATAATTTATTTGTATAATGAGAAAAATAATGCGAATTTTGTAATGCAGATTAGAAATTACGCAAATAAAAATCTTTTTTGGATAATTCAGTGCATGTTTATACTATAATTTTGAAAATTTGTTAAGTGTTTTTCTAAAATTTATCTATTTTTGAAATTTCATACTGTAAATAAATATATTTTTTTAACAAATCCACAGAAATTGTTTTTTTATTATTATTATTATTACTGACATCTAGTACAGGCTTGGGGACGGTATCTAACAAATTTAAATTTGTTATCCTTCATCAATTGTTCAAACTATTTTTCAGAATAATGTTTTCCAGTCTACGAGAGAAAATTTCTTCAAATTAAATTATTGCTGCATATTTATAATTTCGGAGAAAATTTTCTTATTGTTTTTCTTATTTTAATGAATGTTATAATAAAGCAATATATTGTATCATTAATAATTATTTTGAAATGTACAATTGAATATTTATTTTAAATAAAAACTTGCTTGTAAAATACATCCTTTTATCTTCGGTTGGCGGTTAGTGCTAGAACATCGTCTAAAATAATTTTCGCGGGTTTTATTAATCAAACTAATTTAAATGTATAAAAATCTAAAAGCAACTTGTGAAAATTCATTTAGTTAATCGATTGTTGCACGTTTATGATGCTAGAGAAATTTGCTATCTTTATGTTCTTATTATTTCGATACTGACTGTTAGAAAATTTGTAAATAAATTGAAATGTATATACGTCCGTGGATATTTATTTTAATTAAGTGTGAAATTCATTAAAATAAACCTTTCAGTAATTCTATTAATTAAAATAATTTATTCATCTTAGGATTTAAATCCACAATCGCAATTGTATTTAAAGTAAATATATAATTTCACTAATTTATTTATTATTTTCTTTATATAAACGAAGTTCCTACCCAGAGTTTTTATCCAAGAGCACTGCTCCCACCCTGAAATAAGTAGAAAAACTACAAATCGTACATTTTCATTTGAAAAAATGGAATAAATCACAAAATCTCGAAAGCCTCCCCCCTCCCCACATGTACACACAGACACACCACTAAATAAATAAATAAATAAAACGTAATTACAACATTTACATTTATAGTTTTGGAGTTAAGCATTTTTTATCTTTTTCTTTATTATATATATATATATACATATATATGTATAACTATACATTTTTAATAAGATTTGGTTTATGTGGTGTTTGTGATTTCATAATTATTGGCCATTTTCAATACTTTTCAATGGTATTATTGTATGGAAAGTTTATATATATATATATATATATATATATATATATATAGTGGCGGTCAAAAGTTTCCGGCCAGCATAAAATTTTGATTAATTTGTTAGTATACCCATATGAAGAGGAATCTCAAAGTGATACTTGCGCACTTTATTGATATAATATTTATCAATATATTTATGGAATAAAAAATAAATATCAATAAACTTAATTGACAAAATTAATTGTAAAATAAAACGTATGTTCTCAAAAGTTTCCGGCCATCTTGGCAAGTTTGGAAAAAATGTTATATTAGAAAATGACGGTTATCAACAACATTTACAATCAATATTTTGTCTTCGTACATTTCAGAATAAGTACTGAGGCACAGCTACGTGGTATCGATTCAAAGAAAGGTTGAAAATCGTCTATGGTACGTTTTTTCCACTATTCTTGTAATTTTGGGGAAAATTCTGCTGAATTCGAATATTTATAATTCCGCACATGTTTTCAAGTTCGTTTCAAAGATTTTTTATTGTTTTCTGATCAGGTAATTGGGCTGTCCATTTCAATATCAGAATTTTTCTGTGCTAAATACAATGCTTGACGAGCTTGCATGTAGGATTTGGGTCGTTATCATGCTAAAACAAATATTTGCGACCATAATGTTTCCTCCAATAAGGCAGCAAATGATCTTGCAAGATATCTTTATGTATTGTACCATTCATCTTGCAGCGAATTTCATCTAACGGACCGACACAATTTCCAGAAAATGCTCCCCACAGCATAACGTGTCCTCCGCCATGCTTCATTATAGGAATAATATATCCCGAATCTTATCTTTTGTTTTTAGGTCGTCTGTCGTAGTGTCTGCCATCATTGCCCCCCAAAAATGGAACTTCGATTCATCGTAAAATGGTACTTTTTTCCAGTTTACGTTTGACCAATCTTTGTGTTCCTTGGCAAATGGCAGTCGGGTCCTCTGATTTTTTTTATACTTATGAAAGATTTTTAACACCGACATTTCCATAAAGTTATACGTCACGTAACCGTCTTGACACGGCAGACCGACTTATTTCAATAATATTTTAACAACGCAAATAGAGGGGAATTGCAGAGGCATTTTTATGCGGGTGATCAACTGCTTTTCTCCTGATAAATCTGTCCATACGAATAGTCATTTTCCGCGGTCTCCCGGACCGTTGAATGTCCTGAAGGCCATGACCATCTTTATATATTTTTTAAATATTGTTCGCAGTAAATTTTCCTATCGATAACGTTACCGCAATCTCACGAGAGAATTTGCCTTTTAGCGATAAACAAATCACTCGTTTACGAGCAATAGTTGTTGAAATTTTCATTTTTGAATTTCAAAATACGTTATTCATGTTGATTAATTAACAAACACGGTCAAAAAGCAGTTTACTGAGAGCAAAAACTAACGAATGACAAATGGCCGGAAACTTTTGCACACGCGGATTTTGAATTCATCTCCTTTGCATCAAGTAGCTTTAGTATCCAATCAAAATGATCACGTGGTCAGAGGTAATTTGCTTATCCCTAACTTTTGGACCAATTATGCTTTTTCTTCGCTGAAACGTTCTGGCAAACAAATCAAAGAAACTAACTGGCCGGAAACATTTGACCGCCACTGTATATATATATATATATATATGTATGAGTATTCTAAGGAAGAAATATTAGAATTGAATATTGATAATACTTATTAATAACATGTCCGAAAATATACAACCATTTATTTAATTTACATAAATAATGGTGTAATATTTTCAACTTCAATTGGGCCCTAGTGCCGAAGCATCATAAAAACGAACCTAACTGCGAGTCTGTTCCTCTAAAAAAAATACCTATACCACGAATTCAGATTCATATTTGTAAATTTTACCTATTAATTATTGATTCATAGTAACATCTGAAATTAATCAAATCATTTACTATTTACTTTAAATATTTAAGCAAAACGAAGAAAGAGTTATTAAAAACATTTATCTAGATGACAACTGAATATATACTTAAATGAAATGAATAATTGCTGTAAAAGGATGTAAAATAAATAATTGCTGTAATCTTTTAAAGTTCAGTCAATATTTTCACCCTACTGTCTTCGTTTTCGATCATCTAATAACACCGTCAAGCTTCCCCTACGTTTTCGGTCATCTGATAACGGCGGCAAATGGACCGAACGTGACTACTAACGTTCTAAAAAAAGTCGCGACTACTCTCGGGTTAATATTCGATATCAGTGGCATTTAAAATACGTAATATTTGGTGCTTGTACACTTAATGTCAATTCTTAAACATCTTGCACTGGTGCATTTTGTTCTCCAATGTATAATACAAATTTAAATATGGATATTATAAATAAGAATGATTTGAAAATATTTCCACGTATGTCTATGTTAAGTGTTTTTTAAATTGCTATTCTATTATATTATAATTATATCTTTCTTTGGCGCTGAGCCTAATAAGAAGAACAATTATGAATATTTGTTTTTGTATAACATAAAATATATTGAAGATTAATTATGGACATGATAACGTAAATACGTGGTGTAATACCTTGCAGATAAATCTACCACTGTTTTAATTGCTTCAAAAAACTATAAAAGAAATAGCGAAATATTATAGAACATCCATGCGTATACGAGTGACAGCGAAATGAAGCTTTCGTTCTAAAAGATAAACGTAGTGTGCGTTTAAAAATACATCCAGAAATGAAACAGAAGTGATATAAATCACTTAAATTTCTGTTGGTGAGGACTCCAACAAATCTTATTCTCGAAGCTGGTAGACGGGAGGTGCTGGGTTCGATCCCAATCGCGCCCGTCGGCCTAATCGTTCGGAGTTTTCGTGGTTTTCTTCGAACCTTGGTTCTCCAAGCGTTAATACGGGTTAGGATCCCTTAGAAAGACCTCCACGGAAGGCACCCCCCCCTTAGGGCCTATATCCCACGTGCAGATAATTGGCCGACATAAATACAACCAACCAACCAACCAACCAACAAATCTTATAAATTAATAAAGTAATATTATCTTATAAATTAATTATTTTCTTTTTCATAATTTCTTTTAGTTATGGGTATCTTTTCAAAGACCTTTTAATAATGTTTCTAAATATTTAATCTAAATTTAAGTATCTTTATTTTCTTAATTTTTTTTCCTACTTTCATATTTCGAACCCAGCATTTTATTTAATCTTATTGGCCACCCGTTCACGCATACGTGAAATGTATGAAGGACATTTCGTTGACCCTGAAAAAAAAAATGGTCAAGTAGACACATATAGTACAGGCAATAAAAAAATCGTTACAAGAGCTTTTCCAAGCCAATCAGGGAATGTCCCCCCCCCCCTCTTTTCTGGCTCAAGAGAGAAGAAAAAATATCGCTGTCAGTAGATAGTTGGTGACGGGCACAAAGGTGGAACTGCCTAGAATGTTATACGCTTAAGAAGAATTGCTTTTTTTTAACAATGTAATTAGTAATAAAGAAACTACTGGTCCGCCCTGCTCTGAAAATTATGTTAGAGCGTAAGTTCCCAAAAAGAGAAGAAGCAAATGATAAAAGTGAACATAATCTAGAGCCCAGAAGCAAGGGCAAAATGATATAATTTTTGAGGGAGACCCTTGCAGAAACAAGGGAACGTTGATGTTTCGTATGATCCCATTTCACTTTATCTACATACCTCTTATGTTGGTTAGCATCCGTGTTATTGTCGAAGCCATACCATGTGTTACCATGTGTTACCATCTTTTTATCGAGGGTATTTTCTTTTATAAATTTTTGAAGTTGAATGTCCTATACCATATAACTATTAATACCCAATAACCATTATAATAATAATAATAATACCTAATAACCCATACCTAATAACTGTTATTCTATTTTTCTAAATATTTCCCTTTCCTATCATTCTTTTGGCAATCTTTCACTAAAAAAAGATTGATTCTCTTGATTCTCTTGATAATCTTGACTCGCCGTTAATCTTTGAAATCAATTTTCTTTTATTTCCCACATGGTTTATGCATATACCGTTATTTTAGGAATCTGTATTTCAAATATTTTAATCTTAAAAGGAAAATAGTTTGCATGCAAGTTTACTTATTTCCCCGATCTCCACTTAAAATTTTATATTATATACAGTTTATCTTATTTACTAATAAATAATTTAATTTGAATTATATTTTGAGCCATCTTTAATTTCATTGCGGTTTTCTTTTCAGAATATTTTACATACTAGGGGGCTCTACCCCCTACGAGCTACGCTCGTCAACCCCCGTTCAGACACCGCAGACTCTAAAAGTAAGCTAATTTGATCGGCTTTAAAAATATTTCGGAAGATTGAATTATAATTTAAAAAACAATGGCGATCTCCCTATAAACGGATTTCTATTCATTTCTCTTTGACTGGGGAATTTTAAGGCCAAATCCGCTGCGGTACTACTTGATTAACCCGTCTACTAATTTCGCCAAATTATATAAATCGCCAAAGCACTCGCCAAATTATACAAATTGACATCATTTCTATTTTAAAAAACGAAAGAACAAATAAATTAGTGCAACATTAATAAAAATACAAATAAAACGTCCAAATAAAAATAACTTGATGACGTAGACACGTGTAACTTGCTTAAAGTCAAGTTAATGTGACATTTACGATCAAACATTATTGACATTTAATCTTATAGTTTGGCGAATGATAGAATTTTGGTCGGCGGGATAACTAAGTAGTACCAAAAATACATATGTCAATCGCTGTTTTCGTCTTTGATTAAGTAAAATAAGATAAACATTTCAAAATAAGTTAATATAAAATGAATTAAGAAAACAGAATCTTTGTCTTCCGGTATTTTTTAACAAAGCGAAAAGAAAGTTCTTTTAAATAAGACATTTTAAATTAATCGTTTTTAATCTGACGTAATTTTGACCAAACTATTCTTTCTCTTTTTAATATTCACGTGAAAATACTTGTGTTAGAAATGAAATATTATTTGCGCTTTCCTAACAAAAATAGTTGAAAAGTATCCTTTCAAAATATCAAATAAATGTCTAGCGCAATTTCTAAATTTAAACCGTTTTGCAATATTATTTGGTGTTCATTTTATGTAATAGCTGTAATGTAATGTAAATATGACGTAATTTCTCTATTTAAGACTTCTAACGCATGTTAATAAATTTATTATTTTACAAATTCCTTTCTCTCTTAAAATTCACGTGTAATTATAGTTTTTATGACGTAATTTTTAATAAGTTCCTGCTTTTTGTACATAATTATTTAATTCTAATTCCAAATGTTTTTTTTTTTTTTTTCTGTTTATAATAGTCACATGAAAATAAATTTTTAATTTATTACACGTATAAATATTTTTTTTGAAGCAAACATTATTGTTTCCGCTGTTTATACAGTTGGCAACAGTTTAAATTAATATCACTTTCTAAAATCTGTAAAAAAAATCTCTAGAAATCCTGAAAATTTGAATTTAAAATAGAAATAAAACCTCAAAAAATTAGCGAAATTAAAAAAAAAGAAAACAGTCTGCACACCGGGAACCTCAAACGTATAAAATGATCTAAAAATGATTAAATTCCTATGTACAGTTTTTGCTCCTATAAAACTTTTTTAATGGAACGATTTTGTCCAACTTTGGCATTAAATATCTCTTAAAATAATTCTTCGATTTGAAAACTGTCTGCATCAGCGTGTTTATCAAACACTTTTGTATAATACTACCGATTTTCATATTTTTGTATGCATTATTTTTCTTAATATTAACGAAGAAAGACCTCCGGTCACAAAAAATTCAAAACCGGCGGCGGCGGTGACAGCGGTAGTTACTTTTTTTTAGAATAGAGAGATACATTCTTTCAGGATTATGCATTTCATCATATTAATTTTTAATTTGAATCTACAGTAATTAATAATTCTTAAAACAACGTATGTGAATAACAATGGGTATCCTTTTGAATAATTTGGTTGAATTTAGGAGATAATCATTTTATTCTTGTTCATAACGCCAAGTATGACTGTCTTTTTATTGAAACACCTCTCATTTAATCCTTTTTCTTTCTTCGATCCCGCATTGGGCCTTAGGGTTTACCTTTCGTAATCTTGAAGAGAGAGAGTATTGTGGTTTTCATCCCAACATTTCCCAACCTGCCCTTCTCCGGAGGCGGGACAAGTCACATTCTATGAAATACGTGTGTTTTATGGCGCGCGTAATTTAAAATGGCAGCAGGTCCCCGAATACTCCAGTCATTGGAGACAAGGGCAAATTTTGCTCATTGACATAAGGGTTAAGGTGTTTTCAATTCGTTTATTATTTTCCAGCTGAACATTAATTTGTGAACTAAGATTTATTAGTAGAATATAAATGAATGTGGCTCTGAATACGAAAAGGACTTGTATATTCCTGTGGTAATTTATAAATGTGTGGTTTCAGTCGTGCTTTTTTTTTCTTAAATTACTAGGGGGCTTGGCCCCCTACGAGCTACGCTCGCCAACCCCCGTCCAGACACCGCAGACTCTAAATGCACGCTAATTTGATCGGGTTTAAAAAGATTTCGAAAGATTGAATTATAATTTAAAAAACAGTGGCGATCTCCCTATAAACGAATTTCTATTCATTTCTCTTTGATTGGGGAATTTTAACGCCATATCCGCTGCGGTACTACTTGATTATCCTGTCGACCAATTTCGCCAAATTATATAAATCGCCAAACCACTCGCCAAATTATACAAATTGATATAATTTTTATTTTAAATAACGAAAGAACAAATAAATTCGTACAACATTAATAAAAACACAAATAAAACGTCGAAATAAAAATAACTTGATGACGTATACACATGTAACAACATTTCAAAATAAGCTAATATAAAAGGAATTAAGTAAAGAGAGTCTTTGTCTCCTGGTATTTTTTAACAAAGTGAAAAGAAAGTTCTTTTAAATGAGACATTTTAAATTAATTCTCAAAATATCAAATAAATGTCTAGCGCAATTTCTAAATTTAACTTTTTTGCAATATTATTTTGTGTTCATTTGATGTAATAACTATAATGTGACGTAAATATGACGTAATTTCTCCTAAGACTTCTAACGCATGTTAATGAATTTATTATTTTACAATATCCTTTCTCTTTTAAAATCCACGTGTATACTTTTTATGACGTAATTTTTAATAAGTTCCTGCTTTTTATACATAATTATTTAATTATAATTTGAAAGTTTTTTTCCTGTTTATAATAGTCACGTGTAAATAAATTTTTAATTTGAAGCAAACATTATTGCTTGCGCTTTTTATACAGTTGGCAACAGTTTAAATTAGTACAATTTTCTGAAATCTGTAAAAAATATTTCTAGAAATGCTGAAAATTTGAATTTAAAATAGAAATAAAACCTGAAAAAATGAGTCAAAATAAAAAAATTAATGCAATCTGCACTCCGGCAAATTCTAATGCATAAAATGATCTAAAAATGATTACACTGCCATGTATAGTTTTTGCTGCTATAAAACTTTTTTAGTGGAACGATTTTGTCCAACTTTAGCATTAAATAACTCTTAAAATAATTCTTCGATTTGAAAACTGTCTGCATCAGCATGTTTATCAAACATTTCTGTATAAAACCACCGATTTTCATATTTTTGTATGCATTATTTTTGTTAATATTAACGAAGAAAGGCCTCCGGTCACAAAAAAATCAAAACCGGCGGCGGCGGCGGTGACAGCGGTAGTTACTTTTTTTTAGAATAGAGAGAAACTTATTTAATATGAGGTGCGTATAAAATCCGTAGATAAAACATAGAGTTCTACAAAATTAGTGTGGCGCATTTCCAGCCACTGGATGAAAATCTTAAAGGTGAATTTTTGTCTGTGTTATGCGTTTTGTAACTAAACTAAACTTAGAATATCATGTAGTGTAAGTACACATTAATAGATCATGTTTAAACATACTCAGAAGTACCTTTTCCTATGTATGGTAATTGCTTGCGTAATCTTGCCTTCATATGTGTTATGCGTTTTCAAAATTGTTTTATTTAGGTACATTTTCCGCATTTTTAAATAGTGAATTTCTGTTACAATATTGCTGAAGTGTTGGAAAGTGTTTCATAACAATGTTAAATGCATGATTGTTTTCTTGTTAGCCTCCGGTACGGTATGCTATTTCTTTCTCCCAGCTTGTTTTGTGTCCAAAAAATAACGTAACCTTACAGAAACCAGCAATAAACAAAGCAGATTTGGCATTGTACAATTAAATACACTATAGCATTTTTAAAAATTTCTAAGAATCGCACATTTTCAATTTTTATACCTTCGTATTGAGAAAAAAAGTACTTTTAAATACAATTTGCTTTAAATCTTTATCTCCATTGCTTTTTGAAATATTATTTTTTTTTTAGTTTTCAGCGCCATTTATTTAATTTTGGCAACTCAAGTAGTCCATTTATGTAGAAAGTAAAGGGAAAATAGTTGAAAAATAGCAATTATATCTTTTTGTTGTCATTTTCTTATAACAACCGAAAGAAAATATAATTAAAATACGTGCTATTTTGAAAAAATATAAACGAATAATTTCTGTTAAAACATGGAGCTATTATAAACCATATTTAATTTTAAGTTATCTATATTAATGTTACAAACAAATGAAGGCCTATGATTCATTAGATAGCCTTTTTTGTCGAGTTTCTTTAATGATGGCATCTTTTTGCTGCATTTGTGTATTATTTTGCGATAGTGACATCCTATGCATGCTTTACTGTAGATGTTTAAGAATGGATCGTAAATGTGGAATTCTTAAGCGGATGCGAATGACTACATTTTACATAAAATAAAAGTCTGTGTTTTAAGTCTTAAAATTGAAATATTTTTTGTACTATTTATATATACACTTTTTTTTTTCATCGGGGGTGACACTAAATTCAGAAAAAGTAGAATTCCTGTTTTCTAGTTATATATTTAAACAGGCGCTACCTATTAAATTTTTCGTATCAGTGAAATAATTAAATCATTTGCTGCGCGCAGTGTTTAAATATCACAGACTTTATTTGCTAATTGATGGTAAATAGCTGGTTCCGTGTTCTGGCAAATAAGAATTGTTGATGATTGTGAAAGGTTTCTGCTTTTGTAAAGTTTTGTAACGGCTGTTGTCTGCGTCGAAAGATTTGATATTCACCATTATAATGATGGATTATTTATTTATTAAAATTTTTTGTTATCCAGAATTGTGAATTTTTGAGTTTTAAAACTTTTCTTGTACCTTTGGAATTAAAATAAATTTATTGCGTTTACAAAATTATTTGTAAATCTTTTATTACTTTGATTATGAAAACTGTTAAGGAATTTTAGAATTCGTTTTATCTGCCAAAAGTTTAAATTATTTATTTCTGTAAAGTTTAGTCTAATGTTTTTCTGAGATAATGTATATCGTGAACTCTAATATATTTTAATATTAAGCGTGTAGTTATTATGTGGGAAAAAGTTACAGCATAATTGAAATGTTAAAGTCAGTAATAATAAATACGGATTCTTTGGTTAATATTAATAAAAATAATTAAATACAAATCAAGACATTCGTAAGCTTCTAAATCTGTTCTTTCTCTTTATTAATAATTATTGCCTATTTTTAGTTAAAGTCATTAGTCTGAGAATTCTTTTAGTCCATTAAAAGATGTTAAATATTTTAATCTGGAATATAAATTCAGAACTATTTTACATGTATAGAATAAAACTTATTTTCATCGAAAGTGCTTATATTTTTAAACTCATAGATAAAATTTTATGTAAAATTCTTCGGAAAGTTTGAAATACCTTTTATAACGGAACGACATCAAACTATATTTTAAGTGGTCTTTTTATCCAGTGCAGATTTACTTTTGAAACGAAAGAATGTATAAGCCAACCAGAAAACGTAAATCTTTCATTTTATGTTCACCCTTGCTTCATTAAAATGTATATGGCTTTCATATAAGTATATTTCTGTGTGGCATTAAGTGTTCTTGTATTTTACTAACTCTAAAAGTGCAGATTTATGCTCAAAAGACCATAAGCAAACGTAAAACGTTTTAAGATAAAAATGAAATAAAATGCTACGATTTAAACTGAATGCTAGATGAAATACAATATGTAAATTCATGTTATATGAAATGTGAATTCTACGTACCTAGTTTTCCAAAATAACTGCTGTATTTAAATAAATTTTATATAATATGTAACCTGTTTCTTCAGGGATTATATCGATTTTCATATCTTCAGGGAGTATATCTATTTTCATGTCTTCACGGATTATATCTGTATTCATATTTTCAAGGTTATGCCTATAAAAAGAGTGATAAATCTATTTAACCCTTTAAGCGTCCTGGATAATTTTCCTTTCATGTTTATCGATTCATAAAATAGTAGCTATGAAAAGTATTGGTATGCGAATTTTTATTTGATAACCTTACATATTTATTTATCTTATTCACTTCAAAAAATTAGCTTTAAATTCGATTTTGTGTTAAATCAGCCTTTGATTTAAAAAGTTACATGACGGAAAAACAAGGTTAGGACGCTTAAAGGGTTAAATCTTTAAAAATTTTAGCTGTATTTATTATATGTATGTAAACCGAATAACATACTTCTTTATCTATCAATTGAAAATAAAAAGAATTCTACATTTACTCTAAACATAAATATAAGTGACATTTCTTTAAAAATTTTAAAAGCATTGCTTAATTATTGTTTAAAATCAGCAATTGTTTAAGTACTTAAAGATATAAATATAAAAGCATGTATACGAATCACTTAATAACAGATTAAGTTAAATAACGCTATAAAAAAGTGATAGAATATCTTTATTAAGATTGACGATCGTTTCGTCGCACAAACTGCGTAATTTTCAAAATCATTCACGATAGAAAATATTTTCACATAATTTAAAAAGAATAAACATAGTAAACAATGTCAAGAGATATGATGCAAAATGAAGAACAATAGTAACAATAGTAAAAATTAATCCACGCTCGCAAATAGCCATGATAATTTTATTTTCATTTTATATTTTGCAATGCTTTTCATTATGCATGTTGTCTCGTGACATTGTTTACCATGTTATTGTTCTTGAAAATTAATCCACGCTCGCAAAGAGCTAATTTAATTTTAATTTAATTTTATGTTTGCAATGTTTTTCATTATGCATCATGTCTCGTGAAATTATTTACTATGTTTATTGTTTTTAAATTATGTGAAAATATTTTCTATCGTGAATGGTTTTGAAAATATCGCCGTTTGTGCAACGATACAATCGTCGATCTTAATAAAGATATTCTATCACTTTTTATAACATTATTCAACTTAATCTTGATATAAATATAACAAAGATGCATACGCGCGTGTTAATTCATACATTTTCATCTTATTTTGCACATACAGATATACAGGGTGTTTCAAAATTAAATGTCAGAAATGTAAAGATAGGTAGCATATTTCTTACAGGAATGTGGGTGCGGAAATGCAGTGTTGAGATGGTAGAGGGCGCTGTTAAGTTCAGTGGATAAAAGCATTTCACTGGCTTGAATCGTCATTCTATGCACGGATTTCGAGCAACATGCATCGTTGCAACAATGCGAAGCTTGCCGACATGCATTTCATGAATGTGGCTGCGAAAGGAAATACCTCACATCCAACACACGTCCAACAATTCTCGAGCTTTCCGAATGACATTTTTCTATTGTGCATAATACAGTAAAACCTCCCTAAAGCGACCACGTTCCGTTCCAATAAAAATTGGTCGCTCCAAGAGGCGGTCTCTTAATGGAGGTCATGTTTCATTCTAGATTTTAATGGTTGAAAAAAGGTAACAATTAACGTTACTAACGTTTATTTTTCACATTAGGAAAAAAATTAAAATTTAAATATCAAAACAAAAGTGTTAGTTACATAAGATAATTACTGCAGAATTTAAAAAATGAATACATTGACGTTTTATTTGATTTTACGGTTTTATCTTCTATAACTTTTATTTCGAAGTCCTTCCGAAGTTCAGTAAATAAAGACAATTTTTTTGGATGGAAACTAATACTGCCGATTTCATTAATTTATCTATTTCTTTGAGTGTTTCCTGATAGAATAGGACATGAGAGTTTATTGACTGTCATCTTAATTCGTCATCAGAGTTAAATTCAATGAATAAAAAGATACAAAGGGGTTTAAACACTTACAAGTTACCGGAATAACAATAAAAATACATAAACTTAGTTTAGAAGTTTGATGAATAATGCGCTCTTCGGAATTATTTTTCTAATAAATCCTTCTTCAAGCGACCATGAAAAAACGGAAATTGTTTCATTTTCTTAAAAGAAATGGGTCGCTCATGGAGGGAGTTCGACTGGGATGGTCTCTGAATGGAGGTAAAATTAGTATTGAGCCTTTGAGAACAAATTTCGTTCCATGAAAAAATTGTCGTTCAGAGAGAGGTAGTCGCTTAACGGAGGTGGTCGCACAGAGAGGTTTCACTGTATTGCCTTTTCCACTGCAGGAATTCTGCGATATCTTGCAGTGCCCATATCACGCTTCTAGGCATTAAATGATCAACTCGAGAACAACTCCCGATGAAGACACCCAAATGTTCGGTGATCCGGCTGGGATTCCTTCTTGGAAATCGTTACATCTTTGAACAACCGAACCATTTTCTTGCGCAGCGTCATACATGAAATGCTTGTCGGCAAACTTCGCATTGGTGTACCGATGCATGTTGCACGAAATCCGGGAGGAGGATGACGATTCAAACCAGCGAAATGCTTTTATCCACTGAGCTTAACAGCGCCCTTTACCGTCTGAACGCTGCATCTCCGCACCTACATTCCTATACGAAATCTGCTACTAAAGTTTTGTTAAGGGGGTAAAAAAAAACTCTAAAAAGAGCAATTATAAAAAGGCATAATGATAAGAATATTTCATTAATTTGATGGTATTTTTTGCCTTATACTGAATAATTTTGAAATTTATATTGCTTTCTTAAATTCTAGAAAAAAACAAAAAAAACCAAAAAAAAAAAAAACGTGTTTCTATAATTTTCAGACATTATGTATTTTTCTCGGAAATATACAATCTTAGTTTTTGCAATGTGATAGATATCTGAGCTGAAAAAGTTTGATTCTTGAAATTTTGTTTAACATTTTTTTTATTTTATTTTATATATAAATTTTATCAATTTTTTTTTTAAATAACAGTTTAAGTTTTGATTATTTACTATTCGATTTCAGATTTAATCTGTTTCCACCTTTTCTATCCAGGCTTCTGAGCTATGAAACAACCAGTTGTTTTTTTCCGGCATGGTTGACGTTTACGTAATACGTTAAGCGCCACGTCAGTCACCGCTGACTGATACTGAAATTTCCGTTTAAAACGCGTCTTTCACCAATGACTGACGTCTAAAATATGATATAAAACTAAACATATATATATATATAAGTAATTACTGAAAATTTATTTAAAATTCACTTACCTTTTATTTATTACAGGATTATACTTTCTTAAAAATTACTTAAAACATTGTAAATTTTTCAGCGCTAGAGTATCAGACACCGTGGCACTAAATGTGTTAAGCATACTTTACTTATACATTCCCTTTTACAAAGATAATATGCACTACAATATTTTCCTTCCGTCGGAACAAAATTTTTAGGTTGATTTTTTTTTTCAAATCGATATAATGTTATCAGTCCGTTTCGATATCTATTTATCTATATCTTATACTTATTATAAAGCAAATAATATGCTCATGAGTATAAATAAACAAGAAATAAAAAATCATGCGAAAGCATGGATTATGAAACACTTTCCAACACATTCAGAATAATGAAACAAAACTGCACCGTTTTATAAGTTAAAATATTATGTCTAATTCAACAATATGGAAACGCATAACACATCTGAAAACTCAATTTCATCTATCCCCATCTATAATGGGGAAATTATCCAAATTCCTTCATCGGCCCTATATGTATTGTATTGCCGTATTAGATAGTAATAATCTTGTAGAGAAATTCAATGCTTTTTATCAATTTCAATACTTAGGAAATAGCGTAATACCATAATAATACAATGCACATGATTTTTCCCCATTAACTATAATGTAACGGAATTATTTTGAACACCCCTGTAAATGAACTACTAATCCCACATACTTCATATACAATACGAAACATGCTTTGGTGACATAAATAATGTTTATCAACTGCATGCAAATTCGAGCATATTTACGGGAGTTAGACCGTGGCAAGGCGGCCAAACAAATCGAATGCATAAATACTTTTCAACTTTGTTGGAAAATGTTAAAAATATGTCCATGAGTAATGCTGAAATCATACAGACAGTGGCAATATCCGAAAAATCAATTTCGCTTTACCGCACATAGTTTAACTTCTAAACATCGCAAATTTTCAGTTTTTACACCTTGCAATAGAAAAAAAATATGTTTTCAAAAGCAGTATTTTAAAAATCTGTATCTCAATTTACTAATATTTTATAGTATTTAATATATCTTTCAACCATGAATGTTTGATAATCTACATCAAATGTCAATGTGCAATCCCTCTACTGCAAAGTATCATGTTTGTACTTAAAATAACGTAAAAATTGCATCAATGTTAATATCACCATAATATTCTGTATCTAAATTGAAAAAAAAAATTAACATTTCGCAATATAAATATATAAAACATGGATTAATTAGAGTTGTACTCGAATTACGCGCTTAAATACGGAAACAATAAGAAACAAAAAAATACTGCTATAAATAGAGACAATATGCGGAAATAACTACTCGCATGCGGCTAACCAGAAAATGCGAAAAATGCTTCTCGGTAAGAAACTTACTAAATATATAAAATATATACGAGTTTTAATTAAAATTAATTTTCATTGTTTCCTGTACACAGATCAGATTATTGAGCACCTTTAACCCGTATAACCCATGTTGGATTGTCTGGTATATTTAATGCTAATCGTGTCATCATATTAAAGTCCGATTAGAAGCTAACTGGGACAGTGTATTCATTTAGCAATTATGTTGGATAACTTATTTAACTATGTATGTAGCTTTTATACTTTGTTTAATGGGAGACATAAAAGGCAATTATATATTAAATTTAAAAAATCAAAAAACCCGACTGCGTAAAAAAGCGAACTAATTGTTTCTCACCAATGTGGAACTATTTTTTACATTACTTATCCATTTTTTTTTATTTACTTGTATTCATTCATGACTTTTAAGTTGCGTTTAATTGTTAGTTCCTACCTATAATCACAGTTTTGATGAGGCCTATAGATGTCTATGAAGGTTAGAGTTGCAGTAAAGCTAGAGATTCTACCTAGAGACAGCTTCCAGGTTGTGTAATATTTAAAAGGAGTTTCTGAGTGTAAAATATTCAATGAAACTTCGTCTTCATTATGAAAGACTTATCCAATGATATGCCATTCAATATGGTGCGTAAAATTTTTTTTCGTGTATACCGCCATTTTGTATTTTACGGCAGCAATTTTGAATTTATAAAAACAAAACCTAGCCTATAACCATTGGACTCTTAAGACGAATCGATAGAGACCTCATTCATTAAAATACCTCTAGCCATTGGTATGTTTCAAGGGTATAAAGAAATCCACATACCCAGATACGCTTGAAACATAACACTTCTTGGCAGTCGTGTAAAAACACACAAAATGTGTCATCATAATTCTGAAAACAACTGAACTTGGAATATAATTGGGGCATTGTATTGACATTTCAAGTACCTTCGATGACTATGTTATCAAGTATGCTGATCTAATTGTTCGTCTACAGGTACACACAAATGTTTTCAGAGATGTTCTTTAATGGTTTCGTTATAACAGTCTGCGGGAGATTTTTGAACGTTTCTAGAATTTTCAACAGTTTTGAAATATTTGCTACAATCCATTCAGATACATTTGGTTAACCTAATTTTAAATTTACTTACAAATTCCCTTACTCGCCAAAATAATGCAGGCAGAAAAAGTGAGAAAAGCTTGTTTAATTTTTATTAAATCTTATGTATGTACCTGAAATTAGAAAAAAAAAGAAATCCAACAACTCTGTCTATTGAGTTAGAAGGATTTGTTTACCTTTTGAATAAGTATTCCTTTGTACACAGGTTTTGATTTCTTAGATTTTAATAGAAAATACATTTCAATATTTCTGAGTTAAACTAATTTCTTTAACATAATAAAGTCAAATGTGTTTTCTTACTGTTTACAAATAGACGAAAATATTGTAAAAAAAAACTTTAAAACGTTTAATTTACATTATTGTGGTTCAGATATTACAAAAGTTTTATTAAAGCGGAAACATAACTTGCAATATAAGATAATATTTAGATTTCACAAATATTATTAAATATTGTTTCTAAAATGAAAACATATGGAGAAAGGAAAAACATTAAACAATCCTTTGTTCATATCCACATAACAAAAAGCCAAACAAATTGCATATATTTATTTTATGTAATTGCTCCTATAACTATTGTTTATAGGCGTCTGCGTAAATAATAAAAGAATTATTACGGAAACAGGCTTCTATATGGCATCACCACAATTCATTGTTAAAACCATAAAAAGAAGCGGTTACGTAAAACGTGTAATAGTAAAGTATTATGATATAAATATATTTTTTTGTTCTTATAATTTACAGCTGTCCGTTTGTATCTTCTGTATAAAATCGTATAAAGGAGGTAAGACTAATTAATGTAAACGGTATTTAATAATACAAAGATTCTTTTAAAAATATATTTTTGCTAACATGCTAAAAATACATACCTCTAATTTTCTTCAGGATTTGTCTCTGACTTAGTAGTCTTAAATAAATAAAAAAAAATAAAATATAAGAAACTTTTTTTTTAAACATAAATTTTTTATACATAAAATCTAATTATTCTAATAGAATTGAAATTAAAAATATTTTTTTTCTTAATTTTATAGGTGTCTTGATTCGTCATTACCTCTTTCATTTAAAACCTCGAAACTTCAAACGCGTTTCCTGTTTTACAAATACATTAATATTCTAAAAAAGAAATGAATTGTTCCTTGTTTCTATTTAGGAGCAAATACTGGTGATGTAACATTCAAAATTTTACTTGAAGAAAATGCTCCAGTAATCATGGAATTGATTACAGTAGACAGTTTCTTTAATAATCCCAGTTAAATGACTGATACCTTGCAGTATAAAAGTATTCATCATTGTAAAAAAGAGACAAATGCTCCTTAAACTTGTAATGCATGATTTTTAGGTGCCTTCGTAATTATATAAATACGAAGCACCTATAGTCGTCATTCCGTCCGTCTGTCTGCCCGTGTGTCTGTCCGTGTGTCTGTACGCCTGTCTGTCTGTCCGTCTGTCTGTCTGTCCGTCTGTCTGCCTGTCCGTCCGCATATAACAGAGCAAAAACTACCCAACCGAATGATCTTAAATTTTAAATATACAATTGTTGCAAAATTTTGTCCAGTCATTTCAAATTTTATGAAAATCGGATGTATGGTTTAATTACAAGAACAGTCAAAACTTTCTGTTACCTAACGGCTAATGGTAAAAAATTGTTGCAAGTGCATTTTAATGATGTTACAGTCTTCCGAGTGGTCTGATTTTTTAAAAATATAATTTCTACAAAATTCTGTCGAGATATTTCAAATTGTACGAAAATTGGATGTATAGTTTAATGACAGGTACAGTCAAAAGTTTTCCGTTTCATTACGGCCAATAGGAAAAAATTATTTCAAGTGCCTTTTAATGATGTTACAGCCTTTCGAACAGAATAAAATTAATATGCATTTATGAAGTGCACAAAAATATATATTCAGTACAATATGCGGTGCAAAAACTAATAGTACGAAAGCACCTCATTTGTCACGTTTAACGAGCAATTTCCAACTTGTTTTATTGTTTTTGTTGTTCAGAAAAAAAATATATTTAAGTCTATTTTTGTTAATTATCTACAAGAAAAATAGTTTAAAAAATATTTATCTTTCTATTGTACATAATGTCGTAATGTCACTCCTGACTTACATAACAAAAATGGTTCGAAAAATGATAATTTTAAATTATAAACTTGCTTTAAAGTATTTACATTGCACAATAACAACTATTCAACGATATAATGATTTTGAAAATGCTTTTAGTAATTGGTAGAATTAATAATGACTATAATAATAAAATAAACTATATGATGATAATGACTATAATAATAATGACTAATAATAAAAATCATTATAAAGGTATAACCCAACAAAATTCAATATCAGATGTATAAGAACATATAGCGTACACAAAATATAATAAAGGTAATACTGCTTTATCCCGGCTGAATCAAATAGAGAACATTAACATACTTTTTAGCGAGAGTAGAATAATCTACAAGTCTAATTTTTACTTATAATTATTCATAAGAGAGTCCAAAATAAATTTATTTAAGTGGTTCAGGAGTTTGCAACGATACATTATCTTTTCGTATCCCGAATTTATGGGTTGAATGGTTGGACAACTTTTGGAGTCGCGACATAGAGGGAACACGTGCGATCGCAAAAATATAAGGCGCGTTATTGATTACTTGTTTATATTTCGATGATTTTTTCAATTTTTCATATGCATTGTATTTGTAATTTTCTGTATACATTCTGATGACGACTCAGTAAAAGAGTTCAAACTTGTAAATATAGATTTGTAATTTACTTTTAATGTGTTTTTATAACGTCTTTTAAGCAAATATATATTTTAATATTGTGATATAGTGTAATAATCATTTTCTCTCAAACTGGGATAAAAGTTCAACGAATGCTATCAATTCTGAAATAAATATTTATATTTTATTTTCAACAAATAAGTTTTACAGACAAATATGATAAATTAAGAGAATTAACACTAACATTAAAATTGATATTATATTGTGTCTCTCTCATGTATGAATTCAATCACGCAAATGAAAATATGTAACTGAGGATGAAAAGCATCCTAAAAACCAGCATCCAGACTTTAGAGAAATGTTTAATATACTGTAAAAATAATTTTGAAACGTTTTCGATAATCGGCGACAGGAAAAGAAAGTCTATCTGGCTATATTATAAAGGACAAACATGCCAGTAAGTAACGCTGGCGTTATTTTGAGAATGCCAACTACTGATCATGAAATTTAACTTTCGTTAACTTTTAATGCATTTTTTAAACTTCTAAATACCGCACATTTTCACCTTTTACACCGTCGAATAGGGGGGAAAATGTACATTTAATTGCAATTTGTTTGAAAAATATATCGCAATTTATTTGAAAAAGGAATCGCAACTTAGTTATTGTTTATTGATTTTAAATCAGTTTTAAAGCATGATTTTTTTTTTCAAATCTACCACTATCGAGCAGAGACAATTACTATAGATAAGTCCGTTTGAACTATAACCTCTTCAGTTCCGAAGATAAAATAATAATGCAAATGCATATTATTTGATTTTTTTCCAAATACAATGACATCGTAAATGACAGAAAAACTATCTTTTCTGAAATTGATCCTTTAGGCGATTAGTAATTTTGGTTCAAAAATATGGATCTAAAATTACAAATACCCTTAAAAACATCCATTTAATAACCATTAACTTAAATTAACGCAATCGTTTAAGATCTTTAAACAAGTAAATAATCTACAAATCTTAAAATTTGTTATTGAAAAAGATTTAAGTTAAATAATTATGAAAATGTCTCACTTTCTCGATATTACTGTTTTTTGGGCATATTTAGGTATTTTGCAAACTCAAACGAAAATAACATTTATTTTACGTGGAAATCAGCTTAGATGCTGCCATTTATTCGTTTGCTTTGAACGCAAGAAACATTAAGTTATTAAGAAAAGATGTGAAAATGCAAAAAAAAAAAATCGGACATTTTAATTTTTATAAGGAAAAGAACTGAGGTCCCCGTTTGGGGACACAGGGACCAAAAAGGTTAATTAATATAAATAGCTCATCATTTGATTTCAGCTTATACTCCATAACGAAATTAAACCATCAACCAATCAATAAATAAAACAAATAAATATACATAAAACTTAAATTTAAGATCTATGTAATCAAACTATGCATTTACCCGACTGAAATGATCGGAATAAAAAAGGTTGATAGTAAATGCTAGTAATCTTTGGCGATTTCTTAGGCTGTTAACTCATGGTTCGAGTCTGATAAAAGTTTATCGCTTTTAATAACTTCAAAAATTTTTTTTGAACACATAATTGATATTTTTCATATAAACATGGTTTTCAGTATTTTTAGTGCATATTCTTAAAAAGTTATATTAAATGTGTAATATCTTTTATAATCCATTTTATCGATTAAAAATATTGTTTTAACCTATATTCGGTAACTTTGGAAGCCCAGGTAGATCCGCTGTTTTTATAAATGTTCATTTAAGGGGGCCTTCTACATTAGGAGGAAAAAAAAGCACTTTTTTAAGATTCTTTTGTAAGAAAACTGCATGATGGATCTTTTTGAAAATTTAACAGTTTATTGTACATATCTTAAGGTATGCACAAGGATTTTTTTTTGTTAGATTTTGTTGCTTCTACTCTAAGTTATAAACACATATGTTCAACCAATGGATCATCTGTCTTTTTTTTTAAATTAAAGCTTATTTAATTGCCTTTGATATGAATTAAAGCTTTTACTAAAATTATTTTAATGAAACAGTTATTAACAAATAAGAACAATTTTTTTAACAATTTTTCTTTCTAATCAGCCATTACATAATTTTTTAAATACATTTATGGGCTCCTTTAATTTAACTAGAAGCTATAATCACAAAGTTTACGAAAAAAAATTATTTTCGAGTTTCAGATAATTCTACAAGGTGCTATCATGCCCACCGTCCAGACGAAATATTCCAAAGCAGTTAAACATATTTGTTCATAATTTAGAGTAGAAGCAACAAAATCTAATAAACAAATTCTTGTGTATACCTTAAGATATGTACAACAAACTGTTAAAATTTCAAAAATATCCATCATGCAGTTTTCTTACCAAAAAAAAAAAAAAAAAAAAAAAAGTGCTTTTTTTTTTGTCTTCTAATAAAGAAGGTCCCCTTAACTCTTGAAAATATACCTTTTTGTGCGGTTACTAAAGATATGGAAGGCTTTTTCAGAAAATTGGGTAACTCGAAAGTGGTTATTGCATATTTTAGTTCGTGGCTATATTATATTTTCGAAGATAATAAGCACTTGTCTTTTTTCAAAGTAATGATTTATTGCTCATTACTTGTGATTTATGAAGTGTAACTACAATTTAAAATTACAATATTTTATTTGAAAGAAAAATTATACTATTTATAAAGCAATTTAACTAATTCTGCTTCATTTCTGATGGGTAGCTGAACATATGAGCAGTTACTCCGGTAAAATGTGTATGGTTGTTAAAAAGGGGGTTAGGATTTAATATATTTTAAAGTAAAATTGAATACAGGTGTGCTGGAATTAGATTCTGACCCTAAAATGTGTTTATATTCGTCATATGAAATCAAGCATAGGACAAAGGGAGTATGATATTTATTTTATCTCATGTAAGTAAATGTGACAATTTCGAATGTGACATATTTTAAATAAACATTTACAAATTGAACTGCAAGAATCATACTATATCATATGCGAGCATACGGTATGAAACCGTCATTTACATATATATTAGTACAATTTTAATTCAATTTAATGCATTAAGTATATAAATAAATATTTTTCATTTCTTCCAGACAGTTCATACGCATGAAAACCTACTCCAAGAAAAAGTAATCGTTAGGATTTTTCTATTTTAGAAGTACAATCTTTAAAAAAAAGTTCCTCAAGAAAAATAAAAAGTACAGGCAGTAAGTTGCCAAAAAACCGTTGTTATTGGAACATATTGTTGTGGTATTTAACAAAATCTTCGTCTCCTGATAGAAAATAATTGAGTTTATATTCGCGAATTTATCATGTTTTGAAAGAAAAATTTGTGGAATACCATATCGAGTAAATATCCTCAACTGCTTTGCTCTGTGTCTCAAAATTCACACGATTTGAATTTTACGCCATTTACGCGTACATGTTTTGTGCCTGAATTGCAAGATATGGATGTGGACGACTGTGGTCTCAAAAAGACGGTGAAACATGCCATACAGCACGAGAAATAATTCTGAGACATTTCCTAGTCTTCTAATTTGCCGTTTTCCTCATCAGAATTGGCCGCCCAGATCTTGCGATTTAATGCCATTGGAACTTTTTCTTTGAATTTTTTAAGTCTAAATGTTTATGTGAACCCACTGCGTTATGTGTTAGCCCACTACAACTCATACCTTTCATCAGAAAATTGAGTCCTGTATATACTATTTTAGCCACATTTCTGCAAAAAGATTAAGGGGATTTTCAACAGAAGAGTGCGTATGTGCTTGCAAAGCCGTGGAGATCATTTACCCAATATATTATTCCATACATAACATTATATTGAATACTTTATGAATCAATAAACAAAATTACAATTTTTAATCATAAACCTCTGTTTTCTATCAAAATTATTTCTTGCATAAATGTTGGTACACACTTTATAATAAACGATAAATGTCACTTAATTCATTTTTTTAAGAGTGTGTTAGGAAAACGAAAAGTATGTTTTAATTAGACTCTAAAAAGTATCTCAATTATGTTTATATATACTTCAAGATTCTCATCTATTCACGTGCGTGGCTTAAGACAAAAATCATTACCACACTATAATAAAATTAATTATTTGTCTTTAAGGATTATAATAAATGCATAATAAAGCTTTTCATTGATATAATAATATCAATAAGAAAAATTGTCAAAAACTTTAAAAATGACCACATGCAGCATTTCAAACGAAAAAAGAAATGTTTAATAAATATAAAAAATAACTTTAATCTTTGGTGTTTAAGAATAAAAGTAATATTTTATTTGATAAATAAGGATTGATTTTATACTTTGTAATTCGCAACTATTTCCGTTATTAAAATATAACACTAAATTTTCTCAACTCAATATTTTTGTTTTATTTTATACTTAATACAACTCAATATTTACAACTCGATATTTTATATTTTAATGCAACTCAACAATTTTGAAAAACAAAATTTTTTTAACTCCATGTAACAGTAAAAAAGTATTTCTTAAAACCCATTAATGAAAGTAAATGTAACAGTAATTAAAACTGAATTCTTTTTTTAATGAAACGATTGTATAGAGAGTAAAACGCAGAAAGAATGAGTGTATGACTTTTTTATAGGGCATATAGTGTTCTGTATATTAGTACATCTTAAAACATTCTGCTTTCTTGCATCTTAAACCACTCTTCTGTAAAACATCCTGCGTATTATTGAAATGTTTATAATAAACTGAAAAATTATAAGCAATCCGGTAATTATCTTTTTTTTCAGTTCTTCTAGAAAGATGTTAATTAATAAAAAAATGAAATCAACTACTCTAAATAATTACATTAGGGTATTTAATAGAACTTACAATTGAGATGCATATGTAGAGAGGTTGAATAAAAATCATATTACCTACTAACCCTTTCGCAAATCATCGTATAAATATGCAACTGGGGACAATCTAATAGTAATAATGTTTACTAATAAATATTATACTTATATTTTGCTTAGATCACGGTTAATACACATAAATTCTAAACAACTGAGAACCGCTCCAATATAATACTTGAATGAGAAATTTTTTTTTTTTTTTTTGTTGTTAATTAATGTTTTGCAATTTTTTTTTCAGGTTACTTCAAAGGTATTTAAAATATAATTACAGAGAAAATATTTCTAAATAAATAGGATAATCCAATTGAATTTGGCGAAAGTATCTGCTATAATTTATTAAGCAATATGTGATCTTTTAACTGGAATGCTGAAATCTATCATACATAAATACGCATAAAAATAATCTATCTAAAGTGTAAAAAGAAATATCTACACAATACATTTTTAGGAACAATTTCTAAAAATGTATTATAATATGATTTATTAGAAAACTATTTTTTTTTAAAAGATATATACGGCGATAACTTTATTGCTTTAAATTTTTAGTTTCAAGGAAGCTAAATATTTCAATCGATTAATAATAGAGAATGCGTAAATAAAATATTCTTTCAAATTTAAAGCCATGGTTTGTACGCTTATAATATTTGTTTATAAAAAAAACATGATTATATGGCCTCTGACCAAATTAATGATAATCGTGGATCATTTTCGAAAACAAAATGCATGTCACTTTTGTTTTCAAAACCTGGTAGACATGCACAACTTAAAGTGTATTTGCGAACTCTCGCATTTCTTTTAGCATTTGTAGTCTATACACTTCAGTATATTACATCTTTTAGTTATGAAATGACTTTATTATTCTTAAAACTCCTAAAATAAAGCATATCATTGTGAAACTTTAACCAAATTTATGGTATACATTTTTGTTTCGGATTTCTTGAAAAATGAGAAAAGAAAGGTATAACTACGAAAATTACCTTATAAACTTAAATAGAAAATGTCTGATATATACAGTAATGGCCAAATAATTATGGTAAGTGAGTATTTTGAACCTATTTTCGTGTTTTGTTACATTTGCAGCTTATTTTGTTATATTTGGCACCTACCACAAACAGGACTCTGATACTGGAACATGAATATGACTTTCATGGCTTTCTGTTTTCCATTTCGTGGCTAAGCATTGTTGACTTTGTCCTAGGGCTGTTAAGCTTAAGTATTTAATCTTAAATACAAGTGAAATAAGACATTTGCATAAACATACCGTGATTCTTATAGTTAAGTGTCTGGAAAAATCACGATAAATTCAATATGGCATGACTTTACCTCCAGAGTCAATAAAATTGCAGCAACAAACAAGGTTCAACTGATTCAGCAATTAATTCGTGTATGGCATCATATTGATGAAATGAACAGCTGTTTCAGAAGTACATCCAAAGGATGCCAAGACGCATAAAGGCAGACATATCTGCTAAAGGTGGATATACGAAGTACTAATAACCATGAGTGGACACCTTTAACGATGTTCATTGTAAGTAATGTATATATATTAACCCAATATTAAATGTAATACGGTAAACTAGCTTCTAGGCTGATTTATATGTAAATTTTCCCGTAACCGTAATAATTTGGCTAGTACTGTACGCGCTTACTTACCGTATACTAAACAGATATCGTATGTGGTTGCTAAAATTTATAATAGTGTATTTGAAAATTTTCAGAAAAATTAATTATAAATTGCCTAGATAATATGTTACTTAAACGAATCTACACATTACAATATATTTTTTGTAGGTTGAGCGATAATTTTATTGACTTAAACTTTTTTTAAAATGAAGAATACATAATTCAACGTTTTATTTATATAAAATTCGACCATAAACCGTTATTTGGATAAACAACCATAACTGACACGCATGCCAGTTTTCTTTATAAAAATTAAAATATTGCTTGGTTCCCAACCAAATTCAAGATGATAGTAGTTCATTTCTTCATAATGGAAGTATGTCACTTTTATTTTCAGCCGAGGAGCTTAAAGATAATTTTCGAAAGTCATATTCATGTCCTTATATATATTTAGCGTTGAAATAAATAAATTAATAATATAATATGATATTATCTGCGCATAAAATATGATATTCCTAGTTTTCAATTTATCTTTCAATAGATATTAAAATAAATAATTGGACAATTAGTTTTTTTTCTTTCTGATTGTTATATGTTTAACACGCTCACGACGGCGCGGTGGGTCACACTCGACTGTCTCAGAGCTGCCAAGTCTCCGGCTTTTTGGATACCGGTATTTTAATATAAAAAATGTTGTTTTATTTAATTAGAACAATTGGGCGATTTAAAGGAACAACATTTTCTCTAAAATAACAGCGGTATGGAAGAAGCCGGAGACTTGACAACTCTGAGACAGTCGAGTGTGACCCACCGCGCCGGCGTGAACGTGTTAAAACAATAAATGGAAATAATTTATATGTAAATATAGAAAATGAAATAGCATTCTCAAATATCAATCTAATATAAAACCATTATAGGTAGATAAATTATTAGTGAATACTGATTATTAGTTATCTTTATAATTTTGTATATTCTTTAAAACTATATAACTATTTTACACTATATATACATTTAACGTCTGAATTTAAAAACCATTAAAGCACCAAATAAAATAAATTAAGATAGACTATATAACTATTCAACGCAATAAAATTAAAATCATATATAATTAAAACAAAAAACAAAGTCTTAGAGAGTTATTGCACGAAACAATCTTACTTGAGTTACAGATTCTGATACATATCGGTAGTTTTTTTTTTTCGACAGTTTTTAAAAGTTTTTTAAAGATTATAATCTATGCATAATAAAGCTTTTGATTGATATAATAATATCAATAAGAAAAATTGTCAAACACTTTAAAAATTATCAAGTTAGTAGCCTTTCAAACGAAATAAAAAATGTTTAATAAATATAAAAAATGACTTTAATCAGAACACTTTGGTGTTTAATAAGAAAAGTAATATTTTATTTGATAAATAAGGATTGATTTTATACTTTGTAATTCGCAACTTTTTCCGTTATTAAAATATAACACTAAATTTTCTCAACTCAATATTTTTGATTTATTTTATACTTCATGCGACTCAATATTTACAACTCGATATATTGTATTTTAATGCAACTCAATAATTTTGAAAAACAAATTTTTTTTAACTCCATTTAACAGTAAAAAATTCCTTAAAACCCATTAATGAAAGTAAATGTAACAATAATTAAAACTGAATTCTTTTTTTAATGAACCGGTTGTACAGAGAGTAAAACTTAGAAAGAGTTATCAGAATGACTTTTTTTATAGGGCATATAGTGTTCTGTATATTAGTACATCTTAAAATACTCTGCATTCTTGCATCTTAAAAAATTCTTCTGTAAAACATCCTGCGTATTACTGAAATATTTATAATAAACTGAAAAATTATAAGCAATCCGGTAATTATCTTTTTTTTTCAGTTCTGCTAGAAAGATGTTAATTAATAAAAAAAATGCAATTTACTAGTCTAAATAATTACATTAGGGTATTTAATAGAACTTACAATTGAGATGCATATGTAGAGAGGTTGAATAAAAATCATATTACCTACTAACCCTTTCGCAAATAATCGTATAAATATGCAACTGGTGACAATCTAATAGTAATAGCCCCACCAGTGGCCGAGAGGTTCTGCTCTCGAAGCTGGTAGACGGGAGGTGCTGGGTTCGATCCCAATCGCGCCCGTCGGCCTAATCGTTCGGAGTTTTCGTGGTTTTCTTCGAGCCGTGGATCTTCCATGCGTTAATACGGATTAGGTTCCCTTAGAAAGACCCCCACGGAGGGCACTCCCCCCGAGCCTATATCCCTCCTGTAGATAATTGGCCGTCAAAAATCAACCCAACCCTAATAGTAATAATGTTTACTAATATATATTATACTTATATTTTGCTTAGATCACGGTCAATACACATAAATTCTAAACAACTGAGAACCGCTCCAATATAATACTTGAATGAGAAACATTTTTTTTTTTTTTTGTTGTTAATTAATGCTTTGCAATTTTTTTTCAGGTTACTTCAAAAGTATTTTAAAATATAATAACAGAGAAAATATTTCTAAATAAAAAGGATAATCCAATTGAATTTGGCGAAAGTATCTGCTGTAATTTATTGAGCGATATGTGATCTTTTAACTGTAATGCTGAAATCTATCATACATAAATACGCATAAAAATAATCTATCTAAAGTATAAAAATAAATATTTATACGATAAATTTTTAGGAACAATTTGTAAAAATGTATCATAATATGAATTATTGGAAAGCTATTTTTTTTAAAGATATATGCGGCGATAATTTTATTGCTTTGAATTTTCAGTTTCAAGGAAGCTAACTATTTAAATCGATTAATAATAGAGAATGCGTAAATAAAATATTCTTTCAAATTAAAAGCCATGGTTTGTACATTTATAATATTTGTTTAGAAAAAAAACATGATTATATGGCCTCTGACCAAATTAATGATAATCGTGGATCATTTTCCGAAAACAAAATTCATGTCACTTTTGTTTTCAAAACCTTGTAGACATGCACAATTTAAAGTGTATTTGAGAACTCTCACATTTCCTTTGGCATTTATAGTCTATACACTTCAGTATATTACATCTTTTAGTTATGAAAGATTTTCTTATTCTTAAAACTCCTACAATAAACCATATTATTGTGAAACTTTAGCCAAATTTATGGTATACATTTTTGTTTCTGATTGCTTGAAAAATGAGAAAAGAAAGGTATAACTACGAAAATTATTTTGTAAAATTAAATAGAAAATGCCTGATATATACAGTGAAGTCCAAATAATTATGGTAAGTGAGTATTTTGAATCCAGTTTCGTGTTTTATTACATTTGCAGCTTATTTTGTTATATTTGGCACCACCCACAAAAAGGACTCTGATACTGGAACATGAATATGACTTTGATGGCTTTATGTTTTCCATTTCGTGGCTAAACATTGTTGATTTTGCCCTAAGGCTGTTAAGTTTAAGTATTTCATCTTAAATCCAAGTGAAATAAGACATTTTCATAAACATACCGTGATTCTTATAGTTAAGTGTCTGGAAAAATCACGATAAATTAAATATGGCATGAATTTAACACCAGAGTCAACAAAATTGCAGCAACAAACAAGGTTCAACTGATTGAGCGATTAATTCATGTATGGCAACATATTGATGAAATGAACAGCTGTTTCAGAAGTACATCCAAAGGATACCAAGATGCATAAAGGCAGTCATAGCTGCTAAAAGTGGATATACGAAGTACTAATAACCATGAGTGGACACCTATAACGATGTTCGTTGTAAGTAATGTATATATATTAACCCAATATTAAATGTAATACGGTAAACTAACTTCTAGGCTGATTTATATGTAAATTTTCCCGTAACCATAATAATTTGGCTAGTACTGTACGCGCTTACTTACAGTATACTAAACAGATATCGTATGTGGTTGCTAAAATTTATAATAGTGTATATGAAATTTTTCAGAAAAATTAATTATAAATTGCCTAGATAAAATGTTACTTAAACGAATCTACACATTACAATATATTTTTTGTAGGTTGAGCGATAATTTTATTGACTTAAACTTTTTTTTAAAATGAAAAATGCATAATTCAACGTTTTATTTATATAAAATTCGACCATAAACCGTTATTTGGATAAACAACCATAGCTGGCACGCATGCCAGTTTTCTTTATAAAAATTAAAATATTGCTTGACTCCCAACTAAATTCAAGATTATAGTAGTTCATTTATTCATAATGGAAGTATGTCACTTTTATTTTCAGCCGAGGAGCTTAAAGATAATTTTCGAAAGTCATATTCATGTCGTTATATAATTTAGCGTTGAAATAAATAAATAAATTATATAATATGATATTATCTGCGCATAAAATTTGATATTCATAGTTTTCAATTTATCTTTCAATAGATATTAAAATAAATAATTGGATAATTAGTTTTTTTTTCTTTCTGATTGTTATATGTTTTACACGTTCACGACGGCGCGGTGGGTCACACTCGACTGTCTCAGAGCTACCAAGTCTCCGGCTTTTTGGACACCAGTATTTTAAGATAGAAAATGTTGTTTTATTTAATTAGAACAATCGGGCGATTTAAAGGAACAACATTTTCTCTAAAATAACAGTAGTGTGGAAGAAGCCGGAGACTTGACAACTCTGACACAGTCGACTGTGGCCCACCGCGCCGGCGTGAACGTGTTAAAACAATAAATGGAAATAATTTATATGTAAATATAGAAAATGAAATAGCATTCTCAAATATCAAACTAATATAAAACCATTATAGGTAGATAAATTATTAGTGAATATTGATTATTAGTTATCTTTATAGTTTTGTATATTCTTTAAAACTATATAACTATTTTACACTATATATACATTTAACGTCTGAATTTAAAAGCCATTAAAGCACCAAATAAAATAAATTAAGATAGACTATATAACTATTCAACGCAATAAAATTAAAATCTTATATAATTAAAACAAAAATCAAAAACAATGTCTTTGAGAGTTATTACACGAAACAATCTTACTTGAGTTACAGATTCTGATACATATCAGTAGTTATTTTTTTTTTCGACATCTAACTTGTTAAAAATATACTTATAAATATCTCCTTAAAAATTTCTGTAAACGGAGTCTTTTATTTTCCCATCTAAAATTCTGAAAATATCTAGTTGAAAATTCTGTTGCTTAATGTGTTTGAAATAACTGTTGTCAATAACTCATCTTTGTTTTTTAAGACTTAAAAAGGTCTGCCTTTCTTACACTGTAAAAAATACGACCAGTTTTCCTGTAGGAATCGGAAAAATAGTTGCCCTTATCGTACCGGAAAATTTTCCGACCCAGTTCGGAATAAAATCCGTAAAATACCGTTTTATTGACTATTTCCGTTTTTTTTAAATAACCTATTGAATTAAAAATAATATACATTATACTAGTTTTCGGTTAGTGAATAGTGAATAAGTATTCAGTACCACAAGACTGGAGCAGTTTCAGGATGCTAGGTTAAAAATTAAGTGCTTATTTCATCTTTTGAAGTTCTGTTTGAGAGACGATATATTTTAATCTCAGATACACGATTTTCGTTGTACGATTGTGTAACTGAAAACCGTAGAAAATCGTAGGAATAGAGGCTTTCCCAAAAACTATTTATTTAATCAAATCACACTAAATATGTGATATTTTTTAAGACTTTCTTTGTCGAAAAATGAATTAAAACTTTTATTAGAATAGGAAATAAACCCGTCTTAAAGCTTGGTAAACTATAATTTTTCTTATTGCTAAAAGGCGTATGATTAAAAGTTTTAAAAGAGTCAAAATAGTTTTTCTTTTTACTGTTTACATGTTTCGACTCTACCCAAGTTACAGCGCCTAGAATACCTAGAAACATGCTATCCAAACAGTGCTAAAAATTTGCATCCCTTAAATGTGCGGCGATACTGCTAAAATTTGAAGTGTCGATCGCACGACATCTGCGGAATTTTCGTATTACTAGTATTACATTGTATAGACTGGCAATTTCCTGCAGTTGTAGAAAATATCCTGCAGATGTCGCTGCGATCTGCATATTGCAGAAGTATCATTGCACATTTAAGGGATACAATATTTTAGCGCTTTTTTAAGTATTACAGGGATAGCCGATTTCCACACTATATATTCTAGGCACTATACCCGAGTCATTTTCAAAACAAATAAATAAAAATATTCAAAATCTATTTGAAAATCTTCTTTTCAACACTAATTTTCATGCTAGTCATGACAATATAGTAATTCTTTATTGCGTCTACTTTAATAAATTGCATTTGATATACTTCTGAATAATTGACAAAATTTATTAGGTCAATTTTAATGCAAAAGATATTTTAATTTTTGAGGTGGTTTGGCTACTAAGCAGATACTGAACCATTTAACACTGTATTTAAATTTCTCAAAAAAGTTTGGATATCACTGAATGGAATAAAGTTTGTATTTTTGCGAATAACATTTATGTTCAGGCTTCTGATTATTGGCAATATCCATGATTAATTTATTAATATGTTGAATTGTTGAACTTTAAAACCATTATTATAAGGAATAGTACGAATATATCCAATTCATTACAGTCAATCAGGGTAAATTTGAACCACGGGGTGTAACTTTGCACCACCTCCTATTTTTCAATATTTTTGACTCTAAAAGACTAAATAAACTCCAGAACTGTGCTCTGTTGGCAAGGTTCTCGGTATGAGATTTCCGCTTTTTTGCATACCAGTATTTTATTAGAGAAAATGTTGTTCTCTTAAATCGCAAAAACGTTCCGATTAAATATAACAGCATTTTCTCTAACAAAATACTGGTGTGCAAAAAAGCGGAAATCTCATCCCTGCAATGTTCTAAACTGGGATTTCTACTCTTTATTTTAGAAAATAAATTAGCAACACTATGCGCAATTAATTGCATAATCTAACTATTTTGTGAAGTACTGTTTTCAAGTTAATTTTGAATGCTGTTTTGTAGTTGTTGTAATACAATTAAATTTTTATAGTAACTAACAATATACTCATTTATCAGACATATTTTTATCCAAATGTTGTAAATGTGTTAATATTTTGTGATCATTTATTTATTAATAGTTAATAAAATGTAAAATAAGAAGGCACTAGCGTTTTACCTCATTTTCAGGGTAACTTTGAGCCGGCTCAAAGTTACACTGATGCTTATAATTTACTGATTATAGGTGCTACTGTCGAAAATTTTTCATATTTGCCCGTATATTTTATATAAATGCCGAAAGTGTGCATTAGATATGACACATAAATACTTTTACAAATATGTGTAAAATACATAAAATTCATTTAGATGCGTGATTAGGGGCGGAGCTACTCAAATTTGACATTTCATACGTTGGACGTTTTTTATTCTTGTTTGAATAATACTACTACTTGTATGTATTACTGTAACTATGGATATATTATAGAGCTAAAACATTGAAAATTGTTTTTCACTGCATTTTTATGTTTTATATGAACAATAAACAGGTTTTGTTTTATTTCTAAATGTTCATGGTTCTCTTCTTCCACTTTTCTTATGCCTGATATTTGTTGCAATATCATAAATTATACAAATCTTGTGATATTGGGAAATGTAAATTCGCAGTCTTTACATATCTGAAAACATTTTTTGGTGTTTAAAGTTATCCTGACTACAATACTTTTTTTATAATTAATTATTTTATATAAAATATTATCATATGGTGTAAAGTTACCCTAAATGGCTGGGTAACTTTGAACCAGGCTAAAAATCCATTTTTTATTGCTTTCAACCTTATTATTCCTTAATTTTTTATAGTCAAACAATAATTTAGGATCATTTCTTCTCTTTTATGCCCCTAGTTGCGACAAAATTCTTCAAATAAGAGTGTGGCATATGAAAAGGGAGAAAATGCGGACCAAAGTTACCCTGATTGACTGTACTCAAATTATTTTCAGTATATACCAGAAAAGCCTACCTTATGAAAAAACTGTACGTAGAAATTATATACGTAAATGGAATACAGACATATATTTACAATCTTCATACCAACCTTCCAAACAAACTTCTTCATTAATTAACCTAAAAGTTTTTTAGTTAAACACACCAATCTTTAAATGATATTATATAATTTATATAAATGAAACTATACGGGAATTATTATTTTTTCTATTTTATGAATTTGTGCTATGCAAATAAAGATAGATACATGCATTTAGGTGTCTTAGATTCGTCTGAAGTGTGCAGGTTTTAAAATTTTAGCAAAGTTGTTTTTTTGATAAAGTTTTAGTTTTATATACTAGAAATTAATTGTAATTTGTAAAAGTAACAAAATTATTATATGTTTTTGTTGTCAAATATTTAAATACACCTACAAATTTAAAAATATCATAAAAACAATGCCAATTTTACGTACAAAAATGTTTTCCTTATCAAAATAATTGATACAATGCTTTCAGTTTTACCTCTATAACAGTCGTGAAATTTTTAAGTAATACGCTTGAACGTATGAGAAAGATTGAAATGAAACTTGATCGTTTCTATAGAAAAAGATGAGTTATTCAACAGCGTTTTCTACTAGTTAGTTTTGAATGAATGTATTGTGAAAGAAACCTTATCAGAACAAAGGGTGCTTCTGAAAAAGCAACGATCTAAAATGAACCGAAAGGGAATTTAGAAAAAGTGAAATGGAAGCAAAGATTAAATGAAAAGGCACACAATGAAGCAAAGATGTAATGAAAAATACTATTAAAGTAACGACATAAAGAAAATACAGAATGAAGTAAAAGCATAATGAAAAGTTATTTTAAAATCCTTAGTTTCACGGGGGTTCATTCTTTTGAAAATTAGAAAATAAAATCAAGCACTTACCATTAAAAACTGGGAAAATTTCAAAGATACGAATTTTTTAATTAATGGCAAAATAGAAATCAAACGAGGAAAAGATTTTGAGTACATTTAAAAAGCATAGATATTGCGAAGTTCTTCCTTATCATTCTGAAATGTTTTGAAATATCAATAATACATCTTTGTATCATTGTATTGCACCCTTGTGAAGTTTTACCAAATGTCTCAAAATGTACGCAGGTAGATACAAGTCCGTTAACAAACCTGCAACATAGGTTTTTTCCTGAAAAAAAAAAACAGGCTTTGAGTGAAATAACTGGGTATATTACCGTGCAGGCACGGACGCACAGCATCTCAAGGCTCAGTTCGGGCGCTTTGGGGTCGGCAAGAAGTCGTCACCGCTGTCGGCACTCGCATATAACACCTCTCCATCAGGCCAATGGGAACAACCAGGCTTGCTCGCCGAAACACTCGACAATTCAACTGATGAAGGATGTACAATCGCCTCTTCCCACCTCCACCTTTTAACAATCAGAGTTATTGAATGCAGGCATTTTGAAATAGTGTAACATCACTGATTTCTTGTATCCGAGGTCAGTTGGTTCTGTATGTTAGAACATCAGTGGGGGGTTATGTATGCGAGATCGCAAGTTGAATATGCTAATATACCAGTTATTTATATGCGAGGTGCAACTTTTTGGTGTTTTCAGATTTGTCATCAGCAGGCTGAGTATTGGTTCTGTGTACAATGCAGGCATTTTAATGAATTTTTGAAGAATTTTAACAAGTTAAAAAAAAGTCAGAACCAATAATTAAATTTAATTCTAAATTTAATTTTTGATTACTCAATAAATCACAAATTTTAAAAATTTACTGCGTAATTAAAAAAAGTAATAATCTTTTGTTTCAGACAAAGAGTGTCTACTAAAGTATTTGGGCAGGTAGTCTTCTGTCGTATCAGTGATTGATCCAAACTCAACGAACAAATGGTCGTGTTTGATCAACATAGCATAGTAGAATTCGCCCGAATAACAAGCTACCAAAAACTGCATCAGGGTACCATGCATGACAGTCGTTTATGTCACACATTTCTTTAAAAATTACAAAGCCAGATACATAACATGTGCTGTATTTTCTGTATGTATTGTGTGTATTTTCTTTATAATCGAAATTACACAACAAGCACGCTTGCTTTTCAGGATCAAAAACAGGCTCTGAGGGGTTAACATTTGAATTAAAAACCCAGCGTGAACACAACATCATGCTAATCCAAATCACAAAACTCGATTGAATTTAGCTGCTTTGGATATAGCATTATATACAGGGTGTTATCAACAAGCTCAGTCTAACATTACGCAAGCGCTCCGCAGTTTTTATGCAAGCGAATCAAACATACTATCAATACAGGTTCGATTGCGCCTGACTAAGCAGAACTAGATTCCAGAAGCACTCGAAACACGCACTATCAGCAACTCTCAAGTGCGAGATCACTTTCACAGGAGTCCGGACATAACCTAATTATGTCATAAAATTTTTTATGTTTTTGCTTATTTTTTACTCTTGTCATCTTTCGAACAAAAGGGATAAATAGACAGTGATTTCAATTTAAAATGAAATGTGGCTCACTTTACCTATCTGTCCTCAATCGTGATTCCGATGTAGGATATGCTAATTAGACGCCATAATGAGAAGATAAATATTTTTCATAGTGGAAATAGCAATTGTACATATTTGTAGATACGAAATACGAAATTTATATATTTTTCTTTTTAATATAACTTTATTATGTTTAATAACTTGAAAAATAATTTGAAATTATTTTAAAACATTTCTATCAATCTATTCGTTGTAGTTTTTTGTAATTTTCTTGAATCTTAAATAAAATTTCCGTAAATGCACTTAAAACATTTCTTTATTTAATATTAAATGTACCAAAAGTCGGTTATTTGATCCGTATCAAATGAAAATACCTTAATTTGAATCAGAGATTTCTCATAAAATAAATAAAATGGAAATTACACTTGGAATTTGGAATTTGCAAAGAGTTCATTATTTAGATACAATGGAGTCATTAGACCCGTATCTTTAATAAGAGGAATGTGGATCTAAGATTTAATTTAAACTCTAAGGATATATGATTAAAGGTTACACCAGTAGAGGGCCTATTTAAGGACATTTATCTAATTATTATTAAAATGTTAATGTATTCTAATATATATATACATATATGCAATAATAAAATTTTTCGTCCTTTTATCTTAGTAAAACTATTCCAAATTCTTAATATTTTCCCTTTTTTACCTATCTTTAATAATATCTTAATATCTTTTGTCTTTTATTTAACGCATTTAAACCTGCGTATTCTTTTATTATTCTACAAACCTTAATCCATTCGTCTGATCTTAAAACCCATTGAATTACTTTTTTCATTTTATTCTAAACTTAAATTCTTTTTGTTTCGAATGTTTTGCATTTGTTCGATGATGTTCTTTTCCCCATAACTCCTTGCAAACTCCCACCAGCATTATATTGCATTTTAATCTGACGCCGAGTCATTATCGACGTCACATGTTCATCACCCTTCCCATCGAATCGTAGCTTGTCTCCTGTCCCGTTCCTCCCCCTCTCTCTGCTGGAGTTGGTTCCCCACTAATAATGTATCCGTCCGCGCTCTGTTTTGTGACTACTTATACCGTTACATCGACGAGGAGCGGGGGATTTTACGTTTTCCCGGTTGTTTAATAAATCTGAGTCACTTGGGATTAATGAATTTAATGTGTAGATCCTAATACTTTTAAAATCTTAAGGTTTATGAAGTGGATCATCGATTATTCGAGTGTTGATGGACAAGCTACTGGAAAAGTTTCGATATGTTTTTGTCAAATAAACAACATTTCAAGTTACGATGACTCTATTAAGTAAGCCATGGGAAATTTTTCAATGCTTATGGAGCCTGTCTTATGGACTGCACTCCGATATTCTCATAAACGGAGGGTTGGTCTTGATTACCATACTACATTTACTTCGAGATATACGACTGTCGCCGGAATGTAACAAAAGTCGATAGCAAAATGCAACACACACACATATATATATATTTAGCTTAGTCCTAACCTTCTTGTATCAGAATAAATATTAAAAGTTTCAAAATACAACCTTCAAAAAAAATGTCTCTATGCTCCAGTAATGGGGTCCAGAATTTTGATTCAAACTCTGTACAGTCGTGGGGAAAAAAGTAAACACCCCTTACTAACTCTGCAAAAAATTATCGTAGAAGAAATTTACTGGTACCACACGATTCGATGTACATAAAGTTTGCTTAGGGGGTCATCTACATAATAAAACGAACCAAAACTTTGTTTTTTTTTTTCAATAGCAGTACACAATTTTGACAGCATAAATGAACTCTACACCCTTCAATTAGCCTAAAAACAAACTTTTATGAAATTCGTACGATAAGTTTCCGAGAAATTAATAATTTTAATACGAGGGTATTTTAGGGGCTGCATCCAAATTGAAGTTCAGTACTCCACTGTTGACCTAGAGACCCTTCTTGATCAAGGTATCTTAAGCGCCATTCAAGAAGTCATTCAAGACTGGTAGATTAAAGAATGCCATAAGAAATGCCAAAATATCTAGTCACTTATATCATAGACGGTATCATAGATTATATCTTAAACCACCATTTTGCCGTTTTTATGATTCCGTACTTAAAAAGTAAAAACGGAACCATTATAAGATCACTCTTGTGTCTGTCTGTCACAGCCATTTTACTCGTAAATTCTGGAACGTGGAAAGTTCAAATTAGGGGAAGTAATAGCCGACATTTAAATCATCATTTTGCCGTTTTTTAAGCATAATTTGAAAACTACTTGGAAGAAAGGTGTGAAATTTTGGATTCCCATAAAGCAGGACTTAATAAATCTAAATCCAGCAAAAAAATTGTAGGTGGCAATTCATATTTTTTTCGAATATTAATTTCATAATTAATAATTTATATCATAAAATTCTAAAAATTGCAAATTCAACGTATTTATGTTTGGCTATTTTAGTATTATTACTACAAAAAAATTAGCACAGTAGGAGTATAGATTCAGGAGATATTAATAAAAATATGAAAATGAAATTTAACATTAGAAGCACTAGTTTTTGAATGCTTATAATACAAAAACTTATTCCTCAAATGACTTGCAATTTGCTGTCTAGGCATAGTTTGAACCGAAGATTTGAAATATCATGTTAAAATTGGGTGTTGACATTGAAAAAAAATGAAGTTTGGGTTCGTTTTAATATATAGACGGCCCCCTAAGCAAATTTTATATATATCTTTTAAAAGTAGACTTTATTTCTAATAGTTCAGTACCAGTAACTTTCTTCTACGATAATTTGTTAACGAGTTAGTAGGGGGGTGTTTACTATTTTTTTCCACGACTGCACAATGCACATGTGAGCGTATGTATACACACTGATTTAGATTCAAGCTCCATTATTTTTTATTTCTCATTATTTAATCTGAAACACTAATTGTGAATAGACTTTTTATTGTATACATGGTGTCTGATATATTATTTCCTTTGCAAATTTTCGTATTCACTTTTTTACCCGGCTGAAAAGAAGGGTTATGTGTTTCACGCGTATCTGTGTATGTGGATTTCTTTATACCCTCGAAACATCCCAACGGCCGGGTGGATTTTAATGAATGAGGTCTCTATCGATTCGTTATAACGGCCCAATGGTTATAGGCTAGGTTTTTTTTATAAATTCAAAATAGCGGCCGAAAAATACAAAATGGCGGTAGAGCGAAAAAAATTACGCACCCTATTGAGTGACTTATCATTGGATAGGTCTTTCAAAATGAAGACGATGTTTCACTGACAATTTTACAGTCAGAAGCTCCATTAAAATATTATACAACCGGAAAGTTGTGTATGTAGGACCTCTAGCTTTACTGCAAATCTAACCATCATAGACATCTATAGACCTCATGAAAACAGTGTTTATAGGTAGGAACTAACAATTAAACACAACTTAAAAGTCATCAATACAAGTAAATAAAAAAATAGTTATGTAATATAAACAAGTAATATAAAAAAATATTTTAAGTCAATTCCTACTTAGGTCAATAACAGAATTTTTATTTCTCCCATTCTTCTTTCCCACTGAGTGGCGCTTAAAAGCCTTGATCAAGAAGAAGTTTCCTTCGGTCTTAAAATACCTTGATCAAGAAGAGGGCTCTCTTGATCATTGAAAATTAATTAATTTAATTTAATTAATTTAATCAATTTAATTCAATTTAATTTAATTTAATTTAATTTAATTTAATTTAATTTAATTTAATTTAATTAATGAATTAATATTGAAAAAACTGGATTAACATCAAGAGTCATCCACTACAAGTTTAAAAAAAATTATTTGAGCTTGATTGGATGAATAAGTATTTTATTAACGATTGAAAATTTGAACAAGATATATATAGCGAGAGTGTGAGCTAAAAGTAGGAATTGAAAAAAAAAATAGTTTCCCATTGATGAGAAATAATTAATTAGTTCGTTTTTTACGCAGTCGGTATTTTTGTTTTTAAATTTAATTGTTTATTTTAAATTATACTATTGCATTAAATGTTTACTGTATATCCAGAATTTAAAAAACCTTTTTATAATATTTGGAATTAAATATCCTGAACGAAATATAATCCCATATCCATCACTTATAGAATATTTATCTCTGGATTTTTTTTAAGAGCATTTCTCCGAGGCATGCTGGCGACTAAAGATAGTTTGACGGACGTTATCGGTCGTCTGGAATAATAATAAAAAGAGATATGGTTTTTTACTGCCGCCTTCTTTAACATAATTTCTCATAAGAACATTCTACATTTTTCTAATTCAGTCTAAAAGATATATGAGTACAGGCGAAAATTTCCTGTTAATATAACAGCGAAAGACAATTTATTTCCAAAGAGTCATTTACATGGATGATGAAATAAAACTTCTCATTTTTAGAATGAAAATATATGAAGGTTTTATTTATTTTTTTATATCCCGATGAAAACCATACATCTTGCTGTCGTTTATTATTTTTAAATATTTTTTGTTCTGAAATCTATATTGAATAGTCTCTAATTAATTATCCAAGTTGCAGTCCAAATAAATAATAAAAACAAAAATAATATATATAAAGCAGTTACAAATATTTAACGAAAGTGCTTCGTCAAAAAAGAAATAATTTATTCCCCAAAAAGTTTATAAAGGCATTCTTTTAAGCATATAATCACTTAAACTTCTGATTTTTAGAATGTTTTATATGAAAGCATATGAATCTTCTACGTTTTCGTATCTTAATAAAAACCAAACCTTTTATTATCTTTTATTATTTTTATGTTTTATTCTCCGATATAATATTAGTATTCCTTTTTCTAGTATAATAGCTAAGGTTTAGCCAAAAGTAATAACGAAGAACAACAACAAAAAAAAAATGAATGACTTTTTATTAAATAAAATTATTTAACTAAAACATTTTTTAAAAATCGCATTCATTACTTGCTTAATTTCTTACTTTTTTTGTAATTAAAAAATTAGGTATACAAGGGGATTGACCCGGGCTTACTTTGTTACAGACATAGATATAAACCCCTTATTTAATTGATAATTATATTAGATATTTTACATTTTTTTAACAATTTGCGATAAGAATACCAAAAATCCTATTTATATGAAAAATAGTAATTAGTTTAAATAAAGTTTTGAAATATATTAAAATCGGTAGTTTTGTATTGGCCTCACGTCATGAGTTAACAGCCAGAGATATCGCCAAAGGACCGCTATTGAAAATCAGCCGTTTGTTATTCGAATAATTTCATTTGTGCATAATTTGATCACCGCGTGTCTTAATTTTGTATTTTATTTATATTTTTTAGTTTTATTTCTTGATTGGTGAATGTTTTAATTCCGTTATGTCATATAATCTACATAAATGCTGAGCTATTTACATTAATTTAACTGGAAACGAATTTATCTTTCGTAATTGTCTGTAAGCGATAGAGTTTGATTTGAAAAAAAAAATCATGCTTGGAAAATAATTTAAAAACAATAAAATGTTAGTAAATTCCGATACTGTTTACAAATTAACTGTGATATAATTTTCAAAAAGCCGCACTTGAAAGTATTTTTTTTCTCTATTCGACAGTGTAAAAGTTGAAAATGTGCGGTTTTTAGAGGTTTAAGAAATTGCAATGAAAGTTAAATTTCATCGTCCGCCATTGCTGCTGTCAAAATGACGTCAGCGTTACGTTTGTCTTTTATAATATAGATAGATAGACTGGATAAAAAGAAGAGGCAGTGGTAGTTCTTTTATTAACACTGTCGATTGAATTGTATTGAAAACCTTAATAGATTCCTAACGTAAAAATCCTGCTATAATGTATGAGTAAAATTTCAAGATAGAGATTCTCCAAGTTGTTTCTGTAATATTAACAAAAATGGATTGAATCAATTTGAATGGTTTATTCTTTCTGGATAATTTTCGAAAAGATAAGTTTTTCTTTTTTACATCTTTTTTTTTTTGTTGTTTTTGTTTTTTAAATTCTGAAAATATATAATATTTTGTGAGTAAAAAAGCATTCATGTTTATACAAAAATACCACACAAAGCCATCATATTTTTGAATCACCTATCACATAATTTGTTACCTATTTATAACTGTTGTTTAATATGTGAAGAAAAATACTAAAAATTCACTAGTAAAGAAAAAAGAAGCATTTTTCACTATATGCGAAACTAATAATTAAGAATGATATAATCATTCCTGCCGTTGAATTTTTACCCACTTGCATTGTCCTGTAAATAGTTTCAGGGGAAATTCTACATCTTTGCTTCAAAATTTTCGATTTTGTTTATTTTACATATTTTTAATACAACTACCGTACAGATCGTTTCAGGTGAACAAGTGAAAAATTCATGGGATAGATAGTAGCAGTGCTACTCCACTCCTTGTGTATGAGCAAATGTATATCACATTATAGAGGAGCCATGAAGTTATGTCTAGCCATAGCACATATGTGCTACAATATAAGAAAGAAAATTAAAAAATAAAAATATGAAAAAGGCTGAAAAATTTAGATAGGTTAATCAGAGAGTAAGAAAATTAAAGTTAATTTAAATATAATCATAAGAATGAAAGCTATAAATAAAAATATTACTTTAAAAATGAGTTTAAGAAAAAATATATGCTTACACTGTTCAATATCCGTCATAACAGGACGAAGCAAAGAAATGTTAGAAAAACTACAAATTCCCTCAAAAAAAAAAAAAAAAAAAAAAAAAAAACATTGTTTTGATTGCCATACATTTTACATATAAAATTAGTATTAATTTAGCAAACTTTACGTGAGTAAAGTAAGAATAAAAGTGTATAGATTTTTTTTTCTCTCTAAAGTGGTCGATAATATGATGAATTTCCCTTTTAAATTTGCCCGGTTTCCATTTTTCAATTTCATTTCGTTTATCACCTCGCTTCCGCTAGTGAGTGTGGTCTAATCGGACGTAGGTTAGGGCACCCGGAACGACGGCTCCGCGAATACTGTGGCAGTCACTCAGCCCTCCCCCGGAGACTAATAATGAGTTCGAAGCCGCTGCTGTTGTCCGGTAGATTCAGTAAATTGAACCCAACTCTTCCTGCTATAGGCTGTCTTAAATCTAATATATTTAACTTTTAAATTTGTCCGGATTCAATTTTTTTAAATTTATGTTTAATTTAATTATGTTTTAAGCTTTATTCAAAATTTTTTCCCGCGTGTCCGTCCGAACGTGCCTACCCACGTCCCTTTTGCCGAGACTCTTGCGGAAGTCAGGAAGGAAAGAAAAGATGAAATTTTCAAACCGGAGAAATTTAAAAGGAAAACTGATTAAATTAAAGACATCGAAAAGCAGGCAGTATCAGGCTCGGGGCACTGAAGCTATCGCAGCGGCTTCGAGCTCTTTATTAGTCATATTGTATCCCACATGTGTATCAATTTTTTCTATACAGCGGTTTCGTGATATTTCAATTCTTTATAATGTTTTTTCTTATGGAATGTAACGCCGTTGAACTTAACTCTATTGTACTATTTTTTTAAAGCTGTTTTTCAAACTGGGCAATCATATTCCTCGTGAACTATTACTCTGACTTCATTAATTTTTTATTTAACTAGGGGGGCACCAACCCCCTGCTCGCTACGCTCACCTCCCCCCCCCCCCCCCGCGTAACAGCTTTCCGATTCCGTTCGGTATCACTAAGCAATACCTATTTTCCAGCCAAACCCCAGAGACGTAATTGTTTCGCGTTCCCATTCTGGATCGCTTCGCAATTCCTCATTTTCTATACATTCAATTTTTAGATTTCACTTTGTAAAAACGCTCTCCTCTTCAACTCCTGAATATTTTCCTTATCTCCATGCACATAAACAGTACAGATTACAGAGTTTCATAATTATAAGAATTATTAAATATAAAATCATTAAAAAAGGTACAATTTATAATTTATTTCAATAATTACAAATTAAATAATAATTATGTAAATAGTGTTAGGAATATTGTAAATAATTAGTGTTTGTGCATAAAAATAATGTAAATAGTTCAATTAATCTCTATTCATAAGCTAATATTAGTTTTTGTTGCATTGAAATATCTCAATTTGATGATTTTCTGCAAGCAAGTAAACCCTATTGGATGTCATTGTGAGTTTATGGAAATTTGGCGAAATACTTGAAATAGCGTTAAGTTGGCGACACTTTTGGCCACAAATTTTGGTCACCAAATTTGGTGATATATCGCCAAGTTAGCGGCAAATTTGGCGACAGAGCCTGATCCTTCTTTGGTAACCCAGCCCTCTTTATAGCGTCTGAAAGCTCTGACCAATCAGATGCGTTTCGCGGTGTCTACGCAGATTTTCATTGGTCCATTTCCAAAGCGTTACTTTTTTTTATATATATATAGAAGGATATAAAGCTAATCATTTTTACTTTAACCCATTCTGGTCTTGTGTACTGTTTAGTACATGTCTTTTCATTAAGTATTGTGTTTTTTTAACGATTACTTTTTTTATTATCGCCATGTTGTAACTGAAGTATGCTACTATACATTTCTTATTATGCCTTCATTTATATTTCGGCACTTAGTAATAATAATAATAACAGGGCTCCCAAATGGTCTGCCAACTGAATACCAATAAATTTTAACAGAAAATGTTATGGTAAGTGTGAGCTAGAATTAACATTCAAAGTTGGTTTCGGGGCGGCTTGTAAGAAAAATCTAAAAAGAAAATTTTTCTAAAATAATATTGGTATTCAGTTGGCGGACCATTTGGGAGCCCTGTAATAATAAAAGTTTGCTTAACTCTGTCTGCACCATTGGCGATTATTTTGTTTTAAACATATATTCTACTATTAAAATTTAAAATATAGGTTATTTTTCTGAACGTATCATGTGTGATGAAAAACAAAAAAAATATTAGAAAGTTGTAACACCTGTCAAATCCTGTTGTAACACGATATTTTCCAAACGTCTCCCAAAACTATTTCTTAGCCTGATGACTTATGAGTATGAATTGAGTAGTACCAAAACTAACTACATTCCTCCTACTTCAGACAATGACATATTCGTTAAGCTTCAGTAAATCAATTTGAATGGCTACTATTTACATTATTAACATAAAAATAATTTTCTTCTCAAACTTGAAAAAAAAAATCGGACCCGAAAGGGTTACGTTACACCAACTAAAACTATAATTAGTATTGATTAATTGTTTTTTAGAACTTGCAAAAGGTAAAAAAAAAGATGAGCAAAGGTGACCTTTTTTATTCAAATGACCAAGATTTTGTTAAAAATCATTTCTCTATTCTAAAAAAAAGTAACAAGAGTAAGATAGTTTTATAATGTGTTTTCGTCATACGTTTTGTATAATTACACCTAATAACATGTAATTACATTAAACAATCTTCTTATCTGATGATGCATCTAATTATGCATCGTGATTACAGAAAAATGAAGTTAATGAAGTTTAACTTAATGTAATGGTTAAACTTGAAAACAGCTTTATCTTCTGAGAGATTCTTTATCGCACAATATTCATAAAAAATAGTTATTACATTATGTTAACGTCAGCACATGATAAGATTTATTTACATTTTCTGTTGTTAAAACTAACGTTTATTTCCTTTTTAACAACAGAAAATTTCAATAAAAAAAAAAATGTATACAAATTTTTGAAAAATAACAAGTTTAAAGATATCCCTGATAAAATGTGATTCAATTATATTAATTGGATTGGAATGTGGATTTTATTAAGATTTTCAGGGGTAAAGTAATATCGTTGCTATTATGTTGAAATAACTGACTATTAACAGAATTTACAATCTAGTTGTATTAAAATAAATAAACGTTGTTCTGCACGCATCTCTCTATTGTAAAAAAAAAAAAAAAAAAAAAAAAAAAAACGAACGCTGTCACCGCCGCAGCCGCCGCTGCCGGTTTTGGATTTTTTGTAACCGGAGGTCTTTCTTCGCTAATATTAAGAAAAATATTACATACAAAAATATGAAAATCGGTGGTATTATAAAGAAATGTTTGATAAACACGCTCATGCAGACAGCTTTGAAATCGAAGAATTATTTTAAGAGATATTTAATGCTAAAGTTGGACAAAATCGTTCCATTAAAAAAGTTTTATAGGAACAAAAACTATACACGGGAATTTAATCATTTTTATATCGTTTATACGTTGTATGTTCACGGTGTGCAGACTGCATTTATTTTTTTAACTGGACTCATTGTTTCAGGATTTATTTCTGTTTTAAATTCAAATTTTCAGCATTTCGATATATATTTTTTTCATCTCTCTATTCTAAAAAAAAGTAACTAATGCTGTCACCGCCGCCGCCGGTTTTAATTCTTTTTTTTTTTTTTTTTTTTTTTTTTTTTTTTTTTTTTTTTTGTGACCGGAGGTCTTTCTTCGTTAATATTAAACAAAATATCGCATACAAAAATATGAAAATCGTTGGTATTATACAGAAATGTTTGATAAACAAGCTGATGCAGACAGTTTTCAAATTGAAGAATAATTTTAAGAGAAATTAATTTAATACTAGAGTTGGACAAAATTGTTGGTAAAAAAGTTTTATAGGACAAAAACTATACATGGGAATTTAAGCATTTTTAGATCATTTTATGCGTTAGAATTTCCCAGTTTGTAGACTGCATTTATTTTTTTAATTTGATTCATTTTTTGAGGTTTTATTTCTATTTTTAAATTCAAATTTTCAGCATTTCAAGATATAATTTTACATATTTTAGAAAATGGTATTAATTTAAACTGTTGCCAACTGTATAAACAGGGCAAACAATAATGTCTACTTCAAATTAAAAATTTATTTACACGTGACTATTGTAAACAGAAAATCTAAAAAGCAGAAACTGATTGAAATTTACGTCAATAAAAATTATACTTGCACGTGAATTTTACAACAGAAAGAATATGTAAAATAATAAATTAATTAACTTGCGCTAGAAGTCTGAAATAGGACAAATTACGTCACATTTACGTCACATTACACTTATTACGTAAAATGAAAAAAAAAAGTATTGCAAAACAGTTTACATTTAAAAATTCCGCGAGACATTTATTTGATATTTTAAGATTATCTTTTCAACTATTTTTATTAGGACAGCGCAAATAATATTTCATTTCTAACAAAAATAATTTAACGTGAATATTGAAAAGAGAAAGAAAAGTTTGGTGAAAATTACGTCAAATTAAAAACGATACACTTAAAGTGTCTTATTTTTTAAAAAAAAACTTTCTTTTCGTTTTGCTAAAAATTACCGGGAGACAAAGACTGTTTACTTAATTCATTTTATATTAGCTTATTTTGAAATGTTTAACTGATTTTATTTAATCAAAGACGGAAACAGCGATTGTACCTTTTAAAAGCAGCTGATTTGGCCTTAAAATTCCCCCAATTAAAGAGAAATGAATAGAAACCCGTTTATATGGATATCGTCACTGTTTATTAGCTTACAATTCAATTTTCCGAAATCTATTTAAAGCCGATCAAATTAGCGTGCTTTTAGAGTCTGCGGTGTTTGAACGGGAGTTGGCGTGCGTAACTCGTAGGGGGCAGCGCCCACTAGTCTTTTAAAAATATATGTTGCTACAAACTTTAGAGAATTTAATGCCCTTTCATAATATGATGACTCTTTTTTTTTTTTTTTTTTTTTTTTTTTTTTTAGATGCATGTGACCGAAGTAAAAAGATCGTGCAATCAGAAGCCCATGCCGCGCATTTTCAGTCGTACAAGACATGATATTCCTTTATTTTAGACAAAGAAAAATTAAATATACAGGGTCTCCCAGGTTTTTTGGGACAAACTTTAAGGGGACATCACAAGGATTCAGATTTGCAAAGAAACCCATAGTCGCAAGCTCTTTCCTGGCGTGTTAGTGACGATGCAAAACACAAGAAAGACATGGCATGAAAAAACGAGAAAGCATGTTTAATATCCTTAGTACTTAAAAAAAAAACTAAGAAAACAGAACATTAAAGAGACAACGATCGTTATCAAAGTAGGTGTTCGAAATTACGAATCCGGGCCGTGATGAATGGAAGAGCATCTCCGGCGCATGGAATATCTTATGTTCTCGAAAATACCGAGAGTGTCTCGGATTTCCCCAGAAGCTGCCACGATGCGTGCAACAAGTTCATCAGCACTTTCCAGCAAAGTCCGGGCATTTTTGCAGCACTAAGAATAATACACATGTTTTCTCTCCCTGTTCCTGTCCTTTCATTCTTGTGTTTCGTGTTGCCACTAACACGCAAGGAAAGCGTTTCCGACCATGGGTTACTATGCAAATCTGAATCCTTGCGATGCCTCCTACCTCTCCTTAAATTTGTCCCAATAATCATGAAGCACCCTGTATAACTGAACTGTCAATAAAGATAATGAAAACTAGTTCTATGTGTTAATCCCGAATCTTTCTTCTATCTTATACATCTTAATATTTCAAAAACTAATTACACATGTTAATACTTCAATATTATTAGTTCAATACTATAACAACATTTACTTTAATCTTAAATGTCTGCTTCAGTCATCAAACGGACTAAAAACGAGTTAATCTATATCATGATCTTTGTTAAAATTATTAGATTTTCCTTATTCTACTGTTATCAGCTGTTTGTGAATAGCCGGCTTAGCAGGAAGCGAATTCCCGCCGCTGCACGAGCCGCCGGTGGACAATAGAACTACGAAAAATCAAGAAAAGTATACAAAAATTGCTATCACACAGCCCCTTTAGCACGCAAGATTTCCAAATTCAAAGAGGACCTGTTGGCTAAAGCCAAAAACATGCACAAAAAATTTGGTTCAATTGTATGCATAACTTTATGCACTTTTGGATTGTACAATAAAAAAAATGGCACAAACATTGCTATTATAGAGCCCCCACCCCCCACCCCTTCCGGCAGATTTTTTTTTCAAATTCAGGGAGGACTTGCTTGCCATAGCCAGAAACATGCACAAAAAAATTATTTCAATTCTATGCATAACTTCATACACTTTTCGGTGGTACAATAATACAAATGGCACAGATATCGCTACTACAGCGTCCCCTTCTGGCAGAATTTTTTCAAGTTCAGGGAGGACTTGCTTGCCATAGCCAGAAACATACACAAAAAATTTGGTTCAACTACATGCATAACATCATACATTTATCGCTGGTAAAATAATGAAACTGGTACAGACATCGCAATAATAGCGCTCCCTTCCGGCGGAATTTTTCCATATTCAGGGAGGACTTTCGTGCCATGACCAAAAACCAACACAAAAAATTTATTTCAATTCTATGTATAACTTCATACACTTTTCGATGGTAAAATATTCAAAATCGCACAAAAATCGCTATTACAGCGACCCCTACCGGCAAATTCTTTTCAAATTAAGGAAGGACCAGCTTACCATAGCCAAGAACTTAAAACATTTTTTTTTGTTCAATTCTATGCATAACTTCATACACTTTTCGATGGTGCAATACTCAAAAACGTATAAAAATTGCTATTACAGCGCCCCCTACCGGCGAATTTTTTCCAAATTCAGAGAGGACCTGCCTGCCATAGCCAAAAACTTAAAATAAAAAAATTAGTTCAATTCTATGCATAACTTCATACACTTTTTGATGGTACAATATTCAAAATCGCACAAAAATCGCTATTACAGCGCCCCCTAGCTGAGAATGTTTTCCAAATTCAGGGAGGACCTGCTTGCCATAGACAAAAACTTAAAATAAAAATTTGGTTCAATTCTATGCATAACTTCATACACTTTTTGATGGTTAAATGACGACGGACCCACGGACAGACGGACAGACAGACATTTTCTGTTTGTTCTGCCTGACATGTTTTTTATGATCGTTGATTCCTAAAACATGTAAATCCGTCTAAAGCCGGATGTCGAAAAAAATTTCGATTACAGTACTTTCTTCTATTGAAGAAAGTAAAAATGTGAAAGGGATTTTTTTTTCTTTATAACTGTAAAAAAGAAAACGTCAATATCACGTAAATTTTAGGCGAATGAAATAGAATCGGCACTTGATGTTTCAAACACACGGGGAAAATGCTGACAGGAGAATCGTGATTAAAGATGCTACAATCACATGCTAAGATGAAAAGGCACAAATTTTGTATGACAGAACACTCCACGATAACAAATGTTCTGCTTTGCATTCAACATTTCGGTCATTAATGTTGAATTTATTGTGTCACGTTATCAATTACGATTTTCTTTTTATTTATTTTCCCTTTAATTGTTTTATTTTTTAAAGTAATTTTAAATGTCTCATGTTAAAAAAAGGAATGATGACGTAACCCTTTATTAAATTAAAACGATGTTTTCAGTTCTTTTGCAGAGCTATACTAGACATATAATAACTTTACATGGATTTTATGAAGGTATTATTTTAATATGTTAATAACATGAACCAAAATTAAAGCTTTAATATCGTAGATTTTTACGTTTCAGCCGTTGACATCAAGAAGAATGATTTTAGTCATTTTATATATTTGAAATCATGCAAAAACCTTAAAGACTATTAAAATATTACCTTTATGTTGTGGTAGTGGCAAAACACATTGAATACAGTATAATGTAGTAATAATAAAAATAATCTGAAGTTGCAAGCAATTTCTTAGCAAAGTAGTCACTGATATTTTCTAATAGTTCAAGTATGAAGTATTGATGCTGCAGATTTATTTTTTTATTTATTCAGAACTTTGTTTAAATAAATTCTCTTTAAAACAATTATAGCTGGAATTTTTAGATTTCGCTATTCTATTTTTAATTAATTTTTTTATAATAAAAATGATTTTGAATAAAAATGTCTGAAGTTGTGCGTAAGTTATTGTTAATTCTCTTTTAAAACACACACACACACACACACGCACACACACACATATTTATAATTTACATATATTTTTTTCTTGCATTTTTCTTAACTAAAATTAACTATCTTCATTTGCGTGTGTGTGTTATGATTAAGCTTTTAGTTCATTTAAAAGCAAATTACGGTAAAGTCAATACATTATTCTAGAATGTTTGAAACCGTGTAACTTTCCTAGATGTTGGTAATTCCAAATAGCTTTTTTGAACATAAATAAAATGACATGTACCTAACATCGTAATGTAAACATGTACGTAAAACATACAATATTAACACCTAATTTTTAATTTATTTTTATTTTAATTTATTTTTATGTAATTTATAGCCGTTTTCTGCAGAAAATCTAGCTAAACTTTACAGTCACTGTTAAAAAAACGACATTTTTACAGTACAAAGTACTGTTCACCTCGCGCACAAACTCGATCACAGTGAATGTGCTGTATCTTTCTTTGGTTTCCTGACTATATTAACATGGAAAATACAGTAGTTGCGTAAAATTAACAGCACAGTGTGCTGGCAATTTGGTCGCCAGCAGTTTGTGCTGTAAAAAAATGCATCCAAATTGCCAGCACATTGTGCTGTTAATTTTACGCAACTACTGTATTTTCCATGTTAATATAGTCAGGAAACCAAGGAAAGATACAGCACATTCACTGTGATCGAGTTTGTTCTGGGGAATCTACAGTGGTTTTCTTACAGTGTTCCATGGAAATATAAAAATGTAAAATTTCAGTATATAGGAGCATCAATCCGTTTAAATATTTTATAAGATACAGTTCAAAATTGTTGTTTTTAAAATACAAACAAGATGTTTGAAATAAAAGTTTCTGATTTATTTTATTGAAAACAAACATATAGGCAATAAAATATGATTCTATATATGTAAAACATATTTGTGTTTCGAGTACAAATAATATATGCAACAGAAGGAATTTTTATCTCTGATAATATGTTCCGCTTTCTTTGACCGGAATTTAGTCAGTTATATCACAAAAACTTATAATTATTTATTCTCTAATTATTTATGTTTATTATATAAGGGGGACATGGAAGGGTTGACCATATGGGAGGCTTGACCCACCCGTCAGTTTTCATATTTAAAACTATTTCAATGTTTTGCCAATAGATGACAACCAAAACTACTCAAATGCTCAAACAAGAGTCTTCGTTTCATGAACATAATTCAAACATGTGTGAAAAAATCAATTAGGAAAAGTTTTCAGCTAAAAAAATGTATTTTTAGATGCATTTTGTAAGATTTTTTCAGATAAAACACATCATAGAAATTTAAGTGAGTACGCTTTAAGCAATGCTTAAACATTGAGCTTTCATTTCAGGTAAAATTAGGCTAAACATAACCATGTGCTATAATTTAAAATGTTACTATAAAGGGAGTTTACCTAATCGATGTGTAGAGGATTGGCAAGAAGGTCAAAGCCTCTTAATTATATGCTTTTGGAAGTCTTTTTATGACGCACTGTATATAATGAAGGGTTAATTGTTATATTTCTAAAATAATCTAAATTTATTCTGTAAAGCTGCAGTAAAGTGGGTTGATAGAAAATATAATGTTTAAAACTGATTAAATGAAGATGCGGTGAAGTGCTATGGAAAAAAAAAATAATAATGAAATATAAATAGGAAAGTTGATAGAAACTTCTATTTCATTTAAATAATACCCATGGTATATAAGTAGAAGTAATAAAAAAGACTAAAAAGGATAACAGAAGCAGCCTTAAGAATTGTTGGGTATTGTTAGAATTATTAGGCCTCTGGAAAAGAACATAACATTTATCAAAATACTTTAGGAAGGCATGAAGACAAATTTACCAAAATGAACACAATGAGATGAAGACAAACTGTGTGGCAATTAGTGTTGCCAGGTCGAGTGTAAAAAAAAGTGGTTGTTTAAAACGGAATTTTTCTCCTGTGCATTGAATTCCGTCTAAGCAGGCTTATTTATACATCATATTTTCAGCAATACTTTTAATTATAATTAAACAATATAGAATAAAGTTATTCTGTTTTTTTTTTAACTGCACTTATTTCCCTTAACAAATATTTCAATATAAAATAAATTAGATTAAGCCTCCCATAGGTATGGAGCCTTGATCCATTATTTTCTCAAGGTCAAAACCAATTATTTTTCAAGTTTCTCATAAAGTACATTTATGTCGCAATTTTATTCTAGTAACTAATTGTAAAGTAAATAAAATGAGATGTGAAATTTTATTCTCGGTTCAATATTTAAAAAAAAAAAATTGTAATAATGTGTTCAACCCTTCCTAGTGTTCCCTACACACATAATATTTCTCATTCAGAATGTGCATAAAATATTCAGTCTGTCAAACCTGTTGGCTGCATACCATTTATCCAAGTTAAAATTCGTGGAAATATAGTTAGGTTCCCACGAAATTGCTATATGTTATTGAGATTGAGTGTGGCACGTTCAGTATCCAAAACGAAGTGTATAGCAATAACGGTTTATTTACAGTGACAATGAAAAGAATTATATTAACACGAGAGATCCGGAAAACATGTTGGCTAAGCTATGTGACCACCTCGACCATTACATCGTACTAGGACAGTGAAAACACCTTTTAACTTCTCACCGCTTGCGTTCCGACCATAGATAATTTGCTCGTATTCTATTAGTTTTGCCCACTTTTTAAGATACACCCTGTATGAGAGCTTGAATCTATCAAACTGTGGTTTTTTAAAATTGGTTCTCCTAGTTTTAAGCAGGAATTTTTTTATAGATTTTTTTTCTTCATGACGGAAAACGCAAAAAGAATTATCTACAGGATAAATTTGGAAATAACTCCTGTTTGTTTTAATTCACCTATGCTTTTAAAATGTATCTTGTTCGAGATCATAAATGTATTTATAAAAACCAGCAGATAATGTTTAATTGTATGAGAAGTGTCATTTTAATAAATGTTAATTTAAATTACCATTTTTATACGAATGTATATGAAAATGATATCCTTAAATTGACGAATAAAATGATTTTTTACTGCTTTTCATAAAATCTTACAACTACTCTGTTATCAAACAGAGAACATTTTATCGTCTTTTTTAGACAATTCAAATTACTTTAAAAATAAGTCTAACATCTAATTCCAGGCAATATTTTTATTAAAAGCAATTTTAACAACAATGTGCTTAGAAAATCAGATCATTATAAATGAAAGTAAATCCATTCTTGAAGATAAGAAACTTCTGTAAAGTTAAAAGACGTCTTTGATTTCTTATCTTTTACACGTACAAAAGAACCATTTGTTCTTTGTGCACGGAATTACGTGTCTTTTATGTTTGATTTCACAAAGAGTTTTTTTCTCTATGCTTAATTGTGTGGAATTTTATATGATAAATTTCATTTTTTTCATTTTTACATTCTTTATTCTATATCTCTTAAAGATCAAGAGATAGTAAATATTACAAAATTTTAAAATTGAAAATTATCCATTGAAAATGACTAAGACTTTTTTATACATGTTATATAAGATAATGCACAACTGTAACAACTTCAAAACACTTTAAGCATAAAAAACATTTCCCTTTTCCCAAATAAAAAGAAATATTTTAATCTATGAGATAATAACATTTTATCTGTTTTTATATTTTTAATATTCTTAAGCTTAGACTTCTTGCGATTACTATCGCAAACGGAAATAAAAATCCAAAAGAGAAAATGGATCAAAAATATTCAAAACTGACGATACAGATAGTCACCATTGAATATCTAGAAATATTTCACAAGATATTGGGATTGATATCTATAAGTTATGTGAAAAGGCATTTATTTTGATGATAAGTTTTATTGACAATATGGCATTTTTTTTTATACTTTCTTTTCTAAATATTATGATTACATCCATTTTTAGTAAATAGTCAGCGTGGTGATTAAATGGAATCTGAATTTTATTTTGATGAATATATATATATATTATATATATATATATATATTATATATATATATATATATATATATATATATATATATATATATATATATATATATATATATATATATATATATATATATATATATATATATATACATATATATATAATATATAATATATTATATATATATAATATATATCATAATAAAAAACAACATAATAAAAAATAAGCATAATAAGCATAATAAAAGATAAGCATAATAAAAAACAAAACACATTCATGTGGAATACGCTAAAATGCTGCAGTAAAACACATAAATTCAATATAAACTAGCAAAACGATTTATCTAGCCAGTACCAGCGCACCCCCTCACAGAACAAATATATATATAGACGAGAGAAAAAACGAGGTAAAAATAGGCTGCGGCCTCCTCGGCAGTGGGTTATATTTCAAAAACAGTCGAGCATTCAAAAATGTATATAAAATATGTATAAATGGCAGTGGGCTTTGTCCAGAACAGTGAGTAGCAAAATCGAATGTTAAACATCCGATGACTACATATCGCAGGCTTTAAACAGGCTTTAGTTTAGGCAATGGGTCATTCCATGCAAAATGAGCAAATCAGCTGTGGCACACATGTCACAGATTTTAATCAAAATCAGTCTATAAGTAGATCATATCTATTTATGAGTAAATGCAAAATAATAGATTTCTGGATTGTTCATTTAAGTACTAAAATTTACATTAAAAGTGAATGTAAAATAGAGGTATTGTCTACGTGCTTAAAATTTCAATTTCAAATATTAGCCTTAGTAATGGAAAGAATATATTAAAAATTATTTATAATTAGGAATGAATGATAATTAGCAGAATGGCGTAAGTTAGTAATTGTATTTTTATTTCGTATCGAGAAAAAAAATTATTTTTGAAAAATTTTAAGAGAAAAAAGCAATATTTCTATTAATCCTTTACACACGAAGGACAGCCTTGACAAGTTGCAAATTGCTACACCTTATAGCTAAAAGTATATATTTGAAATATCGGAAGTTTCATTCATGCCTTTTTTATTCCTTAATGAGAAAAAAAATAAATAGTAAAAAATGTTGAGGGTAAAATGCAATATTTCTATTACATTTTTTAAGTCAAGGAAAGCTTTATTAAACTTTTAAATTGTTTTATATTACAGATAAATGTGTATACTTTAAAAGCAGAAACTTTTATTCTTGCTTTCAGTTTATTTTTGCCTCAAGAGAATTTTAAATTAGAGTAGAAATCAGACTGATCTAAACGAAAAACTGTATATCAATTCTAAATTCAAATAAAAAAAACTAGATGGCAGCACTAATTTTTTTTCCCATGCAATCGTGCAATATTTTAAGATACGCGGGCGAATTCAAAGAGGTATAGCTAATGGAACGCAGAAAACATTACTATTTTGAACCCATTTTTCTTATGTTAGGAATCAAAAGGCAATCTTGAATTTTTTTTAACGTATCATGGACTTATTAATCTTTATGTCTGTGCAATATTGTCAATGTCGGGCCTGTCCTTTATTTATGTTTTGCTTATACAGAAGAGGAAAAATCATGATTTTGTAATTTTTTTAAAAGTTTCTAAGTTTTTTTGAAGATGAAGGAAATAAATGGCCACATTAAAACTTGGGGAATTCGATCTACATATGACATAATACATCAGGCATTAATTTCACAGAAGTTTTTTAATTCCTTTGATTTTTATAACGTTTCTAATTTTCTCAAAATTCACAAATTTTCAATTTTTGCAACCAATTTATAAATAATCATGGTGTTACTAGATTATTATAACTCAGTAAATAAGAAGATAATTTTTCAGAGTTTACAAAATTATAAAAAAAATTCATTTCTGTTAAACAGTTTTCAAGATACAGAACTTCAAACTTGCAACTTTGGACGATTGCGCACATGTCATTCTATATCACAAGTTTTTTAAATGTCCAAAACTGCTAAAAAAATTTACTTTTTGTCAAGATATTTTGCAGAGCATTACTTGAATATGAATTGAACCTGAGCATCGAATTTTATTAAAATTGGTTAGTATGTGGCCACAATTTTTTTTTAATTTTTGCTCATTTTACGTGGAATGACCCCAATACGAGTCATTCACTGACGTCGAAGAGCAAACGATCAATAATGAAGAAAATCTGCAAAGCTTGAAAATGTTTTTATAAATTTAAGAGGGATATTGTTTTTGTAATATAGATTACTTTTAAAATGAAATAATTCCTTTTGAATCATGTTAACCTGTACAAATTCTAAAAAATCGAAATATTTGACTAATAATGATAGTAATGTAAATACGTTTGTAAATTTTGGAGGACCTGTGAACAAGCTGATTAACTTTAAATGGAAATATATTACGTTTATCGTAAATTGAGATCTGTACTTTGTTACCTATTAAAATTTTTAAATCAAGGTAATCAGCCTCCATTATAATTTGTTTCCTTTAATATCAGGTAAATCAGAACAAATTTCTTGAGAAATTTCATTAAAATCGCTATTAAAGTTTGATACAATCAAATCGTCTGTGTATCTGTAAGCAAGGAATTGAGCATGAACTTTAATAATACTGTACTGAAACTCATAAAAAAAAATAGATTAGCAGCTGTAGATGAGTAGCTAGTAGCCATACCAATTCCATTGATTTGTAAGTATATTTTAGATCCTGTATAAAAATAATTATTGTAAAGGCGAAACCGACATAATTTGAAAAATATGTTAGAGTTAAAATCCGTGACATCCAAAACCAATTCTGCTGTCTTTAAAAGTGCCTCCTTTAAACTATTAATACGAATTATAGTAAAGAAATTTTCAAAATCGTAAGTTGGGATAGAATGAATGATATTGCTTTTTAATTTTTCAGCTATCTCGAAACAATTGAAATGAATCCAGTAACAATTATTGTCCTTATACCTGTATTTTAACATGTTCAAAACTTTGTTAAGTAAATCTTCAAATTTCCTATTAAAACTATTGTCTATACTGTTAACATTACTGGAAATAATCATATATTTAGTAGATACTTTATGAAATTTTGGAGTAAGAAAAAGAAATGGAAATGACTGATTTTTACTGCGCGGGAAAGAAATCTTTGCTTGCTTAGAAAAGGCCAAATTTTTATTAATAAGGGTATGCACGGAAGATTTACATAGTCTGTAAGTTCCAATATTATTTATCTCTGCATTGACCATTTCAGCATAATTTTTTTTTTTTCAAATGTTTGCAAAATTACCAGCAGCTTTATCTACTTGACAGAAAACAAACATCTGTTTTAATTTAGTTATTTTACTTGTGATACCTACACTGGAATTATGATAAGTATAAGAAAAATAATTAAGGAAACTGTACTGAAAAGATTTAAATTGGTGTATTGTATCTGCAGCTCAAGTTTAAAATAAAAGTATTTAAATCAGCTTTAAAAATATTAAATGTCTTCATTTGATTCAAATTTTTGTTAATAAGAAATTTGGTTCCGAAATTCAAAAGATAGCGCAAATTATCTATTTCGATAATGTTCAGATCTCCTATTACGATATGTTGTCCGGTATCGTTTCAAAACGTTGGATTTTTATATTATTCACATTTACATTCCAAAACCCTATATGATCCAAGTTCTTGAGATACTTCTATATAATTAAATTGAATACAGCCTTAGTGTTTTAGTATATTTATATGTCGATATAACTGCAATATCTTTAACTGAAACGAATTTGGATTGAAGGATGGAAGATGGATTCTATTTGTTTAGTTTGTTTTATGTTATATATTTTTTGTTGTGGCAACGTGGCTGAGTTGCTGGAGTGTGGTTTTTTTTTTCAACGAACATAATTTTGCATCTTTTACTATGTTCCAGGTGAGAAATTCATTTGCTAATGTGGCGTAGGGTCCGGTGGGGGAACATGTGATATGTAACCACCGAGTGTTTGAGATTTGATTTTTCTACTTACAGTTCTGGCCAAAACCCACTGCCATTTTCATACATATTTTTTATACATGTTTGAAAGCTCGTCTGCTTTTGAAATATAACCCACTGCCTAGGAGGCCGCAGACTGTTTTTACTTCGTTTTTTTGTGTTTTCTTGTTTATATTTTAACTTTTTTTTTTAAGTTACTTTTTTTGTTGTTGTTCAGTGAGGGCGTGCGCTGGTTCAGTTTATTTAATTCGTTTTGCTATATACTCTGCGTAAAAAAAGTAGAAGGGCACTAGATATTTCTTATTTACTTAATTATGATTTACATTTACGGTATGATATTTTTAAGGGTATCATTATATACACATCCTTTTGTTATGACATAAAAAATTGATTTCTACAGCAATTAATTTATAGAAAATACAACATATATATAACAAAATATAACATAGTTAACTATCGCACTGTAAAAAAAGTAGAAGTGCAGCTCTGAAAAACTGTGTTTATTTCACGCGTCTGCTATAGATAAGGTAAATAATCATTACTATTTTCTTATTTTGTTAAAAAATATATATTTCATCATTTTTATTTTTATTTTGTTTTATGAATGCCTAAAGGGATACCTTTTAAATAATTTTCAAAAAAGCCAAGCCATAGCATTTAGAAAAATTGTAAAAAGCATCAAGGAGATTGCTAAATTGCTTATCGTTAGTAAAACTGCAATATCAAACTATTTTAGAAATCCAGAGGATCATGGTACAAAAAATAAACACACGATGACCTAAAATACTGAAGCCTCGTGATGAAAGAGACATTATACGCGAGTAGAAAAAGAAAAATTCTACAATTTCAAAGGTCCGAATACAAGTAGGACTAACACACGTGTCACGTCAAACTGTGTATAACTATATAAAAATGTCCAAAGTCTTCATTTTTAAGAAGGGACAACTCCATTCAAATGGACAAAAATTCATGTAGCTAACAGCATACCTTTGGCGAGAGATCACGTGTCTTGCAGCACGGAATGGACTTCTGTAATTTACTCAGATGAGAAAAAGTTCAATTTTTATGATCCTTATGGATACCAGTTTTGTTGGCTTTGTATCGAGAATGAGGAAGAATTTTATTCCACTCGACATACGGGGGCGAACGTTTGGTGGTCTGGCTAGCAGTCGGATATTATGGAAGAACGAGTCTGGTCTTTTTGAATGGTATACAGAACCATACAGATTGTTGGAATCTAAACTTCTTCCTTATGGTACAGATTTAGGTGGAGGAGATTGGATATTTCAACAAAATGGAACAGCGATTCACGCAGCTATTAGTGTTAAAAATTGTTTCCACACAAATAAGATTCATGTTTTGCAATGGCCAGCTAAGCACTCTGACTTGAACATATTTGAGAACGTAGGGGTGACATTATTTCGTCACGTATACAATGAAACAAAACAGTATGAATGTGTTGTTGAGCTTCGGAATGCATTTAACAAAGTTTGGAACAATTTTCGCTGAAGTGAAATATAAGCACTCAATGATACAATGCCAAATAGAGTATTTTATGTGATAAAGGCAAATAGAAAGAAAACTTGTTACTAATACTTTAATTTTCATATAAAATACTTATGTGTCCTTCTACTTTTTTTGCAGAATTTCACGTAAGCAACAGAAACTATCTTATGAAAGTCAAATTCTCTTCGTAATTTATTTTTGATTACAATGATTTTATATTCATTTAAATGTAACTTTTTTTACGCAGTATATACACTATATATATATATATATATATGTATGTATATATATATAGCTCTATTAAAAGTAAATGACTTATGAAATCCATGAAAAAGAGGGTGAAAAACAATCTAAACAAATCTAAATGTAATAGGTGTTTTGTGAAATTTAGGAGTCAAAAACAAAAATGGAAAAGTATGATAATTATTAATAGCAAATTCCTCCTAAATTTCACAAAACACCTATTAAATTTAGATTTATATGTTGTAATTCAAGAAGCGTTGGTAAAAGTTTAAATGTTAAGTTACAGGAGTTTTTGAAGCGCATTTATGGTTTATTGAAGTTTAAGTATAGAAATACAAGTTATTTTTGGTGTATTGACAATAGTATTGAGGTTTTAAATAAAATTAAAAAAAAACGCCCATAACGCCCACTAATTTGTATACCTTTGATTTTGAAAATATTTTTTCTAATATACCTATAGATTTACTTTATGATACATTGAAAAATATATTTGATATGTTTTACATTCTGGAGGAGCTTGGAATTAAAATAGATTTTTTCTTGAGTTTATGTAATTTCTGTTTTCTATAATAATTTTATTACATTCAATACCTCGCTTTTTTACCAGGTATGTGGCATTGGGATGGGTACTAATTTTTTGAGTTCTGCTGCTAATCTGTTTCTTTTTTATTATGAATTTAACTATGTTTTAAACAGTAATAAGAGTTTTGCAGTTTTAAGGTATATGGATGATTTAATAATATTCGATGACAAACTTTTGGTATCGATTAACGATATCTATCCTCCATGTTTAAAATTAAATAAGGCTTCTGCTGATAGTTTGCATGTTAATTTTGTGGATTTAGATCTATAAATTAAAGACAATAATATATTAGTTAAACTTTTTGATAAACAGGATTTTTTTAATTTTGATACTCAATCAATGCCAAACTGGCATTCAAATTTAAGTAAAAGGCTTTCATCAACATTATTTTGGGACAAGTTAATAGAATTTATAGGATTTGCAGCAATAGAGATTTTTTAAGTTCACAGATTTTTAAATTTACTGCTAATCTTTTTTTATAATAATTTATTTCCATATCAGTTTATTTTTCATTATGTAAATGAGCTTGAAAAGAGTTTTTTTGAAATGGCAACAGGTAAGCGGCCAAACACCGTAATGGATGCCGATGGAACTGCTTGAATATATGAAAGGTGTAGATTAAAATCTTTTTAAGAACGTCTACATGTTGATGAACTTCAAGTAGGAACTGAGGTGATATTGAATGAAATCTATGATTATGAAGATGACGGAAAGACAAGTCTGGATGACGCTGGTCTAACTTGGATTATGGCCTTGCTTGCAACTCCTGCTGTTAGAGAGATGTGGAGCGTAGTGGATATTTTAAAGGTAACAAGTTTTTCAAGTCTTCATGGGTCAGTGTGGGGGTATGGCCTTCTCACATGTTCAATGTTTTTAATTGTTTAATGATTTACTTATATAAGAATTTTTATTTATTTATAAGTTAAAAAAATTTATAAGTTAAAATTAGTTCTATTGATTCGTTTAAAAGGTACCCTTTTTGCCCCTCTTCAAAAAAAATTAACACACTTCTTGACCCTTAGTAAAACAGAAGTGTACTTTCTACGTTTTCCATTTTCAAGATTATTTTTAGATTTAGATTCTACAGAAATTAATTTTAATAATTATTAGCATATATTGGAATATATACTTTAATTAAAGATGATGAATTACATTTTCCCTCATTTTTTTATATGTTCTAATAAATCTGAATTTACATGAAGATAAATTAATAATGTCATAAATATGTTGATAAAAAGTAGTTGTTATTATCTGTACTTTTTTACATGTAAGCAATTAAATTTTCGATGTTTACTTTTTGATAATTAATCTTCTTTATAGTATGATGTTTTTATGTATTTTTTTATATCATGGTATTTTCTTAATTGAAGCATGTTTTAATATATCTTATTGATTTATCTGGTTTTTTTAAGAGAAAATATAATTTGTGGATGAGAACAGCAGCAAAAATTAAACTTCGCGAATCCAAAAAATGGAGATTTTTTTATCTAGTTGAATGATTTATTATTAATGGGCCAAGAAATGCAGTTTAATTTCATTTTATATTTTTATAAGGTATTCTAAGATGACCAATTAAAACGTTTATTGGTGAAGTTTCAAATGCCTCAACAATTCCTTTACCTTAGAAAAGAAAAATGCATTTCTTAATGCTTTCAGTCACAATAAATTATGTTAGTGGGTAGAAACAGAAAACTATCTATATTCATATCACATGATTTAGTAATATTTCGGTAAAATGCACATTTTGTGTAAACGTAAATATCCCTAAAAAAATCATCTTTTTTCTTATATTAATGGTTAGAAATGTAATGCAAAAACAGAAACAAAATTGATAATAAGAATGGGGAAATCTGAATAACGTGGCATTTATTTAATATTTGCATTTTTACAAGAAAGTGTAACCCAATTGTTTTTAAGAATATTAATAAATATATTTGTTTTTAGCTTGAGTTTAATACTTTTTTTCAGTCTAAGCAAAACTACTTCTGACGGTTTTCCGAGGAGCCTGGGGCCACTGCCCCACATCCCCGACAGTAACACAATGGAAGCCTAACAGGAACTGAATCTTCGCAGTACTGGGAAAAAATGCTTAAAAATGGGGGTCTAAGCAAAATAAAATAAGAAGTGCTTTATATCTGCTAAAACTTTATAATACTATTCCTGTACACGTATTAAAATATTTTAAGTTAAGAGAGATGTTTTATTTTATTTGTGTTGACTAGTACTTTAATGCTTGTATTTACATCATTTTAGATATTAGGTAGTCAAGTATGATTTACCCTGGGAAATGATGATGATCTTACAGTTGTCATTTGTCGAACAAGTCCAAGAAGATCTAACTAATACACTAAAAAAATAAATAGATAAGTAAACAAATACCATATACAATCTTTCAACCTGTGGTAGATGACAAAAAAAATGAGTTAATTTTCAATCGCGTTCATTGACCTAATCTTTCTTAAATTTGTTTGTTTTTCTGTATAATAATGATTCTATATACCTAACTGATGTTAATTAAAACTCTTGTACTGTGTTTTTTTACGCAAAGATTTAAAGTGATATGCATTTTTTGTTACATAAAATTTCACTACATGAGTAAATAGGGATTTTTAAAATAATTAGTTTTTTCAAATAACTGCAGTATTTCACCTATTTGAAGAAACTCTTTAAAAGATTATAATCTCTTAGTAAATTACATTTAAAAATATTTGAAATAATGCATAAGCATTGGTGTCATCATCAAAGAAAAATTTATTCTCTGAGAAACAATCTATTTGTAATAATATTATTACTTCAAAAACTCCATTAATGATTCACTTGCATTTAACCCACGTTCATATTACACTATAATTTTCATATTTAAAAGATTAAGTTTTACAAAATAGTTCTTACATTCTTTATTCATTAAAATGAAGGAGACGGATTTTAGTACCACATTATTTCATCCAAGATGAAATATGAAACTTTGGATAAAGTATGATAACTTTAATGTGAAAACTCCATTTATTTCTCTCGGCTAATGGGTTCTTAAAGGAAATCTCGTCTAACTTCCATTATTCATTAAAATCAACATAGAACCCATTTGGAGTAACTACGTTAAATATTATCAGGAGTAAAATTATTATGTCAACAGGTATTTTCTCAAATAGTTTTATGTGTTGATTCATAAGTTTTGTAATCTAAATTTTAATGTAGATTCACATGTTGAAGCAAACATAAAAACTGCATTTATTTGAATACTTATACCTTGAGGTTTTTTTATTTCCTTGCGTTACTATAGGACTCAACTAATGCTATCTAATTTGGACCTTTACAAATTCGATTTAGCATTCGGATTATTCGAAGTTCCGATAAAAATAGGGGAATGGAGAAGACGATGCAATAGAGGCTGCTTCCATAAATAGCACGCCATAAATCCAAAGAAACATACAAAATGAAAAAGTGTTGTTAAAGGCTATTAATTTTATGTAGTTAAAATGAAATGCAATTAAAATTCTTCTGCAATTCTGTATAATTAAAGTTCTTCTTCAAAACCTTATTCCGAAAGTTCACACTCTGCTTGAAATAATCAGGAAGTTTACTGTTAATGATGTCATATTTTTGATACTGTAAACACGAGACAATAAAACATAATACAATATTATTAAAGTTCATCGTGGTAGAAATTATGTGCATGCTTAATATATTTTAGTACTGAATTAAAACAAAAACTGAAATTCTTAAAATGAATGTAATGTGTAAGAAAGCATATGAAGCTGTTGCAATTGGGCAATTAAAATCTCACACTGAAACTAATCAGGTATCACGGATGAAAAACTCATTTTCTTGGCCGAGAATAAACCACAAAATAACTCAAATCATCAATAAACATAAAGTGTTATTGTGTTTGGTGATGATGTTGCAAATACACTAGAAATAGCAAAAGAGAGTAACATTCAGACGCAACGCCAACTGGCTTTTATTCATGAAAAGTTGGTGCAATAATGATCTTAGGCCAGTTTGACATCACTTCCTCAGGCAAATCTGACAATTTTCTTTATTTCGGAGAATCTTTAAACGGTGCACTAATAAAAAATATATGTATGTTAGCAGGATTTTGTTCTTTTTTTTTTTTTTAAGTATCACAAAACAGCACTTACTTTTTTTTTTTGTATTTTTTTCTTTGTCATCGAGATTTTCCATTTTATTAATGAAATAAATCCATTTAGAATATCTGGATTTTCGGATCACCGGGATTTTACTGTACTGGCTTTTAGTGCCAGTTCACTTTCAGAATAATTAATTTATTAAAAATTTTTAATCAAAATGTATTAGTTTCTATTTATTACTCGTTGAATGTGAATTCTATATCCAGTATAAAAATATTTAAAAAGTATTTCTTTAAATCGGCAGTTTAAAGCTTTTTTAAAAAGTAACATGAGCTATTTTTTTTTTTTAACAAGAATGATAGTTGTATAAATAAAATTTGTTTATATACCACGTGTAACATTTTGGTCATATAAACTTTTATTGATTTTAAATTGAAATATTTAAAAAAATTAGAGAAAATGGCACTTAGGAATACTTAAGAATTTTTTTTCATCTTATTACAAGTTGATTTTTAAATAAAATTAAGTCAATTATATTACTGAACTTAAATTTTACGGCTGTGTACCTGAAACAGATCCTTTATCAGAGACTAAAAGTGTTCTTTCAGAGCATTTGTCATATATTCTTATCTTTTTCCTCAACGTATATCGATCAGATTCTTTATCTTATTCTTAACTTCTGGCGATCATTTATCAAGGATTGTTTCTGATTTGATAAAATCTGTATGCGTATAAACATTAAAAGTTTTATTTTTCTTTGATAAACTTTTTGTGCGTAACAAAGAATATTTTTAGTTTGCTATAAAGTATAATGTAGTATAAAAGAAATATGCAGCATTTTAAAGAAATCTTTAAAAAGTATTTGTACAATCCTATTGTTCAGTAAATAAAGTTAAAAATTTTATTTAGTGCTACCCAAATCGAATTTGACATGTCTCCTTGTTTCAGTGTGTAGCAGAAAAATGTCTACGATGATGTAATGTTTTTAAATGTCAATTTGTCTGCAGATGATTTTTGTTTCAATAAAATAAATTAATTCATCAAGCTTGAATAGGTATAAACACGCTTTTAATTTTTTTGACATTTCTTAGAAAAACCTTTTATGAGCTTATTAATCAGAAAATAATGTTAAAAAATTTTTTTAGTGCTATCCAAATCGAATTAGATGTGTCTCCTTGTTTGAATGTGTAGCAGAAAAAAAAAGGGTGTAATGTTTTTGAATGTCAATTTGTTGGTAGGCGATTTTTGTTTTAATATAATAAATTAATTCATGAAACTTGAATATGTAAAAACATGGTTCTATTTTTTTTTTCTTAGAAAAGAAAACTTTTATAACCATATTGATTAGAAAATAAAGTTAAAAAAATTATTTAGTGGTACCCAAATTGAATAAGACGTGTCTCCTTGTTCCATTGTATAGCATAAAAAAATCTGCTATATAGTGCAATTAAATGTCAATTGGTCGGCAGACGATTTTTTTTTCAATAGAATAAATTAATTCATGAAGTTTGAATACTTAAAAACATGCTTTTAATTTTTTTTCCTTAGAAAAGAAAACTATTTAACCTTATTGTTCAGAAAATAAAGTTAAAAATTTTATTTAGGGGTATCCAAATCGAATTAGGATAATGTCAGGGAAACGTCTTTTTGCACGCTTTTTTTTCCCACATATCATGCCTAGATATACAATGCCGCTAGGACTGTGTATGGATGATATGTAGGGGAAAATAGTGCAAAAAGACGTTCTTCTGACATTAGTCTTAGACGTGTCACCTTGTTTCACTGCATAGCATGAAAAAATCTACGATGTAATGCATTTAAATGTAAATTAGTCGGCAGACGATTTTTTTCAATAAAATAAATTAATTCATGAAGCCAGAATATGAAAAAACATGCTTTTAATTATTATTTTTATTATTATTTTAGAAAAGAAAACTTTCATTTTATCATAATTTATCGTTGAACATAATTTATCGTTTCAATTTTATTGAGAAAATGACATCAATAAAAATATAATAATCAGTTTTACTTTCCTTTTTCATACTTTTTTTCACAGAAATAAATTAGGTGATATCTGAAAAAAAAGTTTCTTATAAAATAATTTTATGTCTGTAATTAAGACCAATTTTTTAACTCTGGTACCTTATAAGATATCATCGAATCCATGCGGATAAATAGTATTAATTTCATCGCGATGCGTTTCACATTCTAATACAAACAGGCAGTATGATTTTAAAATAACTAAAACATTCATCCTAGGTTACAGAATTTAAGAGAAACCCATTTTTTATATTAATATATATGTACATTTAATTTCCTGCTAATAATAGCAAAAATCATTTTTGTTTGAAAAGTATCAATTTTGTATTTAAATAAAGTTTTAAAATTTATTAAAAGGGATATTTTTTTATGGGTTAATAGCCGAAGAAATCGACAAATATTTCATTACTTACAATAACAATTTTTTATTTCATTAGTTTCGGTAGGTTAAGAGCGTAGTTCGTTTACATGTTTGTTAAATTTCTGTTTTATTTATACTATTTTATTTTATTGTTGAAGCATTAAAAGGGATCTCAGAACTCTTAAAGCTTCAAAATTTTCGAACTTTTAATTTTTTTAGATGTTAAACTATTATATTTTCTGAACATTTTAATAAAACGATTTCAATTAGAACAAAAGTTATGGCTTTTAAAATTATACCCGCTTAATAGCTGAAGCTGTGTTTCCGAAACTTTGAAGTAATTTTTTTTCAAAATGACGTTTTTGGGCATATCGTGCAGGATCTCTCAGAAACGTCTACATAGTTTTTCATAAAATTTTCTCAATAAATGTTTCATAATAGAATGTAAAATCTGAACCTAAAATTTCATTTTTTTTTCTTGCAAAAAATATTTTTTTAAGTGATTATGCTGTTGGAATTAGTTAAATACAACTTTGTATTAAAAATATAAAAATGATTTAAAAGCAAATTTAATAGATTCAGGGTAATTATTATAATATGAAATATTAGTAGGCACCAAAATTTTCATTCTGGTTGTAAAATGCATTTTTTAATCTTGTGTGTAACCTGTCATACCAATCTTCTGCTCAACAAATGTTTGGCAGTTTGAATCACCAATTAATATTAATTCTGCATATTATAATTTTTTTAAATATGAGAAATGAAAGAATATACTTATATCTTTATATCCGTCTAAAAATTGTGTTTTAAAATGATACACATTTTAAGATATTAAATGTAGAAAAATATATATTTGTAGAAAAAGGTAGGAATTTTAAGAGTCCTGAGACCACTTAAATTCGTTATGAAAGATCAGCCGAAAACAAATGCTGAACGATTTATATTAGCTTAAGTGCAAACGAATTTGTTTTTCATAATCGTCTGCACACGATAGAGATAGATTTTAAAAAAATAATGATTGAAATTTATTTAAAAACTGTAAAAATTGCGATATAGTTTTCAAAAAAATTACAATAGTGTTTTGTACTAACATGTTGCATTTGTAAGTTCATTTTTGCTTTATTTGACGACGTAAAATTTGAAAAATGTACGATGTTTAGAATTTTAAACAAGAAAGAAAAATCATGCGTCAAACATATATTATGAAACACTTTCCAACACTTCCAGAATCCTTTAACAAAATTTCCCATTTTAACAAGATAAAGAAGATACCTAAGTAAACATTTCAGAATTCATATAACAGATTTAAGGGGGTCTGGGACACAAAAATGTTTAAATTTTCTAAAACAAAGTGGAAGAGGAAATATTATTTTTTTTTCATTTTGGTTTGATTTGAAAATCAAGCTTTCAAGCAATGGTTGTCATGGAAACGATTTCTTGTGAAAATGCGTTTTTCTTCATAATGTGTTCTTTCACCATTTCCCGTATTTAAATTATTATAATTCAAGAACAGTTATAGATACATAGTCCAAACTTGGAACATGTCTTTTTAAATTGTTTTAGTTTAAATTTGATCCAGAAAATTTGAAAAAAAAATTATTTTTGAAAATAAGATTTTTTAAAAATTATATATATTTTTTAGATATTTTTAAGTTTTAATTAATATTAATATTTTTAAGAATGCTGAATCAGTATTAAAACTTATATATTTCTGTTTATTTAAATGGAAAAAAAATAAAATATATACATAATATTTCGAGTTATAACAATTTTAAATTAACCCACTTTTAAAATAAATTTTTAATTTTTATTTTTTTAAACAGTTATGGGAAGTTTTATCATTTTATTTAATTTACAAATAATATGGTTACCCACCTCATAAAAATTCAAAATTTTTAGTCAATAATAAAAAATTACTTTAAAATGTGTTCCGGGCCCTTCTAAAACAATTACCGCCTATATCCGTAAAAGCAATCTAATTCTTTAGCTCTCTGTAGCAGCTCTGTATATGATGTATAGATTTGTACAGATTCGACGTAGTATGCTAAAATTTAGTTTTGTAAGAAAACCCATGACACAGTTGAAAGTTTTCGTTCAGCAATTTCTAACGATAGACTGAAACGTACTGGAATTACTTGTAGAACTGATTTTGTTGACAAGCCCTGTTTATTGCATGCATATTTTTATACATGCCACATATTATGTTGAAATTTAATCCAGACGAAAATATGTTAAAAACTACTGAAGTGACGCCTTGAAGAATTACTATCCATAGAGGTCCATGCATCCAAATCTTTGCATAGCCTTGTTTAAGATTTCATTTACAGATAGAAATGTCTCTTAGTATTGTATAAATGAAGTTAAGTTTGAAAATCAACTTGAATTTGCATAACTCAAATTAAAAAGAAAAATTTTAAGGAATTCACGCTCACTCTCAGTAATGCTTACGAATTCTTTTGTGTAGCCATGTATATGCTGCATAGAAATTATGCACGCCACCTAGTAATAAAAAAAATGCTAACCTTAAAAACGCATAATATATCCGAATGATCCACAGTTGTCAAACCAAGTCTCATGAACTTTAATGGTCAGGTTGAGGTACTCGTTGCCCTCATCGTGATATCGCTGCAGAAAACTTCAGAAAAGTTAACTGATGCATGACATCATCAGAAAATACTTGTTGTTGTAAAAAATGTGCTCAGGTGGTTGCCGAAGAACCTTACTCCGAATACGACCTAACGCATCAAAGCAGCATTGGCTTTTCTGCAATGTGAGGTGTACGGCCCTTTGGGGGAAATTTACATTTTATAGGGACAATAAAAAATTTTATGCTTACTTATTCTCTGTCAGTTTAAAAAAAAAAGTAATATTGCAGTAAAAGAAATAGGGGCAAAATGTTTCAGGAAAAGGATTATTTTTTCATTTAAAAAAGTTTCCAATCGAAATTTAAATAGAATCAAAACCAAAATAAAGTACATTTTTAGGGTTTCGTTCATCTGACGAAACCCTATTCGTCTCACTCCTTTGTCTGTCTGTCTGTCTGTCTGTCCGTCTGTCTGTCCGTCACAGAGCCCGTTCTCAGAAACTATACATGTTGGAGACTTGAAATTTTGGGTACTTATAGCTGAACACGTCACATGAAACGACAAATCCTAAAATTTTGAAAAAATCTTAAATTTAACCCTTTGGGCTCCCACATGTGTATTTAAACAATTCTTTCTAAGTCAGCCCCTAATAAGGTTGGAGCCATGAAATTCCTCATACTTATAGCTGAGTACCTGAGACAGCAAGACAAAACATAAAAATTTGAAAAAAGTTTATATTTAACCCTTTGGGGTCCAACTTGTGTATTTTAAGCAATTTTTTCTAACAGAGGCCCTAATTAAGTTAGGACATGGAATTTTGAATTGTTATCGTTAAACACATGAGCCCACACAAGAAATCATAAAACTTTGAAAAAAGTGTTATATTTAACCCTTTGGGTTCCAATTTGTGTATTTTCAGCAGTCCTTTATAACAGAATTCCTAATCAAATTGGAGGCATGCAATTTTGTAGTCTGATAGCTAAACACATCAGATCACACAACAAATAATAAATTTCGAAAAAGTTTTATGTTTAACCCTTTGGAGTCCAGCTTGTGTATTTTAAGCAATTCATTTTAACAGAGTCCCTAAGGGAATTGGGGACTTGAAATTTTGCAAACTTAGAGCTGGACGCCTCAGATCACACGCCAAATAATAAATTTCGAAAAAGTTTTATATTTAACCCTTTGGACTCCAGCTTGTGTATTTTAAGCAATTCTTTCTAACTGAGCCCATAATTAAATTGGAGATTTGAAATTTTGCATACTTATAGCAGAACACCCGAGGCCAGGTGACAGATCATAAAATCTTGAAAAAGTCTTACATTTAACCCTTTGAGCTCCCACATATATATTTTAAGAAATTCTTTTTAAATGAGCCCCATAATTAAGTTGGAGACATGAAATTTTGCATACTTATAGCTGAACACTTCAGATCACACGACAAATAATAAACTTCGAAAAATGTTTTATATTTAACCCTTTGGACTCCAGCTTGTGTATTTTAAGCAATTCATTCTAACTGAGACCATATTTAAATTTGAGATTTGAAATTTTCATACTTATAGCAGAACACTTGAGGCCAGGCGACAAATTATAAAATCTTGAAAAAGTCTTACATTTAACCCTTTGAGCTCTCATATATATATTTTAAGGAATTCTTTCTAAATGAGACCCATAATTAAGTTGGAGACATGAAATTTTGCATACTTATAGCAGAACACCTGAGACCACACGACAAATAGTTTTTTTCGAAAAAGTTTTATATTTAACCCTTTGGACTCCGGCTTGTGTTTTTTAATCAATTCTTTCTAACTGAGCTCCTAATTAAATTGGAGACATGAAATTTTGCATACTTATAGCTGAACGCGTCAGACCATAAGACAAAATATGAATTTTTGAAAAAGTCTTATAATCCCTTTGGACTTAAACTTCTGTATTATAAGCAATTATTTCTAACTGAGCCCTAATTAAACTGGGGATATAAAATTTTGCATACTTATAGCTGAACACTTGTGATCACACGGCAAATGATAATTTTTTCAAAAAGTCATATTATTGACTCCTCTGGGCTCTAACTTGTGTTTTTTAAGCAATTTTTCTAACTTAGCCGCTAATTAAGCTACAGCGAGCAAATTTCACTTGAAGGCTCCGGGAAGGGGGGGGGGGAATTTTCCCCCAAACCCCTCATCTGATATATCATTTGACGACCCTTCGGCCACTCTATCATTTTATGCACACTAGTCTTTCATATTTTATTTCCATTTGGCCAGGAGGGCTTTCCTATCTTAAGTTTTATAGGTCCAATTTTCTCGACTAACATAAGTGCGAATAGGTTTTAAAACGGAGTTTTGTCGGGCAGACGTTTGTTTAGAATAGAGTGCGCTCCTTAGTTACGAATTGTGGAGCTAACAGATTTTGCAAAATGATAGTTTTTTGAAAGAAATATTAAACGAAACCGTCTGTGCTATCTATGATCACACTTACCCACTTGTTTTATGCTAGGACAGGGACAGATATAGCTTTTAATGTCTAAAACTTTCTGTAATGATTTCTGGTTGTGCATTTTACAATTTTTTCAACTTTTTCGATTACTTATTGGAGATTTGCATTGCTCATTTTTCTACTATATGCTAGGTACAAAATTTTCTTACACTTGAAACGACTTAATAATAAAAGTGCAGACTGCAACAAAACTTTTATTGAACCCGACAGTAGTCGTTTGTCGGTATTCTCGCCGCCTATGAAAAGTGTGTTCTCCAAACTCATATCCCCTTACAAATACAACGTGCAAATTTATTGCTTCACTGAAATATAATAATTAAATATGAATAATGTTACTTATTTTACATTTTCTGTATACGGGGGGCAGGCTGGCAAAAGACCGAGCACGACTGATAACTTTCTGAAAAAAAAAAAAAACGCGTCTACTTACGGGTTAATACTGAGATAAGTTAGAAAGGAACAACAAAACTGTTTTCGGTACAAAAGCGAATATGTATAGCGTCATTGCGTTTCAAAATTATGACAAAATCCCTTTGGTATGTTAAATTATGTTAAGTGGATATTTATTCTGAACTCTCTGTTAGGCTTCATCCGCGTGTAAAAATTCACTATTTCAATAAAAGAGATATAGTTATGTTAAAGTGTGTTTGTGTGTGTATGGAGGGGGTGGGGGGGGGGATCGTGATTTTAGAGATGCTTTGAAGAGTCATGGGCAATAATAGATTTTTTTATTTTAACATTTTCTAAAATGTCATCTATCTTAATAACTTTAAATTTTGTGGTCCATTGTTGTCTTGAGCTTTTTTTTTTTTACAAACGCAACTTTACATTTAACATTTTAATTATACTTAAAACATGGAAATTGCAAAACGTTGTTATTTAAGTCATTCTATGTTAATCTTTATTTTTTTTTAATACGCCCCAATTTTTATCAATTTATTCAAGAAAATATTCTCTTAAAATTTATTAAAATTAATATTATCTTTTCTATCGGTTAATTGAAAATGGTCTATTTGTAATTTTCTTATGCAAAATAAATACTGTGTCTCCCAATCGTTCCTGACACATTTTAAAATTCAATATAAAATCGAGCAATTGTCGTACAGTAGTGCAGTTTGCACTAAAATGCTTCTCACGATGAAAAGGTTTCTTCAAGCGAATGAAAATAATTAGTTCCGAACTTCGATCACAGATGGCGCAATTTGTCCGTGCGATTGGTTTCTTCGAGCTTGCGTTTTTTATAATTTTCAGATTAGTTTTGACGCCGTCACACAGAAATGATGATTTCTAGGAAAAAAGCTAATTACGTAAGTTTGCACTCCAAAACCAAATCAATACTATTCTGAAAATCAGGACAAACGCATGTTTGAAACAATCATAAAGACAAGTGGAACCACCTATGTTCGAAGTTTGGAACTAAATTTTTTATTTGCTTGAAGAAAAATTTTCATTGTCATAGGCATTTTAGACCCAACCGCATTCATGTGAGACAATTACTTGATTATACTTTGAAATTTAAACTGTGTGAAGGCCTTTTGGGACACCCTGTATCTTGCAATGGAAACAGTAATATCCGTTTCTTCAAATTCTTTCATCGGAACGATCATTGGGGAAATTTCCAATGTTAGTTTATATAATGGAATTAAAGCAAATAGTATTAAATGTTCCATTACCGTTACATTAATTTATTCTAAATAATGAAAATAAGCTTGAAAGTGTTAGAGATTCGTTCATTTTTGTTGCAGGAATCTAGTTGAACAATCTAACGAATTCCAAATTCACCAGTTATTGCTGAACATGAATTATTTTAGGTATATTTCCCCTGCTTATATTATTTTTGACTTGCTTAATATAAATTATAATGCCATATAATCCGAAAATTGCACTTATATTTATTCAGAAATAAATATAATATATTTTTGAAATATAAAATTCATTTCAGAACATTCTAAAAGTTACGTTGGAAGAAATATGCAAATATTGTCCAATTTTTTAAAAGTTAGCTAAGGTCACAGTTTCTCCTAAAATATCTTTTTATTAACTTATTCATAATCAAGCAAAATCAAAAATAACTTTAATTTCTGATTCATGAAATGTAAATTATTTGAGAAATATATAAATGTAGACGCAATTAAACTTAAAGCATTTAAACAAACATATTTTTATGACCAAAGTTAACTTTATTTCTTTTTTCTTCACTCTCCTTTTATATGAAATGTATGCAAATTTAATCGTTTCCGTTATATTACAATTTTATATAATTTGTACAATGTGTGTATATATAAAATTATAATTATATAATGTGTGATATATGGAAAAATAACCATTTGTTTAAAACAACTCAAGTTGCAACATTTGTTTAATATGTTGAATATACTATAACTTATAATACAATTTAGAATTAAAATATATAACGCATCATATAACTTATGTTTGAACCTTTTTCTCTTAAAATCATCAATAAAGCTTCCAGAAGAATTATCATTTTTGTAATATGAAAAGAAAACTAATTAACTTTTTTCTTTATAAGCTGAGGTTGTTCTTTTTAGTTAATTACTTTGAAAAAGTTAAAAGACTTTAAGCACTATTCATTTTATGTGCATTAAAATGCTACAAGAAAAGTGTATTCAGGTATATAAGATGATTTAGATAGATCACATCTGTCATCACTGCATACAAAGTGTCCACCGTTTAGAGACAACAAAGAGATTATGTATTGCTTTTAGTTAATGAAATCTGTCAAGCGGGATTACTATCATTTTCGGAAAAGCTAAATTCTGATGTTAGAAAAAAGAAGCTATTATAATTATGTTTCACATTATGTATATCGTTATCATTAAATAAATTTGGCAGCAAAGGTGCATTTTCCTAATTAAAAAATGCATATTTTTTATGATAATTTTTTAAAAAGATATTTAATATATATATATATATATATATATATATGTTACGAAAATTTGTAATATGTAATGAAGTTTGAAGTAATAAAAATATAGATCGCTCAATGAGACATTGTCAAAAGATTAAAAAATAAATCTTTCGTATCATTCCATATTTAGCAAAGATAATGAGCAACATTTGATCAACTATTTAGTACATATCTCTGAAATAAGAACTAAAAGATCTTCTTGAAACACCATCAAAAACTTTTAAATGCGCTAGGCCTTTCGAAAGATCTGAGTCTTTCTTCGTCAGGCGCAAAGAAGACGAGCTTCTAGTATGAAAGCAGCAGCAAGACTGAAGTGAGAGATAAGGGAGGTGAAACAAGCTGAAGGAATAGCCAATAAGAAAGTAGAAATCAACAGTCAATTGGAAAGCAGAGGACAACAGCCTATCACGGCCAGTAGAGTATATTTAAAACAAAAGAACACAGAGTAAATGGGAATAATGAAGCAAATTAGGAAGAAATATTACATAAAACAAAATTCAATAAAATGAAAAAACACATCTCTGAAATAGTTATAACTCGTAGCACTTGCGCAATCGCCATTTATCCATTTTGTCCTTTGGTTGAAATAATGTGACAGCTTCCAGAGGAATAAAAGAGCAGTTCTTCAAAAATGAAAAAAAAAAAACATTATTTGTTCCTTCTAGTAGAATACAGTTGTAAACAACCACATTAAATCACAACTTGTTGCGATATTACTACCTCAGTAGTTACTTTAGCTTAAACTACTTTTTACGAAAATATGTTATAAAAACATTATACTATCCCAATGACTCGCTTCCGGACAGCAGACGTTGTTTATTAAGACAACTAATTACACTAAATCTGAGCTGCTAATCTCATGTTTTAGCGTTTTATACTACGACGCGGTAGGAATTTCTTTTCACTGCATATATCGAGAAGTACATATCACATTCCAGTGATGCTCAGGACAATATTTTAAAGGCGTAAATAAAAGGAATGGTGCGGTTCACCCGGAAAAAGTGCGCCAAACGATTTTTAAAATAATATAAAAATAGATACAAAAGAGATAATTTAAATAGAATTCATATCGTTATTTAAGATTGTGAAATAAAAGACCGTGAAAATAAATAATGCTTACGGAGAATGTTTTCTACAATACATTTTCGCAAAGGAATAAAATATTAAAATACGCATTTTAAATAGATATGAATTTAAGCAAACGGAATGAATGGGATTTTATTTAAGATAAGGAAAATTAGTAAACTAAAATTGTAGAATCATTTTGAAAAAGAAACTTTTATTGAATATTTTTAAGTAAGCGTAGGAATTTAATTTTAGTAATATATCCCAATCCGAAAAAGGGATGAATCTCCAAGATCCTATGATCTACAAATTCATTCAAGGGAAAGAAAAAAATGAATTCGTATTACAAGAATCGCCATCAGGAAGTTATTCAAAAGTACGGCTTATTAAGCTTAGGAATACTAAAAGCAAAACTAAATAAATGAATAAATAAATAAATAAATAACTATCTCACAAAACGCAATGTTGTGGAGAATGCTTTAAATAAAATATAATTTATAAAATACCATAAATACTTACATTTTATAAGTGTAGCAGCAACTAAAAAATAATAGCATAACGAACAACCAGAAAAAAAAGTAATAAAAAGGTTTAAAATATTATCGGTGCTCTACAACAAGGAGCGTGGTCTTTTTTAAACCCATAGTTCTAATTGGAGTAATAAATAAACTTTTACCCTTCCGGCTTGCGTGCACCATTGATCCGAGAGCTATGCCACGGTAACTTAGCACTGGTAGGGTCACTGAAACCAAACATGTCAGAAAGAAGGTGCTAGAGTAAAAACAACACGCTGGTCCTCCAGGTTGGGTTTTTTTTATGTTGCTCAGCAACCCAACTAATAGAAAAAAATACTAAAAGCTACGAGCCTAAAATCAAATATAAATGGGCAAAAAAATAATTTATAATACAATCATTGAAAGTACTTTACTATATGGTGCAGAGATGTGGACAATTAATAAACCAAATGAAAAGAAACAATTGGCAACAGAGATGGATTATTGTAGGAGATCGGCAATATCATCGAAATTGGAAAGAAAGACATACATTGAAATAAGAAATGAATCAAATGTGAGGACAAATATTATGCAGAAGATAGATGAGAATATCTTGAGATGGTTTGGACATATGAAAAGAATGTAAAGCAGTAGATATCCAAGGTGACTAATGAACTGTCAACCGGAAAGAACGAACCGAAGAGGAAGACCGAGAAAACATTGGAGCGATAACTTTAAACAAAATATGGAAAAGTATGAACTCAGAGTGGCAGAGGCAGATGACAGAGTTCAGTGGCGAATGAAGTTCCATTTAGTTTTTGGCTGAGGAAAACCTCAAATGTAGGGAAACTCATAAAGAAGAAAGAAAAAGAAGGTTCTGGAAGAATTTCACCATATTTATAAATTGTCCAGTCGTGATAGTTCAGTAACGTAATTTTAAATGAAAAGATTTATTTACCCATGATAATTCTATTGGTAAATAATCTTTCTCTCAAATATTTTTTCATATCATCAGAGATCATCATATTCTAAATTACTACATAGTATCATTGCATGTAGTAATCTAGGTTACAATAATAGCCAAAAGTTGTCACATTTAGTCAAGCATGCTTATAATTTTAATAACAACAATAAAATATCAATAATAAACAAGTAATCAATAAATAATAAAAAAATTTTTTGTGTGATATTGGCTGCTAAAATTTCATATATAATTATTATTTTTATATATAAAAATTATTTCTTATTAAATTTTTACATAAGAAATGAAATACATTAAATCAAAGAAAAAAAATGAAGTTCCTTTGGATTTTGAAGGAAAACCAGAGAAACAGAAATTTTAACAGGTATTATACCCAATATGCGTAGTACCTTTCGCTCATTTTCCATATGTGTTTCCACAGTTACTCAACCGTATTGCTAAATAGAAAAGTAATCTTGAAATATATGATTAATTCTCACTAGTGAAAATTGGAGATAACGTGCTCAATCATTCATCATATATTGACAAACTCATTTACCAAACTTTAAACTAGGAATAGAGCAGAATGTTCTCAGATAAATGTATTCCACAAGTGAGTTTTCTGCACTGTTTGAGAAACCGCACTTACTGGAATACATAGAACGGAAGAAAAATAATTAAGAAACATCACACACTATTCTAAATTCCTAACACGCTGACAAAAGTAAAAAAAAAAATCCACCTATGTCCTGAAATGTTTCGGGAATCATCCGACAGAATAGACACAGCAGAATCACTTTAATATCTGCGCCAGGATTTCGTTATAAACTTGTGTTTAGAATGTCATTCAAGCAATTATAGTACATAGATGAAAACGCTACGTATTTTTAAAAATTTCACTGCTTCTGATTCTTCATGATTTTTCTTCGGTAAAATGGATTCCACTGATACAAATAAGCAGCAGTATAATATTAACTACACTCATTACTAAAAAAATCGCTAAACACTATCGACCATAGCTGATCCTCTGCGTTTAATTAACGTTTTTTTATAAACTGTTATGAAGTAAAGATACAAAATCATTGAATTTTTTCCCCAAGCACATTGTTTTGAATGGAACCATTACATTGCTTCAATTATCACTTAATGTATATAAGTTTACTAAATTTGGTAATAAACTATATGACTTATTTTATTAGTAATTCACAAAACCTCTATTTCCCAATATGTTTAATTTATACAATTATATTGTCTCTTTTGTTATTGTGTTATTCACCTGTTTCGGAAAATATACAATATTTAATGAATAACATTAAGAAAACATAATTGTGTTTGCTGGTCACAATTTACATGTTACATGTTCGAAAGTTGTCAACGAATGTCGTAGTATGCACTTTAAATAAAACGTTTTTAATCATGAAAGATTTTTTAAACGATGGGACTGCAAGTGAATTGTATAGATTAACCGAAAAATAGATTTACACATATTTTCAATCTATAATTTTATTCTACCAGTGGACTTCTACAATTTTATCCGCTATATTTGATTCGTTATTTTGAAGATTCATTTTGCTATATAAGTTTCGTTATCAACAATGTAAAAGCTCAGAAATTTATTTGCTTTCAAAATCACAAATCGTAGATAGTACCAAATAAATTTGTGAGGTGGCGAATAAAAATTTGTGAGGTGGCATTTATATGATATATTTAAAAAATATATTAAAATCTGACGTACTTATCATAAAAATATTTTTAAAATAACTTAGATAACTTTTTAATTATTTTTTTAAGTAATTTTTCGTAACGCTAAAGTAAGTGTCAAATAAACTAAAACAATGCATGACAAAAATACTATTTATTACATTAGCATTTTCATATATTTCTTTATCTAAAAAATGTTGAAATGATTCTAAACCTATTATTTTTTTTTTCGTAAGCTATCTTAAATAATGTGAACCATATAAAAGCATACCGAAAATAAGAAAACTTTTAAACATGCTTTTCTTCTTTTGGTATTATAAGTAAATATATAAACCTCACGTAATATGTTATGTAGTTTGTCTATAGCCATTATTTGTAATATTGTTCAAGAAATCATTTTGTATGAAGAGGAATGCAGTAACAAGTCAGTTACTGACATTACTGAAAATAAATTTCGAGATAGTAAAAGAAACGACTAGAAACTCTGCAATATACAGATAATAGAAAAATAAAATATTTTATTGCTAATATGATTTATTAATATTTTATTTAACTTTGGGCACTGAGAAAAATTACAAAAAATATATTTTATAATTGTAATGAAATTACATTGGAAAGCTCTTTTTTGTGGGCTTTAAAGTATTCGTATAATTCAGAAGCAATCACAGGACAACGTCGCGCCTCAACGCAACCTACTCAGAGCTAATTCAAAACGTCTTTTAATATTTTTTAACATGGATAAAATGTATTTATGACCGGTTTGTCTGTCTGTCTACGCTCTAACTCGGGTAAATATACTGGTATTTTCATGAATTTGGTATATGTTAATGATGTTTACCATGGCATGTTTTGTATTGAATATGAACAGTGTATCGATAATAGTTCATGCACTCAAAAAATTCCATTACATTATTGTCAATGGAAAAAAAAAAACTCTTGCAGTCAACTTTAATGACATTTCGCAATTTAAAATGTTTTGAAAATGATATAAGACACTGAATTTTACTACAAGATGATTAGAACTGGGCATTCATCGCATTTATAATTCATGTACATGCACACACAAAAGAAATCGGTTGCTGCACTGTCTTTGAACAGTAATTGCTGAAAGTGCGTTTTCATTTTCGGCATGAGATTTTAAATTTAACAAATATTTTCTCGGTTACTCGTTTTGTATAAATTCTATACCTCGTATAAGGGACTTCCCCAAAAAAACTTACGCACCGTTCTCCATATTAGCTGAAATTGCTGAAGAAGAATTTTCAACTGTGTGTAAATAATTCTATTCCAAAAATTACATTACTTTATAGTCAATGGGATAAAGTCGTTTGCAGTCTATTTTAATGATATTTCCCCTTTTAAAATGTTTTCAAAATGATATAAGACATTGAATTTCACTACAGGATGATTGGAATAGTGCATTCATAGCATTTGTAATTCATTTACATCGACACACAAAATAAATCATGGTAGTACTGTCTTTGAAATAATTTCTAAAAGTGTATGTTTGGTATTGGATATGAAGTTTGTATATTTCAACATAATCAGATGACCACGTCACGCCTCAACACAAAATACTCAGGGCTGATTCAAAACCTCTTTTTAACATTTTTTAACATGGATGAAAAGTGTTTATGACTTTGGTTTGTCTGTCCTTCTGGCATTATGTCCGTCTGCCTGTCTACGCTCTAACTCGCGTAAATATACTCGGAATCTCATGCAATTGGTATATGTTATTGATACTTACCATGCAATATTTAGTTTTCACTAATGTAGCATTAATAGTTCATGTACAGAGGAGGCACTAAAAAAGAATCCATTACATTATATTCAATGGGATAAAGTCGTTTCCCGTCTATTTTAATGACAATTCGCCTTTTAAAATGTTTTGAAAATAATATGACACTGAATTGCACTACAAGGTGATTAGAATAGGGCATTCATAGCTTTTATAATTCATTTACATGAACACACAAAAGCAATGTGTTACAGTACTGCCTTTGAACAATTGTTGCTGAAAGTGCGTTTCCAATTTTGGCATGCGATTTTGAATTTAACTAATTTTCTCCATGTTACTCTTTTTGCATAAATTATATACCTTGTATAAAGGGCTGCACAAAAAAACTCACTCACAATTCTCCTCATTAGCAGAAATTGCTGAAGTTGAATTTTCAACTGTGGTATGTATTTCCTAACTAAATTAAACTTTTCATGCATGCAGTTTATAGATATAAATCTGTATAGGATGCATGGAGCTGCTCAAATAATTCAGATAATTTTTTGACGGTAGAGGGGAATTTCTGAAATTGTGTTTCCAAATGTGTTATGCGTTTCTAAATCGTTCAATAAGACATCCTACATCAACTTATCAAACGGGGAAATTTTGTTATATTATATTGAATGTGTTTGAAAGGGTTACATAATCTATGCTTGACGCATAATTTTTATTTCTTGTTTTGTTATTTATTCAACAACCCACGAAGTTCCAAGTAACACAAGTAGATTAATTTCACCCTAAGATTTTTTTACAATGCAATAAGTTATCCATAGTATGATTTTTTAGCCATGGAAATTCTTTTTAATTTATAATGATATTTTTTTCCCAATTTTCTGCCTGTTCGTAGATAGGAAAAAGAGAGGTATAAAATATATACCTTACCTTTATTCAAATATTACTTAAAAATGCTATCACATATTACTGGTTAATAATTAAGTTTGAAAGGTTTCATAGAATAAAATGATTTTTAATGTTTGTTCATCGATAGTTTAATCGGATATATATATATATATATATATATGTAATAATAAAAACGTTTCGCCCTTTTAGTTTACTTCAACTATTCCAAATTATTATAATATCTACCTTTTTTACCTAGCTTTAATAATATCGTAAGTATCTTTTTATTTTTCCATGCTTTAAATCCAGCTTTCATTTAGCACTCATTATTCTAAAAACCTTAATTCGTTCATAGCTATACTTCTTATAAAACCCACTAATTTACTTTCTTTTATTTTATTCTGAGACTATTTTTTTTTTTTTTAATGTATTTAATATCATTTGTTCTACTTTGTTCCATATCCCATGAGGCCTTGCAAGCATCCTGTTTTCTCAATAAAGCTACCGCGTCAGTTATTAAGTCCCTATCAACACGTCACGTTTTCTCCACCCCCTGCTCCGGAGTTATCCAATCGCTCTCATAGCCTCCCTCTCCTACCCCCTTCAGGGCTTAATTTCTAACAAAAAAAGTACCGGAGCCCTAATATTCTGCGGTACCGGTACAATAACAGTACCGTTCCCCCTCTCCTCCTGCCACCCCAATCTGCATATTTATATTTTGTACATTATTTGCAAAATTTAAAGCGTTTTTTTTTTTTTTTTGCTTTAGCAAAATAAAAATTTTAAATATGTCTATCAGCATATACTTATCTGTCAACTATTCCACTTTTTAGTTATCACTCCTTCTGAATAGTAATCTTTGCCTAATTTTAATGTTAATTAATTGTAGAATTCTGCGATTTAATATGGTAGGGATTATGATTAGAAAATAGTGTTAACGCAAAAAAAATGGATAGTTCGTAGCTATGCATTTTAATGACAAAATTAATGAAATTTACAGAAATAAATATTTATATGCTGAAGAATGGAACAATGTTTTACAATTTCCTATAAAAGATGTAATCAAATTATAATCGATTCCTTCGGCATAATCATCTTTTGTGGTGAGTTCCTGAAAATCAGATTAAATTAAAACTTTGACACCATTATTGGAAAGAATCGATGCTTGTATAGAAAAAGGGGAAACACTGCTCGATTGTTTTCTATCAGAATAACAATACATGTCAATTATATCTACTTACAAATGAAAGTGATTTCATAAATGTGCAGAACAGAGCCTTAGCATGGGTACCGTTCAGTTCATGATACAAAATAAATAAAAATTGAGTCCGTTTTATCTCCATCTCCCACGTGTGTGACATATTACGTCACATGTAAGTGTTTTTTTAAAAAAGAATGCAAAAGCTAGGAGATGGAAAGGAAAGGAAAAGGTAATTTAGGCTTCGGATTTTCGGAAGCACTATTGCACTGGGCTCCGGAGCCCTGTATTTCTGAGCTCCGGTGAATTCCGACCAATATTTAAATATTTACTAAAAACAGAGAAGTACCGGAGCCGGGCTCCGGCGGAAATTAAGCCTTGCCCCCCTTCCACTTAGCTGGATTGGCCTTGCGTTGGCGTCTATATGCTTACGCGTGTGTTTTTCGCTTTTAAGAGTTTACATTCACTTGGAGAGCTAGATTTTTATGATTATTGTATTGTTGAAAAAACCCGTTGTCATCTGGAGGGCTTTGTTTCCTGTATTTTCGTCAAGCTGTTCTAATATTTAAAATTTAGCGGTTTATATTTATGACGTAACAATTGTTTCAACTCCTAATTTATGTATTTTCCTATGTATTATTAGATATAATGCAAAAATAACTGCGTATTGACTTGTTAGGTTTTAACATAGAAAAGAATTTGGATATTAAAAAATATTTTACACAATCATTTTTCTTATTGCTAGTCGGCATCATAACAATTATTTTAAAAATAGCAGTAATAATTGTACACTAGACTTTAAAAATGTCATAAAAATCTATGAATACGATAATTTTAATTAACTTTACAGATATTTGATTTCTGTATTTCATACACAAAGCTGCCCATCTTTTTAAATATTCTTATATACTATTTTAAATATTTAGTGTGGAACCTTTAATATTGATACACTACATATTCGGACAAAAACAATTTAAATTTTACTTCTTTTGTTGATTTTATATTTCACACTTCTCTTAAATTTAACTCTGTACTACATAAATATTGTTTTTTATTCTTATATTTCATTTTGATTTAAAACTGTTTTAGGAGATACAATCCATTTTTTATCAAGCTTTATCTTAGAACATTTAAGATTTTCTTGTAAAATCCTGAAACGTAAATTGCAATTTATTTTAAAGAGCACTCAGATCTTTCAAGATAACATTCCCATTATTTTTTTATAAGTATGAGTATTAAAGATTAGATATCTTACTTAAGTCTAATAATTTATCTAAAGGTAATTTCAGCGTTACATGAATGAGATAATATCAATTATTTCATCGTATAAAACTCTGCACTTCGTTATCATTATATTTTATTTTGATCGAAAGGTCTTCCGGAAATCTAATCCTCTTTTATAAAGATTTATCTTTGAAGATTTAAGATTGCCTTGAAAAATGTGAGTCTGACTTTTTCGATGTTTAGTTCTTATCCTGAAACGTAAATTGCGATTTATTTTAAATAGCACTGAAATCTTTCAGGATAATATTCCCATTATTGTCCTATAAGTATCAAAGATGAGAGATTTCATTTTTAAAAAGTCTAATAATTTATCTAAAGGTAATTCTAACGTTACATAAATTAGATAATCTCAATTATGCTAATTACTTCATCGTATAAAATTCTGTACTTTGTTATCATTATATTTCGTTTTGATAAAAAGGTCTTTCGGTGATTTCATCTATTTTTATCAAGATTTATCTTTGAAATTTTTTCTTGAAAAATATAAGACATTTTCGATGCTTACAAGGAAGGTCTCCTTACTGGGCATACTCACAATAGTTTGAAAAAAAAAATAATAATTAAACTACTTATGTATGTAATAAAGGATCAGCCAAATTTAGCGGCAGAATTACACTAAAAAGTCTGTAAACAAATAAGATAGTTTCGAGTATTTGGCGCGAAAAGACAAAAGCGTCACGCGATTAGGCGAGCAGCCCTTTCCTCGCCAACAGCAAAAGTTTTTAATGCACTGTAAATTGCTTGTTAATTGATTTTTAGAATGCGTGTAAATAGTATTTAATGAATTTAAACTTAAACAATGAGAGAGTTTAATGCATATATTTTTGTATTACATATTTATGTTGCATGTTGCTGCACTTATTTAATTTTATCACTGTTAAAATAATTTCATATATAAAAATATTTTAATATTCGAAAATATATTTTTATCTATTTAAGCGTATTCCAAAATAAAAGCCGGACAAATAATATCGCAGTTATACATTCCAATATCGGAGAAGTTTTTTTTTCATAACAACAAAATTGAATTGACAGTGCTCAATTGGACTTGATTTTAAAATAGAAACAATTTTAATTAATTTAAAATGTGTTTTAATTCATAAAATTTCATAGTTAACTTTCATTAGAAAAAAAAAAAAAAAAATATATATATATATATATATATATATATATATATATATATATATATATATATGTATGACAAAACTATAGTTATAACAAACTAAAACAGGCAAAACTAAAGTTATTCAAATTAAATTTAGGTAAACAATTTCAACATAAGGCATTTTTACCTTAAAGAGTATTTGACATAATAAAGTACTTTTTGAAATTTTATTCCATTGACAACCGGTGATAAATCGCAAAATAAAGAATATTTGTTTATTTTTTTACGGATACTCTATCGAGTTTCGCCGGTATTTGTTTAATGAACGTATCTATTCCAATGAGAAGACCATTCTATGTTGTTTTTCAGATAGTTCGGAGTATGTCCCTATGGAGACCTTATGTTTCAGGATAAGAACTAACAAGGATCCTTGTTAGTTCTTATCCTGAAACATAAATTGCAGCGTATTTTAAATAGCATTGAGATCTTTCAGGATAGCATTCCATTAGTTTCGTATCAGTATGTAAATTATAGATGGAAGATTTCACTTAAAAAGTATAATAATTTATCTAAAGGTAATTGTATCGTCACATAAATTAGATAATCTCTATTATGACAATTATTTTTTAAAAAATATGTCAGTAAATGCAAATTGCAAATCGTATATATATATATATATATATATATATAGCTAGGAAAACACATTGTGTATATATACAGGATGTCCATCATTATACTACCCTACTTTTTAGTTCTCTACAGACGAAATTATTGTTCATAAAATTGGGAAAATTTGGGAAAACCACAATAAAGGGATAGGAATTTGTTTAAGAGGGGAAAAAATGTTCAAAATTTTGCCAACAGTGTGAATTTTTTAATGAATTACACATTTAGCGTACATTTACGATATTTTTTTTGAAATTTTATTTATTAACGTTATCTGATTTTAATGGCAGAATTTCACGAGAATTTCTCAGAACATGCTGCTGACATCTGTGGAACATGTCACCTTACGATTTCAGATGGTATTGGAAAATGATGATGTCATCTTACGATTCCAGATCGTATCTGAAAATGATGACCGTCATATATAACATGTTTGGTTCTAATAAAATTTGTAAGCTACCATTAATATATGCTTAATGTGTGATTCTTTAAAAAACGCCCATTGGCGGCAAAATTTTGAACTATTTTTTTTGTCCAAACAAATTCCAGTAATTTCATTACGTCCTTCAAAAGATTTCACAACAACTTTAAATTAAGGTCATATAATTATAAACACCCCGTATATAAAATTTCTATATTTTACACCTATTTATAAGCCATTAAAGAATCTCTAAAAGAGCGTTGTTTGATTGACCCTAGTTACCAACTAAGATTTATTTCTCGATTGTGTATTTTTAAGCCTCACCGATAAAAGCAGATACAACCCCTTTAGAAAGACGATTTTCGTATTTCCTATTGTTATTCAAAATTGTGCTGTCACCTTTGGACTCTGGAACTTTCTTTCTATGTTAGTTGTAGAAATGGGTATAACTTTATTTTTATCTGTTTAATATTAATGAAATTTCTTAGCACATCGTTTTATTTTCAGTTTTTATTCAATTACTTAAGTAATGTACTGAAGTATTTTCAGGAATTTAATATGCTGGAGTGAATTGTTTTTTAAGACTTTGAGAATTAATTTTTAAAAATGTTTTAAAATACTCTACAATAAACATAAAACTGTACTATAGAAATTTACAACCTAACTCTCTCGCTCACCGAGACATGATATCAGACTCTCATTTTATATGATAAACACAGTTTTTCGAAAGGTTTTAATGATATTTACTTGAGTTACATCTCTTGACCTTTTAGTCTCTTGGCTTCAAATTTGTATTAAATTTTAACTGCAAATCAAATCACAAAGTTGAGCAGTTTGATGGTTCACAGATTTGTTAAAGAAGGGAATACAGAAAAAAAATCTTCCACTATTTAAAATGGTAGACCAGATGTCATAGCCAAATGTTTGTCTGTGTGTATTGTGTAGGATACTATGACGTTAGATTAGTTAAGGTTATAAAACTTTGGACGAATAAGTCAATTAAAATCCTAATCGTAGTCTAGGCCTGGACATTTTTTCTCGCAGTTTGAAAAAACATAACTCGTATAAGCAAATATTTCTTATTCTACACAATCTAGAAAACCATTTTACGTATATCAATAAAAGTTCTTTTTTTTTTCAAATTCAATTATATAAGAATAAACAAAAGTTGTTTTGTTAATGCCTGTACAACATTATGCATGTTCACCTATACCGATTTCCTTCAGGCATTGCTGTACAAAAAAATATTTTCTTTGTTTTAGTTATTCATATTTGGTGATCGAAAGGGCTTAAGTTTTCAAGAAAAATAATTTAAAAATGTACCCGAAAGAGAAAAAAATTAAAATAAATGTCTCATACTCTGCCTGATATGCGGTTTGAATTTTGAATAAAATTCTTTATTCTATGCTATGATTTGTAATGTGATAAGAAAATGTTTAATATTAACTTATGAACTTGTATAAAAAGCAACCGCTTACAAAAAGCACCAAGCAAATGAAATCATAAATGTAAAATAAATTCTGTCATAAAAGTATTTTTAATTAAACACATTTATTTAGTTTAATAGAAAAGTTAATAGAAAAAGCTCCATAATAACATTAAATTTAAAACAATATTCCTGATGTTTTTAAAAAACCCATTTTTAAAAATGTTATGTCCCTATTTTTTAATAGGGATTATGAAAAATCATAAACTATGATATTACTTTAAAAATATCATGGTAGAAATTTAGCTTCAGGAACTTTGCAATGTATTTTTGTAGAAAATCTGATGTTGAATAAATAATGCAAGTTATTTTGAGGATACAATTATCGGAATAATTTTGAACCATGCCGTTCTTATGAAATGATTACAGTGTAATGCTGTGAATATGAAGCATTTACAATAATTTATGACAAACTGTCTTCGATATATATATTAGGTTGTGCAAAAAGTTCTGGGAAATGTTTAATCTAATAATTACCAGAATTTGTATCGTATATAGGAACACTAGTGGTATATCTATAGGAGTTCAAGAATCCGACTATGGGCTCTTTCGATTAATGCAAACTTTTTCAAGAGCTGTCGATTTGAATCCATTAATGAAGTTGAATAAGCATGTCAAGAGTTTTTTGATTCCAAGGAGCGGACACGGTACGTCCAGCAAATCCGGAATCTGGAAGAACAATGGCAGAAAGTCGTGGACTATGAGGGTCCCTACTTTGAAGAATAGACCTTGTTGCTTTTGTTGTTAATTTGCGCATAACAACGCCATTTTCACAAATTTCCTGGAACTTTTTGCTCAACCTAGTATATATATGTGTGTGTATATATACATTAAATATTTTGCTATCTGTCCATTCTTTTTTTAGAATGTAAGGGAATTCTACAGGAATAATTATAAAACATACTCGTATAATGCAATCTTAATGAATAGAAAATTACTTCTGCAAGAAAAAAGGTACTTTTAGTGTGTGCCAGACTCTTGCCAATCTCTCTCTTTTTTTTTTTTTTTTTTTTTTTTTGTTCCTGCTTCGTTTTTATGACTGTACGAGTCTAAATCACTAGAATAAAACGAAGAATTTAATTGACTGAAGGAGAAATTTAAAATGAAAATCAAAGTTGGTATAGTATTGAACTAAAAATGTTGAAGTATAACATGTGTAACTAGTTTTTGAAATATTAAGATGGATAAGATAGAAGTAAGTTTTGGGATTGGCACATCCAACTAGTTTTTAAACTTTGATTTGAATATTTACTTTAATTCTTGTAAAAGTTTGATTACACAGCTTTTAGAATATTACATTTAATTCTGTTGAAAAAAAAAACTAGCAAAAAGAAAGACGAAATAAACAAAAATACAGCAGAAATACTAATCAAAATAATCAGAAATGTCGGTACCCTAGAGCATACACATTTCCATAGCTAATAATGTTCCTATGTTTTGAGTACCACTATTTCCGAATAGAAATATTAGTTTTATACAATGGCTCAGTTATGAAAATAAATCGTGTAAAATTACTATTTGGGAAATGAAATATTCAAAATACAGAAAGATTGCTAACTCTAGAAATTACTGTAAATAATTAAGTTATGAGCTTTAAAACAGAAAATTCTCTTGCCCGTGAGCTCAGTTATTTTATTACATTTAAAGTATTAATAAAATAAAAATTTATCTAATAGTCCTAAACTTTTCAGTCTCTCTCAAAATATACTTATACTATCAATCAAGTTACTTTACTTTCATGTTCTCCTCTCTGTTACAAATCTTAAAAAATCTAATAACGTATTAGTTTTAAATTTTTCTGTAAACATACAGAAAGAGAAATCATTTCGCTTAAACATTCAGTTACTCGTGAAACCCGCTTCAGTGTCCATTTCAAGTTATGGTTATATGATACCAGTTTGCTTTAAAACAAGTGTTTTGAGGTAAAAATTTGCGACTAATTAGGATTTTTTCCCGTCTTCAATCCTTTTCAAATGTTCAGTAACAGGTCACATATTTATTTTTTCTAAGTTTAAATATTTATTTTCCTTGCTATCGTTTTTATGATTAAATATTCTTTGCAACTTAATACGTTCAAAAATCTTTTTAATGATCTTTCATTAAATTCTTTTATATCTGGAGCTTGAACACATTTTTCATTACACGTTTGATCTTTGAAATTTCTTTGTTAAAAATAATATATATTTTTTAAATATTTATCTTTACTACAAATACTTATCTATCCACACCACCGTTAACTGGATTCTCTTTCATATGTTGCTTTCTCACTGAATATGACAGTTTATTTATGTGAAGAAATGTTGGTTTAATATTTTTGGTGCATATTGATCATGCGATTTTTTTAAAAGTTTATATGTGTTTTTGAACAAAATACTTTAAAATTCTATAACTTTATTTCGCCATTTATGTTATCTACTGTGAAGCAGAAACCATAGTCCTTTTTGCGCTTATTACTTTGCTAAATGAATGCATGCATAACAAATCATTAGGGATATTGAAGGGGAAACTGAAGCTGCAAATAAATGTCTCATCCCATGACTGTTCACATTATATGATGAAAGCATGTTCACTCGATATCAGCTTATCCATTTGTCTATGCATCAGTCTATAATTAGATGTAGAGTATATGAGAAATATAATTTCGTAATGGACTATTCATTTGAGCTGTAATGAACCATTATTTAATAAAAAAAAACTGCATACGAAAATAGTCGTGATATTAGAGAAAAATGCATATGAACTGACACAATAGACGATTTCGTTTTATTATTTATCTCGTTCGTTTATTGTAAGCAAAAGCAAGATGAATTATATTCCTAACTTAAACTAAAAATCACGATTTCAGCTTTTGTATATTAATTTATTTCCCATGGGACAGTTAAATGAATTAACTAATAAATATTCATAAAAAATAGATATGTAACAAAATTTGGAAAGGTAGGGAAGGTATTTATTGCATTATTGCTCTTCCGTTAATCCTATTCCAGCTTAGAGTTTTTTTATTACTTCATTATCCATGTTTGCTTGTATGAAGCATAAAAGTTTAGTGCATTTACCCTTATCGCTTTGCTAAATGAATGCATAATAATAAATCATTGGGAATATTGAAGGGGAAATTGAAGCTGCTTATATTCATCGCAAATAAACGTCTTATCTCACAGCCATTCATATTACATGACGAAAGCATGTTCTCTCGTAATTTAGCTTATCCACATGTCTACGTATCAGTATATAATTAGATAGAAAATTTTAGATGCGCAATATAATTCGTAATGTGCTGTTCGTCGAACTGTCATTTTGGCTCTAACGAATCATTATCTAAAAAGAGTATTGCGTACGAAAATAGTCGCGATATTAGTCGCTATATTAGAGAAAAATGCATATGAAATGAGACAGCAAGTATTGTAAGTCAAAGAAAGATGGACCATATTCCTAACTTAAACTACAAATAACGATGACACTTGTATATTAATTTACTTTCTATGGAACACTCAAATAAATTAAATAATACACATTCATAAAATATCGATATGTAATAAAATTTGGAAGGAAATTTATTGCATTATTGCTCTTCCGTTAATACTATTACAGATTGGAATTCGTTCTTCATTACTTTATTAACTATGTTTGTTCTTATGAATCAGAAAAGCTTTGTTCATTTTCCCTTTACACTTTGCTAAATGAATGAATGAAAACAAACCATTGGAAATATTAAAGAGGAAATTGAAGCTGCTTACATTCATCACAAATAAATGCATCATCTTACATCTATCCATATTATATAATGAAAACATGCTCTCTGGTAATTTAGCATAGCCATATGTCTATGTATCAGTCCATAATTAGATATAGAGCTCCGAAATAATGTGAAATGTAATTTTGTAATGGACTATTCATTTGAACTGTAATGAACTATTATTTTTAAAAAAAGAATATAACATACGAAAATATACGCGGAGATAGTGAAAAATGCATATGAAATTAGACAACAAACTATTTTAAAGTTCATCTATTCTAAGTAACAGCAAGATTAACCATGTTTCTAACTTAAACTACAAATTGTGATTGCAACAATTGTATATTAATTTCTTTCGTATGGGACATTCAAATGAATGAAATAATAAATATTCATAAAATACAGATATGTAATAAAATCTAAAAAGGTGGGATAGGTATTTATTGCTTTATAGCCCTTCCGTAACTTTTATTCAACTTCGAGACTTCTTTTTCATTACTTCAAAACCTATGTTTTACTTATGAAACAGCAAATCTCAGTCCATTTCCCCTTATCATTTTTCTAAATGAAAGCATGAAAACAAATCTTTAGGAAATTGAAAGGAAAACTAAAACTGCTTACATTCATCGCAAATAATTGTCTCATCTTACAACCATTCTTATTATATGATTAAAGCATGTTCTTCGGTAATTTAGCTTATCCATAGGTCTACGTATAAGTCTGTAATTAGATATAGAGTTTCCGAACTAATGCGAAATATAATTTCGTAATGGATAATTCTTCAAAATATCACTTGATGTATAAATAACCAATATTTTAAAATGGTACATTGTATATACAAATAGTCAGGATCTTAGATATAAATGCATATGATGTAAAAAAAAAATATAGTTTTATGGTTTATTTATTATAATAATAAAAAAAAAAGATTAATCATATTTTTAAATTTAACTACAAAACACGTGTGATGTGGAATCACATATATTTTTCTTAAATTATTCCTTTTCGCTAAATTTCAGTTAAAACTAACCTTTAATTACTTATTTATTTTATACTAACTTTTATTTTAACTTTTATTTCAGTTGCCATTGCAATTATCATACCAAATTAAAGAAAGAAAATACATTTAATGTCTGACTTTATCATTAACATGGCTCTCACGTAGATAAAATTCTTTGAGATGATTATTCAACCTCACTAGAAATGAAAAAATATAAAAGTTTGATTGCTTTCGGTCTGCAGTTTTATTCCTAATCCGTGCAACGTTCAGTAGAAATATTTTTTTGCTCTGCTTAATTTTTGAGTTAAACTTCGTCGTTAAATCATAAATATTTCCAGCGCATGCGCTCTGTTTCGTCTTTCACACTATGTTCCCAAAACTTTCCCCCAAACGTACTAATTGGTGTTAGAATTCTTTCTGGATTAATTTTTAGGACTGCAATTCTGGTTGCCCTGCCACAAAATTCAAAATTGTCCTAATTGTGTAAAGGGTAAAAGATAATTTTGTTTATATGATATCGTTCATTTTTCAAGTGCTGTTGTTCGCCATTTGTGTTATGCCAATTTGTGTATTATGGAATCACTCATTCAATCGCACTCTTTCGCTTTACGAAGACAGTCATGTAAAAGTATACATAAAAAAGCTCACCATACCTTATCATTTCTGTTTTGACTATTTAATTTTGCATAATTATACTAAGTATAAATTAATATAGTAAAGACAAATTTTAAAGCATTTATTTTTATAATTATCACAGCTTACAGCCCTTCATGAACTCCAGCGAATGCATATAAACTGAATCTGGTACTCGATAACGATCTAAAAATTGTTTTAAGTGCTGAACTCCACCATTAAATAATAAAACTATTAAATAATAAAAGTTTGTATTAATCACCGTTAAACAAAAGCACACACAGGACGCATTTAGGGTTTGAAATTTTAACACCCCGCCATCAGCCAATCTAAACACGTGTCCGAAAGGGAATAAGTTCACGAATGAAGAGTTCAAGCAGAGAGAAGAGTTTATAAGAAATGCAACAGATGGCGCTAGCTGAAAGGTAAACATCAGTTACAGAGGAGCACATGCAGAAGTTAAAAGTGTTTCCAAAATGATAGAAAAAATTAACAGAAATGAAAACAGTAAAGGGAATAAAAATAAATAAACAAATAAAAAAATAAACGATAAACAAATAACATAAAATAACAAAGTTAAAAAATAAAATTAAAAGAGAAAACACTAGAAAAAAAAGAACATTATTTAAAATAATAAGATGAAAGGAGCAAGAAAAGAGGGAAAATTCCCTCTTTTCCAGTTTCCTTTTATTTTATTAATTATTCAGTGCTGTTTCACCTATCCACAAAACACGGTTTGAACACTTATTATTTAGTATTTGTATGTATTACTACTAAAAAATTTGTATGCACTTATTATTTGTATGTATTTTGTTTTTCCCTATGCGGTATGCATTTATCTTTCTTTTAATGCCACATGAGCGGTGGCACGAGTAACAGCTAATTACATACATAGAAAAAATAAGTATATTATAAAAAAGTTGTATTATATATCTATAATAAGGTTACTTTCTACATTAGAAGCCTTACTGAGGTAGAGAAATGGCTGTGGCGAGAAAAAGGAAATTGCTCATGCATATTTTCAGGAAACCATCAATCATTGTTCACGATGGAATGTTTTTAATATTTATACAATTTATTTAGTATAAACAACAATTTATCTATTTTTAAATGCAAACAGAGGTAAATTGTATATAAATACAATAATAATATTTTTATATGTATAATAAAATGTTATATATATGGCTTTTCGAAAAGGTGTCCATATAATTCAATTTGAAAGAAAAAAAAGTAGCGTAATTGTACATACCTTAACAGTAAATGTTCCTGTGATCTTCACAAGCACCAACAAGCAATTAGATACAATTTCCTGAGTTTTGATGTACCGGCATCAATTCCGTCACGGAAAGATCTTGGACGGACGTCCTCATGTCGTCATTAAAGCTTTGAAATAATGCGTGTATTTCCTATATACAATCGTCATTTCAGTGTTTCTTTGAAAAAAGAAGTCAGATTGACAATTCTGGTGATTGTGGTGGCGTACTGTGAGCTCACATGAACACAGCTCATGTGCGATAGCAAGCGACATTCCAAACTTGTGACAGACGCAATATACCAAAGGCGAGTTTCTGCACTTCAAATCTGAAAGGGAAACTTTACGAGATAAATTTCAATCTATTTTTGTTCAGAAATGCATGAAACTAGCAGGTGTTGTTGTTCTGAAACTATGTAATAATCGAACTGTTTTTTTTTCTTTTTTTTTTTTTTTTGAAAATGTAATAGATCGTTCAAAAAATAGTGTAAAAGTTATTGTTTTGAACCGAAGTTCCTAAAGAAAGCAGAAAAAACAGTCAGCGAAGAGAGAAAAACATATTTGTCACGTGATCGAAAGCGCTTATAACTCAGTGGGTAATTTATTGATCAAGAAATGGAAAACGCAGTTCGATTCGCTTCCATAGTCAGGTCTTCCAATTTTGTATCTTTTCCGTTAAAAAATGAATTTGTAAATGTGTCAAAATTTTTTGCGCTTGTTGAGCAGAGCAGTTGAGGTTAATAATATTTTTCTTATTATTTTTCCTTAATATTTTTTTCTTCCAATCTCGATTCATATTCTAGGTTTCTGGGCCGTTTTCTCGAGGTAAGCTCTGTTTACTATTTTTGTAGGAAAAACAATTTTCAGTTAAATTGTTTCTATTGGCTAGATCGTGGTTGTATGTTGTATATTATCCAATATTGACAATATTTTCAGAGAAAGGGAATTTACTCTGTTTTTTTTTTATACGTGTAATATTTTGTTAAAATAATGGCAGATCAATTTATAGACATTATAAACTAATGTCGATTTTTGCTTTTTTAGAATGACATATTAATATCCGTTTGTTACAGGGCAACATTTTACTATTAATAGTAATATTTTTTATCTCGTACTAAAATAAGATTGAGCTTATAGAAAATGAAGATTACTTTAGATTATTAATTTTCCACAACCTAGTGTGGTAAAATTAACTTTCATAGATAAACTTAAATGCAACAAAAATAATAATTTTTTATGTAACATTTTATTTCTTTAATATTATAATTAGATATCGATGGAAAATTCGGTTTCGGTTTCGTTTTCGGCCCAAAATCAGAGTTTCACCGAAAATTCCTTCTCTGTCGAAAATTCGGCTGGCCGAAAAACTCGACTAAAACTATCATTTTTATAAGAATCTGGTTTCTTTTATCGGACATTTTCATCATTACCCATTTATTTGAGCTATACCGGCTCAAATGAGACATTCTTTATTTATTGCTATGAACTTCACTGTTTATAATTATCAGTCATGGCTGACTCAAGGCGTGAGTGCAAATTTTAAAGAAAGTAATGGCTGTCTGACTAAACTTTGAAGACGCTTTTCACGTGCTCATTAAAAGCTGCAGATGTAATAGTTATAGAAAATTTTTAGTTTGTAATCGCACAAGTGTTTCGAATTCTCTTTGATAAAGTTCTAGTATAACAGATGATCATTTACAAAAAAAATTATTATAAAATATAAATCGAGGTTTGTATACCTAAACGTTTTTTCATTGGGTGAAATTCCTATACTTAGAAAATCATACTGTGTCATTGAAGAATAAATTACGTTTTATAATATATATATAGGGGAGGTGGGGGATGAATGAGACATTTTCACAAAAAAAAAAAAAAATATATATATATTTTTTTATTTAAGTTGCTATCAATATTATATATCACATTTCATACATTAGGTATTTGCCAACATATATGAACAATATTTATTCTAGATTATGATTTATTCATAAAAATATTATGAAATAAAAAAAACGGTCCTCCCAGTCCCAATCACCCCCACAGCAGGGATGAATGGGACACTAATAGGGATGGATGGGACACAAAGATTTTCCTGCCTGTATTCAATTTTACCAAATTAAAATTTATAATTATAACCTTATATGAAAATTATATTTGTAATATATGATTTTACAGCACAAATCGATATGTTTTTTTTTTTTTTTTTTTTTTTTTTTTTTTTTCAATAACTTCTCTTATTGCAGTTTTAACTTTTAATGCGGAATTCGGCTATCAACCTGTTCTTTTTTTCCACTTATGAGGCATTTTCGATTTGAAATGAAAGCGCAAAATGTCTTTTAAATATAGCATAGCTAATAATTTTCAATCATAACTTATTAATTAATATTAATTAAATGTATCGTAGAAACATGCAGAACAGAAATTATTGTGTCGATCGGAAAGTCATGTCGTGTTGGGAAAATCAATTCGTACCGGAAAACTCTGCCCGATAATTATTAGACATTAGATATCGGAATCAATGTCTAATAATTAAATTTTTGAATTTTCCGGTACGAATTGATTTTCCCAACACGACCCGACTTTCCGATTGACCCAATATGTTAGGGGTATGGATTTATTTGTGCAACATTTCAAAATTCAATATAATTTCCCCCATTTGATCAATACACATATACTATTTTTATCAATTTTATCTATTTTGATTAAGTTTTAGTACCTGTTTTTTGATAATCCATTAATAATTATTATAATACAATAAGTAACACTCAGAAATTTTAAACAATAGCAACTCATGTAATACTATTTAATACTATTAATTGGCGTAAATTATTGATTTATCATCCTATATAATACTATTTAATTAATAAATAAAATTTTCAACATCTCTAGGGAGGAGAGCGAATACCCCATTCATCCCCATTTGAAATGTCCCAATCATCCCCATGATGCATAATATCCCTTCTCAGCCATTTTACCTCAAAAATTATTTTGTCACAATGGTTACTATTCATTCATTTTAATTATTGATATTGAACCTTAAAATAAATAACTACAACATAGCTTAATTTTTTATATTGTATAAGATATTTCACATCTTCAAATGTAAAAAAAAACTTACTTTTAAGCAGAGATTTCAGAAAATGCAACTTTGAAGGAAAATGAAAACAGCAATGCGGTCCTACTTTTATTTCTGAAGCACACTGTGGTAGAGGTATATGGGGTTAGGAAGCAATTTAAAATAAATGTTTATTGCCTGAAATATTGAGAATGTCCCATCCATCCCTTGTCCCATACATCCCCTAGCTCCCCTATATATAAAAGTTTTAGTCAGAGGCCCAGAGGGCCAACTTGGATCACACGTATAATTAATTAATAATTATGGATATTTAATAAGCACGTATAATTAATTAATTACGATAGCTGAAAATTTATTTACGTTAATAGGATTTCTTCTGTGACGACTTAAAATATAGAAAAGAAAGTTTTAGATAATAAGCGGACCCTTCTCTTAATAAGATGTAATTATAAACAAAACAAGAGGAAAAGTAATTTTTATTTTTGTTTTATGAAATCGTATGAATGCGGCGAGAACGTAGACGGCGAGAATTGTAAATGGTCTACGGTTTAATTATTCACATATGTTGAACCAGTATTGTTGCTAAGAGTATTTTGATAAGTAGCAGAATGCACTAATATATGTTCATTTAAATGTAAGTTATACTTAAATTGCAGTGATGAATTTATTAAACCGAAAAACAAAAGTATATTTTGCGGCATCTGTCCCTCAACCTCAGTGTGGCATCTGTCCCATAGTGGTGTGTAAGATGCCGCGCCGCCATTTTGTGTCATGTGAGAGACGCGAGAGAAATGCAAGCACCTGTCTGTATTCCACGAGGATCTAGCCTACAGTTTCAATCGGTTTTGAGATGAAATCTCTGTTTATTTGGCTTAAAATATGTAATAAAACTTTAGTAGAATAATTTTAGCAACTGACCACGGAGGTCCGAACCATAAAGACTAGCATAAATATGTAAATACTGACAATTAAGCGGTGGAAACACATACAACACAGCACACAGCACAGAGGAACACTACCAACTTCTTAAATTGGTCTAGGGAGCGCTAGTATGGCCAACACAATATCTGCGGCCTCTGTCCAACCGCGGCGTCTGTCCTCACTTTACTATATATGCAATAAATAATTTGCTTATCTTCAAATTTTTCATTTATCTTCAACTTGTACAATTGTTTTTGTATTTTCCTAATACACCAACGATTCCTCAAATAAAAATATGTATTTCAGTTTTTATGAAGCGATACCTGTAATTGATGTCAATCATTATCTGTAATAAAGGCAGCAAAAGTTATATAACATTCAATTCGTGTGTAAGAAGTAGATACAATAACAAAAGACTAATTAATGATTCTTTAAGAAATATTTAAAATAAATAAAATTTACTTTTTACACTACCACTATCGCCGTTTTAAAAATCTCAGCTATACCTTTATCATGTCTCTAAAATTAAAATAAATAAATAAATAAATAAATAAACAAAGGAAAAATTAATATCAAGCAAGTTAAATGTGTTAAATTAAATTTCATAAAACAACAGTTAATATATCTTATTCCAAAAATATGCTAAATTTTATTCAAGAAATAGCCTAACATAAAGAGAAACAGCAGAAACAAAAAAAGAAATTATAAGATAGATCGCTTAGGAAGACACTTAAGTTAAACAAACACAAAGTATAATTAAGATGAACGTTACTTCACTTTACAATTAGTTTCATGATAAATTACACTTTGAAAAAGATGTAGATAATGTTAACAAAATAAAGAAGAATGTAGGTTTCTCTTTCTTTTTCTCTTTTTTTGTTTAGAACAGTTTCATTATTTTATTTAAAATAATACACTATGCATAAGTAAATAATTTAAAGATATTTTTAAATTGACTATATTTAGATGATAAATGTTAGTGGAAGAAAATATCCGAAAACTCGAACTTGCTTACGATTTTTGGGTCTGTTTGAACATATTCTAAAATCCACTCTATTAATTATATTTTAAACAAGTTTGAATTTTGATTCGCTTTATTAGTAGTCTAAAACTTATGCATATTTTCCTTGCAATAATTAAATTGCGATTAAGAACTAAATAAAGAATAGTTTAACACAGAATATTAATTGGAACTGGAGATAAAATAATGTTTTCCCTCAGCAAATTATATAGCAGCACATTTTTAATTTTAATTTTTTTTTTAATTTTTTACTGATGCTTTAGTTTATCCTAGATAACCACCAGAACGAGCCCATACAATGATCAAAAAAGTATAAAAATCGATGCATTTTTTCCAAATCTACTCGTTAATAGTCATTAAATACTAACTTTTTCTGAAAGTCACTTAATAAAAAAGGACAATTTGTGTAAAATCCCTTATCATTCAGCTGCTTTTAGAGAATAACTAAAAATGTGCTCACTCTAACCCCGATATCCTTCTGATTTTTTACGATATTTGACTAGATTTTTTAAAATAAATTTCTCCATAGAGTTGACTCTTAAATTATGTAAAATGACCCTTGTTATCTTTCGCACATGCGCAGATAAATATTATTTCCTACAACTGCTCATATTTCCTAAAATATTTAATATAATTATATTCCAATTGCACTATATTATTTCTACTATATTTTGACAATTTTGCTGAAACCGGCGTTAAATTCGGTTGAGAAACCTGCATGTTATAAGCAAAAAACATGCAAGATTTTTTTTATTTTATTTTTAAATAAATTGCTATATTTCTATTAATATACGTGTTATTCTTGCACAAAAGAATACACATATTGCACAATATCTGTTTATTTATATTCGGCAGCGATAGATTATTTCGTGCATTTTATTTTACAGAGTGATCCCAAGTATTATTTCTTTTCTTTGATTTTTTGTTGGCCCCCTAATTGCTCCCTAAACAAATCGACATTGTTAAATATGAGGTCCTACCTGTTCTTTTTAATCCTGAAATTCCAGAAGAATCTGTCAAGTATATTTCTAAATATTCGACAAAATGTCTAAAATTGAAAGTTGCCGGTCATTAATGACCATAAAGTGTATATGGGGCATTCTCACAATCTTTTGACCTTCAGGTCCCTGAATAACAATTTTTATTTTAATACACGTTTTTGTGTTTTTTTAATTTCATATACTGGAGAACATCCCATTGCATGATTTTACAACAATATTAACGAGATAAATAAGTTTTGGACGATGTTGGGGGTCCAAACACCTGAAAAACTGCTATACCGTCCCGTATCCCTGATGCTGATTTTTAAGTTTGGAGCTGTCTGGATAAAATTGTTTGAATAAAAATAATTCGATGTAATTTTTGTCTAAAACTGAAACTATTGTTTTATATAAATATGTAGCTAACAATTAACCTGCACACATTTTTAGGGTTGTTATTATTTTTTAAACTCTGACCCTAGGTTTTAGATTCCTTACCATCCCTCTTCTAAAATTATACAGAAAATCATTTCAGATGCAACCACAGAATTTTTTTTCAAGTTTTTTCTCATGCACAAGTATGCTAGAGAAATAATGTCTAAAATTCTTTGGCAGGAAATTTACTGTAGAATTTAAATCAGCATTTAAATATCAATTTCAAGCATCGTGGCTTTTTTGGTAGTCTCACCTTCCCCGAGGTTTATTCCTGCACTTTTCGAGTTAAATTATAAATAAAATTTAATTTAATCCAATGCTAACAACTGTTTCTAAAAATGAATGAACATTGTGGCTATCACTTAGTCTTAACATGATTTTCCTAAAAATAGGTGGTAATTTTCCTTACCGTTCCATCCTTACCGTCCCTTTTTTTACCATTTCGTCCTTTTTTTCCAATACCATCCCCTTTTTTTACTTTGCCGTCCCTTCTTTAATTTCTCTTTAAGACAATGTTTTACAAAAAATCTGTATTAAAAGTACTACATTGTTATTATTTCTTATTTGAATGTCTTGTGGGTACTATGCAAATTCATTATAAGTAAAAATTTAGAAGAAAATAAAAAGTTATAGGGGTAAATTGGTAAGGAAAATTAAACTCGCAAGTTTAACTTAAACCTCAGTTAAATAAAATTTTTGCTGCTGACCATTTTTTATTTATTTTGAATCATTAAGGCATTCGTCTATCGGATTAAAATGTTATTTTAGCAAATTTAATTTTGTCAGATTTTTCTTTTCCCAAAAGTCAAAAGATTGTGAGAATGCCCCATATATATATTACTCATTTTATTGAAATAATAAGCGCAACATATTAAGTGAGAAAAATGGTCATATTGGCAAGAAATAATACATTAATAGATATAGTCATACACAGTCATTCTGTAGAATTTCAACATTCGAGTACCGACCTTTAATTTGGATACAGACCCTAAAATATGCTCATTTTAAAATGCTTAATTCTATGAAAGTAATAGTACGAATTTTTTGGAATATTTGTTTTTAGGCACATTGAATGGTGTTGATTTTATGACTGTACTTGTTCAGAGAGGGAATTTTCGTTTTATTATCATTGTCATTCAACTATATCCGCATGCATCAGATAACTATGGAATAATTTTTAGAGCGGGATTATAGTTCCATTTTAAAACGTGATTACGGTAAGAATGGAGAACATACATGATTGTGGAATATTATCTTACGTGTGGATTTTAAAACATTTTAGTCCTAAGGAAAATAATAAAGCATGCAATTGTGTTTTCCAATACTTGTATTAGAAGAAGTCAACTAGTTTTTCTCATGTTGACGTAACATATTTCCGCTAAACATGTAGATGTGAATCTACTAATAAATATGTTGCTTTAGAAAAAAACTGCTTGCTGTTTTCTATCATAGAAATTTAAAGTATATTACGTATCTTACAATTCAGTCACTATCTATGAATTTAAACGACGACTGCAATAATAACTGCTGGTGAAAATCGGCAAGTAAGATTATTATCGATTCAAAAGTAAAAATTCATCGATATTAAAATGTCACAAATCAGTCTGTGGGCAAGATCTTTATAGAAATTGTCACAAACACACGCACACACATATACAGGATGTATCTGAAAAAGTGGCCAAGCTTTAACGGAGGATAGAACGCAGCTATACCAGCAAATTTCGTCAGAGAATGTAAGGTCGGAACGCAATCGGTGAGAAATTAAAAAGTAGTTTTCCACTGTTTCAGGGCGATGGATTGATCTAGGTGGTCCCATACCTTGACCACCAAGATAGCTGGATATCTCGTGTTCGAACTTTTCGTGTGGGGCCACTTGAAAAGCCTAATTGAAGTGTCTTATTGAAACCGATATGGATCTAATCGCCAGGATTGCCGTCTTGCTGGCGATATTCGGAAAATGCCTGGCGTCTACGTAAATGTCTCTATCCCGCAAGTGTGAAGCGTGCATTGCAACTGGCGGAAGATCCTTAAAGCAATTTGTTTGAGCATGTAAATTAATTACAATCCTGTTAATAAAATGTTTTCTGAAGTTTCTCCTCTCATTCTTGTGTTAATTCTTTAACTGCAGCAGTGGAAAACTACATTTTAACTTCTCACCGATGGCGCTTCGATCCTACATTCTAGGACGAAATTTGCTCGTATAGTTGCGTTCTATCACCCCATAAAGTTTTGCACCATTTTTTTAGATACACCCTGTATATATATATATATATATATATATATATATATATATTATATTTGTGTCTATGTGTACGTGTGTTAGTGTAATATGTCTGTATAACTTTTATTTTTGCATAAATCAGTTGTTCCTTTGAAGGAATATAACTAACATATATTTCACTAATACGCTAATGAAAGTTATTTCATCTTAATGTCGACTTTTGAAATGCACAAGTATTATACCTTTTCACCACGCATCTAAAAAGAAAATGGATATTTATCTTTCGTCGTAACAATTGTATTCAATTTCTCACTTGAAAGAGTTTTAATTTTTAAATATCTTAAACTCTTAGTTGTTTTCCAATCCAAGTTGACAGTTTTTTCTTTTCAAAGAGAAACATTTTTTAAACTAAAAAAAAAAAAAAAAAAAAAAAATGCTCATTTTCTAAATTCGCTTTATTTTTATTTTTAAAGTAAAGTTTATTTTTTAAAGTAATGTTATGAAATAAAGATTTTTTTTCAAAGTTCCTCCTGTACTTAAAACATCACATTTAAAGAAATTAGTGGGATAAATAATTTATTTACTTTGCTTGTACATAATGTATTTTTTAAGTTAATATAACACGCTGTTTTTTTTAATCTGGCAATTTAAACATTTCTAAAATGCTAGTTATATTAAAAATAAACTCCAGCAGTAATTCTAAACTAAAACGAAGCATTTTTGTTATTCACTTAGTGAAAAAAACAAAGAAAAACTTATTTTAAAAGAGCATTCATAGTTTAATTTAAAAAAATCAGTGAACATTTTATTTTAAAAAAAACAATATACATTTTTGATGCATTTTAAATTAAAGTGTCAAATAAAAAACACGGAATTGGTGAAACATTTAGTAATTTTTCAAAAGCTGTAAAAACTAAATTATATGTTTGTTTTGTTAACAGATATTGATTCAATTTTTATTATGGGACGTTCTTTCTCTTATAGATAAACAAGTAAATTTCTAATAATAGGGAAGACTAAGGAGGGTTGGAATAAAGTTTTATATATCATTTTATTCGTTATACAATCAGTTATCAAAATAAAATTGCTACATAAGTGTAACATATGAAAAATTTGAAAAATGGTTGATTTTATTCATGAAAAAATAAAGGGTCAAGGCTCCCCACCTATGGGAGGCTTGACCCACTTTGTTTTATACTCCAATATTTGTGAAGAGAAATAAAATCATTAAAAAAAAGCAAAATAACTTTATGCTACATGCTTTAATTATTATAAAAAATATTTTTAAAAATATTATGCTTAACCAAACCTGTTGAGACGCAATCACAAGTCAGTGGAGAAAATTTTTGTTTTAAACAGGATTTTGTCTAACCAGGTATAATTGTGCAGCAGTGAAAATAAATTTTAACATTTAAGGCAGTATTCTGTTAGAGAAAGGTTCGGTTTTCATAGTGTTTCATGTTATTATGTCCGGATTTAGGAGGCACTGTCCCACTTTTTTTACTTCCTTGTCCTATTTTTTGTGACACTCGACCTGACAACTCTAGTTCTCACATAGTTTGACTTCATCTCAGTGTATTCACCCTGGTGAAATTTGTCTACATACCTTCCTAAAGTTTTTCGATCGATGCTATGTTCTTTTGCAGCCCCATGAGCACTTAACTTATCATTAACATGAATTAAACCTTTAAGGGGCAGAGCACTTTCAGTACTAAAATGTTGAAATAAATTACTGTCACCGGAATTTAAGAACAAATTTATTTGGAATAAGAAAAAGGCTATATTTCACATACATATTAAATGGAAAAGATTTTTGCAAAATTCTGGTGCCATTGTTATGTTTCGGAATTAAAATTAAATGGTTTAGTAAACATATCACTGCCCTTGATAGTGTTACGACTGCTGCTTTTCATCCTTTCTAGTCTTTCCCCTGTTTCTATTTACCTATTGTAAGTAATAGTTAAATGGAAAAAAGTTTCCACCAACTTTCCAATTTTTTAGCAATTTTCATATCTTTCTTTAGTCAGGTTTAAACATTTTCTTTTCCATTATTCCATTTTGCTGAAGCTTTACAGAATAAATTTACATTGTTTATATATATAACGTTTAACTTTTCATTATGCACAGTGTATAATAAAAAATATTTCAAAAACCACTTAATTAAGGGAGCCTTGAGCATATGGCCAACCCTCCCTCATATTGACTGGGTCAAGCCTCCCTACATAGACCTTTTCTAAAGAATAGCACATTCTTATGTTAAACCTAACTTACTGTACAATCATTCAGCCTGGAGTGATAGCTCGATATTTCTGCATTACCTTAAACCTACTTACTTAAATTTCAAGGATATATTTTATCTTAAAAAAAAAAGCTTACAAAATATTTCTAAAAAACACAAGTTTTCGGTTCAAAACGCCTCACAATTGATTTTTCCACGCCTATTTCGATTATCTGTATGAAACAGGAACTGTTGTTTGAGCATTCCGGTAGCTTTTGTTGACACCTATCGATAAAAATCTGAAATTCTTTTAAATATCAAAATTGATGGGTGGGTCAAGCCTCCCGTATGGTCAACCGTCCCTAGTCTCCCCTGTATCATATTAAAAATATTGTATATATTACTGAACTCGGATAACTATTTTCAGTATATAGAATGTAGAAAACTGTTCTTGAAATTTTCTCCAATCTTATTGGTGCCATCATTTTGTTTTTATACGTCATTTGTTTTAAAGGGAGATCCTATGTAACTGTAATTTAAAAAACAAAAAAAAAGAGGGAATATTTCTAAAAAATCTATTTTTTTCAGTTTTTTTTTTTATTTATTCATTAAAATATTCCTTTTTTAATTACAAACGCTTAAAATCGTACCTTAAATGTATGTTTTCATCCCATTATAATGCAAAGCTTTTATTTTTTATAGCTTTCTGTTTTTATCATGGCTTATGGCACCGATGTTCAAATTCCTTGAAGTATTGCAGCCGTATACACACTGTATTATTTATAGATCTTCACATAGTATACTTTAAAAAAAATTCTAAAAAAATGAAAAGTCGCACTATGTTCAAATAATTCGATAAATTCGTACAGAAATTTAATTATACCATTTTGTATAGGAAAAATGGTGAAATATCTAAATATGAAAAACTTAATACATCCTTTAGCATGCTTACCTAAATAGAATTTTAATATTTACGTTTGTACAGTCAAAGATTGTTCGGGAAGTGTCCTGGCATCAGGCCTCAGAGAAAATTAAGATTAAAGAACGGTTAAGGTTCAAGAACGGTTTAGTGTTTGACAACGAATCAATTTTCTAAAAAATTGTATTTTCATTTTGCTACAGCTTTATTTTTCTGGTTAACCAAATTGCTAAGATTTGTTAAAAATCAGCGAGAAGCTTTGTTCGGATTAGATTAACATAAATCTAACCATATAAGTATGACTATTTGGATAGCTCAATGCTACAAAATACTTGATAAAATACACTTTTTTTTGGAAATATGACTTAAAATTTTATTCTAATTTATTAAATTAATACTTACTTTAAACAATATTAAAAAATAAAACAATAAAATGACATATTATGTATATTTACTAGTCATTTTATTAAATAAAATTTATAATGATTCGATCTTACAGGACAAAGCAGTCCCTAAGATCAAAAATAAAATTAATTGATCATTATTATTAAATTATCTTAAATATTTTAAAATGTTGAATAAGAAGCACTGTTCCTTAAAATTCTTTGTTAGACTAAATAACAAACCAAATATGTTAAAAATTACAATACATACAAAATTACCTAATACATTTTCATCCAAAAACAGAATTTTAACTGTAATTGCAATGTACAGAAGTCGCAAAAATTGTGGATTTTCTTTTTTTGAAAAGAAGTATTTTTACACTTTAATTGTTGGTAACGCCGCTTTATGCAATACGGTAACATTTTGTGCCAATGGAGAGATAATTTAATCAAAAATATAATGTAAGAATGTTCACCGAGGAATGTTTATTAACACAGCCGTTATAAAGAAGGAGAATGAAATATCTAGAAAATAAGATATGTAAAATCTATAAAATATCAGTTAATAAATAGTTGAGTAACCGATACTCATAATTACGACCTTACATAGTCTATTCCTACAGTAAACAGGCATTTTGTTTTTGAAGTATTTATAATATAATATCAAGATTGAGATATTACTTCAGTTAATTTTATTTTATTGCCATGTTGCTTCTGAGAAAGAAGTTTTCAATTTGGCCTCAAAGATTTTTAATTGGTTTTTTACTTTGCTATTCCGGGGTCAATAAAAGACTGGCTTATGATTTTCTTAAAACTATTTTTGAACACTTTAGAAACATAACATGCAGCTAAACACTATTGAAATATAAATCCTTCATTATGTTTGAAAAGATCACTTGTGGAAAACTTCATTTGTGATTGAAGAATTTCATTTGTGTACCTTTGGTGATTCACATTCACATTAATAACACAAATTATGCCGTCACTTTTAGATGTAATACAACAACTTATGACAACAGTGGCTGGAGGCTCTACTGAGTATGTAATGTATTTACGATAAAAATTTTCGAGTTCTTCTCCTTACGTATTTCATACCATCACTACTAAATATGGAGATTTCGTCTCCTCAGACAAAATCTGACATTATTTGAAGACGTTGTTCCACTGTCCTGTTGATACGAGTTTTAGTCCAGTTTAGTTTTCTGGTACATAAAAATAGCTATTTTTCGAGGAGTTCTAACATTTAAACCAGATTCTTCAATTTGCGCCAAACAGCCCTTGCACGCAATATCATATTAACTTCATATTTTGCCTTTTAAAGAATCGTTTGATTATTCTTCTATCACATATGCAGAGTCTCTTAACTCTTCTTGCTGTTGTACACCTTTTCCTACGTTTACCAGTTTGGTTTTGAAGTGATGTAGTCTTATACCGTTTAGGAAATTTAGAATAACCGCCTTTAGTTACATATATACCAATCTGTGTTTTAATCTCTTTAGAATTGTTTCTTGTTTATTTAATAGTACTATTTCACATAACTTTCTAGATGAGTCAGCTCTTTGTGCAATTCCATTAATTTTATTAGGTTTCACAATGAACTCAATTACGTAAAGTACGGACAAATGTCTTCCTCACAGCTCCAGAACATGACAACAATAACTGAATCTTACTGTTACTTCACTGACTCACTGCCAAAACAGGATGACACCTGAATCTCTCTGTAAACATTGGCTGCATTCAAGTAAAGGAAAGTTACTTCATATTAACCTAATCAAGTTGTATTACTTTTTCTTCGGTTATCTGTATATAATTTCTTATTAAATAATATTAATTTAAGAAATTCTAGTTCATTGCATTCTGTATTAAATTCATTTTCTTCTGATGAACGATTTTACGGTATTACTTAAACAAAAATTGCTGCTATAAACCATCAAAAATATATATTTGTATAAAGATTTCTATAATTTTACCCACTGTTGTAGCTTCTTAAAACAACATAGTATGGCAGAGTGTTTGTTCATTTAAAAACCCATTTTTCTTTTATAAAAGCTTAGCAGGTTATTTCTAAAATAACAAACCGATATCCCATATCAGTATCGATATTGATATTTTATTAAGAAGATGGGTGGACGCACCATCTATCAAAGATTAATCTGAAATATTTCTCTGATGTTTCTTTGATGTCTCTGGTGATGGTCGAAACCCACCGCCACTACACTGTAAAAAAAATCTGTGAAGTTACTAAAGTTTTTCTAGGAAACTGGGATTCCTAGAACTTTTCATGTAACGGCAACAACAAAATTTCATGTAACAGACACACTTTTGCGCCGAAAATCAAAAAATCTGTAAGGTTACTAAGAATTTTTTTGGAAACTGGGATTCCGAGAACTTTTCATGTAACTGCAGCCAGGGTTACAAATAAAAGTTTAGTAAGATTACTGAAATTTTAGCAGATTCATTTGTAAAGTTACAGATTTTTGTAGCTTTACAAAAACTAGTTTTGTAGATTTGCAGCTTTTTTCGTACAGTTACAGTTGAAAGTTTAGTAAGCATGTAACATTACATCTGTAGACCTACAGATTTTTTTTTACAGTGTACTGAATAATAGTTTGCTGTGCATGGTAATTAGTCTGAAACATTGTTGTGCTTTTATAAAATGCCTACTGCTGATGAGGCCACAGCATTTTGTTGTTCAGGTTATATCTGCTGAAATTTCTTTGATGTTTGATGTTTATTCTTAGTTTAATTACGGTGCATGATTCTGGGTCTACTGGGTTCTGCTATATATATATATATATATATATATATATATATAATACAAGTGAAATTTAATTCCAAAGGCTTATTACCGACGCTCTGCGAAACCGATTTTTATGGGATATGGAATGTGAGTTACGAAATATTAGAAGATTTAGTATATACTCGTATTTTACATCGTTCTTTGTTGTAATAAATAATATGCTTTATCCTGTTATATAAACATGTTTTTGAGAATTGTACAGTCGTGGAAAAAAAAGCAAATACCCCCTACTAACTTCTCAACAAATTATCGTAGAAGAAAGTTACTGGTACCGAACGATTGGAAATAAAGTTTACTTTTAAGTGATGCATTTAAAATTTGTTTAAGGGTCCATCTACATATTAAAACGAACCATAACTTTGTTTTTTTCAATAGCAGTATACAATTCTTACAGCATAAATGAACTCTACACCTTTCAATTAGCCTATAAACAAATTTTTATGCAATTCGTGCCATAAGTTTCCGAGAAATTAATTATTTTAAAACGAGCGTATTTTAAGGGCTGTATCCAAATTGAAGTTCCGAACTCGAATGTTACCCAAGAGAGCCGCCTTCTTGATCAAGGCACGTTTAAGCGTCAATGAAACCTGTTTGATTACAGGATAGCAGAATAAATTTCAAAAATTTACTCATTTCTATCATAGAAATAGATAGGCCCCTTAAACCATCATTTTGCCGTTTCTTAAGCATAATTTGAAAACTATTTGGATGAAAAATGTGAAATTTTGAATTTCCATAAAGCAGGACTTAATTAATCTAAATCCATCAAAAAATTGTAGGTTGCAATTCATAATTTTTTCGAATATTAATTTCATAATTCATAATTCATATCATAAAATTATAAAAATTTCAAATTCAACGTATTTATGTTTGGGTATATTAGCATTATTGCTACACAAAAAAATAGCTCATTAGGAGCATAATTTCAGGAGATATAAATAAAAATATGAAAATGTAATTTAACATTGGAAGTACAAATTTTGAATGTTTATAATTCAAAAAATTATCATTCGAATGACTTGAAATGTGGTTTCTGTGCATATTTTGAGCAGAAGATTTGAAATATCTTGTTAAATGTGGGTACTGCCATTGAAAAAAATGAAGTTTGGATTAGTTTTAATATGTATATGGCACCCTAAGCAAATTTTATACACACCCTTTAAAACTAGACTTTATTTCCAATCGTCCGGTACCAGTAACTTTCGTCTACGATAATTTGTGGAGGACCTAGTAGGGGGTGTTTAATTTTTTTTCCACGACTGTACATCATCGATTTTTTTTTCAATCCACAGGGTTTATATTAAAATTATTTAAAGCACTTAAAGTCTTTTATGGGCGGTTTTACAAGGATGTCTGCAATAATGTGGCCTCAGACATGGAACGAGCACAGACAAATTATGAATCACTGGATGTTGATTTTTTTTTTTTTTTTTTTTTTTTTTTTTTTTTTTTTTTTGTGTGTGTGTGTGTGGCCAAGGTTTGGGTAAAATAATTTTATTGCTTTTACAGTGTATATCACACATACGTTTTGAATCAGCTGCATCTTCGAGATGTGCTGTTTATTGTGTCGTCGGGTCCGATGGGGGGGGGGGGTTCGTGATATGCTTTCAATTGTTTTTTTGCATTTGATTTATGCTTTACGACAGTCTGGTTGAAACCCACCGCCACTACTGAATAAAAGTTTGATGCGTGTGGTAATTAGTCTGAAACATTGCTGTGCTTTTATAAAATGCCAACTGCTGACGAGGCCACAGCTTTTTGTTGTTCAGGTTATATTTCTTGAAATTTCTTTGTTATTTGATGTTTATTCTTAGTTTAATTACGGTGCGTGATTCTGGGTCTACTGGGTTCTGCTATATATATAATGCAAGTGGAAATTTAATTCCAAAGGCTTATTACCGACGCTCTGCAAAACCGATTTTTATGGGATATGGAATGTCAGTTACGAAATACTTGAAGATTTAGTATATACTCGTATTTTGCATCGTTCTTTGTTGTAATAAATAATATGCTTTATCCTGTTATACAAACAAAAAAAATGTGACTAGCAGATTCTAGTTTAATTTTCATACAAGTCTATTCATTATTTTTGAAGCGGGGACATAAATTACAGTTTTTATAGAAAATGACCTGAAGTAAAATATATAAACAGAGCTGGAGTTTTATTCTTGACATTGAGAAACTTACTTAGGATCGTATTTTGCGTTACGACTCGTTGAACAAATTGATATTACTTTAGATGCTATCTTAATTTTTTTATATAATCACTTTTCTTCCTAAAGCCACTCAATAATATATAAAGAATATATAAAGTATTAAAATTAAGAACAAACAAAGGGCATTAACTCCGCGTTATTTCAAAAGTTATTTCACATGTTAAATATATATGTAAATCAATCAAACAGTATGCTCATGAAATATGAAGATTTTATTGATTATGTTTTAAATGCAAAATAAGCTTTATTAACTCACTGATTTTGCGTTTTAATATGAATTACTAGGAATAAAAGATATTCTTTAAGATATGACGTTGTGAAAACTGTTTAAAAATATTGTACAATAAACATGAAAATGTACAATTGAAAATTGATAAATTAACGATCTCACTCACCACATATGAAACTCTTATCATAAACAATGTTTTTTGAAAGGATCTTCTGTTATTTACTTGAGTAACGTATCTCAAGCTTTCAAAGTCACGGCTTCAAATTTGTGTTTATTTTTGGCAACAAACGACAACACCAAACCGAACAGTTGGTTGATACATTCAATACTCTCTACATTTTCAAATGATTGTACAGTAAAATTAACTTTTATTGAATAAAGATTTTAACTTTTAAGTTCAATTTCACAAATGCAGTAAAATTGACTTTAAACAAAATCTTCAGAAAACATAACGAACTTTTACTTTCGATAATGCTTCCTTTCATAAGCGTTTATTCTTTTTAAAATCAGAAAATGTTAATGAAATGATTTTAAAATTTAATAAATAAATAAAGTCTCAAATATTTAAAGGATGGCAAAAGATTTCACGGAAGTATCTCAAACAGATGGAATACAGTACATATTTGACATCATGATAAAGCGAAATCCATTTTTGAAAGATGAAAAGCAAAAAAAAAAAAAAAAAAAAAAAAAAAAAAAAAAAAAAAAAAATCATTATTTTTACATTTTCGCATTGTTGTTTTTTATTTTTTCCTTCCAGAAAATATAGTAAAACTACGTCCACATGATTTTTATGTTAACTCATCTCATATTTGAGGGTTTTTTTTATTATTCTGGTTAAGTATTTTCTTTTATCCTTTTGAAGGATCGAACAAACAATTCTCTGTATATTACAATTACTTCTTCTCAGTAAAAACAAGTAAAAAGAAAGAAAGTAAAAAGCAATAGGAAATATTAACAATAATAATCAGAAATTTCGGTACCCAACAGCAAGCACAAGATCATAGCTTAAATTTCCTGTGTTTTGACTACCAGTGTTTCCGAATAATGCAGTTAAATCATGTGAAGATTACTAATTGGAGAAAGAAGTAGTCAAAAATCGGTAGGAGTACCAGCTATCCTAATTATTGCAAAGAATTAATTTAAAAACAGAATTAAATCGTTTGTTCTCCATCAAATTAAATGAACATTTTTTTTTTTTTTAATTCCACTAAGAATATACTTCTAGTCTTTATTTTGTTTTATTTTTTTACTTTAATGTTCTTCCTTGTAATATAAAACTCTAAAATTTAGAATCGATGTGGTTTTAAGCTAACAAACTTTTTTTTTTTTTTTAATTCTTAATGACTACGTTTCTAATGAAAACCAGTTCAATGTCTATTTTAAAGCATGCTCATTTGATATTGGTCTGAAAAGCAAAGTGTACTTCAAAATATGTCTTATGAGATCCAAAAAAGATGCGCATTATTAATTTTTTCCCCTGTCTCCAATTACTTTTCACCGATGGGAAACAGGTCACATGTGCAAATTTCATAAATCTAAAATTTTAATTGCTCTCATATCTTTTATATGATTATCCTTCCTTTCACCTTTCAAATTTTCAAAAATATTTTCAATGCTATTTTATCAAATTACTTTTATCTGGAGATTGAAAAATGTTCTCATTATATGTGTGATGTGTTTAATTCTATTGTTTAAAATAAAAGTACATTTTCTCCTATTTATTTTGGGAATATTTTTCTTTACATTAATTTTATCATTTTTCCGCATTCTCTTTATTCGTATTACAAATGGCTCATCTATACTTTTTTTGTGTCTCTTTTCTTTATTTCTTGTATCAGATTCCTTTCTTTCCTTGCCTGTTACTCCCAGGAGGTATTCGTCTTTCCGCACCGTCGGTAAAATGATTCTCTTTCTTTATCACAAATTTGTTGTGTTGCTTTATCGTTGTTTACGTAATATAATACGAATCTGAATAAATGTGATTTTAATGTTTTGATTCTATATTGATTATTCTATTTTTTAAGCTTTTATTATTTTTTGAACTTAATAATATTTAATCTGACTCTAGTTTGTAGTTTGTAGTTTGTAGTTTTTTTTTTTTTTTTTTTTTTTTTTTTTTTTTTTTTTTTTTTTATAATTTTCTCATCGATTTTCTCTCCTTGCTCTTACAAATCAGAAAAGCTTAGTCCATTTTCTCCAGTGACTTAGATAACTGAATGAAGCAAAACAAACGTTTGGGAATAGTGAAGGTGAAATCGAAGCTGCTTCCATTCATCTCAAATTCATGTCTCATCTCACAAACGACCACATTGCATGATGACATATCTTCTCCAGTAATTTAGCTTATCTATTTGTGTGCATATCAGTCCATAATTAGATGTAGAGTCTGGAATAATGCGAAATATAATATTGTAATGGATTAGTCGCCTAAATATAATTTGATATGTGATGAATCAATAGTTTAAATGGTGGTATTGCATATGGAAATAATTAAGAGAAAAAAATGATTATTATTATTAATAATTATTATGAATAATTATTTTGTGTTGAATGTATTATATTCAAAAGCAAGATGAATCATAATTTTTAAATACTTAATTTACAAAAAAGAGCTTCAACACTTGCATGTAGGAATTATAGATATGTATTAAATGAAGAAATAATTAATTTACAAAATAAAACAAGTGGTTCAAAAATTTCAAATTTAGCAAGTGTTTCACCTTTATTTTAACATTTTCATTTTTTTTCATATACTTTTGAAAAAAAAATAAATGACTGAGATTTAAAAGAAAATAGCTTATTACGGTTTAGGATATATTGAAATAGTCTTGAACAACGACTGTATCATTCATGAAATAGTCATAATGAATTATCAAAACTAACAATGAGCTCGAACCTGCTGCGGTCGTTCGGTAGCTTCCAGTGCCCCAAACCCAACCCTTCACGCACTTTGATTATTTAATTTAATCAATTTCCCTTTCAAATTTGCCCAGTTTCAATTTTTCTTTTTTCTTTCTCTTTGCCTTTCCTTCCTGGCTTCCACTAGAGTCTCGCAAATGGGACCCAGGCAGTGACCTCGGACGGACACGTGGAGCGCCGCGTTCCGCGAAATTTGCGGCGGTCTCAAAAAATTTCTCTTTTCATTTTCTTTGGTTTCAATTTTTCATTTTTTTTTTCTTTTCCTTTCCTTCCTGACTTCTGCTAGAGTCTCGGCAAAAGGGATGTAGGCGGTGAGCTCAGACAGATACAAAGAAAGCCGCGCTCCGCGAATTCTGCGGTGATTTCCATCAATTTTCCTTTTAAATTTGTCTGGTTTCAATTTGTCAATTTTATTTTATTTTCCTTTTCTTCCTGATTTCCGCTAGAGTCTCGGCAAAAGGGACGTAGGCAGGAACCTCGGACGGTCACCGGGAACGCCGGGCTTCACGAATTCTGCGGTGGTCTCCAACAATTCCTCTTTTCATTTTCTCTGGTTTCAATTTTTCATTTTTTTTCTTTTCCTTTCCTTCCTGGCTTCAACTAATCTCGCCAAAACCGATGTAGGCAAAAACATCGGACGGATACGTGGAACGCCGGGCTCCTCGAATTCTGCGGCGGTTCAAACGTTTTAGAGAATGCACGATGCCCTAATTTACGAAGACTAATTTATTTCACAGTATTGGCACAGCTAATATATGACACGGGCGACAGTCACAAACTAACAGAAAGAATAATTAATGTTCATTGGTTGGCGACTAATTTTGCGTACCAATATTCTTTGCGAGGTGGATTCCGTCAACAGGGTAGAACGTATGGTCCAGTATTCCGGTCTTATTTCAAGCCATCCGTACAAACCATGTTATACAAAACCAAGTCAAGTTTGCCTGGTAATACCGACGCCTGCCTCTTGCAGAGTTCTTTGGAGATGGTCTTCAGGTAGAAGATGAACATCGTCTCAAAATTTACCAGAACATAACAGTGTGTATATTGCCAAGGTAAATATTTTTAATTTTACAGTTTTCTAACCACAGTTAAAAGGTTTCTAATGTAGCATGGATGCACACTAGGCATAATTCTTCTTAGAGGATTTGTGGGGATCTGGCATCGCCGACAACCCAAAACCAGCTTGTGAACTGACTTCTGTTTTCTTCGTACCACTTCCATGGTTTCTATTCCACCGTAACTGAAAACCGCACGGATCAGCCCCGGGTAAGGCGGGTAGAAACGTTTTTCCAGTTGACTGTTGGACTGCCTCGTGAACGCATGTTTTTAATCTGGCTGTCACGATATACTTGCTGTATTACCGCACACATGTGCGAAAAATGTAATTTTAACGTAATATACATTTGTTAAGTTTTTCTCAAGTCTTAAGTTGATGCTTCCAGTGTTTTAATTTATTTTATTAAACGACGAAGTTAGAATTAGTTATCGGGTGTTATGCACGGTGCTAAAGATTATCGAGTATTCTGAAAGGAGGGACTTTTTTACAAATTAGTGAAAACCAATGGTTACATTTAAATGCATTTTTCTTTTAATTAAAAAGAAAACACATGTGTGATTTCATTTATAATGTGGAGATTTTATGAACTAGTTTTAAAAGTCTACTTAGAAAGTAAAATACAATGCGGCACGTAAACTTAAAATAATTCTCACACAATTTTTATGTTTATTCATAAGAAAATAAGATTTTAAATCATAATAAGAAATACGCACACACACAAAAAAAAACCTCGCCGTAAGCTAATTATATCTATAAAAATCATTTTCTCCTTCAATAAAACTTCAGACATTATACCACAAATAATGATATATTGTTTCTAGATTAATATTAGCACAATTAATCTAATTGGTAAACAAATCATATTAGATGTAAATTTCCAACAATCCTGGTCCGGACTATTTCGACGATTTCGAATCCTGGTCCGGACATTTTTCGTCCAGTTGGAAATTTACATCTAAAATGATATATTGTGTTTATATCTAATTATTTTTATCTTATAAATTAGGATTTTAAATATTCATGAGTAAGTATAGATGTAACTTGCATGTTATACAACATATATATATATACCGGGTGTCCCAAAAAGGACTGACTGATTTAAAAATTCAATAACTTCCAAACGGTGACAGATATTAAAAAAATTCTTGCAGGAGGGTTATGCATAAAGTCAAAAGATTTTTTATAGTGATTTTCGATTTTAGTTCGAATTACAAACAATAGATGGCGCTGCGATCAATAGAGGCTAAATTCAGGCTCGATTTTTGGTACTTCGTGGCCCGGATAATACATTTCATTCTCCTTTTTTCTGCATGAAACAACAGAAAGAAGCAAAAATCGAGCCTGCATTTAGCGACTATTGCTTACAGCGCCATCTGTTGTTTGTAATTCGAACTAAAATCGAAAATCACTGTAAAAAAACTTTTGACTTTATGCATAACTCTCCTGCAAGAATTTTTTTAATATCTGTCACCGTTTGGAAGTTATTGAATTTTAAAATCAGTCAGTACTTCTTGGGACACCCGGTATATATATATATATATTATGGCGGTGTAATATATTATAAACAAGTTGGAAATTGCTCGTCAAACGTGGCAAATGAGGTGCGTTCGTACTATAACAAGTTTTATAATTATTTTTTGTACCCCATATTGTACTGAATGTATAATTTGTTGCACTTCATAAAGTGCATACTCTTTAACATCATTAAAATGCACTCCCAATATTTTTTTTTACCATTCCCCGAACACTTTTGACTGTCCCTGTAATTAAACTATACATCCGATTTTCCTAAAATTTGAAATGGCTCGACAAAATTTTGCAACAATTATATCTTTAAAATTTCAGACCATTCGGAAGGCTGTAACATCATTAAAATGCACTTGCAATAATTTTTCCCATTGGCCGTAATGTAAAGAAAAACTTTTGACTGTCCCTGTAATTAAACTATACACCCGATTTTCATAAAATTTGAAATGGCTCGACAAAATTTTGCAACAATCTTATATTTCAAATTTCAGACCATTCGGTTGGGTAGTGTTTTCTCTGTTATATGCGGACAGACGGACGGACTGAACGACGACTATAGGTGCTACGTATTTATATAATTATGAACGCACCTAAAAATGAATAAATTTGATGTATATAAATTGCTATTTAAAAAAAATAATAATTTAATTTTTTTTAAGTAATTAATTTGGGAAAATTAAGTACTCTATACAAATAAATGTATAAAAAGAAACACATTCAGTTTGCTATGTATGCCCAAATATAAAAATGTACTTTTTAACCATTTGGAAAAATGGTTATTGTCCTCGTCAGGGTAGGAAATCAAAAGCATATCTGAAGCTTCTTATTGGTTTAATCCGCATTTTATTCGTTTTCTGATTGGTCTATACAGTAATCTATATTTCCCTTTACTTTCAACAGAGGTGGACAACAGAGCGTTGCCACTACGACAAAAAAGTAATAAAAACTACAAAAAAAATTAATAACTCAGAAACAAATTGAGATACAGCTTTTAAACAAATTGCATTTAAAAGTACATTTTTTTTTCTCTATACGACGATATAAAAAGTAAATATTGTGGGATGTTTAGAAGTTTAAGAAATAAATTTCATTTAAAATTGGCCTTCGGATTTCTTGGAAATCCGACGATGGAAAAGCCTTTTCCCGAACAGCCAATGATATGCTTCGATAATACGTAAGTTTCAGGTGGATAATACGTAGGAGTCGCAGGCGATTTTTGTCGTTTGCAATTTTTACGTGTAATAACACTATTAATGTTTAATTCATGGCGTACGTATGATCAACTCCGTGCGATTTTTTATGTCTTTGAAAAAAATCCTTCTCCAAATGGTCGTTGTAATTTGTTAAATTGCTTTTTTTATTTATTTTTTATTATTGTTGTGCTGATTAGTTATGTCATTTGTGTCTTTCAGGCGTATCCATGGTACATATCTGCTGCTGTTGAAGTTGTTAAGTTGTGTAATAGTTAGTGGAGACAAAGAATAACTGGATGACCTTGCTTGACCCCCTAGTTCTATTTCAATATAGGGCGACTAATATTGAGCTCGAAGCCGTTGCGGTCGTTCAGTACCTTCAGTGCCCCGAACTCTACCCTTCCCGCTTTTCAATGTCTTTAATTTAATCTATTTCACTTTTAAATTAGTCTGGTCTCAGTTTTTCAGCAGGCAGGTCCCTCGGACAGGCACGCGGAACTCCGCGCTTCGCAAATTCTGCGGCGGTATAACGTGGCATAATTAAATCTTTAAAAGGGAACAAATTTATTTTTATAAATCCACTCCATTTGTGTATGTGTTGTATAGTCTCAGTGTTCTTTGATCCCCTTTTACACGATTCCTTTGGTTTGTTTTATTTAGTTATTTTGTAAAAATGCTTCATACTGTGTTCTAAATCTAATATTCTTGTTAATGTATGCAGTATGCAGTGATGTGTGCAAAGTTGCACATCTTGTTGTTTGTTTTTTTTAATTGTTATAATAATTATGTCTTGTTCATGCATGTTATGCGTGTATTAAACATAATACAATTCCTGTCAGTGCATGTATTGATAATACACTGTATAGGTCTGAGAAGATACACTAGAAAAATGATTTTATTTTGGTTTATATTATTAACTGTTATAAAAGCATGTATAAAAATCACTTATAAACAGATTAACTAAAATAATGCTATAAAAAGTGATAAAATACCTTTATTAAGATTGACGATCGTTCCGTCGCACCAACGGCGACATTTTCGAAATCATTTACGATAGAAAATATTTTCACATAATTTAACAATAATAAACATAGTAAACAATGTCACGAGACATGATGCATAATGAAAAACATTGCAAACATAAAATTAAATTAAAATTAAATTAGCTATTTGTGAACGTGGATTAATTTTCATATAATTTATGTTTAGCATGTTTTTATTATATGTTATAGCAATGTTTTTCATTATGCATGTTGTCTCGTGACATTGTTTACCATGTTATTGTTTTGTTAAATTATATGAAAATTAATCCATGCTCACAAAGAGCTAATTTAATTTTAATTTATTTTATGTTTGCAATGTTTTTCACTATGCATCATGTCTCGTGACATTGTTTACTATGTTTATCGTTTTTAAATTATAGGAAAATATTTTCTATCATACATGATTTTGAAATTGTCGCCGTTGGTGTGACGAAACGCCGTTGGTGTGACGAAACGATCGTCAATCTTACTAAAGATATTTTATCATTTTTTATAGCATTATTTTGCTTAATCTAATTATTAACTGTTTTTTAATATTTTAACAATTTATCTTGTATGTTTTGGCACATTGTTAGTCTTAATGTATCCAGTGAATTTGAGCCTTCCAACGGGATTGCACTTCTAATCTAAAGCAAAAGTTCGGTTTCCGGGCTTGTTATCCATATAATCTCTGTTTGTATACTTCCCTATAATCGATAAATGTCAAGAACATGCACTTAATATGTTTCTCTTCTATTATTGTTACATATTATATATTCCTGGGCCGATTTGTCGTGGCCCACACTGGTAGAAAAATATTTCTTTTTAGTTAATACTAGGGGGCTCTGCCCCCTACGAGCTAGGCTCGTCAACCCCCGTTCAGACACCGCAGACTCTAACAGCACGCTAATTTGATCGCCTTTAAAAAGATTTCGGAAGATTGAATTATAATTTGAATCTGACAATTATAATCTGACGTAATTTTCACCAAACTTTTTTTTCTCTTTTTAATATTCATGTCAAAATACTTTTGTTAGAAATGAAATATTATGATCGTCTTAAAATGTCAAGTAAATGTCTCGCGCAATTTTTAAATTAAAACTGTTTTTCAATATTATTTTTTGTTCATTTTACGTAATAAGTGTAATATGACATAAATTCTCCTATTTAGGACTTCTAACGCATGTTACTGAATTTATTATTTTGCAATATTCTTTCTCATTTAAAATTCACGTGTAACTATAGTTTTTATGACGTAATTTTCAATGAGTTCCTGCTTTTTATATTTTTTGTTTATAATAGTCACGTGTAAAATAAATTTTTAATTTAAAACAAACAATACTGTTTGCGCTGTTTATACAGTTGGCAACAGTTTAAATTAATACAATCTCTCTATTCTAAAAAAAAGTAACTACCGCTGTCACCGCCGCCGCCGGTTTTGAATTTTTTGTGACCGGAGGTCTTTCTTCGTTAATATTAAGAAAAATAATGCATACAAAAATATGAAAATCGGTAGTATTATACAGAAATGTTTGATAACACGCTGATGTAGACAGTTTTCAGATCGAAGAATTATTTTAAGAGATATTTAATGCTAAAGTTGGACAAAATCGTTCCACTAAAAAAGTTTTATAGGAGCAAAAACTGTTCATAGGAATTTAATCATTTTTAGATCATTTTATGCGTTAGAATTTGCCGGAGTGCAGATTGCATTAATTTTTTTATTTTGACTAATTTTTTGAGGTTTTATTTCTATTTTAAATTCAGATTTTCAGCATTTCTAGAGATATTTTAAACAGATTTTCGAAAGTGATATTAATTTAAACTGTTGCCAACTGTATAAACAGCGGAAGCAATAATGTTTGCTTCAAAAAAAAAATATTTATACGTGTAAATAAATTAAAAATTTATTTACACGTGACTATTATAAACAGAAAAAAACATTTGGAATTAGAATTAAATAATTATGTACGAAAAGCATGAACTTATTAAAAATTATGCCATAAAAACTATAATTACACGTGAATTTTAAGAGAGAAAGGAATTTGTAAAGCAATAAATTTATTAACATGCGTTAGAAGTCTTAAATAGGTGAAATTACGTCATATTTACGTCACATTGCAGTTATTACATAAAATGAACACAAAATAATATTGGAAAACGGTTTAAATTTAGAAATTGCGCTAGACATTTATTTGATATTTTAAGAGGATACTTTTCAACTATTTTTGTTAGGAAAGCGCAAATAATATGTAATTTCTAACACAAGTATTTTCACGTGAATATTAAAAAGAGAAAGAATAGTTTGGTCAAAATTACGCCAGATTAAAAACGATTAATTTAAAATGTCTCATTTAAAAGAACTTTCTTTTCACTTTGTTAAAAATTACCAGGAGACAAAGACTCTGTTTACTTAATTCCTTTTATATTAGCTTATTTTGAAATTTTGTTTTATTTGTATTTTTATTAATGTTGTACTAATTTATTTGTTTTTCGTTATTTAAAATAAAAATTATGTCAATTTGTATAATTTGGCGAGTAGTACCGCAACGGATTTGGCGTTAAAATTCCCCAATCAAAGAGAAATGAATAGAAATCCGTTTATAGAGAGATCGCCACTGTTTTTTAAATTATAATTCAATCTTTCGAAATCTTTTTAAAGCCGATCAAATTAGCGTGCATTTAGAGTCTACGGTGTCTGGACGGGGGTTGGCGAGCGTAGCTCGTAGGGGGCCGAGCCCCCTAGTTTTCTAAAATTTGTAAAAAATATCTCTCGAAATGCTGAAAATTTGAATTTAAAATAGAAATAAAACCTCGAAAAATTATTCAAATTAAAAAACTAACTGCAATCTGCACACCGGGAAATTCTGACGCATAAAATGATCTAAAAATGATTAAATTCCTATGTACAGTTTTTGCTCCTATAAAACTTTTTTAATGGAAAGATTTTGTCCAACTTTGGCATTAAATATCCCTTAAAGTAATTCTTCGATTTGAAAACTGTCTGCATCAGCGTGTTTATCAAACATTTTTCTATAATACTACCGATTTTCATATTTTTGTATGCAACAGTTTTTTTAATATTAACGAAGAAAGACCTCCGGTCACAAAAAATTCAAGACCGGCGGCGGCGGCGGTGACAGCGGTAGTTACTTTTTTTTAGAATAGAGAGATTGTCTATATTGTTTATATATATATTCTGTGTAATGCGCAATATTGGCATTATTCATATGAAATATTAAGAAATTTGTAATAGAGTAATAATACGAACATTTTTTTTCAAAATAATTTATTTAATAAATAGTATAATTTATGATTATTTGGAATCACCATTTTATGTTTTATTAATATGCGTCTAATGTTTAGAAAAAGCGTAATTTTATAACAGAAAGTGTATTTACGCTGTTATTTAGGCATGATAAAATTTTGTTAAAATAATGGCAGATTAATTATTCTTTACTAAAAAGTTTATTAATAAATTAATATTTTTAATATTGTAGTACAATATGAGTGAACTTTAAAAAATCCAATGTGCAGTTTTAATTTTTAAAAAAGTAGTGGGGTAAATTTCACTTTAATACATAAATTTAAATTTAAGAAAAATAACAATTTTATGTCTAAAGTGTTACTTACTTCTTACTTACATCATTAACCCTTTCTTGGGCGGCAGGATATTCATTTCACACTTAATTTAAATTACCAAATGCAACACTGGCACCAGAAATGTTAAACAGAATTTTATATTTACAATATATTTGAAGGATAAGCTTTTACATATTATGAAACAAATTTGTTTGTAAAACCTGGTATCATTCAACCATTTCAACATTTTAGCAACTGAAGTATTTTGCTAATGTAAGGGTTGATATTGCATTTGGCTAAAATTTTATTTCTGTCGATGGGATTTTTCTAAGACAACGAAAAATACAGATAACGCCGTTGTAGTAAAGCATCAGACTCACCTCTTAATGCGATGTAATTATAAAGAAAATTGTATCCTTATATGAATTTAAGATAAAATAAATATTGTTTTGTTTTCTGGAATCGTAGGAATATTCTGTGGGGATTTTATCATAGCTAAATGAAGGAAAGAAAGTACATGCTTCATACACACGTTAGAATACCAAAAGCAATACAAAGTTCATTAAGAGTCATCAAACATTAAAGTTTGAAAACGTTTTTCAAGATATTTCATCGTACAAAGGGTATTCTGCTAATGGAAGAATCTAAAGCTTATTAAAAAGAAATGAATAAGCGTTTATATTCAAAATCACTTATTAAATGACAAACATTTTTCGTATATTGTGAAACTCCTTGTAATGAAACTAACATCTTAAGGATTCCTTGTTATTCAAATCACTATTACAAATTTTAAATCCACATAATACTTATTTTTTTCATTTTGAAAGGATTTTAGAAATACATTAAAAATTACTTTTGACAAAATTCTTTAAAATTATGCATCGTATTATTAATTTTTATTATTTTTTAAATAAATATGGTCCATAACGCCAACCCTATTTTTATAATGTAATAATACTGATACAGAACCAATAACTGACACAAAGTGAGCTGGTCCCTTATTCAATGGCTGGAGCTAAGATTTAATTTTTTTCCTAGGAATTTATGCTTTAAAAATATTTTTATATTTATTATAAAAAAATAAAATACTTACAATATATGATATCATACTACAGATGCATATGTCACTTTTTCATGTTTAAAATTATTAGTAATGTAGATATCCAATGACTTACATTTATAAACTAATAACTGAGAAATGGTGTCAGGTGCTGGTAGAACGACTTAACCCTTAAATGCCGGGTGTTGCTTTTCGGCAACATACCCAGTTTAGGCTCGAAAATAATATTAGAATAATATTGGAGCTATTAATGCCTAATGTTGCCAATAAAATACATACTGAAAATATTATTAAATCGATTTTCAACATGTAGATTGCAACACTTGTGCTGTTTAAGAATAAAGATAGATTTATTTTTTCAATTGTTGCTACTTGTTCTTTTTGTTTTATTTGGAAGCTTGCGAAATACCCTACTTTGTTCTGCAGTGATCAATTAAAATTTATTTCTTATTATAGTTCTTAAAATTCTTGTGCGTTTAATATTATAGAATTTTATGAAGGAAAATTATTTTTTCAATTAAAGGCCTATTAGTAACAAACCGTTTTTTATCAGTAAACCATACTAAAAACAAAATATAGTTTTTTAAAGTTATTTTCCCATGATTTATTTAAAAAATGAAAGCCGAAAAACATGATTACAATGATTTTTGAAAAATCAGGCATTTCAGGGTTAAATTTTAATGGTGCCGACTACAAGATAAATTTAATTTATTATTATGTTACTTTAAGCAGTTTAAATATTATATTTCAAATTCCTTTAATACTACCAATGGTTAATACTTCTGCCGGAGACTGGTGAAATGAAATTAATGGAAGCAATAACAGTCGTCTGCAATTAAACTAAATTAAATAACTATAAACCAGTAATCATGGTACTAATGTATCGTGCGAATCTTTTAACTAATTTCTACAAGTATAACTTTAAGCAAAGTTTAGGGTGGTTACATTAAAAATATAAAAATCCGTTACCTTAATTTTAGAAATAAGATATAATCCTCAAAATGTCACGTTTTGCTTTCTCAAAAGTTTCTTTCTCATTGAATTTCTCCTTCACCTACTAGTGGTGAATAAATTGACTCCAAAGTAAAAATAAGTGTCTAAGTTACCATTGGAAGACCTAACACTGCAGACTTTTAGAACGAAATATAGATAGAATTTGAGGTAGAATTTTGCTGAAATTATCAATTACTGGTTATGTGTCGATAACTGCAGGTTTCACCCTAAAGTTATTAAAAAATTACTAATTATTTACTATTTTGTATATATATATACATATATTTGAAACATTAAAAAAAGATTCTCTGTTTCAGAAATATATATATTTAAAATATTTTAACAAGCATATATAATAATAAAGTGCTGATTAACAAAATAAATAAAATTTAAATTTTGGCGCTACCACTACCGCCGATTTAAAATTATATCTCAGCTATACCTTTATCATTTTCAAAAAAGCCCTACTGTGTAAGAAATAATTTACTTATATTGAATTTTCTGATATATCTTAAATTCATTTAATTGTTTTTGTATTTTTCTAACATATCAAAGACTTAAGATATTGCACTGTTAAAAATTTTGCAGCATTCTGGCAGGTCATTCGACTTTTTTGAAAAAACGGTTTTATAACCATAATTTAACTATATTTTGACCTTAAAATGACCAATAATATGATCAGAATAGTGTTAAAATTACGGTTGTGTAACCTTTTTCGGAAAAAACGGTCAAATGACCTGCCAGAATGCTGCAAAATTTTAACAGTGTGGAATAATCATTCCAGATTTTATAGTTAAGCAGCGGTACCGTTCAGTAACTGATGTCACTCATTCCGTCTAATAATTGCAGCTAAAGCTACGTAAATTTAATATTTTAATAAGCAATTGTAATAATAAAGGGCCGATTAACAATGTTTAAAAAGTTTTAAAATGAATAAAATTTAAATTTTGGCCCTACCACTACCGCCGATTTAAAATTGTATCTCAGCTATACCTTTATCACGTATATTATTTTTGAACAAAGAAAAACCGAAACATAAATGAATATCAGGTAAACTAAAAGTGCTAAAATAAATTTCAAAAGATGACAATTAATATTTCTTGTTACACTGATACCCTAAATTTTGTTCAAGAAATAATATTGCACAAAAAAAAAACAGGAAAAACATAAAAAGGAAATAGTTAAGATAAATGACATAAGAAGTCACTTTAGTTAAACAAATACAAAGTATAATGAAGAAGAATGTTACTTCACTTTACATTTAGTTTCATGATAAATTGCTCTTTTAAAAAATGTAAATAATGCGAAAAACATAATCAAGAACTTCGTCTTCTGTTTTTTTTTTTTTTTTTTTTTTTCAGTTTGTTGCAAAATTATTTTTAAGTATTTCACATTAAATAATAAATTATTTATAATTTAAAAAATAAAAGATATTTAAAAAAACGCATATATTTATAGGACAAAAAATTGTGAAAGAAAACTGTTTATAAATATAACATTGTACAGAATATATGAAATTTCCTAAAATATCTTAATTAATTTGATACATTTTTAAAATTCATGAATTCATATTTTCCATGGGTTTCAATTGTGATATGCTGTATTAATAATGAAAAAAAAATATTGTAGCATTTAAATACCGATTAAGAACTAGTTATAATAAAATTAATTAAAACACAAAATATTAAAAGGCGCTGGGAAACAAATGGTTTGTTCATTCTGCAAACTATGTAGTAGCACATGGCCAATGTAGTTCCATTGATAAAAAAGGTATTTTCTATTTTACAAAATACAATTTATGAAGATTTATAGCATGGCTGCGTGAAGCTCATTTCACCATAAATGACAGAAAGCGTAATGAGTTACAGTAGTTGATATGTAAAAGGCGCAGAAATTTCTAAATTATATACTCTGCCTGCACATTACACAAAATAAGTAGCTGTATTACACAGCAGTAAGAAAAAGAAAATGCATAACATACGCATATACGATAAAAGAAAGGAGAACTTCACAAAAAGTCAAACTCCATTATTAATCTGCCCTTATATAAAGTTTTAAAATATTATTATTTGCAGAAGCGCACCACTGAAGAAAAACTGAAATTATTTCAATGAGCATATATACTAAGCAATAATTCCAATCTGATATATTTTTTATACAGTATTATTGATTTATTGCCGATTGATGTAGTCAGACAGATCTTAAATTTTAATACTCGTAATATTTCTTAAGAAAAATATATTTACAGCACCATTTAATTTTAAACTTGAAATTTAAAAAGCTATAAACGCTTAAAATGTTAAGTAATATTATTCAAAGAACAAACTAGAAGTTATTCTAGACATTTCAGATGATACTTTATAAATCGATTGCAAGTCAACTGACTAGTAATATGAATTCATTTTGAAAAATTAAATAAGCTTGCTAAAAACGTTTGAAAATCAGACTTCTAAGTTACAATATATTCATATTTTGATTTTTTTAAATTCTAGAGAATTTAAAATGTATTCGGCACTTCGCGGAAAAAGGCAGGGTGAAATACTTTAGTTATAATCAATTCAACCTTACTTCAAAAACTGACTAAAACGCTAGTAAACCCGAAAACGGAAGATACGAAATTTTTTTAATGTAAATATCATTTACATGTACGGTTTACACGTTCACACCGGCGCGGTGGGTCACACTCGACTGCTTCAGAGTTGCCAAATCTACGACTTTTTGGATACCAATATTTTAATACAGAAAATGTTGTTTTGTTTAATTAGAACAATTGGGTGATTTAAAGGAACAACATTTTCACTAAAATAACAGTGGTGTGCAAAAAGCCGGAGACTTGACAACTCTGAGACAGTTTAGTGTGACCCACAGTGCCGTCGTGAACGTGTTAAGGAGACCGTTGACTTCTTGAGCAAAAAATGACCCCCGAATCGAAAATTATTTTACTACATATTATTATTCTTTAGTTTCTTCTGAGCCATTTGCGAAAAACCACATGCAGATGCTATTATTTTTCGCAAAGTTAGAAGCATTTGATTTTTGTACGAAAACACTTTTAAGGCACTTTAATATAGAGTAAACATCCTCTAATCCGGCAAGTTCGGGACTGGAACATGCCTGATTACGAATTTTTTTCGATTACAGCATGACGACTGGGAAAAACGTACAGATGTTAGACTTAAGCAAAAAATAAACGGTTAAGTGCGAGCACTACTCGCGTACAGAGGGTTCCTTAGAATAAATATATGAATTTGTATGAATGTATTATTTAAAAAAAACATTGCTAAAAGAGAAGTTAGAAAAAAAATGCAAAACATACGCATATACGATAAAAGAAAGGAGAACTTCACAAAAGGGCAAACTCCATTATTAATCTGCCCTTATATAAAGTTTTAAAATATTATTATTTGCAGAAGCGCACCACTGAAGAAAAACTGAAATCATTTCAATGAGCATATATACTAAGCAATAATTTCAATCTGATATATTTTTTATACAGTATTATTGATTTATTGCCGATTGATGTAGTCAGACAGATCTTAAATTTAATACTCGTAATATTTATTAAGAAAAAAATATTTACAGCACCATTTAATTTTAAACTTGAAATTTAAAAAAGGCTATAAACGCTTAAAATGTTAAGTATTATTATTCAAATAACAAACTAGAAGTTATTCTAGAAATTTCAGATGATACTTTATAAATCGATTGCAAGTCAACTGACTAGTAATATGAATTCATTTTGAAAAATTAAATAAGCTTGCTAAAAACGTTTGAAAATCAGACTTCTAAGTTAGAACATATTCATGTTTTGATTTTTTTTTAAATTCTAGAGAATTTAAAATGAATTCGGCACTTCGCGGATAAAGGCAGCGTGGCATAATCAATTGAACCTTATTTCAAAAACTGACTAAAACGCTAGTAAACCCGAAAACGGAAGATCCGAAATTTTTTTAAATGTACATATCGTTTACACGTATGGTTTACACGTTCACACCGGCGCGGTGGGTCACACTCGACTGCTTCAGAGCTGCCAAATCTACGACTTTTTGGATACCAATATTTTAATACAGAAAATGTTGTTTTATTTAATTAGAACAATTGGGTGATTTAAAAGAACAACATTTTCTCTAAAATAACAGTGGTGTGCAAAAAGCCGGAGACTTGACAACTCTGAGACAGTTTAGTGTGACTCACCGCGCTGTCGTGAATGTGTTAAGGGGACCGTTGACTTCTTGAGCAAAAAATGACCCCCAAATCGAAAATCATTTTCCTACATATTATTATTCTTTAGTTTCTTCTGAGCCATTTGCGAAAAACCACATGCAGATGCTATTATTTTTCGCAAAGTTAGAAGCATTTGACTTTTGTACGAAAACACTTTTAAGGCACTTTAATATAGAGTAAACATCCTCTAATACAGCACGTTCGGGACTGGAAGCATGCCTGATTACGAATTTTTTTCGATTACAGCATGACGACCGGGAAAGACGTATAGATGCTAGAATTAAATAAAAAATGATAGTAAAGCATGTTTTTAACACATTCCAACAATGTTGAAAAATGTTTAGGCATTCGGTTTGTCTGTTCGTCTCTCCACGCTGCAACTCCCGTAAATGTACTCGTATTTTCATGCAATTGATGAACGTTACTTAGGGTCAACGAAGCATGTTTGGTATTGTATATGAAGCATGTGGGATTAATAGTTCATTTACAGGGGCATTCAAAAGAATTCCATTAAATTATGATATATGGGGGGAAATCTTTTCAGAGTATTTTAATGACATTACGCTATTTAAAATGTATTGAAACTGATATAAATCACTGAATATTTAACTACAAGCTTATTACGATAGACTAGGGCATGCATAGCGTTTTTGGTTGATTTACAGGGACACAAAAGAAATCTGTTACAGTACTGTCTTTGTGTAATAACGCCTGGAAGTGCGTTTTCAATTTCGGCATGCGCTTTTACATTTAACTTTTTTTTTTTTGCATTTTATAAGTTAAATATATATTCTATACCTCATATACAGGGCGGAGCAAAAGAACTCACCTGCCCTTCTCCTTATTAACGGAAATTGTTGAAGGGGAAATTTAAACTAATGTATGTGTGTATGTATTTCTTAAGTGAAATAAATGTTGGCATGCATGTAGATAATGGATACAAATCTATATACAAGGCTGCTCAATGAATTAGTAGAATTTTCTGATTGTCGATCGAAATAGCATAAATTGGGTTTTCAAGTGTACTATGCGTTTCCATATGGTTGAATTAGACATAATATTTTTACTTATTAAATGGTGCAATTTTGTTATATTATTGTTAGAAAGTGTTTCATAATCTATGCTTGAAGTATGATTTTTTTGTTAATTCTTTAACCAGCTTGAATAAAATAAACAAAATTATCAATAAAAGTACAACATATGTACATAATTATAAAATTAAAGCATGCACTGTAGTCCTACTCGTAGAAGCCATCTTAAACAAATCTCGAATATCAGTTTGTATGATGTAGTTTCGCATGATGTTGATTTTCACACTTTCCGCTTCTTTGAACAAAATACTGCATTCAGAAAAATTGATAAATATATTCAAGGAATTCAGCTGCTTGATTCCAAATGATGCTGTTTGACTCTTTCACACCAACTTCAAAACAGCCAACGTCTTTCAGTGTTTTAAGGTTCATACTACTCTGAATGATAGCCTCATCTGTCAAACTTTTCTGCATCAGCTCATCAAAACCTGCTTCAACTAACTCTTTTCTTTCCTCTCGATTCTGTTGTGACATGGGGTTCTCTAAAAACAAACAACCTGAAACATCTTCTAGTGTTTCGACAGCTGTATCGCTTTCAGTAACTTCAACATTTTCGTCCATTACTTCAGGCCAGTGTTTACGCCATGTTTCCTGGTCCATTTCCCATTCTGAAGTTCCATCAGATTATTATAAACATTAGAAGTGAGTAAACAAGGAATAAAATCTGGTACTTCTTAGTTATACCGTCGACCAAATTACTGTCGCCAAATTGTAAGATTAATTACCAATAATGGTTGCATTTAATTAATTGTAACATTAAATGACAATAATGGCCAATAAAACCATTAATTCGACGTTTTATTTTTATTTCATTAATGTTTTACTAGTTTATTTGTTCTTTCGTTATTTAAAATAAAAAAGTATGTCAGTGTGTATAATTTGGCGAGTGGTTTGGCGATTTATATAATTTGGCGATATTGGTCGACGGGATAACTAAGAAGTACCTAATTTTTTTTTCAGAAAGTCATACCAGATTATACAACATGCCGGATCATAGGATGCCAGATTAGACAATGTTTACTGTACTTTAAATCTGTTTCTCTCAAAACTGATTTTACAACGTTTTCAGATTGTGTAAATGCGTCTTAATTTTGGATGAAAATTTATGGAACTGATAAGTAAGAATCCTGATAATACTTACAAATACACTGTGTATGCATTTTAAAATTCGACTTCATTAAGATAATTAGATTTTATATTTTACTGATTAAATGGCAAAATTTTGAGGAAAATTGATATGGGGTTCAGAAAAATCTCTAAAAAATGAACTATTGAAGGAATTAAAAAAATCGATGCACATATTCGTTTTCAATAGAGTTTTAAGTGATTAAAATATAAAATCGATGAACTATCTCAAAAATTAAGACGCAAGGAGCATTTTAAAATTTCGCTTTAAAATTTTAAAATTCTCAAAAATATTAAAATTAAATAATATTTGAAATTCCTTTAAACGTGTTCAATATAATTATAGTGAGATGTATATTTCCAAAAAATTTTATATCTCTATGATGAAAATTAAAAAATATATATATTTTTAACGTCCACTGCGAGAACTAAGAGGCTAGAAATTGAGACTATTTTTTAAAGCACATATCTTGTTAAAATATCCATGCATCATTAGAATTTTTTATACTAGTTTAGTAAAAAGTGTATATATATATATATATATATATATATATATATATATAAGCTTGTTGGAATCTGTGGAATAAATTTCAACTGTTCTACTTCAGCCTTGAATATGATTTTACTCAGTTACAACATAGCGCCAATATTATTTCTCGTAAATTTAACCCCTACATAGTTTTAATTAGAGAGTCAATTGAGATTTTTACGAATCAAAATGAAGTTTGTAACGATAACCTGTCATTTAACATCCCAAATATTTCGTTTAATTTTTTGAAGCATACTTAATTCCCCTCCCTCCCTTTTCAGTTTTTCCCCTCGGTTTGTGTCCGCGCATGGCGCCACTAGTAAATTTATCCTCCTGGTTTTCTCTCTTTTGTCCCTATTCCCCTTTCATATTTCCCCTCCATCCCTCATTGAGTTGGAAGTTGTGCCTTCGCAGTGCTTCTTTAGTATCCCTTGAAAAAGGCCAAGTGTTTTGGTTGAAACTGTTGTGAAGTTTTTAACATCATTTTAGTGTTTAAACGTCATGCATATTTTATATGTAATATAGATTTTAAATGAGCTGTATAGTTTCAATTGTACACCGTTTTTGCAATTGTATAAATATTCCTTCATACATATTATCATATTTCTAAAATATATATGTATATATATGATATATATTTTTATGTTTTTTGCATCAATTATTTATTCTTTTTAATGAATATTGCCGATAGATAAACATAATTAATGCATTAAAGTATGTTATTTGATATTGATGTTCGCTAAATTTATTGAAATACCCAAGATTTATATCTTTCAACAGGCGCATAAAAAGAAAGTCTATTTTTATTTTTCTTCGTAACAACTTTATTCAATTTCTCACTTGAAAGATTTTTAATTTTTATATAGCTTAAACCCTTAGTTGTTTTCCATTCCAATTTAAGTGTTTTTTTCTTTTCAGATAGAAACAAATTCTCTTTAAAAAAAAAAAACTCAAGACATACAGTGCATATTTTCTAAATACGCTTTCTTTCTATTTTTAAAGTAAATGACATGAAAGAAAGATATTTTTTTCAATGTTTCTCCTATTCTCAAAACATCCCATATAAAGAAAACAGTGGGATAAAAAGTCTATTTGTATTGCAATTACATAATGTTTTTTAAGTTAATATAACAAGCTGTTTTTTTTTAATCTTGCAATCTTACAATATTAAGCGTTTCTGAAATACTACTTGTATAAAAATAAAATTCAGAACTAATTTTAAACTGAAGTGAAGAATTTTGTTATTTGCCTCGTGAAAAAATGAAGAAAGATGTTTTTAAAAAAGCATTTTCAATCTAATTTTAAAAGGATTAGTAAACATTTTATTAAAAAAAAATAGTATTTTTGTTACATTTTGAAATATTAGAAGGATTTCATATACAAAGATAAGAGTTTACATTTACTAACTTTTCTAAACCTCTAAAAATTAAATTAGATGAATTTTCAAAAATACAAAATGTTTTGCTTGTTAAAAAATAATGATTGCAGTTTTATAAGAATCGTGTGTTATAAAAAACATAACCAGTATCCGTAATATAAAGAAATTAAAGTATTTAAAAAGAATTCGCAGTCCGTGCCATTGATTATTATTCTCGGACATCAAATTTATGAGAAGTGGTATATCATTAAAAATCTGTGATTATATTATTTTTTAGAAATAACCGTCATTTCTGTGAAATTACTTTTTACAAACTTATTTTACAACAAAATGCATTTGTAAAATTTAATTGACTAAGATTAATATTCTTCAAACTCATAAAAAGTTTTCATATTAAAAAAATGGCTTTTTTGGAACTATTCAAAGGGCAATCAATATTTCAAATTTTTAAATGCAAATTCGTCTTGGACATGATTTAATTTTTACATTCTGGAGCAATTCCCTTATTTACGAAATCTGGGGACTAAGATGAATTTGACCGATGCTCTATTTAATAAATATCCCATAAACCCATCTTTTTTTTAAAATTTATTTCAGATTGTTGAAAATGCCGTAACTTTCCACTTTATTGTTTTAAAAATAGCGTGTTGTTTTTATTCGCTATTCATTGATTTCTTATTAAATTTTGCACTCTTATGTATGATTTTAAAACTTACTTCATTTTACAGATATTATAGAAAGCATCTCGAAAATTTTGTTTTGTAAACTCTTGCATTTCGGCATTTTACTTAAAAATATAATAAATGTAACAAACGTTGGTAATTTAATAAAAGAACAAACTAATATTTGAAAAAATAACGTTATGTTCTACTTAACATTTAAAAGAATTATGCCCTCTGAAGTATGACTATTTTTAAACATTATAACAAGTTTAAATACGTACGGTAAGGACACTGTGATAAAATGCTTTTAAATTCTTCTTATCCAATCCTTTTTTAGAAAGGCTTGAGACGCCTGCACATTCGCAATTGCTATTGTCACACCGATTTATTTTAGCTTTCATAGTTCTTTAAAATTATTTTTATGTGAATTTTAAAATGAGAAACAAAACTTTTGTGAAAATTACGTCATATTTAAAACGATACATTTAAAAAGTTTTACTTAAAATAAATTTCTTGTAGCGTCTTCAGAAAACTGTTTACTTAGCCACTTTATACGAGCTTATTCAAAATTGTTGAGTTGATCTTAATAACAAAAATAGCCGTTAGCTGTCTCGGCAGTAATTAATTCGACATTAAAATTCCTCAGCCAAAGGGAAACAAGCAAGAAAAAAAAATCATGCGTCAAGCATAGATTATGAAACACTTTCCAACACATTTAGAATGATGTAACAAAACTAAACCGTTTAAAAAAATAAAATATTATGTCTAATTCAACCATATGGAAACGCATAATACATTTTAAAACACAATTTCAACTGTTCCCATCCACAATCGGAAAATTATGCGAATTTTTCCAGCAGCCCTGTATATGATATATAGATTTAAATCTATTAACTACATGCATGACAAAATTTAGTTCACTTAAGATATACATATAGTACTTCAGTTGAAATTTTACCTTCAGCAATTTCCTCTAATAAGGAGAACGGTAAGTGAATACTTTTGCGCAGCCCTGTATTTATGGTAGACAATTTATATATAACGAGTAAGATGCAAAAATTAATTTAATTTAAAATCGCATACCGAATTTTAAACCGTGCACTCCAGCAATAATTACTCAAAGACTGTACTGTACTGTAACGATTTCTTTTGTGTGTTCCTGTAAATGAATAAAAAATGCTATGAATGCTTTGTTTAAACGTGATCATAGTGAAATTCATTGATTTATATCAGTTTCAATACATTTGAAATAGCATAATGTCATTGAAATACTCTGCAAACGATTTTTTTCCATATACCATAATGTAATGGAAAACTTTTGAGTGCCCCTGTAAATGAACGATTAATCCTACATACTTCATATACAATACCAAACATGCTTTGGTAACCCTAACGAACCTTTATCAATTGCATGAAAATCCCAGTATATTTACGGGAGTTAGAGCGTGGAAGATGGCCAGACGGACAGACGGACAGAAGGCCAGACGGACAAAAGGCCAGACATACCTAATGCATAAACACTTTTCAACTTTGTTGGAAAGTGTTAAAAATGGAATCTTGATTACAGAGGATCACCACTAGTCGTTTACTTTCTATTTTATCTTCCGTAATCTTTTCAAAGCAATTCAAATTAGCTTGCTTTTAAAATCTATGGTGTCTGGATGGTTACTGTTGCTCGAAGTTCGTAGGGGGCAGAATCCCATAGTCATATAAAACTATATTGTATACAACCGATATTTAGATTTATTAAAATTATTTATAACTGCATTTAACATAAAAATTTTAACAATGATTAAAATTAATAATTATTAAACAATTATTTATAAGGTCAATAAAGTTTATTTATAAGTCAGAATACATATAAGATTTTAATCTGTTGACAGATATTACGAAATGTAATCTCCAAATGAAGCCTAAAAAAAAAAAAAAAAAATCAAACTCAGTAAATTGCTTTTCATCTATCAATATGATTCATAAAAGCAATTATGAATATAATTTGTTACTCTAAACAAGGAACTTTACCATTCTAAATAAATACTTTGTATAAACATTTCATCGCATATCCAAGAAATAAAGACATTTGAACAATCAATAATCTAAACTGTTTAAGTAACTTAAACTATAAATAATGTAATATTAAGAATAATGATATTAATTTCCTGTTTTTGTCTTCAATAATGTATAATAAATGTTTTTTTACATTTACTTGTATTCCAGACTCTCAAAAGGAGAGATGCAGCGATTTTTATGCTGCAATTGTATCTAATTAAATTCTGTTTCTTTCTTTTAAAGTTCAGTCCACATATTTTTTTACAAGTCACAAAGATATTCACGTGTGATTTAAAACAACACAGAATATTATACCATTAGCAATGGATTAGAATGGGAAATGATCAGAATTTACATATGATATTACCCTGATGCTGGATTCCAGAGAAACCACGGATACAAATACAAATACAAGGAAAGCCAATTTTCTCCTTCTTATGCTTTGCTTTTATAATTGAGATATAAATAAATAATAAAACTGTGAGGAAGAGCGAATTTCGTGCAAACAGATTGTCGAAGTTGAAACACGTCAAACAAAATAATAATGAGATTTGTCTCAATAAATGCATCGTCATTAAATGATAAAAATAAAAATCAGTCTCATTCAATATGATATTTCAAGCCCTGAGTTTCTACAATTGGTGTTCAGAACTGCGATGAGAACGTTACGCCTACAAAGCTAATATTTGAAGTGATGTTATGAAATCGTTATTTAAGTGTGTAAAAATTAATAAATGAAATAATGTTGGCAGGCTGATGGCTATATTGTGATTCCTCTGAAGCTGGATATCCATTCTAAGAAGTGAGTTTATTTTGTTCTTATTCAATCTGTCAAAGTTGGTCGATTTTAAGGAATTATAACTTTCGTTGAAAGCTGAAAAATCATTAAGTATTAAGAACTTACATAAATTAATTTTTGAAGAAGTCGGTGATAGGAATAAGAGACGTAGCATTTGAAATTTTACCGGCTTTGCTTTTTAAATTGGTTCTGATGAATATAAATCAAAATTGCAAGAAATTAAAGATAGTTTTTCCGTAAATGATTTGATAAATATTTGCAATGTTTTGTGTATGAATAATTCTGGAACTTTCGATGAAATTTCTGCTAGAATGATTTCTTCTTCATGTGATTATTAATTATTATTATGTGATTCTTTATGTGATTGATGTATTGAAATCTAATTTAATTCCTGATGAAGGTGCTCTTAGCGATTATGAGAGTGATGATGTATCGAATAAAAGTAATGATATTTCGAGTGTTTCTGAAAATAATTTGAGAAATGATTCTGGTAGTTCTAATTGTGAAAATCAGAAAATTCTAATTCCTGATTATGCTCTTAAACCACCTATTTCTATTAATGATATTGAAAATATGGTCACGGAATTTACTGGTAGTCAATTTCAGAAGGTTGAAAAATGGTTTGCCGATTTTGAAAATATTGTTTCTTTATTTAATGTTAGTGATTTGCAAAAATTGATTTTGGCTAAACGCCGTATGAATGGCGGGGCTAAATTGTTTATTGAAAGTGAAACAAAAATAAATTCGTGGTCTAAAATGAAAGCGTTACTTATTTCTGAATTTGGTCAAACGTACAATTCAGCTGAATTACATGAATTGCTATCTAAAAGGAAAATTAAACCAAATGAATCTTTAGGCGAATATTTTTTAAGTATGAAACAGTTATGTTCAAAAGGCAGCATAGAAGATTCTGCACTCATTCAGTATGTAATTAATGAAATTAATGATCCTGTTTTTAAATAACCCTTTTGTATGGTTGCCCCAATATTGTTGGATTCAAACAAAAATTAAAAGTCTATGAATAATTAAGATCGGAGTATGAAAATGCAAAGTCTTATAAACATGAAGGAGCTAAGCCTAAAATTAAATCCGAAGTTGAAGTTAAGAACAGATTTAAGCCTGTAAAGCCAAATATGCGGTGTTAAATTTACGGCGGGAACAATCATAAAAGCATTAACTGCGTTACTAAAGATAAAGGGCCCCTTTGTTCCTCTTGTAACAGTTATGGTCATAAATCATTTCAGTTTAATAAATCGAAAGATACAAATGTTAAAAACGCTCAGCCACAAGTTAACACTATTACATCCCAAGATTTAATTCTAAAAGAGATAAAGGTTTATTCTTTACATTTAACCTCCTTGATAGATACTGGTAGTCAAAAGACTATGTTAAAGAAAAGTGTTTATGATAATCTGAAGAACTTTGTGGAATTGAAACGTACGGATATCACCCTGACCGGTTTAGGAAAAACCTCAATTAAGCCAGAAGATTTATTTGATTCAGAAATTGAAATTGATAATTCAAAATTTAAAGTTGACATTTTTGTCGTTAATGACAGTTACATTAATTTCGATTTAATTATTGGCACTGATGTTATTCATCAAGGTACATTAACTATTTCTGAGAATGAAGTGAAATTGTTTAAAACGGAAGTTCGGTCTAATGACTTTTTAGTTACCATTGTAAATGTTCTAGATGAACCTAAAATTGATTTAAGTCACATTGCTGACAAAAATTTGCGTTCGAAATTTTCCTCTTTAATTGAAAATTATGTGCCAATTAAAACTAAAACAATAGATTGTTAAAATGAAAATTAATTTAACTGATGAAATCCTAGTTTGTTCTTCCCTTCGAAGATTACCGCCATGTGAGAAAAAAATAGTTGAAGATCAAATTGAGGAGTGGCCTAGCTCAGGAAAACATTTGGAAAAGTTCTAGTTTTTCGTCGCAGTTGTCATGGTTAAGAAAAATGATAACGCAATGCGACTTTGTATTATTTACACACGTCTTAACAAGAAGACAGTGCGTGAGCATTTTCCATTACCAGTAATAGATGATGTTATAGATCAATTGCATTCTGCTGAGGTATTTACGACCATAGATTTAAGAAACGGTTTTTTTTTCATGTAGAGGTTGAAGAAAAATCCCAGAAATACACCTCTTTTGTTACTAAAAATGGACAGTACGATTTTTAAAGTGTCCATTCGATGACCAATGGCCCTAGTGTTTTTCAAAAATATATTTATAATGTATTTCGAAATATATTAAAAGATCACACTGTAGTTATTTATATGGATGACCTAATAATACCCGCTAAAAGCGAAGCTGAAGGTCTAGAAAAATTAAAACTTGTTCTTTAAACTGTATCGGAATACGGGTTGGAATTAAATCTTAAAAAATGCAATTTTTTGAAGCGTGAAATTGGTTTTTTGGCATATAGAATCATGAATGGTAAATTGTGTCCCTCCCCACTGAAAACAAAAGCAATAATAAATTTCCCCGAACCAAACTGTACCCAAAGTTATTTAGGATTAACGCGATACTTTCGAAAGTTTATAAGAAATTATTCGGTTATTGCTAAACCGTTGAGTGACCTGTTAAGAAAAGATTCTAAATTTAAGTTTGATGTAGAAAAACAGAAAGCTTTTAACGAACTAAAAAACATTTTGTCGTCAGAACCAGTACTTTCAATTTACAATCTCAAAATCGCGACCGAAATCCATTGTGATGCCAGTATTGATGGCTATGGAGCTGTATTAATGCAAAAATCTACAGTCGATAATCAATTTCATCCAGTTTATTTCGCCAGAAAAAAAAAACAACCGAAGCTGAACGAAAGTATACTAGCTATGAATTAGAAGTCTTAGCTGTAATTGAAGCCTTGGAAAAGTTTAGAGTATATGTGCTAGGTATTCCATTTAAAATTGTAACTGAATGTAATGCATTTAAAATGACTATGGATAAGAAAGAAATGGATACAAAAATAGCTAGATGGGCAATAATGTTATCTGATTTCGATTATACTATTGAGCATAGATACGGTGCTAGTATGAGGCATGTTGATATCCAGATGGCATACAGATATCCTATCAGTATGGTAATGCAAGATAGCTTAACTTTAAAATTATACAAGCTCAAGAAACAGACGAGCATATTAAAATCATAAAAGAGATTCTAAAAGTAAAATCTTATGATGATTATTTAGTTAAAAATGATGTTCTTTATAAATACGTTAATGGTAATGATTTATTAGTTGTCCCAGGGAAATGCAAATGAATATCATTAAGGCTGCTCACAAAAAAGGTCATTACGCCGTTGCACGAACGGAAAAATATTTAGAGAATGATTTCTACATCCCCAAAGTTACACAAAAAATTGAGAAATGCATATTAAATTGTGTTCCCTGTATTTTAATTATAGAAAATCTGGTAAACAAGAAGAGTTGCCACACCCGATAGAAAAAGAAGAAACTCACTTACATACGTACCATGTTGATCACTTAGGTACATTGGAGAGCACGAATAAAAATTACAAATATATTTTTTTGGTCATTGACGCATTCACAAAATTTTCTTGGTTGTATCCCACGAAATCTACCGATACTGCAGAAGTAATTTCTAAATTAGAAATCCAAAAAACTGTCTTTGGAAGTCCATTTCGCATAATTTTAGATGAAGGTCCTGCCTTTACCTCTAAAGCTATTGAAGATTATTGCGTCCGAGAAAATCTTAAAGATATCCCGGTTACCACAGGGTTACCAATAGCTAACGGCCATGTTGAACGTTTAAATTTAGTCATAATATCTGTTCTGTCAATAATCTGTAGATAGTCCTACGAAGTGGTATACACATGTAAGCGATGTCCAACAAGTGATAAATTCGACCTTTCAGAGAAGTATTAACACAGCCCCTTTCGAGCTGATGTTTTGTACTAAAATGAAGCTCAAAAATAACATTGAGATTACTAGTCTTTTGAACGCTGAAATACAAGCCGATTTTATTAATAATCATGAAGAATTGAGAAAAGATGCTAAAAGACAAATTTTAAAAGTCCAAGAAGAGAATCGTGAAACTTATAATCTGAGACGAAAAAAGCCTAACAAATTTAAACTTAATGATATGGTTGCTATAAAACGCACACTACAAGGTCCAGGTTTAGTCATAAAATTAAAAAATAATGACACCTACGATGTAAAGAAAGTTGGATTTAATGAAGGTCCAATGTACATGAAGACGTGGACGAATGAAGCTTGACATCGAAAATAAAAGGGAGAAGAATTTCACCGATTATGACACTACCCCGACTACGACACACCACCGGACTGACTTTAAACGATTTTGACAAAATTAATCCCGAAGGAATGAAAAAAAACATAATACGGAATGACGTAAGAAAAAAGAAGACGAAAAGACGTAGGAAAAAGAGAAGACGAATCAGACGAAAGACGTAAGAAAAATAAAACGTCGAAAAGACGTAAAAGAAGAATGAGAAGAATTCTTTTCAAGAAATAATTTAAATTTTGATGAAAGATTTTAATAATGATGACTTTTTTTCAAAATAGAACTTCGGATACTGCTGTTTTTTTCTTTATCTTTCCATGTGATCCAGTTGTCCCTACCAGCAGATCTACAGTGTCACTGAGGGCAGTCGACCGGTTAGTTTGGCCGTCTGGGAAAGCTTTTTAGTATCCCAAGTGCCTTTAGCATCCAGAGCAAACTGCGTGCCTACAGCGCCTAGCAGGAACGATTGGTTATCGTAACTCTGATCATCCAGGCTCTCTAGAAATCGTCTGAATAGAGAAGGCGTGGCTTGGAGCCAGCCGCAGAAGAGAAGCGAAGCGAGCTGTTTGAGAACTGAAAGGAAGTGAAAAACGAACAGAACATCCGATGGGGTGTTTTCCGCGGGAGAAGAAGGACGGTAGACAATAAGTAATGATGCTGATGTGTGTTGGTTTAATCCGGTCACAAATGTAAAGATTGACATGATGTTTTAATCCATGTATATAGTTTGCATGTACTTTTTTCTGTAAATATAATTTACTTTAAAAGTTACCGGTGCCAGGATCAAATTTGTGTTAGTCTCTATCAATATGATATTTCAAGCCCTGATATCCTACAATAATATTATGGCTTCTGTAAAAGAGAGCACAACCGTTGAAAAATTGAACGCCAACAATTATACAAATTGGCGTTTCAAAGATGAAATGTTGTTGATTCGGGATAAGCTAATTGAAGTTATTACGGAACAGGCTTCCACTCCATTGACCGATGAATGGAGCAAGAAAGATAGAAAGGCAAGAGCTTTAATAAATTTGTCCATCGTCGATAGTCAAATCGTGCATGTCTTAAATTTAAATTCAGCTAGGCAAACATGAGACGCACTGAAAAAAATCATGAGAGATCTAATATCTCTAGTAAGCTATATTTGTTGCGAAAACTCTACAGTACAAAGTTAATTAAAGGTGGCAATATGACAGCCCACATAACAAAAATTTTAGAAATAGTGGACAAACTGTCAGCCATAGGTGAAAATATAACTGACTCGCACATTTCAGCACTACTGCTGTGCTTCTTGCCACTGTGACAAGATACATTAGTCACTGCCCTGGAGGCGAGAGACGAAGTAGAATTAACTGTAAACTTTATAAATTCCGAAAACAGCAATAAAGCATATAAAGCACAAGGTAAATTTAATAATTCAGAATACAAAAGAGGCAATAACAAGTACTGCTCACACTGTAAGATGAAAAACCACACGAATAAAGAGTGCTGGTTTCTAAAAGGAAAAAAACAACAATAGTCGCACAAATAACAGAGACTATAAAAACAAAAACAATTCAACATCACTAGTTTATGAAGAAAATAATTTATACAAAAACGCGGAACCTGAAGAAAGAAAACATACAGTCATTGAAAACAATAGTGTTGCTTTACTAGACCGAATCTATCCGCGGGCTGAAATCGCAGAGATAACCTTTATAGGAGTTTCTCAGTTTCGGCACGCGGTAAAGCAAGCCGGTGTGGAGTCCCCTCATTAGTTTCCGAGCACGGGCTCTTCCTATGAAGTGTCCCGTGATTAGGATTTCATGATGTGACGGTGGCTCTGCATCGGGTCGAACCTGTTCCTACCCCTCTTTAGAGTTGTATTGAGCCGGGTTGCTTCGTCAGCGTTCGGACGTTGGTAGTGGATAAGTTGGGGGCAGTCATTGACTCACGTGAGTGTGGGTCCGTAGTTTCCCGTATTGTGCAATGCCTAAGAGGAGACTAAAGCGGGACAATCCTGCTTGGGATGTCCTACTTATGATACACATCGGTGCAGGTCAGAATGACTAGACCGGTCTTGTGGGGACACCCTTGCAGTGGGTACCATGGTGGTCCTTTTGGGGGCACCGTGTTGTGGTCAGTAGTAGCCGGTGCACGTACATAGTCACGTCCTACTAGACCGAAAGTCTGAAAATAAAGGCACTTTTATAGTGGAGAGTGGCAGCTCCAGCCATATAGTAAACTCAAAGGAATTCTTTACTAAAATAACAAATAACACTGAAACAAACGTTACAGTTGCAAATGGGAATGAAATGATTTCATATGGATCTGGGGAGGTAATAATTCACACAGAAAATGAAAAAATCAAGTTATATTACGTGACGTACTTTTTGTCCCTGACATAGAAACTAACTTGCTGTCAGTGAATAGGGCAACTAAAAACGGTTGCAAACTAAATTTAAAAAATATAAATGTGACATAATACATAACGGTTATATTATACTTCAAGGTAAACTGAAAAACAATCTGTCTGAAATACATGTTAGTAAAGATAAAAATCACAAGCACTATGCAAATGTCACTTACAACTGCTCAAATACAAACTGCATAGATTTGTGACATAGGCGGATGAGGCATAGGAATTACGACACAATAAAGTTGATTTTATCAAAGGAATTAGTTAATGGATTTAAAGTGAACAAGTGAAAACAGAACACAAAATGTGAGGTATGTACAACATCAAAAATCAACGAGACCCCGTTTCCTAAATTCGGTGCCTATAGAGCTACAAAAAGGCTCGAGTTAGTGTATTCTGACGTATGTGGCCCTATAAATACACCCACAATTGTGGGGGGGGGGAGATACTTCATCACTTTCATTGAAGATTATATGCGATTTTGTGTAATTTATTTAATGACAAATAAAAGTGAGGATTCTGAGAAATTGAAAGAATACATTTCAATAGTGAAAAACAAATTTGGACAAAAATATCTACTTCCATAAGATCGGATAATGGTGGTGAATATACAATAATGAAATTGAAAAATATTTACAAGAAAATTGCATTCATCATCAGCTCATCGTGTCATTTAACACAAGCCAAAACGATGTTGCTGAGCGAAGAATAGGTCGCTACAAGATATGGTTAGAAGTATGTTAAATGAAGCAAATCTACAATACAATTACAGGAGAAAGATATATGTACCGCGAACCACCTAAAGAAACGTCTACCTTCAAGATCGGTAAAACTAAGAATTATGGATGAATAGAAAACCCAACTTAAAATATCTTAAAGTTTTTGGCTGTACTGCATACACCTGAGTACACAGATCAAAGAGAGGGAAATTACACAACAGAGCAGAAAAGGTACTTTTGTCGGATACGACAGTTGCTCTAAGGCGTGCAGAATCTATACAAGTGACAGAAGAGTAATATTGGTCAGAAACGTAAACTTTATAGAAAATAAAAGTAATTCAGATACTAATGAAAATCTAGATAGAAGAGAGTTAATTGCGGAGCCAAACAAACAAACACAACAAAAATACACGAATGAAATCGAAACAGATCTGACACCAACACAAAATGAACAAAGTCCACTACCCGCGTTGCAACAACAAATTCCACAAGTCAGAAGATCAGAAGGAACCAATAGAGGTGTACCGCCAGACAGTTTTGCTTATGCAGTCTAGCACGATCCAGTATATGTACCTAATAATTGGGAAGATATGATTAATATAGAAAATCCTATAGAAAAACAGAACTGGATAAAAGCGACAGAATAGGAAATGAATTCCCTTAATGAAAATGAAACTTGGTCCTTAGTGGATACCCGCAAGGAGCAAGAGTAATTGCGTCAAAATTTACTTTTAAAGCGAAATATGACGAATTCAGTAAAATCAAGCGTTACAAAGCCGGGGGGGTCGCACAAAAGTATGGAGTAGATTTTGATGAAACTTACGCTCCAGTTGTTTCCCCGTACAACATTAACATGCTTCTTAACTGCCGCAGCGTATCACAATCTCAATATTAGGCAAATGGATATAAAAACGGCATTTTTACATGGGGAACTGGAAGAAAATGTTTATGTATCACAACCTGAAGGGTACATAAACACTACAGAACCCAATATGAATTGTAAATTTAAAAAAGCCCTATATGGGTTAAAACAAGCAGCAAAGACTAAAATAATTAAAATTTAAACAGAGCAATGCTGATAACTGCTTATTTGTAACAAAAGAAGGGGAAAACACAGTTTATATGATAGTATACGTAGACGATATAATTATCGCAGGAAAAGATGAAGAGATAAACGACATAATAAATAAACTAAAATGAAAGTATGCACTTGAAGTTTTAGGTGAAATTTTCTATTACCTTGGGATAAAATTACAAAAAACTGACAACGGTTTCCAACTAAATCAAACAGAAAAAATAATAGAAATTGAAAAAAAAAAAAAAAAAAAAAACTTAGAAGATTCTAATCAATATAGCACTCCAATGTAAACAGGCTTTCACCGATTAGACAATGAGGAAGCAGAAATGACAACAACACTAAATACCGACAAGCAATACGCGCATTATTGTATGTTGCTACAATAAGTAGGTATAAACACTTCATCGCATATACAAGAAATTAAGAAATTTGAACAATCAATAATTTAAACTGTTTAACTAACTATAACTATAAATAACGTAATATTAAGATTAATGATATTAATTTCCTGTTTTTTGTCTTCAGTAATGTATAATATATGTTTTTTACATTTACTTGTATTCCAGACTCTCAAAAGGAGAGATGCGGCGATTTTTATGCAGCAATTGTATCTATTTAAATTATGTTTCTTTCTTTAAATGTTCAATCTGCATCAAACTGTGAGCGACAACGAATTTCGCGCAACCTTATCCAACATTGTTGGATAAGTTAAAATACGTCCAACATGATCTTTATGTCATTTTAAAAATTTAGAAGATTTATGATTTTAATCAATGAAATTTTTTTAATCAGCTGATTAAAATCACGATTTAATCGATAATTTAAATTAACTGATTAAAATCGTTGATAAGTTAGTTAATAGACAAGAGTAATTTAAAGAAGGAAAAAACAACCAGGCATTTGACCGCAATGGAAAAACGGCATCTTAACCCAACAGAAAGCAACCGGCATCCTGCACTCAAAAATTTTCGCCCACTCACCCCAAACTATTGTGCAAGTCATCGGTCCGCCTACTGACGTGAAGAAGCCCGCCATTTATGCTTTGCAAAAAGGCTAGGTACCAGTGTACTCTGTAAAAACATCAGATATATTTCTCTGGCGTTTAAATTAAGATTTATATGGCAAATAAAGAAGACAAGTAACAGATTCTGGACACTTACCAGAAGTCTCACGATGAAATATCAATAAAAAAAGTACTACTTAATTTTTTTTAAAGCAAAGAAACGGAAATTAAAGTATGAGTAGGGGACCATCTTCCTCACAACTTAGCAGCGTTTCCCTACAGGGCCCTCGTATATGAAAACAACGTGATACGGCATATTGTACAACACGGCATCTCATTTCAAGTTATTCTATTTAACTCAACTTCTTTTTTATATGCTATTATGGCATGCTGTAATTGATTTTTGACTTACTTGAAAATATAAATTTAGTAAAATAAAAACTCATTATTATTTTAAACAGTAAAATAATAAGAGTATTGCAAAAATAAAATACATAAAAACTGACCTTCTAAAAAAAAATAATTTCCAGTTAATTAACCTTTCTTTTCACTAACTTTGGCCATTTTAGTTATTTAAAAAATCAAATATTTATATCGTCATATTTCTCCTGAAAGATTGCACTGGCATATAAGGTATTTTTAATCTGTCACTTCTGTCTTTAATGCAGTTTAAAAATGGCATTAATTATAGACATCGAGAGGATAATGTAACACCTTAAATAAACGACATCAAGTTGGTGTACACTGTGCACGAAATAAAAGTATATTTTTAAAAGAGCTCTCATAAGTATATTTTACAAAAAAACAACAGCGCTGTACTTTAATAAATTATATGGTACACGCTGGTAGTTCCTTAAAAGGAAAAAAATACCTCTCAGTGCTAGAAAACTGGACGTATTAGAAATCATAAAAGAGTAACACTATTGTATAGGGTACGATTTACAACTCACAACTTATTAAAGAAAGCGGTTTTTTTTTTTACGTTAAAAGTAAAAATAATAAAATGGTTGCCAATAAATGGTACTGAACAGTTTAGTTGTATAAAAGCGTGCAAATTAAATCAATTAAAAAACCCACTTGTAAAATCGAAATATCGTATCCGAATTAACACATGTTAGAAAAATATCACGTTATTATTCAGGTAATAATGAAAAGAGATATTTTCTTTTCTTTGATGCGAATAAAATTATTCTCGTTATTCATTTGTTTCACGGTCAAAAGTGGTTAGTTTCTTTTAAGTTACATTGCTCATATTTAGTGCTTTAGTTTAAAAAAGTCCTTCCGGCCAGTGCCGGAAGGAAGAGGTAGCTTTCATATTCCTTATTTTAAAAAAGACAACTTATATCATTCAAACACACGAAGCTCAATTTAGTGGAAACCGAATATAGGAGATTCAATACTAATTTTTATCAATATAATGAATGAGAATTTCGCGAAATTAGTCAGCTTTAGCCAAGCTGCTTTTCTTTAAAGTAACTTATATTTGGCTGCCAAATTTGGCGATTTATTAAAGTGCCTGCCATTTTAAGACAACATGGTGGATGGGGCTAACCAGTGAACTTGGTCAAAACCTTGGTAATTGCTGTGCCCATGCTCACTCACATCGGAATCGGTTGATATATACGAGTGCTGTCGCATGCAAAAAAATCAGATTTTTCAAAATGTCACCCACAATAGAAATTGAAACTGCTATATCTGAGCCATTTTTTAAGGTAAAGACAAACAAAAAATGCTCCTGAATCCTTATATCAAGGTCAAATACTTAAGAAAGAAACCTTTTTCAATTTCTAATTTTTTTGCAACTCACTTTAAATATATATATATATTTTAATTTAATGGCCGCCATTTTGAAACAAGATGGCTGATGAATCTGGCCAGCGAACTTGATCGAGGTATTGATGTATACTATCCACATGCCTTCTTTCATCGAAATAGGCGAATACGTGTGCTATCGCGTGACAAATACAAGATCGTTTCAAAATGTTAGCCATGCTAGAAATTCAAAGTGCTATCATTCAACCATTTTTTAAGATATAAACAAAAGAACAAATTTTCAGAAACAAAAACTGCTCCGCAATCTTTGTATCAAAGCCAAACACATAAGAAAAATCTTTTTCATTTTCCAATTTTTTAATACCTCATTTTAAATTATAAATTTAATTTTTTTAATGACAACCCTTTTGAAACAAGATGGCGAATGAAGCTGGCCAACGAACTCGGTCGAAACATTGGTATGTACTATGTACAGACCAAGTAACGTCCAAATCGGTTCATAAATACGCCTGTTATCGCGTGACAAAAATCAGGACGTTTCAAAATGTTAGCACGCTAGAAATTCAAAATGCTATAACTCAGCCATTTCTTAAGATATAGACGAAACAAAAACTGCTCCCGAATCTTTTCATCAAGGTCAAACACATAAGAAGAAAATATTTTTTTCAATTTTCAATTTTTTGGTACCGCATTTCAAATTTAATTTTTCTTAAAAATTTAAATGGCCGCCATTTTTAAAGAAGATGGCGGATGAAGCTGGCCAACGAACCCGGTCGAGACATTTGTATGGACTATGTATAAACGAAGTTACATCCAAATCGGTTCATAAATACGCCTTTTATCGCATGACAAAGTTCAGGACGTCTCAAAATGTCAGCCACGCTAGAAATTCAAAATGCTGCAACTCAGCCATTTTTTAAGATATAGACGAAACAAAAACTGCTCTGAAATCTTTGTATATAGGTGAAATACATAAAAAAAAAAAAATATTTTTCCATTTTCAATTTTTTGTTACCACATTTCAAATTTTAATTTTTTTTTTAAAATTTTCAATGGCCGCCATTTTGAAACAAAATGGCTGATGAAGCTGGCCAACGAACTCGGTCGAGACATTGATATGTACTATGTACACACCGAATTACATCGAAATCGGTTCATAAATACGCCTTTTATAGCGTGACAAATTTCAGGAGGTTTCAAAATGTCAGCCACGCTAGAAATTCAAAATGCTATAAACTCAGCCATTTTTTAAGATATAGTCGAAACAAAAACTGCTCCGGAATCTTTGTATAAAGATCAAATACATAAGAAAAAAATATTTTTCCATTTTTAATTTTTTGGTACCTTATTTCAAATTTTAATTTTTTTTTAAATTTTAAATGGCCGCCATTTTGAAACAAAATGGCGGATGAAGCTGGCCAACGAACTCGGTCAAGAAATTGGTAAGTACTATGTACACACCGAATTACATCGAAATCGGTTCATAATTACGAGAGTTACAGTGTGACATAGGTCAGATATATATATATATATATATATATATATATATATATATAAATTTTGAACGGAGGGTGGTTTCGGGGTCTGGGGGTCATGATCGATGAAAATATACCAAAATTTTTTGAAATCGCTTTCCTCCGAACGGCTGCAATAGGTAGCTTTTTGTAATGAAAGCTACCTAAAAATTAGAAACGTGTCTTAGAAATACGAATTAATTGGAAAAGTGATTAATTTACAAATAAATTAGTTTATATTTATTAGTTGTAATCATATTTAATTTATTTTTAATATTATTTGAAGTACGGTTGGTTCTTACAATGTCTTTCAAATTTTCTCCCGGAATTATCAAAATCATGACATCCTTTTATTGAAATTTTTAGGTGTGTTCGTAATCATATAAATAAGTATCACATAAGTAAGCATTTTGGTACGTTTTTATGTCTGCCCGTCTGTCGGCATATAACAGCGCAAAAACTATCGAACCGAATGGTTTGAAATTTATTACGTATAATCGTTACACAATTCTGTCGAATAAATTGAAATTTTATGGAAAAAAATCAAAACTAAAAAATATATTAATAAAAGTTTTCTTCATTTTATTAAATCTTATGATACGTAATTAACTTAATGATATCCCAATATAGGTAATGATTCTAGGTTACCATGGTGATTGCGTTCCATTTATGATGAAGTCATATTATTTCCGTTCTACTTAATTTAATATATATAATCGTAATAAATTTCCTATTCATGCATTTCTGCATAATAGTGCAACAGCTTTTGCATCAATATCTGAATATTTAAATAATTAGTTATAGTACGAATGCACCTCATTTGCCATGTTTGACATATAATTCCCAATTTGTTGTAAAAGTAACTTGTTGTAAAATCTTTTAATTTTTAGACAAATGGAAATATTATTTTAGCCCCTTATTGCATGCTTTTGGTTATTTATAAAATAAAAAAACACTTTATTTTAGTAAACAATTTAAATTTGAAATCCAGGGAATCGATGAGTTTGGATTGAACGTTGCCCTGGATTATCGTTTTTGGATTATCGCTAATTCTTGTTAGACATCCTAAAACTTACACAACCACCCCATTTGATATAAACAGATTTTAACTCATGAAAAATTTACCCAATTCTTTTGATATTTGTGATCCTACTACTAATCACTCAAATAAATGTATTTAAACGTTTTAAGCTTTTTTTTTTTTTTTATACTTGTAATAATAAGTTTTTACAATACAGTAAAATACAATATTTTACAATAATGTTCCTCAAATAAGCTAATTTGTTTTTCTGTATTCTATAATTTTATGGAAATTATAAAACAAGTCTGACAAAAGATTATGGTTTGCATAAAAATATATAGTCTAATGTAACAATATTTCTTATTATCTACCTTAATTTCTTTAATTAAGACATGCTTAAACCTAATCTCAATTTGATCTAAATATACGTCTATGTTCTTTGCTTGCTATTCTGTTACAATGTGTTTCAAATTTAATACGTAACATGTTGAAACTAGTTAAATACTAACTTCCGTTTGACGGTTTAATTTATTTAACTTGTTTACGTAGATGACCAGATTTCCGATAATGAGGATCGTTTGTTTGTCTGAATCTGCTGAGATCATGCTATTAGTGACTCTTAAATAATGTAATGTGAATGAGCTATTCGAAATTGGTTATCAACAACATTAAATTTTATTTTAAAGATAAGGTATAGAAGGATTTGTAAATTACAGATTGTTGTCTTATATAGTTAAATTATTAATGTAAATTTTATTTTATCGCAATTACTTACATAATCACTTGCATTTTACAAAACTTTAGTATGGTAAACTGCGCACTGTACTAAATACAGGGTGGTTATAATTAAACTTCCCCTATAAACAGCAGCCCCACCAGTGGCCGAGAGGTTCTGCTCTTGAAGCTGGTAGACGGGAGGTGCTGTGTTCGATCCCAATCGCGCCCGTCGGCCTAATCGTTCGGAGTTTTCGTGGTTTTCTTCGAACCTTGGTTCTCCAAGCGTTAATACGGGTTAGGTTCCCTTAGAAAGACCTCCACGGAAGGCACTCCCCCCCCCCCCTTAGGGCCTATATCCCACGTGCAGATAATTGGCCGACATAAATACAACCAACCAACCAACCTATAAACAGCATTCTACAGCTCAAACGGACGAATGGAATGCAATGAAATTTGGTATATGAACTATACACAAGATGCGCTCACGGTATTTCGAAAAAAAAATAGTTCCAAAATGTCCACAAGAGGGCGCCTTTTCCGGAAAAACAGTAAATTTAACGCAATAAACCTCCAAAACAGACTGTTTTGCATTTTATTACTCATAAACCTTGTTATGGATTGTTAATATTGTTTCTGTATTCCGTTTTAGCCGTTTCTTGTGCTAAATTAAATGTTTTTCCCAGAAAAGGCGCCCACTGGTGGACATTTTGGAACTAAAAAATCTTTTTCGAAATTCCGTGAGCGCATCTCGTGTATAGTCTATATACCAAATTTCGTTGCATTCCGTTCACCCGTTTGCGCTATAGGATGCCGTTTATAGGGGATGTTTAATTATAACCACCTTGTATATATAATGTAAATTGAAATTTAATTCCGAAAGCGTATAACTCGCGTACTGTAAAAAAGATATTTATGGTCCACACTTTGTTTATTAGGAAATTTTTGTTCATAATACTTCGTTCTGCATGTCTTAGTTACTGAGGCATGGGAGAAAGTTCTGTTTACTGTATATATAAAATATAAATAAAAATTTTATTCGTTATAACTCACGGCCTGCGAAATGAATTTTTATGAGACATGCACTGTAAGACGTGTACAGTAGGGTGGGTCGAAAAAAAACTTTTTTTCGATTTTCGATGATGGGTAGTGCGGAAAATTTGCCACTGGTGGCAGTAAGTTTACGCAAAAAATTGAGATTTTTCGGACAATTCCTTCATTTACCACAAATGGCTTGAAGTTTTGCTCAAATGATGATTTTTGAAATTTTTATCAAAAGTATAAAAAAGGTTAAATTTAAGTTATTTTAGCTGAGTTTACTTGAAATGTCATGTTTAGTGTACGAAATGCTTAAATAAGTTCTGATTATGTGTTATTTAATAGTTATACGCATTTTGAATTAGGTGACTTGTATAGCTTTTTTGGGTGTAAGTGAGCAAGAAATCGCAGGGATTGTGACAACCCGAATTAGGATCTTGTCATCGATAAAGACTTGTTCAAGAGGCAGAAAAAGGAACTTGGAAAAAAAGATACAGAAGGAGGAAGATCTTGGCGGAAGAAAAATTACAAGCATATTTTTTGATAGTAGAAAAAATAAAAGGGGATTATCAGCACCGTCGAATAGAAAGACGAAACAAATATCACCATGTTGTCTGAATGTGGTTCGCAATATTTGGGTTACTTGACACCACCTTCTAATCACTGCAGAGAAATAGCAAAATCATTATATAATTTTCTAAGCCAGAATAAAGTCTGTTTTGGAAAAAAAATCAAGAAGAGAACTGCAAAATTTGATATGTATTCTTAATACGAACGAGCTTCAACTCTGACAGCGACATCAATTGTCTAAACTAGATGAAGACCCCTTAACCTAAGATTTTTACCAACTGAAACGGAGCTAGATTAATAGAGTACTCAAATCTTCAGCGTTTTGCATTTCTGATGACCATGAAACAAGAACAGGCTCGTAGAAATGGACACGTACATTTTCGCACGCCATTAGTGTTATGTGTTTCGTATTTTTCCCGACGATGGCGCTTGCTCCCTTTTTTCTGTGAAGATAGTGTTATTATTTAAACAATCACAAAATATGGTTGTAATTTTTCATCTTCCAAGATATTTCTCCTCCTGTATCTTATTTCAGGTTTATTTTTCTGTCTCCTGACCAAGTCTTTATGGATGATGAGATCCTTATTTCTGGTTGTCACAATTCCTGCATCCTAAAGAACATATAAAGCTTGTAATGCAATTTACCTATATGATAAACCAGTTCTAAATCCGACAAACGCTGTGTGAGAAAGGGATATGCGTTTGGGAGTGTCTGCTTTTGAAGGCCATGGTTCCAATTCTGACTCAGACAAACTGCTTGTTTCAAAGTTCGCATTTTTTTTAATCTTCTGACAATGGCTGTATTTTAAAGCAGAAAAATAATTAACATTCCATCTTGCAGTTACTCCCATCTCCTATTTCCTCTCTCATCCTCATGATGACTGATTGCGTTTTCATTGGTTTCTACTGCACATTCTCTTCTCCTTCCAGAATTTTTGTCAAGACATGCTGTGGTCCGGCATTCAAATATGTGACTCTGAAAAACCTAAGGAAGAGCGAGGAATATAATAAAGACAAAAGAGACAAACCGACGAACGAACCAAACAATACTTACCATTTTTGCTCGGTTATACGCGAAAAGGCTATAAAAATCGCCCAATTCAAAATACACATAACTAATAAATAATAGATAATCAGAGCTTATTTAAACATTTCGTAAACTAAACATGACATTTTAAGGAAATTCAGCAAAAATAAATATAATTTAAAAATTTAAAAGTTTTTGCTAAAAAAGTTCAAAAATCAGCATTAGAACGAAATTTTAAGCCATTAGCGGCAAAAAAAGGAACTGTCCGAAAAATCTCAATTTTTTTGTTTGAACTTAGTGCCACCTGTGGCAACTTTTCCGTACTACCTTTCATCGAAAATCTTAAAAAAGTTTTTTTTCGGCCCACCCTAATGTACGGTACAATAAGAACCTCCCTAAATATGAATTTGTTTTAAACAAAAATTATATTCAGAAATTAAAAATGAGCTTAACACTTATAATTTATGCTAATTATAATTATAACTTACATAACTATAATTTTTTTCTTTGCAATTTATTCACAAACCTGACAAAAATATTACATTAAAGGACAATTCCATCGTAATTGACTAAACATTTGATCATCCAATTTTGTTTTTAAAACTTAGTAAACAAATTTACTAATAAAGCTAGAACAAATTTTTACAATTTAAAATATTTCTTACTAAGAACTTAATACCCAAATACCCGCAGATTATTTCAATCGCCCCTTTAGCCCCAAAATTTGCGATTCAGAATTCTGTAACTGACGTAACATAAAACATACAAACATTTCTTTCTGCCTTTATTGAAGTGTAAAAATTATCAAAACTATCCCATCAAAAACGGTCATTTAATGTTCTCAACAACACTGAGTAATGCCAAATTATAACAGTAACTTGTTTCATTATTTTCTGAATCTCTCTATTCTAAAAAAAAGTAACTACCGCTGTCACCGCCGCCGCCGCCGGTTTTGAATTTTTTGTGACCGGAGGTCTTTCTTCGTTAATATTAAGAAAAATAATGCACAAAAATATGAAAATCAGTAGTATTATACAGAAATGTTTGATAAACACGCTGATGTAGACAGTTTTCAAATCGAAGAATTATTTTAAGAGATATTTAATGCTAAAGTTGGACAAAATCGTTCCACTAAAAAAGTTTTATAGGAGTAAAAACTATTTATGGGAATTTAATCATTTTTAGATCATTTTATACGTTTGAAGTTCCCGGTGTGCAGACTATATTTCTTTTTTAAATTTGACTAATTTTTTGAGGTTTTATTTCTATTTTAAATTGAAATTTTCAGCATTTCTAGAGATATTTTTGACAGATTTTAGAAAGTAATATTAATTTAAACTGTTGCCAACTGTATAAAAAGCGGAAACAATAATGTTTGCTTCAAAAAAAAATATTTATACGTGTAAATAAATTAAAAAAATTGTTTACACGTGACTATTATAAACAGAAAAAAAAAATTTGGAATTAGAAATAAATAATTATGTACAAAAAGTTATGTTAAAGTTATGTTAAAAATTACGTCATAAAAACTATAATTACGCGTGAATTTTAAGAGTGAAAGGATTTTGTAAAATAATAAATTTATTAACCTGCGTTAGAAGTCTTAAATAGGAGAAATTACGTCATATTTACGTCACATTACAATTATTAAATAAAATGAACACAAAATAATATTGCAAAACGGTTTAAATTTCGAAATTGCGCTAGACATTTATTTGATATTTTGAGAGGATACTTTTCAACTATTTTTGTTAGGAAAGCGCAAATAATATTTCATTTCTAACACAAGTATTTTCACGTGAATATTAAAAAGAGAAAGAATAGTTTGGTCAAAATTACGTCAGATTAAAAACGATTAATTTAAAATGTCTTATTTCAAAGAACTTTCTTTTCGCTTTGTTAAAAAATACCGGGAGACAAAGATTCTGTTTACTTAATTCCTTTTATATTAGCTTATTTTGAAATGTTTAACTTATTTTACTTAATCAAAGATGGAAACAGCGATTGACATATGTATTTTTGGTACTACTTAGTTATCCCGTCGACCAAAAATCTATCATTCGCCAAACTATAAGATTAAATGCCAATAATGGTTGATCGTAAATGTCACATTAACTTGACTTTAAACAAGTTACACGTGTCTACGTCATCAAGTTATTTTTATTTCAACGTTTTATTTCTATTTTTATTAATGTTGCACTAATTTATTTGTTCTTTCGTTATTTAAAATAAAAATGATGTCAATTTGTATAATTTGGCGAGTGCTTTGGCGATTTTTATAATTTAATGAAATGGGTCGACGGGTTCATCAAGTAGTACCGCAGCGGATTTGGCCTTAAAATTCCCCAGTCAAAGAGAAATGAATAGAAATCCGTTTATAGGGAGATCGCCACTGTTTTTTAAATTATAATTCAATCTTCCGAAATCTTTTTAAAGCCGATCAAATTAGCGTACTTTTAGAGTCTGCGGTGACTAAACGGGGGTTGACGAGCATAGCTCGTAGGGGGCAGAGCCCCCTAGTAATTAAAAAGAAAACAATGGCATTTACACATGTAAGTGATGTAACTTTTATTGTGTAACTGATGCAACATTATGACTTTACAAAGACAATAATGGTACTTAACTTAGTTTGTAAACAGTAATTTACAATGTCTTTTTATTAGGATTTTATTATAGAATATAAAAATATCATGTTATCCAATCATACCCTTAAACATATTATAAATTTTATCCCCCCCCCCCCCAAAAAAAATGACAAATTTCTGTGGAATTGCCCTAAACACGAAATTTTCATTGATAGTAACTTAATTCAAAAAATCTCCTGAGGTAAATTGTGATTGCATGAACATACACAGAAAAAAAAAACATCCCGATGCCGCATTCTTTTACTAGATACATCAAACTGGATGTTCTGCGAAAATAAACTTTTATTCATTAAAAATTCCTTCTTTCAGGCTACGTGCTCAAATGAAGTGAAAAGGAATTTAAGAAACAAAAAATAAAGCAAAGTAAAGAAAGAAAATGTTATTTAAACACGCTTGATTCGACAAAGGATTGATACATTTGAGAAATGAAATGAGATAAAAAATAAGATTAAAAAATTTCAATGAATAAAAAAACACTTCAACGTTTTAAAGAATAGCAAAAACAGAAAATATAAAATAATGTTATATGTAAGAAAATGTATTAACTAGGGTAATGATGATAATATGGAATTGAGATTTATTAAAATAAATTGTTACTTAACTAGACATAATTAAACTAATATACACACACATATACTTTGTGCACTTGAAAAAGGGAGCAAAACTTTACGGGATGATAGAATGCAGCTATACGAGCTGATTTCGTCATAAAATGTATGGTCGAAATGCAGTTTTCCATTGTCGCAGTTAAAGAATTAACATAAGAATGGGAGGAGATACTTCAGAAAACATTTTATTAAAAGGAATGCAATTAATGTACAGTAGATGCTCAAAGAATTTGCTCAAAAGATCTTTCGCCAGCTGTAATGTACAATTTCCCACCTGTGGGATAGGGACTGACACACATTTGCGAAAACACCACGTATTTCCCCAATTTCGCCGGTAACAACGTCAATCCTGGCTACTAGATCCACACTGTAAAAAAATACTGCTAGTTTTCCGGTAGGAATCGGAAAAATAGTTGCCCTTATCGTACCGGAATAATTTCCGACTGAGCTCGGAATAAAATCCGTAAAAATAAGAAATAGTTAGTAAAATGGTATTTTAATGGTTTTATTCCGATTTTACGGATTTCATTCCGAGCTGGGTTGGAAATTATTCTGGTACGATAAGGGCAACTATTTTTCCGATTCCTTCCGGAAAACTAGCATTATTTTTTTACAGTGCATATAGATTTCAATGGGAAATCTTTGAGTAGGCTTTTCATATGTCCCCACAGGAAAAAGTCCGAACACGAGAGATCCGGCGATCTTGGTGACCACGCTATGGGACCATCTCGACCAATCAATCGAATGGGACAGAGGAAAACTACTTTTTAACTTCTCTCCGCTTGCGTTCCGACCCTACAATTTTTGAAGAAATTTTCTCGTATAACTGCGTTCTATCACACATAAAGTTTTACCCACTTTTTCAGATACACCCTGTATATACAATATATGTTGTATTATTGCACCAAAATTTCCGGGTTTTTTAACGCTCTTAAATATTGTTGGGGGAATTTTAAAGCGCTTTTTATAATTTTTTGAATTATGTTAAAATGCAGTTTAGCAACGATTTTTAAAGACACATTTTTAAGGGATCATTCAATTATTCACAAATCCACCGAATATAATTTTTACTTTCTTCTATCTTCAGTAAAACAAAGTATTGCAATCGGATTTTTTTTTCGACTGTAGGTTTTCGACGGATATGATTTAGAGGTTACTGATCCAAAAAACATGTTTTGCATAAAGTTGTGAAATATAATTGAACCAAGGTTTTTGTGTATGTTTTTGGCAATAGCCAGCAGGTCCTTCTTTAACCCTTAAATGCCGGGTGTTACTTTTCGGCAACATACCAATTTAGGCTCTAAAATACTGTTAGAATAATATTGAAGCTATAATGCCAAATGTTGCCGATAAAATATACTTTCTGAAAATATTATTAAATCGATATTCAACATGTAGGTGGCAACACATGTGCTGTTTAAGAATAAAGATAGATGTATTTTTTCAATTGTTGCTACATGTTCTTTTTGTTTTATTTGGAAGCTTGCGAAATACCCTATTTTGTTCTGCAGTGAGCAAGTAAAATTTATTTCTTATTATAGTTCCTAAAATCCTTGTGTGTTTAATATTATTGAATTTTATCAAGGAAAATTGCTTTTTTTCAATTAAAGACCAGTATTGACGATTAGTAACAAACAGTCTTTTAGCCGTAAACCATACTTAAAACAAAATACAGTTTTTTAAGAATTTTTTCCATGATTTAAAAAATGAAAGCCAAAAAATATTATTACGATGATTTTTGATAAATCAGGCATTTAAGGGTTAATATAGAAATATTCCGCCGGAAGGGAACCCTGTAATAACGATATATGTGTCATTTTTTACAGTACCATCAAAAAGTGTGTGAATTTATGCTTAGAACTAAACCAATTTTTTTGTACGTTTTTGGCTATGGCAAGCATATCCTCCCTGAATATGAAAAAAATGTGTCAGAAGGGAGATCTGTAATAGCAATTTTTGTGCCATTATCATTATTATAAGATCGAAAACAGCATAAAGTTATGTATAGAGTTGAATCAAATTTCTTGTGTATATATTTTTGGCTATGGAAAGCAATTTCTCCTCAATTTGAAAGTATTCCGCGGAAGGCGTCGCTGTAATAGCAATTTGTGTGCTATTTTCTTTATTACACCATGAATCAAATTTTGAATTGAACCAAAATTTTTGCGTATGTTTTTGGCTATCCAGGTCGAAATTCATGCTAGAGTCAGCAACATAAGTAGGCTAGTTAATGCTATGTATTGCTTTGTTTGATTGATTTTCATTCTATTATATGCTTTATAATGTCAGCCAGTATCAAATTCTATACAGCTAACTTACATGGCAATAACATGACAAGCTATATACAAGCATTTTATGCCTAAATGGGTCAGTACATACCATGACTTTCTGATAATTCTGGGGGAACCAGCATGGGATACAGCATTTAATGCTAGTCCAGCAAACAAATACACAGCATGAATTTCGACTTGTGTATGGCTAGATGGTCCTCCTTAGCTTTGGAATTATTCCGCAGAAAAAGAGAGCAGTGATACTGATTTGTGTATCATATTTTCGAATTTTCGTAATTCTATTGTCCGTGGAGAGACAGGAACTCGGGTCCTGCTATGCCGGCTATTACCAAACAGCTGATGTACAACAGAATAATGGAAAACTATTGATTTTAATAAATATCATGATCGAGATTAACTCTATTTTACTCCGATTAATTGACAGAAGCAGAAATTTAGGATGAAAATCAAAGTTGGTATACTATTGAACTCATAATATAGAAGTATTGCCACCTGTAACTACTTTTTGAAATAATAAGATGCATGAGATAGAAGAAAGTTTGGGGATTGGCACACCTAACTAGTTTTCCGAATATTGTAAGAAATCTTTATGTTTAATAAGATGAAATATATCTAAGTAAAAAATATAAAACGCATAGCACGTCAGAAAACCCCTTTTAAGAAATTAGCCTCCATAGTCGGAGAAATATTCAAAGTAATGTGCGACTCCCTATATTTGATCTTTTGATTTGTATATTATACTATATAGTATACCAGAATTTACCGGATTCGTGAAATTCATATGACAGTTCGAAATTCTGTCAAAAGAGGAGAAGAACTCGAATTCTTTTGTGAATCCCTGTATATGATGTATAGAATTCATGCACAACAAGCGTTATGCAAAAATATAGTTACATATAAAAACACATACTACAATTTAGAATGATCATATGCAGTGTTGTAACCGAACTCTTTTGTGTGTCCATGTAAATGACCTATAAATGCTATGAACCTCACATTCTATAGAAAGCTTCTTGAAGTGCACCTCAGTGATGAATATCAATTTCAATATGTTTTAAGGGGACAAGGGGCCTTTAAAATCATTTTTTTCATTTTTTTTTGTAAATTTCACTTTAAATATTATTCAAGGGTATATTATATGCATTATGCCATACATTTACCACAAAAAAAAATTACAAAAAAATTTTTTGAGGAAAGAAAAGGAATTTTCCGTAGTATTTTAGAACTTTTCAAAATGCCCCATGCGAACTGCATATCAATGAAAATACCCAGTATTTTTCATATAAGTTTGGTTTATATATATAAATAAAATTGTGCATCGAATTTGATATATTTGAATATAAAATACAAGGGTATATTATATGCACAAGGGTACATTGATGCATAAAATAATATAATTTTTTTAATGAAAAATTTACTATTTATTTACTAAGCTTAACACTATACCTAATTCACACGAGATACTTTTTTACCATAAATTATTAATTTTACTTAATTTTGTAGTACAAAAAGACACGTCCCAACAAACACAGAGCTATCGGGAAGCAATCGGACGACTGCCGCTTGCCGATTGTGGTGGTAACGGCACGATATCAGGTTGCCGATATCGGTTCCAACACTTTTGTGGTCCCCCGGGCGATAATCGGTCCGTTGGGCTGGCACTTGGTCGGACCGGTGCCGGCAAGTTCGGTGAGACTGCCGGCAGGATACTATGCCGGCTGCAGCCCGACAGCAGCATAAATTAAAAAAAAAATCTTTTTTGATGGCGCCATCAATTAGCCATCTTGGCATTTGTGTTTGTCAGTGTTTCAAGGGAGCGTATTTCAGCGTTGGAATAGGTTGGTTTCGATCCGAGGGCCCCAGGGACAGAAGGTAAACACCTTAACCACTCAGCCACTGAGCCTTGCTGCGGCGGTGTTTCTTATGGGGTAATACGGGGCATTTTAGGGATAAGTAATAAGACATTAATAAGACATTTCTTTAAGTGATAGCTTGTTGTGGATAGATCGTAGATGGGAAAATTGGAATTTTGAAGTGTTTTAAAGTTGGTTTTTTTTTTTTTTGTAATTGTCTTATCCGCCTTTATTTAAAAGTTAATTTAGTATTTAAATGAATGAAATAAATATTTTAGCAAACTAGTTAAAGCAAACGAATTGGTTTTATTATAAATTTAAAAATTATTAAATATTTAAGGAAATTATTATTTTTAGAGGTTTTGTTCAGTTAATAAAAATTACTTATTAGTTATTATAATATAATTACATGCGTTGCGTTAATTTATAAAAACATATTTTTACTTTTTTCTATCTTTACAAGAAGAAAGTATTGGATTCATGAAAAATTTCGAATTCCGGTTTTCGACGGATTTACACGTTTTAGAGGTCAGAAATTCCAAAAATCAATATGTTTTTACAAAATGTCTGTCTGTGAGTCTGTGAGTCTGTCTGTCTGTCTGTGACACAAATTTTGTGGGCGCTCTATCTCAAGAACTAATGCACGTAATTTAATAAAAATTTATATTCCAGTAGTCTCTAATATAAATTGGTGCTCATTAGCTTTTGGTGTATATCGCCCCACAGGTGGCGCTGCTATGCTGCATTTTTCGCGATTTCCGCAATAGCTCTATCTCAAGAACTAATGCACATATTTTCATCGAACTTCACATTCAGGTATACCTTGATATGAATTAGTGCTGTTTGTGTTTTGGTGCAAATCGCTCAACAGGTGGCGTTGCTATGCTGCATTTTTGAGAATTTCCACTATAGCTCTATCTCAATAGTTAATGCACGAATTTTCATCATACTTCAGACTCAGGTATACCTTATACCTTGATATCAAATGGTGCTGTTTATGTTTTGGTGTAAATCGCTCAACAGGTGGCGCCGCTATGCTACATTTTTTTCAGAATTTCCGCTATAGCTCTATTTCAAGAACTAATGCACGAATTTTCATCAAATTTGAAGTTCAGATATACTTTGATATGAATTGGTGATAAATTTATGTAATTTCTTCTACTATTTAAAGGATTTAATTGACGTGATTTATATAGAAGGAAGTTTTGTGATGGCCACAACATACTATTTTTAACATGGAACAAAGTTGGAAATTAATCACTTTAATTAAAATTTTAATTAGAATAAGAATTCATTATCTGTTATTTGATGATTTAAAGTAGAATATATTTTTAATGACAATGTAGCAATATTTATTCTTTTACTTATGAGCATTTTTTAATCTTAAAATAAAATAGAAATATTATTTCTTTTTTTTTTAGCTTAGTAAATAATTTTTTAGAAGAGAGAAATTTCGGAATCTTTTCTTTTAAATTTTAATGCTAAAAAGATGTGTAGATTTTTAAATATTTTCATAGCTTGTAAAATAATTTTAAAAGCTTTTTAATAATTTGATTTTAAAATAAAATAAGAAACTTAGCTATTATTTTAAAAATGAATATATAATTGGAAAATAATTTGAATTAACTTATGAATTATTTTTCTTTTCTTTCTACGGTTAAGTTTATAATGAATAATAATTTTAAGGAACGATTTAAAAAAATCTTTTGATGATTCAAAAAATTGTAAATCCTTTTAAAAATGAATTCAAAATATTTTTTAAATAAATAAATATAGGCTTTTTTTTTGACAATTTTTATGTTTATCACTATTAGAATTTTATGTGAAATATATAACTCTTATCAAAACTCAAACTCACACAAAATTAAGTAAAAGAAAAAATGTCGGGTAAGACTAAAAATTCCGAATTCGGACTGATGTTGGTATTCATCTAATCGTACCACTATCAGATATCACATATCGGTCCTGCGTCACTTGCCGGTATAAATCGCTTGCCCATATGTAACCATAAGGGAACCAATTACGGTAACCGGCAGTCGAAAAAGCAGATTCTTAAGTTTCAGTTGCCGATATGCTGCCGAAACTTCACCGAAACCACTGTTTCGATGCCGACACTTAACCGACACTGCCGGCTGCGGTTCGATCGTGTTCCGAAAGGTATGTGTTTGCGGGGTTAATCCTGAATAAGTGTCTTAGGCTATACAATGGAAAAATATGCTGAAAATAAGTTCTTATTTACTTTAAATTCAAGGTTTTCTCATCATTACCAATATTTTGAGCGCAATATTTTGAGTCTCAAAATTAAAAAAAAAAAAAAAAAATTAGAAAATATATTTTTTAAATCTTTATATTCTAATATATCTAATTCGATGCACAGTTTTACTTATATATATATAAACCAAACTTATATAAAAAATATAGGGTATTTTCATTGCTATGCAGTTCGCATGGGGCATTTTGAAAAGTTCTAAAATATTACGAAAAATTCCTTTTTTTTTTTCTTTTTTTTTTTTGTGGTAAATGTATGTCATAGTATCTACCCTTGAATAATATTTAAAGTAAAATTTACAAAAAAAATAAAAAATTGATTTTAAAGGTTTCTCGTCCCCTTAAATAATGAAACATCATTAAAATATACTACATACGATTTTTTGCCATATACCAAAATGTAACGACATTTTTATAGTACTCCTGTAAATGAACTATAAATACTACACTCTTCAGTTTGGCGCAATAATACAACAGATATTGTATATACATGATGTATCTGAAAAAGTGGGTAAAACTTTACGAGGTGATAGAACGGATCTATACGAGCAAATTTCACATAAAATGTATGGTCGGAACGCAAGCGGTGAGTAGCTAAAAGGTAGTTTTCTACTGTCCCCGGTCAATGGATTGGTCGATGTGGTCCCATAGCCTGGCCACCAACATCACTGGTTCTCTCGTGTTTTGAGTTTTCTCTGTGGAGCCACATGAAAAGCCTAATCAATGAGTGCCCCATTCAAACCTATATGGATATAGTCGTCAGGATTGCCATTGTTTGCGATGATATTCGGGAAATGCTGAGGCCTTCGCAAATGTGCGTCAGTCCCTATCCCGCAGGTGTGAAAAGTGCATTACAGATGGCAGAAAATATTTTGAGCTATTTTTTTGAGCATGTACATTAATTGCATTCCTGCTAATAAAATGTTTTCTGAAGTATCTCTTCTTATTCTTGTGCTAATTCTTTAACTGCGACAGTGGAAAACTACCATGTAACTTCTCATCGCTTGCGTTCACATTGTACATTCTATGACGAACTTTCCTCGTATAGCTGCATTATATCACCCCGTAAAGTTTTGCCTTCTTTTTCAGATACACACTGAACATGAATTTATCAAACTAAATTCATTTTTAATAAACGTATTAAAATAAATAATTTTGGAGCACTATATTTTCTTAATGTTAAATGATGCATAAAATAATATAATTTTTTTAATGAAAAATTTACTGTTTATTTACTAAGCTTAATACTATACCTAATTCACACGAGATACTTTTTTACCATAAATTATTAATTTTACTTAATTTTGTAGTACAAAAAGACACGTTAATCCTGAATAAGTGTCTTAGGCTGTACAATGGAAAAATATGCTGAAAATAAGTTCTTATGTACTTTAAATTCAAGGTTTTCTCATCATTGCAACTAAGTTGTCTTGTCCAAAGTTTTAAAATGTCTAATAAGTATAATAATATAGAAAAAAAATGTTATTCATTGAAAAATGATAACTGATACCTGTGACACACTAATTTGACAATTAGATTGTAAAAATTATAATTTGTATTTTTTATAAATTTATATTTGAAACGCAACTATTTTACTTCCTTACTTATGGTACACTCCTGATAATAATACTTTATTTTTAATTTCAAAAAGACGTTTATTTACGAAAAGAAGCAATTATATTTAGCATAAACTTTTGAATTTAGTAATGACATCGTATTTTAATAAAACTGTTGAAGCATATCCAATTGTGCTTCGGATTAAAAAAAAAAAAAATTATGTACTTTTTTTAGCGTATTTTTTCCATTTTTTAGGTTACCTTTTTCTTAATTTAAACGCACATCATGTTTTAATTGCAAATCTAAACAATTTATTCATTGCTTTATAAAATATTTTGATAAAACTACTCGACGGCAAGTATTAAGGTATAAAACATTTTTCTCAAAAAATTTACACTTTTTCATTTACAAGGAAACCTTTGCATCGAATCGAAAAATCTGCAAAATATAAAAATAAATTATAATCCTATCTTATAGAAATTATTCATTCTTTTGTAAGTATAAAGTTTACAAAGAAAAAAATGTGAAAATTATATGATATACTATGTTCAAGTGTGAAATATAAATATTATCGCGGAAAAAAAATCAAGTTGTTATGATTACAATCTATTTATATAAAATCCAAGTCTCTGTGTGTCCCTCACTATTCCGGTAGGACCGCCTCATTGAAATGAGTAATTGTTGAAAAATATTAATGCAGGGTTACCACAGTAGCGCCGAATTTTAGCCAACTTGGCCATATCTGGCTAATTTGGTGAATTCCCATTTAAAACCATTAATCTTTCATAATGGAGGTCACCGAAACTTAATTTAAACTCCACTCATTTAAAGATATTTTTTCGAAATCTATGGGTGAGAATTTAAAGTACATCTTTACATCTTCCTCCCGATGCTACTAATAAAATAACCGCCAATAGACAAAGGTGTACTGTGTGAGCTCCTAACTGCGCGATTTTAATGTGCTTTAAGTACTTTTCCAGTATAGGTGCCTTGGCGAAAAAGGAAATTTGGTAACATATTTTCCGGGAACCTATTCACTGTTTCATTTTATATACACACGCATTTTTTTTTCTATATTTATACGATTTATTTAACATGAAAAAGCCGTTTCTCTAATTTTATACAGAAACAGATGTAATTTGTACATAAGAACATCAATAATCTATTTATATAAAATACAAGTCTCTGTGTGTCCCTCACTATTCCGGTAGGACCGCCTCATTGAAATGAGTAATTGTTGAAAAATATTAATGCAGGGTTACCACAGTAGCGCAAAATGTTAGCCAACTTGGCGATAGCTGGCTAATTTGGCGAAAATCCCATTGAAAACCATTAATCTTTCATAATGGAGGTCACCGAAATTTAATTTAAACTCCACTCTTTTAAGATATTCTTTCGAAATCTATGGGTGAGAATTTAAAGTGCATCTTTACATCCTCCTCCCGATGCTACTAATAAAATAACCGCCAATAGACACCGGTGTACTGTGTGAGCTCCTAACTGCGCGATTTTAATGTGCTTTAGGTACTTTTCCAGTATAGGTGCCTTGGCGAAAAAGGAAATTTGGTAACATATTTTTATTCACTGTTTCATTTTATATACACACGCAGTTTTTTCGATATTTATACGATTTATTTAACATAAAAAAGCCGTTTCTCTAATTTTATACAGAAACAGGTGTAATTTGTACATAAAAACATCAATAATATACATATAAAACAAACAAAAACGCTCATCAAATTTGTTTTCATAGCTGTTTATATGATTTGACAACAAATCTCGATATTTTTCCGTTATACGGACACCATGCCAAAATGTATGCTAATGCGCCAATTATTTCAAAATGCTAAGAGATATTTGTAATTTTATGCCAGCAGTTTAATATGAGTTTTATTTTATTGCTTTATTTTATAACAGTTATTTGTTCACTTATTTTAAGTATATATATGTGATTTGATGAAATAGTTCGTAAAAGTCTGGAATTTTCAAATGTTATATTTTTTAAATGAACACTTTAATATCGACAATGGTTTTTCTTTTATTTTTAAAATGCTCCAATTCACGATTTTGCGCCAACTATTACGCTTGGCGACAATGGTGTCCGCATAACGGAAAAGTACCCAAATCTCACTTTCTGATGCCCAAATTACACCAAGCTTTTTTTAAAAAATGCCAAAGCCCCTACAGTGGAAAAGTACCAAACTGTCTATTATTTTGCGCTATCCGTGTTATAGTTTGTACTATATGCAAGGGGAGTGGAGCGAGGAGTTTAAACATTAAATATTAAAGTTTCGGCACAGATGTCATATATTGGCGCGATTTTTTTCTGACGCCAATGTCATATACACAACGGGTACTTAACTGGCGCCAAAGTGTCGTAATTTTGCTTGATATGGTAATCCGGATGTTGTTGTTTATGCTGTTGATGTTTTCGCCAAATTGGCGTCGGAAAAAAATCGCGCCAATATATGATAACGTATATGACAACTGTGCCAAAGTTTCTATAAAGCAGTATAAGACAAAAAAATTAAGAATAAAATAAATGCAAAATAAGACTAAAGAAGAAAGAAAAATCATGCGTTAAGAATAGAATATGAAACACTTTCCAACACATCCTAAATGCTTTAACAAAACTTCGTTATTTAGGGAAATAAGGTAAATAAGATAACGTTACTTCTTAGATATCCCGTCGACCAATTTCGCCAAATTATATAAATTGCCAAATCAATAGTAAAACATTAATAAAAATACAAATAAAACGTCGAATTAATGGTTTTATTGGCCATTATTGGCATTTAATTAATTAATTAATGGCAACCATTATTGGCAATTAATCTTACAATTTGGCGACAGTAATTTGGTCGACGGGATAACTAAGAAGTACCAAGATAACTAAGTAAACATTTTAGATAACGCTTAAAAAAATTAAAATTTGATTTTAGCAGTTACCGTCCATAGCCAATAGTACCGTTATTACATGCCACTTTTTAGCTAAAATTTAATTTAAACTACTCTTAAAACTACTGGCCCCACCAGTGGCCGAGAGGTTCTGCTCTCGAAGCTGGTAGACGGGAGGTGCTGGGTTCGATCCCAATCGCGCCCGTCGGTCTAATCGTTCGGAGTTTTCGTGGTTTTCTTCGAACCTTGGATTTCCAAGCGTTAATACGGGTTAGGTTCCCTTAGAAAGACCCCCACGAAGGGCACTCCCCCTCTGGGCCTGTATCCCTCGTGCAGATAATTGGCCGTCAAAAATACAACCAACTTAAAACTACTGAAATCACATTTCCAGATATTATCATCCATAGACGGTTATGTATCCAATTCTTTGCGTGACTATGTATATCATTTTATCTATATTCTACAAACATTTCTTAGGAAACTAAATGGAGTTCAGCGTAAAAATGCATAACTCCTTTAAAAACCACCTTTAAGCAATTTACTCTCATACTCAGTAACCCTTAGGAATTCTTTTGTGTAGCCCTGCATATGAACTGTAGCATTTATACACACAGTATAGTATGCATAAATGTAGTGAAACATAAAAGCGCACATCATAATTAAAAATGCATTTTTAGCAATCATTGCTGATGTACAGTACTTCGAAGAAAAGTTTCTTGGCGAGAAAGAATTTTGCCAACGTATTTTCTGGCAACCTATTTACTGCTTCATACTCGCAAGAGTCGCAATTTTTTCCATATGTATACAATTTGGCACAGATGTCATGTACGCCACATATTGGCGCGATTTTTTTCCGACGCCAATTTGGCGAAAACATCAACAGCATAAACAACATTCGGGTTACCATTACAAGCAAAATAACGACACTTTGGCGCCAGTTAAGTACCCTGTGAATATATGACATCGGCGTAAAAAAAAAAAAAAAAAAAAAAAAAAAAAAAAAAAAAAAAATCGCGCCAGTATGGGCGTATATGACACCTGTGCCGACAATTTAATATAAAAAAAGCTATTTACCCGTTTTTTAAAAAGAAACAGAAGTAATTTTTTCACAGATGTCATATACGCATGGGTGTTGGCGTGATTTTATCTATGACGCCCATTTGGCAGAAATCACTTTTTCGAATACCAGTTACTTATATATTTTTCAATTATTTGCTATCATTCTGAAAAGGAAATAACTATAAATAAATAAAAGTTTGAATAATAACTATAGAACAAAGCAGTTTATATAATTAAAAAACAGAAAATAAAAGTAAATAAACAATTCATTAATAAATAAAAAACAATAGCCGGGTTACCATAGCAGGCAAAATAACACCATTTTGGCGCCAGTTAGGTATCCCGGTTCATATCTGAAATCTGTGCCGTAATTTGTATATATAAAAAAAAATTATATATATTTAGAAACGATTTTTTTATGCATATAAGTGCATATATAAACAAAGATAAAGGTACTTTTCGGTTAGCCGGGGGCCAGTGTTATATATACATATTTATATACATACATGTATGTAAATATACATATATATACATATACACATATTGTATATATACACACATATATATATTTAAATATATATGTATATATACATACATTTATACATATATATATATGTATATATAACACTGGTGCCCGGTTTATATATGCATATAAGTGCATATATAAACAAAGATAAAGGTACTTTTCGGTTAGCCGGGGGCCAGTGTTATATATACATATTTATATACATACATGTATGTAAATATACATATATATACATATACACATATTGTATATATACACACATATATATATTTAAATATATATGTATATATACATACATTTATACATACATATATATGTATATATAACACTGGTGCACGGCTAACCGAAAAGTACCTAAAGATAAAAGTTCATTAGATTTGTTTTCATAGCTGTTTATATATTTTGGCAACATATCTCACTTTCTGATGCCCGAATCGCGCCAAGCTTTTTTTAAAAATGCGCTATAATGGAAAAGTACTTAAATAAATAATTAACAGAAATAACAAATTATACAAACTAAAACTTTTTATTTCGAGATCAAAGCATTGTTTTTAATTTCGATTAAAAATACATAGACCCTTGGATAACTTCAATCGAAATTAGTTTCACAGCTTAATATCTCATTCCATAAACCTAAACAAACACAAGTGATTCATTCATCGTGAAACGTCAAAAATATTAAATCATTGAGGTAATCATTCACAAAGTAAGTTCTCCAACAATCAATGGGCAATATTCTAATGACGTCATAGTAGGTAAAAAGGTGGCGGTATCGTTTGTTTATGGTTTGTAATTACAAAGATTTAATTTTGCAATGTCTCTTAGTTACATTATTTTACTGTCATATTTATGAGCTCAGAACAAAAGCCTATTCTTTCATTATTTAGTTATTAAAGACGGAAAAAAATCATAAATGCATGATTTGAAAATTTTAAATAATTTTCTTTCTTAATACTAAAAAATAACATCGGGAAGTAACAGTGAGTTTAAGTTAAATAAGTTTAACTGTTTAATTCTGTTGTAATATTCAAAATAACTGTGTTTATTAGATTTCAGTACTCAACATCAGGGCCCGATTAAACTTTGAAGTTAGAGGAATTACAATGTCATTTCAGGACCTTTCTTTTGGAGAAGCTTTTCTAAATTCCATATATACATGGAAAATCTTCAGTGTCAAGAAATATTATTCCTAGGACTGACATAACACGAGAACGGCCTGCAATTTTACACAAGTTTTTGAAAGCTACTTTATATCAGAAATTTTAGTAAAAACTGGTTACTTTTTTTTGTTATAGCGGCCCAATCTATTAGGATTATGACAAGTTGCAGCCAATTTCGCCAACGTCGTAACCAAGATCGTGAAGCACACACATATAATACTATATAATACCATTTCATGAAATCGTATACGATAATTTAATAGTTTATAACCTTACTTCAAGTGTGTTATTTATTTATTTTTAAGGCTCAACAATCTAAATTGTCCAATATATGAATTCAAAAATATGTAAACAAAGATTGAATTGACATGACCGCAAAAAGCCTCAAATCTGCATAACACTTGGAACCAAACTGTGCAGATTAGTGGTCTTCTACTGTACACAGTTTTTCATAAATGTGTTTCGTTCTTAAAATGTGTTATTTTCATCTATCACTGCGGAAAAAGCGAGAAAACTCATATTCTTGCACATGAGTTGTCTATATCTTTATATCTAAATTTCCGTCATTTTTGACGGGCTATCTTTCTAGTATTTTATATTAAACATATATAAATAGGTATTTATGTATCCTATTTATGATAAAATATATTATTTAATGAGTTCGTAATAAATTCCTTAAGTTTCTCTGACAGTCGATGTCTCATGAAATTTTCCCAATGAAAAATCAAACAGGTTACATAGACAATAGTCCGAGTGCTACGCGACTAAAATAAGGTGAAAACTGCAAATTGTGATAAGAATATAACAATTTGTCAGTATTTACTTTATATTAATACAATGCATTTCAGAGGGCGAGGCATCGTCTAAATTCGTGGGAATTCAAGATGGCTGATATTCAGTATGGCGTCATTTTCTGAATTTTCTTACTATCATCATATAAATGTGTGTTTCAGGTCAATTTCGTTGTTTTTAACCCGGTGGAAGGCGCGCACTCATTAGCACACATTTGGTCGCGTGGGGTTCCTGTATAACCCCACCGAAAAACTTAAGTTTAATGCAATTTACGCATGTAAATTTATTCAAACATATATAAAAAATGTATAAAATATATTTTTAAGATATAAGTTTCAATTTCAGAATATATTTAAATAAATATCTGCACTAATAATTCTTAAAAAAAAAAAACAAAAAAAAAAAAAAACTTACTCATTTTCAAAAAAAATTACATACCTTTATTGGACTTTACATACATTTGTCACAGACGTAATTAGAGTGATCCTTGCAAGTAAATTGTTCACATTTAATACAACTAATTGTGGTTTTTCTGTCCTTAGCTCGAGGACAAACTGCACATCGTCCTTTACCAAGCTTTATTCTCTTTGGCAAGTTATTATCAGGATCATCATTACTTTCTGTTGAGGGCAAATCAGATTTAATTTTTTCTCGTAATTCCTTGGGCAACATTGACATAGTTGATCTTTTCATAATTTGTTGGTTAACTAGAGACAATGCCAATGTTTTCAAGAACATTCGCCTACTTTTGTACTGCAGAGAGCATTTTTGGTGGACATAAGTGCAACTCGCGCATTTATAGCTGCCACATTCAACACACAATAGAAAACAACCATCGGCCACCTATTTGTTTTCCTCGCAGTAGAATAAAGTGTAGACATTTCATCAACAGTATCCACTCCTCCCTTTGTTTCATTGTAAAATTGTATTATTTCCGGCTTCTTTTTCTCAGAGTTTTCATCTATCGTGTTATCATGATGCATTGTAGACAACAAAACTACACATTTCGATTTCTTCGGAACATAAGACACTAATGTTACGTCCTTTTGGAATCCAAATATAGATGAAAAAACTTCCCTTGTTTTTGCTTCTAAAAATTCAACAGGAATCACAGCTTTATTTTTCTTCAAAGTTCCCACGATAGTTAGTTTCTTTGATAGAAGCTCTTTTGCTAATGGATAGCTTGTGTACCAGTTGTCCATTGTCACGTTCCTTGCGGATCCAAATAACGGGGTGCAGAGTCGTTTTACAATTGCAGATAGTGAATTGTCGACTTTGAACGGACCTTCTGGTTGTTGTCCGGCATAAATTTCCATATTATATGTATAAAATGTCCTCGCATCGACTAAGGCGAATATTTTAATTCCATATCTTGCCGGTTTTTTCGGCATGTACTGCCGAAATCCACAACGACCTCGAAACTTTTCTAACTTCTCGTCTATAGTGACATATTCACTAACTGAATATATCTCATGACACTTTTTATTGAATGCACTGAAAAAATCTCTCACTGCTGCCAGTTTATCTAATTGACGTCGATCTTCACGGTCTTTTATATTATCAAATCTCAAGCATCTGAGAAGAAATGTGAACCGCTTGTAAGACATTGTTTTTCGAAGCAATTCAATTCCAGTTCCATCGGCGCTCCACAAATCCTTTGCATTAGTATGGGATGATTTGTGTAGCCCGCATAAATATAAGAGACCAAATAGCGCTCTCATCTCCACTTCATCCGTATTTCTAGCATCACGACTTCGTTGGAAATTTGCAGATATTTTATCAATAAAAATATTAGTGCAATCCACGATATTTTTTATAACGTTGGAATCAAAAAAGAGTTCCCAACTTTCAACAGGTTCCGTAATACCTGATGCAACTGATTTTAGTCCAGGTAGATGAATAATGATGTTGCACGAGCTAGTTCTCACTTTTGCATTCGGTTTATCTTTTTTCCAGACTGTTTTATCTTTTCCTACGTAAATGTCATTTTCTTGATCGGATTCACCGCTTATATTGGCAGCTTCAAATTCACTGTCACTGTCGTGACTACTATAAATTTCATAATCAATTTCATCTTCACTAGCAGAGTCTATTTCTTCATCTGAAGTTTCAACAGTATCCAGCAGCCCTCTCAATCTCTCCATTTCTTTCTCATATTCCGTCAATTTTCGTTTAGCTGCCATTTTCGAAAAGAACAAAAAATCAAGCGTCCACTATCTATGCGAGCAGAAAACTAATGAGAGGGAATTGCTGTAAAATGCGGTCGCGCGGGGTTGCTAGGTTACCCCAGTGGCAGGTGGCTTTCCAGGAAATGATTGCTTCTCCCTAACAAAAGAAAAACACCTGCTGATGGCAGGTGCTATTGAAAGAAAACATTTTAAAAGTTAGCTACTGAAGGGATGAATAATGACGGACTAATACGAATTCCAGAATAGAAGTTTTTATGAGACTGGGGTGACTCAGGTACCCCGCGCGCCTTCCACCGGGTTAACGTCAAAAAATTCATTTTTAACACTTTCCGTCATAGTTGAATGAGTTTATGAATTTGTCTGTCTGTCTGCTTGCAATTCCATGCTCTAACTCGCTTAAATATCGCTACTCGCTTAAATTAACTCATGTTGTCATGCAATTTATATCTGCTATTGAAGTTTACAATAACATGTTCCGGATAAAAATTGAAGTGTATAGCTTTTATAGTCCGTTTACAGGACACTCAAAAGAATTCCATTACAATAGTGTCTATTAGTCCGGGTGCTACGGTTGAGAAAACTGCACATCGTGAGAAGAATATAGTGATTAGCGAGTATCTACTTTATATTAATACAATCTATATAAGAGGGGGAGACATCCCGTAAAGTCGTATGGATTCAAGATGGCGGCTGTTATTCAAAATGGCGTCATTTCCTGAATTTTCTTATTATCCATTATATAAATGTGTGTTTCAGGTCGATTTCGATGTTTTTAACGTAAAAAAAATTCGTTTTTAACAATTTCCGTCATAGTTGAATGAGTTTATGAATTCAGTTTGTCTATTTATTGGTCTGTCTGTCTGCTTGCCACTCCATGCTCTAATTCGATTAAATATCGCTACTTGCTTAAATTCACTCGTATTGTAATGTGATTTATATATGTTATTGAAGTTTACAATAACATGTTCCGAATAAAAATTGAAGTGTATTGCTTTTATAGTCCGTTTACGGAACCCCCCAAAAGAATTCCATTACGTTATTGTCTATTAGTCCGGGTGCTGCGGTTGAGAAAACTGCACATCGTGAGAAGAATATACCTATTGGTGAGTATCTACTTTATATTAATACAGTCCCTATAAGAGGGGGAGACATCGCGTAAAGTCGTAGGAATTCAAGATGGCGGCTGTTATTCAAATTGGCGTCATTTTCTGGAATTATTGCGATTTTCATACTATTCATCGTATAAAATTGTGTTTGATGTAAAATTCTATGCTTTTAAGGTTAAAAATGTCATTTTTAACTTGCAACACTTTCCAACATTGTTGAAAATTATTTATGTATCTTTTTTTATGTGGCCGTTTGTTTGGCCTTGCTCTAATTCGCTTAAATATACCCGGATATCCATGCAATTTAAGTATTTTATTTATATATGTGTGTACATATGTAATTTAAATATGTGGTATACAGCAAAAAGGTCTACGTTGAAAATGAAGTGTGTAGTATTTATAGTTCGTTTACAGGCGCACTCAAAAGAATTCCATTACATTATGATCTATGGGGGGAAATCATTTTCAATGTGTTTTAATGATGTTAAACACTTTGAATTATATTGAAATTGATATACATCAGTGAGGTGCAGTACAATATACTTGCTGTAAAATATAACGTGCATAGCATTTATCGTTCATTTACAGCGGCTCAAAAAAGAAAACGGCTACGATTCCGTTTATAATCTATGTGCTTTTTACTTTCTTCTATCTTTACAAGATTAAAGTATTGGGTTCCTGTAAATTTTCGACTTCCGGTTTTCGACGTATTTACACTTTTTGGGGTTAGAGATCCCCAAAAACATGTTTATACAAAATGTCTGTCTGTCCGTGTGTCGTCATTGTATCATCGAAAAGTGTATGAAGTTATGCATAGAATTGAACCAAAATTTTTTGAGTATATTTTTGGCTCTAGCAAGCAGGTCTTCTTTCAATTTAGAAATATTCCGTAGGAAGGGCGAGTTATAATACCGATTTTTGTGCCATTTTCATTATAGTACCACCGACAAGTATATAAAGTTATGCATAGAATTGAACCAAATTTTTGTGTATGGCTTTGGCTATGACCAGCAGGTCCTCCTTCAATTTGGAAATATTCCGCAGGAAGGGGTGCTGTGATAGTGACTTCGTATAATTTTGTCGATTTTTCGTAGTTTTATTATCTATCGGCGGTTCGTGCAGCGGCGGGAACTCTAGTCCTGCTAAGCAGGCTATTCGCAAACAGCTGATGTACAATAGAATAACGAAATAGTTTTGTTTTTAATAAATATCATGATGGAGTTTAACCCTTTTTTTCTCCGATCAATTGACTGAGGCAGAAATTTAAGATGAAAATCAAAGTTGGTATAGTTATTGAACCAATAAAATTGAAATAGCAACATCTGTAACTGCTTTTTGAAATCTTGAGATTTATGGGATAAAATAAAGTTTTGGGATTGGCACATCCAACTAGTTTAATTTAAGTATGCGTTTTTAAATTTTACTAGGCATGAAATGATTGCAAACTGTTATTATGACTAGTAAAGATTATTTTCTTAGGTAGGATTGCAGCTTATAAATATATATTGTAATTATGATGATTAGTCGCCACCATTCAATATGATCTAAAATTTCATCTTATATTTCACTTTCTTAATGCTGCGGTTCCTGGCTGTACTTGCAGACTCTTGGACACGCAGACGACAAATCTTTGAATTAAAATGACGCCATTTTGAATAACAGCCGCCATCTTGAATTCCTACGACTTTACGCAATGCCTTCCCCTCCTATATTGATTGTATTAATATAAAGTAGATACTCATCAATCGGTATATTCTTCTCACGATTTGCAGTTTTCTCAACCGTAGCACCCGGACTAATAGATAATAACGAAATGGAATTATTTTGAGGGTCCTGTAAACGGACTATAAAAGCTATACACTTCAAAGTTTATTCGGAACATGTTATTGTAAACTAAATTACATGACAATCTGAGTTAATTTAAGTGAGTAGCGATATTTAAGCGAGTTACAGCATATGATGGATAGTAAGAAAATTCAGAAAATGACGCCATTTTGAATAACACGCGTCATCTTGAATTCCCACAACTTTACGCGATGCGCGATCCTCTGAAATGCATTGTATTAATATAAAGTAGATACTGAACAATCGGTATATTCTTAGACGATTTGCAGTTTTCTCAACCGTAGCACTCAGACTACAAGACATGCAATCGAAAAATACATAAGGGTTGTAGTTAGTTAACTATTTTTCAAAGGCTCCATGTCCGTAACAAAAGTAAATGCTATTCTACTGAACTAAAAAACAAAAATTGAGGCCCTTTAATCAATTAAGTTTATGGCCTGCAGTGTCGAACGCTGTTTTCTAGACCATGGACATTTAAGGTGCCGTACAGTATTACTGCCAAGTGATTATTTACTGACTTTATTATTTAAAAAGATTTTTCATTATAAAATATTTGATAAAAATTATTTAAACAATGATTTCGTAATTTATTTAGATGATAATTCTGTAATGGTACAGCTCTTACTTAATGCTTCTTTTCAAACTTTTCTCAGTTACTAAAATTTTCATTTACATGCCTATATGCCGCGTGTCCCAAAAATGGCTGATGGATTTTACAATTCAATAACTCGCAAACGGTGACAGACATTGAAGAAATTCGTACAGGAGGGTTATGCATGATATCAGGAGTTTCTTTACTGTGATTCTTGATTTTAGTTCGAATTTCAAACAATAGATGGCGTTGAGAGCAATAGGTGACCAATCCAAACCCCATTTTTGGTACTTCGGGATCCATTCAATACATTTTAATCTCCTTTTCTCGTATGGAAGAAGGAAGAGGTCGATAATTTGAGCCTGGATTTAGCAGTCATTGCTTGCAGCGCCATCTATTAATGCAATTTGTAACTAAAACAGAGAATCGCAACATTAAAACTCCTGACATCTTACATAATACTCCTGTGAGAATTTTTTTAATGTCTGTCACTATATGCAAGTTATTGAATTTTAAAATCCATCACCCATTTTTGGGACACGCGGTACAATAAAATATTTTTGATGTAAAGCATATATAAAAGTTTATCTTTCTTCCTATCGCAATATTTGATTTCAAAATTATGATCACTTTATTTTTAGACTCGTGAATTTGGTGTTTAATAGTTTCCGAAATGCATAGCGAAAATTGCGTGAAAACAGAAAGTCATAAAACAAATTAAGGAAGGAAAACATTAATTTTTCACGTCTGAAAGAAACGAGAACTTTTTTTACAAAATAATTTCACTCACAAAATAAGTATGAAGCATGATTTTTAAAAACAAAGAATTTGATAAATGACTTTAGGGGATATTTTTGTTACATTAATAAATCCTGTAATAATGAAAAATTTTACTTCGCTTAAAATTCATTTCTATGACAAATTATTCTTAATAAAATGAGGAGCGAGTAAATAACGGTACAGCTATAATGAAGATAAAATGCAGCTATCTCATCGTTTCTTATCAGTATCAGTTTTCAAAAATTTCAGCAACATTTCATCAAATTATACACCGTTATTGATTTTAATAATAATTTAAAAAAATTCAGATTAAGAAAATTATAACTATTTTTTTTTTAACTTGTTCTGGCAGCGGATGGAATTAGCATGGAATCATGAAATTTTTCAGATGCAAAATCAAACTGATTTCATAGACAAGAGATACACTAGAAAAAAAAATATTATTAGTTGATATTTTATTAGTTGATTATCTTTCAAAACTTCATACCTTTATTAAAAGTATATGTTATTCTACTAAACTAAAAAACAAAATCGCTGGAGATGCAATCCATTAAGGAGAATTGCCGTCAGCGATCGTACTGTTTATCTGTAACGTGGTTATGATACAGAATGAGAAAAATAGACAATGAGAAAAAAAAATGTGGTTGTGGCATCTAGTTCATGCCACCCCTATAAATTCTAGTTCATTTTGGTACAGAGTTATAGAGTCTCCTACTACACTGTTAAAAATTTGCAGCATTCTGTCCAGTCATTGGATCGTTTTTGTCGAAAACGGTTACACAACAATAATTTAACACTATTTTGGCCATATTATTGGCCATTTTATGGTAAAAAAAAATAGTTAAATTGCGGTTATGAAACCGTTTTTTTTTTTAAAACGGTTGAATGACTGGACAGAATGCTGCAAATTTTTAACAGTGTAGAATTCAGGATCATTTTCCTATATTCTGATGGTCAAACTTATTTTAAAATCTCTGCAAATAGATGAAAATACAATAGGGTTAGTTTTAGTAACTATAATTCTAGTTTTTGAAACCATTCCAGAAATCAAGCGATAATTTCTCGCTATTGAAACGATTCATTATCGAATAAAATCACCAGATCACTAGTCAATCTACAGTTCACTCTCGTTTAAGTTTCAATCTGTATATCGCAATAAATTTTGATCATGCAAAAATAATATTCCAAACATCCAATTATTACACATCCACTATAAGAGAATCCATAGAAATCATTTGTAAAAACAATCAAGTATGTAACGACGCCCTATCTTACATTATCCCCAATGGTTCAATATCCTGGAAATAAATCCTGAAAACTTGAGCAAAGTGACGTATTAAAATTTAAAATACGGCAGTTAAATATTTTCTTCTACCCATAAAAAGTTACGTATGTGAACAGAATGATGTCATAAAATAAATGGAACTGCAATTAATAATAATATATATTTCCTTTAATTAAATTCAATCCAAGAAACAGCTACTGATACTTCTACTTTCAACTATAGCAATTATCGACTCTCTCTTTTTCAAAACAAAGTGACTTATTTCTATAAATAAACAACATTTAGTTATTAAATTATTATCTGAAGATGAGCTTGGATAGCTTCAAAGTACTAAGAAGTTTTAAATAAAATGTATATTTTAAACTGGTATCATCTTTTTCATTACTTTAGTCGCCTTTAAGCAAGACTGTGAGTTTTTAAAGTTCACATTATATACATTTTTTAGATTCATTTTCGTTTCATCACCAAGAAAACATAAGACTAGAAATTCTAGATTCGTCTATTCAGCATACTTGTTTACCCTATTCACCTAGCTCGTAAATCTATATTTCTAATTTAAAGATTCGGAAAATGATTACCTATTCATCCTAGGTGAAGGCGGCGTTTTTTTTTTTTCTCAGTGTATGGACATGCTTTAATCACCGAAATATAAGCGAAAATGAAGTGTCTCATACTTGAAAGAAGAACCAGTAAGGCGATATATATTTTATGCTATGACAAGAGTATCGAAACCATTTTAATATCCATTCAAGGGAATTATTTTTTTAATAGTAAGTGTGACTAGTTGCGCATTAATTAAAACCGCCATGTTTTTTTTAAATGCCAAGGTTAAGCATTCCACATATGTAGTCGTTTATGACTTATTTCTGCTTAAAGTTAAGGAAATCGTTTTTTGGCAACTTTCCATAAATTGTAAGGTGAACCAGAAGAACCATGAATAATGGATTGGTATATAACATGGCATTCTTTGTGTTTGAAAACTTTTATTTTCATTCAGTATCACCCGTCCTTTAATTACTTTTCTGGAGTATTCTAGCATTTCATTTACTTTTTGCACACTTCTGTTTAACTCATTTGTTTTCTTAGCACATATATGAGCAAAATTTTCATTGTCTGTATCATTAAATACATGGAAATTATTCCAGAGGGAATTAAACTTATTAAATCATAAAATTTAAGCAATTTACTTCGTACTTTGAAATTTGATTTTCATTTGAAATATTGTATCATTAAAAGCGTATATAATGCGTACAATGTTTAATAACATTCTGACCGGAAATCATGTGTAGGCAGGTAGTAAATGCCAAATCCATACGGGCGGGATTGACAATTTTTCGAACAAATTAGCTTGTTAATTTAATACAAACATCAGAATAAAACTTTCAACTGCAGAATTGTGCAAATACAGTCATAAAAAAATTGAAAAGGCGCTTATAAAAATGGCAGAAATGAACAGCGGAAACAACAATAAATCTAGTGAATAACCCGTGAGAACTCCCCAAAAAGCACAATATAGTTCTGAAAACTATTCAACGATTTGTGCAATGTCCCCACTTATAAACACCAGTCATAGCAACAATTTTCAAACTCCTATATCATAGAATCTCCATTTTTTATGGAGTTACGGAGGTTACGGCGGCACCCAAACACTTCTCGCAATCTATGCCAAATGGCTGTAAAACTACAAAATTTTAACCGCTAAAATTTATAAATATAAATTTTAAAAAAATAGTGTAATATGAGAAAACAACTATGTTTTTTTTTTTTTAATTTCTGAAATAAAATTGTGTTCAATGACTTTCCAATGACCCCGAATATTTGTAAAGCTTCACGTCTAGTTAAACTGTTTTTTAAGTTCTTCTCAAGCAACTTTTTCATAATCATGGATGAAATTGAACTAAAAGATTTGTAGAATGTTTTTAATTGCCCACCCCTGTCGAACAATATAACAAAAATCAAACGAAATTGGTCCATGGAAACACACCTGAAAATGATTTCACAACAGCGGAGTCATTTATCTCGACTTCATTTTTGCTTTCTTATGGAATTATATGAATAATGTAATTGCATAATATTGACTGGGCTAGTTGAGTATTCCTCAATCAAAGATTTTATGGTGGCATAGAAAACTGTTTGTAGGCGGGACCTCTTTTTGCGCGAGAAGTAAATGAAAGGTAGATTATATACATAACCCATGCACGTACTAAGTTGTTGTGAATAGGGAAAGTATACAATTTGCTAGAGTAGATCATGTTTGTTTAACCTAATCTCTAGTAAATACATTGCAGACGATCAGATCCTGCATGGTGATAACTCGTTTGTGCTCCATTTTTAATAGCAAAACATTAATACTTGAGGGACATGTTTCGTATTTTAGCTCGCACATCGCAAGAACAAAAATGTGCCGTTAATTGTTTTTCTTTATAATTTATATATGTGTATTCTTTATATATGTTAATTGTTTTTCTTAGTTTGTGTATTTAAGAAGTTCAACGCATTTTATCGCTACATTTTGAATCATTACTTTTTCTTCGTCGAACGAAATTCCATTGATTCACTCATATTCATACAAATGTTAAGTCGCGCAGAATAAGGGTTTTTAAGTTACAGCGTTTTGAAAACCAAAATAATAATTATCATCACCATATGTTTTCTCAAAATAATGTCTTTAATAATATTTATATCACTTGAATCAATTAAATGTAAAATACTACATGCAATTTAGCATTTAACAGCTTATAATAAACATGTTTAACTTAAGTGAAACTGTACGTAACAAATTTATGTATTTAGAAAGTACAACGCATTCTATCGCTGCTTTTTGAATAATTATTTTTTTTTTCGCCAAACGGAATTCTATTGCTTCAAGTATATTTATTATAAATTTCAAGTCACTCAGACAAATAGTTTTTACGTTACAGGGATATGAAAAAAAATTATTAGCATCACCATATGTTTTCTCAAAAAAAAAAAAAAATCATTAAATATAGGCGAAGCAGTTAATTGCCGAAACGTCAGTGAAGGCTTACTGTGGAGACACGAAAAGTTTTAGTTTCTGTTAGTCTGTCTGTCTATTCCGCGATAACTGCCGCAAAAAGCATCCGATCGGCTTGAAATTCACTGAACAGGTTGATGAGGTACCCGGACTTAGCTGTACAGTTTTTGGTTAAAATTGGTTCATTCGTTCGGGAAATATGGAACATTTTATTTTTCTCTATAATGCTTTTCTATGGCAAGTCAGACGATTTTCAGATTTTCATTTGTTGAAAGAAATGGCTCATATGAAAAATGGATTTAAATGGTAAATTTTTGATGCTGAAATTTTTAAATAAGATTATTAAATTATTCCAATTAGTTTGGATTTTTGTCAATATATTTGCGAGATTTTTTTAATTAGGTTTATAATATTGGGGTTAATTTTATGCGTGATTTCCAATAATATAAAGGATTTTGTTTCATCAATTTGACATAATGCATATTTCATTTTTTTCCTTTTCTTTCATCTGTTGCCTAGCAACGTATTTGGTCCTAATAATAGTAGTATAGTTGCGTGTGTAATGTTTGGGTAAAGCCAACATCAAAGCGGATGAATATGGCATTATATAATGATGATGGCATGATATAATGATGGCATTTGTATCTTTGCATATAGATGGATTTTACCCCAGAAATAAAAATAGGCAATATTTCCTTTATTTTATTTATTTTATTCATATATTTTGCTTAAAAATACAAAAGTTCATTATTTTCATAGAGAATAACGTAACATTTTTCCATAACATTTACCAATATTTCTTTAATTGTTGCCAAGAAAATCAAAACGCGGAATAATATTTTCTTTTAAACAATTTTCAATTGAAATGTTTTGTCGTGTAACAGGAAAATGAAAATAAAATTAAGAATAGAAAAATTAATATGGCAGCATATTGGAAATAAAAAGAAAACTCTCGAGTATTTCTTAAAATAACAAGATGAAAAGTTTTGAGTAAGTACGCATAGCGGGTGAATTAGATGTCATTTATAGAAAACAAATATGCTGGAATAAAAAGATCTTGGGTAAAATAAAATTAACTATTATTCACGGAGGAAAGAGATAGATGGAGATAGAGTATGCCGTAAAAACAGTTTGCAATACGATGTGCGTTATCGCTCAGATTTAAATGCCCTCATTCGGCCCAAACAAAACAAGCATGTGGAACAGGGACCGAATTCTTTGACTTCATCCGTGCATTTTTTCTGTAAAATGAAAATGATCTGTTTATATTTAAGCAATAAGCATTATAAGGTAGCATTTCATTGTATTATGAATTAAAAACAACTGTATTGCTAAAAATATTATTCTGTTTTTTTTTTTGTTTTTTTTTAAGCACGTCGTTGTGTTGTGCCGAATGTAGCGGATTTTAGTGACATGACATCGCGGTGCTTAAGGAGTGCCAACACGGCGTGCAACGTCTCCGCGCGTAACCTCCAACTAAATATGAATGCGAACTAAGAATGAATTTCGAAACAATGCACGGCCTAAAAGTATAATTTGGAAGCTCTTTTGGAGTCCTGAGGGCCATTCTAGAGTTGGAAGCACGAGGTTAAATATAACCTCCATAAAAAAGGGGCGCATAAGGCATCCAAGAATTTTTTGGTTGCCCTATACTTCGATGTCACTTCACCAACTGGCGTCGGCAAAAAACGGAAAATGCAAAGACAGTAGGGTACCAACGAGCACAGAAAGCTATAGCATAAGGTAGCCAAGCCTAACTAACTTTTCTAAGAACTTATAATAAAAAAAGGGGGGCCACATAGCTCACTAATTTTGATGTCAAGCCGTGCGCATTACAGGTCGCAGATCTCCCGACTTTCGCAACCGTTAAGCCTTGAAAAAGGCTTTGTGGTACTAGACATCGAGAGAACACTGCTATTGCAAATTGCATTTTGGCATTGACAGAGATTGAAATTGGAGACAAGTTAAGATTAAAATTAAAAGCTAAAAAAGACAAGTAACTTCAAAATTAACTATAAAACTGGGTCATGATTTTTGTGACCGGGGTGCCAGAGTACCGCCGGTCAAAAGATCCGAAAATTGGGGTGAAAGGAATAAATGGCCGGGGTGCAGTGAGCAAACACCCCAAAGCCGGTCGGGAATAAGGTAGTCGAACCTAACCTCTCCCTCGGTGGAAGTACCGAACTGTTGAAACAATCTAAAATTTTGAAATGTAAAGAGCACCCATAATCACATAAAAAAAGAAACTTTAAAGTAAAGGAAGCTCTAAATAAATAAATATGAATTACTAAAGAGAAAACAATAATTAAGTTAGGAAGGTTGAAATTCGCGGCTGTTGACAATGAACAGTTTGCTGAATGACGTCATGGGGGAAAGCCAATTCTAGATGAAAGTTTCTTTCAATCTAGGGAAAAGATAGAATTTTTCCGGGTAATTCTGCGTTTAAGTGACACCAGACGGGTTCCTCCTGGATGTTTTGGAGCATGGGACGAAGTCGTCATCCCGAGTGAGAATTGCGAGGGGCCGTTTACGGTTCCTCCTGTTACATTTTTGGCGTCAGTTCAAGATTTATTGTCTGCGTACGGTTAACAGGAATATTTTATTTTAAATTTAAATTTTATTAATTTGTAAAAAAAAAACTTATGCTTATTCTTATAAATCACAGCGTAAAAATAAGATATACTATAACCATCCGCACAATCAATAAAAAATTACGAATGTAAATTTAAATAGACTACGGGGGATTCAGGGGGGCAGAGCCCCCCTGAAGAAATGCAATTTTAGATTTAAAAAGCTACCAGAATAAGTAGCTCATCAGAATTTCAGAACATCAATGTATAACCACTTGTTTAACATTTTTAATTTCTGAAACTTTACGAAGTATCTTGTACGCTTATAAATATTTGTGTATTATGAAAATTTTAAAAAACGATTGTAGGAAGTTGAATATTGCGCAAAGAGTGTTAAAAAACAATGACTTGCAAAGATGGCGTTGCGGCTCCTGATCTGCAGATTTACTAGTTGTAAAATACTAGATTCAATTTAGCATTAAACAGCTTATAAACATGTTTAACTTAAGTAAAACTACCATGTAACGTAATGTAGCTTGGGATTCATTTCGGTTTTTAGAAATAATACAAGATAATATCTAGATTGACGATTAAAACATTTAATAACTTATTTTTTTCCGAAGCAATCATTAATAACACTAAATATTCATAAAATTTCAGCTAAATGATTTTTTCATGCATAGGGATTTCTGTTTCATTGTTTATAGGACTATATTTCTATTCAACTTATACAATTGCAAACGTTGTAAATCCCATTATGTATTATTTAATACAGCTCATATTAGCGAGAAAGGTATACATTAACACTAAACGTCCCAATACTTTTTTAAATACCTATTCCTACCGTAAGTGGTCAAATTACCTCTATATAAAAAGCTGTATATTTTACGATGTTTTGAAAAAAATATCAGATGATACACTTTGGTGTATGATAAATATTTTTTTTCAAATTTACTACGAATTGTTTATTTATTAAAGTAAAAAGAATTATAATTACGCAAAAAAATTAGAAAAAATATTACCTATTTCAAGAAATTCGAAAATGTAACAAACAAATATTGTGCGAATTTGTTTTATGTTCACCACACATTTTTTACATTATTTCGTTCTCGATATAACCTGAAATGTTCATATTAGATGTAAATTTCCAACTGGGCGAAAAATGTCCGGACCAGGATTCGAACCCGGGACTTCCTGACTGAAGCCGCCAGTGCTCTGCCATCTGAGCTATCCTGGACGATTCTGGTCGAACTTTTTCACCCAGCTAACCTTGATGATTACAGCATCTGGTCTGAAACCTGGTTCAGCTCAACAGAATAAATCTCAGGTAATGGAACTCCAGAAATCGCTGGAAACGAAATTACACTGGATTAATTTTAGCACAATTATTCTAATTGGTAAACAAATCATATTAGATGTAAATTTCCAACTGGGCGAAAAATGTCCGGACCAGGATTCGAACCCGGGACTTCCTGGCTGAAGCCGCCAGTGCTCTGCCATCTGAGCTATCCTGGACGATTCTGGTCGAACTTTTTCAAGCGATTTCTGGAGTTCCATTACCTGAGATTTATTCTGTTGAGCTGAACCAGGTTTCAGACCAGATGCTGTAATCATCAAGGTTAGCTGGGTGAAAAAGTTCGACCAAAATCGTCCAGGATAGCTCAGATGGCAGAGCACTGGCGGCTTCAGCCCTGAAGTCCCGGGTTCGAATCCTGGTCCGGACATTTTTCGCCCAGTTGGAAATTTACATCTAATATGATTTGTTTACCAATTAGAATAATTGTGCTAAAATTAATCTACTGAAATGTTCAAACTAGAAACTCACTCGGAGGTAAGTCAATTTCTAATTATACCATAACACAGTAATCAAATATTATGTAATACAATAAAATAAATCATGTAATACAGTAAAATAAATGATGTAATAGAAAAAATAGCTAAGGCTTTTAATACTAAACTTTCAAATAATTTTTTTTTTTTTTTACCTATTCCTACCGGAAGCGGTCAAATGACCCCTATATAAAAAGTTATATATTTTACGATGTTTTGCGAAAAAATATCAGATCACTTTGGTGTATGATTAAAACTTTTTTTTTTTTAATTTACTACAAATTGTTTATTTATTAAAATAAAAAGATTTATAATTACGCAAAAAATTTAGAGAAAAATTAATTATTTTAAGAAATTCGAAAAGGTAATAAAGAAATATTGTGAAAATTTGCTTTTTGTTCACCACACATTTTTTACATTATTTCGTTCTCGCTATAACCTAAAATGTTCAAACTAGAAACTCACTCGGAGTAAAGTCAATTTCTAACTATACTATCACAAAATAAATAAATATGATGTAGTACAGTAAAATAAACGATGTAATAGCAAAAATACGCAATTTACTAATGGTTTTACAAAACATTTATACCTTTATGATTTAATATAAGTTTATTCAGGGTCAAATGTGAACCCTTGCGGTAATTAAACCAAAAAAAAATTCTATGTAAAAAAGGTAGTTAGGAGATAAGGCATTTTAAAGGAAAATATGATCATATTTTTTAATAAAAGTCGTGCAATATAAGAAATTTCGTAATGCTTTAGTTTAAGAAATTTAAAAAAAAAGGTTAAAAGGGATCATTTGACACCTGGCATTATTTTTAGTGTTAAAGCCCAATTTGTAAGTGATACAAATATCTATTATTTTTCAATTATATATGTAGATTTTTCATAAATAAAACCTTCAGAGCATAATCCTACATTAGCAATTGCCAGTTAGTTTTAAAAATAAACTTTCCTTTCAGAATAGTCATAATCAATTTTTTAGCTCCCGAGAAGCTATTTCTTTCGGCCAGCTATTAAAATTTCGTCTCTAAAAAATAGCATTCCATTGTATAAGCCAGCCATAAAACGAAGCAGATGTGTCAGTATACGATTAAATACGCTACTGCAGTTTTTTAAACTTCTAAACATCACACATTTTCAATTTTTATATCGTCGAATTGGGAAAAATTACTAGAAAATTCAATTGGTTTGAAACCTTTATCTCAATTTATTTTTGAGATATTAATATTTTTTTGCAGTTTTTAGCGTCATTTGTTTAATATTGGCAACTCAAGTACTCCATTTCTGTCGAAAGTGAGAGAAAAATAGTTAGAAAATAGTAATTATACCTATTTGATGACGTTTTTCCATAGCAACTGAAAAAATGTAACTAAGATACGTGCTAATTTGAAAAAAAAAAAGAGAATGATTTCTGATAATACAGGGAGCTATTATAAACTATATTTAATTTTAAGTATATATATTAATGTTACAAAGAAATGAAGGCATATGAAGGCATAAATAGTTTTTTCTGGTCGAGTTTATTGAATGCCGACATAGCTTTTTGCTGGCTTTGTGTATTATTCAGTGATAGTGACGTCTTATGCATACTTTACTGCAGTTTCTGTTTTTGGATCGTAAATGTAAAATACTTCAATGGATGCGAATGTCGCCTTTTTAGATAAAATAAAAGCGTGTGTTTTAAGGGTTAAAACTAAAATATGTTCTGTACTATCTATATTTATAAACGTATGTTTTTTTGTGTTTTTTTTTTTTTTTTTTTTTTTTTTTTTTTTTTTTATCGTGGCGACACTAAATTCTGAAAAAGCAGAATTCCTGTTTTCTAGTTTATATTGTTCGCTTTCTCATTATAGTTATTCTTAAAAATCTAAATTCGGGTAAAATATCCTGTTAGTTTTAGGCTATTTAAATTGACTTACTATATTTTCTTTTGAATAAACGAACAAAGAAATCGAATTTTTTTTCAAATAAATATATATATATTTTTCATTTTGGAATATTATTCTTTATTACATATTTTCTTTTAATACTATATTTTACTACATAACACAGGCTACATAACGCAGTACATAACACATATATGGTTTTAAATGAAATGCAGAATATATCTATATGAAAGACTTCAACTAAATAAAAAATTTCTTGTGAAAATAGGATAATAATAGTTATATGTAATATAATTTGTTCAACGTAAGTGATAATCATTATCATAAATTTGATGCTCTATATAAACATCCTTCGTAATTCTGCCTTTTATATACATCCAGACCACTGCTGCCTGAATGGGACTTTTTGTCCCCAGATTGTTGATTGTCACCACTTTTTTGAAATAGAAATATTCGGCTTATTTAAAAGTAGATTAAAATTCTGAAAAATAAGGTGAATTATACCAATTTAAAAAAAAGTGGTGACAGTGATTAAAAAAGTCCCCAATCTGACAATACTGATCCAGACCCATTCAGTATTGAAGAGAAACTTTTTCTCTGCTCCCATAGCAACGAAGGACGCGCGATGCGCGCGCATCCTACCTTAGAATGCGACTTCGTTTTGTTGTGGCTGGAACGATACGAAGCGACTTTTTTATTTTAAAAGCATGATCGCTGTAATTTTTTACAGTTTGTTGATGAGGCTAAGCCTCCTTTTTTTCGAAGAACCAGATCAAGTGTGTCAGAATTTTTATTGTATATATGTATAGAACCATGCATCTGTAAATATTCATCAAAATAATTAAAGAAAAGAATCCAGAAAGCACCTCCTTCATTGAGTTTATGTTCGACTGTCTTTGAAATTTTCTTCAGTATACTATCAGGTCACCGTGTAATGCTTTCTGTGGAGATATGTAAAGAACGTTGTCTACGAACATCAGAGTGATTTGCTAAATTATATGAGCGATGGGGTAAAAAGCTTTTATTCGAACGAATCCAAAATGATTCAGTATGAATCTAAAGTGTGGAGAAATACGTAGATACAGACAGTGATGATATTTGTTTGTTGTAATCTATATATATAAAAAAGGAGATAAACAAATTTCAAAATGGTGTCAAAACTATTAGACCTATCTGAACCATTTTTTATAGATTAATAGAAGGGTATTCCACCAAAGAGTCGTGCAAAATAACAATTATCTTCTCTGACCGCTGCAAATTTTTTTACATTTACTTTTCAATGAAAACGAAAACTACTACTATTTCAATGATAATTGTCTCTTCCATTTTTCGCATGAAAAACTATAATAATTATCAATACAATTTACAAAAGGGTGCAAAATGTCATATATTAAAATGAGAGGTCTAATTTTCCTTTGAAAGAGCTGTTTTTGATCCATGTGGAAAGTGTGTATTAATTTAATTCATTATGGCAGCAGGGATTATAATGATTTCATATAATTGTTTGGTAATCATTAAACTCACTTCAGTAATTCTTTATTTGATGCTAGTTATTAATGTTCAACTGTTCTTTGCGTAGAAATAATACTTGCTACTTCATATTTTCTATGAGTACTGTGTAATTATATTTTTGATTGGTTTTACCCTTCTGGAATCCAAAGACGTAAAACCATGGTAAAGCTACAAGAACAGAACGTGTATTACTAGATACAACTAAAGGTAGAGGACGATTGTACTTAGACTACATTAACCACACATTAATCCAAGATGATTGGCTCCGGGTTCAAGAATTACCAAACAAGAATGAGTCAGTATGATGCTAAAGCATAGTGTTGACAAAACTTTTAGAACTATCTGAACGATTTTTTATAGCTTAATAGAATGGCATGCCACCAAAGAGTAATGAAAAAAAATTATTTTCTTCTCTGACTACTGCAACTTTTTGTGCGTTTAGTTTTCCATGAAAACGAAAATTACTATTATTTAAATGATAATTGTCTCTTCGAAGAAAATAAGAAGAGGAAATATGATAACATTTGATACAAATTTGATACAAATAACATTTGATACATGATTTACAAAAAGATACAAAATGTTATAAATTGAAATGAGAGGGTTATTTTTCCTTGAACGAGCTTTCTTGGATCTATATGAAAAGTAGAGTAAATTCCCAAACATTATTAGGTGCGATACACAATCTTTGCCGTCATTTTAATACTCTTCATTTTAGTAGTGATATGACTAGAGAACAATTTAATTTCTGTTGTTATAACAGCCTTATTTCGTTTCAATTCCTATTGTAAATGAACCACTGAAAGAAATGTTACTCGAAAGCTAAATTTTGTCTAACACAGTAGAATATATAATAGTGCGATTCCCATCATTTCCAGCAAAGCGAATGAAGAGTTAGAAGTGCGTATTGCTTTAAAATACAGAATAGAATTGTACGAAACTTTTAAAAAAGGGATAATGTGAGAAGTCCACATATCCCTCAACGAAAAATTGCAAGATACCATTCAGCAAGCGATCACCATTCGGGCTTCTTGTTGCAATAAAATTTACACTTAACTATTACAATTATATAACACTACACATATATATATATAACATTACATATAATATAAAGCTGTGTAAAATACATATAATGAGTTAAAACCGTTGAAATGACTTTGAAAATTACTGCATCGAAGTTATAATCGAAAATTTTATTTCAAAGGTGTTTCATTTTAGTGAAATACAAATGAAAATTTAGTTTGAAAAACAAATCTTCTTTCCTTGGCAAAAACACATTTGAATGAAATCTAATGATGCCCATTGATTCATTACCTATTTTAAAATGTATTCACTGTGTAATTACACCTGTAAAAGAAAGTTTGATTGTATGCTATCAAATAGAAAGTAACGGAAAGAAGCGAAATTAGGTGTTTTCAAATGTTATTTTACAATGGAATGCCTCAGGGAATTTCGTTAATTTACAGATGCAACAGAGAAACGCAGTAGTTTGCAGTTGGTTTTAAATGAAAAAAGTATAATTCTAATAAGATCCTGTGAAGCGGGAAATGACAGACATTGTTGCTAAGATGAAAATATTTTAGTCTGTTGAAACATAAAAGTTGATTTATGATACATGAAAAGTTTGTTTTTATTAAAATAATTAAGTACACGGACTTCAAATGAAAAGGATTTCATACCTATGACTTTTTTTTTTTTAAGAGAAATAAGAACTTAATTTTTATATTTAAACGTCCCAGCCTAATGATAAAAATGAAACACTTTTTTAAGGGGTCTCAGGACTCTTAAAGCTTTAAAATTTTCGAAATTTTAATTTTTTTTAGATGTTAAACTCCTGTCTATTCTGAACATTTTGATATAACTGTTTCCTTGAAATTCCTATTAGAACTGAAGTTATGGCTTTTACATTTATACACGTTCAATAGCTGAATCGTCGTTTCGGAAACTTTAAAGCCATTTTTCAACAAATGACGTTTTTGTGCATAACGCGCACGATATGTCAAAATCTTATGAATATTTTTTCATGAAAATTTCAAAACATATGTTTCATGTTAGCCTGTATAAACTGAACCTAAAATTCCCTTTTTATTGTTCAAAACAATATTTTTTTACGTGATTATACCGTTGAAATTTTCGTAATTTTGCATTAGCTAAATACAACATTATATTAAAAATATAAAAAAGCTTTAAATACAAATTTATTTAGGTTCAGGGTAATTATTACAATCTGAAGTATAAGTAGGCACCAAAATTTTCATTCTAGTTTCAATACTTATTTTGTAATCGTGGACGTAAGGTGTTATACCGATTTTTGGCTCGGCAAATTTCTAATAGTTTGGAGCCCCCAATAAATGCTAATTCTGCATCTTATAATTTTTTAAATACATGAAATGAAAGAACATATTTATATATTTTATTCCAATTAAAATTGTGTCTTAAAATCAAATACATTTAAAGATATTAAATGTTGAAAATGGTCTTTTTTTTATTTTTTCCAATTTTAAGAGTCCTGAGACCCCTTAAATCTTTTTTAGTTTCTCACAATTTTGTAAAGGAAAACTTCGGGTGAAATGGTGAAAGTTTGAAAATCAAACGTTAAAAATGAATTAAAATATTGGTAAAATTTGCATTACGATTCCATTCAGATGTTTAATAAAAATTTTAAAATCGTAATACAAAAATGTCATAATAAATCATAATACCATGCATTTACCAAGATGCATCAATATTACCTCTTTTGGCAATTTACTTCTCGAATGAATGGCTTAATGTTTTATGGAATTCTAGAAAACGACCAGGTATATAGAATTTAAAAATTACAGAATCTAAAAAAAATTAAATAATTAAATAAATAAATTATTCTAAATTATTACAATAAACTAAAAAGACCACTGTGAAATAACACATATAAAAACAAACTTTTAAAAATTATAGCCTAATTAGCCTGACATTACTCATATCTAAAAAAGTTAATTATCTGATGACCTTAGGGAATTAAGTATTGTCTTTAATAAACAAAATATTTCAAGTAAGATTATACTATTTAAAAAAATATAAAATTAGATTTCCCTTTAAAATAAAGAATCTCTTATATATTTTTTTACATAAGAAAATCTATTATTGCTTTTAAATAAATCATATATTAAATGTGGATTTCTCCTGTTTTTATATAATATACCAAAAATCGACTAAAAATCTATTTATTTTTTTATTCGAATGAATCATATCTCAATCAAGTTTGTACAATAACAAAATTAACATAAATGTCTGAAGGTTTTTATTAAATAAGGATGCAATTTCTAAACTTTTTTGTATTAAATATATAATAATAAAAGGAAATTTCGCTCTGTCTGTCGGCGATATCTACCGAAATTTATCGGACGTACAGAACATAAGAGTTTTGTGAGGGTAGCCCAAAGTCTCTCCTGATGCACCTGAGACTCAGAATTTTAAAATTCTAATAATTAGTGAAGTTATTATTTAAAAATCAAAACTCACTCTTATTAAAATTTGATATCGGTCCTTGCGTGAGGGAAAAGGCGCTGACACACACGCAGAAGCATCGGTAGTAAATGAAGACCGAAAAGAAGAAATTTCTGGTGCATTTTGTCCTAATTTATTAACTTCCCTCGGCTAAACCGCTCAATAAATTTAAAAACGGATGTTGTGGTTGCTTAGAACCACTGCCATATTTTTATTTAATTTCATTTAGAAAATATTTTTATTAATCTTGTATTCATTTAATATTAATATCCGCATTCCAAAATTATTTTAATTCCCTTTTTTTTCAACTTTCCCCTGTAAGTTTTTCTTTCTGGCATAGCATTTCATTCATTTTAAAATCTTAAACGTCGTTTTGAATTCTGTACTTCCGGAAAAAGAATTAACTGGAAAATTCCATATCTTTCTATTTGTGAAATCATATACTTTTGAAGCTCCACCCCTTAGCCAATAATATTTAAATCAGTTTAATTCATAATTTCAAAATTTGTAACTCTTTACTATTGTTTGGCATCTTATCTCAGTGAAATCTATCAAATTTTCTTTTTTAAAGCAGTTTTTTATATTCTTTAGCATTGCATTTTATGCCAATGCATGGCGCCTGTATGTTCGTTCAGCCAAAGTTGGCGTATTTCAAGGATTATACCCTTTACTCCTCTTCTCGGAGAGCTCGTGCGCATTCAGTAGTGTAGTTGAGTTGGGGCTTCAATGCTGAATGACTGCCTTTTTTTGCCGTTCTGCGAAGAAATTATGTCCGCGCCTGCATGAGTGTTCTGTAACGAACGCAGAGAATGGGTGGATGCCTCTTCCCCTTCTACAAAAAAATAATAAACGGATTTCGTATCTACAGTAAGAAGTATTAAAAGTGCAAGAATATTTGTCTATAATTGTGTAATCGGCTGCATAGTTTCGTCTTTTTTTTATGGCGAGATTCTTTGATCAGTTACTTCTGATTCTTCAGTAGGATGTGGATAAAAAAATTCTGTTGACGGCATTATTATTATTTTTATTCAAATCATGCTTTTATTTTGAGTCGTAGAATTGTGATGTTAAAAAAATCATCTAAATGCCTGTGCCTCCACACTCCCCAAAGAAAAAAATATTTTATTTGCCTTAATAAGAACGTAGATGTATGTGTCGATCATAAAAAAGTACATCTAAAAGAATAAGATATGTACTCTATGATAATGCGCTATGTTCTGCAAAAAATTGCTTCATAAATAAAAAAAATTGCAAGGAAGATTTCTCATCTATTTATTTTCTTTCTGCAAATGTCTCCATCATTTTTCTGTTCTTTCGGGTCAATGCAGGTAATGCTTTTACCTTTTATTTTTTTGTTCTTAATTTCCAAATGTATGATAAGTAAATTCAGATTTTCTTTAATTAATGACTGTTGTGTCAAAGTGATCTTTTGTGGCCGCAGCAAAATGTTAAATATACACTATACAATCGATCCTAAAAAAAATGATTTGGAATTTCAATATCCAAAATAACTTTACAATATTATTCTATCACCCCCTACCTCCAAAACACAACAACGGAAGAGATATTCTTAAAGACTGTACTCTTGCGTCTCAAATGCCGCAATCAATTCAAGAAATATTGCAGTTAAACACTTGAAATTTTTTTCAAAAATGGTCGTTTGTACGAGAAACTTTTTTTTCTTATTACAATGCTCGTCCAGGGCGCAATGGTGGCGGTATTGACAAACCAAAATTATGTTCTTAAAGCTAAAACCAACTTCTAATAGAGGGTGCAATCGGTTTTTAAAAATAGGATTTTTATCCCTTTAAGTACACCCGCGAACGCAGATCATTCCGCGCCTCACAGAGCAGATATGTTTTTTTCGCTAAAAGTAACTAATCGCCCGTATTTTAACACAATACGTTTTGAGCATGTTTATAGACCAGATTTACATCACCATACAAAATTTTGAAACATTTGGACGGGCAGAAATATCTTTGTACAAAATAAAATGTGGGGAAATTTCAACAAAATCAGTATAAACCCTAGTATTTCGTCGCGAGTTGACTCCAAAAACCAAATTACACATAAAATAAAATACCCAAATAGCATATACTTTCAATTCAATTTTTTCCCGTCAAATATAAATTCAGATAGAATGGAGTTAAAGATATAAAATCATACAAATTTAAAATTCATTCTTCATCAACAACCTGTAACGCGGGGCGGGCAAGCTAGTATTATATAATACAGAAATTGCCTCGAAATATTTCAAATTATAATATTTTCATACGAAAACTAGTGGAAATTGTTTCAGCAACATGTAGTATATGTAAAACAGAATATTGAGAAATTAAGATTGAAAAGCACATATTATTTTTTTCTGAAAGCCAATCTTTTTAACAACTTGTCAGATTACCCAATTGAAGAAGATACAATGAAAATGTTCAAATCATTTGAATATGTCTCCGAGATAAACCAAATGTGCTACAAATCCAACAAACAATTTTCAAATGAGATTCTAAGACGTGCAGTTTAATTGAAATTAACTGTAGAACTTTCCTTTTTCTTAATGTTTTAAGCACTACTGCCTATTACACTTTTGGTCGAATGTTAAGGACGAATCATGTAGTAAGATATGCATAAGGTATACATATATAATTCCTGACAATTTTAAAGATAAAACATATTATTTATTTATTAAATAATTTTTACTGTACAGTTTCTTAATCGCCGTGGTTTTAATACTAGATATCAAGATATAGACACATTACAAATTTCTTGAAAAAAATAATTTTGGGAAAGGTAAAATATGATTTCACCTTTCAAAAAAAAAAAAAAAATGATTCACTAACTGAATGACAAAGTGACTGCTCTTGCTAACAAATTGATTACTGACAGATTGTTTCTACTAACCTCTCAATGTCAAACTACTGTTGTAATTGTTGTTGGGACCCTTTGTAACTATTGTAACAGTATTTATTCTGAAAAATCTTATTGTAAATTTTATGACAGGTTTACCGGTTAAATTTTAATAATCGTTTCAGATAGAAATGAACAAACGTTGGCGCATGAAATATGGTAATGTGATTCTTTTTTTATTAAAAAACATTTTTGATGTAGGGTAATCCCACTTTTAAACAATACCGATATTTAAAATATGAATTAGCTGCACTTGTGAGCCTTTTTTAGCGTATTTAAACTACTAAAAGTATATTGTATACATTTCGTTTTGACTTAGAACAGTTAAATATCATAGGAACATTCATATAATAAATAAAGATTCAGTTTAATTTCTCTTTTGTTGATGATGGGCCTAACCCCGTGCTACATTGGCATTGTTTTCGATCTCGCCGTCGAAAACTATTTGTAATATGTAAAGTACGTTGTTAATAATTATTTATATTGTTACAAATTTGGAAATGTACCGTTTCCTTAATTTCTTTCTAAAACTGTAGCTTCATTTAAATTTTATGAAAAATATTACCGTTATTGTGAATTCTTTCACCATTTGTACTTATACAAATCCACTCAAACTACAAGGATCTTTTTTAGCGTATTTAAACTACTAAAAAAATATTGTATACATTTCGTTTTTACTTAGAACAGTTAAATATCAAAGGAACATTCATATAATAAATAAAGATTCAGTTTAATTTCTCTTTTGTTGATGATGGGCATAACCCCGTGCTACATTGGCATTGTTTTCGATCTGGCCGTCGAAAACTATTTGTAATATGTAAAGTACGTTGTTAATAATCATTTATATTGTTGCAAATTTGGAAATGTGCCATTTCCTTAATTTCTTTCTAAAAGCTGTAGCTTCATTTAAATTTTATGAAAAATATTACCGTTATTGTGAATTCTTTCACCATTTGTACTTATAAGAATCCACTCAAACTGCAAGGATATAAATCCAATATTCAGAATAACGGTTTCCTTCTGACACGCCAATTTAAAGAAAAAAATTAAGCGATCTGCTACATTTAGATGAATGACAAATATTGTTGAATTTGTGTTATTGACTGTTTTTTGTATTAAAATACAACTCCTTGTCTACACAATATGAAGTGGCATACCGTGGATATGTACGTGTTTTAACCACATGACCGCCGAGCAAAAGGGCAAAATTGTAATGTTGTTTTCTCTGCAATTTGGTTTTAAATGATAAAAAAGAATGTTATTTCAATATGATACAATTTTTTTTATTAAGCATCGGTATATAAGCCTTGAAAGTATTAATCATAGCCTTATTTTTTAAAATTGGATTATATCTCTATAATTATATTAATTTAAATAATGCTTCCATTGCAGTGAAACCTACAGCTTAGTGAACGGATATATGAGTTCGCGGCGGTGAGAAGGTTAAGGAAACTCGCTTGAATTCCCATTTCCGCGTATTAACAAGCCAAAAAACTTTACACAGTTTCCACATTTGAACTGAATTTGTTTGAAAATCATGAGCATCTGTACCAATCTGTTTATAATTACAACCCTGTACTAATCACTCGGTCTAGTATTAAAACTATTTTTAGTCCATTTTCTTTTTAAATTTTTATATGTCCTTTCTACAAAACTACGCAATACCGTATTATACATACATGCTTGAAATAATTGAATACTTTTTTATATATTGGAGAAATTTACTAAAATACAAATGTGATAGAAGTTTATATCTAATATAAGATTATATTTTACGGAATAATTATAGGTAATTTAGCATTATAGTAATTCTTAATGTAAACAATAATTACTAAGTTGAATTTGTATAAACGTTTGTTGTAAATCTCTTTAGGATGATCACTTACTTCGTTTCTGTTATTCTGCAAGAATAAAATTTAAATTTATACCTAGTATGTTTTATTCGGGATAGATTAACATTCCTTTCAAAGTTTAAATTATCTCCTTGTTTACGAGGTCGACCAGGAACCTGTAAATATTCATCATTGGTTTGTATAAAACTGTCGCTTAGACAAAGTTAATGACTGCTAAATAATTTGATCAAACTAATTCTATTTGAAAGCTATTATCGGCTATAAAGAAATCATTAAAGTAAAAATACAGTCATGAAAATTGATGTATCTCATATGCTCGCACTGCATCAAATCACAGTTTCAAAATGTGATTTGTACAAATCGATTTGTAATATTGGCTACTAATTAATATTTCTCTGACTTTTTTAGAGGGTCGTCTGTGTACAGAAATTGTATAAATCATTAAAATTTCCAATAGTCAACACGTATTTGTGGCATACTATTTGGATTCTTTGGAAAATTGTATCAACGGATGTTAAACCAATTATTATTGAGTCAAAATATGTAGTAATTATGCTTCATTAAATAAATATCTTCCGTTTAAGCAACTAAAGTTAAGAATTATGGTTCGCTGTAATATATATATATATATATATATATATATATGTAACGTTACTCCACAGAACTGGTGGCAGTCTTGCTGCTTCCAATTTATGGAGCAATTTAATGATATAACTGATGATATGTTACACTAATATGTAATATTACATCAGTTATATCAGTTTATATTACATTATTATGTAAGTTAAACCACTCCATTAAATCTGTGGCAGCACGCTGCCTTTAGTTTTATGGAGTAACGTTACATATATTTTTTACAGTGTTTCTTTAGTTTAAAAATACGTCTATTAATGCTGGCGTTTATATTGTACAGAGTACAGTTAATGATTTAAAATGACTATTGATTTAAAATGACTATTGATTTAAAATGACTAATGGATTAAAATGCTATACGATTTGTATTATCTTATTAATTTTATTGTTTACCCCATTGAACTGCGCTTTTAAGATAACGTATATATAAAAAATAAAATATATTTTTTAATTGCATTATCAAGATAAGTTTGAATTATATATATATATATATATATATAAGGACAACAGAAGACAAGGGGTATAAGTGACAAAATTGAAAAAAAAACTAGGCTACCTGCACAGGATATCTGGAAATAAGTCTATTTGTTTGGAGGTAAATAAATATAAGTGATTTTTTTTCTAATTATGAGCTGCGTTGTAGACGTATATTACTTAAGCTCTTTAGACTACGTAACGATTTAAACTCTTTAGACTAAGTAACTACTTAAGCTATTTAGACTACGTAACTACTTAAACACTTCAGACTACGTAAATACTTAAACTCTTTAGACTACGTAACTACTTAAGCTCTTTAATCCTTTCCTAAATTTAAAAATACATTGTACTCCACTTTTACTTCACAGTTGTTGAAATAAGACTTCAAAAACCGCTGTGAAATAAGCAACGGTATCATATTTTAACTCAGTCAATTACTATTCATGTTTAACTTTGAAATCAATTTACTCCAAATTTAAATTTTGTCACTGGTATCCCTTTGGCTTCTAGAATCCAGATATATATTTACACTAATTGATATTTATGAAACTGTAGATTTGAAAAAGGAATTGAACTTTGTTTATTTGATACACTAATTATCATATCATAAAATATAATAAATGATCTAAAATCCTTTGAAAAGGAATAAATCTCTATTAATCAAACTAGATACACGGTGTTTCATAAAATATGGGCAAATCTTTAAGAGGTGACAGTAAACATATAAACAAAAAACATTCATTAAAGAATGCATGGTCGATACTAAAACGCAAAAATAACAGAGGGAGCCGAAGATGGTGTTTTTATGTGAGGTAAGCACACACAAATTACGATTAAGTGACAAAAACCAGGCGAAAATTTTCATACGAGTTCTTCTTCTCCATATAAAATTTGCATTATATTAGTATCGCTCTTCTCTCAATAAATCGCAGCAGGAATGGAGCTTTAACGTTTGCATGGACCATATTTCCACATGCGCCAGCACTTTTTCTTTCCATTTTCAACCATGCATTATCGGATGAAAATTGTTTGTCTGGATGTGTACTAAAACCTGTTAAAGTTTTGTCTATATTTTATGAAACACCCTGTATATCCTATCAGAATCAAGAATCGCATCATTATATACCTTGTAGCATAAACAAACTAGGTATTTCATGCTCTCCTACACTGTTAAAAATTTTGCAGCATTCTGGCAGGTCATTCTACCGTTTTTTGAAAAAACGGTTTCATAACCATAATTTAACTATATTCTGACCATAATATGGCCAATAATATGGTCAGAATAGTGTTAAAATTACGGTTGTGTAACCGTTTTCGGAAAAAAACGGTCAAATGACAAAATGCTGCAAATTTTTAACAGTGTAGATTATTTTGGAATCAAATTATAAATAATAAATGATAATCATCCAGAATTTCATTTAAATCATAAAGTTTAATCAAATTTCTCCCCTTTTAGATCAATAAATCAAAGTGAATAATTATGTTTACAATATAAATTTAAACTAGTTTCAAAATAATATATTTATGGTTACATTTTTAGACATAAATTATAAGTAACTTTTGTCACTTCGACATATGATTGCTCATAAATAACAGTTAACATTAAATATAGAATTCGCTGTTGGTGGTGGAAACAAATATAAATCTTATCTCAATAAAACCACTGCCATAAAGAGTTAAAGAAACAAGAAAGAAAAACCTCCAACTTTCATACTTCTGCCCTCTGCTGCGTGAAACGAAAAGTACCTGAACAAAATCAGATAGCACAGGTAGAAATTCAGAGGGAAAATAGCATTACCTATTCATGGTTACGCACTGTAAGACAGCTCCTGCTCTGTCCTGGACACTCCGCGTACGTCCAGCTCTCAAACCACTGGACCTGACGTAGATAAGAACATAATGGTAAAAAAGAAAATAAAGTCCTTCCTTGATGAAATGATTGCTGCCTTTGCCATGACTACACGACTCACTCAAACCCATAATTACGATCAGGATAAAGTGTGAAAAGTATGGCAAAAGCGATGTTATTTCACATATTTTTAAATTTTAAATGTTTATATTGATATTTAATGTTATAAACAATTTAAAAATATTATACATAGCATAGTGGAAATATAATGAGAGTGTTTAAAATTTTATAGCTCTTTCATATTTTATGTTACTCATAAATATGATAAATGACTTATGAATTTCCCCTTCTTTAAAAGTTCAAAAATATATCGATAAAAATTAAATTGTGTATTTTACACTTTCTAAAACGTGCTGTGCATAAACACACTTTAATTAAAACTAATTAATTAAAAAAAATATTATGTTACTATTATTTTAAAATTACGCAACTACACATATATATATATATATTTAATACTATGCATATAATGTTTAGTATAAAGAAATTTCTTCGTTAACATCAAAAAACATTTCAAACATGTCTATAAATTATAAAATTGCAAGCGATATTTTACTCATTTATTCCTACATACGATTTCTTCTTAAAAATAATCGTATAATTATTTCACTTTATTGCGAAGCCACATTTAAGTTTTGAAATTGATACTTTTGATATTAAAATATGATCGAGTTTCTGAAAAAGTAACTTGAAGTAAATAGTGAAATGAAGTTAATATTATTAAACATACTTAAGTTCTTAAAGAAATAATGATTTTTTATCTACAAGTACCCTTTTTCTTTAATACCTTAATGACTAAAACTTCATTTTAGCTAATGGGACTTTTGCAAATAAAGAACATTTAGATAATGACGTTATAGAGATGAAGTATGCACACTCTTTTAATGGGATATAACCTTAAGTAAAACGATATAAAATGGAGTAACTTTAGTTTCGCAAAATTCTAGAAATGCCTCTAGGGATTTTATGAAGTCTGAAATACGCAAGCGGATTCAGTTCCCTTTGAAGCTGTTAATATAAAAGCCAAACTGAATAAAACTTCTATTATATGTCATCAATATTTGAAATTATTTTCTTTTAAGATTTCGTCACACAAATATATGTGTTTATTTACTGCAAAGGATATGGTAACACTTTAAACATCTAATAGGAGACTAGGCTTATTAAAAGTAATGAATAAGATTTTTGTAGGTGAAATCGTCCATAAAAGGAGGAGTATTGTGTTACAAAACTTTTGTACACATATCGCACCCTTGCTTCAAAATGATTACAAATAAAAATTTGTGGTTTTAGGTTATGGCTGAGATTCTATTTGGTTTTTACCCCTCTACCAATCACCTAAAGTACCAGATAGTTCGCGAAAAATCCAGCCAACAGGTAGCGGTTGTGTTAGCAAGATAGCCATTGACACTTCCCAAGCCGGACTAGTTTTTCGCATTTCCTAAAAAACGAAGATATTTTAATTATGCCACTTTTGAAGCAAGGTTGCAATATACTAAAGGACATAATATGTTGAAGGAAAAAATATTTGGTTCTTTTACTTTTGGTTTAACAAACCAAAAATGTACATGGTTCGGTAGTTGTAGAATATTTAAGCGATATCATCCATGCTTTGAAATAATGCTTAGTTCGAGAAAGATATTCAATTGTAATAAATATCTAGGAGCTTTAAAAGACATTTTTAAAATATTAAATTCTTACACTCTCGTACATTCTTACTCTTCTCGTATGCTTAACCCTTTAACAATTTCAAGGGCAAGTAATTCAAGATGTTTCTGTAATGCCGAATTCACATCGGAATCTTTCAAAAGTTTTATTGCAAAATAAGAAAAAAAACAATTTTACGATTATTTTCCACCAAAGTTAGAAAAGTAAAATTTAATAAAAAATTTCTGGTGCATATCTTCATTAAGAGTAGGTGGGATATAATATATCCCACCACCCCTCAAGGTGTTAAGACCTGACTAGGGATGAGAGCGCTCCGACCCAAATGATTTCTGGCTACCACTAAATTTTAATGGTATTTCTCGCCTTATTTAATGACAGAATTTCTGAAATTAATTAAAGCAACGAATACTATTAAAATTTAGTGGTGAGAATCAAGCATTTAGGTCGGAGCGCTCTCATCCCTAGACCTGACCTACACAACTGTGTAGGTGATCCTAAAAAAAAAAAAAAAAAAGAGTAGATAATTTCCCTGTCTTTGTGCGATTTAAAGTTGAGCCTGCACCCTCAGAACAGCGTACATCCTCTCTTGGGATAATCTGATATCGGGTATTTCCTAAAATATTTTTTCAACCAAATATAATACTATTAGTTAGGGGAAACCACGAAAATTTTTATTTCTACAAAATGCTTACAGTCTTAAAGAGATACCAGTGGTCATCGAAATGTATTATCTTTAATTTAGTAATAATTTAGTCTGCATCCAAATTGGCCGCCACTAAATAACATATAACATGCAGGTCGTCAAATGTATTATATATTTTCAGCATATATAAAAGTTTTGTATTTTTCTAATCAAATAAAGATTTAAATAATTGTAAAAATAATTTCAACCTTTATGAAACAACAGAGTTCAGAAAATTGCGTTAAATATTTTATTAATAAATATGGCAAAATTTATGTCACATTTATAATTATTTAACAAGAAAAAACAAATAAGACCGATTTTCAATGATTTCCAAAATCTCTTTCTGTACAAATAAAAATTCAATTTAGTTGCTACCTTTACTGCAGATTTTAATTTTCTCTCCGAAATACACTTATCGTACTCTAGTATTTTATGAATAAATGAAAGTTTTGAATAAATGAATGTGCGAATTGAAAGTCCTTAAACTAATTTTAAAAGAAGACAGTTAATATTTCATACTCCTTACAAAATCTAAATTTTATTTAAGAATTAACCTAGAATTTAAAAAAAAAAACCAATGAGCACAAAAGAAATATATAGGAATGATAGATGACTTAAAGCTACATTTTAGTAAAATAAATACAAAGTTTAATTAAGACGAACTCTATTTCACTTTACATTTACTTCCATGATAAATTACTCATTAAAAAGGAGTTGTAATTAATATCAACACAATGCAGAAGAGTTTAATTCTGTTTCCTCCTTCATTTTCTGTGACTTTTCCATATTAAAAAAACGATTTAAAGCATTATTATTATAAAGAAAGAATATAACCCGCAGATAAAAGTTCAGTGAATAAAGATTGTATATGGATATTTTATTCTTAATACTTTTGTAATAGGTAATTTTAGTTTAACTTTTCTCACATCACTGTATAATTGAATCATTTCTAAAATTCATTTGACTTTATCTGGAACAGATTTATATTCTAATGCTTTTGTTTTCATTTTATACTAATGATTGAAAATATGTGTTTCTTTATCATATAATACTTATATATTAAGAGCTAATTAAAAAAAGAGGATTGAGAGGAACTGGGAAGCGGCGAGTATACTCATTCTACAAAGTATATTCTGAAACTTCATATCAGTATACAGTCTTTGTCGTTTCGTGCATGACAATGTTTTTACGTGAATATAAGATTTAAAGAAGCATTGTGATGAGGTACTATAAACAAAAGCTTTTTTAAGCGATCTAAAGATATGCATTTGTGTCCAAAATTAAGGTCACAAACATAAAATCTGTGAAAACTGATGAACTATTCACTGTGTTGCCACGAAATTTTGGCACAGAAGTATGTTACAATAGGAGAAAGAATATAGCAACATAAAAATATGGGAAAAAATTATTGAGAATTACGATACAGGGTATATCAAAAAGTGGTAAATCATGAATTAGAGATAAAGCATTTATCTCGAAAAAGGTTTGTCTAACATGGAGTGTGACCACTGTGCGCTGCTATACAAGCCTCACAAAGAGCTCTATTACTGTTTATGAGAGGGGTCAATAAATGTTTGTGACAACAAATCCAATTCTTCCAAAAGCGTGGTTTTTAACACCTGGCTGGTTTTGGGAGACTGGTTACGCTGTGCGATGGCTCTTCCTAGACCATTCGAAACATGTTCGATACGATTTAGGTCCGGAAACCTCGATAGCAATTCATAAGATAAATATCCTCTTCTTCAAGAAAATCATCAACAAAGTGAGCTCTGTGTGGCTTCGCATTATCGACCATAAACAGAAGTCCGGGCTTACAGCACCCTGAAACAACCTAACATAGGCTTCAAGGACTTCATCCCTATAGTGATGTGCATTGACAGTAGCCGCATTGAAAACATGCAGTGGTGTATGACTGGCAAACATTATGCCATCCCATACAAGGATTCCTTTGAGAACAATTCTGACGATTTCTTTTACGTAGGAGGGATGTTAACTAGCTCCATGTTCTCTCCAGATGAAGATTCGTCGAAAATCACTCTGCATGGTGAATCTCGACTCATCACTAAAAAGAACACACCCCCATTGTTGTTGTGGCCAAGACTGATGTCTTCGGTTCCACAACAACCGGTTCTCCTGTTGGATGCAGTGGAAGGGACACACACGATTGGACGCCGGACAATAGGGATGAGGTCCTTGAAGCCTACGTGAGGTTGCTTCGGGTGCTGTAGAACTGGACGTCATGTTTATGGACGATAATTCGAAGCCACACAGAGCTCACATTGTTGATGATTTTCTTGAAGAAGAGAATATTCGAAGTATGAATTGGCTTTCGAGGTCTCTGGACTTCAATCCTACTGAACATGTTTGGGATGGTCTAGGTCTAGGAAAAGCCATTGCACAGTGTAACCCCCCCCCCCCCCAAGACCTGCCAGGTATTAAAAGCCACGCTTTTGGAAGAATGGGCTTTGTTGCCACAAACATGTATTGACACCGTCATAAACAGTATAAGAGCTCTTTGTGAGGCTTGTATAGCAGTGCACAGTGGTCACACTCCATGTTAGACATACTTTTCCCGAGATAAATACTTTATCTCTTATTCATGATTTACCATTTTTTGATATACCCTGTATCACAATTCACAATTAAAATATTTTCCATATTTTTATGTAGCTATATTCTATCTCGTATTTTAATATACCTCTGTGCCAAATTTCGTGGCAACACAGTGAGTAGTTCATTAGTTTTATCATATTTTATGATTGTGACCTTAATTTTGGACATGAGTGTAATTTATGAAGTCTCATGAAAGTATTTCAGTGTTTCTTAAAGGAGATTTCTTCCTACACAATTACAAAATGTATTAGTTGCTGAAGTTAAAACATACACATGGCAAACATTTTTATGTTTATTTATTTTGCTTGCACGTTTCCAAGAAGGATATTTAAAATGCAATACATTTTAAGAAAATGAGTAAAATAGATTAGAGTTTGGCATCGTATGTCAAAGCACCATTAAAAATTTCAAATTATCTGATTACGTTAATCTGGTATACTATATATAGACTTTATTTATTTATTTATTTGAGATTCTGATTACTAATGAATAGCCGAAATAATTTCAACTTTCAAATTTTAAACGGTAAAATGAAATTTAAAAGCATTTTTATACTGGATTATAGTACTTTGATTGCCGACCAATGTAGTATTTAAGTAAATTAAAAACTAACCACATTCTATCAAAATAAACAACTTTTTTTAGAAATGACGTACATGCATCTTTAAAATAATGCAAAATTCGTTTAATATTTTCAGAATTAATTGTAACGTCTCAAGCTAGATATAAATGTAGAAATTTCAATTCGTGATTTATGTATCTATAGCGAGCTAATTTCCCAGTAAACGAAATTATAGACAATAAACTAAAATCAATTTTAGGAGTAATTGAAAAAAACTAACTACTCAACTTGAAAGCTTTTGTAACTTGGTCAGATTTCTTCGTCATATTATCTATAGAGTTTGCAAATGACCTATAAGTCGTTTAAGTTAATTCTACATTAAATAATTTACAACATAACGCGAGTAGAATGACGTCTGTTATGAATTGCACCAATGAAAACCAGGACATGTTTCTTGGGATAAATATAAATAATGTTTACGAACAACAACTGATCTTTTTGAAAGCTATCTGATTGGCGAAGAGGATCTTGTAAATCTTATCAAACGTTATCGTTATTATACCATTGGTCTTATTAATTTAAATGTATTTAGGGTACACGGCGTCTGTTCGATTGTTGTAGAAGTTCCCAAGCTCAGGCTAGTTCTAAATGGTGTTCTAAAGTTTGACGGTATGTTCCGTGAGATACATTTTTTTTAAAGTTAGGTTACAGATAATGAAAAATGAATCACTAAATAATATAATAAATAGGCCAGGTAATTTAAAAACGAAGTACATTTCCTTTTTTCTAAAATCATCCATTGACTTTTTATTACTTGTTTTCTATGCGTAAATTTTGCATGTCAATTTTGTCTTTGTGTAAAACTATGTAAGTTATGTAAAGTAATATATCGAATTTCCATATCTAAATATATTAAATGATATATAATTAACTAATGCACTTCTGAATGTTATTTCGTTTTAATGACATCTTAATTTATTTTACTACACAAGAACTGAATTTTACACAATGTAATTAAAACGTATAATTTTTCTGCTATTTAATAACATCTATATTAAATTACTAATTGTATAGCCCTTTAGTTTTCTAAAAGTTTAAACCCATTGTTGGTTTCGAATATAATTTCATTGTTAGAATTATTCATTTGAAGTAAAGAATTTCTCTTTAAAAAGCTTTATTAAGATTGCCATGCATTTTTCGTTACTTTATTTAACTTTTCTAATTTACAGAATAAAGCTCTAGATCATAAACTGCATAAATTGATTTTTTATTGTAAATAAAAAACTAGAAAAAAATGTAATATTTTACTAATAAAAAAAAAAAACAAAAAAAAAACAAAAAAACACCCCCAAACAGTCATTTCATATCTCTAATTTTATTTTACATTTTTTTTCTTCCAGTAGTTTGCTTTACTCCTAGCGAGTTAATTTTTTTAATATCCAGTCAATGGAGCATATTTTAAAATGATACGAAATATTTAAATTCATTACATTTTACATATAATTTTTTTTAAAAGTGTTTATTGTCGCTTACACATTCACAGACGCACACACACATGTATATATACCAGTTTAACATAAAGTTTTAAATAAGTATCAACTTTAAAGCAAAATTAACACACAAATTTTGAATTTTAGCACTTTTCGTAATCTCCACACGTTCAATCCTTCCAGACACGTCTAGTCATATCATGACAGTGTGAGATAGTCAGACATGACCTTGTGTTCTTTTTAACAGTTTGGGAAGTATATTTTTAACATTGTCCACGAATCATCTTTTTCCCAAGAAGTGTATAAACTTCGAAATTGACATACGTTCTACAATATAATCCACTAACGATTAAAGTCCTTATAAAGTTCATGTAAGGAGAAATAAGAAGGAAATCACTTTTTGTGAAGCTCGCGCCTGATATTAAGAACTCTGGTAAGTTTTACAGGCCTTAGATCCAAAGTTAGATAATCGCTAAAAGTAGTCTTCAAAAATTCCATTATGTATATTTTTGGATATATTAAATTTTAAAATGATTTTTAAGAGTTATTTTCATGCCATAAGAAAGTTAAGTCGCCAAACATATTCTACGAATCTAAACCACTACCCACTCACACACATAAATTGACTATGGCATTCGGCCAGCGTTCGCGTGAAAGATTGTAACGGAAACGAATAAAGTTAATTTCGTGCCCACAATTTTTTTCGTGTCCTCAAAAAAACTTTCTTCAATTCACGGAAATTCTACTGCCCCCAGTGCTGCCGGCATTTTTCCATGAAATGACGAATATCCGTTTTTATTTCTCTATATTACAGGGGTTAAAATAACCGTGAATTGAAGGAAGTTGGAGAAAAGCAAAAGCAGCTGATGTTGGATTACAACTAGCCATCTCAGCCTTACGAGACGAGCACGCTAGCACTGAGATATAGTTTTACAACAGCGAAACGCTTTGAAATAAATATGTTCGCTTCAGGTGGGTGTGGCTAGGCCAATTTCTTTAAAAAGCTTTTAATTTTGAAGGTCATTTCGGGAAACTTTCGTCTTTAATGCCATTGTGGCTGGGGTTTTCTACTTTAGTATTAATATAGTATAAAAATACGAATTTTAAATATTTTTACGTAGATTGCTAGAGGTAAACTACGAATATGATATTTTTATTCGATAAGATTCAACTTTGATTAACATCTTTTTTTTTTTCATTTAGTTTTCTTAATTAAAATATCCTTTAAATGTGTCCATTTACAGTATATTTTAAATGCGGATATTTATTTATAAACAACCTTATAAATTCTAATTTATTTAACTTTATCCAACTTATTCAACTTAAAAAAATAAATTGTGAGTGATTTTGAATGAATGAGAAAAGTAATTGTTATTTATTTTTAATATGGATAACTTTTTTTTTTAAATTAAATTAGACATCTTAATTTAAAGAATTTTCGGTTTTTCAGTTTTAAAATAAATTCTGATTTATTATTAATAGAACCAATACGCATGCGTACTAGCGGAATTTGTTCTTTTTTAGACGTTCGGGGAGAATTCACGGATAAAATATGTTTTCTAGAAGTAAGGAAATTATGTGTTAAAAAATGAGGAATAATTTAGTGTATATTGACGAGAATTTCTGGCAGTGTAAAATTATACTGTATTTTTCCAAAATAAAATTCGTAGGTTCTTAAACGAATTTTTAAACTTTTTTAATGATAATTAAAAAAATTGTATTTTAAAGTACTTAAAAAAGAAACTTTTACGTTATAAATGCCACAAGTAGCCTCAAAAGTAATTTTTCATAATATTTCGCTACTGTAAAATCAATAAATACGATTTTCCAGACAAATTATATCAGTTTTGTAACTTTAGCTATAAAATGCACCAAGTGCTGCTTGAAGCTTTAAATAAAAATTTTTATTTCAATGGAAGAATCATTTTAATAAAATAAATTACCATGACTGAATGAAAATAAAAATACAATTAAAAAACATTAATCTTTAAAAGAAATATATTATTTTCATGGATATACGAGCAATTGCTATGCAGAAATACATCATACTTAACAAGTATAAACAATTGTGAAAATTATAGAATATATCTAATATTTTTATAGCCATAGGCTTCGCTAAATAATAGTGCTAATTATTGTGAGGCACCTCGTGTATAAATTAAAAACGGTAAATAATTCTGTGAATACAATAATCCATTGTGCAGGTAGCATCAGAATTCTGAAATAATTGGAGCATTTACATCGTAACTGATTGTAGTATAAAAGTGAATATATATATATGTATATATATATATATATATACATATATATATATATATATATATATATATATATATATATATATATATATATATATATATATATATATATATATATATATATATATATATATATATATATATATCAGATTAAAATGTTATTTTAGCAAGTTCAATTTCGCCAGATTTTTCCCCCAAAAGTCAAAAGTTTGTGAGAATGCTCCATATATATATATATATATTAGGGTGGTGCGAAAAAAGTCAAGTTGATATTTCCGAGTCGCTATAGTGCGGAAAAGTTGCGATTGGTAAATACAAGAAAAACAAAAAAAAACTTCTTCAAATCGGACTTTATCTTCCGGTCCCGCAAACCACCTAAAAACTCCAAAAAATTGAAAATTTCCGATTTTTTCAGAATTTTTCTTTTTTTTTACGTTTATATATTTTTTATCGCTATAGGAAAAAATATTTGCAGTTTGTACTGTTTAATAATAATAATAATAATAATTGTGTTTAGAGAATATCTTCTGATCGCGCAAGCTCAATAAAAATCGGCAAAAATTCAATTTTGAGTGATTTTCATGCATTAAGAATATAATCAACTGAGGTCAGTTTGCCGTCTCAGGTTAAGATTTAAATGTTAATTGATACTATTGAGCATATTAAGTTATTTTTAAACAACCTAGAACTTACCACGAAGAGTTCGTTTCAGGTCTGAAAAGTTTAGTAGTGCACCCAACTGCCGTTAGCCACGTTGGAAAACAGCGCGGAAGTCGGCGTACGCACTCCCACCTAGTCTCACCTAACTCCACAAAATTTACAGAAAAGTCAACTGGATTCAGATGAACTACATGGCATATACTATTTTGACGGAAGAAAGGACGATACTCCAGTTAAAGAAAGTATTGCATCTAAACAGGTTCGTCGAACTATTAAAGAGGAACACTTTCCTGTCATAAAAGAACATCACTCAGTTTATTTAGGCCATGTGCCTCCAAACTCCGGGCCTGCTAAGGACATTGTAGCTTTCATAGTATCATGTCTTACTGAACAAGGGGTTTCAGTAGAATACTTAGATTTGGTAGGCTGTGATGGTACAAATACCAATACTGGATAGAAAGGTGGTGCTATCAGAAAGCTTGAAGTTTATCTCTGACGACCACTGCAGTGGGTTGTTTGTTTATTCTATTTTGTTGAATTACCTTCCCGCCATCTTTTTCAACATTTGAATGTTGAAACTACTGGCCCAAGATCATTTAGTACACCATTTGGACACAATATCATTGTTGTGTAAAGCTCTCGGTGATAAATTTTCAATTGACTGATTGTGAAATTCCAGAAGTGGACAGGCAACTGTTGAGCAAGGACCAAAGATATCTTCTTGGCGTAAGTCAAGCAATTAACAGTTACAACTTTCCAAATGACTTATTAAAGTGTGACTCCGGCCCAATTTCACATGCCAGATTGCTCACTTGTGCAAATAGAGCTCTTCGACTTTACGCGAGCGTGGAAAACCCATCGGATGCCTTAAAGCCATATTGACATTTATTTTAAAATCTTACTTGACAGTTTATCTTGAAATAAAATGCTGTAAGTACATTACAGGCGGGCCTATTCATCTGTACAGAGCAATTGAAACATCTCGATACTTTCGTGACAACCTGAAGAAAGTGTAGTCTTTGAAACTGAACGAAAGTCGTTCTTTGCTCACCCGGAAAACCTACTGATGGCAATGGTCTTTTATAAGAGGAGGCACATAAGAGAGCTAGGGCTGTTAAAAGCCAGGAAGAATGTTTCAAAGGGTAAAGGCATCTGAATCTTTATCACTCCTACAATCCAGAATTAATTGATTGTAATGTAGCAAAATTAACATTTCCACCGCTTTTTCGGAGATTAACCCATGAAGAAATACATTTCTTCGTTCAATCAGGTCATATCTCAGTCTGGGATGATAAAAAGTTTCCCAACCACACGTAAGATGTCCAGTGGTGCATTAAATCGGTAACGAAAGCATCATTTAAGGTATGTGGGCTCCAATCAAGAGAGCATCAGGGCCACACTGAAATCAATGTCCATAATACCAGACATTACCACCAAATCGCAGTACAAAGTTGCGTCTAAAAGTCAGATTTAAACAGATGACATAACAAATTGTATATCTTATACTGTCACGACACTAGTTTTTTAATACAGTGTTTTGATTCTATTATAACAAATTATGTATTTAAGTAATGCAAATAGCAAACACCCTCATTGGTTGGATGGAGGATAGGGTGTGGTTTGAACTCGAAGTGCAGCTAATTTCCCGTGGTGAGTTCTGGTTTGTTTAAGCATTATCAAACATCTAAACAAGCAAAGAGTTGTACATTGTACAATTTATATCCAAATGTTAATATTGGAACGCAAACTGATCTCAGGTGATTATTTTCTTTATTCATCAAAATCACTGAAAATTGAATTTTTGCCGATTTTTATTGAGCTTGCGTGATCGGAAGCTATTCTTTAAACGCAACTGTTTATTTATATTATTATTAAACATTCCAATCTGCAAATATTTTTCACTATAGCGATAAAATATATATATACGTAAAAAAAGAAAAAAATTCTAAAAAAATCAGAAATTTTCAATTTTTTGGAATTTTTAGGCGGTTTGCGGGATCGGAAGATAAAGTCCGATTTAAATAATTTTTTTTTTGTTTTTCTTGTATTTACCAATCGCAACTTTTCCGCACTATAGCAACTCGGAAATATCAACTTGACTTTTTTCGCACCACCCTAATATATATATATATATATGGAGCATTCTCACAAACTTTTGACTTTTGGGGGAAAAATCTGGCGAAATTGAACTTGCTAAAATAACATTTTAATCTGATAGACGAGTGCCTTAATGATCCAAAATAAAGAAAAAATGGTCAGCAGCGGAAAAAAATTTATTTAACTGAGGTTTCAGTTAAACTTTTGAGTTTAATTTTCCTTACCATTTTACCACTAAAACTTTTTATTTTCTTCTAAATTTTTACTTATAATGAATTTGCATAGTACCCACTGGACATTCAAATAAGAAATAATGACAATGTAGTATTTTTAGTACAAAATTTTGGTATAACATTGTCTTAAACGGGTGTTAAAGAAGGGATGGTAAGGATGGAACAGCAAGGAAAATTACCACCTATTTTAGGCAGATCATGTTAAGACTAAGTGGTAGCCAAAATGTTCATTGATTTTTAGAAACAATGATTTACATTGGATTAAATAAAAAAAATTAATTTACCTCGAAAAGTGCAGGAATAAACCTTGGGGACGGTGAGACTATCAATAAAGCCACGATGCTTGAAATTGATATATAAATGCTGATTTAAATTCTACAGTAAATTTCCTGTCAAAGAATTTTAGACATTATTTCTCTAGCATACTTTTGCATTAGAAAAAAACTTGAAAAAAATTCTGTGACTGCATCTGAAGTGATTTCCTGTATACTTTTAGAAGAGGGATGGTAAAAGATCTAAAACTTAGGGACAGAGTTTAAAAAACAATAACAACTCTAAAAATGTGTGCAGGCTAATTTTTAGCTACTTATTTATATAAAACCATAGTTCCAGTTTCAGAAAAAATTACATCGAGTTATTTATATTGAAACAATTTTAAACAGACAGCTCCAAACTTAAAAATCAGCATCAGGCACACGGGGTGGTATAGGAGTTTTCCAGGTGTTTGGAACACAACATCGTCCAAAACTTATTTATCTCGTTAATATTGTTGTACAATCATGCAATGGGATGTTCCCAAGTATATGAAATAAAAAAAAACACAAAAAAGTGTATTAAAATAAAAATTATTATTCAGGGACGTGAAAGTAAAAAAGAAAATGTGAGAATGCCCCATATACACACACATATATATAAGACAATGTCATATATATAAGACATTCATAAAATACTGCTTAAATAAATACATGTCTTTCAGAACAATTCTTTTTACGCTGAAAACTAAACTTATGTTGTTTAATATATTTTTGTGGATTGATTATAGTACTATTGTCCCATAAAATACAGTTTGATTTAGTATTCCAAACATCCTTCTTTATCATTAATCTTGTACAGTTACTCCAATTTTTATCTGATATGAATTACTCTCTTTCTAAATTTTTCTAAAATGGAATGTAAAATTAAAGGAAAGTCCCATAGGAATATTTATTCGAAAAAATGATGTAAATTTATACATAATCTAACAACACAAATTTATGGAAAAAAATATAAAGATTTGCCGTTAATACTTTTTTCATTTCACACCAATTTAAAGGAAAATATATTGCGGAATACTTATTTTTATTAAAGTAAATTGTATTACTGAGAAAGTTGTTGTAAGAAGCTGAAAGTGCATTTTCGAGGAAGAGTATTAATTATTGTAAGGTTAGTTATTCATTTTGAACATTCACATTAAAAGTGTGATCACTTTAGATTGTATATGTCACCAGTCAAACCCGATTTTAGGCCAAACTAGATTGGCCTAGGCCAAACTAGTTTATCATAACGCGCATAAGATAAACTAGTTTTTCCTAGGCCAAACTAGTTTATCCTAACACCCATAGGATAAACAAGTTTTTCCTAGGCCAAAATAGTTTATCCGAATGCCTGTAGGATAAACTAGTTTTTTCTAGTCCAAACTAGTTCGGCCTAACGTTCATAGGATAAACTAGTTTAGCCTGGTATTCATTGGACCAAACTAGTTTATCCTCGGGCAATTCAATTTGGCATGATTTTATTGATCCCAAAGGTCACCCCAGAGGCAACTTTCTAGTTTATTCTAGGCCAATGCAATTTGCCGTGCTTTGATTGATGCTAACCAGTGTTGAGCACGCTCACCAAAATAAATAAATAAATAAATATATAAATAAAATTTAATAAAATGACGAACTTATTCAAACTCAAATTCAATCTCTCAAAAATGAGTCAAGTTTGCGCTCAAATTCAAAAATTTTCAAACGAATCAACTGAACTCAAATACAACTATGGAAGTGAGCAAAGTTCACTAAAAACTCGTGTTTTTACTTTCTTCTATCTTTACAAGAAGAAAGTATTGGATTCGTAAAAATTTTCGACTTTCGGTTTTCGACGGATTTACACGTTTTAGGGGTCAGATATTCCGAAAAACATGTTTTTACAAAATGTCTGTCTGTGAGTCTGTGCGTCTGTGAGTCTGTCTGTCTGTCTGTATGTGACACAAATTTTGTGGGCGTTCTATCTCAAGAACTAATGCACGGAATTTAATAAAAATTTATATTCTGTTAGTCCCTGATATAAATTGGTGCTGATTAGTTTTTGGTGTAACTCGCTCAACAGGTGGCGCTTCTATAATGCATTGTTTACGATTTCCGCAATAGCTGTATCTCAACAACTAACGCTTCGATTTTCATCAAACTTCAGATTCAAGTATACTTTGATATGAGTTAGTGCTGTTTGTGTTTTGGTGCAAATCGCTCAACAGGTGGCGCTGCTATGCTGCACTTTTCAGAATTCCCATTATAGCTGTATCTCAATAACTAATGCAATAATTTTCACCAAACTTCAGAATAAGTTAATCCTTGACATGAATTGACATTTTGTACATGTTGGTGTAAATCGCTCAAGAGGTGGCTCTGCTATGCTGTATTTTTCAGAATTTCCACTATAGGTGTAACTCGAGCACTAATGCACGAATTTTCATCAGACTTTAGAATCAGTGAGTCCTTGACATGAATTGACCTTTTATACAGTTTGGTGTAAATCGCTCAATAGGTGGCGCTGCTATGATGTTTTTGTGATTTCCACAATAGCTCTATCTCAAGAACTAATGCTTGGATTTTCAGCGAACTTCAGATCCATGTATACGTGCACTGTAAAAAAAATTCCGCAACGTTCCTGGGAAAAAATGGGCAGCTGAGTTGCCCATAATTTCCAAGAAACATTTCTTGAAAATGACTGGAACTTTACTGTATATGTTAAAAACTTTCTACAGAAATGCCAGTAAGTTTCCTGCGAAATACCAGGAATATTTCTGTTGACAGCAAAACATTACTGACATTTCACAGCATGCGGGATCCGCAGACGATTTTTACATTTCCAGTTGACAATTTTCGCTTTATTATCATTATTTGTTAGAATGAAAAAAAATATTTTGAAATTGACATCAAAATTATTATTTATAATTTACACGAAAAAATAAATTTTCAGTTAAAATTCAATAAAGTAAATATATATATATGATATATTGTTTCTGAACTTTGCTTAAAAAATAAAAATATATAAATGTAAATAATAATTAGAAAAAAAATCTAGACATAAAATATTTTGGATTTTCGTCAGTAATTATGTTAGTTTACAAGTTAGATAAAATAGATATAAATTTTCATGAAAAAAAAAAAAATAAAATAAAAAATAAAAAAAACTAAACGTAATTGTATAATTTTTCCGAAAAAAAAAATCAAATTTGCAGCAATTCAAAGTGTCAAATATATATCAAATTTAAATCAAATTGTAATAAAGTGTTAACATATAAAATTAATTAAAAAAGAAAAAAAAAGTCCAGAGGTAGCATCGAACTCGGGCCGTACGGGTGGCGTGCGAGCTTTCTGCGTCCACACCACGAAAGACACGTTGAGAGCTGCAAACTAATGGGTATTTGAAACGTATGCTAAATCTCGGCATCTAGTTTCTGAAAATCTAAGGCCCATTTGAAGAAATCCTTTCACAAGAATAATTAGAGATAAGAACTCTAAAACATACTTTAAATTAATCAAAATCGGTGAGAATCATATTTGATGGTCCCCTGGTTAATGGAGATCCAAATAATAGGTGTATTTTTTTTACACGGTCTGCTCGTTAAACGTTCCACAGACAAGTACGAGAGATAATCTCTTAGCGATGTCACAGAGTTATTGTATTTTCATTTGAATTGTCTTGACAATAAAGACATACAGGATTATGTGGTCTATTGATTTATTTGCATTCCATATTGATTTTTTTACATTCATTTAAGTAATTCGTTTTCGACACTCGCGCGCGAGCAACGGATTATAGCAAAAAAATAATAAATGGCGGCCTTTTACTGTTTTCAACTTTTGTTCAGGGTTCAGGAACGTTTCAGATAAGAACACCAGAATTTCACAGGAAAGAGCTAAATTATTCTGAAAACTTGAGAAAAGGCAAAACGTTCCTGGATTTTACATGGAACGTTACCATTTTTTTTTTTTACAGTGTGGATATCAATTATTGCTGTTTATGTATTGGTGTAAATCACTCAACAAGTGGAGCTGCTATGCTACATTTTTCAGAATTTCTGCTATAGCTCTATCTCAAGAACTAAGGTACGAATTTTTATCAGACTTGAAATTTAGATGTACTTTGATATGATGTAAATTGATGTAATTTCTTGTACTATTTAAATGATTTAATTGACGTGATATAGAAGAAAGTTTTGTGATGGCCACAACATACTAGTTTTTATTTGTTACTATTTCTTTAAATATAATACATCTTTAGAGTCCAAATTTACAAAATTTTGTGAGCTAGTCTTTTGGTTATTCGATGTAAGGGTCTTTACGGGACCACCGAATTTTCTTTTCCGACACTCGGTCCGGCCTTGGTTTGGGGATTACTTTATTCGAGAGGTTCGGACCGAGATAGACCGGGATTCAATTTTTTTCGGCTTAAACCACTTTTCAACCCAGCTCGTATGAAAATCATTTGGGCTGGCAGGATCGCTGGTCTGTTCAGTAAAAATATCAGCAACATTTGGCCCGGCCCAACACTTTTTTAATGCAGGTTTTTTTAAAATCGCTATTATTCCGCAATGAAAATTTATATATTTATTATTATTATTATTATTATTATTAAGATGAGTAGATACATTTTTATGTAATAAAATTAAAGTACGGTAAAACCTGAGAAAAATAACCTGCCTATGGCGGAATCCCGTGTTTAAGAAAAATAAATATATTGATCAATGTAAAATAAGGATATTAGTAATTGTAAAAAGAATATAATGCGTTTACATCAGACGATGAACCTTCTAATAAGGGAACCAGCGAAAAACGGATTTTTCATCTTTCCTATGAAATTCCCTCTTAGAAGATTTTATTGTATAGAATTTTTAATTTTTTTAAATATGCAAGCCATAGAATGTGGATTAACGATATTAATGATTCCATTGTAAACTACATTGATTTTTTAATGAATCTCTATTTGTATGTAAATATCTCAATAATTACTAATACCATTATTTTTTACACGGCTTAGAGATTTGAAAATCTGAAAAAATTTATATAGAAAAACCTTCTAAGACGGAATCACATAGGAGAGAAAAAACTCCATTATAGTTAAGTTCCTATTTTAGCAGGTCCGTTGTCTCTAGCAAATGTATTAAGTTTTTTTTCAAACGGATTATCATATTCAATTTGCACCGATTAAAACAAAAAATCCGCTTAAAACAGAATTTCGTTATACAGAGATTCTTCTAAAAGGTTTACAGTACTGTCTCCCCATCCGTATAAATGTATATGTACTATTCTTTAAAGAGAATTTTAATTGTGGAATAATGGTAGCTTAAAAATATATGTATTTTAGGTCAAATTAGGACCGGGACTTCGCCGGATTTTTGAAAATTCTAGATTTCTGAAAGAATATCAAATGTGCTTCTGATATTCTTAATGGTGCATTTATTCATAATTAATTTAAAGCAAGTTATGTTTATGTGAGGAAAAAAAAATAAATAAAAAAAAACACAATGCCGGATTTTTGAGGCTATACTGTACATTATACACAATCCTTTAAATTCTTCCTCTCCTAAATTTTATGATAATCTCTGATCCCATTGTTTGGTCCTCCAGCACACAATTTGTCACATGGAACATATTTTGTAACTACCGGTGGCGGTGAAAAGGGGGAAGATAGCGGACAGTATCCCACTCCCCACCGAATAAAATATATTATACAGGGGTGACGGCAATACTACTTTGCGCAAGGTTGGCGCCTCAGCGGTTGTTGTGATCAGTAAAAGCACGTCAAATTGCAATGGCCTAAAATAAACTAGATAGGCGTAGGATAAACTGGAAGGTTGGCACTGGGGCGGTCTTTGGGATCTATTAAATCATGTCAAATTGAATTGGCCTATGATAAACTAGATCGGCCTAGGATAAACTAGTTTGGACCAATGAATAGTAGGCTAAACTAGTTTATCCTATGATCGTTAGGCCAAACTAGTTTGGCCTAGGAAAAACTAGTTTATCCTATGGACATTAAGATAAACTAGTTTGGCCTAGGAAAAACTAGTTTATCCTATGGACATTAAGATAAACTAGTTTGGCCTAGGAAAAACTAGTTTATCCTATGCGCGTTAGGATAAACTAGTTTGGCCTAGGTCAATCTAGTTTGGCCTGAAATCAGGTTTGGCCGGTAACATATACAAATTAGCCAACTCTTCATAAGTATATAAAACAAATGCAACTGTTCAGTTGCCCTTTATAGTACAGTATTTGTGTGGTTTTACAGAGTTTTGAGACGTTTTTAACAATTATATTTAACAATCATTTGTCACATTATGCTGTTACTCATATTCTATTCCAATACATGTGACGTAATATGTTTCCACAAAGCAAGTATTGACGGATTCAATCCATCTCTTGCATTATAATGCAGTTCAGAGTCGAACAACTATTCTGAAATGATCTCATTTCAAACGTTTATTAACTGATGATTCATGTAATATTGCCTTCCTATGTTAGCTGAAAGGAAATGTAGATTATGTACCATAGGATTACAATTATAAAACGTTTTAAAGCAGGAGTTGCTTTAGCTTTATCTAAAATTTAAATAACATTTCTTTAAACAAGAAGTCAATTTTCTGTTTTTTTTTTCATATAGTTTATTAAATCTAAATTTTCGAATAAAATAACTTTTCCTTATTCAAGCACATTCGGTAATATAAGAGTATTCGTAAAACGTATGTATTTTGTCTTGTATCTGCATACATGTGGATTTATGTATAATATAAATTAATTGTTTCCAAACTTCCTATAGCATCACATATTATAGTACAATTTATGCGTTCTTGGTGCATTAGTGAAATGTAAAATATTATTTGGTTTGTTGTTTTGTTGTACTTAAATATATATAATTATAATTATTATTTAGTGTTTAAACTACTACCTTTGATATGAGAGCAAGGGGAAATGTATAACATTAAGTTAATAATAAGTTTTTAATTTAATAAGAAACAGAGGTAAAATTTATGAAAAAGGAAATAAAGCAATTAGGTAATAATGTAACTATTTCCAACCCCCCCCCCACACACACACACACAAAAATACATTTTATCCTTCTAAAAGAACTATTTTATTAACACATTTACGAATTTATACAAAATAATTTAATTAGTTCCATACATAGATTTTTTTTTCTTCTGTCTCGGCAATTCTTTCAGAGTATCGACAAAAGGAAGGTTATTTGAGTGTCTTAATTGTGTAATTTTCCTTTGATAACACGTAACGAAAAAAAACCAATGATATAACTTTAAAAAAAAAATTGGATAGGTTACATTAAAAATACATACATAAAAGTATTCAAATGTCGCATTCTTTCACTGCATACATCAAAATCAATGTACTCTGAAACAAATTTTTTAATCGTTAAAGATTGCTTCTTTAAGGAACTCTTTTAATTGAAGCGAAAAGGAATTTAAGAAAAAATATTAGAGTGACATAAAGCAAATTTACTTTAAAAAGCACTCCATTCACGAGAGGATTAATTTTTTTTTAAACAAAAATGATATTAAAGACATGATTAAAAAAATTAAACGGATATTTATTCCTTTAAATTTTCAATGAAAAGCAAAAAATAGAAAAAGGATAAAAAGTTCCTATGTTGAATTAAATGCATTTTCTTGATTTTTTGATGAAATTACGCATTCAAAATTTATTTAAATTAATACATGAAAATATCACTTTATTTTATATTTTTTACTATTCTTTATTTATTAACTTCCCAAGAAAGTTACTAAAAATGTATAGCATTAAGAGGATAATCAATTTCTAATTTAATAAGAAACCTGAATAAAATTTATATAAAAAAAAAATCAATGCAATTCAGTAGTAATGTAAATATTTCCACACCCTCCAAAAAATTACATAGTTTTTTCTTCCAAAAGAAATATTTCATTAACACATTTACGAATTTCTACAAAATATTTAAATTTCTTGCATAGATAGATTTTTTCCTTCTGTATCGTTAATTCTTTCAGAAAGTCGACAACAAAAATATTATCTTATTTGTATAATTTTATTTGGTTACATGTAACGAAAAAAAAATTCCAATGATATAACTTTAAGTAGAATTTGGATAGATTATATTATAAAAAATATACATAAAGGTTTCCAAATTTTGCATTCTTTCACCACATACATCAAATTCAATGTACTCTGAAACAAATTTTTTAATTGTTAAAGATTGTTTCTTTAATCCACTCTTTTAAATGAAGTCAAATGGAATTTAAGAAAAAATATCGAAGTGACTTAAAGCAAACTTACTTTTAAAAGTGCTTCATTCACGAAAGGATTCATTCTTTTGAAAACTAAAATGACATTGAAGACAAGCTAAAAAAAATTAAAGGCATATTTATTCCTTTAAATTTTCAAAGAAAAGGGGGAAAAAAGTATAAATAGTTCCTATGTTGAATTAAATGCATTTTCTTGATTTTATGATGAAAATATGCAATTAAAATTTATTAAAATTAGTTGCCAAAATATCAGATGTTCAGATCAGTAGCCAAAAAATCAGAAAAACACATATCAGATGTTAAGGATCAGGGTTATTTTGTTAAGGATCAGGGTCCATAAGTCGCGTTTTTGGCACATGAAATAGACTAAAATTCGATTCTTTTATTCTGACTTAATTATTTCACTTTTTAATATTAGAAGGTATTTATTGTGCCATTTTAACAATAGTTTTTGTATTTTGTTTGGATTTATATGACTTACACAAGCTCAAAGTTCGTATAATTCGTAGTTTTGATAAAGAATACGCAATTTCTCGCATTTTACCTCTATTTTTAATATTTTACTATGAGCGCAGCTTTGCAACATTTTTATTCTAACATATTTTGTATATTTTGATGCGTTTTATAGTATATATCAAGAAGAAAGTGTTGTACGATTGCGCTCACATTTATAATTGAGGTAAAGATAGAAGAAATTGAGTATTCTTCATTAAAATTACGAAATAGGGTAACTCCGGGAGAGTCGCCGCATACGGGATAGATGCCGCACCCTCTGTATTTCTTAGGAATTATCGATAGATGGTCGTCAAACGCACAGTATAGGTGCACAATGAGATTATTTTAACCGGGGAGAACTCGCTAGTGAGAATGTCCAATTGCTTTTCTTTTACTTTACATTAATATAATATCAGCTTTTTTTGGTTGGCTTAGTGCTTTTAGTCACAAAATAGGTAAAATAATTGAAAAACATTTTGAAATTTTAATTAAAATGAAAAATAATTTAAATAAGAGTCTTAAAAAAGTACGACTGTGAGAGAAAATCTCATGCAGCGAGTTCTCCCGGGTTAACCTGTGTATAGCGTGAATCCCATTTCGATAATTACTTGTAGAAGTACAATCCTTATTTTGACGTAAGAGCATGATTTCACTGTCCAAACTTTTAAACACGTTATGTTTAAATACTTTTTATACACTTATTACTAAATGCATGCATGATTTCGAAGTCAAAACTAAGTGTAGCGTTTGTATAGAATACTGTGCGTATGGTTGCGCCATTCCCCTTAGCGATGGCAGGAAACTGTGATGGCCGACGTCTGCACCATGCAAAATGGGATACATGCCGCACTACTATTCCGGTATACCTGCCGCAGTTTCTTTTGTACGGGATGATTGTTTTCCTTTTCTTTTTGCACATACTAACCATCTTAGGTATGTTATCAAGTTTACTAAAACCAAAGGAGCAAAAGGAGAAAATAAAAAGTTTGAAGGGCAAGAAAAAGATGATAATAATGCAAGAATGCAAGTGAAGGTGATAATAATGAAAATTTGCATTACGCGTAACGCAGACGTTCTTTGCAAACTAATCCAAAAGAGAGGAAGTGTAATTGGCTTCGTTGCATCATGTGTTTAAATGTAGTTATATAAAGACTGTACTATTTCGACACTTTTTCTGTAGATTATAGTAAAAAAAAAAAAAAACAGGTCTTTTAACACATTCGGGACCATAGGTGCATATAAGCATCTTCATAAAGAGCTTACAAAATTTATTTCTGGCACCAGAAAAAAAGAAAAGTAATATTTGTTTTGTTTAATTAGAGCATTTTCATGATTATTAAAGTAAAGTTAGCTTCTTTTAAAAAAGTGGTACCAACCGAATAAAATTTGTGTAAAAGCTACCGGTTCCGAAAGGGTTAACAAATAAATTATGTAAACACAATTTTACTTTTTTTCTTTTCCCTTTCTAATACATTGATGTTACGTTGTTGCTGAAATAACAATTAAAATTTGATGTAAAAAAATAAGTCGATAATTTTAATAGTGAAAATAGGCAACAATTATAAATTTGAATCTACTAATACGTTTCATTGTACTCATTTAGTTTCATTTTGTTATTACATCGTTAATTATAGTCCAAATATAAATATTTCTTTTTGATATTTTTATTTTTAATTTCATTCTGTTCTTATTACAAGCGCGGCATAACTACCGCACAAGTGCGGCGTCTCAGCCTGAATGTACGTGTGACGCGCCACAGTGTAATGTTTTAGAAAAATTTGTTAAAAAATATTAAAAATTTGTTTTGAATTTTTTTGTCGCACTTCACGCGTTGTATATTTAACATTAATTGCACAGCATGATTTTTTTTTTATTTTATGTCCACCATGGGACATGTATGTTACATGTATGTCCACCATACACAAATTCAAAAAAATGTGCGGCATAAATCCCGGAATTACCCTATTCCAAGAGTTTTGTTAGAGTGCAAAAATAAACTTACGTCTTTTGGATGTATGTACGGCTCAACCCTACTGATGTTACCTTTACTATTTTTATGCAACATTATTTCTCATTATTTCTCAAATGAAATATTCGTATTTATACAAGCACTGTAATATGCTTACAAATATATCCATTGGAAATTAGTTGAGTTTATTTAAATTTATTCAAGGATTTATTTGTACAGAATGAAATTGCGACAATATACACATACTAAATTATAAATAAAGTAAAATAATTTGCATGGTTCTGTGTTTCTTTATATAAACTATAAGGTAAAACCACGCCGAGTATGACGAGTGAACAATATTTAAAATTGTTTAAGTAAGAAAAATGCCAATAAAATCTTACTGAAAAATATATTAAACTCTCTCTAAGGGGCAATATGCAAAAGAAGGAAAATTGTCTAACGCGTAAACATTTTAAAGTAACACAGAACGATTTTCAATACAGTAAATTCTATATAATGCCATTAGTCTGTGACAACATTATCGATGTCTTTATAATACACATAGTCACAAACCGTTCTATCATTTTTTCTATTAGTGTGTATAATCGGCTACATATACTAAAATCGAGCTATGATATATGACTTATTTCTAACAAAACAATTTGAAAACGGATATTGTGGAAAAAAGAGGAAGCTATAAAGATGAACAAGGATTCTACATGTAAATAACAAGAAAACAATTTTTACTTAATCTTTGTTAAAGGAGACTAATATATCATTAAAGATAATTAAAAGTCATACGAAGTTTTCTTTATAGTTATGATTTCTGTTAGTGTAACTAAATTTTTTTTTGAAGCCATACATCATACCTTTTGTGTTTTTCATTTTCCTTGATTTTATTTGTGTTAAATTATTTATGAGTTGAAGTTTCTCGTTTTTATTTATGACATATAATGTAATTCTTGTCTCCTTTAATTTCCTTCTGGTATTTGTTCTTCAGGAAATATTTTTTAACTTCCTTCGTTATTTTTAGGAAAACTTTCACTGCTTACTAATAATAAAATTAACTGTAATGTTATACTTTGTGAGATATGAGCTCAAGTTGATGTATGATTTATATTTAATATTATTATAATATTTTAATTAAATATTATAATTAAATACATATTTATTATAATTAAAACTTATTATAATTAAATAAATAAATATATATATATATATTTATATTTATTTAAAGTAAATTCCTACTTAGGACATGAAAGAAAAATGTAATATAATCCCTTAAGCTAATATTAGTTTTTGTAGCATTAAAATACATCAATTTGTTGATTTTCTATAAGCAAGTAAACCCTATTGGTTTACAATGGAAGTCTATGGGAATTCGGCGAAATATTAGAAATATCGCCAAGTTGGCGTCACTTCTGGCGACTCATTTTGATCGCCAAATTTGGCGATAAACTTGGCGGTATTTAGCGACATAACAGGGTCCCCCCTTATATGTATGAAGATGCATTAAATGCTGTTCAATAATCAATGGCCGCTATTTTTTCACCCATATAAAACTAAAATTAATTAATTAAAATTTAATTCATGAATTAATATTTGAAAAAACTGTATTTACATAAAGTGTCATCCACTACAATAAAAAAAATTGTATTTGAACTTGAGTGAATGAATAATAAGTATTTTATTAACGATTGGAAATTTGAACAATATATATATAGGAGAGTGTGAACTAATAGTAGGAATTGAAAAATACGACAAATGAATGAATTAAAATCATATAAATAGTAATCGATTAATATTTTACATTAATAGAGAATGCATTAAAGGGCATAATATGCCAATAACGATAGTTGGAATAGAAAATCGGTGATGCTAAGAAACAATGATCCGCTAAATATTCTTGAACTTAATTTGCATTCAAGACAGTTCTAAACATAAAAGTTTCTTAAAATACCTTTACAAACATGAGAAAATAAGAAGAATTTAGTATGGAATCCTAGTGAATGAAAGGCTGCTTGCATATTTTCAAGGTCTAGAATAAAACGCTAGACCCGTAGCGTGGTAGTGTGATGTGCAAACCACTTGGGTACGGAGTTTCGCTTTGTTTATAAAAATTTAGCAAATATTTGTTGAAAATTATTTATAAAGAAAATTGATAAAGAAAGTGGTAGCGCATAATAAAAAGAGCCTACATCCACGAATAAAAAATACCAGAGAAACCCTAAACACACTATTTGGAAAAATGTCTCGTAAGAATGAATGCAGTTTACTGACTCTTAATAATAGGTATCAAAATAGCTTCTAAAATTCTAAATATTTAAAAATGTGTTAAGTTTAGTTAAGTGGTTTTTGCTTATTTAAATAGTGTTTTTTAAGTCCCATTTGTATTTCTCATGCAGACTTGTCATTTGTTTTCGATAGTGATTATTTTGTTATTTACAGCGAGTTCCTCATTTTGTTTTATTTTCTCATATTGTACAGTCAATATTATTGTAATACGCAGTAACGGTAACCTAAAAACAACCATTTACAAAATTAAAAAATAGATTTTTTTCTCTTGAAAGCATTATTTTGGGCTTTATTCCAACCTTTTATACATTAAATTGTCCACAAATAATTCTGTAAATTTTGTATACATCTGAATTCTACGTATAACCTTTTTGCTGCATATTTAGCTCCTGTTGGAAAACTTTGAAAGTGTTTTTGAATTTTTAATAGTATTTCATTAAAAAAATTTAAAGTTTTACGTAAATATATAGATAATCGAACATTTTATAGCTATCATTGTAAATGTGTTTAACAGATATGTAAATATATTTGCAAGTCTCCAAAGAGTTTCAATTGAAATCGAAAATATATATATATATATATATATATATATATATTGTTGTTTAAGTATTATTCGTAAGGTAGGGTAAATTAAATAAAAATAATTTCGTACATTTACGGATAAATGAATAACTATAGAAAAATTGATTTATGTACTGTTTTTTCACAGATTAAAAAAAAGAAAATTTGGCCTGTTTTCAACGTTCTACATTAACCTCTTCGAGATGACCGTCACATATACGTGCTGCATAAAGTGCTAGAATCATATATTCTTCCTACCTATATTTATTAAAATTAAGATTTTGTCTTATATTTCATCATATAAAAGATTTTAAAATGAAATAAGGTTTATTTTTCTTTCAGTAAAAATTATAAAATTATATTTTATTTAAATATATTGTATTGGTATCTATCTAAAGGATTTCAGGAAGGCCACTTTTTCGCTCAGTGGGCAATTTAGTATCCTTTCATATTTAATTTTATTTCTGATTGCCTATAAAATGCAAATGCATAACATTTGTACCACTGCAGCTTAATACATTTTCTATGTTCCTTAATTATTTCAATATTGAACAACTGATATCTTACTTTTTAAATATTTAATTTTTATTTTAAAAAATGAATTGTGTTTTGACTGAAAGCTATTGGTTCTAGAATAATAAATAACATTGGTCAGAATGTAAAACTAATGTACCTTGACCGCATACTTCAAAATCAGCATTATAATTTCACTGGTTATTTGAAATTAGCATTTTTTCGACAGCAAAAAAATATATTATTTAAATTTTATAATTTAAATTTAAATCTTTAAAGAAGGAAGTTTTGAATTGCATGAAAATGAAGTACACGTTCAAGGTAGTACATTAATTTTCATAATTATTTAAGACGCTAGAACCACAAAATTTGCTACTGTTTTGCACACAACTGATTTCACTGGGCATTTTTTTTTCAAACAGAAACATTGAAAAAAGTAAAATATATGAGGTAGAATACTGAAATAATTACGCTGCACAGATTTTAAGATGTCAATTTAAAAAATATTTCCATCTGCGTATCAAAGAAAATCAGAAATACAATTAAATGTGACATATTGCTAAATTGCAACTTCACTGAAAAAAATAAGGCTCCTTAATATTTTTCGATGAAATAGAAAATAAGAAGTATAATCAAAAATGCCTGGCAAACCGCTGCAGTTTGAACAATTTTAACAAACGGATATTTTATTATTTTATGGAACTGAGCCAAGATCTTCATCCATTCAGTTGTAAGCTAAATGGCTATGTTTCTTAAAAAATGAATCCAGTATCAAGGATATTTGTTGCTTATAATAAATTTAACAACATTGAATTCATTGTTTATTGTCATTAAGAAACGTATTTTTCGCATTTACTTGTTGTTTGTTTACAAATTGCTGATGATGTGTTTATGTTATATTTCCGAATAAATAATGCCACCGAAATTTTTACGTATCAAGTTTTTCTTTCCTAGTTATTTACTTTAGAAGATTTTTTAAGCTATAAATTCATACAGAAACAACATGGAATGATTAGAATGATTTAAATTGCATAATCACATCAGTTTTCGCACCTGCAAGAATCACACTTTAAGTTCAAAATTGAACCTGTAAAGTTTTAACCCTTAAATGCATAGTAATGCATATCTAAATCTCCTTTTGTTTAATTCTACTCAACCAGTATATTTATATAAAAATATTAATCCTGTAAAAATTACAAAATTACAAATCTATCTTAAATTTCTGGTGTCTAATATTTAATATATGAGTAAAAAACATAATTCTAAAAAAATAATTTATGCATTTAAGTGTTAAGTTTTACAAAAAAAACAAAATACATTTATGTGTGAAATAAGATATTTAGATTGATGCTTGATGAAATACTTACTAATTTGCAATATTTTAGTTTTTACTTGTATTGTAGATGTGCGACATAAGAAAAGGATGACGTATTATACGATAAATGTATCCCTGATTTTTTTTTTTTTCATGTGTTATAAACCTTTCAGAGAATCGTATATAATTTTTTCAAAACAAAATAAAAAATCATGCATTTAAGGGTAAAAGTTTTTTTATTTTGAGTAAACCCTTAAGAAAGTGGAATCTGAAAGCATTAAAAAATTATACAACAGATAACGAAAAATCCATGGTGATCTGCAACATCATAATTATTTTGACCACTTTTTGGTATATGGAATGTACTTTACATTGCTGGAGAAAGTTTTAAAGCATAAATCTTTAAATTTAACTAAAGTAAAGGCGTTTAAAGTTTCCAATATTTGCTTGTAACTTGTCAAGAAAATTAAAAGGAAACTTTTTTATGTGTCTTTGGAAGTGTGCTATCAAAAAGGATTCTAATGATCACTCAGAAACTAAATGCCCTTTTTAAGGATTTTTTATAATAGCTTTATTAATTTACAACTAACTTTTCTAAAGAGCTCTAATTCCAAATATGCAAGCGTTATTAAATAAAATTGGTTTTTGAAATGTGTCTAAATAACCATTCTTAGTCATTAAATATTAATGATTCACTTTTGAGTAGCTTATACTAAAGAACTATTTAAACTTTATGAAACTTTTTAATACTATTTTTGTGGCATGTTGCGTTTCCGAATTTTTTGCACATAAGTACAGCTGCTATTTTTTATTTCGTTTCTCTGCCACCACTTTTTAATAGTAATAGGCGATGTTCGGATTGTTTTCCCTACAGTACGTTGCAGATTTTTCAACACTACGGTATAGATAATATATCACAAATTTTGGATTGCGTTTTTCAGTTGTCAGCTACAATTTACACTGTTATTGTGTACTAAATAAATAAAAGAATATTACAAAACAGTCTATAATTTCGAACCACTAAACGTGTGAGAAACGTTTCGTAACAGGAATACCCATTTTAAATTTTAAAAAACTATATTAAATAAGATTAAAAAAATGTTCTAACCTTTGAGACTTGAAACATTCTCGTTATTCTAACTCATTTTTTTTACGTAATAAAGAAAAATTCCAAAATGGCCATCGTGTCTTTTTTAAACTGCTTACATGATTTACATTGTTGTCATTTTAAGAAGCAGTAAATATTCATAAAAATAAAAATGTGAATGAGATAAAAGTGAAATAACGTTTCTCTTAAGTACACATTTAGTTACTTTTATTAAAATATGCACTAGTCGTCTATATAATTTCAATTTCAATTTAGATTAAAGATTTGTTTTCATTTTCTTAAAGAAAAGAAAATATTTTTAAATTTTATTATTTGTATCAGACATGAAATGATAATGGTAGATTGCAAAAGTTATTTTAGTGCTTTTATTAGTCCTTCTGCTGTGTTAGTTTCTTATGTTTTATTCTTTCATTTATAATATTTTAATAATACACAGTACATGAACTGAACTGTGAATTAATATTACACGTGAAGGTTAGGGGTGATAAGAGCTGGCAAGAGAAGCTTCTTTTTTATGCAGTTAAAAAATTCATTTTTTTATATGAGTTGTAAATTTCCAACTAGGCGGAAAATGTCCAGGCCAGATTTCGAACTCTCGATCTCTTGGATGAAGCCGACAAGGCTCTACTAACTGCGCCATTCCGAAATGAGGCATCTTGAAGACTAAATTCAAACAACTAACCTTATTGAACATGGCATCTCTTCTAATATATGAATTAGCACGACAGAAAAAATCGCAGGTATCGGAAATCCAGAAAACGCTGGATTCGTAATTATACTACATTAATTTTAACACAATTATTCTAATTGGGTCATTCCATGTCGCGTGTGGGATAACTTTTCTACATATGTCTTCTGTTTTAACATTGTTATTATATCCTTAACTTAAAACAATCATGCTAATATGAAAATCTAGAGTTATTTGTAATGTATAGTTTATGTTTCAACGACTTATAATTCATTCGATATAGGTATAATATTCGATAGGTAAGAATCGTGTGCAGGACATTTTGTCAGTTTGGTTGGATTTGGTTTTGGTTTTCTCTGGATTGGGCAGATTACTTAGGTCTAGGTTTTAAAATGAGGAGATTTTTATTACCTAATATTTTTATTATTTATGTATTATTAAAAGTGGGCGGCTTACTAATGCCCAAGTTTTACAATGGGGAGATTTTTAAACCCATTAAAGGGTCATTCCATATCACGTGTGGAACAGCTTTTCTACATATTACTGCTGTTTTAACAATGGTATCATATCCTCAAATTAAAACAACTATGCTAATATGAAAATGCATGTTTTTTGTTAATTGTAACGTATAGTTCATATTTAAAAATAAATTAAGTTAATAAATACAGGTATTTATGTAATACGTGTGGTATGTATTTATGTAATACACGTGGACAAAATGTCCACGTGTGGAACATTTTGTCCGTTTCGCGTGTAATGGCCCATTGGTTGGTTGGTTGATTCCTTATGGTCGATTATCTACTCTGGGGATATAGGCCCGGTGGGGGGGGGGGCTTCGTGGGGTTCTTTCCAAGAGAACCTAACCCGTATTAATGCTTGGAAATAAAAGTTTCGAAGAAAACCACGAAAACTCCGAACGCTTAGGCCAACGGGCGCGATTGGCATCGAACCCAGCACTTCCCGTCTACCAGCTTCGAGAGCAGAACCTCTCGGCCACTGGTGGGTTAATGGCCCATTGGTAAATAAATCATATGAGTTGTAAATTTCCAAATGTGCAAAAAATGTCCAGTCTAGGATTCGAACCAGGTACCTCTTGGCTGAAGCTGCCAATGCTCTACCAACTGAACATTTTCTATGTTTTAACATAGACATTCAACGATTTATCCTTCAAATCTTTACATTTCAGGAAATCGGAACGTAATTCTTCAGATGTCTATTTTTGTTGTTGTTGTTAATTGATAAAAATGTCAATTGACTTTAAAATGTTTTGTATATGACAAATTAAGTTTTATATTGTTGAATAATGAAAAACAGTAATGTTCTTTCTTTGCTGATACTTGCTTTTTCTATACTTTTTGTTCTAATTTACCCCCTTATTTTACTTTAAATCACGTTTAAATATTTACAGAAAAAAGTTTTTGAAAATACAGTTTAACTTTGAAAGACTCTTGAATTTTGGAATAATTTATGATACAGTATGGATGACCGTTCCATGTCATTCTTTCAAATAAATTGATTCGTATAGAAAATCTTGTCACGCATGCTTCGGTTTTAATACTTTCCATGTAAAACTTATTTGACATCAGCTAAATAAATTTGTAAAACAACATGCGTTTGTTTTATCTGAAAACAAATTAGCATGTAAACAGATGTTTTAAAATATTTTTAAGAATTTTCAGGTTTATTAGATAGTTTTGGAGTTACAACTTTTTAGACAGTATTAGCCACTATTGTTAAGGTGTGCATGTTAAAGTCCGTACACATACGTATGGTCGAATGTAACTGGAACACGAAATTGCTGTTTAAAGTTAACCCAAAATCCAGCGTAAACGCGAAAAAGAAAATTCGTCAATCCGAAACCCGACAAACTTCAACTCGAAACCAAAATATTCAAACCTAAACCCGACCGGAATCTATCTAAGTTGTAAATTTCAAATTTATATAAGAATACATATGATTTTTTTTATACATAAATCAAAATTTACTAATATTGAGACAGAGTATCAGTTTCCTTCAATTTGGTATTAAAGAGTTTAGATAACGCATATCGCTCTACCGCAAGAAAATTGACACAACTCGCAAAAATTCATTTTGCGCTTTATTCCCCTAATAGAGCTGCCATAGGTGCGTCTCGCTACAGGAAAAGCTTCATAAACGTAGTTATCCGGATAATCACTTTATTACGCTACATGTCCATTCGTGTCCATTCGTGAGGCGGGTCGATTGTGTGAGGAGGTAAAATTACTCAACCCTTCAAATCTTCTCTACTGCTTTATTGATAAAGGTTTTGCTATATTATGCACGTTTTTCCTACTACATGCAGAGCTAAGGGCTGTAATTCCATGTTAGAGTAAAAACATCCGAATCTTCTTTTGTCTCTCCTGTATAATTTACTTTTGTCGATGTGAGTCACTTTTCTTACAGGTGAGAGATATGTTGAAAATATACAATCTTCTAAAAACTTTATAATTTGATTATTTTATATCTCTTATAAATAGTGAAACGCACTTAAAAAAATAAAAAATTCTTACTTACGTTTCACAGAACAGCATTAAACACTTGGTTATATTAGTTAAACAGTGATATTATTTATTTTTCCCATTTCCTTGTATAAAATAAACTTCCTGATAGCATTGTTCTTAATTATTGCTTCTGTGTATCATAGAGATATACTTTTATCAGTAAATTTACTTTCTTTTCAAACCATTAGAAGTATTTTCTTATCTAGCTTCCAGCAAATGCAATTTCTTTCTATATTAACTTGAGTCATTTATCAGGGATTACTTTTAATCAGATATGATCTTTGTATGTTTTTAATAGTGAAAGCGTCATGTTTTCTTTTTTTAAACACTTACTCTGAAATAAATAATTTTTAGAAGTTAAAAAGATAATACCTTTAAAAGTATTTAAAATACGTGAAAAATATTTTAAAGAACATTTAAACAGTCTTAATGTTTTAAATTATGTTTTTTTATAATGTAAATATATTTAAATCTTATAAATTTTAAGTCTAAAGCAGATGCGCATTTTTTTTTCGATTGCAAGCATAATATTTACGTAATTTAACATTACGTGAACATGTATAAATTATAACTATACTAATAGTTTCTTTTAAAATAAACTAACATCGAAATAAAACTTGAATTTGTTTAATACGAGGCGCGTTTACAAACTAAGAACCAATAAGGCGAAAACAAAAATTAGGAAGATTTCTTTTAAATAATCTTACTGCTAGCACTCTCCCTGGGGACACGCTTTAGGCATAGGGTTGATCATAGCCCCTAACCCAGGGAATAAGGGTGGGGTGAATACTCCAAGAAAATTTTTTTTTTTAAAGTGTGGTGCCGTCTTTTTCACGCCCCCACTAAATGTTACAATACTTTTCTTGTAATTACTATTTTTATCAAGGAATTGCCATACTGTGAAAACAGCTTTTAGAATCCGTCGTTGAAGAACATCTCCGGCTTCAGTCACTGCTGCACCACGCATTTTGTTTCTTTTCCACTCGGTAGACTGTGGCCGCCTAAAAATGATTTTAAAAGGAAATTATAATCGTTCGGATCTAAGTCGAAACTGTACTGTCGATGTTCAAAGGCAAAATTTATTGTTGGTTTCACCTTGTATAGTAACTAAGACCGTTTTCTCACATTTTCCTCACTCGTGTCATTTTCAGTATAAATTTCAACAAATTGTATGTAAATTTCAGCGGCTCGAACATTTACATACAAAAATCTTATCGCCAAACACTCTTCACAGGCGACGGGATTTACGATTTTAATATACATTTTAAATTAACACAGCAAAGCGAGAAAGTTTCGTAGAACAATAACATTTACGCAAATGTTGCTCTGCGTATTAAGTAAGCAACTCAAATTGGGGTCATTACAATGGCATGAACTGCACGTATCCTATACGCAATATGTTCTTAGTTTCTGGACGCGCTCGTATTTCAGTGAAAGTATTGGGTCGTTCGGAAAGTCGTGTCCGTTTCGGAAAATCAATTCTGCCCGGTAATTATTAGACATTAGATGTCAAAATCACACACTTGCAAACATTGAACTAAACTTCCGTAAAATGCGAGTTAAATTGAACCAGGCTATACGCGTTACTAACCAGAAATTTTTTTATATATCATTATACACTTAAAATCATGTTTCTCTATGAAATCTATTTGAATTAATTTCTTTAGTAAACATCTGATTCGAAACGCGTTTAATCTGGGTCGTTTTAAACTCACATTTTAATGAAGTTTAAGGGAAAGTTGGCAAACATGGAATCAATGTCTGATAGTTAAATGATAGAATTTTCCTGTACGAATTGATTTTTCCAAACGGACACGACTTTCTGAACGACACAAGATTTCATAGTAGTCTAAAAAAAAAAAAAAAAAAAAAAAAAAAAAAAAACATAATTTTAATTATAACGGCATAAATACAAAATTTTGTTTCGTTTCACGTACATTAATTTACTGTGAAATATGTTAAAAATTCATTTAAATATATTTCTCCATTTTCGAAAAATCGTACCTGCAATCTGCCGTTTTAAATAAAACAACTTTCAACTTGGTCATATCGTAAATGGGTTTGGGCGGAGTTCTATTTACTATACCTTTTCCCGGTTTGGATAAAATTTTACAAATTGACTCAATTTTAATACGAGTAAATAAAACAGATTAAACCTTTTTCACGATTTAACGACGAACTGTTCCCATAAATGCAGACAAGAAAATATAAATTTTCAACCATTTTAACAAAAGCATTATGTCTAAAATTGTCACAAGTTTTCAATATGATAGCAATGAACTGTTTGCATAAATATAAGATCTGAAATTAAGCCAGAATTTATAAAAACAATTCAATTTATTTTTATTTTTATTTAGAAGTGCTTCGAGATTCGGCATTTCAGAGAATCATTGCACAGAAAAAATGGCTACTTCTTTGAAGAACAACTCCTTTTACTAGGCGGAGTTTTCTCAAGATCACTGAAAAATTTTCGGCCAATTTGTTTGTGACTTACCAATTGTTTATCGGCACTTTCTCCCATCTTTTGTTTTCTCATCCATTTTATCTATATATATAATACTTTTTTTAACATTTTCAACTTTAAAATACGCATACCCGCATGTTTCTAAATATATCTGTGTGTGCGTGTGCGCGTATTTGAACTTTGCCTTTTTTGAATTATTATGTACACTGCTCAAAACAATTAGGGGAGCACATGGTTTTAACGAAATTACGCAAATATTTACACCGACAAGTAACGTAAATAAAAACATCCATAATTTAAAGTGTTGTAGAAAACAGATAAAGAAAACTTCACTTGTAAATTAAAGTTTATGACGTCAAAAACTAGAAAAAGGCGATAAGTGCAGAAATCGGGATTTTGCAGAAACGTCTGTTTCACTGCCTCAGTTATAAAATTCAATTGCTCAGCTTGTGCTTTGAGAAAAGGTGGCTTGAAAATGTCACAAGAACATGATTTACCGCAGTCCATGACTTGGCGTGTTATCAGGACAGTTGAATTTGGGGAAACACAATGAAGTGTAGTGGACGCTGTTGGAGTCGCAAGAAATGTCCATGAAAGGCTGTGGAATCGATTCCAAGACACATGGAATGGTAGTCATCGACAAGTGCAAGGTCGAAAATGTGCTAACACAGAAACGGTTGACCGATATATCCTATTAACAGCTTGTCGCGACGGAACGGATAATGCTACTCAGCTGCAAACACAGTTTTTCTTGGCCACAGGACGAAGGGTGTCCAGCCAAACAGTTCGAAATAGGCTTCATGAGGTCTCTATGCACGTAAGCCAATGGTCTGTATTCCGTTGACCTCAAGCCACCGTGCGGCCAAAGAAGTTGGGGAACTGAACATCAAGTTTGGAGGGAACGTTGTTTCAGTCAAATTCTGTTTACATATGAATCCCGATTCAGCCTGGATGTGACATCCGATGTTTTTTGGCAAAGTAATCCCACATTCGTTCGTGAAAGATCACATTACAGACGAGGTGGGTTAATGCTATTGGCTGGAATCCTCATAGGTGGACGTGTGGGCCTGCATATCATTCGGAATGCACTTTGACGATCCGAAGTTATACAGACGAGATACTGAGACCACATGTCGAATTTTATGTTGCAGAAATTAGTGATTTCTTTTTTTCCATGCATGGTAATGCCAGACTTCATACAGTTCGTCTTGTGGAAAACATGCTTGAAGTTAAATCATTACAGCGTATGGAATGACCAGCATGCTCTCCTGACCTAAATACGATCGAACATGTTTGGGACATACTCAGACGATGCATTGCTGCGAGACCGAGGCCTCCTTTTAGTGTCCGAGACTTGAGGATTGCAATTCTTGAGAAGTGGAACAGTATCCCCCAAAGTCTTATCGATAACCTCATCGCATCCATGGAAAACAGGTATGGAGCAGTCTTAGCTGTTCGAGGAGACCACAGGCCATATTAAAAATCTTGCATTATTTCTAAACAATACTTTTTTTTATCATTTACATGGAAACAAATTGTTGCCCTAAACCATCTTTTCATGTTCTTTTCATCTTTTCAAAGATTAAAAGCTCCCTTACCTTTTTTTGCGTCTTTTTTTTCTGTATTGCGCATTGATACATGTGTACTATCCATTTTATGCCCATACATGGCTGTCTTGCACTGTTCTCTTCACTTTTTTGCTTGCTCCCCTAATTTTTTTGAGAAGTATATTATGTGTATTGCATTAAGGGGACAGTGGACGTTTAAATAAAGTTCTTTTAATTTTAAGAATAGAGATTTGAAATTTTGTGCAAATATACGTTTTATCATAAATATATAGATCAACTTAAACATTTTCCAATTTTATTATATTTTTGAGAACTTTTAAAAATTTTAAAATTTTAAAACGAAATTTTTAAATGTTCCTTGCGTCTTATTATTTAGACATTTCCACGATTTTGGATTTTAATCACGTAAAACACTATTACAAACAAATCTATGTATCGAATTTTTAACCCCTTCAATAGTTAATTTTTTAGATATGCTTTTCTGAAATCCAATCGATTTTCATCAAAATTCTATCTTATAATAAGTTAAAGATCGAATTTAATTGTCTTAATTAAGTCGAATTTTAAAATGGATACAGTTTCTTTTTATGCAATATCAGGGTTCTTCTTTATGAGTTTCATGGATTTTGATCAAAATTTAGTAGAAGGGAGCAATTTGAAAATTTAAAAAAGGTAAAACATCGGTATTGAGAAAAACAGACTTAACGTATATTAAAAGTCCAAGAAATTGTTTGTGAACAACATTAAAATACTTGCAACTTTGCGTAAAATTATCGTATCTGCATGCAGTTTTCCACGAATGACGTAGTACAAATTAGAGAATAGTAATACACACAAAAAGAAATGTCGTTTTAGGGGCCAATTTTACTCAAATAAGGGTCCACGGTAACCTTAAATCAAAAACAAAATTCTTTAAATAAAGAGAATTTTCAAAATTACAAATATTGATCATTTACTCTTGTAATATTTTTTTTATATAATTGCTCATTGAAAATTATTTTTATGTGTAAGAAGCACAATAATGGTTGTGTAATTAATGGTTAACCGATAATATAAAAAGATTATTAGCAGATAATTAGAAAAAATAAGCTAACAAATATTAAAAAGAGAATTCTTCATTAAATCAATGTTTGGATGAGAATGTAATCCGTTATGAAAATTTAAAATGTTAAGATCCTGAATACATTCGACAGAGAAAGAAAAAAATAAATTTTTATTTATATTAAAAGTAAAAATAATTACATTTGCACTTTCATATAAAATAAATATTTAAATATTCCTCGACTGTGTGGTGATTATAATAAGTGTGCGTTTATAACAGTATTTTTCAAGTTTCATTACATTATACTTTTGATTATGAAATTTCTATTCATCAATCGCTGTCTGTCTTTAAGCTATATCTATATGTAAATGTAACTATCTATCGATATATAACATAAATTGTACTGTAAAAATTATTAAGATAAAACATGTAAAACGAATGTTATGAAATCATTATCGTTTGATGCTTCCTTTATTACTTCACAATAAAAGAAAAATATTTTCTTACAACAAATATCATATCTTGAGTTATAAAAGCAAACTAATTACCTGAACAGTTGAACTAATCTAGTTTTATTTTTAAGAGATTACTTTAAAAATCTTTTAAACCTTTAAATCACCATTCGTCTTATGTGTATTAAATTGCAGTACAAATGATTATAGTTTTGCGTTTCCTTTATTACTTCACAATAAATAAAAAATATTTTCTTACAATAAATATCATATCTTCAATTATGAAAGCAAATAATTACCTGAACAGTTGAACTAATCTCATTTTATTTTTAGATAATTACTTTCGAGAACTTTTAATCCTTTAAAGCGTTGTTCATTTTACGTGCATCAAGTTGCCGCAAGAATGATATAATATAGATTTTTTAAATATCACATTTATCATCACTGCAGTCAAACCGCCTCGATAATTTGTGACACCGTGGATGATATATCGCTTTATCTGAAAGGAATCAAGCAAGTAAGATTAATTTTTAGTAACAGATAAAAGCATGTTTTATAGATACAACTTTTTTTTTAATATTTTTTTTTGTTTAGGTTGGTTTTTCAAACTGAATTTCTCAATAAAATAATTTAAATCTAAGAAACATTCGGCAGCTTTATATAAAATATATAAATAATAGTTTTATTGAAAAATAAAAACATGAAAAACATAATTACGTTTATATGTAGTAAAATTAATGTATATTACAACCAACATACTTGCACCAGTATACATGTCAATTTTATGTAGCTTTCATTACAAAAAGCTACATATTGCTGCCGTTCGGAGGAAAGCGATTTAAAAAAATTTTGGTATTTTTTCATCGATCACGACCCCCAGACCCCGAAACCACCCTCCGTTCAAAAGTATATATATATATATATATATATATATATGTATATATATCCGTATCTATTTATATAAAATCCAAGTCTCTGTGTGTCCCTCACTATTCCGGTAGGACCGCCTCACTGAAATGAGTAATTGTTGAAAAATATTAATGCAGGGTTACCACAGTAGCGCCAAATGTTAGCCAACTTGGCAGTAGCTGGCTAATTTGGCGAAATTCCCATTTAAAACCATCACCGAGATGGTTTCTGACTGGAGGTCACCGAAATTTAATTTAAACTCCACTCTTTTAAGATATTTTTTCGAAATCTATGGGTGAGAATTTAAAGTACATCTTTATATCTTCCTCCCGATGCTACTAATAAAATAACCGCCAATAGACAACGGTGTACTGTGTGAGCTCCTAACTGCGCGATTTTAATGTGCTTTAGGTACTTTTCCAGTATAGGTGCCTTGGCGAAAAAGTAAATTTGATAACATATTTTACGGGAACCTATTCGCTGTTTCATTTTATATACACACGCATTTTTTCGATAATTATACGATTTATTTAACATAAAAAAGCCGTTTCTCTAATTTTATACAGAAACAGGTGTAATTTGTACATAAAAACATCAATAATATACATATAAAACAAACATAAACGCTCATCAAATTTGTTTTCATAGCTGTTTATATGATTTGACAACAAATCTCGATATTTTTCCGTTATACGGACCCCATGCCAAAATGTATGCTAATGCGCCAATTATTTCAAAAGAAAGATAAGAGATATTTGTAATTTTATGCGAGCAGTTTAATATGAGTTTTATTTTATTGCTTTATTTTATAGCAGTTATTTGTTCACTTATTTTAAGTATATATTTGTGATTTGATGAAATAGTTCGTAAAAGTCTGAAATTTTCAAATGTTATATTTTTTAAATGCTCACTTTAGTATCGACAATGGTTTTTCTTTTATTTTTCAAATGCTTCAATTCACGATTTTGCGCCAACTATTACGATTGGCGATAATGGTGTCCACATAACGGAAAAGTACCCAAATCTCACTTTCTGATGCCCAAATTACACCAAGCTTTTTTTAAAATAATGCCAAAGCCCCTACAGTGGAAAAGTACCAAACTGTCTATTATTTTGCGCTATGTGTGTTATAGTTTGTACTATATGCAAGGGGAGTGGAGCGAAGAGTTTAAACATTAAATATTAAAGTTTCGGCACAGATGTCATATACGCCCCATATTGGCGCGATTTTTTTCTGACTCCAATGTCATATACACAACGGCTACTTAACTGACGCCAAAGTGTCGTAATTTTGCTTGATATGGTAATCCGGATGTTGTTGTTTATGCTGTTGATGTTTTCGCCAAATTGGCGTCGGAAAAAAATCGCGCCAATATATGATAACGTATATGACAACTGTGCCAAAGTTTCTATAAAGCAGTATAAGACTAAAAAATTAAGAATAAAATAAATGCAAACTAAGACTAAAGAAGAAAGAAAAATCATGCGTTAAGCATAGAATATGAAACACTTTCCAACACATCCTAAATGCTTTAACAAAACTTCGTTATTTAGGGAAATAAGGTAAATATGATAATGTTACTTCTTAGAGATCCCGTCAACCAATTTTGCCAAATTATATAAATCGCCAAATCAATAGTAAAACATTAATAAAAATACAAATGAAACGTCGAATTAATGGTTTTTTTGGCCATTATTGGCATTTAATTAATTAATTATGGCAACCAATTGACAATTAATCTTAAAATTTGGCGACAGCAATTTGGTCGACGGAATAACTAAGAACTACCAAGGTAACTAAGTAAACATTTTAGAAAACGCATAAAAAAATTTAAAAATTGATTTCAGCAGTTACCGTCCATAGCCAATAGTACCGTTATTACATGCCACTATTTAGCTAAAATTTAATTTAAACTACTCTTAAAACTACTGTTATCACATTTCCAGATATTATCATCCATAGACGGTTATGTATCCAATTCTTTGCGTGACCATGTATATCATTTTATCTATATACTACAAACATTTCTTAGGAAACTAAACGCAGTTCAGCGTAAAAATGCATAACTCCTTTCAAAACCACCTTTAACCAATTTACTCTCATACTCAGTAACCCTTACGAATTCTTTTGTGTAGCCCTGCATATGAACTGTAGCATTTATACACACAGTATAGTATGCATAAATGTAGTGAAACATAAAAGCGCATATCATAATTAAAAATGCATTTCTAGCAATCATTGCTTATATACAATACTTCGGAGAAAAGTTTCTTGGCGAGAAAGAAGTTTGCCAACGTATTTTCTGGCAACCTATTTACTGCTTCATACTCACAAGGAATTTTTTCCATATGTATACAATTTGGCACAGATATCATATACCTCATATTGGCGCGATTTTTTTCCGACACCAATTTGGCGAAAACATCAACAGCATAAACAACATTCGGGTTACTATTACAAGCAAAATAACGACACTTTGGCGCCAGTTAAGTACCCGGTGCGTATATGACATCGGCGTCAAAAAAAATCGCGCCAATATGGGCGTATATGACATCTGTGCCGACAATTTAATATAAAAAAAAGCTATTTACCCATTTTTATAAAGAAACAGAAGTAACTTTTTCGCAGATGTCATATACGCATGGGGGTTGGCGTGATTTTTCTATGACGCCAATTTGGCAGAAATCTCGCTTTCGAATACCAGTTACTTATATAATTTTCAATTATTTACTATCATTTTGAAAAGGAAATAACTATAAATAAATAAAAGTTTGAATAATAACTATAGAACAAAGCAGTTTATATAATTAAAAAACAGAAAATAAAAGTAAATAAACAATTTATTAATAAATAAAAAACAATAGCCGGGTTACCATAGCAGGCAAAATAACACCATTTTGGCGCCAGTTAGGTATCCCGGTTCATATCTGAAATCTGTGCCGTAATTTGTATATAAAAAAAATTATATATATTTAGAAACGATTTTTTATGCATATAAGTGCATATATAAACAAAGATAAAAGTTCATTAGATTTGTTTTCATAGCTGTTTATATATTTTCTCAACATATCTCACTTTCTGATGCCCGAATCGCGCCAAGCTTTTTTTAAAAATGCGCTATAATGGAAAAGTACTTAAATAAATAGTTAACAGAAATAACAAATTATGCAAACTAAAACTTTTTATTTCGAGATCAAAGCATTGTTTTTAATTTCGATTAAAAATACATATATCCTTGGATAACTTCGATTGAAATTAGTTTCACAGCTTAATATCTCATTCCATAAACCTAAACAAACAGAAGTGATTCATTCATCGTGAGCCCCAAAATATTAAATCATTGAGGTAATCCTTCACAAAGTAAGTTCTCCAACAATCAATGGGCAATATTCTAATGACGTCATAGTAGGTAAAATGGTGGCGGTATAGTTTGTTTATGGTTTGTAATCACAAAGATTTAATTTTGCAATGTCTCTTAGTTACATTATTTTATTGTGATATTTATGAGCTCAGAACAAAAGCCTATTTTTTCATTATTTAGTTATTAAAGACGGAAAAAAATCATAAATGCATGATTTGAAAATTTTAAATAATTTTCTTTCTTAATACTAAAAAATAAGATCGGGAAGTATAACAGCGGGTTTAAGTTAAATAAGTTTAACTGTTTAATTCTGTTGTAATATTCAAAATAACTGTATTTATTAGATTTCAGTACTCAACATCAGGGACCGATTAAACTTTGAAGTTAGAGGAATTACAATGTCATTTCAGGACCTTTCTTTTGGAGAAGCTTTTCTAAATTCCATATATACATGGAAAATCTCCAGTGTTAGAAATATTATTCCTAGGACTGACATAACACGAGAACGGCCTGCAATTTTACACAAGTTTTTGAAAGCTACTTTATATCAGAAATTTTACTAAAAACTGGTTACTTTTTTGTTAGCGGCCCACACTATTAGGATTATGACAAGTTGCAGCCAATTTCGCCAACGTCGTAACCAAGATCGTGAAGCACACACATATAATACCATATAATACCATTTCATGAAATCGTATACGATAATTTAATATTTTTTAACCTTACTTCAAGTGTGTATTTATTTATTTTTAAGGCTCAACAATCTAAATTGTCCAATATATGAATTAAAAAAAAATGTAAACAAAGATTGAATAGACATGAACGCAAAAAGCCTCAAATCTGCATAACACTTGGAACCAAACTGTGCAGATTAGTGGTCTTCTACTGTACACAGTTTTTCATAAATGTGTTTCGTTCTTAAAATGTGTTATTTTCATCTATCACTGCGGAACAAGCGAGAAAACTCATATTCTTGCACATGTGTTGTATATATCTTTATATCTAAATTTCCGTCATTTTTGACGGGCTACCTTTCTAGTATATATATATATATGATCTTTGTCGCACTGTAACTCTCGTATTATTTATGAACCGATTTGGATGAAACTCGGTGTGTACATAGTACAAACAAATGTCTTGACCGAGTTCGTTGGCCAGCTTCATCTGCCATATTGTTTCAAAATGGCGGCCATTTAAAAATTTAAAAAAAAATTTAAAATTTGAAATGTGGTACCAAAAAATTTAAAATTGAAAAATATTTTTTTCTTATGTGTTTGACCTTGATACAAAGATCCCGGAGAATTTTTTGTTTCGTCTATATCTTAAAAAATGGCTGAGTTATAGCACTTTGAATTTCTAGCTTGGCTAACATTTTGAAACGACCTGATTTTTGTCACACGATAACAGGCGTATTTATGAATCGATTTGGATGTACCTTGGTGTATACATAATATGTACCAATGTCTCGACCGAGTTCGTTGGCCAGCTTCATCCGCCATCTTGTTTCAAAATGGCGGCCATTTAAAATTTAAAAAAAATTGAAATTTGAAATGTGTTACCAAAAAATTGAAAATTGAAAAAATATTTTTTTCTTATGTATTTGACCTTGATACAAAGATTCCGGAGCAGTTTTATTTCGCCTATATCTTAAAAAATGGCTGAGTTATAGCACTTTGAATTTCTAGCGGGGCTGACATTTTGAAACGACCTGATTTTTGTCACGCGATAACAGGCGTATCTATGAACCGATTTGGATGTACCTTGGTGTATACATAATACGTACTAATTTCTCGAGTTCGTACGCCAGCTTCATCCGCCATCTTGTTTCAAAATGGCGGTCATTTTAAATTTTAAATTAAAAAAAAAATTAAATGACCGCCATAAAATTGGAAAATGAAAAAGATTTTTTTTTGTATGTGTTTGACCTTAATACCAAGATTCCGGAACAGTTTTTTTTTCTTCTATATCTAAAAAAATGGCTGAGTTATAGTATTTTGAATTTCTATTGTGGCTGACATTTTGAAACAGCCTGATTTTTGTCACGCGATAACATGCGTATTTATGAACCGATTTGGATGTAACTTGGTGTGTACATAGTACATACCAATGTCTCGACCGAGTTCGTTGGTCAGCTTCATTCGCCATCTTGTTTCAAAAGGGCTGCCATTTAAAAAAAATTAAATTTTAAATTTAAAATGAATTATCAAAAATTGAAAAAAGAAAAAGATTTTTATGTGTTTGACCTTGATACAAAGATTCCGGAGCAGTTTTTGTTTCGTATATATCTTAAAAAATGGTTGAATTATAGCACTTTGAATTTCTAGCATGGCTGACATTTTGGAACGATCTGATATTTGTCACGTGATAACACGCGTATTTATTAACCTATTTCGATGTAAGAAGGCATGTGGATAATATATCGTAATGTCTCGACCAAGTTCGCTGGCCAGCTTCATCAACCATCTTGTTTCAAAATGGAGGCCATTAAATTAAATAAAAAAATTATATTTAAAGTGAGGTGCAAAAAAGTTAGAAATTAGAAAAGGTGTCTTTCTTAAGTATTTGACCATGATATAAGGATTCCGGAGCATTTTTTGTTTTGTCTTTATCTTAGAAAGTGGCTCAGATATAGTAGTTTGAATTTCTAATGTGGGTGACATTTTGAAAAATCTGATTTTTTGCCTGCGACAGAACTTGTATATATCAACCGATTCCGACGTGAGTGAGCATGTGCACAGGAATTACTAAGGTCTCGACCAAGTTCACTCGTTAGCCTCATCCACCATATTGTCTTAAAATGGCAGGAATTTCAAGATATCGCCGAATTTGGTAACCAAATATAAGTTACTTTAAATAAAAGCAGCTTTGATAAAACTGACTAATTTCGCGAAATTCTCATTCATAATGATTTAGTACTGATAAAGATTAGGATTGAATCTCCTATAATCGGTTTCCACTAAATTGAGCTTCGTGTGTTTGAATAATATAAGCTTGCTTTTTAAAAATAAGGAATATGAAAGCTACCTCTTCCTCCCAGCACTGGCCGGAAGGACTTTTGATAATTTGAAAAAGAACAAAATATTTTTCCGTCTTATTTTCTTTTATCTATGTTTTTATACACACACTATAAATGTTGATATATAGGGAGAAAAGCCTAATTTCGACCACTTCACTTATTTCCAGGCGTAACTCACCTCATTTTTGGAATATCTGAAAAATATCGCTAGACGTGATCAATCTAATTCATCTATTAACTAAATAAATCATATCATCAAAACAGCTAATTTTAGGTTTTTTAGAATTGTCTGAAACAGCACGTAGAATGAAGGTGCTTCTTCTAATCATACATGACGTCATGCTGATGAGTCAAATTTAATGGTTAGATGAAATCTCTTTCTGCAATTAACAGCAGAATTTAAGCAGTCCATTTAAAAAGGCGGTGCACCGATATATTTCTAATTGTATATTGGGAAAAAATCAGTGCATGTCATTTCAAATACGTGTATTTAAGGAAACGGTAAAATTTTAGTTTTAAAAGTACAAATTCGATTTAGAGAAAAAAATACTAATACTTTAAGAGTTTATATATATTTGCTATATATGGAGAGAAATATATATTTGCTTCCCGCCGCATCACATAACAAAAACCTATTTTTTTTTCGCCATGATTTATTTCCGAACCTATATATGTAATTTCAGAATTTATGATGGCTTTTGCTAATATTGGTGAACAAGTGCTAATTGATCATTTTCTAATTACTTGCACACATTTAAATCCACTACCTCCATTTTCTTCAGCTAAGACATTTATTTGCTACTTTACTTATGTACTGAGAGTTAACTTGTTTACATTTTTTTAAAATCATGATTTAATGTTTAAATATGGTAGGAAAATATATTTTAAATAAAACAAATAAAAAATTCAATATAAATAGTTTAGGTCGTAAAATCGAAAGTTTTCATGCAAGTATAGATTTAATATAAATTTAACAAAAAAATCTCTAGCCTTTTTTGCACATTTTGATATTCGTGCAGGAAATTAAAACAAATAAAATAAATAAAATTTGACTTCAAGTAGCAGAGTTTGAAAATGTTTTTAAAACATCAACTAAAAAATGCCTAACAAAACATACTGAATGAATAGGACTTTTTAAAATAAATACATTAATAGTCCCATGAGTTTTTGTAGTGTAAGTCACATTGCTGATAACTGCTATAGTTGTTTGTCACCGTTATTTTCGAAAAGTTTGTTTCGCCTTTTTCCATTAATGAGATATCTCCCATAAAATAAGTCACATTTTACAGTTCTAATATACTGGTAGTCAAAAATCATAGCATGTGATTTACACGACAAGCACTCATGGAACTACCCACATCTAAAATATGTGTCTACCTTTAATAAAAAGAAATTATTGCTCTATAAATTATTAAAAAAGATAAATATATTTTAAATTTAAAAACAAATTTCGACTAAAAAGCCTTATTGTATATGGGGCATTCTCACAATCTTTTGACTTTCGGGAATAAAAATCTGGTGAAATTAAACTTGCTAAAATAACATTTTAATCTGATAGACGAATGGCTTAATGATTCGAAATAAAGAAAAAATGGTCAGCAGCGAAAAAATTTTCATTTAACTGAGGTTTATGTTAAACATGCGAGTTTAATTTTCCATACCATTTTACCACTAAAACTTTTTATTTTCTTCTAAACTTTTACTTATAATGAATTTTCACAGTACCCACAGGGCATTCAAATAAGAAATAATAACAATGTGGTATTTGTAGTACAAAATTTTGGTATAACATTTTTCTTAAAGGGGTATTAAAGAAGAGACGATACGGTAAAAAAAGTGGATGGTATAGGAAAAAAGTCCTTCCGGCCAGTGCCGGGAGGAAGAGGTAGCTTTCATATTCCTTATTTAAAAAAAGCCAACTTATATTATTCAAACACACGAAGATCAATTAAGTGGAAACCGAATGTAGGAGATTCAATACTAATTTTTATCAATACTAAATCATTATGAATGAGAATTTCGCGAAATTAGTCAGCTTTATCCAAGCTGCTTTTAATTAAAGTAACTTATATTTGGCTGCCAAATTCGGCGATTTCTTAAAGTGCCTTCCATTTTAAGACAACATGGTGGATGAGGCTAACCAGAGAACTTGGTCGAGACCTTAGTAATTGCTGTGCACATGCTCACTCACATCGGAATCGGTTGATATATACGAGTGCCGTCGCAAACAAAAAATCAGATTTTTCAAAATGTCACCCACGTTAGGAATTGAAACTACTATATCTGAGCCATTTTTTAAGATAAAGGCAAACAAAAAATGCTAATGAATTCTTATATCAAGGTCAAATACTTAAGAAAAAAACCTTTTTCAATTTCTAATTTTTTTGCACCTCACTTTAAATATAATTTTTTTTAATTTAATGGCCGCCATTTTGAAACAAGATGGCTGATGAAGCTGGCCAGCGAACTTGGTCGAGATATTGATGTATACTATCCACATGCCTTCTTCCATCGAAATAGGCGAATACGTGTGGTATCGCGTGACAAATACAAGATCGTTTCAAAGTGTTAGCCATGATAGGAATTCAAAGTGCTATAATTCAACCACTTTTTAAGATATAAACAAAAGAACAAATTTTCAGAAACAAAAACTGCTCCGAATCTTTGTATCAAGGCCAAACACATAAAAAAAATCTTTTTCATTTTCCAATTTTTTAATACCTCATTTTAAATTTTAAAATACATTAAAAAAAAAAATCGCAACCCTTTTGAAACAAGATGGCGAATGAAGCTGGCCAACGAACTCGGTCGAGACATTGGTATGCACTATGTACGGACCAAGTAATATCCAAATCGGTTCATAAATACGCCTGTTATCGAAAGACAAAAATCAGGTCGTTTTAAAATGTCAGCCACAACAGAAATTCAAAATGTTATAACTCAGCCATTTTTTTAGATATAGACGAAACAAAACCTGTTCCGGAATTTTTGTATTAAGGTCAAACACATACGAAAAAATCTTTTTCATTTTCCAATTTTTTGGCATCTCATTTTAAATTTAAATTTTTTAAAATTTCTTTAAATGGCCGCCATTTTGAAACAAGATGGCGGATGAAGCTGGCCAACGAACTCGGCTGAGTTATTTGTATGTACTATGTACACACCAAGGTACATCCAAATCGGTTCATAAATACGTCTGTTATCACGTGGCAAATATCAGGGCGTTTCAAAATGTCAGCCACGCTAGAAATTCAAAATGCTATAACTCAGCCATTTTTTAAGATATAAACGAAATAAAAACTGCTCCCGAATCTTTTTATCAAGGTCAAACACATAAGAAAAAAATAGTTTTTCAATTTTCAATTTTTTGCTACCACATTTCCAATTTAAAGTTTTCTTAAAATTTTAAATGGCCGCCATTTTTAAACAAAATGGCGGATGAAGCTGGCCAACGAACTCGGTCGAGACATTGGTCTGTACTATGTATAAACGAAGTTACATCCAAATCGGTTCATAAATACGAGAGTTACAGTATGACATAGGTCAGATATATATATATATATATATATATATATATATATATATATATATATATATATCAATATATATATATATATATATATATATATGTATTGATATATATATATATATATATATATATTGATATATATATATATATATATCAATTTTGAACGGAGGGTGGTTTCGGGGTCTGGGGGTCATGATCGATGAAAATATACCAAAATTTTTTGAAATCGCTTTCCTGCGAACGGCTGCAATAGGTAGCTTTTTGTAAAGAAAGCTACCTAAAAGGGATGGAATGAGGGAAAAAGGGACGGTAGGGATGGAATGAGGGAAAAAGGGACGGTAAGGATGGAACGGTAAGGAAAATTGCCACCTATTTTAGGCAAATCCTGTTAAGACTAAGTGGTAGCCACAATATTCATTGATTTTTAGTTACAGTTATTTATATTGGATTAAATTTAAAAAAAATGAATTTACCTCGAAAAATGCAGAAATAAACCTTGGGGTCGGTAAAACTACGAATAAAGCCAAGATCTTGAAATTGATATTTAAATGCTGATTTAAATTTTGCAGTAAATTTCATGTCAAAGAATTTTAGACACTCTTTCTCTAGCATATTTCTGCATGAGTAAAAACTTGAAAAAAATTCTGTGGCTGCATCTGAAGGGATTTCCTGTATAAGTTTAGAAAGAGGGATGGTAAGGATTAAAAACCCAAGGGCAGAGTTCAAGGAATAATATCGACCTTAAAAATGTGTGCAGGTTAATTTTTTGCTACATATTTATATAAAAAAGTCCCAGTTTCGAAAAAAATTATATCAAATTACTTTTATTGAAACAATTTTATACAGACAGCTCCAAACTTAAAAATCAGCATCAGGGACACGGGACGGTATAGGAGTTTTCCTACTATTTGGACCCCTAACACCGTCCAAAACTTATTTATCTCGCTAATATTGTTATGCAATCATGTGGGATGTTCCCCAGTATAGGAAATTTAAAAAAAAAACGCAAGAAAGTGGACTAAAATAAAAATAGCTATTCAGGGACATAAAAGGCAAAAGATTGTGAGAATGCCCCATATGTGAAATGAACTTAGTGTATTTTATAGTAGGAAAGAAAAAATAAATGTACAAAACGATAATAATATATCCGACAGCGTAATATGTGCGAATAAAAAATAAAGTAGCTAAAAGATAAATTTTTACTAGCAAATTAGCTCACTAGATATTAGACAAATACACCGCCTTGTGTTAGTAAACATGTATTTTCAAGCAACCTTGCTAACATACTTCAGCAACGACAGACGCCACAAGCGCGTAAGATACAAGGGCGGGGACTCCTTCTCCAAGGTAGATTTAATATAGTAGAAATGTGATTAGGAATGTGACCATACGTCAGAAATTTTTAGTGACCTCCAGTAATTTTATTTTAGTCATTTTGTTTTAGTTAACTATTTAGCCAATTAAATTCAAAGATTTGGATAATGATTTCTTTATTGTGTATTTGAATAGTCTATGAAAAACAAAATTTTACTAAAAGTAAAAATGTTACAGAGGATTGAATTTGAAAATTCTAATTTCTGTTTTTTTTTTCAGAGATTTTTCAAGTTATATTTAAATCAAGTAATGTTTTTAATGACATAATTCAAAAATAGTACACTATATTGTAATAATTTTTAAATTGTAATTGCTGAAATATAGCACACACATACCCTCAATGAATTATTTTTTTTTTATTTCGCAATATTTCGTTATTACCATTTTATTACTAAGCGTTTTATATGTTTGAAATTAGTTCACTTACATTACTTTGCTAGTTTAATATATTGCCTTCGTTTAAACAAAGGAAAAGGCATGAGACAACGAGAATCATTTGTTTGTGTGGTTGTGTTGTGATGACACTATTATAGAGGCTGGAAACGCGTATGCTTAGAATGATACTTGTTAACCAGGACTTGTCAGGAACCGCATTAGATAATTGTGCAGATTATGAATCGTAGAATAAACAATAATGTCCCCATATATGATTCACAAGATTAAAATACTTTAAACATTAGCAGATTGTAATGAAAATTACGCCATCGCAGAATAAATCATAAGAGCATCCGATGTGCATAAATATATTTACATTATTTTGGAAATTTCCATAATCGTAAAAAAATGATTCAATAAATCATTACTTGTTTACAATTTATTTTGTAATTACTATTATGTTTAAAGAACTAAATCAATATAAATTTTACTTAACTTACTGCAATAAATAGGCGATTTCATACACTTTCGTCATAAACTAGTTTGTTATTTAAAAAATAAAAAAAATTAAAATTTCATTTTATTTTATCAATTATTTATATACAAATAATAATTTTTTCTAGCTGAGTTAAATATTGTACAAAACGCTGTTTCACTCAGAAAAATTAATACTCGTATGCTTTCTTTACCTATGAGAAAAATTTGCACATTAAATAATGAAATATGTTCTCTAAAAGTCTGAGTGAAATGTTATAGTATTAATGATTTGTGCCTGCTTAATTTCTAGAGGATAGCTAATTTGGTACAGCGTTGTAGTTTTAGTCAAGGTGCTAGGTTCGTATCCCTGACTGGACTTTTCTAAATTTTAAATTAATAATCACGCGATTTCTTTACCAATCCGAAATATTTGTAAAAATAATGAAGTGTTATTACGTTACTGCATCAGTTTAGAGAAAACAGTTTTATAACTTACCAGTTTAAAAAAAGTGTAACTGAAGATCCTGTTACGTACTTACCATATAAAGTTTACATAACATAGCATAAAATAGGAAATTAAATTTTAATGTGTTTTAATTCAAAAAATTATATAGTTCAGCTTGAGTGAGTTTCTTTACAAAATAAATGTAGTCTTAAAAATAATGACTTAATTGTCTCATTATGTAACTATAATTCTGAATAAAATGTAACATAAACACAAAGTACAACAACTTTACTAAATGTGAAGATAAACTTTTCCAAATAAAACTTCATTAGCTTTTGAGCGAATTAAGATTTAAAATATTTATAATTTTGAAGGATTTAATCTATCTATCTATCTATCTATATATATATATATATATATATAAGAGTTTCTCCTGACTCATAACCAACGCATAGACTAAACTACTGAACCTAGAAGCATGAAAATTGGGGTAAAATATTTCTTATGACATAAACGTGCACTAAGAAAGGATTTTTGAAAATTTCCCCCACAAGAGAGTTAATGTGGGGGCGGGGGACGTCGAAAATTTTAGACTATCTGGTCATATCTCAACAGCCGTTTTAGGCAAGAGCGTGAAATTCCATAAATTAAATCTACTAAAAAATAATTAAACAGGTACTTACAAAATCCCCCTGTTAAAGGAAGGTTGGAAATTTTTAAACATTTGTCATACCTCAGGAGCCTTTTTAAATAGGATCGTGAAATTCAAGATAATAAATCTACTAAAAAATAATTAAACATGTGTTTTAGCGATTTTAGAAATTCCACGCCCTAAGGTGATTAAAGGTGTGGTCGAAAATGCCAGGACATTTGGCCATATCTCAGCAGGAGTTTTAGATAGCTATATGAAATTCCAGAAAATAAATCTTCTGAAAAATAGTTATACACCTGTTTCAATGATTTCCATAGGGTGATTAAAGGGGTAGGGGTGAATATTTTAGAACATTTGCCAATATTTCAGCAGTCGTTTTAGGTAGGAGCGTGAAATTCTAAAAAAAAAGTAATAAAAATATAATTACAAACGTAATTCAGCAATTTTTAAAAATTCCCCACTTAAGGGGGTTAAACACTGGTCAAAAATTGTAGGACATTTGGCCATATCTCTGCAGCCGCTTTATGTAAAATCAGGATAAAACAATAGTTAAAAAATAATTAAACCGAAATTTATTCGATTTTAGAAATTCCCCCTAGGGGGAGGGGCGAAAATTTTAGATCATTTACCCATATTCCAGCAGCAGTTTTGGGTAGAAGCATGGAAATATTGATAACAAACCTATTAAAAAAATTAAACATTTATTTCAGCGATTTTATAAATTCCTAAGAATTTAAAAGGGAGGTTCGAAAATTTTAGGTCATTTAGCCATATGTCAACAACAGTTTTAGGAAGGGGCGAAAAGTTCAGGATAACAAATTTCTTCCAAAAATAATTAAACACACATTTAAGCAATTTTAGTAATTTACTCCCCCCCCCCCACACACACACACTAACAGGTGATCGAAAATTTTAGGACATTTCGCCATATCTCTGCAGCAGTTTTAGGTAGAAGTGGCAAATTTAAGATAACAAACCTACTAAAAAATTGTTAAATGCAGGTACGTCAGTGATTTTAGAGCTATTTTGTGTATTATGTTGCCAACATACACTTTGAACTGGATAATGTAAGATTATATGAATAAGACAACAATTACGGATATTCCATTAGATATTAAGTTTCTTTTATCACCTTTATTAGATAGATATATTTCGTTTTATTCATGATTCTTTTAGGGAACCGACCAGTGTAGCGGACGAAAGCTGCTAGTATATATATATATATATATATATAATCTTGATATTGCTCATGATTTTAAATTGAAACAACTAATGGGTTATGGTACTAAATATAGACTTCCATCTAAATTTAATGTTAAATCTATCATCAAACAGTTTACATATGATATTGATATTTTTATTTATAAAATTTCTATCTCTTATAATAAGCCTATTGAATATTTTAATCAATGGAAGATATTAGTAATTGAAAAATTAACTATAGCTTTAAAAAATAATATTGCTGATTTGGTTTCTATTAATACAAAGCATTATTTCCAACAAATTACTAAATTACAAAAAAAAACTACGTTATTACATATGTAGACAAATCTCCTAACAATTATGCTATTATATGTAAATCATATTATCACCAACTTCTTACAAATTCTATTTCTTCTAATAAGTCATTTCAAAAAACTAATGAAATTGTAATTGTAAATAATCGTAAAATTCGAAGTTATTATAAACTATTAAATATTTTATCTACTAATTTTAATTATCCATATTTAGTTCTTATTCCCAAATTTCATAAAACTCCTATTAAATTTAGGACTGTTACTATTGGTTGTAATACATATAATAATAAAGCCAATACACTTCTCTTAAAAATTCTTAATCAATTATATGTACTTACTACAAATAATGATAATACACATTGTATAAAAAATAGCTATCAACTTGTTAATATTTTAAAAAATCTTCATTGTGTTTATAATATAACGACATATGACTTCAAAGATCTTTTTAATAATATAGACCTATTAGATTTACATAAAATTATAAATGCATTATTTAAAAAATATTATAAAAAACTGGAATTACCATCTAATATAGATATTGCATATTTTAAATCTTTAACTAACTTCATTATCTATAATAATTATATATTGCAAGATAATACTTTATATTTACAGCATGTCGGTATACCACAAGGTGGTTGTACTTCCAGTTTACTCTCAGACTTATACTTATATCATTATGAACGTAATTTTACTAATAATAATCTACATTTATATCGTTATATTGATGACATCATTTTAATTGTTACTGATCAATCTGCAATTACTCGATTTCCAGTTGATTATCCCACTAATTTGGAATTAACGGAAAACCTTTTATCTAACAATACAATTAACTTCTTAGATCTTAAAATTACAATCAAAGACAATAAAACAATCACAGATTTATATGACAAACGTAAAGAATTTAAATTCAAAGTTGATACATTTACAAATTTTAAATCTTGTCTACATCATTCTGTATTTCGGAATATAATACTTAATCATTTATATAGAATACAATGTTTATGTTCTTCTCCTCTAATTAACAATAATATTAAAAAACTAATTTATGATGCATTAAATCATGGTTTCCAAAAAAATTCATATATTCATTAATATACAATTAGTACTTTTCTTACATGATCTATTAAAACAAATTAACACATGCGTAAACAAAATTACAAAAAAAATTATAAAATAAAAAAATATCTATAAAAAATTAAAAATTGTAAAATAATATAAAAAAATATTATAGGTTGGTTGTGTGGGTAGATGTTAGAGTACGGAGGAGGGTGGTGTTGTCTGGATAATACGCAATGGTTAATTATATATATTAAAAAAAGGGGGGGGGGGGCTCTTGTATTATTACTATATTTTTGTTACTTATTTTATATGGATGTTGATTTGATATTTTATATGTAATTGGAGAATTTCATTAATATTATAATTAGCCTAATTATTGATTAATCTAATTTACAATTATTTGTTATTAAATTTTAAATTTACTAAGGACAATATCATATTAATTACTAATAGTATGCCATTCTTATAGTGAATAATATACATATAAGTATGTATAATATAAATATAGTTATACTGTATGCATTAAAATTGGGTAATTATTTTTATTATTATTACTCTATTCTTTTTAATATTTATTATCGGTTTAATGTTTTTGAATGTCGCACATTCATACTTTATGGTTTTTTATGGATGTCTGAAGATAATCCACACTCTATATTTGTGCTTTTTAAGTAATGGGTATTTAAGTATCATTTAACCTTCTATTTACTTCCACATGTTTTTTATTTCCTGTTCATTTTATAAATATCTGATATATAATTCATAAACAATAATTTTTTATATTTAATAATTATTTATATTAATTATTACTGAATTTTGTTTTATAGCATATAGCTATATGCTATATATTATCAATGTTCTAGAATTATTTATTTCTTAGTTTAGTTTAAATAAGTTAGCTAATAGAATATATTGTATGCTTTTAAATTTTATTTACAATAGTTTTTAAATACATTGTGTGGTTTATATTCGGTTTATAATTCTCTATATATAAGGATATGTTTGGTTTTGCTGTTTATACAGTTATTTACATTCAAATGCTTACAATTATTTATACAGTTATTTACATTCAAATGCTTACAAATATTTATCTTGCGTTAGTTGTTTAATAGAAGTAATACTAGATGGCAGCACTAAATTTGTCTCTTTAAGATAGCTCTAATTGTTAATTTTTCTAGCTCCATTTCAGTTATAATTTAATACACCAGGGGGTATTTTTAGCTAAATTTTGACGATATTGTTAAACTGTTATTAATTAATTTAATAGTGCATTTTAAATAATGTAATTAATATCTATTTATTTTATATTAGATTAAATGTGTTTAACAAGGTATTTCAAATTTTATTTCAAAATGTATTAACTGCATCCTTTGGTATCATTTACTGTGATTTCTTAACTGTTTTATTCACCTTAATCTTTTTGATATACTGGCAGCCATGTGCGCGTGGATTTTTGTATAATACTGAAATATTAATCGGTATGGTGTTTATTATTTATATTTTATATCCTATAAATATTTAAATACGTTTTATTGATTCTTCCATTTCATATTATTTGTTTCTATTCTGCTTTCATTTTTAATCAATTCACTTGATTTTATGGTTGTTTGGGCACAGGGGAAAATAACTTTTAGCTTTAGCTTATTTTTCCCACAGAAAACAACCATTTTGCTTATATCATTGAATTCTGTGCCCTTGATAACGTAATTCAATGTATAAGCTTTTCAATTTTTGTCGGTGTCCACTTTTAGGTAGATTTCGTATGAAATACTACCTATTGGGATCGTTCCTATGTTGGAATTTCTGAAAAATTTTTGCAGATCTACACCGATCATGACCCCTAGAACCCAAAACCACCCTCAGTAAAAAACTTTATCTATCTATCTATCTATCTATCTATCTATCTATCTATCTATCTATATATATCACTTTCTTCTGGACACGATAACTTTCGTAATTCTGCACCAATCTCTTCCAAACTGATACATAAAATCAATGGGCATAAAACCTCGGTCAAGTTCGTTAATGGGCAAAATCGGACCAAGGGGAGGGAAATAGGGAGGGGTTTTGTGAAAACAGAAAACCCCCCATAACTTCTTAATTTTTGTACATATCAAATCAGTTTAAAGTTTTTATTACTTCTAAAAATAGGGTCAAAACTTTATGTATCACAGATTTTTGATAAAATTAAAAATGGGCTCAAGGGGCGCAAAAAATAGGGTTTTTGGGAGAAAAAAATTCATAACTTCGTCAATTCTCAAGATATCAAATTCAATTAATTTTATTATAAATCTCCTTAACATTATCTAAAACTTTTATATTCACAAGTTTTTGATAGGACCAATTCGTACCGCAAAAAAAATTAAAAACGAAAACAAAAAGGGCGTTTGAAGAAGAAAAAAATCCATAACTTCGTCAATTCTCAAGATATCAAATCCAATTAATTTTATCATGAATCTCCTTAACATTATCTACAACTTTTATATTCACAAGTTTTTGATAGGACCAATTCGTACCACAAAAAAAATTAAAAACGAAAACAAAAAAGGGGTTTGAAGAAGAAAAAAATCCATAACTCCGTCAATTCAAAAGATATAAAATCCCCATGAATTTATCATATATCTTCTTAATATTGTCTACAACATCTATATAGACAAGTTTTGGATAGGACCAATTCTTAGAGCAAAAACAAATTAAAAATACATACCGGTTGAAGTAAAAAATGATCTTAGTAAGGGTGTATTCAAATCCAAACTGCTTATTTTCTGACTCATTTTACAATTCATTTTTGCTCTCAAAGGCTTCCAATTGGTACGTTTTCTTACTCAGAAACTATATAATGTACCGTAATGGTCGATTTTCTGATAGGGGTAGAATATATTTTTTTAAATGCTGTTAAAAAGGGCATTTTGAACCAAATTTACCGAAGCGGATTGTGTTGGAAAAATCATTGTATTAAGGATGCGCTTAAATCCAAACTGCTTATTTTCTGACTGGTTTTTAAATTCATTTTTGCTCTCAAACGCATTTAATTGCTAGATTCGCTTATTCAGAAACTATATAATGTACCGTAATAATCGATTTTTAGATAGAGGCAGAATATATTTCAAAAAATGATGTCAAAGTGGGCATTTTGAACGGAATTTCCCGAAGCGATTGTGTTAGAAACGAAAAATATTGTCCTTCTGAGAAAATAATTGTTTATATATCAAGTTTTAATTAATTGAACAAAAAATAAAAACACAGGTCGCTTATAAATCTCTTCAAAAATCACGTCAGCAAGTTAAATATTTTTTTAAAATTAAAAATGAATCTGGAATTATGCCAGAAAATTTCGAGTTGTTGAGCATGGAAAAGTATTTTTTTGAATACTGCCCTAACATGATTCTGATAAAACCAGCTATTATATGAAAATGAAATAAAAACTCGTCAAGAGCGGCCAGATAAAATTGTTAAAGTGGATTTATCTATAATCATGATTTAGTTTTTGTTTGTGAAATTAGTATATTTGACTTCGAAATCTACCTCTGCCTGTAGGCCGGGCCGGCAGGGATTTTTTCTTTTTCTTCCATAATAATTCTTATATTAATTTTTTTTTTAATACTTACAGCTTTAATTCATAATATTTGACGGTGGAAGGTTATGTTTAATTAATGGTTATATATATATATAGAGAGAGAGAGAGAGAGAGAGAGAAATAGATTGACAGATATAAAGATAGAGGAGATAGATATATAGCGAGAGAGAGATAAATATAAAAATATATATAATGTGCATGTACAATTCATTAAAAAGGAAACCTAAAATTGTACACCTCGTTTGAAACACTTACCATTTTAAAAGTCTGCAGCAAATTTTCCAGTCATTTAACCTTTTTTAAAGAAAGTGGTTACTTGATCATATTAATATTCCGATATGAAAATATTTTTGACAATATTATAGTATAAATAAACTTAATTAATGACAAAACAGTTCTATGCAAATTTTTATCAGTGTTAAAAATATCGTCTGAGCACACGAACACTCAAATTTTCGTTAATACGGTGGATTTTTGCTAAAAACTTTCTCTTAATCAAAGCATCAACAAAGTTAATTAAAGAATCAAGTCGTTTTGAGAATTGTCACCTCTTTTTCTCAAAACCTTAATCTGCTATGAAATGGATTACGACTAAATTGGAATTAATTATAACAATGCGCCATCAATTAATATTTTAATTTTGTTGCGCTGCATGATTAAATCTTACAAAGACACTCTTACAAGTACTCCTTATATGAGAAATTATTAAGAAGTACTTATATTAACAACACATATTTGCATATTAAAAACCCAAAGCATATACTTTTTATAATGTGTAGACTCTTTGACGGAGAAAGAAAGCAAAAATATAACCATTTTCTTATATTAACAAATATATCTGGATCAAATCATATGAGAGATTAACAATTTGTACACTAATCAGCGTACGTGGTAAGCAACTGTTAAAATGCGATGCTATATACACATGAGACATCCAAAGTGCTGAGGATGTTAACGATAATAAATTAGTGGGCAAAATCGAACACTGCTTTATAATAAATTACAACTTAATGCAAACATTTATTATTTGCTTAGAGCGACCTTGAACTTAAAATGGTAGAGTGTGGAACAGATATTTTTAGTCAAATTATCCCCATTGACACTGTTTATGTCCCAGAACAGAGGCTATGTCCACGGCAACGCAATTTATAGTGAAATATTACCTACTCACCACTTAATCCTTGTAAACATATAAGTAATCTAAATGTAGATTAGAAGTTAGTAAATTGTGTATCTTATGCATAATTTTTGTTCTGAAATACATTTTACAGGATGTTTTCCTGTCACGTGTATGTAAAAAGTTTTATTACCAATTTTAATATTATTACTTCCATTTTTCGTTTTTCTTCTTTTCTGATAAGTACTTCCAGATCATTTCTAGTGTTTTCACTAAACACAAACTAATAAAATATCTTTTTAGTTATTAGATACATAATGGATAGGATGCTAATTTTTCTGAAAACAGATTAACCACCGTATATGAACTCTAGATGCAAATACAATTTGTTATTATTAATTGATTAGTGATCTAGAGTCTGCATCTTATCTAAGCAACACAAGTTGTTTAAATTTCACTTAAAATTCAACATAACGTATTACAAAATTTTACATTTTGTTTTGCTATAGACAAACTTTAGCCTCTAATGTTTTTATGTAATAATTATTTACGTATTGGCGATAATTAGATATATTGTAGATGCGTACAATTTTCATCTATAAAATATTTTCAGGAGAATGCTTCTGACGATGTTAGCAACAAGAAACAAACATACATGCATTGTTAAAAATGAACTACCGAAGTTAATTTGCATAATTTGGTTAGTTAGATTTTTAGTGATTTTAATAATTTTGACATATTGGACTGCTTAGTTAAGTTTTTCTGTGTATTTTTCAGTGTCTTTTACACCTAACAATTGTCAGTAAAATGTTTTCTCATAAAAAGAGTTCTACTTAAAGTAAATTGTTTTGAAAACAAACAATCTCTAATTTCATGAGGGAACCCACCAGTGGTAGAAAGGTTCTGCTCTCGACGTTGGTAGATGGGAGGTGCTGGGTTCGAATCCAATCGGCCTAATCGTTCGGAGATTTCGTAGTTTTCTTCGAACCATGGATTTCCATGCGTAAATACGGGTTAGGTTTCCTTAGAAAAACACTCACGCAGGGCAATCCCCCATGGGCCTATATCCCTCGAGTAGATAATTGGTCGTCAAAAATCAACCGAACACAATTTCACGAGTCATTGTTTAATAAATGTTTGTGTAGCACTGAAAAAAATGAACCCTCACTGAATATGAAAGAGAGATCTCTTCATTCCTACAATTTTCTGTAAATAATAATGAATGCATTGATGATATATTTATGCACATCATATCAAATAATTATTATTATATCGGCTACATATATATATCTTATGCAATATATTTCTGCTTTATTCACAACATTATAATTATACTAATGGAACTATATTTGCTTTAACTCTAAAACATGTGAACCGTAGTGATTTTGAGAGTTTAAATCGGCGCTTGTCCAATAATCTATTAGCTAACTGCATTTCGAAAAGCTGTTGTAATTTCTAGAGTGGTTGTTATGTACTATAGAACAAGTATTGCGTTGGCCTCAACGATAGAATGTAAAGTAAATATATTACTACTCTTTTAAAGAACGTAATATAATTAATTTATGGGATTATAAGGCTTATAATATAATTTATAAAGAAACCTAATTTATTGTTTGTCAGTTTTTCATTTATCGCATGTGCTTCCTGTTTAAAATTTATCAAATAAGGCATAATCTGGAATTTTTATTCATAAAATCTAAACATACAATAACAAATTATCCACGGCTGCCAACTTTTACGCTTTAGACTTACCACTAAAATTTTGTAGTAAATTCGGCCCTGTTTCTTCGCCAAACTCTGCCTTGAAAAAAGCAATAATTGAAATTAAATTTCACTGGTACCAAAAAACATGAACGTTGATAGCTATGATATCCACGGCCAATTTACAATCATAAAGTTAAGAAACCTTAAGTATTAGAGATTTGAAACTTAAAAATTTTCAGTTTGAAGACAATGCTCTAAGCAAAATTTATCTATAGTACAATTAAACATCTGTCTTTATTTCTAATCAGTTACTACGAGTCGTATATTTAAACGATGATGAATGGAACAGTTTGTAGAAATATCTCCGATTTTTCCATAAAATCAAAAACACATTTCCATGATCACTTATTTATTAGCACTTAGTTCATTAAATAAACGACGTTTTCGAAAGATATTTGTGACCCTAGAGATATTCGTGAAAAGTTTAAAATCTATCATAGAATTGCTACTAACTAACAACACGAATCAAGATTTGCTAAAAGAAAAAAAATGATCAGGTCCCGATTGCTACTTAGCCTTATTCATAGCATTTGTTCATTTTTTTTTTTTTAATCGATGAATTTTGCTTTTAAATCCGGCGTAAATTTCCTTTCGAAAGAAGTGGAAGGCGTATGCCTAAGAGGTCATCAGGTCTTGTAAATAATAAATAATTAATTTTAAATTATTTATAAAAAAATAATTTAGTTTCAAAATAATTTATTTATTAACAGTGCAAAATACATGGTGGTAATATAAAAGCCGATATATGGACCTCTAGCGGACTGTTCGTTCAACCGTTCGAAATTAGATTTGAGATACAGTTATTCAGGGGTATAAGCTCGTAATTCGGTGAACAGATGCGACTTGGCGTTCACGGTTATGGTTAGAGGAACAGAAACTCGAAACTTTCGAAAGGCAATGTCCAAAATTTCCCATCTCAAAATACCCAGAGCATGCGAAAACCCCAAATAGCGTTGGAATGGTACGTGTATCGCAAAAACAGCTCTGCCCACGGTCATAAAACAAAATCTATCCGAACGCAAGGAGGAAATTTGCATATAACAAAGACAAGACACCAATCAGTGATTACAACACAAATCGGAGAAAAAACACACTTTTATTTGGACTATGCATTTTCCACATGGGTGCAATCAGAGACTGCATTATATGCGGGGGGTGGGGGATGATTGCAATCTCTAACCCCATAGAGTCTTTCAAATCCGGCAAATTTGGCGGATTGCAAATGTACACTCTAAATTTCAGATATCCTCAGAACAAGAAATCTATGTGAGAGGTCGTTAGATCGCGGCTACCACAGAAATGGAAAATGGCGTGAGATGACGCGATCGCCAAAATGCTGTTCGAGGACCCAGCGAACAGACTTCGAAATGCGTGGATCTTACATCTTACATTCAAACGATGTCATTCAGCGCATTTCACTGCAGCAGTTCTGGTATGATGTTATCTAGCAGCATGGTTGTATACTGAGTGCCTGCCACAGAGCACGTTACAAATCCTATTTGTGTCGCTTCCTCAAAGAAAAACGGGCCGAGAACAATTATGCCTGAAATGCCGTAAGACACAGTAACTTTGGCGTCGTATAAAGGTAGTGGTCCCACAGCGTGTGGATTTCTGCCTGCCCAGTGCATACAATTTGTTGTGTGGATGTTGCCAGTGAAGGTAATACGTGCCTGTTCCGTTCATAATATACGAAACGACCAGTCGTTATCGTTATCATATCGGTTATGGAATTCATTTAAAAGTCTATACCTTGTTGATGGTCCACCGCGACCAATATCTTGACGCGATGATATCTGTATGAAAACATGCGGAGTAGCTTTAGGACCGTTTTTTTTTCGGTATATCCAATACACAATTTGAACCTTTTTCAGTTAGCATCATTATTGAAATCACTCTGTGACGTACTTTTATAACATTGTCTTCATAGTCCGATACAGTTGATAGTCCGGATCGCGGTCTATCACATGTGTAGTCAGTTTATTTGAATTTCTTTACTAAAACTTGCAGAACTTGCGGGGTACATGGTCCCCGTTTTTTTGCGATGGTTAGGACAATAAACACGCAAGGCTTCCGCGGCATTCATCCCATTTTGATTATAGAGATTGACTAACTCACCACGAACTTTCGCTGCCGGAGTGTGAATGTGCGAGTTCCCGTCTTTAGAAACAACATTCCCACCACCAGTTTTATCCATTTTCTAAGATGAATATCTGGCGAACGACTTTCTGAGATTGGTATCTTGTCTCTGTCATATTCAAGTTTACTCCGTGCGCCCCGATTGTGTTTTTTGTCCATTCTCAGAGCTGTTTGTTGTGCGTGCATAACGCGTCCGTTTTTAAGTAGATTTCGTAAGAGAATACTACCTATTGCATTCTCCCCTATTTTAGGATTCCTGGAAAATATTTGCAGATCTACGCCGATCATGACCCCTAAAACCCAAAACCAGCTCCAGTTTAAAGCTTTGTTTACCTATTTATCTGTCTATCTATCTATCTATATACATATATGAGACGGGTTTTATTATTGCAGTCGACAAATCCTGTCGAATGGTGTGAAGTTCTTGGTAGTAGCTGAGGTCAGATAGAATATATGAGCTGTGACATCGTGGCTTAGAATACTAATTCTTTTGATCAATGGGAAGAATATTTCCATATATTAAAGTTATATTTATAAGTGCGAACACAAGGTGGTTGTTGGCAGTCGTATCACTAATCGAGATGTACATGGCGTGAGTTTAGCAAGACATTGGATTCAATAATCGGTGATTTCCCCATAAGAAAACGAAGGAAATTGTTGTTCGAAGGCGTTTATTTTTCAGACATGAAAATCCCACTGTAAATGAAGAATTCGTAAAGCCTTCAGACTTTGGGATGAATTTCTGTGCCATGCTGTATAATCTTAAGAAGCAATTTGGAAACTACCTGACTAACAGACATCAGATAACGTTTTCTGGAGCACTTGAGACAAGACAGAAATCTACGTTCCACATTACTGCATCGGCTTTTTGCTAGACTCGCGGAGGAAAACGTATAGACATGGCATGGGGATGAACCAATCAGTCAAAGATGCACTTCTCTCAGCATTTTACAGATTGGATAGTTGTTAAAAATATGAAGGAAATAAAAACATTAGATTACGATTTTAAACAATATTTTTAAAACACAATTAATGTAGGCGTTTTAAATTTAAAAGGAAAATTAATAGAAATAAATAATATATATTATTAAGAAATTGGGAAATAATGAGTATGCCGAAACATCATAATAATTTGAATGAAAACCGCAAGGTAAAGTTTTATATAACATATGTATAACTTTTTTATGGACAACATAACTTCCATAATTTTTCACAAACCTTTTCCAAACTGATACATAAAATCAAGGGGCAGAAAATCTCGGTCAAGCTCGTTAATGCACATAATCGGACCAAGGGGTGGAAATGGGGAGGATTTAAGTAAAAACAAAAAAAACTTAACTTCTTAATTGTGACACATATCAAGTCAGTTCAAGGGGTTTTGATAGGACCAACTCTTTCACAAAAAAGGAAAAAAATAGGAGTGCATGAAGAAGAAAAAAAATCATAACGTCGTCAATTCACAAGCTATCAAATCCGTTTAAATGTTTTATAAATCTTCTTAATATTATTAAAACTTTTATACTGACCAGGTTTAAATAGGACCAACACTTACAGTAAAAATAAATAAATAAATAAATAAATAAAAATAGTGGTTGACGAAAAAAATATTTTATACCTAAGTGGAGCAAGATCACCAGATCACTAGGATCTGATGTAGACTTTATTTGTTCCACCCGGTAAGTTCCCCGACATGCGGGGATTCACTACACATAGTTCCAGTCCTCGGACAAAAGGCACATGCCACCTGGGGAAAAAAATTACATTAACACATAGATATACATAAAAACTAGCAGCTGGAGCACAAAGCTCCTACGCGACAGGCAGCGTTGGGTTGATGCTGGAGATAAAAGTCCATTAATCAAAAAAGAGATTTTGAGGATTATATCATGATTTCGGACCACGTCGTCCAGATGGTATGTGCGCTGGAGACCTGCTCCTGCACGACAAGGGGCGCTCGGACTACCAGGAGCTCGACAAAGGCTCTAACGCGACAAAGGGCGAATCTCAGGAATGCAGATGCAGAACAGCTAGGAAGTAAGATTGGTCAGGTCCATAAGGAAGTGAAATATTTCTGCCAAATTTCGGAGTACTCTTGGCCGAGATAAGATGTTTTTGAGCCAAGTATCTGGGTTGGGGTTAGGGTACCTAAGGTGCCAGGCCTCTGTGAGTGTGCAGAAGAAATAGTAATGATCTGGGGACCCAAAAGCAGAGGTCCGCAGAGGTCCGTGCCAGAGCGTTTGAAATAATTTAGGTATGTTCTAAATGAACCATGACCGCAGAGGAAAGCTGATGTGGGAGGGGAGAAAGCTAAGAGATTATACAAGACTTTTGGGATTAGGGAATAGGTGTGCCTGCCTTTACGTGAGGCATCCCAGTAGAGTTGCCCGTCTGAAAGTATGCTCCTTTTAAGGAAACAGCGAACATGAGATGGGGAACAGGAAGGGCAAGATCTATGTTTGGACGTGAGGTGGTCTCCTTGGCCAGCGTGTCAGCCAGCTCATTGCCAGCTTTGCCGATATGAGTGGTGACATGACCGAGAGAGACACTATGGACGAGAGTTTTTAAAATTAATTTGATTTTGAGTGCTGAGGGGTGTTTAGTCCTATGGGCGAAGATTTCTTGCAGGCTGGAAAGGCTGTCACTATAGTATTAATATAATTTTGATAAAACCAGCTCTTACAGAAAAATAGAATGATAAACGGCCGGATAAAATTCTTAAAGTAGGTTTATCGCTAGTCATGATTTATTTTTTGTTAGTGAAATTAGTACATAACTTCGAAATCTACCTGTGCCTGTAGGCCAAGCCTGCAAGATTTATTTCTAATATACGTAAGGTCCCAATGCTTCTTAAGAATTAAACATGCGCTGAGCATTTTGCGAAGGAAAACATGCACATTGTCATTCAAAAGTTTTATCTTCTGTATCCATAACCGAAGTCGTGAGCATCATTTTGTTGAATTTCACTGAATCCCGAGCTCATGCGCCTGAATAAGTGAATATCTGTATTTGAAATCTCATCTCGGTCGGTTGCACGGGCCGTCCGCTAAAGGTCCATATATAGGCGAATTTTTTTTTTTTTTTTTTTTTTTATGACGGCCTTGTATAATTTGCATTATAGGAAAAAACAGTTAATGTTGAGAGAAAAATTAAAATAAGGGATTAAATTTAGAAAAATACAAACAAAATGTTTACGTTGAAATCGTTGTCAAAACAAAAAGTCTCGTCAAAACATGGGAAAACATTAAAATAGGTTAAAATTAGGAGAAATAGAATGCATAACTACTGACATAAAAAACGATTTCTCGACATTGAAAATTGGATATATATTCACAGTTCTTGAAAAAGGGGATGTTTGGATGTTGGGATAGAGTTAGAAAACCTAATTACTGAATTTGAAAGTAATTAGAAAAGCTGATTCGCTGAAACTAATACGACAACCAGCTTCGAAATTTGCTATGGAGAATAAGTGTTTATTTAAAATATTTTTACAATAATTTAGCTAAAACGAAATGGGTGGTGTTAAATAATAATAAGAAAATAGAAATTGGTAATTGAAACTAACATAATAATTAAAAATACTTATTTATAATAAGGTTAAATCTTGAAAAAAGCCTCCCAATTTGTTTGCAACTTTGTCATAATTATGTTTCGATAGTTAAATTGGCGGTACTCCGCGTCTTCTCCGTCGTAACCTATTTGCGAGAATAAGCCAAATTTTTGTATGAGATTAAACAAGATGGAGAACGAAGGATTCCGCAAATAAAAAGTTCCAAATGTCCTCACCAATGTGGAAATGCCAAATGCCATGCTGTTGTTTTTCCAAAATCGTTCGTCCTCCGTGTTGTGTAATAATCATACGAAATTTGGCTTAATTCTCGTAATTAGATCACCGTACAAAACACTCCCTGCATTATCAGTTTAATTATAACCAATCTGTAGGTCACTTGGAAAAAAGAGCACAACAGATTACTTGTATCTCATGGTAACATCGAAATTTGCTTGTGAGATATTGAAATAACAGTTAAAGTTCTAAACATTTGGTGATAAATAAGATATAAGTGAATTTGGGTTATCGAATTTAACACCGGTACCTTGCGCACCAGTTGCAAAAGTGGCACGCGGTTACAGAAAATATTAGAATAATTAAATTTGATAATGAACTTATTAATTGACAGGGTAGATTAGAACAGTAAGCCAATATCAGAGATGTTCTGTGGATATTTTACAAGAAAAACAGCAATAAATGTATACGTGTTTTCACAGATTTTTTCCTGAGCCTATGTCGCTTTGGTCTGGGTGCTTTCCTTAGAAGGTTTAGTATATATTTGAATAATATGAAAATGCTTATGATATACCGGGTGTTTCTATATGAATATCGGGGATTTAAGGCTTGGTTGTAATTATTCCATAAAACACAAAATTATTATTAATACATAAAATGAAAGAACAACTCAAACTGTTTTACATACAAGCTTACAAGTGTTCAGTATGAACACATTTCATCACACGGCACACATCAAGTTGATTGATCCTTTCTTCCCAAACCTTGGTAAATGTTTGTGGGGTCATTGTTGCAACATGTGCAATGGTCAGCTGGTAGTGGAGGCATATACATACGATCCTTTATGAACCTCCACGGGTAGAAATCACATGATGTCAGATCGCGAGAGTGTCTGAACAAAACTTCTTTGGAAATCAACGTTTGGGAAGAACTGAGCTATCGACTGTATGTGTGCCGTGTGACGAAAAGTGTTCAAATTGAACACTAGTAAGCTGGTAGGTAAAACTATATGAGTTGCTCTTTCATTTTATGTATTAATTATAATTTTAAGTTTTATGTAATAAATACTCCCAAGCGTTAAAACCCCGATATTCATTTAGAAACACCCGGTGTTAGCTTTGTTTATTTTAATAATGCGTGTACAGTTTACTTGTAGTAAAATTCAATTAACTAAAAGTTTATGAGAAAATTTAAGAGCTGAAGTATATTACGTAGATGTTTTTTTTAAATATGTATTACTTAGATATTGTAGTTAATTTCGAAACATTTATGTTATGTATATCAAAATCATTCCTCGTTATATATACCCTCTCATATTCCGTTTGAATGCTTGTAAGGTAATCTATTTCCACAAGGTTGGGTTTGGCAACACGTTTAATCCATCTCGTATGCTGCAATGTAGCTTATATTCTAACTACTATTCATCTCATTTCAAACGTTCATTATCTGATAATTTACGATAGTTTGCCTCCTTATATTAACTGAAAGGAATCCTAAATTATGCGTTATATAATGTAATTTGAATATTGTTTCAAAGATAAAATTATTTAATCGTTTGTTGAATAATAAAACAATTGAAACAATATCAGTTTTTGATATATTTGTCTTTGATAGAATAACTCTAAGTGAAACAGCTTCGGTAAAAAAAAAAAAAAAATTATATATATATATATATATATATATATATATATATGTTAATTCTTTATTTATTAAAAAAATCAATCACAATTACTTCAGTTCAAACATTTAAGTTTGATTGTTTATTTATTACTGATAATAATAAAGAGGCAAAAATCAAGGCTGGATCGAACTGAGTATACTGAGTTATATATTTACAAGAACTGCAACAATTGAAATAAAACAGAAAAACAACATATATTTATAGATTTTGAAAGGCTCATGACGGACAGGTATCAGATGTGGAAGTGAACTTAAATCTAAATTAAAGAACCAACCACAGTTAAACAAAAATAATTGTATAAAAATGAAAAATAAATTAATAATGTAATCCTATGACTACAATATTCTAACAATTAACTTAATTTGTAAAATATCAGCTATTGCACCACAGAAATTAAAATATGAAAATAAAGAAGATCGATTTTTAGTGTATTGCAGTGTTATGATAATTTTAAGAACAACTCTATGCAATCTCATAGCTTGTAAAAATCTGTTCCACATTGCATTTATTTATATATAGTGCTATACTTTTGTTATACTGTAATTAAATACAGGTTATAAGCAGGAAACATTAATTCTTAAAACAAAGTAACGTAAAATTTAAAAAGAGACCCCACGTACACAGGAAATAAATCGTGCAAAAAGGTGAAACAATAGTCTACTTTCTAACATTTAAAAAATAATTTTAATTTCTATTTCTTTTTTTAAAGGTGATAATATAAGAATTAATACATCAGTCTCACTTTAAATGGTAATATATACAAACGTAAAATATACTTATTGTATAATATTATATTGTAGATAGTATGTATTTTTTACATAATATTATAATAACGATAATATATATTTATTACATAGTATTATATTGCTGATAATACATATTTAAAACATAATACTACCATGCCGATAATATGCATTTATTACGTAAAATGTTTCATTATAGCAAATTTTAAATTAAATTATCTACAAAATGTTTAAAAAGTCATTCAAATATTAATAGATTATTCAGACGAAATAAATCTAATTTTTTTCTTAGAACTATACAATAATACAACTTATTAAATACTTCTATAAAAGCCTGTTAAGATATAAATTCAATTTTTGATTTGCTATATTTGTTTTGATACTGTAATCAGATAAATAATAACTTGTAACGTAATCTCTATTTGTATCAATATCCCCTTTTATCAGTATTTTTCAGAAAATCATTTCATATAAAAACGGTCTATGATTTTTTATTGAAATCTTTTGAAAAATTAATCATTTCAAAAGCAGAAAATTCTAGAATAAAAGTACATACTTACTTTAAAAAAGCATTTATAATGTTGGATATTTTTTTTTACACTTTTGTAGTTTTAATTAAATTTAAATAGTATTGCCTTATTAATTGAAAGCAAAAAAATCCAATAACAGTAATTTACACTTTTGAAATGTTTTCAAATTATTCCATTAAAGTTTTATTTTGTTTCCCTTAAAGTTTTAAGGCAAATGCATATGCATAATTAAAGTATATGGAATTCAAAATGTTAGGATAACAATCATGTAAATCTACAGAAGAAAACTATAAATACTACTATATAAATTCTAAACATTAAGTTAATACTTATGATTAGATTGAGAACTCTCCAGAAAAAAAATATTAAATTGATTCACAAGATGATTACTTCATAAGTATACATTATGCTTTTAAAAACAAAAAATAATTTTATTGCATGGGATTCTTGTTCCAAAAAGAGAAGTAACACAATTTTTATTCATGTTGCCATGCGGTTGAATAAGTGCATGGCGAACTACAGTTATAGCTGGCACGCACACCATTTTTGGTTAAAAGAACGAAACCACTAATTGTATCGCTGCCAAATCCTTCATGATTTTGGCTCATTTCCTTATGATAGAAGTCTGAGGGTTATTTTCATCAGAACTAATTGTAGTAAATACGCGAATATTCATATATCTTAGATGAAAAAAAAAACATAGTATAAAAAATTTCGTAACAGATTTAAACAGAACATTTCATATTCGAAAAAAACAGCTTCAAATTAATTTTATTTAAAAGCAACTGATATATTCCATTTCATTTTTTACATGTTAAAAGTTCATGTTTGAAAAAACAAAACCCGAATGAATAGTATTCCGGAGCAAGCTGGCTGAATCTAAATAAAATAATTTAATGGTGTTTTGAAGACGTATTGCCAATACCAGAATTGTTACACCCATTCTAATTCCTTTTCACTTCAAACAATAGCAGTAGTTTCGCGTCGGATGATTAACGGCAATGACGTACCCACATGTTTGGAAATAAAATTTTCATGCAAGCTATGTTTTTCACACTGTCCGGAACTTATGCTGACTTCTACATTCTGCCTAACCCCTTAAGGATTGCTTAATATTAGGAAAAAACATGAAAAATCTACCTATTTTTTTATTATAGAGATCGAATAATTATAAGATTTCTAGATAAAATATGCAATTAGATAATTTTACGGTGAAAAAAAATGATGTTATAGAACAAATTCACATTTGTAGAAAAACCATCATGCGAGAATTCAGTGTCTTAATGTTTGTTTTACACCTTACAAATTAATGCGAATAAGACCTTTATTTAGATCTTTATTTTTCATCATCACGCATTTTTTTTACAAACATCATTTGAAATAATACATATACATTAAAATTTGATTATTAATAATTTTGTTAATTGTGAAATATTTTGAAAAATGCAATACAAAGTCCATCAACACAATCAGCACCAAAACCCAAACCAGAAACTTAATATTCAAAGATTTCACAAGGAAATGCCAGTTAAATGTTTCTGGTTTCAGAAGATTTTTCCAATAATTGAATCTCCAAAGCGGAATTATGACGTCCGAAAAAAGAAAAAAAAGCCACACTACCCGTGATATTGACGGGAGCGGGAATTACGGGGTGAAAAAGGTATTCTGACTGTCGTCATTGGAAATGACATTCGTTCTCAGGTTCAATCTACCATAGAGTACATTTTACATACACGCATTCAAAAATATAAATAGTTATGTACTGAAATATTTTAAAATTTATACCTTATTGACCAAGTATTTACTAATTACACTGTTTCATAAAATACCATTTTATGTAACCTTATATCATAAAGTAAAAATTTAATTTTCTGCTTTCTAGCCTTGTATTTATGCTTACAGATTTATTATTATGGTTTTTTTTTCGCATTTCCCATATCTAATTCATTTGACATTTCTGAAAAATAGTATGCATAATTGCTGATAATAATAATGAAAAAAAATCCTTATCGCCGAAAATAGTCGAGGAATGATGGCATCAAAAGATTAAAATGTTAAGATATGGATAAAAAAGCCCTGATAATGAGTTATAATAATATTAGAATATAAAACGTAAATACAAATCTTCGTTTTATTTTGCTTTATTATTATTTTTTAATTTATTATCATTTTTCAGAGAAAATTTTATAATGGTAAAAAAGTCATTTATTATTTCTTTATAATATAATATATGAAACATTCAATAAAATGATGAAAAAATTCATAATATTAAATTTTTGATTATGCTGAAAACAATTAGAAAATTGCATTACAGTAGAGCCTCTTTAATCAGAAACTCTTTTACCCCAAAACACTCGGTTCACCGAAATCCATTTTTAAAGATTAATTTTTATTTTTTATTTTTATTTTTACTATCTCATTTCTTGTGTGTTAAATCCATTTTGAAACTTTTTTGTTTAACTATTATATTCCTTGTGCGTGAGCGGTCCTTCGTGAACTAAGAACACATATAAATATTTCCGATCCCCCTTCTTACAGCTCCTTTGAATTTAACTTGAACTCCCGTAAGCTGAGGAGGGGAACGAAGGAAACGAACAACTTAGCAATTCTGAATCTTTTGAATGTTTTGCAATAGGTTTTACAGCAGGAAGGGAGCGGCAGGCAGTCATATAGGAGCAGCAGGAAGACTGTGATACTGTGAACTAATAATATTAAAAATCTCCGTGATAGAGCTTCTACGCAAAGGTAATTGAAAGTGCGACACACAAAATATTTTTTCAAAACCTTGTAATATACATAAAAAGTACTTTATTCCAAAATTAAAATTCAGATAATTTATTCTTGTTTCTATTTTGCTGTTTCTTTATTTTTATTAAGCACTTGTTACCATAATAAGAAATATTGCATATATTTCTCCTTTATCTTAAAATTGAAGTATTTTCGATTTTCTAAAAACGGCCTGTCCCAATTACATCGGATAATCGAGTTTCTACTATATTTTTCTATTTTTACTTTAAAACTTACACAAATCCATTTTACTCATATTAGCATGATTATGACACATAAATTAGTTAATTCAAGTTGATCTTGATAGGCAACGTAAATAGTACAGCTGAGCATTATATCCCGCATAATCAGAACTCCAATAGAGCATAAAAGGTGATATATTTGCGCTTCCTGATGTCGCTTTCTAGAAATGATTAGCCTTCAATGTGAGGAATGGAAATTGGGAAGCATACACAGACATGTTGACTTATGGTTATCTGTAGTGAAGGGGACAAAGATCCTTTGTACGTATGTGTCACATATTACCTAAATTTTAAGAAATACTTAAAGCGTTTGCCATATGTTAAGAGATACAGTATGGCTCATACTCATACTCAAGTTAGAAATACTTATACATATACTTATAGAAATATATATTTCTATCAGTAAGTCAACTAAGTAATAATAAGTAATAACTTATAAAGTAAGTATTTCTATACAATATTGCATAGAAATACTTATACAAGTTAGAAATACATACATACATACACAATGGTACTACAATCCATGCAGGAGTTTGCCCTCTTTCAGTATACCTCGCCATACCTTCCGATCTCTGGCCTTTAATTTATAATTCATAACATGGTTTTGTGTTAGATCATTTTCTACCTCTTCTATCCATCTCTTCCTTGGTCTACCAATACTTCTTTTCCCTATTAATTTACCATTATATATCCTCTTTCTGCTTCTCACATCCCTCATTCTGATAAGATGTCCCAACCATTGCCTTCTTCTTATTTTAACAGTATTTATTATATTTTTCTCGTTATATAACTGTTCAATCTCCATATTTATCCTGATACGCCATGTATTACCTTCCTTAATAGATCCAAAAATGTGTCTTAGTATCTTCCTTTCCCAAGTAATAAGCAACTTTTTAACTTTTTGTGTAGTGGTCCAGGTCTCACTACCATAAATTACAATCGGCTTTATAACAGTTTTATATATTTTAAGTTTAGTTGTTCAGGATATTAGAGATGATTTTAGAATGTTACGAGGAGAAAAATAGCATCTATTACTTGCTGTAAGTCTAGTTTTAATCTCTGCTTCAACCTTATTATCAGAGGTGATCATAGATCCTAAATATTTCAATCCTGTTACTTCATTAAATTGCAATTCATTGTTTATTGTTAACGTTGTTGTTGCCTGTCATTTCATTCGGTCCATTTTCATGTATTTTGTTTTTTCTTTATTAACCTTGAGGACTAGTTTGTCCCCCCTCAGCTTCTCGTTTATTGTATGTTCCAATTAAGTCTTTCTTATTTCTAGCAATTACATCAACATCATCTGCAAATGCAAGGATTTGTAGGAGCGGTTCCAATAGTACCTCCCCTGTTATTATAGATGATTCTAATTATTTTCTCCAGGCACAAATTATAAAAAATTGTCGAGAGAACATCACCTTGCTTTAAACCCGAATTCACTGTAAATTCCCTTGAATGTCTTCCTTGTACTTTAACTTTAACTTTAGCTTTTGTATTTTCTAGTGTTAATTTAATAAGTTTAACTATTTTATCAGGTATGTTAAATTCCTTTAATATTTAAAATAACTTATTTCTGCTTATACTGTCATGGGTCTATTTAAAATCAACAAACATTTTGTGCAAATTAATATTTTGTTCATAGAAGTTTTCAAGGATGTTCCTAATACTAAAAATTTGGTCCACCATTGATCTTCCTTTCCTAAAACGACACTGATAATTCCCCATTACCATTTCAGCATATGGCTGTAACCGCTTTGCAATTATCTTTGCCAACACTTTATATGTAACATTTAATAAAGCAATGCCTCTAAAATTCTGGCAATTTAAGATATTTCCCTTTTACGAATTGGGATAATAATAGCACTATTCCATTCATTTGGTATATTTTCATTCTGCCAAATACCTACTATTAAATCATGTAACATTTGTACCAACTTCTCTCCACAATATTTCAAAAGCTCAGCACATATAAAATCTTTACCAGGTGCTCTTCCATTTCTTAATTTTGTAATAGCATCCTTTATTTCTTCTACAGTTGGTGGTTCACAAATTTCTTCATTCACATCATAATCATTTCTCTTTCGTCATTTGGCTGTCTGTTTAACAATTCTTCAAAATATTCCGCCCATCTATCTGTCACATTTGTATGTCCTCGAATAAATTTATCGGTTCTGTCTTTACAAGAAAGGGTGCGTGGTTGGTAGTCCTTTTTGATTCCTTTAAGCTTTAAATATATTAGGCTTATATCACCCATATCGGATTGATCTTCAATTTCCTGAATTTTACTCTGCTCCAAAGCTCGTTTTTTCATACGTAACAACTTTTGAGTATTTTTTCTAATTTTTTTAATGTGATTTCACTCTGTCTTGTTCTATGTTTCCACATTCTCTTACTTTATTCTTTTTCATAATCATCTGCCAACACTCATCATCAAACCATTCATTACTTTTCTTCTTTCTTCCTTTCCAACAATTTCCTCGCTAATTTTTAATATGATATTTTTGCATTTAATCTATTTACTATTGATTATATCTTCCTCATTAAATTCAGCATATTCATTAGCTATTCTTTTTGTTAATTTACTTTGATAAGCCTTTCTTCTCTGCATGTTTAGTAAATCTTTCGTTTTAAATTTTACTTGTTTAGTTACTTTTGCATCTCGAAATATTGTAACTCTTTGTCTGTATTTCATAATAACTAGGAAATGATCAGAATCTAGATCTGCAACTCTATAACTTCGTACATCCATAACATAACTAGCATGTTTTTGTCAATCATAATGTGGTCAATTTGGTTTTTTGTCTTTCCATCAGGAGAAATCCAAGTTTTTTTATGAATATTGTTATGCTCAAAACATGTACTACTTATGATTAAGTATTAGAAGCAGGAAAGTCCACAGTTCTTATTCCATTTTCATCAAACAAATCATGTAAACTAAAATTTCCAATTATTGGTTTAAGGGGACAAGGGACCTTAAAAACCTTAAAAACCTTAAAAATCATTTTTTTTGGTATATTTCACTTTAAATATTATTCAAGTGTACATTATATGCATTATGGCATGCATTTATCACAAAAAAAAACTATTTTTGACAAAAAAAAAAAAAAAAAAAAAAAAAAATGGAGTTTTATGCGACGTCTTAGAAATATTCAAAATGACACCTGCGTGTTCCATATCAATGAAAATCCCCAATGGCATTTCGAAGATTTCAAATCGACGCATAAAATTCCATTTTTTTCTCAAAAATATTTTTTTTGTGATGAATGCATGCTATATTGCCATAATTCATATAATGTACCCTTGAGTATTATTTAAAGTGATATTAAAAAAAAATGAAATATTTAAAAATTTTGTAATTTTGAAATATTTCGAAAAAATTTCAAAAAATTTTCATTTTTTTTAAAACCTTTATACTCAAATATATAAAATTCGATGCACAGTTTTATTTATATATATAAATCAAACTTTTATAAAAAATATTAGGGATTTTTATTGATATGGAACGCGCAGGAGGCATTTTGAAGATTTCTAAGACGTAAAATTAGAAGTAAAATAGAAGTAAAATTAGAAGTAAAAACTAAGACGTAAGAAGTAAAATTCCATTTTTGTTCTCAAAAATATTTTTTTTGTGATAATGTAATGCCATAATGTATGTAATGTACCCTTGAGTAATATTTAAAGTGAAATTTACAAAAGATAAAAAATGATTTATAAGGTCCCTCGTCCCCTTAAAAGTATATTCTTTTCCAATTTTAGCATTAAAATCACCTATAACAATTTTATCCTCATGTCTTGGTATCTTATCAAATTCATTCTGCGATTTTCCATAAAAAATATCTTTTTGTTCATCCTCGGTATCTTCCGTTGGTGCTTGGATACACTATTGAAACATTACTATTAAGATGCGTACAAACTTTGCTGTCAATCTCAAGATACATATTCTTTCATTTACATTGATAAAATCAATAAAATTTTCTCTAAGGCATTTTCTTATTATAAATCCTGTACCATGCGTGTTCTTTCCTGTGCTTGCACTATTAAAAATTGTAAAATCACCAATATATCTTATCCCACTATCCTTCCATCTTATTTCCTGTAAGGCCAATATATCCAGTCTATAAATATCCATCTGACTCTGTAACTGTTTCACTGCACCAGTTCAGTATAAACATAAAACATTCCAAGTTCCAATTCTAAAATTCATAGCCGTTTTCCAGCTCCAGTCCGTTTTACCACGAGATCAGTCCGTCTAACATCTGTATTTAAAGGCTTCACAAGGAGTTATTTTTTACAGTGAAACGTTGTCAGCCTTTCGCCCAACCCCTTTTAGTCGCCTCTTTCGACATTGGGACAAAACGACATTTCGACATTTCGACATTACAGTGGGACTATTCTTTAATGCCGTTCACCGCACGGCATACAAGTTAGACATACTATCTAAATAACTTTAAACCAATGACTTTGTACTTAAAAAAAAAAAAAAAAGATACGATTTAAAATTTGCAAATTAATTGCACATATAAAACATAAAAAAAAAAAAAAATGTGTAGTCTTTTGGTGTATGAAATGTTAGTGTATTGTTTCACAATTTAAGGTATGATTTTCATTGAAAAATAATAATGAGAGTGAAAAGAAAAATGTTCGAAATCTCTATATAATAAAAGGCAGTGTAACGCAGGGCGGGGCGAATCCATCAATCTTACCAGTCTCCGAGGGAAGAGACTCAAGGGTGAAAGGTTTCATTCTCCCATTGGTTGAGAAGAAACAAGAATCCCATGATTACTTCTCAAGGTTACAAGTCCTGATAATTGAGCAGTGGTAGACCCTTCTTCCTAACAAATCAGAGGGCATATCGCATTTCACCACCAAAACAAATCGCCATGTGTCACTTGAGATTAATTCAAGTATTATGTTGCAATCATATTAAATTTTCTTTGCGACATGTAAGGAATTTTAATTTATTTCTCCTATAAAGTGATTCACGGAATACAATGATATGGTATTTTTAAAAATATCCTTTTTTCCTTGCAAAAAATTGATAAAACTGACTTTCTTTTAAAAAAGTAATCAATTTAAATATTTTAGACTTATTATTCTTATTATTTTGTAACTTATTTTTAAATTACACATTACTTATATTTTCCTTTTGTATATACAGGTGTATGTAAATTTAAACTTAAAAAAAATCAAACATATTCCATATTTTAAAAGTGAAAAATTAATATTTATACGAAAAGTAAAATTAATAATTTTTGATTTATAGATTTTCATCAGGAGGACAGAAGCTTAGGGGATTAGTCGCCCTCCCCGAAGTAATATCCTGGCATTTTGTAACTTATTTTTAAATTACACATTGCTTATATTTTCCTTTTCTATATGCAGGTGTATGTAAATTTAAACTAAAAAACAAAAACAACAATAACAATATATATATATATATATATATATATATATGACCAATATTTTAAAAGTAAAAAAAAAGTATTTATACGAAAAGTAAAATTAATAATTTTTGATTTATAGCTTTGCATCAGGAGGACAGAAGCTTAGGGGTTAGTCGCCCCCCTTCCCCTCACCGAAATAATATCCTGTCATTTTGTAACTTATTTTTAAATTACACATTGCTTATATTTTCCTTTTCTATATACAGGTGTATGTAAATTTAAACTAAAAAAAAAAAAAAAAAAAAAAAAAAAAAAAAACATATCCCATATATTAAAAGTAAAAAATTAATATTTCTACGAAAAGTAAAATTAATAATTTTTGATTTATAGCTTTGCATCAGGAGGACAGAAGCTTAGGGGATTAGACGGATGGGATTCAACCCGCGATACTTATTTATTAATCAATATACATATTTTTTTTAATGGAGGGGAGAGGAAGGGGGGTAAACGATAAAAATACAATTTCAAAGTGTTATTAAAAAAAATAGTATTATTTCAATAGTTGCAGCAGACTGTTTTAATTACGCACTTTTATTGCATATTTATTAAATTTTTCTTTTATTAAGAAATCTTAATTTTGTTATAGTATATTAGCCGGAAAACCTGGTTTACCCAGAAATATTGTAAAAGCTAATTGTGTGTTTATTAGAACATAAACTAGCCGAAACTAGCCGAACTCATCTAAACTCTTCCATATTGTCAATTAATTTTTTTATCAGTTTTTCAAATTTTAAGTGAAAAACACATTTTTTACCCACCGTCCTAGGACGGGCATTTACGCTAGTAGATTTAAAGCTTATCATTATAAAATTCCATTGATCTGAAATAATTAGATTTAAATCCTTAAAAAAAATTACCTTAGAACATTTTTTTTTATTTTTAGAGTAGTCATGGAATATAAATCAACTACGAATCCTACCATAAATGACGTATCTAGTAAATCAACAATTTAATTAAATTAAGTTCACGAAAAAAATTGAAAACATTTGGAATGCGGGAGTATTCACATAAATGCAATGAATGCCGCGATAGCCAAGATTAAGGCTATTGGAAGAGTAGCAAGAATTGCGTTAAAACAAGAAAAATTCAACAAGTGTTAGTATTGATATCATTGATAAATATATAACGATTAGTTATTTGGATTATATATTAAAATACTATAATAGGCCATTGAGAAAATAAAAAAAGTAAGTAGAAATCTCGCTTAACGATTTAACGCCTGATTTCCAAAAAAAGTAAATAGAAACAATTCATTGTAATTTATCATAAGTATAAATATAGTCATATTATTTTCATTTTTTTTAATATTTTATCATTCTAAATTTATTTATGCGTATATTTTGTAAATAAAATTACTAGTTCTAAAACATGTAACTTATATAATTATGAAGTTCTTTTTATTCCTGCCATGTCCACATCATTTACATTGAAGCAAATTATGTTTATTTGAAATATTTTATAGTACAGTCGGACCTCATTTTCCCGACACCCGGTTTTCACGTCACTCCGCTTATCACGTCAGTGTTTCAAAGTCCCGATTTTCTGTATATGATTTTAAAGTAAATAAACTCCGGATTTTACGTCGTTGAATAATTTCTATCTCCGGATATACCGACGGTTTAGGAAAATTATCTATTTTTCATAACCCATCTTATAAGCACGGAATGTAAGCGGTAAGAAATGTCTTAGTAAAACCTTTCACAAAAAAGTCTAAAATATCCATTGAGATAAATGAGAAATTTTACTTTAATCCTTTATCTGAATAAATAAACCTAAACACTTTGAATTATACACTTCAGCTCCAGATAGACATATATATCTACTTGTGATCATTTTGTTCTGGTTAGGCGGCGCTTTCTCGTGATTACGCGGCGTTTTTCATCCGACTAAAACAGAAGCATTGCATTGTATTGAAACGATCAGAAATTATCTAACATCCACTTCTGAAACAATGAATACTGATTACAATTCATTGTATAATATTGAAAAAGAATTATAGGAAGCACATCTAGGGATAAGCAAATCTTAATTCATCAATATTTCATGTAACAATAATAATAAAAAAAAACAAGCGATAATAAATCTGATTTTTATTCTTTTCAATTTTGTTTTTGCGTTTATTTTTTTTTAATAATAATGCTTTATTGTTTAAAAAACTGCAAGAACAGTTATCAGTTTAAAATTGTTTTAAGTTAATTAAAAATACAACTTTTTATAAACATATTTTTCTCCAACTCCGGTTACCGCGACACTCCGCTTTATGACGACACTTTTTTATGGTCATTAGAGTGTTTGGATATCGAGGTTCGACTGTATATACGGTTAATTACAGAAACAAATAACAACGTTGTTCATTTCTGACTGGATATAGTTTAATGGACTATATGAAGGTGTACTTGTGTCTAAGTTCGTAATAAGTTAATTCTTTATAACTGAAAAACGTTTGTTTCAACAAAACTGAATGTAAAGTTTTACATATATTTCAAGAATAATTTCAAAAATTAAATTCTGATAAATCTTTAAATTAATGGCCTATATGAAGGTGTACTTGTGTCTAAGCTCTTAATAATTTTATTCTTTATAACTGAAGAAAGTTTGTTTCAACAAAACTGAATTTCAAGTTTTTGTATGTATTTCAAGAATAATTTAAAAAATGAAATTCTGGCAATTCTTTAAATTCATATGTAAATGAAGTATAAATAATACTTTAAATTTCAGAATACCTTTCGGTGTAATTTCAATTAAGAGTTTATGATTTAAAGATCCTCACTGATTATTTTTAGATAAAGATCCTACACTAGTCATGCGAACATAATCATAAACTATTGGTAAACGAAAAGCAGTGGTATTTTCAAAAGCAACCATTGCAATTCAATATTTTCAACGATTTTTTGCAGTAGGTTATCTGTGGTCGTTCTCCAACCGGTTACTTTTTTCTTATTTTTTTAGCTTTTTGTTGAAAATTATTTTTTATAAGTCCACTTCCTATTTTATAACCGGTTCCGAAAATGAAAGTAGCCGTATATAAACTCCTAAATCAAAACAAAAGATATATATAAGTACACGATTAAATATACACAAGTACACGATTAGAGATCCATCTCAGATATTCTATGTAAAAAAGCAATCAAACATATTGAAATGTAAAGAAGACATTTGAAAAGAAAGCTGCATTTAGTTAAACATTAGCTTGTGAAAGCCCTCGCATGATTATCGTAGGCTCTTAAGTCTCTTAACATACATGAAAATACTTTGAACAATTCTTAGATTAAAAAAAGAGTAAAAAAAAATTGTTTTATAAAAGTAACAGTCTTCTTATTTTGATTTAAAAAGTTTTTTATGTTAATCGTAAAATATAATTTTAAATAACTGTTTTGATAAAGTTATGAATTACATTTCAAAATCACACTGATTCTCGTTTAAAACAAAATTTTCAGTTACAGATGTTGTCACATTTCAGTTAAAGAAAAAAAAAAAAAAACTTAACGTAGTGTCGAAGATAACAACAACAACAACAAAAAACATATACTCATATTACAAATAAAAATTAATATCAAATAATACTTAATATATCTGCAATTAGTAATTAATATATAATTAAAGAATAATAATGTACTGTAAATATACAATACACATTTATTTTTAATAAAAGTATCAAATATATTATCAACTGATCATTATAAGTATTGCGAATTCGAAGATTTACTTGTTGTATATATGGCCTTCTCCAACTGCTGTATAAATTGTTGTAAATGTAAAAGCTCGTTTGCTTTATTTTATTCAATAGATTTTGCCATTACACTGTTACTTTCTCCAATATCGAAAAGACAATCTTTCCTCTCTCATGTTTTATAAAACAAATATATATTAAACTGTTCCTAATTAATTCTAAAAGCGAGATCTTGAGAGAGTGTTTCCATTAATCCAAAGTGAATGTCTCATTGCGTAACGACTAATAAATGTGTGATGAAAGAGCTAGTTCTGACATCTCGGAACACGTTTAATGGATAGCTGTCCATAAATTCTAAGTTGAAGATCCAATAAATGTAAAATTCAGTGTGTGTTTTATATTGGATTATTATAATATAAATTATATTTGAAAATCACACTCCTTCTGTGTAACTTAAATTTTTGTGTGATAGTTGTTACATTTCAAATTATTAAAAAGAGTGGATATAGTGTAGAAGAACGTAAAATCATACTCATATAATAAATAAAAATTAATAGCAAATAATACTTATGTATAATTAGTAATTAAGATGCAATTAATAAATAACATAATACAGATAAAAACTACACTTTTCGTGTTACAAAATGTTTCTGAAAATATTATCAACTGATCATTATTTGAAAATCGTAACTGTTCTATATATGACCTTTTCCAACTGCTGTATGCAATGTTGTAAACATAAACCTCTCTTCTTTTACTTTGTTCTATGAAGTTTTTGCATTACACCAGAAAATTCTATTACTTTCTCCAATAATGAAAAATGAATCTGTTCTCTTACAGGTTTTATAAAACGCATGCATATTTAACTGTTCCTAATTAATTTCAAAATGAGATCACGAGAAAGTGGTTCCATTAATCTAAAGTGGGTGTATCATTGCATAACGACAAAAAATGTGTGATTAAAGCGCTAGTTCTGACATTTCAGATGTCACAATTGTGCGATCTCAGTCCATAAATTATATCGAAAGTGGTAAACAATGGAGAAATACATTAAAGTAATGATTTATAATCAAACTCTAAGATGAGAATCTAATAAATGTATAATTCAATGTGTATTGGATATTGGATGGTAAATAAAATGAATTGTATTTGAAAATCACAATCCTTCTGATTAAACTTAAATTTCTCTGTAAGAATAATTGTCACATTTCATTTTTTTAAAGAGTGAAGGTAGTGTGCAAGAATATAAAACAATTCTCATATCATAAATAATAAACGGTCAAGTGCGAGCATTACTCGCGCACAGAGGGTTCCGTAGAATAAATATATGAATTTGTAATTGTATTATATTAAAAAAAAAAAAAAAAAAAAAAAAAAAAAAAAAAAAAAAAAAAATTGCTAAAAGAATATTAAGACTTTGTAAAAAAAACTATACAACATAGGGTTGGGTATAACTGTATATATTAGAAAAGTATAAATGGGTCCCGTAAGGCATGGTGACGTCACGCCGACGTCGTTGTGAAGTCATACTGTGATTTTGTGACCGTCGATGTGACGTCATAGTGACTAGAATGCGAGGTCGTTATGGCCGTTTTAGAGGTCGTTTGTGACGTCACATTGTGACCACTCTGTGAAGTCACTTTGTGACAAATTTGTGAAAAGTGTGTCATTTGTGACTATTTTGTTATTAACTTTGTGACTAACCTGTGACGACAGCGACAATGCTTTGACGTCACACTGTGACTAATTTGTGAAATATGTGTCATTTGTGACGAACTTGTCATAAACAATGTGATGATTTCAAATGAAAATCAAATTTCAAATGAATTGCTTAAAAGGGCAAAGGCCAACATAGAGAAAAAGATTCCAAGCCGGGACTCGAATCCGGGCCATCAGTGTAGCGCACTGACATTCTACCGACTAAACCACATGGAACGAGACCCAGCCTGGAAAATTTCTTACTAGTACATGTTGGCAAGGCTACAAACGCAGCACACGATGGAATATTTATCGTGAGCCGCCAACATCGGGTAAACACGAAACTTAATTAAATCCAGCATCGATTCAAACTATATAAATACTTGGGAATTTTTCCATAGAGAACCATTCGCCTTGCATACAATATTTCAAATAAAAATCAAATTTCAAATTAATTGCTTAAAATGCAATTTTAATTTGAAATTTGATTTTCATTTGAAATATTGTATGCAAGGCGAATGTTTCTCTCTGGAAAAATTTCCAAGTATTCATATAGTTTGAATCGCTGCTGGATTTAATTAAGTTTCGTGTTTTCCCCATGTCGGTGGCTCATGATAAATATTCCATCTTGTGCTGCGTTTGTAGCCTTGCCAGCATGTACTAGTAAGAAATTTTCCAGGCTGGGTCTCGTTCCATGTGGTTTAGTCGGTAGAATGTCAGTGCGCTATACTGATGGCCCGGATTCAAGTACCGTTATGGAATTTTTTTCACTATGTTGGCTTTTGCGCCTTTTAAGCAATCAATTTGAAATTTGATTTCCATTTGAAATATTATTTGCAAGGCGAATGTTTCTCTCTGGAAACATTTCCAAGCATTAATACTGTGATGATTCTTGTTATAAACACTGTGATGAATTTTAAAATAAAGTTTTGTTTGAAATATACAATATTATCTTTTTACCGTACTTTTTAGCAATGTATCGCTATTTTGGAGTCCTATTCTTCTAAAATACTTTTAATTTTTACACTGAAAAAAACAATGCTTATCAACTGGCATCCTTTTTTATAAAGTTCTAAGCTTGATCTTGAGTTCAAGCTTTATATTAAGAATGTTTTGTGTGTTGTGATTTGTTATTATTTTATTAAATACGAACATGGAGTCTAACGGATATTAATACATTTCCTATTTAAAGAAGAATAAGATAAGCCATATTTATTTAAATTTTTTATTCCCGTGTATATTGTATTTTGTTAATATGAGCTAAATAGATTTGGTATGATTTATAGGAAATGACTGATCTGGGAAATAGAAAAAACAAGTAAGAAAAATCATGCGTTAAGCATAGATTATAAAGCACTTTCCAACGCTTCCTGAATGCTTTAACTAGACATCGTAATTTAAGGAAATAACGTAAATAAGATAACTAAGCAAATATTTTAGAAAACGCATAAAACATTTGAAAAACTGATTTCAGCAGTTACCGTTCATAGTCAAATATGTTTTCCAATTCTTTTGAATAGCCCTGTATTTAATCTGTAGGTTGATATATACTAGTATATAATGTGAAAATTTAGTTTAGCAAGAAAATGCATAACAGGTTGAAATTCTCATTCAAAAATTTACACTAATATATAAAAACATACTTCAGTACTTTTTTACAACCCTGTAGTTTACCTAGAATCTTTATTACACGCCACTATTTAGTTAAAATTTAATTCAAATTAAAACACTCTTAAAACTGCTGAAATCACATTTCCAGAAATTATAATTTATAGACGGCCATATATCCATTTCCTTGCGTGACCCTGTGTATAATTTTATCCATATTCTACAAACATTTCTTAGTAAATTAAATGCAGTTCAACATAAAAATCCATAACTCATCTAAAAAACACCTTTAAGCAATTTGCGCCCATATCCCTTAACTCTTACTTATACTTTTGTGTAGCCTTGTATATGAATTATAGCTTTTATATACACCATATACTATGCATAAATATAGTGGATCATAAAAGCGCATATTATAATTAAAAATTCATTTCCAGCAATTATCGCTAATGAACAGTACAATATCAACTTTTATAAATATCATAAATTATAAATATTTTTTTATAAATATTATAAATATCAAATTTTAAAAAGTATAGTAAAGCAGTTTAATCTATAAACTTGTTATCAGGCATGAAAAACACTTTATTTCAATGCTTAATTGTCATATTTTATTTTTTAATGCGAAGTATCGAACGTGTATCGAAAACGTAGAAAATGAGTTTACAATCGAAGAAAATTTAATAACTGATTCTGAATGTCTACAATTAAATGTTTGATTAAAATCACGAACAGCAAAAACGTGCTTACATACAATTTAAAAAAAATAAAAATACCAATTTGAAAAACACTATATAATTAGTATTTATAATCTATCTATACTCCTATTATAAAGAGGAAAAAATTGTTTATTTGTCGGAGGTAAGCTCTGGAACTACCGAACCGATTCCAAAAGTAATGGTATCAAAATGATGGTGTTAGTCCAACTTAGAACATAGGCTATATCATATGTCCGTGCCACTAACCCGAAGGGGGTTAGGAGCAAAAAACGTTCTAAAAATGCGATTTTAGCGTTACTGAAGGGCCTAGAAATATGAAATTTTGAATATTAGTTACTTATAAGATATAAATGATGTCTAAGAACAGTTCTTAAACAATTCGAAATTTAAAAGGGGTGAAAATGCACAAAAAGCGTTCTAAAAAACGTTCTAAATGGTAGTTTCTACACAATCTCCGGAAATACCAAACCGATTTAAAAAATATTGGTGTCAAAATGATGGTGACAACGCTTGCTCCAAGATAGGCTATGTTTTATGTGGGTGCCACTAACCCAAAGGGGGTGTAGGTGCAAAAAACGTTCTAAAAATGCGATTTGAGCATTACTGAAGGGCCTAGAAATATGAAATTTTGAATATTAGTTACTTATAAGATATAAATGATGTCTAAGAACAGTTCTTAAACAATTCGAAATTTAAAAGGGGAGAAAATGCACAAAAAGCGTTCTTAAAAAATGTTCTAAATGGTAATTTCTACACAATCTCAGGAAATACTAAACCGATTTAAAAAATATTGGTGTCAAAATAATGGTTACAACGCTTGCTCCAAGATAGGTATGTTTTATGTCGGTGTCACTACCCCAAAAGTGCTGCAGAAAAACGTTCTAAAAATACGATTTTAGCGTTACTAAAGGGCCTAGAAATATGAAATTTTGAATATTAGTTACACATAAGATATAAATGATGTCTAACAACAGCTCTTAAACAATTCGAAATTTAAAAGGGGTGAAAATGCACAAAAAGCGTTCTAAAAAACATTCTAAATGGTAGTTTCTACACAATTTCAGGAAATACCAAACCGATTTAAAAAATATTTGTGTCAAAATGATGGTGACAACGCTTGCTCCAAGATAGGCTATGTTTTATGTCGGTGTCACTACCCCAGAGGGGCTGCAGGAGCAAAAAACGTTCTAAAAATGCGATTTATGTGTTACCAAAGGGCCTAGAAATATGAAATTTGAAATATTAGCTACTTATTAGATATAAAGGATTTCTAAGAACAGTTCTTAAACTATTCGAAATTTGAAAGGGGTGAAAATGAGCGAAAATCGTTCTAAAAAACGTTCTAAATGGTGGTTTCTACACAATCTCAGGAAATACTAAACCGATCTGAAAAATAATGGTGTCAAAATGATGGTGACAACCCTTGCTCCAACATAGGCGATGTTTTATGTCGGTGCCACTACCCCAAAGGGGGTGCAGGAGAAAAACGTTCTAAATTGCGGCTTTTGTGTCGTGAAATGTGGAATGGTAGTTAGCTATAAGATATCAATGATCTCTAAGGACATTTCCTAAAAAAATCGAAATTTAAAAGGTGGTCAAAATGCGCAAAAATCGTTGTAAAAAACTTTCTAAATTGCGATTTCTATGCAATCTAAGGAAGTACTGAACCGATTTCAAATATAATGGTGTAAAAATGATGGTGACAGATCTTGCTCCAAGATAGGCTATATTTTATATCTGTTTCCACTACCCCAGAGGAGATGCAGGAGCAAAATGCGCGAAAAGCGTTCTAAGAACGTTCTAAATGCCGATTTGTCGGCAAAATCTCAGGAAGAATGAATCTGATTTCAAACGTAATGGTAGGAAATTGATGCTGACAGCGTCTGCTCTAACATAGAGGCTATTTTATGTCGGTATCACTATCACCAAGACGTTGCAGGAGCAAAAAACATTCTGAATTTCGATTTTTGTGATCGGTAGGGGCTAGCAACTTAAAATTAGGCAAGGCACATATTTATTAGATACAAATGATCTTTAAGAACAGTTTAAAAAAAAAATGAAAATTTAAAAGTGCTGAAAATGAGCAAAAAGAGCCCTAAAAACGTTCTAAATTCCGATTTCTACTCAATCTAAGGAAATACCAAAGCTATTTCAAAAGTAATGGTTGCAACTCAATGGTGACAGTCCCTGCTAAAACATAGGTTATAATATAAAATATAGTTCAAACTATAATTGTTGAACGTCAAATTCACCTTGAAAAACATATAAAATACGATGTTACATTCTGATAAAATTTACTTAAAAAGGTGCTAAAAATACATAACAGGTTTTCACAACATGAAAACCGTCAAAGATCTTAAAAACACCCGAGCGCTTTCAACTGCACTGCAACAGTTGTCATCAGGGGAAAATCAGAGGAGTGAAAGTTCATGGAAAATTCTCTGCTTAAGTATCAGTGGACGAGTCTATTTCAAAGGAAGGGAGGAGGGGGGGGGGGGTAAAAATGAAAATGATTATGTTTCAAAATCGCTAGAAATATCTAGTATGCTATACCAGATCTTAGATATGTTGTAGGATAAAGTATCGTTGCAAGTATCCTTCCTTTGACTTAAAATTTCTATTGATTCTCTGATTATTGATGTGTAGTAATTTGAAGTATGGGCTATGACTCTTGCTTTACTGAAATCAATGTGAATATCTTGTTTTTGGTTTAATCTGGATAGAGCAGTAGAGGGTTTGTTATACTTTATGTCTGTAATATGTAAAGACAGACGTAAAGAACATATTACAGACATAAAGTATAACAAACCCTCTACTGCTCTATCCAGATTAAACCAAAAACAAGATATTCACATTGATTTCAGTAAAGCAAGAGTCATAGCCCATACTTCAAATTACTACACATCAATAATCAGAGAATCAATAGAAATTTTAAGTCAAAGGAAGGATACTTGCAACGATACTTTATCCTACAACATATCTAAGATCTGGTATAGCATACTAGATATTTCTAGCGATTTTGAAACATAATCATTTTCATTTTTACCCCCCCCCCCTCCTCCCTTCCTTTGAAATAGACTCGTCCACTGATACTTAAGCAGAGAATTTTCCATGAACTTTCACTCCTCTGATTTTCCCCTGATGACAACTGTTGCAGTGCAGTTGAAAGCGCTCGGGTGTTTTTAAGATCTTTGACGGTTTTCATGTTGTGAAAACCTGTTATGTATTTTTAGCACCTTTTTAAGCAAATTTTATCAGAATGTAACATCGTATTTCATAGGTTATATTTTGTATTGCTGTCACTACCATCTGAGTGTTGCAAAAGCAAAACAGGTTCTAATTTGCGTTTTTTGCACAACTGAGGGGTCTAACACTTTGAAGTATGGCATGGTATTTACTTACAAGATGCAACTGCTTTCTAAGAACAGTCGAAAGAAAATTTCTAATTAAAAAAAATGAAGTGAGTGAAACGCGTTATAAATTACAATTTTTAAGCAAACTTATAAATTACCAAACCGATTAAAAAAATAATTATGACAAATTTTGGTGATAGAATCTGCTCAAACATAATCGATATTTTATGTCTTTTCCACTACCACCAGGGAGTTGCAGGAGCTAAAAACTTTTTAAATTGCGATTTCTGTGATACTGAAAAGGCTAGAAACTTTAAATATGACATGGTAGTTACTTATAAAATATAAATGCCCTCGAAGGAACGTCGAAAATAAATTCGAATTAAAAAGGGGTGAAGCGAAGGGGAGGTGCGAAAAGCATTCTAAAAAAGTTCTAAATTACGATTCTATGCAATTTCAGGGAATATAAACCGATTATAAAAGTAATAGTTGCGAATCAATGGTAACAGTCTCCGATCCTACACAGGCTATATTTTATGCCGGTGATTCTACCACCTGGGGTTCACAGGAACTACAAACGTTCTAAAAAAGGGCTTTAAAAGCTTTATAAATTACGTTTCTGTGGAATATTAGGAAATAACAAACCGATTTCAAAATTAATGTTGGCAAATTAATGGTGACAGTTCCTGTTTCAACATAGCCCTTTATGTTGAGAGAGGTGGTAGGACTTGGAATTTGACATGATGGTTAATTTTAAGATGTAACAAGATGGTTTCTAAAAAATTCAAAATTTCAAATGAATACTGAAATGAGCGTATTAATTGAGCATAAATGTTTCAAAATATTTTCTAAATCATCATTTATTTAGTTTTATTTCATTTTATTAATTTAAGTCTCATTTCTGCCTAATTCAGTGTAATAATGATGTTTAATCAAACTGTGTTTTAAATAGTAATTTTTGAATTATTCCTAAAAGTAATAAGTACCTTTTAATAAAAAAAACCCTTTTAATAAAATAAAATATTACCTTTTAATAAAATAAAAATTTAGTCAGTACCTTTTAATAAAAATTACACATATAAATATCACTTGGCATATTTCAAATATTACGCGAGCAAAGCCGCGGGGTTTGCTAGTTGTACTATAAAACAACAGCAAAGTACAATAGATGAATTAAATGTATTATTAGATTTAACAATTTCTCAAAAATCTCTCCATATGTTACAAGGAATTCCTATTATTTTATAATTTTGGCAAATGTTAAATCTGAAAACATTGATATGAAGATTTAGGATTTTAAATAATAATTTAAAATATTATTAGCAATGAAAAAAAGTCTTTCAAAAGTTTCACTACTATAGTATGTAAAACGGCATTTCCCATTCTGTATAATGTTAATTTCTAATCTGAAAAACAATCCCAGAACAGTCTCTTTCTATAGGTATAATATAAAACTATTTAACTCATCTCACCAAATATACAAAACAGGAACAAACAATTTAAATTAAATAAGACTTACTTTTTGAGCTCCATAAATTAATTATTAATATCCGTGTGTATCCGAAAATGGCGACGTCTTTTTCTTCCATTAAAAAAAGCACACGCAAAAGCTTACATTTTAGACTAGTAACTTACCGCATCTGTTAGAACAAAAAGTTCTCTGTTTACCCTGCGGTATCGTGGCAGACGATTTGGGGCAGGTGTGAGTTTATTTCCTTTTATATAAACAGATATGGAACTTATATATGCAATCATTTTATGAGACTGTCTGTATTTAAATTTTTGTATTTGAAGAATTTTTCAATGTATTTTACCTTTTCTTTTTATCAGTTTTAACCCCCCCCCCTCCCTTTTTCTAAGTAAAGATTGTTTCACACAAATACAAAATATCTTCCTAAAAAATAAAAAGATATAAATAAATATCGAGGATAAAAAAAATTTCTTTGTCAATCGTCATTCTTTTCATGTTAATTTCCTGTAAAATAAAACAATTCGTAAAATAACTTTTTTTTAGAGTCATATCGCTAAAACACAAATTTGAAATACGAATAATAAATTATATCATGGGTTTTGCATAAATTTTGTATTATTTTTATTTATTCGGAAAATGCTAATTTTATTTTAAAAGTCTGAAAGAAGTAGAATTTTTTAAAAAAATAGTTACTTAAAATAGGTACACTAACAGGAAAAAATATGACTTGAATGCAAATTATAAAGCAAGAAATGTATGTATGTCTAAACTCTGAAGACTCTTTCTACGTGCTCATTAAAAGCTGCAGACTTAACTATAATAGAAATTTTTTAGTTTGAAGCCACAAAAGTGTTTCGAATACCAGTGGTCGGTAAAAATAAATTAAAAATTTTCCTTCCTGCAAACTAAATATGTAAAGTGTATATATTTAATATTCCTAATTCTAAATATGTTATCCAAATTGCTCCAGCACGTACCATTTTTCCGAGAAACACTTTTATAATAATAAGAATAAGAGAAGGATTATTATATTAAATTGCAATACTAGATAAAATTGAAATCAGGAAAAAAGTATACTTTCACACTCTTAGATATCAAATTGATAAAATATAGCATGGAAATCTAGTTTGTTGATACTTGTACCGTGCATTTTCCTTTATATGCCCCCCCCCCCCCGCCATCTTTTCGTGTCTGAATTTACTACTTGCTACCCACTAATATATTTTCATTCCTTATGCCGCTGTAACGCGGGCCTTTTTAAAACATTTCTCTTCATTTTCAAAGATTTTTGAAGTTCATATTTTTCTCACACTGTGACTTACAATATGGGTTACAATTTTTTACAATTTATTACAATTTTTTTTGTGAGTGTGTCGTGACCTACGTTACATGCAGTGACATAACAATTCTTTTTTATTGCCAGAAAAATAAAATTTTACAGTAACAACATGTTTTGAAGATTTTTTGTAAATTTTTAAAGTTTTCTATGAAGTTCACATCTCATTCACAATGTGACATCACTGAGTGGTGGCATTTCGGTCACAGATGTGACGTGACCACAGTGACTCACAGTGACGTCACAACGACGTCACTGTGACCATGCATGCTATGAGGGGTATACCATGAAAGTTCAATGAGATATGGAACCTAAATAATATCAAATATAGCTAATCGTATAACTCTTTTTTAATATTATCCCAATCTGTTTATTATGAACTTAATTCGGTAATGACAATAAAAGCAGTGCATAGTTAAACTTCATTTGGCATTTCATGAAACAAAATTCAGCGTTATAATAACCTTTATTTCTACAATGTAGCTAAAACAAAACCTTTGTTCAAAGTTTAAATTTGGAATTGTGCTAAACGCGCTTCGAATTGAGGTCTCAAAGTTGCAACGCCGCCTTGGTCAGTGCCGCGTTTTTCCAGATAGGAGTTTAATTAACTTTTAAAGTCACTCGAGGCGTATTGAGAGATACAATCAATGCAAAGTATCGCGAATCCCACAGTATTTATGCGATTCATTCTAATTAAATCTTTCGAGGGCGATGCCTTTAAAAAACGGACACCTAATTTTAATTCCAAAACAGACAATCGGCACCAAGAACATTTAATTAAAATTTTCCTTTTATCATGTACGTGAAAATAAGCAAGTTCGAATTTTCTAATAAATTCGTTTATAAATTCTGGTGTCAGTTCATTATTTCATAAGTTTATAAATAGAATTACTCCGTGCCGGAAAGGATTAAGTGGTCGCAGGACTCTTAAAGCTTCGAAATTTAAGAAATTTTAATTTTTTTAGATATTAAACTCCTATCTTTTCTGAATATTTTGATATAATTGTTTCCTTGAAATTCCCATTAGAACTGAAGTTTTGGCTTTTAGAATTAAACCCGCTCAATAGCTGAAGCGGCGTTTCCGAAACTTTAAATTCATTATTTTCCAAATGGCGTTTTTTGGGCATAACGCGCAGGATACCTCAAAAACTTCTGAATATTTGTTCATGAAATTTTAAAAACATATATTTCATGTTAGTCTGTATAAACTGAACCTAAAAATTTTGTTTTTATTGTTCCAAAAAAATATTTTTTTAGGTGATTTTACTGTTGAAATTTTCAAAATTTGTATTAGCTAAATACAACATTGCATTAAAAATATAAAAATGCTTTAAATACAAATTTATTTAAGTTCAGGGAAATTATTACAATCTGAAGTATAAGTAAGCATTAAAATTTTCATTCTAGTTGCAATATTTATTTTGTAATCCTGCGCGTAAACTGTTATGCCAATTTTTTGTTCGACAAATGTCAAACAATTTCGAGCCCCCTATAAATACTAATTCTGTATCTTGCAATTTTTTAAATACATGAAACGAAAGAACATGCTTATATCTTTCATCCCAATTAAAATTGTGTTTTAAAATCATATACATTTTAAGACATTAAATGTTGAAAATGGTCTTTTTTTCATTTTTTCCACTTTTTAGAGTCCCGAGAACCCTTAAATTAGTATTTTTTAACAATTTGACGTTTATTGCTTTATATTGTTACTGGACATTACATTACACATATACAGTGGCAGTCAAAAGTTTCCGGCCAGTTAGTTTCTTTGATTTGTTTGACAGAACGTTTGATCGAAGAAGAAGCACAATTGCTCCAAAAGTTAGGAATAAGCAAACTACCTTTTACCACGTGATCATTTTGATTGGATACTGAAGATACTTTATGCAAAGGGGAGGGATTCGAAATTCGAATGTGCAAAAGTATCCGGCCATTCGTCATCCGTTAGTTTTTGCTATCAGTAAAGTGTTTTTTTGACCTTGTTTGTTAATTAATCAACATGAATAACGTATTTGAAATTCAAAAATGAAAAGTTGAACAATTTATTGTTCCTAAACGAGTGATTTGTTTGTCGCTAAAGGGACAATCCTCTCGTGAGATTGCGGCTAAGTTGTGGATCGGAAAATTTGCTGTGAACGATATTAAAAAAATATATAAAGATGGTCATGGCCTTCGGAACTTGCCACGGTCCGGAGGACCTCAAAAAACGACTATTCTTGTAGACAGAATTATCAGGATAAAAGCAGTTGATAACCCGCTTAAAAATGCCGCTGCAATTCCCCGAGACTTACGGTGTTAAAATATTGCTGAAATAAGTCTGTGTCAAGAAGTTTACATGACGTAGGACTTTATGGAACAGTCGGTGTTAAAAAACCTTTCATAAGTAATCAGAGGGCCCAACTGGCGTTTGCCAAGGAATACAAAGGCTGGTCAAGTGAAAACTGGAAAAAAAGTACTATTTTCCGATGAATCGACGTTCAATCTTTTTTAGGATTGATAACAGACACTACAACCGACAACCTAAAAACAAAATATAAGATTTTAAATATGTCATTCTTACAATGAAGCACGGCGGAGGACACGTTATGCTGTGGGGAGCATTTTCTGGAAAATGTGCCTGTCCATTATTTAAAATCCGCGGCAAGATGAATAGTGCAATGCATAAGGATATCTTGCAAGACCATTTGCTAACTTACTGGAGGAAAATTGTGGTCGCAACAATTTTTTTCATCATCATAACGACCAAAAGTATGCATGCAAGCTCGTCAAACAGTGGTTTTCGCACAAAAAAACCCGCTTTTGAAATGGATAGCCCAATCACCCGATCTAAATCCAATAGAAAATCTTTGAAACTAACTTGAAAACGTGTGTGGAATTATAAATATTCTAATTCAGCAGCATTTTCACAAAAATTGCAAGAACCGTGGAAAAAACTTAACATTGACGATCTACAACCGTTCATTGAATCGTTACCACGTATCTGAGCCGCAATTCTCACTTCTAAATGTATGAATACAAAATACTAATTGTAAATGTTGTTGATCACTGTTATTTTCTGTTATAACACCATTTTTTTCCATACTTACCAAGGTGACCGGAAACTTTTGAGTAAATGCGTTTTCTTTTGCAATTAATTTTGTCAATTAAATTTATTAATATTTATTTTTTATTCCATAAATATGTTCTCAACTTTTATGTCAATAAAGTGCATAAATATCACTTTGAGATTCCTCTTCAATGAGTATACTTATAAATTAACCAAAAATTTAATGCTGGCCGGAAACTTTTGACCGCCACTGTATATCATTAAAAGTTGTTAGCTAGGCATAGAGTACGCCACCCCTGTCCTTGTAAATGTCCAAACTGACCGTACCTTTAAGAGTTAATATCTCGGCTAATTACTGATGATTTTTTTCGAAAATCATTATCAACAATGCTTTTATTCTTCTGCAACGGTAGGTATATTGAACGATGCTCAACAATTTTTGTGAATGCACGTTAATCGAAATTTGTGTAGAACAGGAAAATGGTAATTACTCAAAAACTATGTGACCTAGGGTAATCGCTATAATTTTCCGGCAAGGTTTATATTAACGTCTACTACCTCTATTTTTTTCATAATTTTAGTTTAAGTAGATTCGGAATTAGATGGGGGGGGGGACATATTTTTGCGCTACATTTTCAACAATATATTTGAAAATGTAATACCTAAAATTAAAAGAAATGTATTTTTGAGTTCAGCGTTACAAAAGCTTTCACAGGATACCCCACATGATGTACAAAGAAAATATTTTTTTTTCAAGTAGCATAATTAGCCCCTCTACTTTTTTACTAAATATATTTATGAATGTTTATTAATCTGAAAATATGTGGGTCAATGGTCTTTATTACTTCCCCAAATTTGAACTTTCCACGTTTCATAGTTTATGAGTAAAATGGCTGTGACAGACAGACAGACAGACAGACAGACAGACAGACAGACGGACAGACTCAGGAGTGATCTTATAATGGTTCCGTTTTTACTTTTTAAGTACGGAACCCTAAAAATTAATAAATTATAATTCTTATAATTAATTATTATGTAATGTGTTATTAATAAATAACATACTATAGATAGATAATCACTTCACATTTCTTCTTACAAAAAGTTTCTGAAATACATTAATAAATTAATCATTACAAGCATTGTAATTTGAAAATTGCATTTGTTCTATATATCGCCTACTACTACCGCTGTATACAATATTCCGAACGTAAAGCTCAATCTTTTATTTTGTTCTATAGAGTTTTTGTCATTACCTCAGAAAATTCTATTACTTTCTCCAATAATGAAAAAAAAAACAATCTTCTCTCTCTAATGTTTTATAAAATGCATCCGTATTAAAATGATCTTCATTAATTGTAAAAGTGAGATCACGTGAGAGTGGTTCATTAATCTAAAGTGAATGTTTCGTTGCGAAACGACTACTAATGTGTGATGAAATCGCTAGTTCTGACATTTTAGATCACCCATTTGTTCGATAGCAGTCCATAAATTATACTGAAAACGGTAAACTGTGTTGAAATACATTAAAGTAATGAATATTATAGTCAAACTCTATGTTGATGTTCTAATAAATGTATAAATCTGTAACGTGTATTTGATATCGAAACAGATGCAAATTTACTTTTAGAAGAATATTTTAAATAATATATATTTTTTTCAGAATACCAAAATTGTATACAAAGATACGCACATCCAATGTTCCCAGTACACCTTATTGTACAAAGTCATCATTATGTTATTTAAGAATATTAAAGTACAAACAGATTCATGAAATACATTTAGATGCGTGCGCTGTAAAAATTGTACATGTAGATCCTTAATCTAGGAAAATATAATATAAGCATGAAATAAAACATATGCTAGCATCGCCCGAGATACCCATGATTTCGAAAAACGGTCTGTACCATTGAAAATCGCGGGACTCAATATATTTTCAAAATTTAAAGAAGCATTTATAAAAACAAAGTTTCTTTTGATGCCACTGATTTTCGGAAACATTCCCGAGTAGTGTGTATAGTTTATTAGTAAGTTTTTAAAACCCAAAATATAGGAAGAGCTTAGATGATAAAGGAGATATGTGATAAAAAATGGGTTAATCATTTTATTGGAGATAATTAATGGTCCTCTGCTGTCTGTTAAATTACTAAATGAAAAATCTAATGCTCAAAGAGATTTTAATGGATAAAGGACGCATATAACAATAGACGCAAATAGATATTTGCAAATTTACAGCTCATTTTCTCTAAATGGTGATTGTGTCAATTACCACCCTTATCATCTGAGCTCTTCATATGCTTTTTGGATGCTATTAATTATGGTTAACATTTTGGTAATGAGCAAACACGTTTTACATACAGACTTCATAAATTAACAGAATTAATATTAACATTAAATTTAATATTGTTACGTTACACTTGCATGTATAAATTCTATTACCGAGCTGAAAATGTTTAATCGAGAGCATATAGCAACCCTAAAACTGACATTCCGGTTTTAGAAAACTGTATAATTCACTATAAAACATACTCTAAATAACTGACAGGCATTACTCTTACCGCGTATTCCAAAAATGACCGATGATTTTAAAATTCAATAACTTGAAAACCGTGACAGATATAAAAACAATTCTTGTAGGAGTGTTATTTAAGATGTCAGGAGTTTGCATACTGCGATTCTCAGTTTTAGTTACAAATAACATCGCTAGATGGCGCTGCAAGCGAATACCGTTAAATTCATGCTCGGATTTTCGGCCTATGTCTTCTTCCACGCGGAAAAAGAAGATTAAAATGTATTGAATGGATCCCGAAGTACCAAAAAATCCGGTCTAGACTGAACACCTATTCCTCTGAGCGCCATATATTGTTTGAAATTGGAACTAAAATAAAAAACTCCCGAAATCATACATAACCCTCCTGCAAGAATTTTTTTAATATCTGCACGTTATTGCATTTTAAAAATCATCTATCATTTTTCGGACACCTGATATATGTATAAATTCAATTACCAAGTGGAAAATGTTTAATTTAGAAAGAATAGCAATCCTAAAAATTTACATTCCAGTTTGGGAATCCTCATTCATTTACTATAAAACCTACTCTAACTGTTTCCGAAAATCAGTAACAGAGCATATCGGAAAACTCGGAAAAGGTTATTATTAAGTTCGTTGCTATAAGATATTTTTCTAGGTTAAAAATTATTTGAATTTTTCTATAGCACACTTTCCTTACTCGACGTGTTTGAAATGTGGAAGTATAGTTATCGGCTTTACTGTTATTAAAAATATTACACACCTTCCCCCATAAATATTTCTCAATTTTAATGAAAGTTTAGAGGCATTTTTACCACTTCAGTATCTTTTAAAAATAAGAATCTAAAAAGGAATAAACTTTTATTTTTATCTAAAGAAGAACATTTTGAAAGAATATAAACTTCGTTTGCATGTTCTTTTATGTGTCTTTGAACAAAGCTTGAACATGAGCTCTGGTCTCTTGAGAAATTTAAATATTTTCATTTGATCTTCGAAAATATTATCGTGTTTTCCTTGTGACACTTCTGTTATTTATACGTTTGGAGTAAGATTTTGGCTAAGAACATTTTTTTGTGAAACGTTTTGAATAACTGAAAGAAATTAAATATATTTTCTTCGATATGATAAGGTAAATTCTAAGGCATGCAAACATTTATTCGAGTTATACGTATTTTGTGAAAATAAGATCATTGTGAAAATAATCTTTTAATGCATGTATGAAAATTAAATAAATTGCTATTAATGTTGATAAGAATAACAAAAAAGAAAAATCATGCATTAAGCATAGATTATGCAACACTTTCCAACTATTCCAGAATACTTTAACAGATCTTCGTTAATACGGTAAATAAGGTAAATCTGATAGCTAAGTAAACATTTTAGAAAACGCACAAAACATTTGAAAAACTGATTTCATCAATTACCGCCCATAACCAATTTTTTATTCCGGTTCTTTTTTACAGCCCTGTATTAGATCTATAGTTGGGTATATATTCTACATTGTATGCGTAAATTAATTTATCAAGAAAAAAAAGCATAAATGTTTAAAATTTCATTTTGAGCAATTTATAGAAATTGACGGAAACATACTTTAATACTTTTGTACATCCCTGTACTTTACCTACTATTTTTATATTAATGCTCTATATAGGTAAAATTTAAAGTAGACTAAAACATGCTTAAAATTCTTCAAATCATACTTCCAGAAATAATGATCCATAGATGGCCATGTATCCATTTATTTGCATATCACTGTATATCATTCTATCTATATTCCGCAAACAACACAAATTATACTCAGTGTTGTTCAGCGTAAAAATGCATAATTCATTTAAAAACAGCATTTTACGCCCATGCACAGTAACCCTTGCGAAATCTTTTGAGTAGCCCTGTGTATGATCTATAGTATTTATACACACCCCATAGTTTGCAAAAATTTAGTTATACTTAAAAACCCACATCATAACTAAAAATGCCTTCCAACAATCACCGCTAATCAGTGCTTTGGATACAGTATGGTATCAGAAAAATAATTTGTCTGTTCCTGTAAATGCCATGCATTTCATATTATGCAGGAAGTAACTTGTATAAGCCTCAGCAACGTATATCACTTTCGTTATATATGATTTATGTTTCGTTATAATTGCTTAACATAACTTTTTACTATAAGAGTTTAATAATAATAGTTTAACATAAAATATCTTCTCTTCGAAACTTTTGTAAGTCACGCTAATTCATTAAATTGACCAAATAAATATCATCATACTAGAAGACGATACCGTTAAATTACCCTTTTCTACAAAACGCCTATCACTACACTTTCTCTTCCACACTTAACAGCGCATGTTCACCAGCGATACATACCTCCAGAGTTCACAGTCTCTACAGCCTCCACGTGCCGCAAAACCTGCATTCTCACACTACTACTGTTCATGTTTGTATATTAAATATGCAGTTAGGACTCTTTTTTTCGTGCATATTCTTTGACTGGGAGAGTAAGCGTGCATAAAATATTTTTTTCTATATAAACAACTGTATCTGTATCAAATCATCTGAGAGAGTAAGGCCAATGTCAGACGAATGTCTATTTGCACGCTTTTTGTTTCAACATGAAAAAGAAACACATTTTCTAACAGGGGTTTCTTTTTCGTGTTGAAACAGGAAGCGTGCAAATAGACATTCGCCTGACATTAGCCTTAGGATTTGTATACTGCTACGCATAGTAAGTGTAAGTAGCTTATAAAAGGCGATGAACACACGTGACATCTAAAGTGCTTAGGATGTTAACGATAATAAATCAGTGGACACTATCTAATACTGATTTGTAATGGGTTAGAACGGAATGTACACATTCATTATGTGCGTCGAGCTGCCCTACGCTAAAAGTGGTAGAGCTATAGAACATACTTATTAACCGAATTATCCTCAGTGATCCCGCTTATGCCCCACAGCAGTAGATATATTCATGGCAAAGTAATTTATCACGAAATATTATCCACTTACCGGTCGTTTGGGAACATAAATGTAATCTAGAATTACATTTCAAGTTAGTAAATTCTGTAGCCTATGCCCTGCTTTTTGTTCTGTATACACTTTAACCGGATGTTTCCCAATCAAGTTGACGCAAAAAATTTTCATTCTCAATTTTTCTGCTATTACTTCCTTTTTTCAACTTTCTTCTATTCTGATTTTGCCAAGTTCTTCTAAATCATTTTGAGCTCATTCACTAATATAACAAATTTTAGATATCATATACATTTAGGATATAGAGATAGGACATTAAGTTTCGTGGAAACGTATTAATCATCGTATCTGAACTCAAGATGAAAATACAAATTGTTATTATCAACTCATTAGTGATATAAAATCTGCAAAGTAACACAAAGTAATCTCTAAGTGACACAAAATGTTTAATTTTTAATTGAAATTCAACAAAAAATAGTGCACAATTATATATATATATTTTTTTTTTTTTTTTTTTTTTTTTTTTTTTTTTTTTACCTTCGACATACTTTAGTCTCTGTTATTTCGTATGTAATAATTATTTAGGTATTGAATATGATTAAAGATACTGTAGATTCGTACATTTTTTATATATAAAATTTATTTTCAGGAGAACGCTTGTGCCGACGTTAGCAACAAAATAAACGCACACACATTCTAAAAAGGAAAGTACCAAAGTTAATTTGCATAATTTAGTTACTTAGATTTTTAGTGATTTTAATAATTTAGGAATATCGGACTTTTTAGTTAAGTTTTTGTGGGTATTTTTCAGTGTCTTTTATTCACTGTTAATCAGTTAATCAGTCTCTTATAAAAATAATTCCACTTAAAAATGTTTGTTTTGAAGACAATTAATCCCCACTTAAATATTTCATTGTTTTTTCAAAGGTTACGTAGCACTGTATAAAACACTTATCCCTTACTCAATAATAAAGAGAGATTACTTCATTACTACTGTTTCTTTAAATAGTAATAACTCGAAACGAATACATTATTTATATATTTATACACATACTATCAAATAATTATTATAAGATTAACTAAATATATATCTTTATACGATACCTTTCTGCATTATGTCCAATATTATCGTTATTTTAATGAATTGATATTTGCTTTAACTCTAAAACAGGCGAACCGTACTGCTTTCAAGAGTTTAAATCGCCGCTTTTCCAATAATGTATTAGCTAATTACATTTCGGAATACTGTTGTAATTTCTAGAGTGGCTGTTATGTACTATTAAACAAGTAATGCACTGGATTCAACGGTAGAACATAAAGTTAGTATATGGCTACTAATTTAAAGAACATAATGTAAGAAATTGAATTGTTTAATAATTTTCTCAGGAAATTGGTTTAGAGTTTATCAGTTTATCATTTATCACGTCTACTTCGAGTTTAAAATTTATCAAATGAGGCATGATCTGGAATATTTATAAATCTAAGACAAATATACAATAACAAATATTCCATAGCTCCAATTTTTACGCCTTTGACTTACAACTAAAATTAATAGTGAATTTTATTTTTATTACCGAAATCTCCATTAACCCTTTCGCGGTTAAGCTGCGTGCAAAATTTGTCTTCGAAAATGGTTTCACAGGGAAATGCTTTGTATGTTTGTAAGTGGTCAATGATTTAGTTTGGTAAACGTTTAGCAATGAATCTGCGAAAACTGCCTTCCCCCCCTTCAGTACATCCTAGCAAACAGTAACCTACTAAAGTCCATTGTAATGTGCTTCCAAAGGGTAGACTTCCCACATTCATTTCGACAGTGATTGATTACCACCTCTACCCCAGAACTAACCCCCTTTCGAACTCATTCTTCAGGTATCTTTTTGTTTGCACTCAAATAAGAAAAGGAAACATATTTCTGAGGCGATTTTTAAAAGTTATCAAACAAAAATTCTAAACTATAACGTGTTAAGAACTTGCATTATATAAATGAGTTATAATCCAAGGTGTTGATATATTAAATTAATTATTAACTATACATCATCACTATAATCATAAATTAATTAAAGCAAAATCTTTTAATATGATATCAGAAACAGTTATATACAGATATAAATTCATTATTATTATTAATTTTATTATTATTATTAAATCAGTTAAATACAGATATGGATTCATTAGTATTATTATTATTATTATTAAATCAAACCTACAAGGAATAATTAGTTATGCAAGATGTATTAGATTGAGAACTTTCTAAATACGACAAATTTAAATATAAGAAAATATAATTATTTAAAAGCAAGGAGCGCGATTCCAATGCTATTTTATCGATACTCAAGTAGAATGAAAGAAAAATAATTTTTAAATATTGTAATCTTCAGATCTAAAAACTTATAAGTTAAAATGAGAGACATTTTTTACTTGACATCAAATGAACTTAATTTCAGATCAAATAATACCTGTAAAAGACAGATCCTTAAATTAGGTGAGGTGCCATAGAAACTAGACTGTCTAAAGAAATTTACATTAACAAAATGTATGGAAAATATGGTTATTTTTTACTTAAACAACAAAAGAATGTTTTGCTTATAAAAGTATGACACAAAGAATGCCCCAAAATTAGTATTTAAATATTGTAATTTTCAGATCTAAACATTTATAAACTGTAAATTATATATATATAAACTGATCTGATATCATAGAAAAAAGCTAAAATTAACCTTTTTAATTAAGACTTTCGATATGGTATTTGATATTAATTAAGATCAGATACGGATGTAGTGTTGTTCGTATGCAGAAGTTTCAAACTCAATGTTAAAATAAAGTTAAATTCATTTGTTTTTAATTATGATATCTTATAAAATAGAAATTTTTGTCTTTAAAATGTGATTTGTAAAATAATTTTAGAACAAATGATGGTTATATTTTTTTTAATTTACTTTAATTTTTTTCTTTCTTTTCTTCTTTTTTTTTTCTTTTTAAACAATTTATTTTGTAGCTTCGGGATGATATACCTCTCCAAGGATACCAACCTGAAAGTCAGCTTAACGTCTGATTGTAGGAGAAGCACAATATTATTTTTGAACCCTTTACATTTAATAGATATTTTCTAAATTCCACCCTACATGAAAACCTCATCAACAATACCATTTTATTAAATTATTTAATACTCATTAAATTTTATTAATTATTTTTTTAATTAAATTTTACTTTTCTAACTTTGGTGGAAAAAGTCGTAAAATTGATTTTCCTTATTTTGCAGTAAACTTTTTTGAAGATTCCGGTGTAAATTCGACATTGCAGAAACGCAATTCCTTGCCCCTCAAAGGGTTAAGCAACACAAAGTCAGGGCGCGAAATGTACCTAAGCAAACGGGAATGATATTCCGACTCGTGAAATTATGACTAATATTGTTCCGGTTCGTGACTGATATTCCCGCACCAATTAATGTTCATTCGAAAAAAAAAAAGTGGATAGAATGTGCAGCGATACATTTAACATCACTGTGATAAACCACCACCCATACATACGCCACCACGGCGATGAAGCTATTGTGATAGTTCCTCACCAAATGAAAGACTCACGACACAAATGAGTTAAATTTTAGTGACCATTCTATGATACAGTTATATGTAAAAAGATTAGATAAAAATAAATTGCATAAGATATATTCAATTTGGAGATAAGAAAACAGAAAACTTAAGGTATTTCCAGTATTAAAGAAGAAGAAGAAGAAGGATTGATAGCGTTAGAAAGTAAAACTTGAAGGGGAGATCTTATATATGGCACTTTTTCAAGAAAAGTGTTGTTTACGACGGTCAATTATCAACACGAGGGATATAGGCCCGAAGGGGGGGGGGGCGGGGTATCCTCCGTGTGGCGTTTTTCTAAGGGATCCTAAACCGTATTTACGCAAGGAAATCCAAGATTCGAAGAAAACCACGGCAAACTCCGAACGATTAGACCGACGAGCGTGATTGGGTTCGAACCCACCACCTCCCTTCTACCAGCTTTGAGAGCAAAAAATCTCGGTCAATGGTGGGTCTTTCAAAAAATTCTCATATATGAGGGGGGGGGGCGTTTTCGGAGGGGCTTATTTTAGATATCTTACAATATATATTTAACTAAAATTACACAATTTATAAATAAGGAAAGAAGTTTGTGCGTGTGTTTCTCGAATGTGTTCTGAAGAGACCGCTGAACGCAGAACTGCAAAATTTGGTAAGAAGGTACCTCTCTATATGTAGTTATGCACCTCGAAGTCGGAGTTAAATTTTTTGACTGTCATAAAAGAATTACGATCACAATATTTTAGTAATTTATATCCCCTGCATTTTTTTTACGTTTTACGGGGAGTTTTTTACCTATGTGAAAAAATTCCGGTTAATATATCTTGGTCCATTATGTTAAGTTTTGTAGTTTCAAAAAAGTTTATTCGGAATTCTAACATCGTTTTTAAAAATTCTCCTATTTTTTAATACGATTTTTAAAGGGCTTCTTCTCGTATTGTGCTACTTTTCGACGGCCCCCGGCAACCCCTGGCGGACGAGCTAGAAAAGAGTAAGCATAAAAAAAATAGAAAAATGATTGCATTAGTAAAGAGAAAAAAAAAAAAACAATCTTGTTTTTGAATTTCATCCATATAAAATTAGTCATGCAAATAATCTCTTCAACAATAATTTAAGTGCATAAATTTTTTTTGCCTTTTTTCCGAATACTTTTCTTTTGCTTGCTTTTTTATACTAAATTTCATTTAAGAATTTTGAGAAATACTTTATTACTTTTTTACACGTTGTGGTAATGGAGTGGATTTTTTGACTGAAAATAGAATCTAACCATATAATAGCGACATTTACACAGTGACGTAGCCAGGATCTTCTCCTGCGAAAGGTTTTCAGTCATTTTTACTCGTAAAATGAACAATATCAACCAATTTAGCACGTAGATTTTCCAATGCTTCATAAAAGGATTTCCTTCTTCAGTCATATATATATATATATATATATTGAAGCATAATACATGTATATGTAATTTACTGCTATTGTTCCTCGCTCTATTTCTTATTCATTTTGCACAAAACAAGGAATCGTTGAAACAGATGCAAGCTGAAATGATTTTGCCTGTTTGCGTTTGTCTTTGCATTAGTCTTATTCACTATTTATTCGTCTTAACAAAACCAAATTTGTACATATCTTATGGATTTTAACTGTTTTGAGAAAAATTTTAAATCCCTCACCCAAATCCCCATCTTTCGAATTGGTCAGAAATATACACAAATAAATCATTTATTTAATTGTGTAGGTTTAGAAAAGTGACATTATTTCACAATTTTTTTTTCCTTTTCAGTCATATACGTGAAATAAATTATATTGAGGTAAATAATTGAAGTGCATTGAATAGATTAAATTCCTGCTATTTTAATCTTACAAAAATATCACTGACGATAAAAATGCATTTTCACATAAGAATTGCATTTTAAAATTATATGACATTTAAATATACTGGCAGCAACGATAATGAGAAAAAATAATGCCACTTATAGCACAATCAAAATAAAATATTTATGCTTTGAACATTTGATTTTGAAATGTCATCTTCACTAGGAGAAATTTTTTGTGAGTATTAAATTCAATCTGTGTTGACATCACTCTTTTCGAGAGCAAAACGTCTTAGCCGCTTATGAGAGAGCACTGTCCTCAAATTCAAAAGAGCTACTTCCTGACACATTCCTAAATTTATTCATGTTTGGAAACGCATGAAATGGACATGTTCCTATTCAGAAATCATGTCATTAAATTGCGTTTTCTATTGTTTGTTAAAGGATCTTTCAGAAAATACTGTGAAAGTGTGCGTTTTGAACCGAATTTCCGTGGCGGCAACGCGGTAAAGGGAAAAAAAACTTGTCACACGCAAAATTCGCTGACAACTCGATAAGTAATTTATTGATTAAAAAATCCAGGGCCGAAACTAAGGGGGCGTGTGCCCCGGGCACCAGAACGAAGGGGCGCCAAATGAAGGATTATACCTTTGGAATGGATCATTTTCTTCTGATGGACTGATGGCTTCTGTTATTATGAAACAGTCATTATAAATGAAGTGTTAGGTGAAGATGAAAGAGCAGCCGTAAAAAGTTAGAACTCTGATTTTCTGGTCAGAATGGAAAGAAAAAAAAATGGTCATAATTTTTTTTTCAAAAAAAATTATACTTACGGCTGCTCTTTCATCTTCACCTAACACTTCATTTATAATGACTGTTTCATAATAATAGAAGACATCAGTCCATCAGAAGAAAATAACTCGGTGAAAGCGGAAACTCGGTTAAGCAAGACTCGGTTAAGCAGGACTCGGATAATCGGGACTCTAACTTTATATTTCATTTTAAAAAAGATCTTTAGAATATTTTTGTTGGTGTTCAGAGAGGACTCATGACTCCCGTGACCTCCCCCTTGGATCCGCCATTGTAGATTACGTAGTTGAGTATTACATATTTTAAATTTTAGAATAAATCGGCTATTAGAAAATTAGTAAAATTCTCTTTGTAAATATACTTTGCGGAAGAGGGGGAGGCGCAAAATCCATGCTTGCCCCGGGTGCAAAAAAGGCTAGTTTCGGCCCTGAAAAAATCATACATTAAAGTTAAAAAAATTAATTTGTTTTTCATCCAAAACTACTTTTACAGTTTTTTTTTTTTCTTGTGTGTGTGTGTGAAGATGGGTAAGTAGAAAAAAAAATAAATAAAAGCCTTTTACATGAAAGTTATCATTGAATTAGTATTCATTCAAGTAAAAAACTCGAATTAAAGGGAAAACTTTATTTGATTTCAAACCACTTCAATAGTCTAGTCTGTCATTTTTTTGCCTTTACGTTTAAAAAGGAGTCCGAAAATGTCTCGTTGTTGATGGTTAATTATCTACATGACGAGGAAGGATAGGCCCGAATGGGGAGCTGCCCTCAGTGGGAGTTTTTCTAAGGAAACCTAACCCGTATTTACGCAAGGAAATGCAGGGTTTGAAGAAAATCGCGGAAAACTCCAAACGATTAAGCAGACGAGCGCGATTGGGTTCGAACCCAGCACCTCCCGTCTACCAGCTTTGAGAGCAGAACCTCATGGCCACTGGTGTGGCGTCTCGTTGTTGAACTAGGGAATTAGAGAACTACCTTAAATAAAACGCCATTTTGACGACATTGCCATTCCAATCTGATAACAAATCATTCGACTAGACTGAAATTAAGTTCCATTTTTAATAAATTCGGAAACTGCTCATTTAACATTTCTTATACGTTTATTTCTTATGTTAAAAACCGTAAGATTCAATGATTTTTCAAAGTTCTCTAAAGAAATAAAAAAAAAAAGGAAAAAGAAAAAAATCTGCAAAAAGAAAAAAAAAAAAATGAACTGTCACTTCGTCTCTTTATATCATTCTTACGTTTTATCGTTTGTTCTTCTTTTCATTTTTTAAAGATTTGGAATACTTGGATGAAACCAATTTTTATATTCCTTGTCAAGATATTTTTTATTTTAATTTTTAAACAAATAGTATTATTTTTCCATATATATATGTCCATGTGGAATCTCTGTAAATTTTTCTCCAGCATAAAAAATGAAGTGCATTAGTTCAAAAAAGTTATCTAAATTATTCGTTATAATTTAGAATTACAATACTAAATTATCATTAGCGTGATACTTACCCGAAGAAATTATTTCTAGATTTCAAGGTATCGGAGCTATCAAGCATATAAAAAATATCAAGCATCTTTTTTTTTTTTTTTTACTTTTTTTTTTCCAACTAAATCATTGAAAGAGATTAGTTAAATGTATTCTGGTAAAATAGAAATTTTTTTTAATTAATGTAAAAGCACGTTTGCGGAATGGAGTAGAAATCAAAAATCTACAGAAAAGAGCAATGAAATTTTTACTATAAAAACTAAGCATAATATTAATTATTCATAGGCTACAAACTTTTTTAAGGCGGGGGTGGGGGAAGGGGGAGTGGCAATATTGTCAGATCTCTGATGTGAAACCAAAAAGATAACGGAAAAAAAATATGTCTTTCTTTATTTTTATATCAACAATTTTTTATGTTACACTGTGCAAGATTGATAATTTAAGAAATTTGAATAATAATTATTTATGAAAAAATACTATTTTTTTTTTTTAAGACTAAGGTAATCTTTTGAATAAATATGTGACACTGAAAACAATACGCAGCCTCTTATAAATGTCCATCATTTGGAAGTTGTATTATTCCTCTGAACTTGTTTTCTTTACAAATCATTTTTACAAATAATCTTTACAAGGTAGGGGTAGTTCTGTCAATTATAACTTTCCGAGAATTCCAGTTTCACTTACAAGTAATATTTCGATGTCACCCACAGATTGCAAAAGTTAGGGCCATACAGTCTCTGTTCAAGTTTGGAATTCTCTACACCCCACCTCTCTCCTTCCACATCCGATGACTTGTGAAAAAAAATAGGAAAATGAAAGTAGATAACAATAGGAAATCCATCAAAGAAAATCCATAGAAACTTTCAAATGTAAATGTTTGTTCGACTCGATTGTATTTAGTCATTACAGTCTCAAAATTGTGACAATAGAGACTATAATGATTTAGTAAAATGATTAGGTAAAAAATACTGATATTTGCAGATATCAGACTGTGAGGGGGGCGGGGGGGGGGTGGATGTAGCTTCAAAAGAATATTTAGGGATACGTTCCCAGCTTCTTTTGAGTGGAACTGTGAGAATAAACATGATTTGGGACTCTTTTAGTTAGTTGGTATAATGTAAGAGCTCCATACAGGAGTTCGTTATATTGAACCCACACCATGAGAATGGTTTTTCGATTACTCCCCAGGAGTTCGTTATATTGAACCCACACCATGAGAATGTTTTTTCGATTACTCCCCAACTCTTTCAAAGGGGGAAAAAAAACTATTTTTCATATTAAGCAAATATTCGCTGCAATAATGCTAAACCTGCGATTATATACTGCTTATAAAGACACCAATGCACGGTACAAGTATCAAGTTATTCAAAAATATAAAAAGGTTGGATGCAATTAAAACAACATACATAAAGAAGTGCACAAATTTTTATTTATTTATTTATTAATATAAGTAAAAACAACGAAGAGTCGCTATCATAAAAATTACCTATCACTACCCCGAAAAATGTTAAATAAGCACTGCAGATTATTGCGAGCAATTGGATTTAACACCTTCGGGACGAGCGTCTTTTACAGAATTTTTAACCTTTTATCTACGGTTTTTCAAAACAGAAATTTTTGCCTAATTGAATCGGGAAAAATACTCGGATTAAATAAGGCAAAATTTACAATAAAAATTTACTGGTAAGAATAATCACGGATTCTGATCACCTTACGCGGCACGTATACCGGTTGCTCGTCCCCAAAGGGTTAATAAAGCTTTCTACTATATTTAATTGCTTGAAGTTTTTAATCTATTTACAACAGTTATAATGACAATTTTAAACGTAGTGATTAACTGAATGTTTTTAAAAAAGTGGAATATGTGCACATTTTTTTTACATCAAGATATAGTTAAGTACCCTATAAATATTGAAGAGTATTAAAATTTAGTTAATTAATTTTATTGGGATTCAGTGAAAATGCTGATAAAGACACCCTGTTATTACACTAAAGTAAAATTTTGATCGCAGCTATACATGCGTTTGAATTAATTGAGAAAATACTTATTTCTTCTTCCATTACAAAAATGCTATGAATGTCAAATAATGTCTGTCAATAAAAAAAAGTAATATTTCATTTCTTATCTTCGACATTTATACGTCAAATTAATTACATTTTTTTTTTTTTTACATGAAGTATTTTTCTTTAATTCATATACTAATAAATACTATCTACAATTTATTTTTCCTTTTTAATAGTGAAAATTATAAATCCCATTCTTTTTTTTTAATTGCGAGTTCATGTATTTTTACAAATCTGGTAAAAAAACAAACAAAAAAAAAAACATGTTTCTATTAGATTTATTTATATTGTACATTCTTTACATATTAATTAAAAAATCCTATTATGGGTTTATAATTTCTATTATGGATAATAAAATAATTAAATTTCATTATTTAATTAGATAACTTTAAAAAGTAAAACTAAAAATCCCTCTATATATAATAATCATTCTATTACGTACTTTAAATCAATTAACAGTCTTGCAGCAGTGTATAATGATAACTTGTCTATATCGATGCCTTTTATGATCCCTTCAGAATCGTTATAGACAGGTTTCACGGTATAGTTTTAAAGTTACACTTGAATTTGAATGAAATTTGAGCAGCAATTATAAATTAGAAAATATTTTTTAAAGTGTAATATGAATTTGGGTTTTTGATATTTTAATTATTATTGCACTGCAAAAGTGATGCAAATAAAAAATAAGAAATAAAAAAAACACTTTTAAGTATTTAGTAAATGAAAAACATTGAAATACTTTTAAAAAAGAAAATAAAAAGAAAAGAACGCATGTATTCATTCAAATAATAAATGCAACATGGTAAATGTTTTAAAATAATAATAATAATTATAGTGAAATATAATTTTATGGAAAATATAATAAAATAAAACAAGTAAACACTAATATTCTGCGAATTTGTCTAGTTCCACTCAAAGAAACTATAACTCATTTACTGCATATATTCTTTGAATTCACCTTAGTATCTGTTTTGAAATGTAATGCCATTCTCAATCATTTACAAAAAACTTAATTCTCTAAGGCATTTTTCAACCAAATCTCTAAAGCATTCGACTACAATAAACTACTTGACAAATAGTCTACGCCTATTATGTAGTGGAAGGAAGGTGTGGTTGAAAAATGCCTTCTTTAACTCCCAGTCTCCAAAAATGGGGGGAAGCACAAACGCGTATACGCGACGTTGACCATTTAGAGATAACAAATGCCGACCGTCTATACGCGTTCATAACGCTTTTAAAGTAGAAATTTCTGGCCGCCTATTCGCGGCCGTAACCCTTTAGAAGGACTTTATTTTGACCGCGGATATGCGGTCGTGACCATCAAAGGGTTAAATCAGCAAACGTTGCAAGTAAATTTTAGTAGTAACAAAAAGTGTGAATTATGGCAGCTATGACATTCACTGCTCTATTATAATCATAAAGTCATTGAAATATTATAGTATTGAATTTTATGAAAATTTCACTATTTAAATATATTGATGAAAATGTTTTTAATTATGGAGTTCTCTTTCTCATAAACTTACAAATTTACTTTACTTTTGATAACGTATTTTTAACACTGATAAATGAGAATCATTCTAGATAATTTATTTTTAAAATAAGAGGTTTGCAAATCTGTGTATACACATTTAGTTTATATAAAAACAATATACGTAAATTACACTCGACAGAATACAATAAATTTTTGTTTCACTTTATACGTTAATAGGAATCCCATTACAACATTACATACCATTACATCCCAGTTAATTTCAAATATTAAAAAGAATACCTATGCCTTACTAAAATTAAATAAAGTGTTTTATGCTTTGTGATTTTATACACATGCTCCGCAAATCATCATACGAAAATGTGAATGAATGATTCAATCAGTTTAATAATTAATGTTATACCTAGAATTTGGCTTCGGGGTAGACCTACATATAAAATTTGCAATAATTTTTAAAATTTCGAGAATTAAAAATTAATTTTGACATTATGTTGGCATTTGTATTGAACCTTCGGATACAAAACTGTAACTTCTTTGGTCAAACAATTTCAGAATTTTGCATGTTTGAAGCTTGTAACACTTAATGTTAAATACGTTTAACTTGTAAAACAAATGAAAATTAGGTACTTATTTGATTAGCTCAAATTTAACGTATAAATGTACATTTAAATAAATCCAAAATTATATTTCGTACAAGTAACTGCCAAGAAGCAATTAAAAGAGAATCCCTTTGAATAATGTCCAATAAAGATGTAGTATGGAACGATGTATGACATCTATGGAGTCTGGAAATTTTTGCTACATGGTACATGAAAGCTTGTATTGTTTAAAAAATAGATTTGATTCAATCAATAGCTGATTCAATAGTTGATTCAATCAGTTTAATAATTAATGTTATACCTAGAATTTGGCTTAGGGGTAGACCTACATATAAAATTTGCAATAATTTTTAAAAGTTCGAAAATTAAAAATTAATTTTGACATTATGTTGGCATTTGTTTTGAACCTTCGGATACAAAACTGTAACTTCTTTCGTCAAACAGTTTCAGAATTATGCAGGTTTGAAGTTTGTAACACCTAATGTTAAATACATTTAACTTGTAAAACAAATAAAAATGAGGTAGTTATTTGATTAGCTCAAATTCAACGTATAAATGTACATTTCAATTAATCAAAAATTATATTTCGTACAAGTAACTACCAAGAAGAAATTATAAGAAAATCCCTTGGAATAATGTCCAATAAAGATGTAGTATGGAACGATGTATGACATCCATGGAGTCTGGGAAGTATTGCTACATGGTACATGAAAGCTTGTATTGTTTAAAAAATAATAATACTTTTTTTCTCTCAGCTTATCCCCCATCTCACCCTTAAATTACAATGACGTTTCCTTTGACTAATAAGAGCAAAGATAAGTAACAACATTTAAATAACCACTGGCGATGGCCATGCGATTTTTAATGTATTTTTAATGTATTTTAATGTATTTAAAATAATTTTATATTATATATGTGCATCTTAAAGGAATTCCAGTATGTTTTATTTGTGCTTTATACGAATTTCAATATTTACTCACGGTGAATTGAGCAGTAGAATTGAAGCATTCCTTTATTGATAAATGTGATATCACAGAATTCAGGCTGGCGAATTCAACACCGATACCCCATGCAATAGCTGTAAAAGTGACACGCTGTTACAAACAATTATTAGAATAATTAAATATGATAATAATGCCATTGATCTAGGTCGCCGTAGATTAAAACAGTAAACCAGTTTGAAGACCTGTACTGTGGATGTTTTACAAGAAAAACAATAATAAATGCAGACACATTTAACACCAGTTTTTCCCAACATCACTTACAGCTGGGGGGATGGGGCTTCCCATCTACAACTTTAAAAATACTTGAAAAATATTAAAGTGTTTTTGATATATTAGATCATTTAGTTTTTATATAATTTTAGTTAATTTCGAACATTTACTACATGTATATCTCAATCTGTCGTCGTTATATATAGCTTCATATATTATATTCGAATGCTTGCAAGGTAATCCATTTCCGCAAGGTTTGGTTTGGCAACACGTTTAATCCATCTCTAATGCTGCGATGCAGTACATATTCTAACTACTATTCACATCATTTCAAACATTCATTATCTAATAATTTACGATAGTTTGCCTTGTTACATTAACTAAAAGGAATCGTAAATTATGTGTTATATAATGCAATTTGAATAATATGTCAATAACGAAATTATTTAATTATTTGTAGTATAATAAAACAATTAAAATAAAATAAATTTTTGATATCTTTGTCCTTGATAGAGTAACTCTAAATGAAACAGCTTCATTTAAAAGTATTTTCTATTTGTTAATTATTTAGTTATTATTCAAAAGAATCAAGTACAGTTTAAGACATTTAAGAGTGTTTGGTTATTTATTTATTACCTTCATTTGTTAAATATCAGCTAGAACACTGCATAATTTTAAACATGAAAATAAATAAGATAGATTTTTAAACATATTACAGTATTATAAAAATTTAAAACCACTTCTATGCAGTCACATAGCTTGCAAAAATCGGTTCCTCATTACATTTGTTTATATACATAATATTATAATGCTTCTAATATCTATGTATTACACATTATTTTTCATTATAGCAAAATTCAACTTAAATTATATACAAAGTACTTAAAAAGTAATTCCATTATTCAGACCTATAAAATCTAATTTTTTCTTAGATCTACACTATTGCAGAACATATTAAATAATATCACTTGTATAAAAGCCTGTTAAGATATAATATCATTATTTAATTTGGTATTTTTGTTTAGATGCTATAAATAACTTGTAACATAGTCCATATTTGTATGTATAATCATTTTTATCAGTATTTCTCAGGAAATTATTTCGTAAAAGGAAAATTTGTCATTGTTGTGCATTTTTGACATTGGAAAAGCTTTTGAAAAATTAATCATACCAAAAAAAGTTTTTTTTTTTTAGAATGAAAGAATAGAATTACTTAAAAAATGTATTTATAATATTGAATCATATTTTTTAATGCTGCTGGAGTTTTATTTAAAATTAAATAGTATTGCTAACTGAAAACCAAAAATTCCATGAAAAGTAATTTGTACTTTGGAAATGGTTTCAGATTATTTCATTAAAGTTGTATATTTTCCCTTAAAAATGTAAGACAAATATATACACCGGTATGCAAAAATTAAGGAAGAAATGAAAAAATTAAAATAGCAAACGGGTTTGTATTCTTTTTAGGATATTCTGTTCATTTTCCCCTTATTCTTATATCTCGAAGATATCATCGTACAATTTGTACCGTTTTTCAGAACTTCTGTATGACGTTAAAAAAAGTCCCGTCCTTATTTTTTTCACGCCAGTATATATACAAAACTAACTTATATTTAAAAAATGTGTTGAAATTGATGTGAATTTGTTGAAAATCAAAATGTTATGATAACAATCATGTAAATGTAGCAAAAAACTTTCAAATGAATAAATACTAAACATTAAGTTAATACTTATTCATGAGATTGAGGAGAACTAACTGGAGAATAAAAATTTAATTGTCTCTCAAGGAGGTTCTTTCACAAAGGATGAGTTATACATTTACAAAAAAAAATAATTTTATAGCATGGGATTTTCAATAAAAAAAGATAAATAATTTAATAGAATTTTATTCATTTTGTTATATGTTTTAACGACTTTCACTCGATCTACAGCTATAGCAGCACGGCTATCTATTTGGGTTAAAAAGAACTAAACCAATAATTGGATCATAGCCAAATCATTGATGATTTTGGCTCAATTCCTTATAGCCTGAGAATAATTGGCAGCATAATTAATTGTAGTGAATTGGCAAATACTTATATATCTCAGATTAAAAAATGTCGTTTAAAAAATGAAGTAATATATGATTTAATAAGAACATTATACATTTGAAAAAACTGTTTCAAAATAATTTTATTTAAATGTAACTGGTATTAATATATATTATTCGAGTTTCTACATGCTAAAAGTTCAGCTTTGTAAAAACAAAAACCGAATTAATGTCATAAAAACATCTAACCTCTTGAATCAAACTAATATACTATTTCAACTGAAAAAAGATCTTATGCCTGTAATTAATTAATTAAAAACAATTACAAAAATAAAGATAATTTAATTAAATATTTAAAAACACATAAAAATCACTTAACAAACAAAACATTAAACGTTTTGAACTTATTGAAAGTTCCTAGTCAGTAATGTAATTAAACACAAAATCACGAATTATGCTATATCGCGTAATTTTGTATTTATTTTCATTACTGAAGAGGAACTTTCAATAAGTTCGAAACGTTTAATGTTGTGATTTTTATGGGATTTTTAACTATTTGCATAATTTTTCTTTATTTTTGTAATTGTTTTTTATTTAGTATAAAATTATTAATTAATGTTGAAATGATTAGTAAACTGTTATCATTTCATAATAGCTCCGCAGAATATTTCCAGACTTTTATCGAAATAATGGTATTTTGCCAAATGAAGAAAAGCATGCTAATCACATTAAATATAAATTCTAGAAACATAAAGTATATTCTTCGTTTCAATAAGAGATGCGTATTTCAAATATCAGAACATACTGTCAACATAGTACACGTCAATACTATATTTTCAGCCATTTGATTAATTTCATTTAGTATGTTAAATTTTAAACTAACAGTTGATTTTCGTAACATAAATACACGTATGGCGTACTGTATGAGCTAATGCACTTAAAAATCTAACAACATTTAACGATATCCTTTTTTGATGCAATATACAAGGTGGTTCAAAATTATATGTCAGAAATATAAAGACTTCTATAGGGGACCTAAATAAGCAGATTTCGCATAGGAATGTGGGTGTGAATATGCAGTGTTGTGAAAGTAGAGGGCGCTGTTGAATGCGGCTGATGAATGACGTTTGTTGGCTTGAATTGTCATTTCCCGCACGTATTGCGAGCAACATGCATTATTACACCAATGCTGAGCTTGTCGGCATGCATTTAATATATATTGCCCAAGGAAATGGATTGGCTGCTTAGAGGATACAGACTGAACAATTCCCGGGTAGGATTCTGCTATATCCCTAAACATTTGAGCGCCTTCATTACGATTTGTGCGCGAGTGGGTCGTTTTATTCTTCCAGGAATGATAAGAAAACTGTAAGATATCGCAGAATTCCTTCAGTGGATGAAGCAGTATTACGCACAATAGAGAATAGTCCTTTGGCAAGCTCAAAAACTTTTGGACGTGCGTTGGGTGTGAACCATTTCCTTGGTCAGACCCATATTTTAAATGCATGTTGGCAAGCTCAGCATTGATGTAATTATGCATATTGCTTGCTCGAAATCCGTGAGGGAATGACGATTGAAGCCAGCGAAGCGCTTTTATCCACCAAACTTAACAGTGCCCACTTTTGCCTCAACTCTGCATTTCTGCCCCCTCATTCCTGTACAAAATCACCTTATTTATGTCCACTCTACCTGCCTCTGTCTACCCTACTCTGTCTTTTTTGAATAGAATATATGAGGTCTATCTTTAATATGATTATTTTTAATTTTTTCGATTTCGGTTAGAGATTTTTTTAATAAAGGTACTTTCAGTGTCGAAACTGGTTTTTAACTAACTTTAATTCTCTTTATCGCATTGTTTGATGAGGCAAGACGTTGAACAAAGCAATCACAAACATTTAGGCACATAAAATTAGAGAAAAACACTTTGAATATCATTTAAAAATACCATTGCGTGCAACAGCTAAGCGATGACATGTCCTGTTACATTAAATTTAACATATTGCGCAATACGCTTCGGAAATTGTCTACTGGAGAGCGTAGAACACATTTAATGTGTCGATCAACGATCACAGTTTTAGATTCACGCAAATGTTTTGACGTGAGAGCGTTGAATATTTTGCCGATTCTCCTGTTTTCAATAATACTCGTGTTGCAACGACAACCTTCTCATTTGGAAAAGATTTATACTCCATTATTTAATACTATCTGATGCCGAAAAACGAGACTGGATAATGTAAAATTCTGGAAATACTTGTAATTACAATATATCAGCCTACCTTCTTTATGTTTTCTAACAATGTATTTGAAAATTAAATTATCTGAATGACGTTTTAACGACGCACAGTGGAGCATTTGACTCGAAATACTGGTCAAAAATATTTTTCTATGCAAATACAGTCCGATTCCCTTAAAATTGTTTGATGTTATTGGGTATCACTATGGCATGTTTGGTATTGTAACTGAAGCCTATAGCATTTACGGTTCACTTACAGAGACACTCAAAATAATTCCCTTACATTGTGGTCTATGGTGAAAAATCGTTTGTTCCGCATTTTAATGACACAACACTATTTTAAAAGTACTGAAATTTATATAAATCACTGAGGTGTACAAAGGCACTTAATGTAGAATACGGTGTGCATAGAATATATGTACAGGGACACACAAAAGAATTTGGATGAAGGATAAATTTAACTATTGAAGTCTACGACCAATAATTGCTGGAAGTGTGTTTGTAGATGTGATATGCGTTTTGAAATTGAACTGTTTTTTTTAATATTACTTGGTGTGGATACATTCTATAGATCATATACAGGGCTGCAAAAAAGTTCTCAAGCCCATTTCCGTTTATTCACGGAAATGGCTGAATGGAAATTTTTAACTGTTCTATGCGTTTTACTGAATTAACTTTTAACATACTATGTAGTATATTACAAATCCATAGCTTAGTTTAACATTTTATATCTTAAAAGCTGACGAAGTGTAAGTATGATTTTAACACTTCACATAATAAAGAGACATCATTTAAGAACAGCATTTAGAAAAACGAGTCAAAATACTAATTTACCAAGTAGATATTTTAAAAATACGAATACATTACATGCCAATAAACTTAAAATTACCGAAGGGTGGTTGGAAGTTGAGTGACTAGCAGCCTTAAATGTTTATTGTTTATAAGAGAAATGTAATTGTTCTAATTAATAGAAATGTTTAATTAAATGTATTTAATTTTACTATAGATAAAATTTATTATTTACATTTAATTTACTGAAATAATAATTATTACATTTATATTGTATTTACTAAAGTTTATTCACATTTTATAAAGTTACATTTAATAATATATTTAGTAAAGCGGAGTCTCTACAGTATAGAGAAGCTCGTTTTACAGTGTATTTAATAGATTACCAGCTTCAATCTGATTCTTCAGAACTCAGTTTTTCATCTTTTTCGTCACTCTGTTCTTAGTCTTTATCAGGACTGCCATCAGACCTAGCTGGAAGAAGAAGTTATAGAGTCTCGCTACTGTATGGCTTGCTCTTTTCCCCTGGTCTTTGTCAAGAGCAGCTTATAAAAGGATCACTGCTTAAAAGAAGCCAATTTGGACATATCTGTTGCAAACTTCTCTATTGCACTTTCTTGAGTAGTTTGTAAGGTACTGTCTAAAGTGTTTGTTTCTGCCATCGGCAGCTTCTACTGATCGTTGAGTTTGCCAATAGGTACGACTGCTTTCTTAATTACAGTGGCACCATGAACCAAAACCTTGTCCATTGTTGGAATCATAGGTTGCCAACTGTAAAGGTTCACGTACAGTCTTGCCGTTTGCACATGTTTGCTACTTTTTTCGCCAATACAATGCCCACTTGTTTTGATTTCCAATATTACTTGCAACCTTTTAATCATTTCTGCGTTTACTCCAGACATCTTTAATTCCCTCCTTTCTTCCCCTATTTTCCACCTATGACCCCCCGACACAAATTAGGAAATTTCTTTTCAGAAATTAAGAATTTATAATTTGAAGCCGATCTGATTTTTCTAACAAGATATATCGAGTGCACATATGTACGTACCTATATACGTACGTACATACATACATACAAAATCTGTAGGGGCAAAAGTTCTCAAGTAATATCCTGTAAGCTAAAAACCGGCAATAGGGCAGTAAAAATATAGTTTTTATCTCTTCAATTAGGTTGCCGCAAAAAATGGGATTTAAAAAGTCCCCCTGAAAAAAAAAAAATGGCAACAATATGCTGAAGATTTTTTTGCAGAAATTGGCACTCAAGACTATAAATAATACGATTATAATAGGGGGGGAGTAGAAAACCGAAAATCGGAAAATCAAAATCTAATGCCGCACAAATGTCGGGTATGGTCCTCAGTAAAAAAACTGCACAGTTGTTTCGAAATCAAATTTTATCTTCCGATGCTCCAGGGGGCCCCAATTTTCTCCAAACTCGTAAAAACGCCTTGTAGATGTTATAAATAAAAATAAAAATAAAGCTGGAAACTAAAAATTTCATACCTCTAAAAAGTTGTGTATGGTACGTAGTAATAGGCGTGCACAGTTCTTTCAAAATCAAGTTTCATCATGTGATCTTCCTCTGTTCTAGGTCCCCCTCCCCCCCAATTTTTGAGGAATTCGTCAAAAATGTCTTGTACAACTTATAAATCAGAATAACCATTAAGTTGGAAAATGAAAATGTCATACCGCGGAAAAGTTGCGTAAGGTACGTAGTACGACTGCACAGTTTTTTCGAAACCACATAATATTTTCCACATATAATAGGATGCAGCAAACAATAGTGCAGTAAAAACATTTTATCTGTGATACACATACAATTAAAGTTCAAGAATGAAAAACAAACATTTAAATCTGTTAAAAGTGTTCAAAAATTTTAAAGTTCAATTAAATGCAGTTCGTGCTCTTCAAAACAAAATTCGAAATATTCGAAATGCTTCGGCTTGGTGCTTATTGTTGGTGCTGTTGGAGTTTTTTAATCTTAAAATCTGACTTGGTCCCAAAATATGGCATAAAGGATCTTATGAATCCATCCATGTTTCCTGCACCACAAACTTTCACGGCAGTTCCAGTGACCACTCTGACACAACTATTTACACTTTGAGTGAGTTAGCAAACGAAATGAAATCTTCACGATCACGTTAATCATCGTATGAAAGATTAGACAAAATAGGTGGCTCTGTAACTCCTAACTTATCCCACTGAATCAGATCAATATAATCTGCTGCGCTAAAATTGATCGCAAGAACTTGGAACTGCCTGACTTCTCCACTAGTGTTCGCACTTCGCGCTTTAAGGATTCTACGAAATCCTAGCTCGCGGATGTGTTTCCGATCATCAGTTACAATGATAATCAGCAGGTTTTCCAGATGGATAAAAATGGAATTGCGCTGGATTACTGGGTCAATTACAACTTTAACTGCCTGGGGCATATTCCTAGAAAAATAAACAATTTTCCAAAGGTGGATTGCACTTAATTGCAAACCATAGACGTGCGTACACCTGGACTACAAGCTTCGTCAGTATCTTCAGATTTAACATTGTATCCGGAATCCCCACATAAAGTCTCAAAATTCTGCTGTCGGTGGTAACTCATCTGCAAAGTGAAAGTCTACCAGGAAATCTATTTGCTTTAACTTTAAATTACCTTAAAAACTGCTATTAACTTTCAATTTTTTGAACACTTTTAACAGATTTAAATGTTTGTTTTCATTCTTGAACAGTAATTGTTTGTGTACTTTTCACAGGTAAAATGTTTGCATTGCACTCTTGTTTTTGTGTGATGCATTATATTGTACATTTACAGCAGATAAAAGTGAATTAATGGAATTTTTCTTTGAAATTTCGAGTGAATAGGGCCCTGGAAGACATTACGTGATTTCGAAAAAACTGTCCCGGCTTGTTACTATGTACCATAAACAACTTTTCCGCGGTATGACATTTTTATTTTCCAACTTTATCTTTATTTCGATTCATAACATTTACAAGGCCTTTTTGAGGAGTTTGGCGGAAATTGGGGGCCCCTGGGGCAGCGGAAGATAGAAATTGATTTCGAAATACCTGTGCAGTTTTTTACTGAGGACCATACCCGACTTTTGCGCTGTATTACATTTTGATTTTTCGATTTTCGATTTTTTCACTCCACCCTAGATTATAATCCAAACATGCTCCGGCAAAGCCCGGCACATATTTAAAAAGCTTTCGATATGTTTAAATTAGAGCCAAAAACGCTTAAAAGTAACGGTGTTCACATTTAATGTTTTTTATGGCATTAAAAACTAAACTTTTTTAAATTAACACATAGCTTAACACTAAACTCTGACCTTTGTTAAACCCGTAAGCCATGTTTAGTTTCAATTCAACAATTCACTGAGCCACAAAAAATTATATTTAGACATTACAGCGATGCCAAAAATCAACAAAAAACCACGTTTTCTCACAAAGAAACTTCCTCTTCAACTGACGCCAGGAGCCACCGATATAATTCCGTTTCCTAAAATAGACATAGATCGACGCACCAATTAGTTAGCTGTTAAAAAATATGATTTTTACAATTGTTGACGAAATTTTAATTTTTGCATTTTTGGCCAGGTTTTTGGGTCAAATACTCCACTGCGGAGTACTGTGGAGTATTTGACTCGAAATCCTGGTCAAAAATATTTTTCAACGTAAATATAGTCCGATTGGCTTGAAATTCTTAGATGTTATTGGGTATTGCTATGGCATGTTTGGTATTGTAAATGAAGTCTACAGCCTGTACGGTTCATTTACAGAGACACCCAACAGAATTCCCTTACATTATGGCCTATGGGGGAAAATTGTTTGCTCTGTATTTTAAAGATATCACACTTTTAAACGTGCTGAAATTTATATACATCACTAAAATATACTAAAGCACTTATTGTAGAATATGGTGTGCAAAGAATATATCGCTCATTTACAGGGACACACAAAAGAATATGGCTGAAGAATAAATTTAACTATTGAAGCCTATGACCAATATTTGTTGGAAGTGCGTTTGTTGTTGTGATAGGCGTTTTAAAATAGAATAATTTTTTTTAAGTATTACTTGGTGTGGATACATTCTATAGATGATATACAGGGCTGCACAAAAGCTCTCAAATACATTTCCGTTTATTCACGGAAATGGCTGAAAGGACATTTTTAACTGTGCTATGCGTTTCACTGAACTAACTTTTCGCATAGTATGAAGTATACATACAAATTCACAGCTTAGTTTAATATTTTATATCTTAAAAGCTGACGAAGTGTAAGTAAGATTTTAACGCTTCACATAATAATGAATATAAATTTTATAAATATTTTGACAATTAAGAAAAAAAAACAGTCATCATTTAAGAAGAGCACAAAGAAAAAATAAGTTAAAATATTAATTTACTAAGTAGATATTTAAAAAATACGAATAAATCACATGTCCATTGACTTAACATTACCGAAGGGAGTTTGGAAGTTGAACGACTTGTAACCTTAACTATTTACTGTTTTTAAGAGGAAAGTTATTGTTGATAGGTTTGTCTTATTCACATTTAATGTTTAATTAAATGCATTTAATTTTACTATATATAAAACCTATTATTTACATTTAATAATGCTTATTACCTTTAAATTACATTTAATAATTATTATTGCATTTAATTTATGTTTAATAGTGTTATATTTAATAGTAGGTTCAGTATTGTGGAGTCTATACAGTATAGATTGCTAATTTTTGAATGTATTTAATATATTACCAGTTTCAAAATAATTCTTAACAACTCTTCTTCATCACTGTCTTCTTGACTTTTATCGGGACTACCATCAGACCTTGCTGGAAGAAGGAGTTGTAGGGCCTCTCTACTGTATGGCTTGCTCTTTTTAGTTGATAAACAGAGTTATTAGAAAATATGAAGTTGATTATTTTCACGTACAATATAAAAGGAAAATTTTAATTAAATTTTCTTGGTGCCGTTTGTCAGTTTTGGAATTAGAAGTAGGTGTCCCTTTTTAAGGACACCGCCCTCGAAAGGGTTAATTTCCTCCTTTCTCTTTTTATGTTACACACATGAGCCATAACAACTAATTAGGGAACCCTTTTTCAATAAATAAATATATATAATTTGAAGGCGATCAGATATTTCTATCAAAAGATATCGAGTTGCGCGCGTATGTCCGTACCTACATACGTACATATGTACGTACGTACATACATACAGGCAGAAAAAGTAGGGGCAAAAGCTCTCCGGTAATATCTTGTGAGCTAAGAACCTGCATTACGACAGTAAATATGTCTCTTCAATTTTTATATCTTCAATTCGGTGGCCGCAAAACAGAGCATTTATATAGTCTAGTCATCTCCAAAAAATAAAAATTATAAAAAATGGCAACAATATGCGAAGATTTTTTTGCAGAAATTGACACTCAAAACTATAACCAATACGATTATAATTCAAACATGGCTGGGCAAAGCGCGGCACATATTTAAAAATCTTTCGATATGTATAAATTAGAGCCAAAAACGCTTTAAAATAACCCTTTTAGCATTTAATGTTTTTTTATTACATTAAAAACAAAACTATTTAAATTAAAACTTAGTTTAACACTAAGCACTGACATTTGTTAAACACATAAGCCCTGTTTAGTTTCAATTCATCAATTCATTGAGCCACAAAAAAATGATATTTAAACATAACAACAATACTAAAAAACAGCAAAAAACCATGTCTTCTCAGACAGAAACTTCCTCTTCAGCTGAGGCCAGGAGCTACCGGATATAACTCAGGTTCCTAAAATAGACATAGATCGATGCACCAATTTGTTAGCTATTAAAAAATATCATTTTTACAATTGTTGACGAAATTTTAATTTTTGCATTTTTGGCCAGGTATTTGGGTCAAATACTCCCCTGTGTTTTGTCAATATCAGAATTGAAGAGCTGAGTTGAAAAAGATGTTATGCTCCATTTTCTTAAAAATGATTTTATCTTTTGGACGAAGGTGTTATCAGGCAGTCAATCACAGGTTAAAGCTAAAATACCAAAGTTCTATTTAGCCTTGAAGATTTAAGACATTATTCATTAATATTTAACATTTTAATATTTAATAATCCAAATAATATTATTATTTTTTAATATTTAAAAATTAGATATGAATAAGTTTTTTGATAGAGTTTAGTACCACACTTGTTAATATTTTAAACATATGGTATTAAACAGAAAATAAATCATTAAAATTGAGAATAAAAAATTTCATATCAAATTTCTTCAAATGTAATTATTGTTACTTAACATGTTCTTCCACTTAGCTCTTCAATTGTTAAGACATGCATTCTCATTCAATTTTCACGTCGAACAATAACAACTTTTGTGCCTTAAATGGATAGCTGCCAAATTTCTACTAACCTTCCGTAATATCTCGATTAATTTAAACCATATTAACCACTTTCGAACTGTTGACAGCTATTGTGAAATATAAACTCCAAATAAGGACATTAAAATAATTAAGCTAAGTAAATTGTTTTTCATGTGTCAAATGTGATTTATAAAAGTAATTATCAAAAGTGTTTATGATCTGAAGGAAGGAAGTGAAAGTGAAAAGTGATAGCACAATCATAAACAGACATTTTATTATAAACATTTCGCGATACTCAAGAACGATAGACATTAATAGACTCTTATTTTAAATTACTATAAATATAAATATTGATACAAATAATTTGTTATTCTGATTTATGGCACTAATTTCCTGTTTTTTATTGCTGATAATATTTTATACATGTTTTCTACTTTTTCACTTGTATCTCAGACTCTGCAACGGAGAGATGTATATCTTAAAGCTTTTATTAAATATTAATTTTCTCTCTATTTAAAAGTTTCCGGACAAATTTAAGATTTACAAGTCACACAAAAAACATGTGTCTTTTAAATGACATGAACACCACAGGAAAAGTGCATGTGGATAAATCAGAAATATAGGAGAAGATCAAGACATAATTACCCTTACCGACGTGTTTCACCAGATGATATACGGATATACATAAATACAAGGTAAGCCCAATTTATCTTACCTATGTTTGTTTTATATTGAGAAATAGATAATTTATTTTTTGAGGATAAAACCGAACATCACGCAATTACTGATAGCAAAGTTTAAATATTGCTATCAAATTGATTATGAAAGCGAAAAAAAAATTCTTAATAAAAACATTGTCACTAATTGATAAAAATAAAATCTCTTAATCCAATAGGGTAATTTATTAGAAAAAAATAAAACGAATCTTAGCAACATTATGGCTTCTACAAAAGATAGCACGACCATTGAAAAATTGAACGCCAACAATTATACAAATTGGCGGTTCAAGGTCGAAATGCCATTGATTCGACATGAACTTATTGAAGTCATTACGGAAGAGGCCCTCACTCCATTGAACGATGCTTGGACCAAGAAAGACAGAAAAGCAAGGGCTTTAATAAATTGTCCATTGACGACAGTCAAATAGTGCATGTCAAAAATTTAAATACAGCTAGACAAACATGGGACGCACTTAAACAAATCCATGAGAGATCTAATCTCTCTAGTAAGCTGTACTTGCTACGAAAATTGTACAGTACAAAATTAACTGAAGGTGGCAATATGACAGCCCACATAACAGAAATTTTAGAGATAGTGGATAAACTGTCAGCCATTGGTGAAAACATAACTGACTCGCACAAATTATGGGGGGAAGCCATATTACCGCGAATCTCTTACAGAACCGGCTACCTTCAAAATCGGTAAGCACCACACTCTATGAATTATGGATGAATAGGAGACCAAATTTGAAATATCTCAAAGTTTTTGGCTGTACTGCATACGCCTACATACACAAATCAAAGAAAGGAAAATTAGACAATAGAGCGGAAAAGGGCACTTTTGTCAGACACGACAGTCGCTCTAAGGCGTACAGAATCTATACAAGTGACGGAAGAGTAATATTAGCCAGAAGCGTAAAATTTATAGAAAATAAAAATAATCCCGATACTAACGAAAACCTAGATAGATGAGAATTAATCGCGGAAACAAACAAACAAACACAACAGAAAGACACGAATGAAAGCGAAATAGATCTGACACCAACGCAAAATGACTTAATACCACCACCCGCGTCACAACAACAAATTCCACAAGTGAGAAGATCAGAAAGAACCAATAGAGGTGTGCCGCCGGACAGGTATGCTTATGCAGTCCGGCACGATCCAGTATATGTACCTAACAGTTGGGAAGATATGATGAGTATAGAAAATCCTATAGAAAAACAGAACTGGAAAAAAGCGACAGAAGAGGAAATGAATTCCCTTAATGAAAATGAAACCTGGTGTTTAGTTGATCCCCCACAAGGAGCAAGTGTAATTGGGTCGAAATGGACTTTTAAAGCGAAATATGACGAATTCGGAAAAATCAAGCGTTACAAAGAGAGATTGGTCGCACAAGGATTTACACAAAAATACGTAGTAGATTTCGATGAAACTTATGCGCCAGTAGTTTCCCATACAAGTTTAAGAGTCTTCATAACTGCCGCAGCATACCACAATCTCAATATTAGGCAGATTGACATCAAAACGGCATTTTTACATGGTGAATTGGAAGAAAATGTTTATGTATCACAACCTAAAGGGTATATAAACACTAGAGAACCCAATAAGGTTTGCAAGTTTAAAAAGGCCCTATATGGACTAAAACAAGCTGCAAGAGCATGGTATTCAAACATTAGTGAAACACTAAAAGAATTAAAATTTAAACAGAGCAATGCTGATAATTGCTTATTTATAAGAAAAGAAGGGGAAAACACAGTTTATATACCAGTATACATGGACGATATACTAATCGCAGGAAAAAATGAAAATATAAATGACATAATAGATAAACTAAAATCTAAGTACCCACTTGAAGATTTAGGTCAAATTTCCAGTTACCTTAGGATAAAAATTCAAAAGACTCACAACGGCTTTAAACTAAATCAAACAGGAAAAATAATAGAAATTGCAAAAAAAAAATAATTTAGAAGATTCTAAGCCATATGGCACTCCAATGGAAACAGGCTTTCAACGATTAGACAATGAGGAAACACAAATGCCAATCAACACTAAGTACCGACATGCAATAGGTGTGCTGTTACACGTTGCTACAATAGGTAGGCCCGATATTTTAGTAGGTGTAAACATTTTGAGTAGAAAAAAAGAAACGACGTCTGAAAGAGATTGGAAAGGTGTTAAAAGATTAATAACATATCTATATTCAACAAAAGACTTAAATTTAGTAATCAGCACGGAAGAACCACCCATTCTGGCAGTATATACTGGTGCAGATTGGGGTGGAGATTTGAAGACAAGAAGATCGACAACAGGCAATTTATTCCTTTTAGGAAAGAATCCAATACAGTGTTTAACGAAACGACAAACATGTGTTGCACAATCATCTGCAGAGGCAGAGTTCGTAGCAGAGGCGAGCGCAACACAAGAATTAATATGGCTGCTAAAACTATTAGAAGATCTTGATATACCGCAAAAATTGCCTATAGAAATTTACGAAGACAATAAATCTTGCATAAAAATGATAGAATCCGAAAAGTTTTCTAATAAATCGAAACATATTGACATAAAATATAATGTGATTAAACAGCTGAAAGAAGAAAAAAGTATTGAATTGCGTTATTGCCCAAGCAAGTCAATGACAGCGGACATACTGACGAAACCAGAGCCCAAACCTGAATTTCTAAATAATAGAAACAAACTGAAATTACAGAACAATCCTCATTAGGAGATTAAGGGGGGAATTGTTGACAGCTATTGTGAAATATAATCTCCAAACAAGGACATTAAAATAATTAAGCTAAGAAAATTGTTTTTCATGTGTCAAATGTGCTTTATAAAAGTAATTATCAAAAGTGTTTATGATCTGAAGGAAAGAAATGAAAGTGAAAAGTGATTGCACAATCGTAAACAGACATTTTATTATAAACATTTCGCGATACTCAAGAATTATAGACTTTAATAGACTCTTATTTTAAATTACTATAAATATAAATATTGATACAAATAATTTGTTATTCTGATTTATGGCACTAATTTCCTGTTTTTTATTGCTGATAATATTTTATACATGTTTTCTACTTTTTCACTTGTATCTCAGACTCTCCAACGGAGAGATGTATATCTTAAAGCTTTTATTAAATATTAATTTTCTCTCTATTTAAAAGTTTCCGGACAAATTTAAGATTTACAAGTCACACAAAAAACATGTGTCTTTTAAATGACATGAACACCACACGAACAGTGCATGTGGATAAATCAGAAATATAGGAGAAGATCAAGACATAATTACCCTTACCGACGTGTTTTACCAGATGATATACGGATATACATAAATACAAGGTAAGCCCAATTTATCTTACCTATGTTTGTTTTATATTGAGAAATAGATAATTTATTTTTTGAGGATAAAACCGAACATCACGCAATTACTGATAGCAAAGTTTAAATATTGCTATCGCGAACCAGAAAATTTATTTCTTGAATCTTTATTTATTTAATTCATTTTTTCTACGTGGAACATATTTCATTTCATTTCTTGATAAAATTCTGGTTCGAAACGTATTAAACCAGAGTCAAATTAACGCACGTATTGCAGAAAATTAGTTTCAGGTTGGAACCTATGCTTAAATATACTAAAAGAGCCATGACGTATTCAGATATTTCGAAACGAAATTTTCATTTATGTTCTCTTTTTACAGCATTAAGAAGTTATGCTGACTTCTACATGATGCTTTAAAAAGTTTTTTTTTACTGCGGTCATGGAAAATGACATCTGTTATACAGTTTGCCCACCATAAAGTACGCATTAAATGCATCAAAAGTGTAAATAGTTATGTACTTATCTATTAGTTCGTAATTGACCGCTTCATTATTAAGTACACTATTATATAAAATACCATTTTATTTAATCTTATGTGATAACGTAAGAATCACATTTTCTGCATTCTAGTCTTGTATTTGTGATTATAGTTTTTATATTACGGTGTTTTCTTCTCGCATTTCTGCATCTAGTTCATTTGATACCCCACCAGTGGCTGGGAGGTTCTGCTCTCGAAGCTGGTAGACGGGAGGTGCTGGGTTCTAGCCCATTCGCTCCCGTCGGCCTACCCGTTCGGAGTTTTCGTGATTTCTTCGAACCTTGGGAAAGCTTGCGTAAATACGGGTTAAGTTCCCTTAGAAAGACCACCAAGGAGGGCTCTCCCCCTTGGGCCTATATCCTTCGAGTAGATAATCGGCCGTCAAAAATACACCCAACCTAACCTAATTCATTTAATATTTTTGAAAATCAGACTGAGTAATTACTCTTATGAAAAACGTATAGCAGAAAATAGTATTATTTTAGAAATGATGGCATAAAAATATTAATCTGTAATTGTGCATTAAAGATTTTGATGAAAATATGCCTGATAAAGAGTTTCGTAATAGTAATATTCCAACATCAGACATAAAATTCTGTTTATTTTTTCTTATAAATTTTTAAACTTATTAAAATGTTTCTGGTACACTGTAATACATTTATAATTCCTTTATAAAATATAATTATAAAATTCAATAAAGTAATGGAAAAGTAAAAATATTAAATCTTTTGATTATTCTAAAAACAAATACAAAAGAGTGTTATTTGTGAAATTTTACTTTAAAACTTACGCAAGTTCCTTTTCTCATAGTGGCACGACAATGATACATAAATTAATTAATCCAAGTTCGTCTTGATAGACGACGGCAACTGTACAGTTCAGCAATTTATCGTGCGTAATCAGAACTCCAATACAGTGTACACTGTAAAAAATTTTCGTAAAATTTCAGTAGATGTACCGTAAATTTTACGGTACTTGTACCGTTTTCACTCTTTACGGTATGAGTACCGTATTTCTAAGGTATATTAAGCGTAAGAAAACAGTATATGTGCCATTTCGATTATAAACGGTATTTATACCATAAAATCATAGTTTTTCAGTACAAACTCGGTATTTATACCATAAAATAATTATTTTTCACTAAGGAAAAAGCTGGTAGCCTTGCCTCGGTGTACGGCAACCCCTGAATTGATGCTCTTGTTTCGTAATGCGTGTAGCCCTGAGGAGAGGGGAGGTGCAGCCGGTACATTGTTTCGAGGACCAAGTAGCTCAAAGGGGCACAGCTATTGCAATACACACTGTATATTATTTTTTTTAGTTTATAGGCTATCAAAGCCTGAGAGCTAATATGACCGCAAGTTCTGTATGTACGTACGTAACCAAATAACTCTTGATAGAAATATCCGATTTGCTTTAAAAAATTCTAGGTTCATTCCGATAAGCGCTTTGGAGGGGGGGGGGGGGACGGGGGCTAATCCACCTTAATTTAGATATATGGTTTTTTCATGCAGAATTATACGATTTGCTTCAAATTTGGTATACCGGTCTATTTTGATAAGACGCTTCCCTGATTAAATTTGGAGGTTTATTGGTTAAGTATAAAGGGGCAGGACGGGGGGGGGTAATCCCCCTTATATATATAAATCGATTTTTCATGCAGAATTATCCAATTTGCTTCAAATTTGCATACCGGTTTATTCTGATAAGGCGCTTCCCTGATTAGATTTTGAGGTTCAAAGGTTAAGTATAAAGGGGAGAAATAGGGGCTAATTCCTCCCTTAATTTAGATAAATGGATTTTCATGCAGAATTATCCGACTTAATTCAAATTTGGTATGCCGGTTTATTCTGATATGGCGCTTCCCTGATTAGATTTGAAGGTTCATTTGTTAAGTCTAAAGGGGGGAACGGGGGGGGGCTAATTCCCCCTTAATATTGATAAATGGGTTCTTCATGCCGAATTATCCGATTGGCTTCAAATTTAGCATACCAGTTTATTCTGATAAGGCCCTGACTAGATTTGGGGGTTCATTGGTTAAGTGTGAAGGGGAGGAACAGGAACGGGGACTAATTCCCCCCTTAATTTAGATAAGTGGATTTTTCATTTAAATTATCCGATTTGCTTCATATATGGTATAGCGGTTTATTATGATAAGGCGCATTCCCTGATTATTTACCGTTTTGCTCAAAAACAGTGAGTTCTGTTTTATGAATAATAGACATAAATAAGAGTATAATATACAAATATTGTGAATAGAGTGTGAGCCCAATGCTGTCAGTTAAACTGGGAACTTTTCTTTTTTATTTTTTCTATATTTATTTTCTATGTAATACCATAATTCTAAAGAAAGAAAAAAAAGGCCGTAATTTATTTTACTTTTGTAAAACAGTATAAATGTCTAATTATTAGCCTTAAGTACAGGAAAAATGAATAATATAATTTATGAGAGACGAACCAAGTGGTCGACGAAGTCGGCTAGGTATTATTAAAGATTCACATGCTTTTTTTATGGTTCTTGAGTGTGTGTGTGGGGGGGGGGGGGGGGAGGGATTGTGTGGTTGATCCTGGGCCCGTCACGACTCTCGGCGGCCTTGAATGTGTGTCGTCTTTCTAGTCGGAACTTCCAGGAACCGATTTACAAATTTGGGGGCTCAGGGCACAGATGCGTACGGGGCCCCCCTTGCACCCATTTAGAGTCCTGCATCGGGTCGGGTTACCTGCTGTTACCCGAACCCGATCCGACCCGCGGTTCGGGTCTGGCCGGGTTGGAGCTATATTTTCCCGCTGCGGGTCGGGTTGACTTTAAAATTTTTGGTGCGGGTCGGGTTCGGGTTGTCCCGCTTTTTTAAAAGAATGTGGAAAATATTTTTTCCGTTAAAAGCCTATATAAACCGCAGATCAAAGTTTCACAAAAGCAAAATGTGTGCCTGTCTGTTTTGTATTTAGTCATCCTTTCACCAGTCTTCGAAATAACAAACTGCATTATATTTTTATCGTATTTTAAAAATACAATACGCAGCAAAACTCTAAATGGTCCTCCCTGTCTATCAAGTGAATAATTTAATTGTGGTCATACGCGATGCAGTATGTTAGACGGGAAAATTTTCAAAATAATAACTGCTGATGCTGATAAACTAAAGGCAGATGGCCACTTGTGTAAAACAAGGTGTATCGTTATAAATGGAACTTTTGAAACCGCAACTAATTTTAAAGCATACTTAAAGATTAGATTTTTTGTTTTATACCATTTAGAGTCCTGCATCGGGTCGGGTCAAAGGTTTTACTATAGTTGAATATTAAAGAATATAGATTTGTTCATTCTTCTCTGTAAAACATAAAAATGATATTAAAAAATTAGAGGTCTGCACGGGCCGGAATTATCAGGCCCGGAAACGGCCCGCCCCGTGCCGTCCCGTGTAAAACTTAAAAGTTCGTCCCTAGCCCGGCAAGGCCCGTTTATAATTTTATCGGCTTCGTCTAAATATTTATATCGGGCCGGTAGACTGGCTTAATTGTAGCTATCGGCCCGGCCTGGCAGGGCCGTTCATTTTTTTGCCGGACCGGACCTTTTATTTTGTTTATCAGTCCGGCCCGTTTAAAAAACTGTCCTAATAAAGCGGCCTGGGCAGTTTGAAATTTTGCTGACCCGCCGCGGTCCGAGGGCCGGACCGGTGCACACCTCTATTAGAGACACGTAGATAATTTTTCATAACGGTATTAAAACATGATTTGCTTTTCTTACATTGCGGGCTCGGGTCGGGTTGCGGATTGAAATATTGCGGGTTCGGGTCGGGTGCGGGTTGATATATTTCGGGTTCGGGTCGGTTTGCGGGTTGCCTGAAATTATTTTTGCGGGTTCGGGTCGGGTTGCGGGTTGACTTAAAATAGAATTTGCGGGTTCGGGTCGGGTAAAACTCGACCCGCGCAGGACTCTACACCCATTCTTACAGGCAGATGGAGTAAAAAAAGTATTGAAAAATGTACTTAATAAGATAACCACTCTAATGATTTTAATAATTACTTTAAAATATCCGTGAAAAAATTTAATTTGATAATCATAAATTTTCTTTTAAATAACTATTACACAATTATGAAATTGAAATGAGTAGACGTTCTATAATAGATTGCGTGGTGCTGATTATCTTTTCCTATGCAAGTATATATATCTAGAATGATAAAGTATGCAACCACTAATAATAAATTTTCTGTAATATCAAGCTACAATTTTTTAAAACATTAGGGGGCTCTGCCTCCTACACAACCTACGCTCAACAAGTCCTAAATAATCTGACGAGAACAAGAACAGTATTAAAAAAGAATTAAAAACGCAATATATTTTTAAAGTGATAAAGATAAAAGAAAAAATTCACTACAATAAAGCAATTAAATATGGTTGTTTCAGACAAAATATACAATGTTATAAAAATACAATATAAACACAATAGAATGTAGAAGGAAATCTAAAATTCCATTAGATGCTAAAACTACATCAGATTTTGGACAATAATTTAAAATCCTCCAGCAACATTTGGGAGCCCCTGATTTTCAGGAGCCCTGGGCCCGTGCCCCGAATGCCCTGCCATAAATCAGGCACTGGGAATTTCCAGTCTATCATGATGAATTTTGTCAAAACGATCTTTAATCTTTATTCAAGAATTATGACATTCGTACACTATAAAAATATGTCCTGAAATTAACAGGTGTTATTCTGTGAATTTTCCTTTATTTATCTGAAAATTTCCGTTTTGCCCCCTTTGTCATTAGGTAATGGAAATTATCTTCTTTCTCTAAAAATCATTTTTACCACCGACCTCTACTTAAAAAAAAAAAAAAAAAAAAAAAAAAAAATCAGAAGTTTATTGAAATGCATCCCTTTCCCCGCGGCCATCCTATTAAAATTCTCTACTTTCATGGTCGCAAGCAAAATTCCTTCCGGCCAAGAAAAGTCACTTTGACACAGGAAGCTCTGACCAATCAGGTTACGAGACGGCAGGCAAGACAAGCCGAGGTCGAGAATAATAGAAGTCTGTTTTCGAGAGTTTAAACGACCTTGATATGTTTAAACAGGCAACACGTGCCTTCTTTTACCTATCAAGATTGCTATGAATTTTATATACAGAAAAGAGGTAAGTTTTTCAATTTTATTTTGTAATTTTCCCCTTGCATGTTTTATAAAACTGGGTTATTGTTGACACTTTTAATCAAACCAAACAGAAAGCAGATTATGTTTCAAAGTTTCGCTGTTTTTCTGCAAAAATCTTAATAAAGAGGGTAAGAGATTCGTTTATTTAATTTATATATTATTTATTTTCTTGCAAAATTTGAATGTTTTGTTTGAGTAGCAATAGAAATCTTAGAATTTTATATACTAACGGCCATTTATAAAATTTTATTTATTTTTAAGGTTTTATGAGGGGGGTATCCATTACTGGGATTGGTTAATTAGTCATTTTCCAGTAATGGACACCCCATCTAGACATTGCTTAAAATGCAATTTCAGTAATGTTTATTTTATAGTGCATAAAATATTTTGACTTAACTGAAAACCTAAATAATAAAATTTAATTTTTAAATGATAGGGGAGAGGGGGGGGGGTGTACCTTTGGACTGGGGGCAGCTTTGAACAGTGTAAATATTTTCCTCTAAATAAATTATATAATATATACGGCAGCACAGTACTGCTTCAATGTAACAAGAATATACAAAGCTTTACTATTTTGCTTGCACACTACTGTCTAAGCAGTGTGTACTGTCTATGCATATTTTGCTTGCTTGAATCTAAACTCAAGAAAATAAAGTTGTAAGCTTTTTGTTGATAATCTTGTATCCCTAAAATTACAATTCACTATTTAATACCTAAATAAAGATGTTAGCTTTAACTTATAAGATTTGTTTTATTTAAATTCTCAAACCTAATTGAGTAAATACCGTATTTTATGGAAGAAACGCCGCGGCGTTTACGAGTTTAAAAGTTAATTTTTTTCCAAGTGCGGCGTTTACAATTTTTTTAAAATACCAGCTGATTTCCTTAATTTAAAAATTCATAAAAATATTTAAAATCGGATTTAAATATTTTAAATAAAACTTCACACATCTTAAGATATTAAAAACGAGGCATCCTACACTGCTCAGAAAATTTTGATTAAAGTTAGGTCAATGTGACGCTGTTGACAAAAGTAGCGTTCCGACGAATGCGGCGATTACGATATTTTTAAGCTTATTCTGGCCAATTTGAGGAGTGCGGCGTTTCTTCCATAAAATACGGTAGTTGTAATGCTAAACTCTATGTGATGGGGCACCATTGAACAATTAAAACTATGAAGTAAAGAGTTATAGATGTATCTAAATATTATTATTGTTGAAATTTTATTTTAAATATGAAATCTGCCCCATCAACTCCTGTTATTTCTAATAAATTTAACTTTTAAATATAAAAAATCAAATTGTAAAATTCGTTTGATAAAAAAAATAATACTTATTTTTTGAAGAGGATTTCTTGGAATTTATGTTACAAAAAAAGAGTAAAAACTGAAAATTTGATTCTAAGGGGTGGGGTTAGGATTTAATTTCTATATAGGTGTACATGTGTCACATTTATATATATAGGGTGTAGAAGAAACACGTTAGAAAAATTAAATTACAATCAGAATGCATACTGATTGATATAAAAAAGTGGGGGGGGGGGGGGAGTTAATCCAAATGCAGACTCAGAATATAAGTCAAAATTATTTTGCTGATCGTATAACAACAAAAAAGCATTTGAAGTGGTGCTAGATTGTTTCAATAGTATTAATAGTTGTTTGTGCCGCAATTTTCTATTTTTTGTTTAGAATTAAAATAGTGAATTTTTTATTGTAGTTTAGTTGACATATCCTTCAAATTATCATTTTTTTTCTATAATGGAAGGTACCCAACATTTGAAATAATCTCCCAGTCTCTCAAATTAATTTTTTAAATAATTTAGAAAGTGCAATCTGCTTGAATGTAACCTTCAAATCAGGGTTGGGTTTTTGACGTCAAAAAGTGGTTTTTGACATGACAAGCGTCAAAAACTGGTTTAAACTGTCATAAACTGGTTTAAACTGTCGAAAACTGTCATAAACTAGTTTAAACTGTCGAAAACTGACAAATACATGTAACACACTAAAACATTTTAACAATAGGTAAACATTAAATAAGTCAATGATTTATGTGATCTTTTATTGAAATTTAATAATTTTAAAAATATATTATTTGCAATAAAATATTTTTTTTTTTGGATTTTTGAACCAGAAGAAAATTTGTACAATTAAATAATCCGGATCAATTTTACCTTTCAGCATGCTCAGCACACCACGTGTTTAGCACATTTATTTACTCCCAAAAGATTTTTGAGTTTAGAGTGTATGAAGCGTTAGAAAATAGTCTCTCTTATAATTGATGCTGAGCTAGTAGGACTTGATAGCAAAAGCATTGCTAGATGAGCAAGTTTTGAAGCAGCCTCAAAAAGCTGCTGCATTTAATGATACCTTTCCACCAAGAAATGGAGTTCTCCCTATAGCACTGAAATAAGAAGACGGGAAAGGGGATTCTTTCTTCAATTCAAGGAAATTCTTTAGCTACATACACAATCAGTATGGATAAGCATCCATAAATTCTCTCTGTAGCTCAAGCGCGAGCTGAATCAACTGATACAGCAATCAACCCTTGCCCCTGATGGTTGGGATGCAAAGTATATGCCAAAGAATGGTATGGTTTCATGATTTGATCCCTTCTATTATGCACTTTTTCAATATGGGCTTAAAGGAATTTTCTTTTAGATGACCGATCCAATTTTGTTCAGTTTTAAAATCAAAAACATTTTTATATATTGAAAGAAAGCATGGTTTAAAAAGATTTTGACTTTAAGCTTTTTTTTTTTAATTACTTCTCTTATTTTGTAAATGTTTAAAATTAATAACCCAATTTCAATTTTGAATGGAATGGTTATTGCCTAGACTAGAATAACATTGATGCACATTATCTTGTTATATATACAAAAAAATCCGCACTTTTCTAAGTTTTTTTTTTTCCCATAAAAAAAGCTAGCTTATGCTTTAAGCTCTCAAAAGTAAGCGAAATTAAAACGATTTTAAGTAAGAGAAAAAATGTACAGCTCAGGTGAGCTTAATGTCTACTTTTTAGAAAAACACAATTTTACAAAAAAAAAATTTAAATAAAAATTTTACCCTGCTAAAAAGTTGTACTTAACAATAATACTTTACTATGTACTAATTACTGATATACAGTAAGAGTGAATTTAAAATATTACATGTAATGTTGTCATGTGTGACATTTAATTTGAATTTTTACAGATCAATTTAGTATTTGAGGTTTTTGACAGATGGTTTTTCACAAGAGGTTTTTGACATGAAGGTTTAAACCCGACATAAACTGACACATGTTAAAAACCTGCCAACCCTGTAATTATTACTAATACTATATACTAATTATACAATTACAGAAATAGTGAATTTTAAATATTACATCTAATGTGTGACATTTAATGTGAAATTTTACAGACCACTGTAAGTATTTGAGGTTTTTGACGAGGTTTTTGACAAGGGGTTTTTGACATGACGGTTTAAACCGCAGTTTAAACTGTCAAAAACTGACACGTGTCAAAAACCTGCCAACCCTGCTTCAAATGATTTCAGCAATGTTTTGTTTTCAATATATAGGTAGCTATGCGTTACAGGGGTGGTGAATTACATCATTCTACTTCCACTATATACTGCCGAAATTTTGACAGGGTGACTGAATTTTTAGTTTTGTCTTTAAAAAACTGCTGGCTATAGAAATATATTTTTAAAATATTTATTAGCCACATTTTGAAACTTTCCAATTGTCGCAATTTAAACATGGCACCAAGTTCTATTCTATACAAAACTTTCTTTTGTTGTATATATTTCTTATTTTTATTTAAAATTATAGATAGAGACAGAGATCTGGTCTCCCAGCTTGGACCAACTCGTCATTGCCCCAAGTATCTGGTAGCACATAAGAGAAATCTGAAACTAAGAGTATGAGACTCCAACCGAACAATTACTATACCACCTACTTAACACTAGCATTATTCAAAGGTATTTATTTTTCTCCTAAATATTTGCGTGGCAAGAAGTAACATTAGTGTTATTTTTACAATTTTAGTACAATTATGTAACAAGTATGGGAACAATTGGGAAAAAGTCAGGAAATTTTGGGAAATAAACCAGTTTTCCTCCGAAGGCCTATTTTTCCAAATTGGAAAAATTAAAATTTCATTTATAAAATATATTTTATAATAGCTACATTCTGATACTTTTATTTATATTTTTTCATGTTTAATGTCCTACATGAAAACATTACCGTGTAAAATCTTATCTGTAAGCAGGGATCTGTTTAGAAAGAACTCGAGTCCCTTAAAGGATTATTTACAATTTTTTCTCCTTAAAACATAGGACCCTTAAGGCTGTTCTCAACTGCTCTGCCCAACAAGTGGAAAACGTTTTGACACATTTACAGATTTATTTTTTAAAACAAAGATATAAAATTGGAAGGCCTGACTATCGAAGCGATTTAGAATCGAACTGTATTTTCCATTTTTTTATCCATAAATTACCTATTGGGTTATAAGCGATTTTGATCACGTGACAAAGATGTTTTCTCCCTTCGCTGACTGGTTTTTCTGCTTTTTTCAGGAACTTAGATCCAAAACGTCAACTTTGATTCTTATTTTCTGAAAGATCTATTGTGTTTGCAAAAAAAAAAAAAAAAAAAAAAAAAGGAAAAAAAACAGCTCGATTACATAGTTTGTAAACCACAAACAATGCCAGCTAGTTTCATGCATTTCCGACCAAAAATAAATTTAAACTTATGTCAGAAAGTTGCCCTTTTGGATTTGAGCAGCCTTACAAAATTCTTTCTCTTAAAAATAGGTATTTCAGAAAATTTTTCGTCTAGAAATTGAGTCCTTCACAAATGTAATGATTTTAGAATTTAAAAAAACCTGCTGCATAATAGTTGAAATCATCAATGAATCTATTATTTAGCTGTATATATGTACAAAAGACCTTCTCAATGTCTAAATAAGAACTGAAATGCCATTTCTAATTCACAAAATTCTGATTGCATTTTTTACAAGTATCTACAAATATTCACAATTTCGCAAAATCAGGATCGTGTGGAAAAAAAAAAAATCCAAGCAAATCACTGGTAAAATAATTAAATGCAAATTCTCTTCTTAAAAATGAAAATTCATTCCAAAATTATCTCAATAGATATACCAATTAATAAAAATGGTAAGGTGGGAATTTAATATAAAATTTGAAACATACATTTATTTTTATTCGCATAGCTGTAATTTATCGCTATTATTAGGAAAAATTCTTTTCATAATATGCAGTTGAAATTATTTGTTCTTTTCTTTTTTTTCCCCCTTAAAATATAGATTCTTAGAGTTGTCTAACTGTATTTTTAAAAATGCAAACAAACTTTGCAAAGAAAATGTAAGCCAATTTCCTGTGAAAAACTTAGTTGAAAACAATTTTTAAACACATGAAAAAATCCACCTGTTTTAAAACTTTCATAAAAAAAATTACCACTTTCAATATTAATAATCTTAAACATAGCTGGGTTTACACTGAAAAGCTGTACCAAAACTATAAATACACAGAAAATGAATAGTATACTTTTAAGGGGGATGGGGGAGATGTAATATTGTAAAATGCCAGTTTAATGCTAGAAGTACTACAGTTTGTTTATTTTAAACTGGCATTATGTATATAGTATTTGAAAAACAGTACTTTGTAGATGGGATGTAGATGTACAATACAGTTTAAAATTACTTTCAAACTGTAGTGATATTGCTTGAAACTTAAGATTCTTTTATTATTTTTTAAATTAACTCTACTGATAATTTAAAAAATGCTAATGCTCAATTAAGTTACAGTAAAAATTCTGAGGTTGAAATGATAAACTTTTAAAAGTTGTCTTATTTTATGTTCTTTAAAAAAAAATATATATATATATATATTCATGTAAAGGGAAAATTATATTGTGTTATATTAGTTTATATAGTTATATATGTATAAATACTTCTGCAGCTATCATATGGCAACTATATGACATTAATACTGTGCACTTAAATGAGGAAAGCAAAAAATAAAATAAAGGTTAGCTATTGTAATTAATATTATCTGTGCCATTGTTACCACAATGAATATGAGCTGGCATTGATAATACATAAGAACATTTTTTCCTTCAAAATATATTTGAGTATATCAAAGCCAAATTATTATATATTTTAATTTTTTTCTTTGACCTATGGCCAGATCTAAAGGTCAAAATTAGCACTAACCACCGGCCACTGGTTCAGTAAATGGGAAACAGTGGCTAGTGAAAAACTGTCTATCGGCAGCCACTTTTTTACAAGGGGAGAGTAAAATTTTCTTGCATTTCATCAAAGATTCTACTTTTTTTGGTTCTAATATATTTATATTAACATATTTATTTGGGCTATTCACTTTTAGATGAATACTTATAAAAATTTTACTGTTTAGTATTTTTAAATAAAAAAGTGGCCACTTAAAAAACTAGTTCTACCGGCCAGTGGCCTTAATGAAATTTCCCAGTTTTGACCTATAGCCATATCTACGAGTCTATTATAGCGGTAGAGTGGAACTGTTGCAAGCAAAAGCATGGTATGTATTGTACGAGACAAATGCAATATGTGATATTTTCCCATTATACCGATATGTATATCCTAATGTGCCATTGATTTATTTCAACCTTAATGCAAAGGTTTTTATTGGAATCAGTATCAAATATTGTGATTCACTATTTATTAAATAAGAGGCTTTTTGTAATTTTTATTGATTGCCGCGGTATTTTAGAAATAAACTATAAACAGTATAGGTGAAAACTGGGAAATTGAGTTAGTAGCCAGTGGCCGGTAGACTGTTTCATTAGTGGCCACTTTTTAAAGTTAGTGGCCACTCTAATGTTTCACTTTCTTGACATCTAGATAAACTATAATCGCTGTATATATACATATTTTTTTTATAAATAAGAGTTTTATACCAGCCAACTAATAATGATAAGTATAGGGAAGTAGCCAAAATTCAAGAAAATTACTTTAAAACCACAAAATCTGTTATCGTATGAATTTTTTAGAATATATTTTTGGATTATTTGTATATGTTTATAGATACAATTACCAACCAAATTACTATTACTTTCTTTATATAAAAAATAACTAAATCAAAATTCCAACAGCTAAGTGTATATACAATTAAAAAAAAAAAAAAACAATCAAATAAAACACAATAAAATATTTGGGTTTTATTTAATAAGTACATGTGCTATTAACATACTACACAAATTAAATACAGTTGAAATCTAAGCTGGTGAGTGTATTTCGCAGGATTAAACAGTATCTCTTGAAGAAAAATAATCTAACTGGTGAGGATGTGGCAGGAGTCGAAATATTGAAGATACTGCAATGTCCTTAAAATTCGCTTCCATCCAGTAAAAAAAAAAAGGAATAAATTATTCGAAATGCATGTGAAATCAAAGCTGATGAATATATTTTGCAGAATTCTTGAAATAAATAGAAATTTCTTATAAAAAATAAGTGAGGAGCAAGCACATGGCGAAAAGTCGAAATATTGAAAATACAGCTAAATCATTGAAATCTGCTTGCATCCAGCAGGAAAAAGAATTAACCAGTTTTCTACTTAGGTGTAATCAAAGTAGAGATGGATATTTCCATGAAAAATGCTGTATTTTCATTGGCGATCGTTAACAGATTTTTTAATCGCCACTTGGCGAGTGGCGACTAAAGTGGTGATGGATGGCCGATTTTTTAATCGCCACTTTTACAACTTTAATCGCCACGTGGCGAGTGGCGACCGCTAATTTTCACCTATAATAAACAGCTATGAAAACAAATAAGTACTTTCATATTATCCGGGTAGATAGATCGCCAAAAATGATTGTCAATTGCCACTTTTGTTTATTGTTGTCAATTGTCAATCATGTTCAAAATTGTAATATAATATACATTTAATAAATACATAATATTGCTAAAAAATGATAAAACAAAATAACAACAACAAAATAGAACATCATAAAAAAATGATGAAATTGATTATATAGGTATACTTATAAAAATACTTTGGTATTAACTTTAATATGGCAACTATATAATATTAACTTTGTGTGGTTAAAATGCAGAAAGCAGCCCCCCCCCCCACTCATACACACACACAAAAAGTTATTGTAATTAATATCGTTGGTGCAGTGAATATTACCTTGCCAGGACAACACATAAGCAGGGTTGGCAAAAAAAAACAAGGGTTTTTTTTTTTTTTTTTTTTTTTTTTTTTTTTTTTTTTTTAAATAACAAAAAAAAAAAAAAAAATGTTTATTTGGTTTAAACCGGGATTTTTTAAAAATATCATTTCCTAATGCATGTAGATGTACATTTGCTGATAAAAATAAACATTGTTATAGTATATTAAGTAATATAACTTCATTTGAAAATATCCTGATTAAATAATTAGTCTGTTATGTAGAAAATTGAATTCATTTCTAATTTAAACATTAGTAACCTATGTCTTATGTTGAAAAAATAAACTGCTCTACACAGTGTAACTTTGATATCTTGAAAATCTTAAGACAATATTTTTGATTAATTATAGATATATAATATTTTATGAACTTTTTTTTCTACCTTGATACAGTCAAATCTCGTTAACACACTTAACGCGAATTACTTTTAGCACAAACTGATTGTCTCGTCCAGTTGTATGCAACATACTCGTTAAGTTCTGATAACACGAACAAAAAAATTTTCCCCTTGAGTGTTCGCATTAACGAGGTTCGACTGTATTAAAAATCTTTTTGAAGTCAAAACTAGTTCACTGAACATTTTAATATTTTCTTCTTGACCTAATCATTAATTTAACTATAAAAAGATATTTTGAAGATAGTATCTCAAATGGTTAACTTTTATATAAATATCAGTATCTGTGGTTGCTAAAGAATTTTTTTTATATATGTATTCGAATACTTCTGGTTATTTTGTTTTAACATTTTTGGCCATTAAATTCTGTAACTGAAAAGATTGATATTATTGAATGCTATAACTGACATATAATTTTTGCATGTCGTCTCATTCAACTTCATATCTTGAAATTCTTTTTTAAATTCTTAAAGGATAATCTCCCCAATTGAGAAAATTTTCTTTTACTACTTGGCCAAAATCTTAAGTCATTGTATTATGTTATTAACTGCCGTAAATAATCTGTATTTTTTAATTGATAATATTTTATGCTAAATACTGAATGTTTTATCCCTGTTAATTTTGACATGTTTCATGATAACTCTCTCGGTGCATCAACACATTCTAATTTTCATCCTTCATCCACACAAACATGACCTAAACTCATTATGTCTCATGTAGGCTGCTTAGATAAAATATTAAAAGTAGAAATTATTTCTATAAATAATTTAAAACACAGGCAAACTAAAAAACACCATTAAATATTACATTAGATTTGTTCTAAAAAAGCCATTTGGTTTAAACCATGCCAACCCTGCATGGTACTGACAAACATGATGAATTTTTATGCTGCTTATATGAATTTATTTAGTTTTTTTTTTATGTGAATTTATTTTTTTTTTAATTGCAAAAGTAAGCTTCAACTAAATTTAGCATCTAAGTATAGAAAATCAGATCATAAAATTAGGTTATTAAAAAAATAATACGCAGAATTATTTACATTGTGCAGACAAATTTTTAAAGTAAGTTATGAGTCAGTATATCAGATAATTTTTTTTTTAAAAAAAGGAATCATTGAGTGGAAGTTTTACTGTATAATTTTATTGACCCCAAACTGGAGATCATGTTAGATAGTTTCTGTTTAGAGATTATGGGAGTATCACAAAATGGTGTATACTAAAAGCACAATTAATCATTATTTACAATCTTATCACAGCAATATGGAGATGTTTTTATTCCAAAAATTAAATGTTTACTGCAATGTTAAGAGAAATTTATAGTTTAATTCTTGATATTTATATGTGCTTTATTTTTAATTTTTGTATAATGTTTATTTGTTCTTTTGTTTTAAAAGTGTATAATTTTGATTGATACAATAAAACAGTTTGTGAAAGTGTATAATTTTCAAATGTTATGTTTAAGTGATCACTATCACTTTTACCTTAACAACGTTAGTTTTTTTTTTTTCAAACTTTCCGATTGGTACCAACTATATTGCTTGGCGATAATGGCATTGGTTTAATGGAAAATATCCAATAAATAAAAATATCCAGAATGTAGTCAAGGGTGCAGGGTTTTCTGTCTGAAATCAGTTTTTTGAAAATGTCCAAGTATGCTTGTATAAAGACTTTTTTTTTTTTCATTTGGTATATTTCAGTCCTTAAGAATAATATGTATTTAATTTCCAATAACAGAAAATTTGGAATGGAGGAGGAATATGGCTACCCAATTTCATCTTTGAAGTATGGTGATGGAGTAGACCTGAACTATCATATGCACTCGCTGCCACAGTTGCAGAAAATTCTCAAAGTGTCTGCGGGAGTTACTACAGAGACAGAAAATAATCTGCAGGTAAATTTTTTGCAATTGCAGCGTTAATTAAACACTTACCTGTAACGTTTTTATGTGTTTTATTCACATTTATTAAAGAGAAACTTAAGTTTTTGCATTAAGTAAGTTATGGTTTGATGGAAAAATAATCTGCAAAAGAGAAAAGAAAATCTGTGACGCTAGTCTCCATTCTTGAACTTTTTGCTACCGAACTCGCTACATGGTTATATAAATAGTGATTTTAACGAATAGTGGATTTCACTGAATATCTTTTTTTTTTTTTTTTTTTTTTTAATTACACATATACTGATCATAATTTCTTTTTTTAAATTTCATAAATAAATAAAATTAAACACAAATTAAAACTGATATTTTATCACTTTTTTTTTAATTAACAGCTTGATGTATTCTGTGTAATATTTCAAACACCATAATGCTAATAATAAAATAAATGGCTTTTGCTTATTACTAAATACTTAATAGTATAATTTTATCTGTAGATGCATTTAATTCACATATAATTTAGATAAAATAAGGGGCTCATTATTATCATTGTTAAATGTACTTTTTATTTCCAGTTAGAAATTGTTAAAAAACTTTTTAAACCCTCCCCGCTGAATAATCCTTTATATATATATATATATATATATATATATATATATATATATATAAAGAAGAAAAATCATGATTCCCTGCTCCTCATTATAAGTGCAGATTCACTGTCACCAGATGCCACAAGGCAACTAAATTGTTTGCTGTGACCACTAACTTTCACCGCCTAAGTCGTTAAAGGGCAGAACTGAGAAATTGAAATTTCATTAGTGGCCAGTAATACGAGTTTTATAAGTGGCCACTTTTTTAACTTTTGTTAAAATTTTTATTAGTATTAAGCTAAAATTAAATAGCCCATATTAATGTGTTTATATAAACATAATGCAAACAAAAAAAGTACAATCCTTAATAAAATGAAAAAAAAATTTAGTCTGTCCTTGTAGGAAAGTGATCATAAGGTGGCCAGTGACAATTTTTTAATAGCCACTTTTTTCTCATTTAGTGGGCTGGTGGCTAGTGTTAATTTTGCACTTTATAAGTCGCCATATATATTTATTTTTATTTTATTTTTTAAGATAATCTCTCCTTATAGCAAAACAAATGACTGAAGTCTATTTTGATTTTTATAGTGTAAAATAATGGGACACATTCTCAATTTTTTGTATGACAATGTCAAATTAAGAAATATTCTTTTCCTGATATTTCCCACTATCCTTTTTGCTTATTTTCTACATATCTCGCTCAACTTTATCTTCTGACAAAGGCCATTTCTTCTATTAAAGAATTTTTTGACTAAATCTCACTCTTACTAATTTTTAATGTTGGACCCAGTAACATAAAGTTATGGTTGTGTCTGCGACAGCAATTTAGTGAGATGAAAATTGTCTGCTTGAGTAGCGTGTTACATTTTCTTATGTACAAACATTGAGTGTTAAAATAAACAGCATTCTTACTGATTAATACCAGGAGTCATTCTGAGTAAAAAAAAAAATCAAACTCACAGCGAATTTTCCAAAAGGTTACAACAGAGGGGGGGGGGGGTGAAAATCAACTACTGGCACTAATTATGTGTTTATATATATTTTAAATAGTAAATATATTTATCTCTGGATATCACTGGAAATGGAAAAACACTTCAGGGATAACAGGATAATTTTTTTAATTTTCAATTGGAGAACATGGATGCAGACTTCTGGGAAGCAGGGTTGGGTTTTTGACATGACAAGCGTCAAAAACTGGTTTAAACTGTCATAAAGTGGTTTAAACTGTCGAAAACTGCCAAATACATGCAACACGCTAAAACATTTTAACAATTGATAAATATTAAATAAGTCAATGACTTATGTGATCTTTTATTAAAATTTAATAATTTAAAAAATATATTATTTGCAATAATTTTTTTTTTTTTTGGATTTTTCAACCAGAAGAAAATAATTTTGTACAATTAAATAATCCGAATCAATTTTACCCCGCAGTATGCTGCAGCACACCACGTGTTTAGCACATTTATTTACACCCAAAAGATTTTTGAGTTTAGAGTGTATGAAATGTTAGAAAATAGTCTGTTTCTTAATTGATGCTGAGCTAGTAGGACTTGATAGCAAAAGTATTGCTAGATAAGCAAGTTTTGAAGCAGGCTCAAAAAGCTGTTGCATTTAATGATACCTTTCCACCAGGGTTGGGTTTTTGACATGACAAGCGTCAAAAACTGGTTTAAACTGTCGAAAACTGGTTTAAACCGTCAAAAACTGCCAAATACATGTAACACGCTAAAACATCTTAACAATAGATAAACATTAAATAAGTCAATGATTTATGTGATCTTTTATTGAAATTTAATAATTTAAAAAATATATTATTTGCAATAATTTTTTGATTTTTCAACCAGAAGAAAATAATTTTGTACAATTAAATAATCCGGATCAATTTTACCCCGCAGCATGCTGCAGCACACCACGTGTTTAGCACATTTATTTACACCCAAAAGACTTTTGAGTTTAGAGTGTATGAAGCGTTAGAAAATAGTCTGTCTCTTAATTGATGCTGAGCTAGTAGGACTTGATAGCAAAAGCATTGCTAGATGAGCAAGTTTTGAAGCAGGCTCATAAAGCTGTTGCATTTAGTGATACCTTTCCACCAAACAATGGAGTACCCTATAGCACTGAAATGGGAAGACTGGAAAGGGGCTTCTTTAGCTTCATACACAATCAGTATGGGTAAGCATCTATAAACTCTCTCTGTAGCTCAAGCGCGAGCTGAATCAACTGACTTCATCAACCGTCTTTTAGATGACCGAGCCAATTTTGTTCAGTTTTAAAATCGAAAACATTTTTATATATTGAAAGAAAGCATGTTTTAAAAAGATTTTGACTTTAAGCTTTTTTTTTTTTTTAAATTACTTCTGTTATTTTGTAAATGTTTGGAATTAATAATCCAATTTCAATTTTGAATGGAATGGTTATTGCTTAGACTAGAATAACATTGATGCACATTATCTTGTTATATATACAAAAAAATCTACACTTTTCTAAGTTTTTTTCCCCATAAAAAAGCTAGCTAATGCTTTAAGCTCTCAAAAGTAAGAGAAATTAAAACAATTTTAAGTAAGAGAAAAAATGTACAGCTCAGGTGAGCTTAATGTCTACTTTTTAGAAAAACACAATTTTACAAAAAAATTAAATAAAAATTTTACCCTGTTAAAAAGTTGTACTTAACAATAATACTTTACTATGTACTAATTACTGATATACAGTAAGAGTGAATTTAAAATATTACATGTAATGTTGTCATGTGTGACATTTAATTTGAATTTTTACAGATCAATTTAGTATTTGAGGTTTTTGACATGACGGTTTAAACTATGGTTTAAACCCGACATAAACTGACACATGTCAAAAACCTGCCAACCCTGTAACTATTACTAATACTATATACTAATTATACAGTTACAGTAATAGTGAATTTTAAATATTACATCTAATGTGTGACATTTAATGTGAAATTTTACTGATCACTGTAAGTATTTGAGGTTTTTGACGAGGTTTTTGACAAGGGGTTTTTGACATGACGGTTTAAACCGCAGTTTAAACTGTCAAAAACCTGCCAACCCTGCTTTCCACCAAACAATGGAGTCCTCCCTATAGCACTGAAATAAGAAGACGGGAAAGGGGATTCTTTAGCTTCATACACAATCAGTATGGGTAAGCATCCATAAACTCTCTCCGCGAGCTGAATCAACTGACACAGCAGTCAACCCTTGCCCCTGATGGTTGGGATGCAAAGTGTAAGCCAAACAGTGGTATGGTTTCATGATTTGATCCCTTCTATTATGCACTTTTTCAATATGGGCTTACAGGAATTTTCTTTTAGATAACCAAGCCAATTTTGTTCAGTTTTAAAATCGAAAACATTTTTATATATTGAAAGAAAGCATGTTTTAAAAAGATTGACTTTAAACCTTTTTTTTTTAATTACTTCTCTTATTTTGTAAATGTTTAAAATTAATAATCCAATTTCAATTTTGAATGGAATGGTTATTGCCTAGACTAGAATAAAGTTGATGCACATTATCTTGTTATATATACAAAAAAATCTACACTTTTCTAAGTTTTTTTTTTTTTCCCCATAAAAAAAGCTAGCTAATGCTTTAAGCTCTCAAAAGTAAGCGAAATTAAAACGATTTTAAGTAAGAGAAAAAATGTACAGCTCAGGTGAGCTTGATGTCTACTTTTTAAAAAAATACAATTTTACAAAAAAAAAAAAAAAAAAATTAAATATTACCCTGTTAAAAAGTTGTACTTAACAATAATACTTTACTATGTACTAATTACTGATATACAGTAAGAGTGAATTTAAAATATTACATGTAATGTTGTCATGTGTGACATTTAATTTGAATTTTTACAGATCAATTTAGTATTTAAGGTTTTTGACATGACGGTTTAAACTATGGTTTAAACCTGACATAAACTGATACATGTCAAAAACCTGCCAATCCTGCAATTATTACTAATACTATATACTAATTATACAATTACAGTAATAGTGAATCTTAAATATTACATCTAATGTGTGACATCTAATGTGAAATTTTACAAATCACTGTAAGTATTTGAGGTTTTTGACATGACGGTTTAAACTGCAGTTTAAACCGTCAAAAACTGACATGTGTCAAAAACCTGCCAACCCTGCTGGGAAGGACCCTCAAAATCAGCATTCATAGTACATTTCTTTGAAATAATAAATATTAATACTTTTAAAACAAATAACCCAACTAGGACCAGGAAAGTACCCAAAGTAAATGGGTATTTTTGTCCTTATATGTATATTTTAAAATCTGATATGGCTGCTTCAAAATACAGAATGTTTTCCCGAGCTTCTTTTCCTTTTGCTTTTGGTTCCTGCTCAACAACACAAAACTTTCCGACACATTTTGTAGTTCATTTTTAAGCATAAAGGTATAAATAAAATTAGCAGGCTTGACTATTGGAGTGATTTGGAATTGAAATGAGTTTTCCATTTTTTTTATAAACAAATTACTTATCAGTTATAAGCAATTTTAGTTGTGTGACAACTGCTTTTTCTTTTTCTCTCTTGCAATACCAAGCTTGGAAATTCTCCTCAAAAGGCAACTTTGACAGTATTTCTGAATTATTTTTTGCCTTTACCAAAAAAGGGAAAACATCTTTTGATCACATAGCTTTTGAATAAAAACATCTGCCACTTTCATGCATTTCTGGAAAAAAAAAAGAATTACAAGAATACATCGGAAATAAGCTCTGTTAGATTTGAAAAAGAGCCTTAAAGAAACTCTGAAATGCAGTTTTGGACCAGATAGCTAAGGCAGTGTACCATCTTTTAATAATCATTATGGTTTTTAACTTGTATCTCGGTGAATTTTGAAAAAAAAAAAAATTGAAAATCTGAGTTTTATGCATCAGAACTGCTTTCATTGGTCTTCTTCCAAATTTTCAGATCTGCATGTGCAATATAGATTTGTAAATGCAATTTTAAGTGACCTTTTTAGCAAAGTATCTCACCAACCTTCAAAGAGTTAAAAGAGAGCTTTCACAAGATTCCATTTATTAAATAATCTTATAATTATATTCTATAATAAGTAAATTCCTTATTTTTTGTTTCTCTGTATTATTTGAAATGTGTAATTTGTAAATAAAATGAGCTCACTAGAAAGAAAACCTTTAACAGGCTGACTTATAAAAGTTTGTATTGACAAAAGTTTAGACTAATTCCCATGTAGTAAATAAAATGGCCTAGAGTTTATTAGAAAATCTGATCGATAATTTATAAAAATCTGTTTTCTCAAAGTTATATACAAAGGTTGTATCCCATTATTGCATATGTTTTGTGACAGCCAGGAGCAGTTAGCATTCTATATTTTTGTGACCTAATGTAATCTATACAGTTGAACCTCGTTAACATGAACACGCTTAACATGAATTACTTTTAACATAAATTATTCTCACAGTCCCCTATAAAAACGAATACAAAGATTTGATACTGATAACATGAATTACATGTTAACGTGAACAAATTTTTGATTCCCCTTGAGGTTCATGTTAACGAGGTTCGACTGTACAAGCTCGGTTACATTTAATCTTGTGAGTATGATGGACAATGCATTCAATTAATAGTATTTATTTCAAAGTAATTTGATAACAGATATGCTGAAAGCTGCACATTGTCACCTGTTAGCAAAGAATGTAGGCCAATTAATATTCCTAAACATACTTGCATGGGATTTAAAAGGTCTTCTCTGCATCTTTAACATACTTCAGAAACTCCATTAAATATGAAGGTGATGTACAGTTTAAACAGGTCCATTTATAAATTATAAGATGAAGCGAGTGAAAAAGAAATCATTAACTGTTGCAATGATTTGAAATTACTCTGTAAAAGTTGTATCAATAGTAAAAATAAGTGAGCTTTGTTGAGAGAATGTATAAAATTAATGATTTCAGCTCTGACATTTCCATTTTTGTTTAAACACATAGCCTTAAGAGCTTAAACTAGGCACAGAAAGAAATGTTCAAGCTAATGTTAATGCTATGGCAGCAATCTTTACAGATTTCTTGTTCCCATTTGAATGCTTTTAAATGATTCTTTTTTTCTGTGTTTGGGGGGGGGGGGGGGCACAGGGTACCTGAGGTTAACGTTTATTGTGCATTTCTACTTTTTCGATGTTTGTTACAGTTGTTTTATATGCTTCTACTTTTGGAAGTGGTTCTGCAAGTGAAACTATTCTCATATACAGAAATTGCTACGAAATTTGAAAAAGTACATACACACAACAATAGGTATTGACTTCAGGTATCACATGCAAAATAATTAAGCCTTAAGAGCCTAAACTAAGAAATGCTCGAACTAATGTTAATCCTATGGCAGCGTTCCTTACAGATTTCTTGTTCCTATTTTTAATATTTTTAAATGATTCTCTCTCTCTCTCTCTCTTTTTCTTTTTTTTTTTTGGGGGGGGGGGAGGGGGGGGACACAGGGTACCTGAGGTTAACATTTATTGTGCATTTCTACTTTTTCGATGTTTTTTACAGTTTTTTGATATGCGGATACTTCTACTTTTGGAAGTGGTTTTGAAAGGGAAACTATTCTCGTATACAGAAATTGCTACAAAAGTTGAAAAAAGTACATACACACAACAACAGGTATCGACTTCAGGTATTGCATGCAAAAAAAATAATATAAAAGTATTCAAATACAAGTAAGAAATCTGTAAAGACTTTTCCCATAGGTTTAACATTAATGTTTGCATTTATCCGCGTGACTAGCGTAGGTTCTTGTCCACACTAGTCACAGGGAAAAATGAAAACGCTAATGTTAAGTCTATGGGAGTATTATTTTTAAATATCTTGTTTGAATTTTAATATTTTTAAATGATTTTTTTGCATAGGATAGCTGGAGACTATCTACAACTGGGCTAATTTTTACTTTCGAAACCGCTTCTGAATTTGAAATTATCCTAATATTAAAAAAAAACTATAACCAAAATCAGAAAAATAAAAGCTAGCACAGTTGTAGATCACCCTCATCTATACTAAATAAATAAATAAAAAAAAATCATTGAGAAATATTAAAATCAAAGCGAGAAATTTGAAAATAATGCCCCGTAAGATTAACATTAACCTCCTTTTTCTTGGTGTGACTGAAATATCCTTTTAAGATGATTTTATGTAACCTTTTCTACAAGTCACTTTTGTATTTTCTTCGAAAATTTATTTTAGTGCTTATATCCATGTTGAATGAACCACTCTTTTTCTTTAAGGTACTTAAGTTGATCAACCCTGTGTGTGGAATAAACTACAGAGCAAATCAATTGGCAGAGGTAATGCTGTAAGATGGCCAAAACTTCTGGAATTTTGTATATATTAGTAAATTGAAAAGAAAACATTGTATACATAAATATTAGAACTGTGTATATTAATGTAATTTAATTGTTGTAATAAATATCTTTCTATATTTTAATTGCTTGTTTTAAATATTTGTAAATCATAATGAAATCAATTTATTTTCTAAATGTTCTAAAATATTTATGCTTGAACTTTAATATGGTTCTCAAATACCCTGCCTAACAACGTAAAACTTTGACACAATTTTAAACTCATTTTTAAACATGAAGGTATAAAGTTTGCTGCCCTGACTATTTAGTGATTTGGAATGAAAATAAATTTTCCATTTTTTTTGATAAATTACCTTTTGACTTAAAAGCAATTTTGCTCAGGACAACCAATTTTCTTCACTTTTCTTGACCTGCGTGGAGAATTCGGCTGAAAGGTTTTAATAGTATTTTCTGAAAGATGTTATGCATTTACAAAAAAAAAAAAAAAAAAAAAAGATATCTTTCAATTATAGTTTCTGAATTAAAAAATTATACATTGCAAATTTCATGCATTTCTGAACGAAGATTGATAAAGAAAAAAATGTCAGAAATTAGCTCCTTTGAATTTAACGACAGCTTTAAATGTTTTTTTTTTTTTTTCTAAATACCATATGCAATGATATTTTTACTGCTTTTTTAAGCTATTTTTAATAAAAGAAATATTCTTTGGTGATTTTAAGAAATATGAATTTTTATTTTTGCTATAGAAAATTGTATTTTATTTAACAGTTTGTGGCCTTTAAAACTTCCCCTCTCATTTTCAAAATCATTCATGATAGAAATATTTTCACAAAATTTAAAAACAATAACTTGGTTAACAATGTCAAGAGACATCATGCATAATGAAAATCAGTGCAAACATAAAATAATCCTATTTAATTTAATGTTTGCATATGCATGATGTCTCATGACATTGTTTACCAAGTTATTGTTTTAAATTTTGTGAAAATATTTCTATCATGAATGATTTTGAAAATGTTACCATTTGTGCGATGAAACGTTCGTCAATCTAAATAAAGATATTTTATCACTTTTTATAGCAGCATTTAGCTTAAAAAGATCATGTCGAGTCAGACTCGACATAGAAGTACAAAGGATTAAAAAAAAATTCAGATAGATAATAAATTGATATTGCAGAAGTTATGGGCACCTGCATTAAAGAACATCGATGTTTCATTCTCAACAAAAATGCAGAAACAAAAATTAAATATTTCTTAAATTTCTAAAACTTAATTTTTTTAAATAAATATTTAAAGCTTAACTTATAGAAATCCAAAATATTTAAGGTATACTTATTACATCTTTCATTTTCCTATGGATTAAATATTATCCAATACACTTTTGACATTTTTTTCTTACAAATTACTTTTCTAAATTTAAAGTAACATTACTTTTAGGGTTTTCAGTAGATTGATTGCAAAATTTCAGGAGGGAAAAGCTATTAAAAACAGCAGAATTTGATTAGTTTTTAAATAATAGATGGTTGTGCTACAACTAATTGTGTCATTTATAGAATAAGATGTGAATATTTAGAAATTGTTTAATTTTTATACAGATGCATTGTTTGTTAAAAGAAACAAATAACACAGTTTTTGAATTTGTAGATATTTAGAAATTTTTTATCGGATAGAGCTTGTTTTAAAAAACCTTGATATAATTTGTGTATTTTTCTATATCAACCAGAAATCTAAATATTAACTCATTCAGCTAAAAACTTATGCTAAAACCTATTATTAATATTCTAAATTTTAAACTGTACATTAAGTTTTGCAAGAATAATTAAACACCCATTTTTCCATTTAAAAAAAATCATAAGTGGCGATTTGCTGGACAGTGGCAGTTTTAAACATTTAACTGAAAGAAAGAAAATTTAGATTTGTATGTTGAGGAAAAAAAAAAAAAAATTCTAATTTCCAAGTACGTAACAAGAATCTCGGAAGAAATTATAAAATTTTGGTCAATTACCAATTTTTCTTTATTCGTTGAAAATGTAATTTTTATCCTCTTCACGCCCTTGGCGACATGTGTAGATGTTTAGTTTTTATAATTATAATTAGTCAAATAATAAAAGGGACAAAAATTTGATAACTTATTCACTACAGAATCCCTCAAAAAGAGAAGTAAAAATTTTATGTTTTGGCTGCATCAATGTACAGGTTGATAAAAAATAAGGGTAAGACTTTGTACTTTCCCTGTATATATGATTCTGACTACAGAATAACCCATAAGAATCTCCCACACTTGACAGGATAATATAAAACAAAAAGGATTGGAGAGAGAAACTTGTTTGTTTTAAAATATACAATGGATATGACAAGAGTTTAAAATGACTGTGTTTTAGAAATTATGTTTGGTAGTGTTGTCCATTGCGAACAATATACAATTCAAGACGATGTCTGAAATCTATCATCATCTGACATATCATGTCTTGCAGAAGCTGCTACCTCTGCTTGAATTACTCTTGAGGCATAAAACCTATGCTCTTTCTGATCCCAAGAGACTAATATTCAGGTAGAAGTGGCAGCTATTCCACAAGACGAAGCATCAGTGGTGATAGATTTCAGACATTGTCTTGAATTGTGTATTGCTCGCAATGGACAACACTTACCAGACACCATTTCTGAAAGATTGTCATTTTAAACTCTCGTCATACCTATTGTATATTTTTGAACAAACAAATTTCTCTCTGCAGTCCTTTTTTTTTATCCTGTCAATTGTGGGAGCTTTTTTTTTTTTTTTTGGGTCATCCTGTACTTTTACGGTATATATACCATACATTTCATTTACAGTACATATACTGATTACAAACACTTTTACGGTACATATACCACACATTTAATTTATGGTATATATACTGCATAAATATTTTTTACGGTACATATACTGTATATTTAATCTATGGTATATATGCTGTATAAATGGTTTTTACGGTATATATACTGTATATTTAACGTACGGTATATATGCTGTATGAAAGTTTTTTTGCGGTACACATACTTTAAATATTTTACGGTACATATACCGTCCAGTTAAATTACGGTATATGTACTGGTCACAAAGTTGCCAGTATATGTACCGTAATTTTTGAACAAAATTTTTTACTGTGTAAAGTGTGATATAATTGCGCTTCCTGATGTAGATCTTCAGAAATGATATATCGTCGATGTGAGGATAGTAAATTGGGAAGCATAGGTATATATGTTACTTATGATTGCTGGTAGTGTAGAAGACAACGATCATTTTGTATTTACACAAAATACCAAAACCATTAAGAAATACTTAAAACGTTTGCCATATGTTAAGAGATAAACGATGGCTCATACTCAAATTAGAAGTACTTACATCTTAAAAAATTTTAAACAATGTGTTTATATTTTAAAAAATAAATACGAATTAAAATATGCAAATTAATTACGCATATGAAATATAAAATAAAAAGCATTTGCTTAGCTTTTTGCTGCATGAAAAATTAGTGTATTGTTTCAAAATTTACGCTGTGAATTTCATTAAAAAATTATAATTAGAAGGGAAAAATGTTCCTAATAGTTTTAAAGCTTATGATTAAAAAATTAAATTGATATTAAATAATTAGATTTAAATACTTAAGAAAAATGAGTACTGTAGTAGATTTTTTAAAATTTGACAGCAGTAAACTATAAAGAAATGAATTATAATCAAACTGTAACTTGAGGATATAATAAATGTATATTTCAGTTGTATTTTGGATATTGGAGGGTTATAAACGTGTATTATATTTGAAAATCAGACTCCTATTGTTGTAACTTAAATGTTTCTCTGATACTCGTTGTCACATTTCAAATTATTAAAAAGAGTGACTAAGTGTGAAAGAATGTAAAATCACAGTCATATTATAAAGAAATATTTAATAACAAAATTTTTAATAATTCATATGTAATATGTTATTAATAAATAATATGCTCGCTTAACATTTATCATTACACATTCTTGTTACAAACAGTTTCTGAATTGCATTATCAACTGATCATTATAAGTATTGTTACTTTAAAGTTGTAATTCTTCTACGTATTACTTTCTCTAACGCTGTATACAATGTTGCATACATAAAGCTCAATCTCTTATTATGTTCTATAGAGTTTTTGTCATTACACCAGAATTTTCTGTTACTTTTTCCGATATAGAAAAAAACGATCTTCTCTCTCTCTGTCTTTATAAAACACAGGCGTATTAAAATGATCCTCATGAACTGTAAAAGTGACATCACGAGAGAGTTGTTCCATTAATCTAAAGTGGGTGTCTTATTGCGTAAAGACTAATAATGTGCGATAGACAAGGAGACGGCAGCACAGACAATCACCTCAACGAGTTCAAGTCTGAATTTCCAGAATTAGTTAAAACTCGATTCGCATATTACAACGCAATTGGTCTGCCAAGTCATATTTTGGTGGAAAACACCTGAAAACCCGATTTTAGTGGTTGTCCTCGTAGGTTTACTATTGTTTTTTCCAGCCCCAAGTCCTCCATGTTTTCATACCTTAAGTTGCACGAAAACAAAATGGCAAACCTACGGGTCAACCGGTATAATAGGGTTTTCAGGTGTTCTCCACTAAGATATGAGTTGGCAGACGGATTGCGTTTTAATATGCAAATTGAGTTTTAACTAATTCTGAAAATTCAGCCGTGAACTCGATGAAGTGATTCTCTCCCGCCTTCCGGTTTATGATGAAAGCGCTAGTTTTGACATTTCGGATGACACGTTTGTTCGATAGCAGTTCATAAATTAAGCTGTAAAATATGGCGAAATACATTCCAGTAATGAATTATACTTAACTTTGCGTTGACATTTTGTTAAATGTATTTTTCAGTGCGTCTTTCATATTGCATGACTATACGGTGAAATATATTTGAAAACTACACTTCTTTCCTGTATAACTTCCATGTGTAAATTTATTTGTGATAGTCGTTGACACATTTCAAATTATTAAAGGGAGTGAAGATACTGAAAGAATATAAAACTACAGTTATATTATAAATAAAAATTAATAACAAATAATACTTATATACAATTATTAATTGTTAATTATTACATAATATTTTAATAATAAAATATGCTATTCATAATGTCTACATATTTCTTGTTACAAAAAGTTCCTCAAATACATTATCAGCTTATCATTCAAATATTGCAATTTGAAAGTTACAGTTGTTCTATATATGGCCTTCTCTAATCGCTGTATACACTGTTGTAAACACAAAGCTTGTTCCTTTTATTTTCTTTTATAGAGTTCTTGTCATTAACTCAGAAAATTCTATTACTTTCCCCAATATCAGAAAATTAATCTTTTCTCTCTCATGTTTTATAAACGCTTGAATATTAAACTGATCATCATTAATTGTAAAAGTGAGATCACGAGAGAGCGGTTAAATTAAACTAAGGTGAATGTCGCATTGCGTAACGACTAATAACGTGTGATAAAAGCACTAGTTCTGATATTTCGGATTGCAAGTTTGTTCAATAGCGGTTCATAAATTATATTGAAAGAGTTAAACTATGGCGAAATATATTAAAGTACTGAATTATAGTCAAACTCTACATTGAAATTGTAATAAATGTATAATTCAGTAACGTGTATTCGATGTCAAAACAGATGCAAATTTACTTTTGAATGAATGTTTAACATAAAAGAGTTTTTCATAATACTAAAATCATATACGACCATACACACGTCTTATATACGCAATATACCTTATTCTAAAAAGTGATCATTATGTTCCTTAAGAATAGTTAAATGCTAACCGATTTCATGCAAAATACTTAGATCTGTGCGTTGTAAAAAATAATAGACGATTCTTAAGCTTGAAAAATATAATATAACCACGAACGAAAATATGCACTAACCTCATCCAAGTTAACCACAATTTCGAAAAGCCTTCTTTAACTTTGGAAAACTCGTAACACATTATATTTTATTTAAAGAAGCATTTATAAAAATAAAGCTTCTTTGGGAGCCAAAGATTTTCGAAAACATTCCCGAGTAGTTTGTATAGTGTATTAGCAAGTTTTCACAACCCGAAATATAGAAGGGCTCAGATGATAAAGGTGTTGGAGTTTAAGTGGCCTATCAAGCCAAAAGCACCCCATTCTCGATAGCAGGAATTCGCTGTCTCATATTTAAACAATTAGAAAAAATCTCTTGTGGCTATGCTGCTTTTGGAATGGAAATAGGTAAAATGCTCTTACCTGGGATTCATCAATATCGCGATGACGTATAACTTCATCGGTGTGGCGTGGTCAGGGATTTATCCAAAAGCTTCTTGAAGAAATTATTTTTATTTTATTTTGTGAAGCATTATTTATCCTTTGAAGTATCCTTTGAGAGCTTAATATGAATCGCTAAATCCATGGGAAGATATAATGTAATATGAATTAGTATTGTGTGTTTTTACGATAAAGAAAGATTCAACTTTTAGCTTTAAATACTTATAATTAAACATATTACTGGAGTATAAGAAACTCCGTCTTAACAGAGAGGCTACATGATTAAGAGTGATAATACATAAAGCTGCTAAAACACATATTCGCAGCGTAGAAAAAAATATATAATAATTAAAGGTGTCTGGCAACAGTCAAAATGTTCAGATGTTCCTTTTAGTTACATATTAGTGATGAAATCTTAGTTATTAGAACATATGCTTTAGAGAGTTACTCAAGTGGGCTGTAATAGCACTCATTATCAAATGCGGAAGTAAAAAGAAGTAGTTCGTAAATTGGCTTGTTAAAATGATCTGTGTTTAGTAACAAGTTCTTTCTTTTCTTTTTTTTAATCACTTTTAGCAGTTGCCGAAGAACATCTGGGGAATTAAATTTAACACCCCTCCTTAATCTCCTCAGATGGATAAGGTAACAAGTTCATAGTCTTGATGTCACACAAAAGTTGAGGTTTGGGTGTGGGCTTCGTCAAGCAGTCAGCAATCATGTATTGCGTGGGACAATATTTTAATTCGATAATTTTATCTTCCTTTAATTGTCTTATGGCGTGAAAGCGGATATCAATATGTTTTGTCCGCTTCGAAAATTTTTCATTTTCTATCATCTTTATACTGCTTTGGTTGTCATGGTAAAGTAAAATAGGTTTTACTTGATACAAGTTAAGATCTTCTAGCAGTTTTAATAGCCATAAAATTTCTTGTCCTGCGGTTGCTGCAGCAACATATTCCGCTTCAGCGGAAGAATATGCAATGCTTGACTGTAATTTTGTAGTCCATTGAATGGGATTATCACCCAGAAAAAAAATATTGCCGGTGGTTGATTTTCTATTTTTAGTGTCCCCAGCCCAATCAGCATCAGCATACGCGATGAGTATTGGTGGTTTATTTTTACTTATTGTTAGGCATAGGTTTTTTTGTGCAATTGAGGTAAATAATAATTCTTTTTGCCGCTTTCCAATCCTTCTCGCGTGGCGTTGCACTTCTCCTACTAAGTATATTTACTGGTGCCATAATGTCGGGTCGAGTGACTGTGGCAATATACAAGAGCGAACCGATCGCTTGCCTAAACTTTGTATTGTTCGGAAGTAAATTGTCGCTATCTTCTAATTTATAGAAACCTACTTCCATCGGTGTACCAATAGGTCTTGCATCTGTTAAATTTAACTTTCTAACCAAATCTTCTATTTTTGACTTTTGGTTTAATTTGTAACCATCATTCGTTTTGATTATGTTGGTTCCTAGGTACTGACTTATTTCGCCTAAGTCTTTTACTCCGTACTCATTTTGCAATTGTTTTATTACATCTTTAATTATTTCACTTTTACTCGCGATTAAAATATCGTCAACGTAGACGATGATATAAGTGAAATTTTCCTTTTCTTTTCTAGTAAACAAACATGAGTCAGCAGTGCTTTGCACAAAATTCATGTTTTTTAATGATTCTGCGATCTTTTTGTGCCAGGCTCTAGCTGCCTGCTTTAAGCCGTAGATTGTTTTATTCAGTTTACACACTTTGTTTTCACAATTTTTTTCTATAAAACCCTCTGGTTGTTTCATGAAAATTTCTTCTTCTATTTCGCCGTGAAGAAATGCAGTGTCGATGTCAATGTGTTGAACAGAAAGATTTTTGTATGCCGCTGAGGCTAAAAATGTGCGGATTGTTGTGTGTGAAACTACGGGTGCGAAGGTTTCATCATAATCTTCGCCGTACTTCTGATTATATCCTTTCGCTACTAAACGGGCCTTGTATTTTTGTACATTTCCTAAATTATCTAACTTTCTCTTAAAAATCCACTTACAACCAATAATTTTCTTATTTGGTGGGGGATCCACTAAGTCCCAAGTTTTATTTTTCTTTAATGAGTTGATTTCTTGTTGAGTGGCTTTGAGCCAATTTTCTTTTTCTACTGGGTTGTTCATGTTTGCTATGTCATAAAAATCGGTTGGTTCGAATGTGTCATTTGTTTTTACGTGACATACGTATCTGTCGGGTGGTACTCCTCTATTTGACCTCTGAGACTTTCTCGGTTCTACGTCGGGTTGTTTGGACGCGGTTGGTTCTTCGTCCGAATTACTTAACTCTGTTTGAATGTATTTGTTGTCATTGTCTGAGTTTTCTACCTCTTCGCTTTCTTTTAAGTTGTTTTCACTATTTTCTATAAATTTAACTGTTCTCGCTATTATTATTTTGTTTTCTTTTGTAAATATACGGTAACCTTTTGATTTGTTGTCATACCCCACAAGTATTCCTTCCTGCGCTCTATCATCTAATTTGTTTCGCTGATGTTTTTGTATATAGGCATAAGCTTTACAGCCGAATGTACGCAGGTAGTGTAAGGTGGGTTTTCGGTTGAACCAAATTTCGAACGGTGTTTTGTTTGTTATTTTGGTTGGTAGCCTATTCTGCAGGTGATTGGCGGTATTTATGGCTTCTCCCCAGAATTTTTGAGGTAAGCCTGCTTCGGAGAGTAGACTCCTAGTCATATCTAATAATGACCTATTCTTTCTTTCCGCTACGCCGTTTTGGCTCGGACAAAATGGTACAGTAAACTGGTGTTGGATACCTCTTGCCCTTAGGTATTCTTCCGTTTGTTTACCTAAATATTCCCCTCCATTATCGGATCTAATAGCTTTAGGGAATCTGCCGAATTGGGTTTTCACCATGGCTACATAATCTTTTAACTTTTCGTGAACTTCATTTTTATGCGAAAGTAAGTAAATTACTGTGAACCTTGAATAGTCGTCTATAAAAGTGACGAACATTGTTTTTCCCCCGATAGTAGGTGTACCGATAGATGTGCACACGTCCGTGTGTATCAGATCGAGCACTTTGCTTGTTTTGGGACAGTTTGTTGATTTCGGATATGGGGCATCACTTATTTTTGTTTGGATACATATTTCACATAATGCATTATGATTACAGTTATTTATTTTTATACCGTCTGCTAAGTTTTTATTTATTAATTCTTTTATCGCATTATAGTTACGATGGCCAAGCCGTTTGTGCCAAACTTCTATGCAATTTTTATTTTTACATTCATGTGCAATGTTTACTTTATTAGTTTCAGCGCTTTCTAATAATTCGACTTGATATAAATTATTTTTCATTCTTGCTTCAAGATAAATATTCCCGTTTCGGGATAACGTGCATTTTTCTTTATCGAAAATTAATTTATAGCCATTCTGTGTTGCTTTGCTTACCGATATGAGGTTCGATTCTAATTCTGGTACGTATAATACTTCTTTTAATGTGATTGTGTTTATCCCTCCATCGGATGTTTTTGTTTTAAATGTCGTTTCACCTGTACCGTGTGAATTCAGCGTTTTGCCATTGGCAATGATGACTGTCGTCTTTTCAGTGTCGTTAAACTTAGTGAATGCATCTTTACTGTTTAGAATGTGTGTCGATGAACCTGAGTCGATTATCCAGGTTTGTTTTCCTGGTTTCTGGACTAAAAAAGCTGCGTCGCTGCCTTTTCCTGAATTGCCCTGTGTTTTGTTAATCCGAATTGGTTCTGTTTCACGGTTTTTGTTTTCTCTATAATAGTTTGCGTCTTCATAACATAACGATGATGTGTAATACTTGGATTTGTGCGGCTGTTGTTTTTGTGACGGTGAGTAAGTGTTTCTGTTCTTAAGATGCCAGCACTCTCTGTATGTATGGTTTTTTAATTTACAGTATGTGCACTGTTTGTCCTTTTTATTATAGTGTTCAGCCGGAAACTTTTTATGCGTTTTAAACGCTTTTAAGGAATTCTCGCTCTGATCTGTGTTTTCTAAACGTCTTGTATATTCATCAGTGAGTTTTCCTTTTATAAACTCTGAATTAAGTTCATTTTCTGGACGGGCCTCGAGGGCTATAATTAAGGTGTTGTAGCTAAGTGGTAATGAACAAAGTAACAGAGCTGAAATGTGCGAGTCATTAATAGTTTCGCCTATGGCTGAAAGTTTATCAACAAGTTCTAAAATATGTGTAATGTGTTTTATTAGATTGCCGTTTTCTGGGAGTTTTGCTCCGTATAATTTTCTCAGCAAATATAACTTGCTTGAGAGATTAGCCCTTTCATGAATTGTTTTTAAAGCTTGCCAGGTTTCTCTGGCAGTGTTTAAGTGCTTTACATGCACGATCTGTGAGTCTTCAATACTCAAGTTGATAATTGCACGTGCTTTACGGTCCCTCTTCGTCCAGTCCGTGTTAATTGGATCTGGGGGATTTTCTGTTATTACATCAAACAATTCTTCTTTTATTAAAATCATTTCTGCGCGAAATTTCCAATTTGAGTAATTATGCGAATTTAATTTTTCGACAATTTGAGTTTCTTTTATCCCTGCCATGTTTATTTTTATTTGTTTATGCGACCAACCTATTTCCTTTTTATTTATTTATTTACTGTAAAATGTAAAATGAACGATTTCTTTTTTTATTATTATTATTACTCACAACCAACAAATTGTTCATTCACTAATTATTTAAATGTTCATTACATAAAACATAAATATATAAATGTTTCTTTTTCATTCACCTTAATATTTCTGGTACAATAACATTCATTATTTTATTCAATGCAGCATCTTTTTATTTTTTTTTTATTCAGAACATGAATACTTTTAATATTTATAATCTAAGCCACTATATAAAATTTTTCTTCTTTTTCGCTAAACATGAGCACTTTATCTGTCTCATTAATCTTTTTGTTGGAGTTTAAGTGGCCTATCAAGCCAAAAGCACCCCATTCTCGATAGCAGGAATTCGCTGTCTCATATTTAAACAATTAGAAAAAATCTCTTGTGGCTATGCTGCTTTTGGAATGGAAATAGGTAAAATGCTCTTACCTGGGATTCATCAATATCGCGATGACGTATAACTTCATCGGTGTGGCGTGGTCAGGGATTTATCCAAAAGCTTCTTGAAGAAATTATTTTTATTTTATTTTGTGAAGCATTATTTATCCTTTGAAGTATCCTTTGAGAGCTTAATATGAATCGCTAAATCCATGGGAAGATATAATGTAATATGAATTAGTATTGTGTGTTTTTACGATAAAGAAAGATTCAACTTTTAGCTTTAAATACTTATAATTAAACATATTACTGGAGTATAAGAAACTCCGTCTTAACAGAGAGGCTACATGATTAAGAGTGATAATACATAAAGCTGCTAAAACACATATTCGCAGCGTAGAAAAAAATATATAATAATTAAAGGTGTCTGGCAACAGTCAAAATGTTCAGATGTTCCTTTTAGTTACATATTAGTGATGAAATCTTAGTTATTAGAACATATGCTTTAGAGAGTTACTCAAGTGGGCTGTAATAGCACTCATTATCAAATGCGGAAGTAAAAAGAAGTAGTTCGTAAATTGGCTTGTTAAAATGATCTGTGTTTAGTAACAAGTTCTTTCTTTTCTTTTTTTTAATCACTTTTAGCAGTTGCCGAAGAACATCTGGGGAATTAAATTTAACAAAAGGTGGTATGTGATTAAAAAAAATTGTTAATCATTTTATTGGACAAAATCAATGGTCCTCTGACACCTATTTGAAAAAAACCTAATACTCAGAGAGATTGTAATTGATAAAGGAGACATTTATCAATAGACGCAAATAGATATTTGTAACTTTACAGCTCATTTTCATTTTCTTCATTTTTTTTTTTGGATGCTATTAACTCCCAAGTAACATTCTGATAATGAACAAACAAGTTTCACAGTCACCCAAGAAAAATTAACAAAATTATTATTTAAACTAAATAAGGAAATTTAAACAGACTTGAATACATTTAAAAAGCATTCAAATTAAAAATATACACAGTTTTTCATAAAAGATGGGCAATACATTAGAAGGTGATTTTACACATACAAACAAACAAATTTCATCGAAGAATGCATGGTCGGAAATAAAACGCAAAGATACTGTCGCGTTTGGCAACTTGGGCCATGCAAACGTTAAAGCTCCGTTCCAGTTGCGAGTTATCGGAAGAAGCATGACAGTAATAGTATGCGACTGTGATATGGGGAAGAAGAACAAAGCGTATGAAAAATTTCGCTTCGATTAATACATAAAAACCGGTTATCCGAGTGTGCAACTATCAATCGTGGAATTAACGTATCGGAAGATGTTGCCTTTCACTATAGGAAAAAGCCTGATATGCAGTTTATCGACGGAACTGCAAATTGAAATGGCTCAGAGGTTTAATAGTATTTATATGAAGAGCGAATTCCCATCTTGTTTTTCTCACGTTAATCGTTGTTTCTGTGATTTTGCCTCGAATAACAACATCACCTTCGGCGCCCTCTAGCACTTTTTCATTTTAATTCTGACCAAGCATTGTTTGATGAAAGTTGTTTGTTTGTATAGTATCACCTCTTAAAAATTTGCCCATTTTTATGAAATACCCTGTATACATAAAAACATTTAATTTAAAACCAAATAATATAAAGTACATTTTTTGCTATCGTTTTGTCATCGTATAGCCTCATCAGTACTAACATCAACTACATAAATAAAACATCGAACACACACTAAACACCGTCATGTATATATTTTATGTACATATTTTAAATTTAAATTCCTTTTTAAATGTATTCATTTCTGTCTGATGTTTCATATTTACTTTAAATAATATTTTAATTCTGACTTTAAAATGTAAAGAAAAAAATATTAAATTTAATATTACTTTCTTACTCTTGTATGTATAAATTCCATTATTGAGCTGAAAAAATGTTTAATTTAGAATGGGTAGCAACCCAAATAAAAAAGAAAAATTGCCAGTTAAACTGATGGCCTTGAGCTCACAGTCTATTTGCACTAATTGTACATTATAATCTTACTTCAAAGAATAATGCCTTTCGGAAAATAATTAAGAAGGGGATTAGCCCCCCCCCCCATGTTTCACCTCTTTATACTTAACCAATGAGCCTCGAAATCTCATCAGGTAAGCGACTTATCAGAGTAAACTGGTATAACAAATTTGAAGCAAATCGGATGGAAAAACCCATTTATTTAAATTAGCCCACCCCCGTTCTCCCTTTTATACTTTACAAATGAACCACCAAATCTAATCAGGGAAGCGGCTTATCATAATAAACCGGTATACCAAATTTGAAGCAAATCGGATAAGAAAATATATTTATCTAAATTAAGGGGTATCGCCCCCCCCCCCCCAGTAACCACCTTTTATACGTAAACAATGAACCTTCAAATCTATTCATGGAAGCGTCTTATCAGAATTAACCAGTATACTAAATTTGAATAAAGTCCAATAATTCTGCATGAAAAACCCATTTATCTAAGTTAAGGGGGATTAGCTCCCCGTACCCCCTTTTATACTTAACCAATGAACCCCAAAACTAATCAGGGAAGCGCCTTATGAGAGTAAACTTAGAAAAAAATTTTTGATGTGAATCAGATATTTCTATCAAAAGTTATCGCGTTACGTACATACGTACATACATACATACATACAGATCCTGCTGGCACATAAGATCTCAGGCTTTCATAGCCTATGAGCTAAAAGACGGACATTCCGGTTTGAGAAAACTGACTAATAAAACCAATTCTAAACGTTTTCAAAAGTCAGTGACAGAGAATTTCGGAATCGTGCTCTGAAGAAGTTATTGTACATTTTTGTTCCTGGAAAAAATATATTTTCCAAAATTAAAAATATTTGACCTTTTTTTTTTTTACAGTGAACATTACTTAACCCTTTATCTACTGACTGTACCTATAAGTACCATTTAAATAACTTGTTATAAAATTCATTTAATACATCGATTAGTTGTAATACATTTTAGCATGAGTTATAGATACATTACTTTATCTTGTTACAAAAACATTATTGGTTACACAAAACAAATATATTTTTAACAGGATGAATTCGTTTGCCTTTGTATCTTTTCAGCTTTTATGGCGTTGGGGAAGGGGGGGGGGGCGGAGGATCTTTCAATTCAGAAATATTTCTATATTTCTATTGTAAGAACATTATATATGTACATTTCCAAATTCTACAAAATACTAAAGAGAATATTTAAAATAAATGATTTGCGTGGGGTTAGAATTATTGCCCAAAATCCCTATAAATTCAAATTTAACGAATTCTTCTAAATCCTTCCATCATTCTAAACCCCTTCTAAAATTTATTAAATGATTATGTAAATCTTCTAATGTAGTTTAAGAAATTCACGAAAAATGCTTTAGAAGATAAAATTTTCATGATTTCATAATTCAATACATAAAGGGTTTAACGAGGTTTTAAAATGTAGAAGTATATTTCTAGGCTTAACTATTTCCTAAAATATTAAAAATCTCCTTCCATAAAAAATTCTCAATTTTAAAGCAAGTTTAAAGACATTCTTATCACTCCAATATCTTTTTAAAATAAGAAACTATAAAGGAATAAACTTTTATTTTTATCTAAAGAAGAAAATTTTGAAAGAACAGAAACTTCGTTTCAACGTTCTTTTATGCTACTTTGAACAAAGCTCGAAAATGAGCTTTGGTCTCTTGAGAAATTTAAATATTTTCATTTGGTCTTCGAAAATGTTATCGTGTTTTTCCTTGTGACACTGCAGTTGTTTATACGTTTGGAGAATGTTTTCGGTTAAAGTCAGTTTTCTGAATTTTTTTGAATTAATGGAATAACTTAAATGCATTTTCTTCTATATGTGTATTCTTAGGTAACAAAAGATTTATTCGAATTATATATACTGTTATTTTTGAAAATCATGTTTTTAATGCATGCATGAAAATTAAATATGATGGCAATGAATTTTGTTAAGAATATTAATAATAGGTAAAAAAAAATCGTGCTGGTCTGCTAAAAACAAGATTAACAACTTCTCGAATGTTACGTAGTTTCGTGCTTCTTCAAATTTGGCCAAAACAAAATCTAAATGGCGTCTTTTCTTTATTAGTGACATAAAACGTTGAAATTTAATAAAGTTCAAAGCGTCATAACTCGTTAAGTTTTTGCTGTAAAATAATGGGATTATTTTAATGTTCTTCTTGATACAATGTTTTTAAATTTTACTTACAAGAAATAATAATAAATTTCATATTTTGATATGTATACGGCCAATTGAAAAACAAATGCCATACATTTAAACATTCCGATAAAACTGTACATTGTAACTATAGTTCTTCTAATTTGAAGTTACAATGTTTTTAAATTTTACTTACAAGAAATAAAAATAAATTTCATATTTTGATATGAATGCGACCAATTCAAAAACAAGTGTCATACATTTAAACATCCCGATAAAGCTGTACATTGTAACTACAGTTCTTCTAATTTGAAGTTACAATGTTTTTAAATTTTACTTATAAGAAATAAAAATAAATTTCATGTTTTGATATAATTACGGTCAATTGAAAAACAAATGCCATACATTTAAACATTCCTATAACGCTGTATATTGTAACTATAGTTCTTCTAATTTGAAGTAGGTTTCTGCAATAACACTTTTTGTGATGATCGCAATATACTCTATGGTGGATCATATGACAAGATGGGTATTGAGGGACAAAATAAGTTCCTAGCAACTTTAGGCATTTACAATATTTAAAAAAAAATATATTCAGATAAGAAATCGTTAAATGCAATACACTAGCGTGGTATTAAAAAAGAAAAGTCGTCTTTCGAGAAAGTAATAACCTCGGATAGATATTTATGATTCTTAATATTACGCGATTGTCGAAAAAATACGCAATTTTGAAAGCAAATAAAGAGAGAAATTTTTGATAAAAACTTGTATGACACCTTAAGGCATTATATACTCGTATAGACCTTTAAGGATTACAGATACTTTAAAGAAACTTTTAAATTTCTTTCAAGAAAGTAGATTAATAAAAAGGATTGAAATTTTAATCGCCTTTTGTATGTTATAATCATTTTTTAAAGAAAATTTAATTTTTAAGCTATCTTATTATCACATTAACTGTTCAATAAGTGCAAAATAATGAAGTTTTATAACGAGTTACTTTCTTATTTGCCATTTTCATAATTTTCCAAGCATCATAATTCAATAAATTTTAGTTATAAAAACATGTGATTAAAAGCATGATGTGTCCTTTTTGACATTTTTTTATTTAACGTATAAGAAATGGGCATGCGTATAAGAAATAAAAAATGAAGTGTCATATTTTAACATATATATATCCCCTTGAAAATCAAATGCCATACTTATAAACATTCCTATAAACTTGCACTTGTTTTCTATAGTTTTTGGAATTTGAATTATGTTTCCCTCAGTAACAGTTTTAAGAGATGATAGCCATAACATCTATAATGAATCAAATGGCATGATGCATATTTAGGAATAAACTAACTTGAAAACTATTTTTAAGATATTTATGACATTTTAAAAAGTAACTCATATACGAAATCATGACATTGATCACACAAGCGTGATATAATAAAAGGAAATGTCTTCATTAGAGAGTGTAATAACCTCAAGTATATATTTATGTTTCTTAATACCATTCGATTGTCGAAGAATTACGGAACTTTATAAAGACAGAATTATTTGATAAAAGGATTTATATGACTAACCCAAAATTACAAATACTATAAAGAAATTTTAGTATCTAGTTTTAAAATGTAGGCTAGAAAAGGATCTCAGAAAGGCTAATTTTAAATCTGATTTGTATTTTATCATGCTTTTTAAAGGAGAATTTAATTTCAAGATACCTTATTATCAATACACTTTCCAGTAAGTCCGATTTTAAGCAATTATACTGGGTCAATCCATTTCAAGTGGTCCAGAAAATCATTTATTCGTTGCTTGACCATTTTTTTAAAAAAAAAATCTGATATTTTTTGTACAACAACCCTAACATGATGGAAGTTCAAAATGACTATTATTTTAATTACATTAATTTTTTTGTTGTGCATGGCGGCCATCTTTGTTTCATCGTCTGTAGCAATTTTCTCACATGTGGGGTTTAAGGAATTGTATATAACTCATCGTTTATTTCTTCAATTCAAGTGCGGATTAAACCAATTTGTATAGAATACATTGGGCTAAAAATTTGATGACAGAGTAGTTTCCGAAAATAAATCCTTATTGGTGAAATTTCAGCATAAAGTTTCAGTTTTTTTCGAAAATTTGTCCGTTTACAAGAGGAAAATTTTTTAGGAAGGAAAACTGTCAACATGACATAATTTTTTTTTTTTTTACAAATAGGCCAAAATTGCTTGTTCACACGCACTCACACGCAACTCACACGCAAAGTTACAGATCTGGGACTTGCTTTCTCTTCGCTAAAAAAAATCCCAATTTTTTCAAAAATGTCAAAAATCGCACTTTTGAGGCTTTGATATATCTGGTGGGGCACGAGATAAAAATCTGAAGTTCTGGTTTCTGAGAGTATTGTGTGGTATTGTTATGTACATGAAATTTCAGGATGGAGATTTGGCTACAAGCTGAGATATGGCAAGGACAACATATCAAAACAATACTGTCAAACTATTGTTTTGTTGTAGCCACAGGTACGTATTTATCTCAGAGAGTCATTTAATTTTTTTATTATCTTTAAATAATAGTAACAAAAAATAAAGCCTTTTGAAAAGCTTAGAAATTAAGCTAAAAAATAATTATACCTAAGGCCTACATTTTGTATAGTTTCAGTAATTTTTATTGTAAGTAATTTTAGTAACTAAAAGAAACCTCAGCAATTTTACATAAAGAAAATAAAATATTTTTATACAAGACCTGAGACAAAAACAGAATACGGAAAGAGAAAATACTTTAATGTTGACATACCTATATTGGTGAAATTTCAGCATAAAGTTTCAGTTTTTTTCCAAAATTTGTCCGTTTACAGGAGGAAATTTTTCTGGCAAGAAAAATTGTCAACATGAAATATTTTTTTTTACAAAAAGCCGAAAATAATTGTACTCACACGCCTAGTTCCAGATCTGGGACTTGCTTTTTACTCATAAAAAAAAAAAAAATCCCAATTTTTTCAAAAATGTCAAATTGCCACTTTTAAGGCTTTGATATCTCTGGTGGGGCACGAGATAAAAATCTGAAACTCTTTTTTCTGATATTATTTTATGGTATTATTATGCACAAAAAAATTAAAGATGAAATTTGAGTGCACTCTGAGATATAGCGAGAAAAAGATATGAATAAATGCTATTAAGAGCACGTTTAGATGAATTAGATTTATCTGCGTTATTACAATATTTACACATGAAACATGGTTTGTTGAAAACACTGATTTACTAAGAGACTATATACACTATATTGCCATTAATGACCGGCAACTTTCAACTTTAGACATTTTGTCGAATATTTTGAAATATAATTGACAGATTCTTCTGGAATTTTAGGATTGAAAAGAACAAGTATGACCACATATTTAGCAATGTCGATTTATTAAGGTGGGCAATTAGGGGGCCAACAAAATATCAAAGAAACAAAATAATACTTGGGACCACCCTGTAATATAAAATGCACGAAATGATCTATCGCTGCCGAATATAAATAAACAGACATTGTGTAATATGTCTATTCTTTTGTGTAAGAATAGCATATATATTAAGAGAGATATAGCCATTTATTTAAAAAAATTAAAAAATTCTTGCATGTTTTTTGCTTATAACATGGAGGGTTTTGAACCAAAAATAACCCCGGTTTCAGAAAGATTGACAAAATGTAGTAGAAACAATATAGTGCAATTGGAATATAAATATATTAAATATTTTAGGAAATATGAGTAGTTGTATGAAATAATTTTTATCTGCGCATGCGGGAACGGTAATAAGGATCATTTTACATAATTTAATAGTCAACTCTATTGAGCAACTTTTTAAAAAAATCTAGTCAAATATCGTAAAAATTCAGAAAGATATCGGCGTTAGAGTAAGCAAATTTTTAGTTGTTCTCTAAAAGCAGCTAAATGATAAGGGATTTTACACAAATTGTTATTTTTAATTTTTATTTTTTTTTTAAATTTTCATTTTTTATTGATGCATTAGTTTTCTTGGATAACCACCAGAACGAGCCTATACCATGATCAAAAGAAGTATCAAAATGGAAGCTTTTTTTCCAAATCTACTCGTTGATACTCATTAAATACTAACTTTTTTCTGAAAGTCAGTTAATAAAAAATGACAACTTGTGTAAAATCCCTTATCATTCAGCTACTTGTAGAGAACAACTAAAATTTGCTTACTTTAACGCCGATATTTTTCTGAATTTTTACGATATTTGACTAGATTTTTTAAAATAAATTGCTCCATAGAGTTGACTATTAAATTATGTAAAATGATCCTCGTTATCGTTCGCGCATGCGCAGATAAAAATTATTTCATACAACTTCTCATATTCCCTAAAATATTTAATATATTTATATTCCAATTGCACTATATTATTTCTACTGTATTTTGTCAATTTTTCTGAAAACGGCGTTAAATTTGGTTGAAAACCCTGCATGTTATAAGAAAAAAACATGCAAGAATTTTTTTAATTTTTTATATAAATCGCTATATCTCTATTAATATACGTTCTATTCTTACACAAAAGAATACACATATTCCACAATGTATGTTTATTTATATTCGGTAGCGGTAGATCATTTCGTGTATTTTATTTTACAGGGTGATCGCAAGTATTTTTTTTTCTTTGATTTTTTGTTGCCCCCCCCCCCCCCCAATTGCCCCCTTAACAAATCGACATTGTTAAATATGAGGTCATACCTTTTCTTTTTAATCCTGAAATGCCAGAAGAATCTGTCAAATATATTCCTAAATATTCGATAAAATGTCTAAAATGGAAAGTTGCCGGTCATTAATGGCAACTATATTAATGGCAATATAGTGTATGTTAAAGAACGTTCTAAGTAATATCTTCACAGAATTTAGGAGAGATGATTTCTACCAGTTACTGTTGTCAGTTCCATAGGGGTGATCTTTTTCAAAATTTTATTTTTAGGAACCAAGTCTTGTCATCTCTTGATAACTTGATTGAAGTTCTTGACCCGGCTAACTCATAGAAATGAACTTTGAAATCACCATGTTTCAGTCTCACTTAATTAATAATTCCTCGCTTACTTCTTATCATGCAACAATCTCATTTTTCTGCAGTATATATTTCGAAAGGGCTTTGGATATCTTTACTTTCTGAAAATTACTGGAGGGTGATGGTTGGTAACATCCTATAAATGTTTCATTTACAGGAACATCCTTGTAGTAGAAAATAGTTTCAGGGACTGGCAAGCAGCATTAAAACTGTGGTTTTTAAACCAACAAGCAGGAATGTGTTTTGATACGCTTGATCATGTCTCAACAAGTATGTTAACATTAACAGCTTTTCTCTATCCCTACTCTGTTTTTTTTTTCTGCGGCCTTGTATAGAAATATTTTTCTTTCTTTATGTAAAAGTGATAAGGTTTCTTTTAGTTACTAAAATTACTTACAACAAAAATAACTGAAATCATACAAAATGTAGGCCTTAGGCATAATTATTTTTTAAATTAATTGCTAAGCTTTTCAAAAGGCTTTATTTTCGGTTTCTATTATTTTTGCTTATGAAAAAAATTAAATTAAATGGCACTCTGAGATAAATACTTACCTGTGACTACAACAAAACAATAGTTTCTCAGTATTGTTTTGATATGTTGTCCTTGCCTTATCTCAGCTTGTAGTCAAATCTCCATCCTGCATTTTATGTGCATAACACTAATATAAAATACCGTCAGAATATCTCGTGCCCCACCAGAGATAACAAAGTCTCAAAAGTGCGATTTTTGACATTTTTGAAAAATTTAGGATTTTTTGGGGGTGAAGAAAAAGCAAGTCCCATATCTGGAACTTGGCGTGTAAGTACAAGCACTTTCGGCCTATTTGTAAAAAAAAAAAAAAAAAAAAAAAAAGTCATGTTGACAGTTTTCCTTGCTAGAGAAATTTCCTCTTGTAATCGGACAAATTTGGAAGAGAAAAACTGACATTTTATACTGAAATTTCACCAATAAGGATTTATTTTCGGAAACTACTCTATCACCAGATTTTTATCCCAATGTATTTTGTACAAATTACTTTAATCCGCACTTGAATTGGAGAATTAAACGATGAGTTATTTACAGTTCCGTAAACCCTTCATGTGAGAAAATTGCTGCAGACGAGGAAAAAAAGATAGCTGCGATGCATAAACAAAGATTAATAAAATTATAATAATAATCATTTTGAACTTCCATCATATTAGGGTTGTTGTACAAAAAAAATTCAGATTTTTAAAAAATGGTCAAGCTACCAGTGCTGGAGCACTTGAAATGGATTGACACTATTACTAACTAACTGAAACGTTTAGCATTGCCTGGATCCGTGATAATAAACTTAAGTTAACATTAAATTTGTATGATTCCATATTTTAACTCGCTTTTGTCTGAAATCATATTTAAATCAAAATATCGTGAAAAATATATTCATTTTTAGTCGTGAAAACCCTCGTAAGAAAACATTTTAATCTGAGTAAAAAATTTCACTTTTCGTTAAAAATGTTTTTTTTTTTTTTTTTTTTTTTTTTTTTTTTTTTTTTTTTTTTACAAAAACATAATAAATTAGACAACCTGTAATTGTTAAAATGTTTAAAGTGTTAGATGTGTTGTATAAAATGCTTGTTTGCTGACTGCGTGCATAATCATTAAAAAACCATATTTTGCGGTAAAAGGGCTCGAAATAACTGCATCATGAAAAGAGAAGGGGAGATAGAACGTTAATAAATATATACTTTCTAGTCGTCCAAATCATGTGCATAATTTTCCTGTAAATAAATTGATATTGAGTTGTAATAAGTAGTGTTTCCTTCTGTTATTTTACATTTTCATTCTTTTATATTTCTTCTCATGAAGAGTATGTATGGCATTTTTTTTTTAATTATAACTTATTATTTCTCTCCTATATGTTATAATTTCTGAACCAAAATTCTGAGAAGTCATGTGCTTAATTTTCCGGGAAAGAAATTAATATTGAGTTGTAATAAGCAGTGTTTCCTTCTGTTATTTTACTTTTTCTTTCTTTTAGATTTCTTCTCATGAAAAGTATGTTTGGCAATTTTTTTGAAATTATAACTGATTATTTCTCTCATATATGTTACAATTTCTGAACCAAAATTCTGAGATATAAATATGAATCCGAAACTGTGAGTAATTTGTGTACTAAAGTATTGATATTTAATTGTAAAAATCACTGTTTAACGCTTAACTGTTTATTTATTTATTTTTTCCCCTAAATGAATTTATTAGTTTTAAAAATTTTTTAACCCTTTATTTATATTATACCTGAATCAAATAGATACTCGATCATTACTAAAAGGTTAGTTAATAGTATTAAAATTTCAGAGCTATTATATAAAATTAAATGTATTTTTTAATCAAAATGTGCGTTGCGTAATGTTCTTTCTATGGTAAAATGCGCCGTAAAAACGAAAAGTGACTTCGAGGATAGATTTTTTTTTTTCAAATGGTTAATTTTCGTATTTTTTTAAATGATTTGAAGTGTTGCAAAAATAATTGAATGCATATTATATTTGGTATTTTGTTTTTTGCGCATTCTAATTTTTGTGTCGATGTGTAATTTTAATGTTCGTTGGCCAGCTTCATCCGCCATCTTGTTTTAAAATGGCGACTTGAATTTTGCTGCCATTTTTGGAAATTTTTAGGTTTCCTAATTTTCTCTTTAAAATGACCTATGTTGTTAACTTAAACTGTGTGACACTTTAAAATATCTTTTAATGTTTTTAACATTCTGTTCAAAATGATACATAAGAGTTTCTATAAGTATACAATAATATATTGACATACATAAGACATTTTCTATAAGTATACATAATACATTATACTTAAGACATTTTCTATAAGTACAAAACGTTAGAAAACATGAATTTTTTTCAAAAATTCAAATGGCCGCCATTTTGAAACAAGATTGTGGATGAAGCTGGCAAACGAACTCGGTCGAGACATTAGTATGTGCTATGCATATGAAAAAGTTCATCCAAATCGGTTCAAAAATTCAAGAGCTACAACCTGACAAAATTCAGATATCAATATATATATAACCATTATATAATTAAAATTCATCATCAATTTCCATCTAATAAAATAAAATAAATAAATTTAGCTTCAATACATTATACAAAATAAAAATGGAACCTATGACTTGCAACACAAAATTAAGTACAATACCACTAATTCACTAGCATATTGCGGACGATTAATCCATTTAAAACATATGAAAAATCATTAAATTTAATGCAATAACCAATTAAAGACAAAAGATACAGATAACGAGCGAAATAATGTTGAACACTTAAAAGACATAATAAACTAATAAAATATCAATTAGATGGATGTATCAGGAAGCTCATATTGCATTTCACTTCATCAGGGGTACATGGAACACAATTATAAGCAATACATAGTCGATTTCTGTAAAATAATCCAGCTATAAGCTAAAAATTGAATTCCTTTATGTATCCAATCTACTATAATCCAAAAAGTATAAATTTACCATGTCATATAAATTAAATGAAGTAAATAATTATTCAATGCAAGATCCACAATAATGAAAAACATGAACAAAATTGGAACACATAAATTAAAATCTTACACAGTAATAGAATTTCTATTACCATATTAAAATCGCAAACATGTATCAATTTTAACACAGTGAAAAATATATTATGTATGGATCTATATATATATAAATAGTATATACATATATAAGTCAACATTTCAAGAAAGGGTGGTTTTGGATGTGTGTGTCATGTATAGCGAAATTTCTCAAAGTGTTTTCCTTCGGTTGCAATAGGTAATTTTTTACTTTTTGTAATGAAAGCTACCTAAATGTGTCAACAATTTTGGCCACCAGTGTATATGTATCAAATTCGCACTCTCTGACAAGAGAACTGTGGGAATCCATTAAATTATAGATAACCTAAAAGATAATTCTCATTTTTTTTTTTTCAAATCCTTTCAGAAAGCCTTTCACCAATGAATTAGATTATTTTGTAATAAGAAATAATTGTACATTATTATTTTTTATTTATTTATTTATTTATTTATTTTTTTTTTCTGCAATTTAAAGTCTTATCTATTTTAAGATTATATATACACATAAATATATAGTGGTAGCTTCATTTATCATTACCCTTTATATACTGAATTATGAATTCATGAAAATTTTATCTTCTAAAGCATTTTTCATGAGTTTTTGAAACTATATTAGCATATTTACATACTATTTAATAAATTCTAGAAGGATTTTAGAAGGGTTGAAGGATTTAGAAGGATTAATTAAATTTGAATTTATAGGTATTTTTTGCAATATTTATAACTCCACTCAAATCTTTTATATTAAATATTTTTCTTAGTATTTTGTAGAATTAGGTAATGTACAGATATAATATACTTACAATATAAATATAGAAATATTTGCGAATTGAAAAATTCACCCCCCCCCCCCCCAGCGCCAAGAAATCTGAAAAGATGCAAAGGCAAAATAAATCATCCTTTTAAAAATATTTTTGTTTGTGAAACCAATAGTGCTCTTGGAACAAGCTAAAGTAATGCATCTATAAGACAGTCTAAACTGTCATACTACTCTTCGATGTATTAAATGAATTTTACAACAAGTTATTTTAATGGTACTTTTAAGTACCGTCAGTAGATAACAGATTAATGTCTTATCTATTTTAAGATTATATATATATACATAAAAATGTAGTGGTAGCTTCTTTTATCATTAAAATCATAATTACACTTTCATTAATTAAATACCATGCTTCTGATACGGATAGATATGTTTTTAAAATACAGTCTAGATAAAATAATGTAAGTATAACAGATTTTGGTTTCTGAAGGAAAAAAGCGAAATTTCTCAAGGTATCAAAAACATAATATATCACTGAATGTTAAATGTAAAATATACAAGTAAATAAAATTAGCATTTTCATTTTTTTATTATTGGTTCAAATCTTTACTGCTTCAAAATAGAAATACTTGAGCATTTCAATCATGTAACAATTCAATGAACTAAAGCAGATATTTTTATACTTACTGAGTAAAAGAAAAACCGTAGACTGTTTGACTAAAACATTTTGATAAGGCTTTTTTACCTAACTTTGTAGTCACAGCTGTTCTTGGTCAGTCATATATTTTCGTAAAGATTTTTCATGATCGCTTTATATAAAAAGCGGTTGGAGTAGAAGAAATACTTTATTCCTTGTATAACAAACTTTATTATAATTGTCTGTTTATCTGTGTGTAAAATAATATTTTCAGTAAAAGATTTATCGTAAGCTTAAATCCATTATCAATTTTACAGTATTATTCAATGAATCTTGTTATAAGAGATTGACTGTGTCAGTAATCAGAATTCAGATAATAAAAAAATACATGTCATTAAAATATCACGTTGTATAGGTTAACAACAATCGTTAAAATAATTTTCATGTCGGATTTCTTTTATTTTATAAGATTAATTTGGCAACCAGATAAAGAAATTTATCCAAATATTAAATTTCATTTGTTAAAATATCAATTATAACCATTTAAACAATGGATTTTTAAATTTTAAATTTGCTAGTGAAGTGAAGTACGTTGGTATAAAGCATATAAATTTATAACAGTATAGAGAAGAAAGAAACAATTTCGATAGTATTATGCAAGTAGTAATATTAATAGCAATTGGAATCATTTTCATTGGAACATTTTTATTGGAATCATTCTCATTATCAGAAAATATGAAAGAAGGATGATTCAATTAAGAAGATAGATGTAACATAAAATCATATTGTAAAAATAAATTCAATTGATTTGTTGGCTATCAATTGTAAAACAAGAATTTTTTTTTTTGTTTTTTATCTTATTTTATTCGTATTTCAATATAATTATTTTAAATAAACATAAAACATATCTTTGGTAAAAATTTCAAAATAACTCTCGAAATTCTAAGTATTTTAGGCAAGACTTTTATTTCTAAAATATTTTATAGTATATATAAAAAACTACTTTCATGCAAATTAGGCTGAAAGATTTATTGTTATATATCTTCTAAATCAAAAGCATGTCCATGAAAAATGTTCACTTCATAGGGGCAGTAGCAATAACCCGATGAATAAACTTAACTTTTACTGCAATGATTTTATCACCAAAACAACGCACAATTCAAATTTTTGCACCGTCGACGTGGAAAAATAAAGTTATCTTACAGGAAATTTGTTTATGAACTGTATATCAATTTACTGATATTTTGTGTGTTTTATATTAATTTTGGAGCATTATTTTCAAAAATCAATATACAGGGTGCAATATGTTATCTATCGCCAACCTTTTATTTTTCAGCCGTTGGTCGTAGACATATAGTTCCAATTACAAAAACATTTCAAATGAGGTAAATGTTCACGTTGTGGCATTAGTTAAAGTAAAAAATCAATTTTATAAAAATTACGAAATCTAACTTTTTATACGGTCCCACAGTCCCTATAGTTAAGTTTAGTAAAAGTTTACACATATCATAACAGATATAACACAAAAAGTTTGACATATGTACTGCAAAAATTGACACAGTTACTAAATTTCAAAGTTTGAGGTTTTTGCACATGATTTTGTCTTTCAGTGAGGAATCCGTTAAAAGATGAATTGAAGTAATTCGAGATCAAAATCTGAATGCAGTGTCCTTTTTACGGCGAAACTACCTATAGTCGGTATCGCCAAATTGGAGTATCACCAAAGAGTGTTATTTCATTTAAAAATTTGAGCTGACATTTAGGGGTCGTATACAAAGCTGATAATGGAATATTGAAATTAAACAGAAAAATAAATATCAATTTATTATGATATCTGAAAACGGTCTACTATAAAAAATGAATACATTAAACGAGTGTTCTCCATTGGTGGCAGTGCACAATTGAATGCGTGACAGTACTGAGTCCTGAACACGTTAGAGCATAGCAGGTGTGCAAACTGGGCGACAAACAAGGAGGATGCGCTGCTTCAGATAAACCAGAGAACAAGTTTCCGTCACATAGACCTAAGCCTTGATGACCTCAGAAGTAGAAATCCATGGGAGTCAAGTCCGGCGAACGTGGTGGCCACTCTATCGGACCACCGTAACCAAGGATCTGTTGACCGAATTCGGCGGCCAGATACGCCCGGACATTTGATGTTTTATGGGGAGAGGGCCCCATCATGTTAAAACCACAACAGGTATGCGTGTTGGAGAGGCAGCTCTTCATACCAGTCACGTACCATGTTTTGTAGCAGATGGAGGTCACGATCGCCCGTTATGGCCGCATCGTAGAAGATGGGTCCAACAATCTGAGTTCCCCATATACCGCACCACACGTGTCGTACTGTGCGGGCGTCGCGAGGTTTTCCAGAGACTAGTAATGCATACTGTGTACGGTCACAATGCCACCCCGTATAAGCATTGACTCATCTGTCCACAGAATGTCACAAAGAAACGACGTATTTTCCTCTAAGGTGTTGAGAATGAAATTACAATAATCAAATGGTCGTGCGTCGTCACCCAGAATCAATGCTTGCACCAGTGTCGGATGGTATGGATGCGCATCATGTGCATGTAGCAAATGCCAGACATGCTGTCCACATGCTTCGTTTATTCCTGCCGTGCTCAGTTGTGGAATTAAAAGGGAGAATGCCAGCACAACCTACAGCATCACTCGAACATTACATCTTGCCTGTCTACTTGTTCTGGGTCGTGGTGAAACAGATGTGGTATCTCTAAGATGGTGCAATGCATCAGTTATAGTTTCATGCGTTGGATGTAGATCCTTAGGAAAACGTTCTGAATAAACACTCGCAGCCTCTCTAGTTATTCCTTTGATATTCACAATAAATAAGTATCATTTCGGCATATTGCATGTATGTGTAGCCTGCCATCACGATCTCAGCGCTGAGTAGCATGTCCACTGCTAGATGACTCGTGTTTTATCCCGAACGTATGGCGCTGTGGTACTATTGTAATTAGCATAATCCCAACTTTCATGCTCGTTCAGGTCTTTTGCATTCCGCTGCCGTTTATCTCGTCCTTAGTGAGTATGTTCTATTTTCCCGTTGTCGAATCTACTTTCTTTGACGTTTGAATGTTGTTCGAACCATAAAAGTGTTAAATAAAACTTTGAACACTATTTCTAGTAGATTCCGGCGTTTGATATATTCATTTTTATAGCAGATCGTTTTCTAATATTATAATAAATTGATATTTATTTTTCTGTTTAATTTCAATATTTCAATTTTCGCTTTGTATACGACCCCTAAAATTCAGCGCAAATTTTTAAATGAAATAACCCTCTTTCGTGACACCGCAATTTGGCGATACCAGCTGAAGGTGGTTTCGACGTAAAAAGGACATTGCACCCTGATTTTGATCTCGAATTACTTTCATTCATTTTTTAACTGATCTCTCACTGAAAGACAAAATCATGTGAAAAAATCTCAAACTTTGAAATTTAATAACTGTGTCAATTTTTGTAGTACAGATGTCAAACTTTTTGTGTTTTATCTGTTATGATATGTGTAAACTTTTACTAATATAACTATAGGGACTGGGTGACCGTATAAAAAGTGAGATTTCGTAATTTTTTTATAAAATTGATTTTTTACTTTAAGCAATGCCACGACATGAATATTTACCTCTTTTGAAACGTTTTTGTAATTGGAACTATATGTTTACGACCAACTGTTGAAAAATTAAAGTTCGGCGATTGATAACATATTGCACCCTGTATATTGTGGGAACCCCGATAAAGTAAGATTAGCCGGTTTTCACTTAAAATAATATAAATATTCCCCCTTTTGTTTCCGGCTAATATACTATAACGAAATTAATTTTTTTTTCATAAATAAATAAACAAATAATATTAATAAAATACAGGCATGTAATAAAACTAGGCGCGTAAACCACTAACATAATCAGAAAAAAAAAAAAGACAAGAAATCTTTAGAGCTTTTTTGGGCTGTTAACTCCTGGCATGTGGCTAATACTAAATAAGCATTTTTTCTCTAAGCGTCTGTTGTCATCCCTGAATTTTTATAAAAATGTACGTTATAAATTTTCTTTCGCTGTTTCTAAAATATACTTCATATAACTTTATTTTACATATATTACAAAATATAATTCTGACGAATTTATTTTTGTCCACATACAATTTAAGCTGTTTTGGTGAAATGGAAATATATTGACAAATCTCTTAGAGGATTAATAAAGTGCAAAATTTTATTTTAATACATTAAATAATATAAAAATGCTTTTTGATGTGAAGTTACTTGGCAATCTAAAATATATATAGTAAATGTAAAAAAATCTTTTATACTTTCAACATTAAAAAAGTGGTTTACATATACTTTCCTACATATACATATTTTTTTAGTAACTTGGGAAGAATGGGGTAATTAAAAGTAAACGCAATTTTAAATCAAAGAAATATCTTGAACAAGTAGTTTTAATTTGGACAGCAAAAATGTTCCTGATAAATATGGCATTTTCAGGTTGTTAAAAAACATCCAAAACGAGCTATGTGGTAATTCAAATTAGAGATAAAGTATAGAAATTTTGTTTTAACACAATTTAAAGAAATTATGTATGAAATGGTTGACTGGATTTGATATTATGAAGAAATTAGATAACACCTTCCTTCTAAAGCTTCTAGAAATAAATATTATAATATCCTCGTTGCCTCAAAATTCCAAAATTTAACAATCTGTAAAAGTTTGATTTGAAATGCTATAACGAAGTATAATATAATCATAAACTAATTTCAGCATAAAAGATATTGACAAATTAAGTAAAGCAATAAAATATACATTAACAGTCATGAAACTATATAACCATTTAGAAGCACTACTTTTAACTATTAATTTTAATTATTATATATATATTCGCACGTGTATGTACAGACATCTCATCTCAAATACATTGTATACCAAAAACTTTAATAGAAAACATTAAAAACTTCATAATGGAAATTTAATTTAGTTAATCCTAAATACACTTTTACTTGTAATCGGTAAAAGAAGAAAAGGGAATCACTAATGCTGTTTTTATCCTAGCAGAAACACACGAATTGAAAATATTTCAAATAATGTTACAATTTCTTCTTAAATAGCATTTCGTGAAAAAGAAACACAATTCCTTTGAGAAAAAAAATCCTTCATTCCCAAGAGAAGGTTGAGATTTCCATAGAAATAGGAAATACAAGAAATGTGCTACATAAAACAATCTGTACATGTTGGTTTTAGTGAATAAAACATGCACTGTAAGTTAAAAAGCAAAGACTGAAAATGTTCAGAATAAACAGCTTGCAAAATACTTTTAAGAAAAAGATAATAAATATAATACATTATCAAAGCCTAACTAACATAACACATAATTAAAATAGATTTACAAATTATTAAGATTACAAATTATTAATACTAATATTATGTTAAAAACATATTTTTAATTTTATTATAATTGTTTGGATAGATTTAAAACATAATTATTTTTATCAATAACGTATGAAATTATTTAGAAATTACACAAAGTAATAAACTAAAATATTCTCAACATGTCCTGTTATTTAGTAATTCTCATAGTTATAGCTTCTGCGGAGCACTTCTTGGATAACTTTACCGAACCGGGGAATCGCCGACTAACGCGGCGGTCGGGCCTATATCCCTCGTGCAGATAATTGGCCGTCATAAATACAACCAACCAACCAACCGACTAACGCGGCGGCGCTCGAGCCAATGTAGACGCTTTGAGACCGATCATCCCTGCGTGTCCATGAGTAGTTGCAGTTTTCTGTGTGGAAGGATCAGGGCAACCATTGTCTAAACATAACTTTCATGCTACCTACCCCTGTGCAGGGGCATCTCTCCTGGGTCTGTGGTGAAGGTTACTTTGACCTTCAAATTGCCGCTAGTGGCGTCAAAGTTTTCCTGGCACATTGCACGGGGACAGAGCGCTACGGCGCTCGATACAACAACTGTCCCCAAAGTAGAGGTAGTTCCGAGGAAGGACGTGAGCCGACGTAGAGGGTCATCTGAATATCCGAACGAGACATGCATGTATACACGGAGCGTAAGCGATAGACTCTTTGGTCTCACCGGGAAGTTTAAATGAGTACCAGAGCTTCGCGAACGGCGCCTACTCTTCCACCAACCCGCTGCCAACGAAAAATGCCGTCCCGTATTATAGGGCTCGAACTTTGAAGGCTCCGGTAGAGTAAACGTCCTCTGGTGAACCTAGGGGTCTCTGTCTCACTGCCGACCTCTTTTTGGATCGTCGGATATCCTGGGACACTTCAGGCGAACCGGGTGCGAACCTCGAATTGGTGGAAATAACTCTTTAAGACCCGGGATATTTATCGTTTGCAACGGCCAGGAGTCAGAATGGCTTTTGAGGCTCAAGCCATGTGATGTGTGTTGGGCAGTGCATTTACCTTGGATGACAGCCATTGGTCATGGCGGCTTCATATGTCTGGCCCGTGGGATGCAATTATCGGCAGGTGCACGCCAACTATCCCGTCTGTGCCTCCTTGACAGTTATGGACACGTCAGAGTCTGTGTCGTCGAATGAAGGCGAGACGTCTTCTAATCCCTAGCTAATAAGGAAAACAAAAAGATTCGCATGAAGAAAAGAGACTGAGTCTTTCTGTTGCATTCTATTAACAACAACACTTTATTGGAAATTGAATTAACGAGAAGTTATTTTATTGTTATAAAGCAGCTACCCGTTATTTAGTAATTTTAGAAATTTTTATAAAAACTACATACAGGATGTTCATAACAAGTGGGTAAGTGTGATCACAGATCGCACAGAGGGTTTCGTTTAATATTCCTTTCAAATCACTTTATTCTTTTGCAAAATCTGTTAGTTCCACATTTCGCAACCAGGGGACTCACTCTATTCTACACAAACCTCTATCCGAACGAAACCCCATTTTACAACTTATCCATAGATATATTAGTCGAGTGGATCGGGCCCATAGCAACCAAGATAGGTAGGCGACCCCTGGCGGTAAAAATAGGAAACTAAAAAATATAAGGCTATGTGCATAATATAAAACAGTGGTCAAAGGTGAGTCGGCAAAAGTTAGAAAAATACCCACCGGGTGCAATGGATGGAGGTTAGAAAAATTGCTTAAAATACACAAGTTAGAGCCCGGAGGGGTCAATAATATAAGACTTTTTGAAAATGTTATGATTTTTCGTGTGATCGCAAATGTTCTGCTATATCCCAGGTAGCACAAAGATATCGGCCAATATCAAAATTAGATATTGGCCGATATCAAAATGCAATATTGGCCAACATTAAATGACCCCCCCCCCCCCACCTAAAAAGATATCCACGAATATTATTTTTTGATATTTGGCAATGTTGGCCAATATTTTCCAACATCTCTGAATATCAGTTTGTGACATTAAGCGATATCTTTTTCTGTCATTGCTGAATATCATTATTTGACATTGAGTGATATATTTTTCCAATATCCAAAATAACATTTTTAAATATTAAATTATAACTTTTTAGACATTAACTTCTTTTTTAAACACCAACAACTGCTATTTACAAATGTGGTGAAAGTATACTTCTCACTGAGATAAAAGTTCATGCTCAAAGAGATTTTCAATCTCCTTGAAGATTGAAGTAGAAAAACCTACTAAAATTGTAAAGAAACTTTCAATAGAAAGTGGTGGGAGTAGATTTTTCTATTAGTGACGAAAAAAATGTCTGACAAAATTATAATTTAATTATCTCATACTTTTTCAATCACATAGTATCCATTAAAAAATACATAAATTGGTCTCTTTTTTATTGAAAAACTTTGTGTAATAAAAAAAGCATCTTTCGTTTTTTATAAAACTAACAATTGTTATATTTTAACATCGTTATAGGAACTACATTACTATTTTAAATACAAATAATTCTAGAGCAATAATTACAGATTTCCTTATTAAGTTTTTATTAGCACTATCAATAGATTTTAATATGAAATGCTTTTCTTAAGAAATTTTTCCAATTTGCAATCTCTATAAAGTTCTATATAAATTGTACTACAGAAAAATTTCCATACTAATCTCAATAGATTTCTATGTTTTTTTTTTTTTTTTTTTTTTTTTTTTTTTTTTTTTTCAAATATATACATATATATAAATAACTATAGATTTGTAAAGAAAATTTTTATATAACGCAAATTTCATGGCCAACGAAAACTTATAAAAATGGGCGGTCCTTCAGAACTTTCCATTCACTTTCATCAAGATTACAAACTTCGTCAGATATGCTAAATGTCGACAGATATCTTGAAATGTCTAAAAAATGATATTGTTTTTACGAATGTCGACAGATATCTCTGAATGTTGGAATACTAATATCATTTTTACGACATTGGCCAATGTAAATAAAATATCAAAAATAAGGCATTGAAAATACAAGTTTTCTAAAAATAGTAAAATAGTTAAATTTTATTGTTTAGAATACTATTTACGTATTATAATGTTATAAGTAATGCAAAAAAATTGTTTGGGTGCTTTCTTTTAAAAACTAATTTTAAGTTGCATCTGTGAATATCGGCAGATATTGTAAATTTGACGTCTGACATTCAGTGACTTTCGCGATATCGGCCAATATTGATCGAGACATTGGCCGATATATGTGTGCTACTTGGGTATGCAAAATTTCTAGCCTCCAACTGAATTAGGGGCTAAGTTAGAAAAATTGCTTAAAATACACAAGTTAGAGCCCGGAGGTGTCAATAATATAAGACTTTTTGAAAATGTTATGATTTTTCGTGTGATCACAAGTGTTCTGCTATAAGTAAGCAAATTTCATGTCTTCAAATTAAATAGGGGCTCAGTTAGAAAAAAAAAAAAAAGCTCAAAATACACAAGTTAGAGTCCAGAAGGGTAAATATAAGACTTTTTCAAAATTTTATGATTTGTCGTTTGATGCGAGGTGTTCAGCCATAAGTATGCAAAATTTCAAGTTTTCAACTTAATTAGGGGCTCAGTCAGAATAAAAAAATTAAAATACACAAATTAGAGCCCAGGGGGTTAAATATAAGACTTTTTCGAAATTTTATGATTTGTCGTTTGCTGTGAGGTGTTCAGCTATAAGTATGCAAAATTTCAAGTATCCAACATATATAGTTTCTAAGAACGGGCTCTTTGACGAACAGACAGAAGAGTGAGACGAATAGGGTTTCGCCAGATGAATGAAACCCTAAAAGGAAGAAAATAAAAATGCCAAAAGTGACGCCAACTTGTCGATATCTCTAATTTTTCGCCAAATTCCCATAGACTTCCATTGTAAACTAATAGGGTTTACTTGCTTACAGAAAATCAACAAATTGAGATATTTTAATGCAATAAAAACTAATATTGGTACTACTTGGTTATCCCGTCGACCTAAAATTGGTCGCCAAACTATAAGATTAAATTCCAGTAACGGTTGATCGTAAATGTCACATTCACTTGACTTTAAGCAAATTACACGCGTTTACGCCATCGAGTGATTTTTATTTCGACGCTTTATTTGCATTTTTATTAATGTTATTCTAATTTATTTTTTCTTTCGTTATTTAAAATAAAAATTTAACTTTTAACTTCGAAATCTACCTGCACCTGTAGGTCGAGCCGGTAGCAATTTTTTATACTAGGGGGCTCTGCCCCTGCTCACTAACGTTCACCAACCCCAGTGAATTGCGACACAATTCACATTGGAACCGTTACGCGTTCCCAGCTCGTTTTGCTTGCTCGACACTTTTTGCAGCAACTCTCGCCATAATGAGTACTATCATAAATCCTTTTAACTTATAAAATTAAAAAAAAAAGGTAAAAAACAGTAATTGAAAACTTTGTTGAAATCACAATTAAAAATGCATTTAGTTGGTGCGACCAATAGGCATAAATCATTTTAATATTATGAAATTTAACAATTTTTGAAATGTAAAATAATTAACTGAAAAAAAATTATTTTGGTACACAATAAATTTGAAACTTATTGAACATAATATTGTACAGTACGACTTAAATTTCTTTCGAAAAAATCTTGGGAAAACACTACCTGATACCAAGATAGTTCAATATAAACCAGCAAACACTATCTAAAGTGTCTTCGACCTGAAAAATACAGTATCTCTTAGATACTTGTCAAATTATCAAAACGTAAAGAACACGTTTTTTGATGTGTCTAAAAGAAACTTTTGATCGAAAAGCTGATTTTTGAATGCATCACGTGACCGTAAAACGAACCAATGGCAGTTGCTATTCTTACATCTTCCAAAAGATTGTACTGTGTTTAAAAATAGCTCCTGCGTTGAATTTTAGTTTGCTGAATTACATGTAAAGGCCAGTGAATATGACGTCACATTGACAAAATCGTACTAAAATATTTCAGTTTTATATAGAATCTAAAGCTCATGACGTCATTGGCAGTTCCTAACACACCTTTCCTGTGCATTTCCTGGCTTTTCCTGCGCTTTTTTTCGGGAGGTAACACCTTCACAATATGGAGAACATTCGAAAAAATCGGTTATTTGAAAAAATTCTACCGTGTGCCATGATACTTTAGCAGTCCATATGAGAATGAATCTTTTATTTCAAATATAACATTTTCACCATCAGAACTATTCATCCCTTCCGAGATTAAAGCGTCATTTAAGTAATTGTTTTAAAAATCCTTAGTTTCATTAAAGGTTCATTTTAATTAATTAGAAGTTATGTAATTTTCAGAAAAATTTCATTTTGTGTATACCAAGAATCTTGAAATAAATAGCAAAAGTCCAGTTTATTTATGCATAGGAATAGGGATCAGGAATATGACGTCATTATTGAAAGAGTTAGAGTAAAATATTTTAATTCATGGATGAAAATGCATCTTTAGTTTTTCGAATGACGTCATTATCTTCATCGGAACATTTCGTTTTCCATATTGATTACTATGAGCGCGTTCAGAGACCGAAACACGGGTAACTCGGAAAAATGTCGAATGACGTCATACTGGTTTCTCGGTGTAAGGTTGGGTAAAAACGACTCTGAACGCTTTTGGGTAAAGTTGCGGGATTTTTTTATTTACATTTACAAACATGGCGGCAGCTGCACTTTTGACAGTGCAAATAGATTCAATTATCACTTTTTTTAGATGGGAAACTGTTCCAAAAGTAAATTTTTATGTGGAATACTATCGCAACAAATATGTATCACAGGTTTTGCTAGCCATTTTAGGCTGAATCGGAGATTTACCATAGGCAAAATTTACATTTATCTTCTAACTTATCTAAAAGTTAAACTTAGACCAGAAATGTTTTTATTATTATTTTTGTAATATGAAAAAACAGAAACAATGTGCGATAAAACTGATCAAAACAGTGATTCCGATTAACAGTCACAGTTAAGCTATAAAATGGTAAACAAATCAGATTTCCCAACCACGTGATCACTTTCCCCAACAAAATTTTTCAGGTAATGTGAGTTCCCCGAAATCCGGGTAATCTCCGGCTCTGAACGCTGCGGGAAACTCGGAAAAGTCACGTGATGCCGGCTCTGAACGCTTCGGGTTCCCCACGGGAAAACCTGGGGAACCCAGAGTGCGGTCCGTGAACGCGCTCTATGAAAGATTATTCATAGACATTTTATTTTCACAGATTACTTAATATTATTTCTCAAAAGAAATAATCTGTGTTAACATGTTTACATTTTATGAAAACAATTGATATTTTCTTTTAAAAATGATGCGAGTTTAAGTGACGAAATCACGCTTCTGATTGCTGAAATGTAATAATAGCCCAGGTAATAGGGAATTTTACCTAGAAAAATTAATGATAGTTCTGGAAATCGGCTTACTTTATGTTTTTTGGGTCGCTGAATCCGAATTTGTAACTTCCCACCAAAATTTCCCCCGGCCAAATTTTGGTAAAAAGCCCACAAAAAAAGGTTTTTATTAAAAAAAATCAATTTTTTTATTCTTTTAGGGGAAAAGTATCTAGAAATTCAGAAAGTAGACAAAATTTGCAACACATTAGATATATGACATTATGACTTAGGATGAAGGGGAAGGGGGATCTGCCTCGGAACATGCGCGCGGTGCTGCGTGAACTAAGTTACGCAATTCCACTTAACCACTCACATGTTTACATTCGCCCTCCCATCCCCTCCGAAATATCTCTATAAGGTTTACTTTAAGTTTTTTGGGTCGCTGAATCCGAATTTTTAACTTCCACCCAAAATTTCCCCCCGAGCTCCCCCCCCCCCAAATAGTTGTTTTTAACTTAAATTTCTTATTGTTTTAGGGGAAAAGCATTACGAAATTCAGAAACTAGACAAAATTTGCAACAAATGGGATAGATGACATTATGACGTAGGATAAACGGGGAGACGCCAAAACCTTTTTACCAAAATTTCGGGGGTTGCCGGGGGAAATTTTGGTGGGAAGTTACAAATTCGGATTCCGCGATCCAAAAAACATATAGTAAGCCTTTTTCCAGAACTACAATGAATTTTGCTAGGTAGAGCCCCTATACGGTCTCTACTGCCTGGACTATAAGGCAAATTAATTGTGCTACTGCGGTTGTTGCTAAATGGCAAGCTACGAATCCAGCCTTATTTTAGCGCCACGCAAGAGAAATAAATATATAGAAATATATTATCCCTGAGATTATACTTGGGTGCAGGAAATGGATTCGAGAACTGAGCTACATTGATTGTTGAACTAAAACATATGGAATCCGTAACACTATCTACCCACTAGCAATTACATTGAAAGATAAAATAAATTAAAAAAAATTTCAGCAATTCGAATACAGAATAGTTGAGTATAATTATGTCTCCGATGGACAATACAAGGCATAGTGTTTAAAATTAAGTACTGTGTTTTCCAGAAAATAAGACTTAATCAGAAAATATAAGCTCTAGCACAGTGATGGAGAACCTTTTCACATTCGCGCGCCATTTTTTTTTCAAAAAGGATTTTATATGGCCACTAGCAGACTTTGCCCGCTATGGTGAACGATTTGTTCAAACGAACCTTGAATCAAACGAAACATGTTGGTGAATTTGACTTTGTGTTTTAACCAGGGCTGCGGAGTCGGAGTAGGAGTCTGGCCCATTTTTGAGCGAAAGAGTCGGTGTCGGATCTTTTAAAATTCCCGGAGTCGGAGTCGTTCATTTTACAAGCAGGTCTGCGTTGTCGGAGTCGGAGTCGGCCCCTTTTTGAGCGAAAGAGTCGGAGTCGGAGTCGGAGTCGAATTCGGATCTGTTAAAACTCCCGGAGTCGGAGTCGGAGTCGTCCATTTTTCCCACCGACTCCACAGCCCTGAAAAACTCTTTTAGGGGGGGGGGGAGGGGCGTTTGCATGTTGCAAATGTCTAAATTTAATTCCCAGTCTGCCAAATGCCACCACGAATTTTTTAGTTCAATTTTGCTCATATACGTGAAGAACAGCGATTGAATATTTTTAAATAAATTTGTTCGCAAATTGTGGTGTCAATTAATTATTTTAACAGTTTTGGAGCAGAAATGTATTGCTTCTGGAAGAGTTAAAGTAATATGCACCTTTACCTGGAATGTCCTTAAACATTGCTTAAAACGATATGAACGTCATTGCGCTATTAAATTTTGTAATGTGTCAGACAAAATTTGGCCTGTTAAGGACAAACTCTTTTAGTTGATCATTTACAGAAATATTTGATAAAGAATGATAGAACGATATGCAATATATATTAAAATCATCCCTGAAAAATGAGCTAACAATACAAGTCTCAACAAAACTCGCCCAATAGAACTTTTTTAAACGGCTACTCTTCCATACTCAAGTTCAACTGATTACAGAACTTTCCCCCATACTTCTATAAGTAAACAACATAGAACGATATGCTTTATACTAAAACCTTCCCCAATAAATTATCTTACTAATAGTATAAGTTCCATCAAAATCCAATAAGCAGAACCCAAGCTATAAGCAGCCGGAACGAAATTCACATTTGCATTTCATATAGATAGTACACTCATATCCAAAATTAAGGTCATAAAAATAAAATCTGTGAAAACTGATGACTGTGTTGCCACGAAATTTGGCACAGAGGTATATTACAATGGGAGAAAGAATATAGCAACATAACAATATGGAAAAGATTTTAATTGTGAATTAAGAAACAGGATATATCAAAAAGTATTAAGTTATGAGTCAGAGATAAAGCATTTATCTCCGAAAAAGTCTATCTAATACGGAAAGCGACCACCGTGCACGGCTATACAAGCCTCACTACGAGCTCTCATACTGTTTATGAGAGTGTCAATAAATGTTTGTGGCAACAAAGCCCAGATGCTTAAACTGTCTAGTTCCAGTTGCTCTGCAAATACTACCACTAAACAATTTCTTTTTCTAAACTGAAGGTTGACATTGTACTACCCGTTCTTCAAAATATATAAATTACAAATTCTATTAAATTTTCCTGCTAGATATTTTACAATTAATTTGAAAAACATGTTTGTGACCTTAATTTTGGACATGAGTGTAGATAGAAGTAAATACTTAATTGAAAGAGTTAATTTTTAAAAACTCACCTCGTCGGCATCTGACGTTTACTTTCGGATGGTGAAAAGCGTATTTCGATCATTATATTAGGTAATGAATCATCGCGTATTTAAGCTTTCTCATAGTTTAACAGGATATTTCACGATCGAGGAGTGTTAGTGAAACGACCCCTTAACAATTTTGTCCGTACACCACAAGTGCAAGTATGCTAACTCGGTTACTCAAAGCCTTTTAAATACCACTAATTTTTAACTGAAATCTTCTCTTTATTTAATGACCGAAATTTTTCGATTAAATAAGAATAGTATTTTAATGTGAAAAAGTGGTGTTTTGCTCATCTTGTTTTAGTTTATTAAGTCAAAAATAATAATAATAAAGATGGAAAAGAAAATATTAGGGTATTAAAGCGAAAACAATTTATTAAAAATTATAGTTGAAACATTTCCGTAATCACAAAACGTTACTAAAACACATAGCATGCAAAACTCATCATTATCTACCCTATCTATATTATAAAGGACAAACTTATCTGTGCGTAACGCATACGTCATTCTAGGAATGGCAACACTTTGAAATTTGAAATAAAATTTTGGTTTTGTAATTTTCTCTACTGCAAATTTTTAAACTTCTAAACATCGCACATTTTAAATTTTTACACCGTCGTATACGTCATTCTACGAATGGCAACACTTTGAAATTTGAAATAAAATTTTGGTTTTGCAATTTTCTCTACTGCAAATTTTTAAACTTCTAAGCATCGCACATTTTAAATTTTTACACCGTCGTATAACGAAAAAAATGCTCTTTTAAATGCAATTTGTTTGAAAGCTGTATCTCAATTTAATTTTGAGATATTAATATTTTTGTAGTTTTTAATAATTTTTTTCTAATTGTGGCAACTGAAGAACTCCATTTCTGTTGAATGTCGTGGAGGGTTAAAAGTGAAGGAAAAATAATCACGGAGGAAAGAAAATAATATATATTACTGTATCTTTCTGTTGCCATTTTCTCATAAAAACTGAAAAAAAAAACTGAAATTAAAATACGTGCTATGACAGCGATTTTTTAAATTTCTAAATATCGCACATTTTCAATTTTTAAACAGTCAAATAAAGAAAAAAATCTACTTTCAAATGCAATTTGTTTGAAAATTGTATCTTAATTGACTGAGTTATTATGGTTTTTAAAATAACTAGCCGCCCGTGGCGACCAGTTTGGTCCCCCTTAAATGTATGCTAGCCATAGTATCCTGTTACTTTTATTCATAATTTAATTTACTTGCTCAATCCTTCGCCAAGTTGGAAGATTCTGATAGAGAAATTGAGAACTCCCTAATTTTACGTTAGTCGGGCACAGGTGATAAATCGCAAACATTGTACCCGTCGCATTTTTTTTTTTTTTTTTTTTTGTCAAATTTCATTAATTCAGATTAAAATATAATCCTTTCACTCATTTTATTTAGAATGGATAACTTTAATTTAAAAATGAAACCTTTAAAATTCATGACTTCCCCTTTAAAAAAAATCTTTAAAAAGAAAAATAATAAATAATATTATAAACCATTTAATTTCAACACCAAAGCATTGTTTTAATTTACCTCTCGAAAAGTAAAAAATGCTGCTGGCGAGTTAAAAAATGCTATTGGCGAAAATTGCGCCCAGCTAACATAAAAGTACGAACTTTTTGCGATCATGACAATTTTTATGTAGTTTTATTTGAAAAAAATATTTTGATTAAATTGGTTGACAGAAAAAAATTTCTTTTCTCACCATGGACCTCTTCTCTATTTCGCCAAGTACCTATACTGGAAAAGTACCTTCATTTATTTATTTATTATATTTTAAATTAGATGAATAAAAGACGGCACAGGTGTCATATACGCACTACGTTGGTGCGTTTTTTTTTCTGACGCCAATTTTCATATACGCACCGGGGTACTTAATTGGCGCCAAAGTGTCGTTATTTTGCTTGATATGGTGACCCAAATATTGTTGTTTATTAATTAATTAATTGTTTATTTACTTTTATTTTATTTTTTTTTAATTATATAAATTGTTTTGTTTTATAGTTGTTAAATAAACTTTTTATTTATTTACTGTTATTTCCTTTTTAAAAATATTACACAATAACCAATGAGATGCCTTTCATTCGGGCCTTGCCATTAAACAATTAACAAATAATCGCGATTTCTGTGCTACGTACGATAACGTTATATATATATATTCAAGCATAAATTATTTTTTAATTTATCTCTATCACGTGTAGCTCGATTACGAAAGGTTAATCCGCTTGCGGTTAAAACAATGTAAAAAGTTCAGCATTTGTTTCCGTCTAATGTTCCATAACAAAATTAAAACTTCCTCCCATAGAAAAATAAATTAATTAATGTAAATAAGAAACAAATTTAACAGACATGTGATTGAACCACGTGCTTATGCACCGCAATGATCGGAAAGACTGACTTAAGTTGCAAAATCTTGGGTTAATAACTACTGGCATGCGGCGACATGTGAAAGTATCGCTTTTAATAAATTTCAAAACTTTATTTGATTGCATAATTGATATTTTTCATTTAAAAATTCTTTTGATGTTGGTGGGCAATCTAAAATATATATTACATGCAATATATATATATATATGAATAATAATAATAATAATAATTAGAGTTTAAAAAATGGTTTTCCCCTATATTCTGCAACCCGAGGAGCTCGGGTTCGATCCCCTAGTCTATATTATAAAGGACAAACATATCTGTGCGTAACGCATACGTCATTTTGCGAATGGCAACACCGTCGTATAACGAAAAAAATGCTCTTTTAAATGCAATTTGTTTGAAAGCTGTATCTCAATTTAATTTTCAGATATTAATTTTTTTGTAGTTTTTAATAACAGTTTTCTTACCGTGGCAACAAAAGTACCTCATTTCATTGAAAGTCGTTGAAAGTAAACGGAAAATAGTCGAAAATAGGAGATATCTTTCTGTTGCCATTTTCTCATAAAACCTAAAAAAAAAAAAAGGTTGAAATTAAAATATGGGCTGTGTCAAGAATATTGTCTGTTATTCTGTGATAATGACGTCATATGCACACTTTTCTATAGACGAAGTTTAAAACTGGATTGTAAAAGTGAATTGCTTTAGCGGATGCAAATGACGTCATTTTCTAAAAAAAAAAACGTGTATTTTATTTCTTAAACCTGAATTATGTTTTGTAGAAGTGCGTCATTTTTACAGCCCAGCTGCTTTGAAATTCTTCACAGGTGAAAATGCTTCACATTTAAAAATAATGTAATCGAAATCACACACTGATGAAACGCAATGTTTTACAAAAATTTAGAGTATCTTTATAAAGTATATTTTTCAATCTTCTGACCATCGTTACATTTTCAATTTTCGTCGCATAGAGAAAAAATTTACTTTCAAATGCAATTTGTTTAAAAACTTTATCTTAATTAACTGATGTATTATATTTCCTAAAATAATTTTTAAGCATGATTTTTTTTAAGTTTATCTTATCACGTCCCGGTTTCAATACATAATAATAATAAACATTTTTCACATAAAGCAACAAACATTTTTCAGCATTTGTTTCTGACTATTTTTGCATAACGAAATTAATACTTCCTTTATAAACAAATAAAAGAATAATATTAAAAAAAGCACAGATCTAACATATTTGTGAAAGACAAATTAACGAAATTAATACTTCTTTTATAAACAAATAAAAGAATAATATTGAAAAAAACAACAAATCTAACATATTTATAATCGTACAATTTAAATTTTTAGATCACCAAATAGGATTTTTTTTTAATGGAATAACTTTGCAAAGTCCATCTCAGTTTACTGATTGTCTATAGTTTTAAAAACAATTTTTAAGCATGAAATATTTTTTAATTTATCTATATCGCGCGGAGCTCGATTACGAAAGATTAATCCGTTTGCCCTTAAAACAAAATACAGACTTCATCATTTTCTTACGGCTAATATCCATTAAAAAAATTCCCTATGAATAAATAAATAAAATAATATAAATAAAACACAAATTTACCAGACATGTATAAGCTCTGAAATTATCAGAATATACAAGGATGCCATAAGTAGCAAAATCTTGGCAAATAACTCTTAGCATGCGGCTAATAAGAAAATATCGCTTTTGATAAATTTAAGAAAATTATTTGATTGTATAATTCGTATTTTCCATATGAAAAATGCTTTTTTAATGTAAGTTGTCAATCTAAAAATATTATGGAATATAAAAAAATTATTAGTTTTCAATTTAAAAAAAAAATGATTTCACCTACATTCTTTAACCCGGGAAGCCCGGGTACGATCCCCTAGTATATATAAAATCCTAATGAAACGAATTTATGAAACGAATATATGAAACGCCTGAAATGTATCGATTCTTTGAATCGACTGATTAAACAACTGGTTTTGTTTCACGGCGATTTCTCCTAAAATACGGAATACTTTGCGATGAAATTAACACCAAAAATCCGTGTTGATCCCCAGATCTCAAAACTGGGATTAGAATTTTTAAATTCGAATTAGTTTTCGAAATATTAATTTTTTTCTAATTTTAAATACATTTTTTCTAATGATGGCAACTCAAATTTTAATCATAACATAATTTTTTTTTCATAATTCAGAAAAGGTTACTATTTTAAATTAATTTGCCGACAGTTTGGCCTCCTTTAAATCTATGCTAAGAACAATGCTTTTTTTTTGTATTTCGTTATCATTTTATTAAATACAAAACTTTCATTTAAAAATGAAACATTTAAATTGATAGCTTTCACTTCTTTAACCCCCCCCCACCCCCCCCAAAAAAAACGAAAAGAAAAATATTAGGCACAGTTGTCATATATGCACCGGGGTACCTAATTGGCGCACAAATGGCATTACTTTGATACACATGGTAACCCGGCTATTGTTGTTTATTTAATAATAAATGTATATTTACTTTTATTTCTTTTTTAAATTTATATGAATTATTTTGTTCTATAGTAATTAATTATTTTTTTGCTATTTCCTTTTGAAAATAATAGAAAATAATAAAAAATACGGTACAGTGTAGTAGTTATTCCGTCACCCAATTCCGCAAATTATATAAATCGCCAAACCACTCGCCAAATTGTACAGATTGGCAAAATTTTTATTTTAAATAACGAAAGAACAAATAAATTAGTATAACATTAATAAATATAAAAATAAAACGTCGAAATAAAAATCACTTGATGACGTAAACACGTGTAACTTGCTAAAAGTCAAGTGAATGTGACATTTACGATCAAGCATTATTGACATTTAATCATATAGTTCGCGATAGATTTTTTGTCGACGGGATAACTAAGTAGTACCAAAAATACATATTTAACTGGTATTCGAAAACGAGGTTTTCGCCAAATTTTCGTTAAAAAAAAAAAAAAAAAAAAAAAAAAAAAAAAAAAACTTGTCAAACATGCGGGTGCGTATATGACATCTGGCGAAATATTAAATTATGTAACAAACCATGACATTTAATTTCAATTTCAAATCAATGTTTTAATTTATCACTCGAACAATAAAAAAAATGCTAACTGGCGAGTTGAAGAAAAGATGTTGGCGAGATTTGCACCCGGCTTTTTTTTCTTTCGGAACAGATGTCATATACGGCCCCATATTGGCGCGATTTTTTTCTGACGCCAATGTCATATACGCAACGGGTACTTAACTGGCGCCAAAGTATCGTTATTTTGCTTGATATGGTAAGCCGGATGTTGTTGTTTATGCTGTTGATGCGTTCCCCAAATTGGCGTAGAAAAAAAAATCGCGCCAATATGATATGACATTTGTTCCAAGGGATCAGATCGTATTTGTTTATGGCATTTGATGACTTGAACTATTATAATATAGATGAAATGATGGAGATAGAATAATATTTGGCGACTTATCACCTGTGCTTGGATAACATTAAAGTATCAAAATGGCACCTAGAGTATAAAAAGCAAAGTGTTCCGCCCGGAACTGTTGATGGTAGTCACATGATTTAGGCTATTGTTATAGAGATTGTTGTAAAATATCGGTTGACAAAGACTCTTAATACTTAATTCATTTTATTTTAGCTTCTTTTCAAATGTTTAACTGATCCTCTTTAATCAAAAACGAAAACAACCATTGGATGTCTTAACAGCAACTGATTCTCCGTTAAATTTTTGCAATCAAAGGTAATTGAATCGAAACCCGTTTACAGGGAGATCTGCACAGCTTTTTCAGTATAATTTAATCTTCTCTAATATTTTAAAAACCCATTAGATTTTTAGATTTTCAGATTCTGCGGTGTCAGAACGGGGGTTGGCGAGCGTAGCTTGCAGGGTGCAGAGCCCCCTAGTTAAAGCATAAATACGTAGGTAATAAAAATATTATCCTTATGATGGAGACCTTCAATAAATTATTAATACCCACGGTATATCTGAAATGATCTCTCTATTTCAACTTCTCCATTCGGCCTGTTAGAGTCGAAGAAAAGCAATTGTAACTGCTTATCAGAAACTGCCAATAAAAATAATTAATTCTAAATAAATAAATAGGAATCTTTCGCGATCAGACCAAAAAATGCTTAAAATGGAAGCACTTTCATCTATAGAAGGTGTAAGTAATTAAATTTAAATACGTATAAGATTTTTTTTTTTTTTGTTACTTTCATAAAATACAAAAACGAAAACAGTTTCATTAAATGTCATCTCTGGAAACAAATTAACTCACGAAACTTTGCGCCATTCCTTGCCAAAATTGGCATTGCAAATAAAATCTCTCATTATCCAATTAAAAAATATAGAAAGGCATGATTTCTACAACGTTTCTCAAACTAGCAATTATCAGTAATACGCTATTATTTCATTTCTCCCATTATCTCATTACTGCATTTCAAAAAAGGAAAAGAAAATCTTGTGTCAGGTGCATTATTATTTGTTCTTCCCACATTATGGTGGTCCTCTTAGTGGTACTTGAAATTACCGGGGCGTCGTCGAACGAAGGCGTATTTAACCATCTTTTAAATAGTTCTTATGGAAGATTGGACTTGCTCACGATGGGCTTAGCTATCCACTCTCTGCGGAACCTATACGCTCGACGCATTTAAATTAAAGCAAATAATTTTTTTCAAAAATACGGAATGGATACCCATGACTTCTTTTTCTTTAGCAGACGTTTCTTCTATATTTGATCTGAAAATTTCGAACTTTGACCATCATACCCTTATCCATAATGGATACTTGCACTGAAATATATATGTGCAGAATAAATATACTACTTTGGGTCGGTTGTCTAGAGTAATAATAGTCCAGGCAGATTTTTAGTGAAATCTTGACAAACTTTAATATTCTTGGATATGTGGATGAATATATATACAACACGGATTATTAACATTTAAGTTAAATATGAAATATCAAAATAGGCCGTCTGCCTATAAAACATTACTAAGGCCCGATTTAGCTGACCAGAGACATTCCGCTTACCCCAGGTCCGCCTGACCTGGTTTCCCGTCGAACAAGCCGTCGGCAGTAGCACGTCTACTCCCAGGCGCAATCAAGTGTCGTCTCTCTCATTCTCACGAATTTTATTGTAGGCCGCTTTTCTTATTGTTTGGCAGTTGAGGTTGATCATCCGGAGCCTCATTAAAGAATTTTCTAAGCTTTGCGGTACAGAGTCCATATCCTGTCACCACATATATATATATATAGAGAGAGAGGGGGGGGAGGATAGGCGTAATACAATGGCATCCAAAAGTTAAGGAACATGGACTGGATGCTTTCGATTGTACACGGTTTTTCGAATATCTACCAAAATTATTCGCGAATTGTTCTTGAACGTCTGGGATGTAAAGAACATGTTTGATTTCATATTTCTCAGTGAAGATTTAGTCGGAAGGACATTTAGGGGGCTAAGAATAAATTTAATAATAAAATAATATTTGTGATCATCTATTTAACAGAAAATGCTGAAAATAGTTTGTCACTACGTTAATTGACTATTTGGGTACTGTTCAACGTTTGTGTACATTTGCGTAAGCATAGCACTCATATTCGTGAAGATGTTATTGTGTCTGTGAAAAATTAAAAAGTTTTCGGTTTATAGCATACAAAATTTTCAACCAAATTTAACACAACTTTCCGAAAACCTGACAAAAAACAGTAGCAATAGTATTCCGCAATTAAAACATGTATATATTAAATATTTGATGAGATATGGGCATTTGTATGAAATAATTTTTAACTGCGCATGCGTAGAAGATTCTAAAATTTTTATTTTATAATTTAACAATAAATATATTGTTAAAAAAAAAGCAATTGCTTAAATATAATTTTTACCTTAACCTCTTGAGTTTATACAACACTACAAATAGAGCCCTTTCGCTGAAATTTATATTTTAGGGGACTGGCCATTTAGGTTAACAAATAGGGATATAAAGTGACTAGACCTTTTAAGGCGCTATAACATAAGTGTCATGCGAATCGGGATTCATTTTTGTTGAACGAAAGGTCGTACATACTAGGTAAGATGATGAAGGAAAAACAAAATAGATTCATTCTTTTTTAAACTTCATATAAAGGTTAACACAATAATAGGTTTTAATTTTATGTACAAATTACATTTTATAGTACTTAAATCGTATGGTCACTTTCAAAGGAGCCTCCTATATAGACTGGAAGGCGGCATTACAACCAGTCACCTCATCGAGTTTACGGCTGAAATTCTAGAATTAGTTAAAACTCGATTCACATATTAAAACACAATCGGTCTGCCAAGTCCTATCTTGGTGGAAAACACCTGAAAAGCCGCTTTTAGCAGTTGACTCGTAGGTTTACCATTGTGTTTTCCTGCTGCCAGTCCCTTTGGATGCAGGAAAACACAATGGTAAACCTACGAGGCAAGCGCTAAAATCGGGTTTCCAAGTGTTTTTTTTACCAAGATAGCACTTGGCAGACCGATTGCGTTGTAATATGCGAAGGGAGTTTTAACTAATTCTGGAATTTCAGCCGTGAACTCGATGAAGTGATGGTCTGTGCTTCAGCCTCCTGGTCTAATTGAGAGCCTTTCATTTTTCTGTTTGAACCTACACGTTCAGAAATTCTTTCTTCAATTCACGGAAACATTCCTGGCAGCACTGCTACCGGTATATAACCGAGAATTGAAGAAATTTCCGTTCCTTTCTCTCAGCTCTAGGACAGAAAATTTCCGTAACGTAGAAAAAGGAGTTTTTTAAAAGTACATCTTTCTTTCTTCCGTGGATCCACTTGGTTTTGAACTTGAGAGGCGCATCACCAGACCATTGTAACCACTCGACCAGGGAGCACTTGGTAGTGAGGGAATTTAAAATGAAGACACGGGTTTTCTTCAGGTGGGAGATTGGTAAGCCTTGTAAAATTTCTTGTGCAGAAAGCTCAGAAATTTAAACTTAGTTACAGGAATATTTCGCCGTTATGAAATAATGGTTGGTTTTTTTTAACACTTATAGAATAATAGAGGGTAAAAATTATTACAAAGTAGAGATATTTTTAATAAGACATTATTTGATTGTTAGATGTAAAATGTGAATATTATATTTTGAATTAAATTTGAGAAGAAATGTTTGCATTTCTTGAATAAAATCGATTATTTTAAACTTGATTGAACTACTATATATTGTTTAAATGTGTTCGTTTAACGCATTTTTATTTTCGTATTTTGCATGCGAATATTTTTTTAAATACTCTAAATTCTAAAATATAAATTGCGAATAAGTTTAAATGAATGAGAAAATTACTACTTTATTAAATTCGAAAGCATTATTTTTGTTTGTTTGTTTGTTTTTAAGAAAATTATAAATTTTAATTTATTGAATTTTTGGTTTTTCATCTTAAAAATAAATTCGAACTTTGGTATTAATACAGTCAATACGCATATGTGCAAGGAATAAACTGATTTTTTCCCTTTTTTCCGGGCTTCCTGGAAGAATTGATTGAAAAAACATGTTTTCTATGAGTACGGAAATTACTTGTTTAAAAATGTTAAATAATTTAGTGTATACAGATGAAATTTTCTCACCGTGTAAGTATGGTCACATGATGTCTGCTGCGAGACACTAGTGCGTAAATCAAGACATCTAACAGCCCTGGCTTCTTTACACACAGAAATAAAGCCCAGTTAATATGACGTCATATGATTGACACAAACATGAAAGAATATTTTATTTGTATGGACGGAAATCCATTTTGTCCTTTGAAGATGACATCATTTTCATCATCGGGATTACTGAATCATTTACGGCAATTGTTTTAAAATGTTTAAATTGTTCTCATTACGATTATATGGAAAAGAAGTAATTTTCAAAAGCGTTTTACTCCATGTATACCGAACATCTTTAAATAAATCAACGAGCATTAACTCGTTGAAATAAATAGTAGGCTGCTTGGTTACACACAGAAATAAACGTTATTGAACTCAATATGACATCATATTGACATAGTTATGGTATTTATTTTCATGGATGAAAATGTTGTTTCTTTTGAAAATGATGCCTTTTTTATCATCGGAATAATTCTACCATTAACAGATTCGGTCATCGTTTAACGCAATTGATTTAAAATATTTGAGTTATATGAATGGAAATAAATTGTCATCAGTTGTTTTGTTAATCAGTAAAAATGGCGTCATTTTCACTCACAGAAGCATTGTACTGATGGGTGGATTGTGATAAGGCAAATTCAATATTATGTTATAGAGAGAAAATTAAATCAAATTCTTCACATCTCAATTTAAAACTATTATTTTATTACCGCATTCATTAAAATTCAAACTTTATTTGTATCTTTTGTACGGAAAACTACCTGATTTATATTTGTTTACTTGTTTACAGTTTCACGTGCAGGATTCCTTTCGTTTGTTTCGCTTCAAATAACATTTTGTCATTGTTGCACGCAATTATTATTATTGAAAGCCTTTTTTATCTGGCAACAGACATTTGTCAAAAATTTAAAATTTATCTGGCAACAATCATTTATCTAAGCTATATTTGTGAAATCAATTGTCAATATCTGCTACAACTCTTGGATATTTTGCTGCAATTTATAAGTGGTTTTGCTTCAGATCTTACAATCATAATGGAAGTAATCGATTTTTTTTACTTTGTGTATTATTTTATGCTATTCTGTTTTGCTAACTTTTTTTCTTTTCTAGTTTCTTTTCTGTTGGCTGAAGACAGCATTGAAGATGACGGAAGTGAAAGTGGTGAAACTGATGAAGATTCAGATGTAAGTATGGCTACTAATGATATCTCTGATTGTTTCTTTCAGTTCGTTCCTGTTAATCCAAGATTCCAGGACTGCTGGGAAGAAGAAACGCAGGAAGACGCCGAGGGATTCTGGATCGACCAGGAAATTTTCCAGCGTGTCGTGCCAGCATCAGCATTGGAGGTATTCGAACTGGAAACAGTGGAGTCATCTGTCCCTGAAGTAAGTGTATTAACACCTTTCCCTTTGCAGGAGGCTAGCAGTGATAACGGAGAACCAGCAGAGGAGGTACGTGCACTAACACCTTTGCCTTTACAGACTCCATCCAGCTATCCTGTGGAAGAAGCAATCAAGGAAAAGAAGAAGGGCACTTTCCGCAAGCGAATGAGTGCACTTTTCTGCTGTTACCCTTGTAAAGTGAAGAAGAAAAAAAGGTACGATTAGATTATTTGGTGCTACTTGATTATCCCGTCGACCAAAAAAACTATTGCCAAACTGTAAGATTGAATGCCAATAACGGATGATCGTAAATGTCACATTCACTTGACATTAAACATGTGCGTCACCAAGTGATTTTTAATTCGACGTTTCATTTCTATTTTTATTAATGTTTTACTAATTTAGCTGTTCTTTCATTATTTAAAATAAAAATTATGTCAATTTGTATAATTTGGGCGATTTTTTTTTAATTTGGCGAAATTGGTCGACGGGATAATCAAGTAGTGCAGATTTTATTTTCAGTAAACAGGGGGTAGATTCAGTTTATATATTAATATTGAATTCTTAGTGCTATAAAAGTAAAATATTTTCGAAATATTTCAAATTGAGTCACATATTTAACTTTCAAAAAGGAAAATAAAATAAAGAAAAAGGTTTAACATATAGAAAAAAATTTAAACAGTAAATATTCTTCGGTACTTGTTCAAACGATTGTATTTTTGGCATAGCTTTTATACGGCAATAATAGCTCTCATTTTCAACCAATTCGTAATGTTTTAGCAATCTGTTCAATTCATTAAACGAATTATCATGTAATAAAAACTCTAAGATCTTTACGTATGCTTTTGTATCTCTAATTTAATTATAACTATCGATTAAAAATAATGGTACTTGGCGAGATTAATAAAATGGTTTTGGCTTAAGAGAGAAAGATGTTTTTATGTTAGCCAGGCGCGGGTATTAAATCACTTAACATTATTTCCACCGCCATCTCTAGTATTGCATTTATTTCATTTACTACTCATATTTATTTATTTCATCAACTCATTTCATTTATGATGCATAAATAAAAATTCATATGCTCAATACATTTAAAATACATGCCTTTCACTTATTTCATTAAAAAAAGAAGAAAAGATATCATATATCAAACCATAGTATTTCAACATCAAAACACTTTTTTAATTTAGCACACGCAAAAAATAATGGCTGCTGCCTGGGAGAAAAAAAAAAAAAAAACACTGTTGGCGAGATTTGCGACCGGCTAACAAAAATATACCGAGAGAAATTTTGACAACCTATATTTACTGTTTTATGCGCACGAGGAATTTTTTCAATATTTACCTAATTTATTTAATATATAGATTCAGAAAAAATTTATTTAATATAGAAAAGAAGAAACCACTAAAGTAAAATATAAAGTTCGAAGAAATTTCTTTAATACCCACATTTGCAATCGCAATATTTCATCAATTTTATTTTTGTAGCGTTCGGCAACATATCGCATCGTTTTAAAGTCCGCATTGCGCCAAATTTACTTTTAAAGTGCCAAGGCCCCGTATCAAAAGAAAGTACCCTTCATAGTATTCAAGGTATTTCTACTAGTCGTACATTCCTGCATTGCACCAATATAGAACAGACGTGACCGTATTTTGTATGTTTTTAAAATTCGTTATTTTCCGAGGCAATTTTATGAATTCAAACTTATGTAGATGTGTTACTAAAACAAAGCTCTAAGAAAAATAAAACAAAAAGCCTGTTACGTTAATTTTATGTTACTGTTAGAAATGTTGTCAAAGCATAAAATAGTGGACTTTTTTTATATTAAGGTAGGTCCAATTTCAGAACCGGTTCCGAAAGTAAAAGTAATAAAAAAAATATGAAACCAAAATCAAAAAAGTAAAAATTAGCCCAGTTGTAGATCGTCCTCAGCTATCCTATGCAAAAAAAATCATTCGAAAATATCAAAATTCAAGCGAGATATTTGAAAATAACTTCCCATAAGATTAACATTATCATCTGGGTCTTTTTGAGTGACTAGTGTAGGCTCTTAAAATAAATAAATAAAAATACAACTTTAGACATATAATAAGTTTTAACGATGGCTTACGCCCGAGAAATCTACATTCAATTACATGAATTTTTATTCACGTTGCTAACAAGGCGTAAAACCAACTGAGTGAAAAAGCATCCAGGCCAGGGTTTTAACCTGGGTCTTTGGATCAGCACATCAAAACTGTTCCATTTTTTGGTGCGTTTCGTCACACGGCTCACATCAAATCGATAGCTCAGTTCTTCCCAAACGTTGATTAGCAAAGACGTTCTGTTCAAACGCTCACCCGATCTGACGCCATGTGATTTCTACATGTGAGGGTTCATAAAGGATCGTGTGTATGTGTTTCCACTACCAGTTGACCATTGTAGGTGTTGCAACAATGACCCCACAAACACTCATCAATGTTTGGGAAGAATTGAGCTATCAACTTGATGCTTTCCGTGTGGCGAAAGGTGCTCACATTGAACGCTTGTAAGCTTGCAGGTAAAACTGTTTGAGTTGCTCTTTCATTTTATGTATTAATTTTAATTTTAAGTTTTATGTAATAAATACTACCAAGCGTTAAAACCCCAATATTCTTTTAGAAACACCCTGTATACATATTATCGATGCTGGATTAATTTGGACTCATGTTTGCCCCAGGATTGTCGTTCATGAAGTTATCCTATCTTGTGCTGCTGTTGCAGCCATACCAATAGACCAGGAACCGACAGCCCAGACAATCAAATCATCGAGTAAACGCCTCAAATTCCAGAATGAGTTAAAACTGGATTCACCTATTAAAACGCAATCGGTCTGCCAAGTCCTATCTTGGTGGAAAACACCTGCAAACCTAATTTTAGCGGTTGACTCGTAGGTTTACCATTGTGTTTTCCTGCTCCCAGTCCCCCACGTTTCATACCTTTGGGTGCAGGAAAACACAGTAGTAAATCTACGAGTCAGCATGTTAAAATCAAGTTTTTAGGCGTTTTCCACCAAGATATGACTTGGTAGACCGATTGCATTTTAATATGCGAATCAAGATTTAACTAATCCTAGAATTTCATTCGTGAACTCGATGAGGTGAATGTCTGGGCTGCCGGGTCCCGGTCTACAACATTTAAGAGCGAAGGGTGGCAGGCTAGATGTGTCGTTCCAGGTGGGCTTAGTTGGAAGAACGTTGGTTCGCTGAACCAAAGATCCAGGTTCGAGCCCTGGGCTGGATACTTTTTCGCTCAGTAGGTTTTACGCCTTGTTAGCAATCTGAATAAACATCCATGTAATTAAATACTGTTCTAGACAGTTTAATTTAAATTGGTCGATTATAAGAAAATGAAATTAGAAACTCCCCAAATTTTAATCTTAATTTCAAAACTTCTTGAGAAACGAAGTTATTTTTCGGTGATTGGTACTCCAGTCGCAATTGAGCACCCATGTAGCAAACTGCTTGTTACATGTCGCAAAGTGTAGGAATCAATTTAATTTTATTAATTTTAATGACGAATTGCCATGTAAGGACGTCATTCATACATCATGTTTTATTTTATACCCTATACAATCTATTATAGTTTAATAAACGTTTTTTGGCAATAAAATATGTATCAAATCATAATCCAAACAAATTAAAAAGTTGATCCTTTTAATCCGGCTAAAATAGCACAATTCCAAAATATGTAAAATGCACAAGATACATAAAACCTTGTAGGAAAAAAAAAGATGAAACGCTTACAGACCTACAGTCAGCATCCTAATTTTGAAACCGATTTGAACGTTGATAATTTTGATATACATTGTAGATTACATGTTACTGATAAATGAACTGCCACTCAGCTGTCCTACCAGCGGGTGATGTTGCTATTGCAACAGCCCGCTACAATGTGAAATAAATAGCAACCCGATTACTGTTGTTACACTGACTCGAAGACAGTCATCAGTAATCGGATTCCCATTCATTTTACATTAGAGGAGGTTGTGCTATGTTGCTATGGCAACGCCACCAACTGGTGCGACAGCGGACTACCAGCTCATTTATCTGTACCAACTACTCTATTATTATACAACCGCCGACGTAAAATTGGTTGTAATTATGTGACGCTGCCTCCCAAACCATTATATTGTGAGTATTTAAATATGAAGTGTCGTATCATATTTACCATACATACCTATTTATGAACAATTTATGTTTAGTAAAAAGTGAATGTTTCGTGCAACTATATACGAGGGGTAGCAATAAGTTTTTGCCCTCACATAGAAATAATTGAGTAAAATTTATGAAATTGCTACATTGTAATAGTCCTTTCCTATATAGTCACCGTGCACAGTAACACATTTCTGCAAACGTTATTTCAAAAAGAGAGGGAAGAATGTATTCGCGATACTAGACACAAAGGGGCGCATTTTTCTAACTTTTACCGACCCCCACATGTGACATATTGTTGGAAAGGCCTGTGACCACTTATTCATGTTATGCACATCCTGAGTCCCTCCCCAATTTGCCCTCCGGGGTGGGGGAAAGGGCACTTTCTAAATTTTACGGACACCATTCATGCCCCGGAAGGCATATTTGGGGGGGGATGAGCTCGGAGGTGCATATCCTGAATAAGTGGTCACAGGCCTTTCCAACAATATGTCACATGTGGGGGTCGGCAAAAGTTAGAAAAATGCCCCCCTTTATGTCTACTATCGCGCCTCCTGGAATATATCCCCCCCCCCTCCTTTTAAAATACCATTTGCAGAAATGTGTTACTGTGACGATAACTATATAGAAGAGGACTAATACAAAGTAGCAATTTCATAAATTTTACTCAATTATTTCTATTTGAGGACAAAAACTTATTGATACCTCCTCGTACATCATTAGCTTACCGTTCCTGTATCCATTAATATTTAGAGTCCATATTTGGCGACAAATGACGTTCTGATAACCGAAAAATATCAAATTTCTAATATTCATGTCTCACAATAATAGCATTTGATTGATTATATACGAAGTAATTAGCCAACTACAGAACTCATGAATTATTTTTAATACTTTAGTAAAAGAGATAGCAACGATATACCTGAAGTACTCTTTCAGCATGATGATATTTTTGTTTGAAGTGCATTTTATATATGAGAAGCTCACAACCGCAGTAGACCAAGTCCATTTTGGAAAAAAAATGAGATATTTCATTTAGAAAGGGCATAAAATCTGTTTTGTCCACCCCCACAACGAACCAAGTCTGTTTTCACATACTTTATCATACATGTCATCTATTTACAGACATGGTTTACTGTGGGAGTGAATAAAACAGATTTTATGCACCTTCTAAATAGATTATCTCATTTTTTTTTCAAAATAGACTTGGTCTACTACGGTTGTGAGCCCCTCATATATATGACACTGTGAGGATAAATCCGTTAAAATCAAGTGGGACTCCAGGGGTCAGGTACTTTCAAAATGTTAAAAATTTTGAAGCATTTATTCTTTAAAATTGCTAAACTTAAGAAATAACTTTATAGGAATATTTAAACACCCCTATTCTTTAAATTTTTAATTTTGAAATCAAACACATTTTTTTATGTTTAAAAAAAATTATGCAATGTGCGGAGGATAGCATTCACATAATTTAATCCTATAAGCTTCTCTTTTTTTTTATCTAGAATTATAAGACCTAAAATGAACTGAAATTGAAACAAAACTTGTATTTTTCAATATGTATTTTATTGTAATTTTGGAATTCGGAAATATTTGTAAAACATAAAAAAGCATACTTTTATAAGAATTAACTGCTTAATAAAAATTTTAGGATATTTAGTGTACATTTAGGATATTTAGTGTACATAGTTATGCAAAATGTCAATGTTTCGTGAAAATCTGGATAGCCATTATAGAAAAATTGAGCCACCAAATATCCCTTATTAATAAAATGACCTAGAAAATCTAAACCTTCCTTATGCCTAAAAAAAGATAGTTGTCGTCCTTTTTTTTTCACAACTTTTGTTTTAATACCAAATTTTGTAGTCGGTTTTGTTTAAAATAACACAAATTAACAACATTTTAATATGAATGAATGTAAAAGGAAAAAGTGATCTTTTTGGGTGGATTTAAAGGTACTTGATCACTTAAAAAAAATATTTTAAAGGGGAAACATTGAAATGGGGTCAACAGTGTATTCTGAATTTCGTAAATACGGGGTCAACAGTGTATTCTGAATTTCGTAAATACTACATAGAATAATAGCAACGACGGTCAATAGCCATTCGAGAAGCTGCACAAGTATTTTGTTTTTCGAACTTTTTCGTCCCTAATGACTGTTTTTAGGCCTTTTCGTGTAAATTATTACATCTCTTTAAAATTATTTACGAATCAGATATAAATTCTACCCCCTGTTTACTGTTTTTTTTTTTTTTTGGAACCAATGAGTCTTTTTTTTTTCCCTAACAGCATAAAAATAAGTATAAGTTTAATTTATCTATTTATATTCTGTGTTTAGTTTTAAGTTAGTTTTTAAGGTATCCATTATTCTGTAAATATCTAAATTATTATTATTAGTGTTCTGCTTCATGTGAATAAACCATATAATCATCATGTTTGGCTTACTATACTTAAAAATTATGTTATTTTATGCTTTAAAAAATGTTATTTTGGCTTATTATTCTGAATTTCCCCTACAGTTCCATAGATTACAATAGTATCTCAAGAATAATTCATAGATCTTCACAGAAACATATTTTTTTACAGCCTTCAGAACTCCATCAACATCTTACCGCTAAATAAATAATAAAAACGCGAAAGTATTAACTGTTTTTTTAATGTGCGTATTTTTTATCAGCCTTCATGCATTTCTATAAAAACAATTTCCTCATATAATCTTTCTTTTCTTATACAATCTATTCGGACACCAAAAATATTTAAATCATCATCATCGTCGGAGGGTCGATGCTATCTTTAAACAATACTAGCAGCAGGCAAATAAACTTTATGGGACTCAACTTTATAGGAAAAATATATTGCAAGACAGTGGTGTAACTAAAAGACATAATCTGCAATGTGTAAGATGAAAAAAAAGGGGGGTGGGTATCTGACAATGGTTTTGGCAGATGCGCTTTTCTTTCTTTGTTGCTTTTTCTACGGTTTTTGGCTGCAGGACAATTAAAAACCGATTTTACTGGTGCTTTTTCTACGGTTTTTGGCTGCAGGACAATTAATAACCGATTTTACTGGTGCTTTTTCTACGGTTTTTGGCTGCAGGATAATTAAAAACCGATTTCATTGGTGCTTTTTCTACGGTTTTTGGCTGCAGAACAATTAAAAACCGATTTCATTGCTGCTTTTTCTACGGTTTTTGGCAGGACAATAAAAAACCAATTTATGTGCTGCTTTTTCTACGGTTTTTGGCAGGACAATTAAAAACCGATTTATGTGCTGCTTTTTCTACGGTTTTTGGCAGGACAATAAAAAACCGATTTATGTGCTGCTTTTTCTACGGTTTTTGGCAGGACAATTAAAAACCGATTTATGTGCTGCTTTTTCTACGGTTTTTGGCGGCAGGACAATTAAAAACCGATTTCTGTGTTGCTTTTTCTACGGTTTTTGGCCTCAGGACAATTAAAAACCGATCCCATCCGATGTGGCAACACCTTGTCGTGGTGGATGGGCTTTACACTAAGATTGCCACAACTGCTGAATGACCTAGAAATCAATTTTTTCTTTTAGTAAAAAATACATACGCTATCATTTTAGGATTTGTAAATTGATTTATCTACATATAACCATAATTTAATTAATGTGAAACTATTAATTGATCAAAGCGTATTTTTTGAGTCTCTCTAATCTTAAAAAAGTGTAACTTACGCTGTCACCGCCGCCGCCGGTTTTGAATTTTTTGTGACCGGAGGTCTTTCTCTGTTAATATTAAAAAAAATATTGCATACAAAAATATGAAAATCGGCGGTATTATAGAGAAATGTTTGATAAACACGCTGATGCAGACAGTTTTCAAATCGAAGAATTATTTTAAGAGATATTTAATGCTAAAGTTGGACAAAGTCGTTCCATTAAAAAAGTTTTATAGGAGCAAATCTAGACATCGGAATTTGATCATTTTTAGACCATTTTATTCGTTATAATTTCTCGGTGTGCAGAATGCATTTATTTTTTAAATTTGACTCATTTTTTGAGCCTTTTATTTCTATTTTAAATTCAAATTTTCAGCATTTCGAGAGGTAATTTTTTACTTATTTTAGAAAATTGTACTAATTTAACCTGTTGCCAACTGTATAAACAGCGCAAGCAATAATGTTTGCTTCAAATTAAAAATGTATTTACACGTCACTATTACAAACAGAAAAAAACTTTCAAATTAGAATTAAATAATTACTTATAACAAGCAGGAACTTACTTCATAAAAACTATATTTACACATGAATTTTATCAGAGAAAGTATATTGTAAAATAATAAATTCATTAACATGCGTTAGAAGTCTTAAATAGGAGAAATTACGTCACATTTACGTCACATTACACTTATTACGTAAAATGAACAAAAAAGAATACTGCAAAACAGTTTAAATTTAAAAATAGCGCGATACATTTATTTGATCTTTTCAACTATTTTTGTTGGGACAGCGTAAATAATATTTCATTTCTAACAAAAGTATTTTCACGTGAATATTAAAAAGAGAAAGAAAAGTTTGGTGAAAATTACGCCAGATTAAAAACGACACATTTAAAATGTCTTTTATTTATTTATTTATTGAACAACAAACATACGACTTGTGTGCTTGACACGAGAGCCCGCTTAAAATGTCTTATTTAAAAGAACTTTCTTTTCGCTTTGTTAAAAAGTACCGGGAGACACAGACTCTGTTTACTTAATTCATTTTATATTAGCTTATTTTGAAATGTTTAACTGGTTTTATTTAATCAAAGAGGAAAACAGCCATTGTATCTTTTAAGAGCAGCTGATTTTTTCTTAAAGTTCCCCAATCAAAGAGAAATGAATAGAAACCCGTTTATAGGGAGATCGCCACTGTTTTCTAACACGTTCATGCCGACGCGGTGGGTCACACTCGACAGTCTCAGAGTTGTCAAATCTCTGGTTTTTTACACACCACTCTAATTTTAGAGAAAATGGTGTTCCTTTAAATGGCCCAATTGTTCTAATTAAATAAAACAGCATTTTCTCTATTAAAATACTGGTAGCCACAAAGCCGGAGACTTGGCAGCTCTGAGACAGTCGAGTGTAACCCACCGCACCGGCGTGAACGTGTTAAATTAGAATTCAATCTTTCAAAATCTTTTCATAGCCGATCAAATTAGCGTGCTTTTAGAAACTGCGGTGTCTGAACGGGGCTCGTCCGAGCGCAGCTCGTAGGGGGCCGAGCCCCCTAGTTCCCTAAAATAATACCGTACGCAATAGTAAATACGGAACCATTATAACATTACTCCTGTGTAGAGCTGTTGCAAACCGAATGTATTCGTTACTGAGTAACGGGTATTCTCTCTAATACGAAGTATCGAATCGCTACTTTGGAATATGACTTGTTACTCCTTACTGCAGAACTAAATTAAACAAACTTCAAACGCTATCTTCATTTCGTGATTCATGGATGGATAAGGATAGTCTAATGCGGAAAGATGAGAGTTTGTATTCGAACTGTGTACTGGGAATCGGTTGTCCCCATATCGGTATCACATACGGGTGTTCATTTTAGTCGTTACGTTATTTTAGCACCCGTTCATTCGCCGAAAATGCTCGTGTGAATTTTGGAAGAAAGTTTTTGAAGCCACGTGATCAATAGCAGAACAAACTGCTTTTAGAAAAACGATTACTGGAGACCATTCCTTCTTTCGGGGATTGCACTTTTTAATTTTATCTCACAGATATGAAGCGTTACATGCATTTTTCAAACGTGGACAGAATAATTTATTTTTTGAGCAACAGATTAATAACATTTCCATGTATGTATTTTTAAAACTAGTATGTTGTGGCCATCACAAAACTTTCTTCTATCTCATACATGTCAATACTTCAAAATTCACTATCTCAATGCCAAATTAAATAGCAATCTGTGTTCATCATGCGAATTCTAAAAGTATGAAATTCCGTGCATTAGTTCTCGAGGCATGACTGTCGCTGAAATTTTGTAAATCCAGCAAAATGCAGCATAGCAGCGCCACCTATTGGGTTATTTACACCAGAACCTAATCATCACCAACTTATGTCAACGTCTAACTGAATATGAAGTTTGAGGAAAATTCGTGCATTAGTTCTTGAGATAGAGGTATTGCGCAAATCCTGACAAATGCAGCATAGAAGCGCCACCTGTTGAGCGATTCGCGACAACACATAATCCGCAGCAATATTAATCAAGTTATACTTAAATCTGAAGTTTGATGAAAATTCGTGCATTAGTTCTTCAGATAGAGCTATTGAGGAAATAGTTCAAAATGCAGCACAGCAGCGCCACCTATTAGGCGATTTACACCAACACGTAGTAAGCATCATTTCATATCAAGGACTAACTAAATCCGAAGTTTTATGAAAATGCGTGCATTAGTTCTTGAGATAGAGCTACTGCGAAAATAGTGTAAATCCTGCAAAATGCAGCATAGCAGCGCCACCTATTGGGCGATTTACACCAAAACGTAAACACCATCCATTCATGTCAAGAACTAACGGAATCTGAAGTTTTATAAAATCCGTGCATTAGTTCTTGAGATACAGCTTTTGCGGAAATCCTGCAAAATGCTACATAGCAGCGCCACCTGCAGGGCGATTTACACCAAACACTAATCAGCACCAATCTATATCAGGGACTACCTGAATATAAATTTTTATTAAATTCCGTGCATTAGTTATTGAGATAGAGCGCCCACAAAATTTGTATCACATACAGACAGGCAGACAAACAGACGGACAGACAGACAGACAGACTCACAGACAGACATTTTGTAAAAACATGTTTTTTGGAATCTCTGACCCATAAAACTTGTCAATCCGTCGAAAACTGGAATTCGAAAATTTTCATGAAATCAATACTTTCTTCTTGTAAAGATAGAAGAAAGTAAAAAGGAAGCATGGAGCCAAGCAATAAAGAGATACGATGTGTTTATCTTTTAAGATTTTAATTAGGCTAATTTTGCATTAATTATACATTTAATCTATGGAAATTGCTTATAATTTTACTGTAAAAAGAACGCAAGCTTACAGTAGATTAAAATATTCATTTTAGCTGCATTTTGGGAATGGTAAAGTACTATTAATATGAAATATAACTTTTTAAATTACAGATTTTTACAGGTACACGTATAAGCGGGCACACTTGATCTGAAGTTAAGAAATCGATTGGCGTCTCTATTTTTCCATTAAATGCAAAATAAATTTTTGATGATGACGATGCCGGTCAAAAATAGTGTTTTAAACCGAATTTCTGGAAGCTACAGTATCTGAAGGGTCGTCATATAAAAGCATTCGAATTATGACTTGAACTGCAATACACTTATCGAAAATTGAAAAAAAGCTATTCGATTCCATATCATAACCATTGTAATGATTGCCAATTTTGTTTTTATGCATTAGACTATGAATGTGTCAGAAAGTTTTGCGATGTTCCACAGGGGAAAAATATGTTTTGAGAACTGGCTTAACCTAAGTTTCCGTTAGACAAATTCCGTTATTCACGTTTTACTGGTTTTGAGTAAGCAGTGGACATTTCTATTAAAATACTCCATTACTATTTTTTTCGTAATACTATATACGTTTCAGTAATACTTGCTGAGACTGAATCGCGGGAAACCACAGAAAATTTCCGTTTTAGACAGATTTGCTTAGCAGATGAAATTGCATTGTATTATTTTAATGGAAATGGACTTTGCAATATTTCCACTCAAGGTAGAATTCTACTTTCATAGGTTGTATTTACCGTATATACTCGTGTATAAGTTGAAACTCCCCCCCCCCCCAATTCTTAATCAAAATTTTAAAAAAAATTGAATTTTAGTGTATAAGTCGAAGCACATTTCTGATAGTAAGTTGAAAGATGGTTTGTAATCGAGAATTAAAAAAATAATTAGAAAACAGGAATTCTGCTTTTTCAGAATTTAGTGTTGCTCCCGATGAAAAAAAAATATATGTATATATAAATAGTACAAAACATATTTCAATTTTAAGACTAAAGCACACACTTTTATTTTATGTAAAATGACGTCATTCGCATTCGCTTAAGAATTCCGCTTTTAGGATCCACCTTAAACAGCTACAGTAAAGCACGCATAGGATGTCACTATCGCAAAATAATACACAAATGAGCAAAAAGATGCCGTCATTAAAGAAATTCGATAAAAAAAGGCTATCTAATGATTCATAGGCCTTCATTTGTTTATAACATTAATATAGAAGATTTCAGTCGTGGCGTGAGTCATGAGGTTTTCGTTGGAAACTGACTCCAAACAAACGGTTACTAAGTCGTATTTTCTATTTTCTTTGTGTGTTGTAGCTATATCTTATATCTATATCTCACATCTAAGTGTTTTAATTCTTGATATGTACTGGTAACATTTTCCACGATTTATGTTTAAAAAGAAATGACGCATAGCAACCGTTTGTTTGGAGTCAGTTTCCAACCAAAACGTCATGACTGAAAACACACTGAAAGCATCTATATATACTTAAAATTAAATATATTTTATAATACGTTTATATTTTTTTCAAAATAGTACGTATTTTAATTACATTTTCTTTCGGTTGTTATGAGAAAATGGCAACAATAAGATATAATTTCTATTTTTCAACTATTTTCCCTTTTCTTTCTACATAAATGGAGTACTTGAGTTGCCAAAATTAAACAAATGGTACTAAAAACTACAAAAAAATTAATATTTCAAAAATAAATAGGGATACAGCTTTCAAACATATTGCATTTAAAACTACTTTTTTTTCCCAACACGACGGTATAAAAATTGAAAATGTGCTATGCTTAGAAATTAAAAAAATTGCTATAGAGCATTTAATCGTACAATGATACAACTGCTTTGTTTATTGCTGGCTTCTGTAAGGTAACGTTATTTTTTGGAGCAAAATAAGCTGGGAGAAAGGAATAGCATACCGTACCGGGGGGCTAATAACTTTTCATCAAATTACCAAACTGTTTTTTACGTTCCCAATCAGACTTTTTTTTTTTTTTTACATCGTTTCAAAATTGTATAATTATGTAAAATCGAAGAAGCTTAAACTATTTTGAAACCTATTCCCATCAATTTAATGTGATACTTAAAAAGATAAAAATCTTTGAAAAATCTATTCAAGTCGTATTTACAAGGTTAAACAGCTTCTTAGGCTGCTAAAATACAGTGCTTCTTTGTATTGTAGGGCTTTTGTGAGAGATATCTAGAAGCATTCTCAAGTTGAACTCTTCTTAAAAAGGGGGTTAAAATGTTGGAAGGAATATCACTCTATTGAAGGTAAAATCTATCTGAAGAGAAAATGGGTGCAGAATAATTAGTTGTCAAATTTTATTGTCAATCGCAGGGAAAAGACCATTGTCCGCTTTGATCGCTCTCTCCAACGCAGACCCATATGGGATTACTTAAAGGGACAGTTCCCCTCCAACCGGTCAAAAATGATAGAAAACTGATTCAGTTTCCATACCTTTTCACAAGCTAACTAATAAAACAAATTCAATGAATTTCTTTTAATTGTTAAGTATGGTATTACATGTTATAATAAACAAAACAGATTCATGAAAATTATTTAAATTAATTAGGAAAACTTAATTAAGTGACCTACTGTTTTTTTGTCTTCGTAATTACTATATTTCACTGCGATCATGATATCTCGTGCTTATTTTAATTTATTAACTTTAAATAGATTTTAATTTAAAGATAACACTTAGCCTAACATAATGAACTAAAATCTTTTCATTATCTTAATTTTTATTACTTATAATTAATAATAAAAATTTAAAAAAAAATCTAAAAATTTTTCCGATATTTTTTTAATAATTTTTTTTTATTATTTAAGATAATTCTAAGATTTTAGTTCATTTTATGCAGAAGTGTGATATTAGTGCACTCGGAAAATTTTAACCCATTATCTTTAATAGTTTTTGAGAAATCGTGCGCGCAGTGATATATAATAATTACGAAAAAAAAAAAACAGCAGGTTACTTATTTAAGTTTTCCTAATTAATTTAAATAATTTTCATCAATCTGTTTTGTTTATTATAAGAAGTAATGCTATACTTACCAATTCAAAAAATTTCATTGAATTTGTTTTATTAGTTAGTTTGTGAAAAGTAATAGAAATTGAATCAGTTTTTTAGCAATTTTGACCGGTTGAAGGGGAACTGTCCCCTTAAAAGACTTGCCCATTCGCCGATTATCTGCTAATGCTTTTTTTACTAACTCATGTATAAGTCGACCCCCCATTTTCAACTCCCAAATTTTTTCAAAAATTCTTCGACTTATACACGAGTTTATACGGTATTTATTAACCATTTGGAAAAATGGTTATTGTCCTCGGCCAGGGTAGGAAATCAAAAACATATCTGAAGCGTTTTATTAGTTGAACCCCGCATTTTATTCGTTTTCTCATGGGTCTATACAGTAATCTGTATTTTCCCTTTACTTTCAACAGAGATGGATACTTCTGTTTTCACTATGACAAAAAAGTAATAAAAACTCATAAAATAAAAATAGTAATAAAAATAATCTCAAAACTGTCTTCTATCTCATACACCTTAATACTTCAAAAAGTAGTTGCAGATGTTAATAATGGAATATTAGAAGTTCAATACTTTACAAACTTTGATTTTCATCTTAAGTTTCTGCTTCAGTCAATTAATCGGAATAAAAATGAGTTAATCTCGATCAAGATATTTATTAAAATCAACAGTTTTTCGTTATTCCGTTGTACATCAGCTGTTTGCGAATAGCCGGCTTAGCAGGACGCGATTTCCTGTCGCTGCACGAGCCGCCGATGGACAATAAAACTACGAAAAATCGAGAAAATTATACAAAAATCCCTATCACAGTTCCCCCCCCCCCTTTTTCCGGCGGAATATTTCCAAATTCAAGGAGGACCTGCTGAAACATACACAAAAAATTTGCTTCAATTCTATGCATAACTTCAAACACTTTTCAATGGTACAATAATGAAAATGGCACAGGCATCGACTATTACAGCGAACCCTTCCGGCGGTATATTTCCAAAATGAAGGAGGGCCTGCTGGCCATAGCCAAAAACACACACAAACAATTTGGTTTAATTGTATGCACACAAAACATTTCTTTCAATTCTATGCAATACGTCATACAATTTTCGATGGTATAATTGCCACACACGGGCAGACAGACATTTTGTATAAATATGTTTTTGGGGATTTCTGACCCCTAAAACGTGTAAATCCGTCAAAAACCGCAAGTCGAAAACAATTTCGATTACAATACTTTCTTCTTTTGAAAACAGAATACTTTAATTTTGACAGAATCTCTCTCTCTTTCTGTCTCTGTCTCTCTCTTCTTCTTTTGTATACATATTTGTTTAACCTAAATCAAAATTAAACTTTATGCAAGTTTTAACTACTTTATTTAATTTACCTTTTAACGTCAACTTCTGTGATTTTCATTATACTGTTATTTAGAAATAATATGCAGAGTTTCCGAAAAGTCTGGAAACGATCGAATAACTCGAAAAAAGTCGGATTGAAAAGCAAAAGATTACGTGTTAAATATTTTTTTAAAAATCTATTCAGTGATACCAAAACTGAATTTCATAATCTATGCGTGACGCACGATTTGTCTTCCTTATTTAAATAACATCTTAGGAACTTCTTCCTTTCTTGCGACGTATGGAATAACATGTGAACGTGAACATCTTAAATTTAACTTTTCTTTTTATATTTCGTATTTTTTTTTAAATTTTAAGTTAAAATTTAGTTTTCTTTTTTAAGTTTCAGTTCTTTTTAAGTACTTTTGAGCTGCAGTTAGAATATTTTGCTTATTTATTTATTATATTATTTATTTATATTATTATATTATTATATTATATATTATATTATTATTATATTATATTATTATATTTATATTATTATATTATTTATTATTATATTTATATTATTATATTATTTATTATTATATTATTTATTTTTTGCTCTAAATTTCAGAAACGCAACTACTCCTCGACACGACGTAAAGTGAATGACAACTAAGGAAGTCCATACGAATAACTTAAACTATTCAACTCTCATCTTTGCTTTAAAAGAGACTTTTTTATACCTACAATATTGAAAGCTGTAACCATACAATTTTTATCGTTCGGTTTCCTCTTTTGTAAATAATGTTTATTTAACCCTTTCAGTATTCGTAAATATCATGATATTTTCAAAAATATCCGATATTTTGATATATATCCGATATTTTCGATATACAGTCGAAACTCGTTATCCCGACACTCTAATGACCAGAAAAAAGTGTCGTCATAAGTGGAGTGTCGCGGTAACCGGAGTTGGAAGAAAGTATGTTTATAAAAAGCTGTAATTTTAATTAATTTAAGACAATTTTAAATTCATAACTGTTCTTGCAGTTTTAAACAATAAAACATTCTTGTCAAGCAAAATAAACACAAAGACAAAATTGAAAAGAATGAAAATCAGATTTATGATGACTTGTTTTTTATTGTTACATGAAATATTAGGGAATTAAGGTTTGTTTATCCCTGGATGTGCTTCCTACAATTCTTTTTTTCAACATTATACAGTAAACTGGAATCATTATCCGTTGTTTCAGAAATGGATGTTAGATAATTTCTGATCGTTTCAATGCAATGCAATGCTTCAGTTTTAGTCAGATGAAAAACGCCGTGTAACCACAAGAAGGCGCTGTCTGACCAGAACAAAACGACCGCGAGTAGACTCATAAGTCTATCTGGAGTTTAAGTGGTCATTTATAATTCGTCGGTTTATTTATTCAGATAAAGGACTGAAGTAAAATTTCTCATTCATCACAATGGGTATTTTAGACACTTTTGTGAAACGTTTGGCTAAGCCATTTCTTACCGCTAATTTCTATGCTTATAAGATGGATTATGAAAAATGGACATTTTTCCTAAGCCGTCGGGATATCCGGAGTTAAAAGTTATTCAACGACGTAAAATCCGGAGTTTATTTACATTCAAATCATATACAGAAAATCGGGACTTTGCAAAACTGACGTGATAAGCGGAGTGACGTGAAAACCGGGTGTCGGGATAACGAGGTCCGACTGTATATCCGATATTTTCAAAATAGTCAACTTTGCTGATAATAAATATTTTCAAGCATAATATTACATTAGAAACTAAAACATATTGCACTTAACATGAAAACTTAAAACAATATACTAAACACACATTTTTTTTTTTTTTTTTTACTTAACAAAATTGAAGATGAACTAACTGAAAACTGAAGCAATTTGATTTATGCACTTACATTAAAAAAAAAAAAAAAATCTATAGGATTCAGTATCAACTATCAAGAAATCAGAAATTTGGAACAAAATTGAAGATCAACTATTTGAAAACCGAAACAATTTGATTTATGCACTTACATAAAAAAAAAAAAAAAAAAAAAAAAAAAAAAAAAAAAAAAAAAAACTGTGGGATTCAGTATCAATTATCAAGAAATCAAATTCATAAAACAAAATTTTAAATACATAATGTTGTTTGAACTGAAATTTTTTAACATTTTTTTATGCCCTAACATGCTGTACAGTTTAAACAAAGCTAAATACCAGAACATATTCTTTTCTAATGAAGCTGTATATATATATATGAGTATTTAAATTAGACAGTTTATTATTCAGTGTCTGTTCTGACTTAATTATGTCCCTCATAATCCACAGTTAAAAGTAAAAAATTCAAACATAAAGCTTGGAAAAGACATTTGTTTTCTTCTTCAGCTAAAAAAGTCACTATCAGAGACAAAAATTCATTATTTACTGAACAACACAGTCAACAACAGTTAGAAATTTCATTTTCATTTGTTTTGACTGAAAATATCAAAAATATCTTGCACAGTGATATTTTGAAAATAAATATCAACTATAGAAAAATATTGAAAATAGCACACATCTTGATATTTTGAAAATAAATATCAAAGTAATATGAAAATATCGAAAATATCAAAAATCTTGATATTTTCAAAAAAAATATCAGATATACACTGCTCAAAACAATTAAAGGATATTTGAAGTTTTATATAAAATAAAGATATAAACAATTTTTTTTGCCGAAAATAGAAGAAGAGAATCACAAATGCAAATTTTTCTGGTTTTCAAACTGTGGAGTATGCAAATTTTGAGTTCGACGTCAAAAACGTCGCTTCAGCGGCAGCGAATGAAATTTGACTTTCAACTGGATAAAAGAGAATGAAGACAAGGATGATCGGCATTCAGTGATTGCTTTGTTTCGATGAGTACGATGTCTCAGCAAAGTCATTTGACAGATTCAGAAGCTTTGAGAATTGTTGGTAGGTTAGAAGGGGGGCCAAACTCAAGCCGAAGTAGCGCAAGCCATTGGAGTGTCACAAAGTGTCATTTCCAGGATCTGGAACCATTTTTTGGAGAGTGGATGTGCAGGCCGAAGACCAGGGCAAGGTCGTAGACGGGCAACAACGCCCAATGAAGATCGGTATTTAGCGTTAACAGCTCGGAGATACCAAACCATGAACGCTACTCTTCTCCAACAACACCTTCGCTCGGCTACAGGCACCACGATTTCAACTCAGACTGTCCGAAACCGGCTCCATGCTGTAGGTTTGTATGCTCGCCGACCGATGGTATATGTTAGATTAACATCAAGGCATCGTCGCGACCGCAGGGAGTGGGCAACCGAGCATGTCAACAGGAGGAGAAATGAATGGAGCAATATTCTGTTTTCTGACGAGTCCCGTTTTTCTGTGCATCCGGATAATAGGCGTATTTTCATCTGGAGGGACCGTGGCAGTAGGAATAATCCTGCGTTCGTGCACGAAAGTGTCAGATTTGGCGGTGGAGGAGTGTTGTAGTATGGTGGCATCTCCACTGACCTCTACATCATTCGAGATGGAGCTCTGACTGGTCGCCGATATAGGGATGAGATCCTCAGGCCTATTGTAGTCCCTTACGCTGCAGCAATCGGAGATAACTTCATTTTAATGGACGATAACTGCAGGCCACATCGTGCAAACCTGGTGGAGGATTTCCTTTTCGAGGAAGGAATCGTTCGAATGGAATGGCCAGCGTGTTCTCCAGACATGAATCCAATCGAGCACGTTTGGGACGCTCTAGGAAGACGAGTTTCTGGCCGCCAACAGCCCCCACAAACTCTCCAAGAACTGGAAAGAGGTCTTCTGGAAGAGTGGGGCAGAATACCCCAACTCGTCATTAATAGCTTCATTGAGTCCATGCCTCAAAGGTGTTCAACGTTGCTGGCTGCCCGTGGAAACCATACCCCCTACTGAAAATGATTTTCTTTGAAGAAAACACCTTTTCTTATTCTTTTTTTCTCATATGCACAAATTGTGTTTTTTTCCTTCAGTACACAAATGCGCAATAAAATGCATTTTTTTCTGCCAAACATGTGTAATTTATTCTCATATAACCTACTATGTCTCTCGACCATGTATCAATCAGCTAAACAGTTTACCAGATACAAAATCCACCTAAAAGTGCAATATCCTTTAATTGTTTTGAGCAGTGTATATCGATTGATATATATCAACGAACCCTGAACCCTTTCATAATGAACATTTAAAAACGGAAACAAAAATTATGCAGTTTTCACACATTGTTAATAATACTCTCAAAAATCTAAAAGCCATCTAATAAAAAAAAAATCTTGACGATATTTTTGTTGAACTAAAATTATAACATGCTAAAAGTGAAAACAGTACATTTAAAGGCTTATAAATACGTTTTGATAAATGGATCTACATGTTTCGTATGCACAATCGGCAACTTTTTCAAGATCAGTATTGATAAATAAACTATTTCCGTATAAATTTAAAAAATGAACTTAAAAAGTACTTATAAGCCTTTAAGGGGTCTCAGGACTCTTAAAGCTTCAAATTTTCGAAATTTTAATTTTTTTAGATGTTAAACTACTATCTTTTCTGAACATTTTGATATAATTATTTCCTTGAAATTCCGATTAGAACGGAAGTGGTGGTTTTTAGAATTATACCCGCGCAATAGCTGAAGCGGCATTTGCGAAGTTTTGAAGTCATTTTTCTCCAAATGACGTTTTTGGGAATAACGCGCAGGATATCTCAAAAACTTCTGAATATTTTTTCATGAAATTAAAATATATATATATATATATGTTTCATGTTAGTCTGTATAAACTGAACGTAAAATTTTCTTTTAATTGTTCAAAAAAATATTTTTATAGGTGATTATACTGTTGAAATTTTCAAAACTTTGTATTAGCGAAATACAACTTTGTATTAAAAAATATAAAAATGCTTTAAATAGAGCTTTATTTAGGTTCAGGGTAATTATTGTAATCTAAAGTATAATTAGGCAAGTAATTCTAGTGGCAAAATTTATTTTGAAATCCTGCGCGTAATCTGTCATACCAATTTTCTGCTCGACAAATATCTCACAGTTCCTATAACTACTAATTCTGCAACTTGATTTTTTTAAATACATGAAAGAAAAGAACATACATATATTTTTCATTCCAATTAAAATTGTGTTTTTAAATCATGTGCATTTTAAAATATTAAATGTTGAAAATAATCTTTTTTTATTTTTTTATTTTATCCAACTTTAAGAGTCCTGAAACCCCTTAAATATACTCTTTTCACTTTTAGCATGTTAAAACTTTAGTTCAATGATAATAAGTGATCTTCTTACACAATTTTATGATATTTTGGTTGTTGTTATAGACTGGAAAAGTGACGGACACGCATTTAAAAATAATTTGATAACACAATTATACTTATTCTGAACTATCACGATACGTTTAAATCAAGGTTTCTAGCTTCATTAATAAAATAACAGGTATAACTACTTCGATATTAAATTATATGATTTTTAAAAGGGCGTTTCCAATCATTATGATTTAAAAAATTTCTCGATGAAATTTCTCTTCAAAAATGTTCTCTCATCTGTTGGTTTGATTTCTAAATATTTTTGATTTTCGTAGAAAAAGGATTGAAAATGCAGAGCGAATTTATAAAATTCTTTTAAATTCAACTAAACGTCTTAAAATAAATTCTTGAAATTCGTCTTAAAATAAAAGGTGGGTATTTGAGTCAGATTAAAACGACACATTTAGTTGTAATTGAACTAGTCTCATTCAGTGTAAATTTCACCGATTTGGTAAACAACGCCTCCAGAAAATTCCAGATCGACGAAATTTCCACTCAATGAGGCTAGTTCAATTCCAGCTGAACATGCCATTTTAATCTGACTCAAATACCCACCTCTGTGCTTAATTGTTTGTGACAGATGCTGTCAACTGTAAATTGAATTTATATCATCTCCCTTGAATTCGCTTTGACTTACATGACTGATGAGGAACTTTAAACAAATTCGAAACGTTTAATATTATTTTGTAAAGATTTTTATGTGCTTTTAAACTGTTTGGCTGTATCTTTGTATTTGTTTTTAAATACTGAATTATTTCTATAGTTTTAAGTGTATTTTCGTTCAACTCTGATAACTGGGTTGACCACAGATTTTTTAAATATTCATGCTAGAAAATTATTTTAAAAATCATGAAAAATCAGTCAATTGATATACAATTTTCAAAATATAGCTTTTGAAAATACAATTTTACTTTTATTCGACGATGTAAAAATTGAAAATGGTACGATGTTTAAAAATTAAAAAAAAAAAAAAAAAAAAAAAAAAAAAAAAAAAAAGCAGTAAAAACGAAATTCATTTCTCATGTCGCTGCCGCAGTCAGTATTAATCATGACATGTTTTTGCTTCTTTATATATACACCTTTCATTTTTTTTAAGGGGGAGATCAACTACAACAGCTCGATATTGTTTGATTTTAACGCAATTAAAAATAATTTGGAGCTGTAAATATTTCTTCAAGTTAAACAATTTTTTTTGAATAAATTGTACAAATCTTTGTTTATATAGTATTTCTTTAAATAATTTTAATGATACATACTTATAATTTAGTTTAATTAAGGCATACTAAGTTAGGGAATTTTCAAAGACATACATGTGTTGCGCGCAGGATTACAAAAAAAATATATATTCATATATCCACTTAATATTACATATATATATTCTTACAATATCTTTAACTTCAACCTAAATTAATAATAAAGTTTACAGATGAAAATATTTTTTTTCAGGCAAATAAACCATAAAATGCAAATTCTATGATAAAATTTCAATAAAAATTAAATAATAAATAAATATATTACAGATACTTACATAAAAAGAGATAGATGTTATAAAGATATATAAGATGTAATATGATTCACAATTTTAAGTATTTATGTTACTTAGTTTAGGAAATATCATGCGCGCAATGCCAAAAATGTCTAATTTGAGTAAAATGGCTTTAAAGTTAAAATTTACCTTGATTCGGATAGGCCACATATATTTTATCCTAAAACTGGTTTTAATTAGAGTATTTTTTTTTTTTTTTTTTTTTTTTTTTTTTTTTTTTTTTTTTCTTGTTTGGTAATATGTTTTTCTTTCATAATGGACAACAAAAAGATTTCGACTTTTCAAATGTTTTAAGGGGTCTAAAGACTCTTAAAACTTCAAAATTTTCGAAATATATATTTTTTTAGATGTTAAATTCCTATCTTTTCTGAACATTTTGATATAATTGTTTCCTTGCAATTCCCATTAGAACAGAAGTCATGACTTCTAGAATTATATCCACTCAATAGCTGAAGCGACGTTTCCAAAACTTTGGAGTCATTTTTCTCCAAATGGCGTTTCTGGGCATATCGCGCACGATAGCTCAAAAACTTCAGAATATTTTCAAAACCTATGTTTCATGTTAGTGTGTTTAAACTTAACCTAAAATTTCCTTTTCATTATTCAAAAAAATATTTTTGGGTGGATCATACTGTTGAAATTTTCAAAATTTTGCGCTAGCTAACTACAACTTTGTATTAAAAATATAAAAATGCTTTAAATATAAATTTATTTAGGTTCAGGGTTCTTATTACAAACTGATTTATAAGTAGGCACCAACATTTTCATTCCAGTTGCAAAATTTATTTTGTAATCCTGCGGGTAAGCAGTTATACCAATTTTTTGCTTGTCAAATGTCTAAAAATTGCGAGCCTGTAAATGCTAATTCTGCATCTTGCAATTTTTTAAATACATGAAATGAAAGAACGTACTTATACCTATCATTCCAATAAAAATTTTGCTTTAAAATCATATACATTTTAAGATATTAAATGATGAAAATAGT